>CM073768.1:16501409-17906409 GCA_037158775.1 Hetaerina titia | reverse complement strand
TTGTGGGGTGTGAGTGGGGGAGATGGGGGTGTGGAAGGGCTGCGGGCGGCGGAATTTGCCCCTCAAAGGACGCCCGAGGTGACTCGAGTCAGGAAGAGGGCAGAGAAGGAAAAGTCAGGGATCGTCGGGAGGGTCTAGTTGGTTTATGGAAGTATTCCAACGCCCTCCTCCGGTGTTCTCTTGAAAAGGAAAAGGGGGCTGAAATGAGGAGAGGTTCTCACCCCGTCCTCATATCGTCTTTCTAAGCAAACAATCTCTCCTTTCCTACCTGTGTGCCCCTATATCCGCTGCCACCCACCCCAAACTCCCCCACTCATGAGCATCTCCCCCTTCCTTCCCCCTCCCACTCCCAACCATCCCTTAACACCGAGAAAGAGTCGCCGCCTTAAGGAACTGCAGAAAATGTCCACAATCACACACACACACACGCACATTCATTCACATAAGCGGTCGCAGTCGGGCAGGGCCCCCAAAGAGGGAGCTGGCGAGAGTGGTCATGACTCCGCTCGTCGCCTCCGCATTATGGAAACCTTGCCGTCGTCGAGGCGTCTTCCTTCAGAAAAGGCGACGACTTCAAAGGGCGCCGCCGAGCCCATTCAATCTCCCGCGTCCACTCCCGGGGAGCGTTCCATCAAACGGCGAGCAGTTTGCGCGACAAAGGACTGAGGATTCTTGACTCACCTGAGCAAATGTAGGCACAGGTCTCCCTCGCTTTATAATCTCGAATTCTATTTTCCACTAGCCAAGTTTTAATGGTAGAACGCCAAGCGCCGCGGTGATTTTAACGAATGTGACAGGGAAAAGTGTTAAAACTTTACAAACACAAATTGGTAATGACTGTTTGATTATATCCCAATGCCTTTCTCAATTATTCTATTTTAAATACTCACTCAATGTCATTAGAGCTCATATATCTACAAATGGTCGGATTTAAGCATTCCTGACGCCACGTTTTCTTATGAATATAATTCTTCAGCGAAATATTTAATTAATCAGTCACTACATTACAATTATCAATTTAGATCTGAATTTTGGACAAACTGATATACTAGGGATTAAGTTAAAAACTCACATCATGACATCATGTAAACACCAGTTAAGAAAGTTTAGATTCATAAATATAATTATAATTATTAGGTAATCTACCGTTTAAGGTAGGTTTTTGGATGGACACAACTATTATTATTAGGTAATCTACCGTTTAAGGTAGGTTATTGGATGGACACAACTATCAAATAAATATTATATGACTCCAAACAAAACCAAATCCAGCAACCTAAACTACATCAGGTCCCTCTTCATCTCTGTGTACTTCTTTCCTCCCTTCATCCCGTCGAACATCCCTATCCTGTTCCTGCCCTTTCCTCGCTTGCCCAACATTCTCCCCTCAAATCGTTATTATAAAGAGATATCTAACCCAACATTTTTTTTGCATAATATTCAACATACGATTCTATATGTTTTCACCTGCGGATGTTGAGGGTAATATTGCGTATTAAAAACAAAAGGCCAATTATAATGGAAGTGAAGGGAGAATCATGCATACAATTTCCCTGGGAATCAAGGGATGTATGACACTTGAGACAAAATCCTTAGTTACGCTTGTCATTGGAGACTAAATGGGGCATTAACCGATCTAAAGGGATATCTTTTGGGTTACTAACTCTAAGGTAAACTTTTTTAAGAATTATTAATCCCTTGCAGTTCAACCGGTTCATAGTTCAAGGACAAAGGAGTAAAATGTCCCGGTGAAGGCCAGCATCCATTAAAAGTGACATTTGGGGAGGAAGGAGAGAAATTCCTCGGACGAGAGCGTTGCCCGTTTTTGCAAGGGAGGCACACGCAGATCTTCATCCATAGTAGGATAAATAGTATTAACACGTTAAATAGTTTAGGAAAAATGAATACAAAGTCGGTAAAATCAGAGAAAAACAGAAAAGCTGGACAAATAGAAGGTAATAGCAAATAATGGGCAGTTTTTGGGCTTAATGGAGGGGGATGAATAAGCTATGGAGCAAGCGAGACTAAGAAAGATTACATTTTAAGCTGAATGAATAAGACAAAATGGGTAAAGAACTAAAGAAAATGATATTTCAAAGAAAATTAAGATGTGTTAGAAAATCGTTCTTTAAGAATCCTTGACGCTGTGCAACACTGTAGCATATTTGGTCAATACCTAACTCTAATTGGGTGATTAGTTATGATGGTGGTAAAAACTATCTGCATTTTACAAATCGTTTTTTCATATCCACCCCCCGTGACCTAACAGATAAATATGCAATAAAGTGGTTCAGGCCAAGAGCCTTAAAAGCTTCATCGAAGGGAATTGTGAGATTGTTTTATGAAATTTCAGTAAGAGGACAAATAATAACAAGTTTATTCTACCTTAACTGTCTAAGAGCTAATGTGTCTAATGTAATGTAGAAGAAGGAATTATAAGTATTAACCTCGCCAAATTAAGTTTAAAAATAAATGAATAAAGTTTTGCTTTAGTAACTAAGCCTTGGCCCAAACTTAACTCGAGTTTTGTGAGAGTATAATTGATAGTTAAAGTCATAAATGTGTTACCCTAGGTCTCCCATTTTTTCGCATTGCTCTACTATGCAGATGTATGCATAGCTGGGTATAAAAAATAAAACCTGTTAATAGAAATGTTTACTATCCTTGGCTTTTATTCGAAAAATGACAAGACAGTTTTACATGAAAAATGAATCCTAAATATTAGTACACGAATTAGTTTTGATCCGATTAGCAAAAAAGAGGCGAAAAGTTATGTGAAAATGCATTCATCAAATGAGAAGAGTGCTCCAGGATATAATTTTTTAACAGGATATAATAAAAATCCGCTTACTGATCAACCCTTATTAATGCACAAAAAACGGTGCACCAAAATTAAGATGAAAAAAGCAGAAATAAAAAAAAGATTAAGTCGTCTCTCTCCTCTCTCGCTCCTCGAGAATCACTTCACGGAGGAGTTTGAATGTCAGTGAGATAGCTTGAAGGAGAATCTAGTCTTTAATCGAAGACGATATTTTTTCTCGTGCAAGGTGTACGAGAATAAAGTGCAGTGGATCTATACATTGTGTTATTAATTCAATGAACATGAATTTCCACACAGTTGAGCCTGAAACAATAGAAAGATATTTTTTCCTGAATTTTATGTCTTGCCAATGCCATACATCTCTGAACCTTGGAGAAAGAAATCATAAGGCAACAGGGATCAGCTTTCCATATGATATGCTGACATAATTTCTTTACATTTCTCTCTTGCTTGCATTCTGTGACTATTATCCAAAGTTATCAATCGTACGATTCTCATGCACGTCTCTCGGGACATCCTCAGCTTCACCCAAGCCATGTGATTTTTTGGATACCAGAACTGGTAACAGAAGTAGCACAGGAAAAGGATCTGCCCCCCTACTCTTATGCGTGAATTTCACACGGCGTTGGGCTTTCTATTATTAAAGGTAACACCACATCCCAAAGGCTTCCGTCTTTCGTCATAATCTTCTCTCAACGGCGGAATATTCTAACCGAAAATAACTACGCACCCTTATTATTTAAGGGTATTGCATGAACTCTACCATCGACGATCAAATCGACCTTCGGGTTGATTACCGTGTTTAGGTTGTTTCATATTTTATCCATGCCTTACACAAGAGGTTTGAATAGGAATGGCGATGTAATTAGAAAAAGTTGTTTTTAGTGCACTAATTATTTTGTAATTATTTATCATTCCTAGGGTAAAGTACACAGTAAAAGTAGCTCCCGCTTTATGGGTCTGATCCGGTACCAATTCTCCAGGTATACAGAAAAAACCACTTTCCTAATCCCATAAAATGCGTTCCGCATGCCAAATGACTCCTAGTTTCCCAGCCGCAGAGGAAGGAGGTCGTCCTTTCCATCGATTGTCACCTTTAAGTTCGCAGACTTAGGTTGAGAAAAACTTCGTGACATAAAACACAATCTTGCATTGGTGAGATCAAAATAACAGTGTTGTTTCAGCAAGGTAATTCCGAGAGCATAAGTTAAATGAAACATATAAGCCAATGAAGCATGTGCTTAATTATAAATAGCATATCCATTACTAATAATTGTTTAACTTTTTGTATTATAGGTAATTAATTAAGAAAATTGATCTTCCACCATTAGATCCCATGCAGATTCCAGCTTCGTCTTTTTAAAAATCCTTTCAACTATTCCAGCACATTCACCATTTTCATACAAATGTCAATTATGTATACTCATTGACACCACATCTCTCCCTGACAACGGTTGTGGTATGGCTATTTTCTAGGGACTAGGATTTTTACAGACTCAGATACCGCTAAATAATGCAAAACTAACATGACACGACACGCATTCACACCCTGCTCAGCAATAAAATATTCCTCATTCCTCCACTCCGTCCAAAGGACCATTTTCCTCCCTCTGCCACATTATAAATCAGCATTCTTTCCCATTTTCAAGTTCCTCAGCGGACCATTGCCTCTCAATGTAATTTTTATGCACTTGGCCTGCCGCTTTTGCATTTATAACAGAAACCTTCTTCCTTTCTCTAACCATGCCTTTAACTTCTTCGTTTGTTTTCCTTTCCCTCTGTTTTACTTTTTCCATCCTCCTCCACGCCCACATCCCAGAAGCCTCCATCTGTTCTTGTCGTCCTCCCTCAGCAGTAAAGTTTTTAAATCGTAAAAGAACTACACCCCATATCGACGTTTTCACTAATATTTTCTTTATACCTTTACATTAAATTCCTTGTCAACAAATCCCGCCTCTTTGTGAAAGCTTCTTTACCCAGAGCCATCCTTATTTTAATAGCTTTACTGCCATCCTAAAATAAAACGCTTCCAAGCAGTTAAAGATTCCACCTGCTCTAGATTCCCTTAACTTTGATTGCTAACTTAACCTTTCTATTTATGGACGAAATCGTTGCCTAAATTTCTTGATGAATGAATCCCATTGCGTAAATTGATATGTTTCAAGCTCAACAATGATTACACTTTCTTTGGCTGACCCACTTACTAAAGGTTAATCATCCGCGATCTGTGTCAAATGAGTTAAAACTTATTTCCATGGTTGAATAGAAAACAAATTAAGTTCAAATTCAAAATTCATCGGTAATAATAATTCTGACAATCAAATCTAGTATAATGAGAATTAGTAGAAGCGAATTCGATTAGTAAATTGCAATCTGATCTGAATAGGACCTCGGTGTCGTATGGCTAAGTGAGAACGAGGTTAAAAGTGGATCAGATGACGATCTGCGCCTTCGTGGTAGCTCTCTCTCTCTCTCTCTCACTTAGATTTAAGAAGGACAATAGAACGGGTGCTCTTTTGTATTGGTAGGGAGGAGCGAGGAAGGTGAGCGTATTGAGATTTTGGATAGAGGGTTAGCTAGTAGGTTTTAGGGCGAGGGAAAAAAGTTGCCTGAGGAAAAAATATCAAAGCATAGGGAAGAGTGGTTGAAAAATGTCGTCAAAGAATTCATTTGTTCTCCTCTTCATCCTATTACTGATAATCTGAAGTGCCACTTTAGCTGCGTGCATAATCAAATATTGTTCTACAGTTCTCAAATACGACTGCCTTTCTCTTTCTTTGTAATGAGGACAAAAAATCTCACAAAATTTTCAACTCAAATGCTTCGCTCATGCATTTTACAAATTAGTCCATTCCATGAACACTATTCTTCCCAGGTCTCATGCACGGCACGCCCACTTCTCCCTTCAATTGTGAACTCTCCATATCCTTGCAGAAAGTCTTCCAACAGGCTTGTTGAGCCCTTTTTATTTCAGATTCAGTCTAAAAGTTTCTTTTTCCTACTTACAGTTCCTTGGGTTGCTTTTTCGGCTTTCAACGCTGCCTTTTTTTGTATGTTCCCATTTTCTTCCACTGTATCCGTACCCTTGATCTCACACAAATGTCCCCACTGCCTCCTGCTGCTCCTTTCTTTTCGTCCCAGCTAATACTTCTATATTCCACTTCCTCGTCCTTCTTTCCTGTTTTATGCTACTGAGTCTTAAGCTAAAAGTGTCTTACTTCTTGCACACTAAATTATGATCTGAATCCAAATCAGCTCTCGGGGGTTGTGCGAATTAATTACACCATTCCTAAATATGTGGATAACCATATTTTAGTTAAAAATGATATATTTCCTGGTCCCGGGCATGTTCCATGTATACCTATAGTATGTCTATTGTGGTGTTTAAATACAGCGTTTTTTATGATTAACGTCTGTCTTTTGCAGAACTATTTTTCTTTCTAGCCGCAAAAATGTCTATATCTATACTAAAAAGAAAGACTTGTACTCTTCCAAAGATTTTCATTATATGGTACAATATAACAACAATATAGTATATACCATATAATACCGTACCATATAATAAAAATCTGTGGAAAAGTACACGTCCTTTTTTAGTATGAATATTAAATACTTCCACGAGGTGAAGCCTGAAACAATAAAATATATATGCAAAAATTTCTGAATCCTAAATCGTGGTACCTTGCCTAAACCCCATCCTTAGCTTTCAATTCCCCAAACACTATCTCATGTTCGCCACCAGGGATACACGCTATTATTTCTTCCAATATACTTTATGTTTACGCTGTCCACTGTATATTCCTCCCAATAGGTCAAGCTAATAAGGCCTTACTAAAGAACATGCAACTACCCTTTTTAAAGAATCTGATGTTGCAATCGAGGAAGCAGCTCGTTAAAACGCACGTATGGAGCATGGAGCTCTGAGGATCAGAAACATGGGACATTAAAAAATAGGAACAGCAAAGAAAAGAAGTCTTTTAAACATGGTGAGGGAGGAGAACGTTGACTAACCAACGGAGAGACAACGTGAGGAACAAGGAATTACATAGAAGAGGAGAAGAGGAAAGGATCGCATGGAGATGTCCTGGGCAAAGAAGACTTAAATGGATCGGACACACCTTGAGGAAAAATGGATTAGATGAAAACATAATAGAAGGAAAAATATCGCGAGGAAGTTCAAGAGACAAGTGGAGAGGACAAATTAAAAAGGATATACACCAGAAAGGTATCAGCGGGTGAGGGAATTAACAATGTACTAAGAAAAATGGAGGTCTAAAAGAAACCAATCTTAAGATTATAGTACTGTTGATGAGAGGGATATAATTAAGGCAGAAATCAATGTTCAATACAATATTCACAGTAATTATTCACGAATTTTAATGTGCCTATTAAACACTACAATTTAAACGCACACACGAAATTTTCAAGCAAGAACTGAGAAAAGACGCAATCGCAGTCGGCATTGTATTAAAACTTAGTGAAAAGTTTATTTCATTAACATAAATGGCATTACACAAAATAAACATTGATATCATATGCGTTCGACAGAAAACAATTTCAAGGGGTGGATAAAACTGACAGAAGTACCTGTAAGTGCTTCCTTAAATGTTAATCCAAACAATTTGAGTAAAACGCTCGGGAGCATAGCCGCCCTCATAACACTCCCTCCGTCCTTCCAGGACCTCTCCGCCTTTCAACCAGGATTGAGCGGAAGGAAGAAGGGAGGGGGAGGAGGTGATATGGGGGGGAGGAAGCGCAGGGGTAATAACAATAATACATTTATCCTCAGACGAGGATAATCCAGGGATGGCACATGTTTCCGTCGCAAGGGGAGGGTTGGGATTGGTGAAAGAAGGGTTAGGAAGGGATGGGCAGGCATGGAGAAAAGAGATCCATCGGAGAAAACCCTTTCTCAAGTCCCGCAGCATTATTATAATTTTTTTATTTAATGCCATCCGTTTGCCGCAAAATGAGGGGCAGATAAATAGCAAAAAAAAGGGGGCAGAACTACCCCGACCTCCACACCCCGATTCGACAGAGATGAGTTTGGATACGCACACGCATATGTATATGTATATATATATTAATATGTGTGTATGCGTGTGTGTACGTAATAGTGTGGGGGCGTAAGGGTCGAAGGGGAAGCGTTTTTTCCTTTCCCTTTTTCGGACTTAAATGGATCTCGTTTCACGGTGGCTGTTCATCCTCCCTCGTGACTGATTATAACCTCCGTGGCCGCCCAAAAAACCCTCCCTCCCCTCATCATATCCAATCCATCACACTCACCCCCTTGACTCCAAATGGGGCAAAGGAGGCAGGAGAGTTGGGGCGGGGGCGGGGGCGGAGAGGGGTGGCGGGCGGAAGCGACCCGGACGCCCCCTCTCCGTCGAGAGCGGGGGTAGGAGCCAATTTTATGCACCCCTCTCCTCCTCTCTCTCCCTCGACGCCACCCTCACGCGCGCGTCCGAACTCACAGGGGTGTATGTGTTGCACATACGAGGGTTGATCGTCCCGACACGCTATCCCTCAACCACGTACATAATAATTTTTGTACTCGCATTGCGACTCGAACGCCCGCCTTTTTATGATGCCTAGATAATTAATTATGCGTCGAATATGGCTATCATATTTCCAAACTAATTTTGACTTAAGAATTTCAATTTGGACAAGGTCTCCACTCAGATGTCACGAAGCGGTCAGAGTCGGGAGTAGTCTACGTTTACTTCGCTTAAATTCTCCCGGGATGTTCCAGGGTTCGAACGCGGAACTATGTTTTCTATAATGAGAGAGTTAACGTTGAGCAGCTGTTGCAATAATGCAGCAGTCACCAAGTCAACGGAAGTTAAATCTGCATTATGCCTATTTGCTCTTACTTCTGCAAAAAATGAGAATCAGATAGGCATGAGGTACGCCTAACTAGTAACATTGAATCAATGTTATCACACTCATCCTCGTGAAATCGCATCTTGAAGAATTAACCACTCTTTGCAGAGTTCAACAGATTTTATTACGCTATGACCAGTGACTTGAAGAAACCACAAATAAGATTAAACCGGCCGTACTTGGATTATGCCGTTTGGCGAAATCTAAATAGTTTTATATTCTTATTTTTCCCATGATAAAGAATTTACAATCATACTTGAAAATAAATTAATATTCTGTACTTATCACGTACGCACAAAAGCCCCAAAATCAATCTGATTGTTTTATTTTTAATAAATTCTATTCGTAAGGAGTAACTTCTCAATAGTTTTCTCAACTTCCTTCAAAGTGTGCCTTAGACCAATATTACCACCTAATAAAAATATGTACAAATATTGGTAAATTCGCGGCTCAACCCCTAGAGCTGTAAGCTATTTAAATATATTTTTATAGAGCTCATATATAAAATCAAAAATCTTCAATAATTAAGTTATATATTAACCGGTAGATAACCTAATATAAATATATATATATATATATATATATTAGATTATTTTATTATTAGGTAATCTACCGTTTAAGGTAGGTTTTTGGATGGACACAACTATCAAATAAACATTTTCTGACTCCCCACCTAGCAAACTAATCTATATCAGATCCCTCTTCATCTCGGTGTACTTCTTTCCTCCCTTCATCCCGTCCAACATCCCTATCCTGTTCCTACCCTTACCTCGCTTGCCCAACATTCTCCCCTCTATTACCCTCTTCAACATTCCACTACCGCTCAATACGCCTTTCATCCATTTTTCCTGCCTCCATAGGATTTCTCTCAACAAACCCCTCTCCTCCCCCACCATTTCTAGTACTTCCTCATTTGTTTTCCTTTCGGTCCATTTCACCTTCTCCATTCTTCTCCACACCCACATTTCAAAAGCCTCCAATCTACGTCTATCCTCCTGCTTCAGTGACCACGTTTCCGCACCGTACATAGCTACGCTCATATCAGAGTTTTTACGAGTCTTGTCTTAACATCTCTACTCAACGTCCCCGTCATCAACTCCCTCCTCCTTGAGAAAGCCTCTTTACCTAGCGCAATTCTTCTCTTTACGTCCCTACCACTTTGACCGTATTGGTCCAAAACATTTCCGAGATATGTAAACCGTTCTACCTGCTCTATTTTTCCCCTCCTATTTTTATATTTAGCTTAGCCTTTTTCTTTCTGGAAAATCGCATAACCTTTGTTTTATTAATATTGATCCTCATCCCATATTTATCGCACTGAACCTCCAATTCACTCAGCCATGATATATATATATATATATATATATATATATATATATATATATATATATATATATATATATATATATATATATATATATATATATATATATATATATATATATATATCGATGATGCGGAAGTACTCACAAGAGCAATATAACTTTTGGACGGCACAATAGAACACAGAATAAAACAGATAAAACGTAAAAGGACACTCACACTGTAGATGATTTAAGCTTTTGGCCTACTCCGAGGCCTTCTTCAGGTCTGACCTGAAGAAGGCCTCGGAGTAGGCCGAAAGCTTAAATAATCAACAGTGTGAGTGTCCTTTTACGTTTTATCTGTTTTATTCTTTGTTCTATTGTGCCGTCCAAAAGTTATATATATATATATATATATATATATATATATATATATATATATATATATATATATATATATATATATATATATATATATATATGCGGGTCGCGGTGGTCTAGCGAGTAGAGCGTTGGACTGCTGACCAGAGGGTCCCGGGTTCGATTCCCGGGCAAGGCACTTTGGGCACCTGCAGCTCCACCCAAGCTAGTTGATTTTTCGGGTACCAGATCTTTCTGGGAAACCATAACCATATATATATATATATATATTGTGTGTGTGTGTATGGATTGGACACACATGGAGGCGCAATGGATTGATAAGAAATATAAAAATAGGAAAAATGGAAGGGAAGATCACACGAGGAAGACCAAGAGACATGTACATAAAACAAATTTAGAAGAACGTAACACAGAGAAGATATCAGGGATTAAGGGAATTGACATTGAATAGGGTAGAATGGAGAGCTGCAGTAAACCAACATTTTTACATTATCTGCATAATATACGCTTGTAATTATTTTAATTTGAATGCATACAAGGCATGGGGCTCAAAATAATTTGATCGGAAGAATCACTTTCTCTCCAGCAATAGGTAATAACAAATATATTCTTAAATAGTCGTATTCGATAATTTGTTCAATTGTGACCAAAAGTAAGCACTTAAGTTCAATGTTCACTTCTGCCCTCAATACTCCTCTCTTGAAGTGTCATTTCACTCTTTTCCACGCACCATTATTTTCGAAGACCGCATAAATACATCATTTATCATTATGTGTATTTCGAGGCATCAATATAATTTTAATCACTACATATTCTCTTCAGTTTCATCCATTCTGCATGTACCGAGAAAACATATCTCATAAAGTTTCTTTTCATTCGCTTCCGTCGTTGAGGCAGTCTTAAATCCATGAATTTTTGTAACCTATCCACCAACGTCTTTCCTTTCTTCATCCAATCAAGCACTTCTTCGTTTTTATACCACCGTTTCTAACCCATATCCGCCACCCATTTCGAAGTCTAAATTCCGACAACCCTGCGCAATCTTCCTTAATCATGTGCATTTTAATGTTACACTCCGTATTAATATTCTGAATCCTCGCTCCTTTCTCACTCGCCAATACGATCACACATTCCGTCCGGTAAGTCGAGTGCGTCCACTTTTTTACTGAAATGTTCTTTGTTAATATAACCTCATTTTAGTGTTTTTACTTTTGCGTTCTATTGATTTTAAACCACACATAAATGAACGTTTTCTCCTCTTTCATCTTGGCTTGATGAGCTTCTCCTTTGGGATGGGTGTAGGAGGCGGGGTGTGCGCATTCCGTCATCAATCGATGACGCGGACACTCGCTATACGTCCCTCGCTTGTCTTCTCTCAATTAAAAAAGACTTGTTGATTTATTTGACAAATGGAATGGAGCCAAAAAAACTATTTTAGTATTTATTTCACCACCTCATTTCAACCTCGCTCTTATGCGAAACTACTCTTCAATATCAGTCCAAAAAGTTACGCACGGAAGCGAAATATTAACTAAACAAGACTCTGAGTTCTCTACTTGTACACTTTTGAATGTGTAATTTAAGTGACATTGATTTGCAAATCATGGGACTAAATGACACCCAATGTTCCCACATTTATTCGGTGATCATTGAGAGTGATTGCCCGAGCCAAAGATGTGCAAAATTTGGCAACAATGAATGTGTTTTCACTTAGAAGTGTAACATCTAACATTCCATAAGAATGGCTCTCTTCTGCGCTGATATACGTATATAACCTCCATTTCTCAAGTCATGGTTTCCCCTTACTCCATCTTTAAACCGTATGATCTCAGGCAATGCAGTCACCATTAACCGCCATCTCTTTGCCGAGTGGCTAACTATATATAGGTTAGTACAAAAAAAGTTCAGATAAATGGCTTTGTGGGTGCGCGGACGCCCCTACATATATCCATTAAATCCTCATCCTCCCTCCCGACGACGAAAACCCTCCATCACATATAACCCTCCCCCCCCCATACGCCATATTACATTTAGCGAGAGATGGCCGTCCCGTCCCTTGCGCCAGCACTCTATTATATTTCACGCTACATCGACCCTAAATGGAGCCCCCTCTAGGGCCCGGGGAGGGGGTGAGGGGGAGAGGGGGTTGGGAGAGGAGCGAGGGCGGCGCCGGTCGAGTGAATGCAACACCCTTCTTATGCCTCCACAAATATGAATTCGCCGATACCTTCCTCCTCCTCCTTGCCTCTTTAACCCCCACCCCTACGACTCCTTATTTCCACCCCGTAACTGCATCGACTCCCTCGGCTCGCCGCCCTGGAACGAGGGGCCATTGGCTTCGAAATGAACGGACTTATATCGAACTCCCGGATTGAAATCGCTTGCTCGGTGAAATATTATGGAGAGGGAGGGGAACCCCAGAGACTTCAGAGCAGTTGCGACCACCATTTCCGGAGGCGACGCATTCGCCGGTTTCCATTGCCGGTTTCATCGCCCGTGACCGTCGAAGCAATGAAGTAAGGGTCCTCACAGCAGTATTATGCACATATCATCGCCACCCGGTCTCTCGTCCACCCATATCTTTTCCTCCCGAGCGGTAGTGACTCCATATCGCCATCTGGACTCGTAAAGATTCCCTCAATGGATGGAAACTTGACCGCTTCGCACCCTGAATTGTTTTATTATCTGCAGGAAAAAATTTCAATACGATTTCAGGGAATCAAAAAACATTTTGGCAGCTTAAGTTAAATCTAAGTCAGGAACAATATAGATTTTTTCTTCAACATGACTACACATCGTATTTTGGTGGATTATTCGACCAATCCAATAGTTTCTTTGGCATTCATGAAGTCTTATGCGTTCTTCAATGCGTGTGGGAAGACTTACTCTACGGCCAATGTTTCTTAATGCTAAGCTAACTTCTCTCTACGCCTTGGAGACCCCTAGGGCGCAGTCACACTTATTTGACTGGTTTTGAACTTGTCATCCTAGAAATGCCGATCGGTACCTTTCTTCTACGCTATATTAAGTAGCGGGAAGAATTTGCTTACAAAAGGTCTCATATCCATGCATTTAAATAAAGAAGAATGGCGTTCATCTCTATGAATTCTAAAGAGGTCCCATTTAATTCCTTGGAAAATGTTTCCTTTTCCAAATGTTTCTCTATATTTCGTGGAGCGGATTTCCAGAGTTAAATTTCCTCTCAACAGCAGTTAGCGATGCATTTCGATAAATTGAAGTTTTCCGTCATTCCAGCGATCCCTACTGCGTAGTGTGCATTTACGAGCGAAGTAATTATTTATAATCCGATATTACAACATGTTATGTCTCAGCATAACTATGTTTTTGAATCTTAGGAGCCTAAGACTTATGTCACAAATAGAACTAGCATAGTGCTAGATAACCTAAGCCTCGTAAGTTTTAATTTTTTAAACTCCAAAAATAATATAATTAATAAGTTGAAGTGATTGCTTTTCGGTATTTCTTTCAAACTAACTTAAAATTTGAGAAATTTTATTTTCCAAATATTTAACATGTTAAATTGTATAAATAACTTAATAAAATTCTCCCAATAGTCAATAATGAAGGTTTTTAACCAATGATACGTTATTCAATAGAAGAAAAATATACTACTTCGAAGTAAGTTGAATTTTCCATTAAATAGCATAGGATTTAACATTTTTAAGGTATCAAAAATTACCTTCAAACATTAAGAGTTTTTAAAATATCTTTTATTCTCCTGAGAGAATATCTGCAATTCTTCAACGAAGAATGCACCCTGAATAGGATTTTTTTTTGGTTTGGTTTGGTCGTCATGGTTGGAGTTATGGTTACGAACAGCAACGTTTGCCGTGCGCAAAACTTCGGGCCCCGCAATCAACTTGATCGAACGGACTTACAGCATGATATTCCTATTTCGATGGAGATATATCTGTGGGCCTCTGCATTTACGAGGAGTGCATGAGAGGTGCGGGACAAAATTTGGCCACGTCCCCTTCTAAAGGGTGACGGGGAGAAATACGTGAGGGTGACCGATGCACGTGCAGGTGTGGATGTGATCTCGAAAGTAGTGAAGGGGGTTTGAACGTACCAGCAAAGGCGACAGGGCGCAGACCAATACTGCGGTAGGATTCAATCAATCACTAAAGATTGCAATATCAGAGTAAATTCCCATTTTTCTCTAAAAAACAAGTCATCAGCAAACCTAACTGATTTTACGAATTCCTTTACGACTTTCATTCCTACCTCCAGTTCTTTCCATGCCTCTTTAATAATTTCCTCCACATATACGTTGAACAGCACCGGTGACAATGGGCAACCCTGTCTTACACCTCTTCCTAACACCGCCCATCCGGACTCTCCGTTCCCCACTCACCTGATCAGTCTGAGACATATACAGGTTGCGGATCAGTCTCCTGTCCCTCCAATCCATTCATATTTTCTGCAATACTCTCAATATTTTTCCCAATTCACTCTATCAAACACCATTTACAAATATGCCAAACGAAGATATTCAGCCCTATGTTCCTCTTTATTAGTGAAATAATCACTACAATGGCATCACCCATGTCTCTCCACTAGATGTGTCTAAAAATATCACCCCCTAAGTGCGTGTAAATAAATGCTTTTTTCACGGTTTTTTTATTTACCACTCGAAGTAGTTCCACAGGAAAATTTTATAGCAACAAGACATTGTTCGATTTCAATCCCTTAATGCCCTTTCTATCTCGACATCAAGTACGTCTGAATCTAAGCTATCCTCATTTGTGTATTTATATACTTTCCCTGTACGCATGTCTAAGCTCGTTGGCTTAATGTCCTCATAATTCCTTCATGCGTTATTTCCATCACTCATGATTCTCTCTGGTTTCATTAATAATTTAGTCAATTTACTTTTATTGTTTACACGGGTTTTTATTCTTTCTTCCTGGCAATTACTTCACCTTCCTATATGACGCATTTGCAACTCTTTGTACTTCCTTCTACCTAATTCTGTGCTGGTAGTCTTCCAAATTCCGTCTCTTGTCTTCTCTTCACCTTCCTGAGCGTCTGTATTCCAAGGTTCTCTTGTCCTCTCCCTATCAGCGATTACTATAGTTTGGTTTGCGGTTTCGATATACCGTTTTTGATATGTTCCCATTTTTCCTCGATAGTACCAGCTGTCTTTCCTCACTCAAAATATTCTCCACCGTCCTCTGGCACACTCTTTGTCGATCCGGTTAGTATTTCTAGGTTCCATTTCCTACCCTGACTTCCCCGTTTTATCTCTTTAAATTGAACACTAGATTTCATTATTACTAGATTATGATCTGAATCAATTCCCAGGAAATTGCTGTTTAATCCCTTTCTTTTTGGTTCAGTGTGCAACCAAAATATGTTCTAACTGATATGTCCCTGACATTTTCCATGTTATTATTTAATACAGAAGAATGAATTATAATTTGTTGAATGAATTTCATAGTCAATTAATACTGATTCATTCCCAAACGTAACTTCTTTCGCAATGATTTTCTGCCGTTCGCTTTCCAAGCACTCCGATATTGAACAAACGAACAGTATTATTCCATACAATTGCCCGAGCATCCCAAGAGCCTCAGGGTTGGGGGACCGTTGGATACCGCACCGCCCTGAGCACATAAAAAATAATTCTAGGGAATATGCCTTCAACCTCGACAATACCTTGATGAGGAAGGCAGATGGAATCAAAGAAAACATTAACCTGGAGAGAAGCTGTTCAAAATTGTCCGTTTTTTAAGTTGGGCCGAAGTGAGACGCATACGGAAGGAACCCACACACCCGCTAGCTCTCCGGGGAGAGCATTTGGACGAGGGCTGTTCTCCCGCCTCCTCGATCGTCCCTCCGAGTGGGAAGCGGCGGATGGTGTTGCGGGGTTCGGCGGGAGGCACCGCCCCGACTGGTTTAATGTGTTAAGGGCCCGGGAGCAATGGGACTGCTCTGAGCTAGAGGCTGACCGGCAGAACCAAAATAGGAAATACATAAAGCAGGATCAAATATATTTCAGGCTTAAGCCAAACGAAACGCCGAGAAGAAATGGGAGTTGTGGAGCGACGGCCGCGAGATTAAGTGTGCGGCCTCTCGGCCAGGGAACTGGACCGAGACCGAATGGGTTTCCCTCTCTCGCCCAACCGAAGGGCTGTCTGTCTGTCGTGGGGCCGACGAAGCCAGATGACTTTCATGGCGGTGATAAATATAAATGTAAACATAAAATTAAATTGACGATAAAATGAAAGATCTCAACGGAGATACAGATAGGTATACTAATAAAATACTTTCGAGGGAAAAGAGTTAAAGAACTAGTAGGCTGGAATTCGAGTGTAAGTTGAAGCCGTAAAAGGAAATACGGCAAGAATATTTGGAATGCTAAAGTTAAACAAGGAGGTGGAGGTCTAATAGAATTGTGTGCACTCAATCGAAATGTGTGAGAAACACTTAAAAAAACCGAAAGGAATTTGACAGTATTGGAAACATTAGATGCGATTGGAAGATTTCAGGAGGTACATGCAAACGACCAAGTTATTATGTTATTGAATGTGAAAGAAGAGAACGACACATCGAATAATATACCAAAGGCGTAAACAATGCGCACAGGATACTCTGAGCCAACGGAATTCTAATTTCATCGGAAATGTGTTAAAATGTTGAATCAACAGAGAAGAATAATTGAAACGATATAGCACGCGGGGGTTAACGGTGGAACATGCATCGACGTGAGGAAGAAAATTTAAAGAAGAGGGGGGTCGGGGTGGTGCGGTGGCAAACGTACTGGCTTCACATCTAGAGGACACAGGTTCGAATCATGGAAACGGGAGATATTTTTCAGTGGTATCCCGATCCCTGCTTGAGGTGCTTTGGGGAGAGTACTTTGAGTGAGTACGCCGTCCGTCGGATGGGACGTTAAACTGCGGACCCTTAGCGCCTTTCTTTAAGAGTAGGCTCCCGCTCATTCCAATGCCGGGTTTCCCTCCACCCTGCCTTCTTTCCCTACCATCCGTTATGGCGCAAATGACCTCAGCTGTCGGTCGCCTCCCATAAAAAATACCACATAAAAGATTTACGGAACACACAAGAGATGGCGATGAGAAATTTAAGATCAAAAATCACAGAACCACCCCTTCACTAAGGATAATGTAAACGAAACAAGCAGAGCAATGTGAGAACAAAGGAGGGACAACTGCACTGAATGAATATAAAACTGTATGATTAAGAAATCAAAACTGAGGTGTACAACATAACACGACACTTAAAAAGAAATACTGACCCAGAGTTCTCAACCCTGAATCATACTTCATGGCTTGTGAATGAATATGAGACTGATGATAAGTTCTTAGAAGCGAAAGATGAAGATTGCCACGTGAAAATTAACAGCCAACTTTTTAATTCCGAGAAAGGAGAAACAAAATGATTCTGGTGTACCCATCCCCTTTGCAACAATAAATATGTTATACATTATTAATGTCTCCTTTTAACTGAAGTGAAATATCAACAAAAGTAATAATGTCATCTGACTCAACAATAGCATCGGCTGAGATTATTGGTGCCATGGGCATATTTCCAGGATTTATGAAAGTTCTATCTATTATTTTTCGGGATGACGAAGAGATAAACTTAGCGTTCATATATTTCCTGAGGGACCAGGTACAGTCCGTATTCGGTACGTAATAACATTCCATGGGGCTACGGGGTAATCATAGAGAGGAGGACCGGTATATTTTTTCTAATGATGGGCAGGGAAACGCCTAATTGATGAGTACGTAGAACATCCATGGCGAAGTTACTGACGAGTGGCGGGCAGATAGACAAACTCCCGCCCCGCTCGCTAATTTGGCGCATTATTCAACGATGCATCTGAAAACACACGCAGGTTTGAAACGTCCAAGGGAAGAAGAGTAAGGAAAGAAGAGGTGAGTCAACCGCGCTCACGAGCATCGAGAAAGGCGGCGGCTCTCTCGGGAGAGCGGAATGACTCTGCGCTTATTGCATGTGACGGGCGGGGGGGAAGATGGGATGCTGGGAGGGGGGTGGAAAGAGAGAGAAATCTATATATATATATATATATATATATATATATATATATATATATATATATATATATATATATATATTTATATATATATATTTATATATATATTTATATATATATATGGGAGAGGGAAGGGGATGCTGGGAGGGGGGCTCTCAAGGCGGAGAGAGAGAACTGCGCACTGAGGGGAGGAAAAAGAGGGCCCGGCCCAGCTCCACCCACGCACTTTAACTAGCGTCCCTTCTCCCCCTCCCCCACACGCACACAACCGCAAGGGACCATCTAACCCTGCCCTCCCCCGAACCCTCGACCCTCCCCCAGCGCCTAACACCACACACCCACGCGGCGAATCGTGGGACGAGCAAAACGGACGGGCCGGGGCCGAGTTCTCCTCCCCCCCCGCCTCCTTCCTCCCCGCCCCCTTTTCAACCCCCTCCCTCTCTTTCGCCCTTTGCCTCTCGCCGACTCTTGACACCCGCTGAACAAATGAAAGTCGCACCCCGCGGAGATGGAGGCGGCAAATCCTGTTGCCTCGGCGAGAGGAGGAGGGGCCACGATGATTTGTTTGGGAGTGAGGCTGGGAGGAAGGAGGGAGGCAGGTAGATAGGTGGGAATGGGAAAGGGAGGGGATGGGGGAGGAGGGCCCAAATCATCCATCCAAATCACAAAAGAGAGGCGTTCGTCTTCTTCCCTTCCTATGGGTGGCGTGGATACACACACACATATATATAAACGCGCGTGAGAGAGAGAGAGATAGAGGCGCAAATGTTTCTTCGCTCTTCCGCTCTTTAAGACCGCCTCGCGAGAGAGTCGGCGGCGACTCCAAACAAATACCACTCCTCTGTCCCCACTCCATCCCACACGCCCCCCTGGGGGGAGGCGGACGTCAGAGGGGTCAGGTCCTTCACAGAGAGAGAGAGGAAGGCATGAAGGGGAGGGGGAGAAGGGGGAGGAGCAGGAGGAGGGGAGGGAGAGGTCCGCGGGGTTCTCTCCTCTCTCTCTTCTTCTTCACACCCAATAATGGATCCACGCGGAGAGATGATGAGCGACAACGCCTCCCCGCGGCGATATCCGGAGAAAGGAAGAGAGGCGCGGGGGGATGGGGGGGGTGAATGTGGTTGGGGGTGGGATTCAGCCCTCCCTCCCACAGTCCACAATGGGGACCCCTCTTAGAACGAACGACGGCGTCGATGATCGCACGTTATCATCGCACGCCTCCACGCGCTGTTATTTCTGCGTGTGAAGAAAGCCGGGAAGGAGAGGGAATGGGGGTCAACTTCACAGCTTTGCCTCTCTTCCAGCACCTATCCCCCTGCCTCTCGTGCCACCCATACGGGAGGAGGTTTGTACAAAGCGTGTTGGTTACACAGGATGTTGCTTAACAGCACCGGAAAACTTATAAAAACCCGGAGCTCCCACGGTTACATTTTAGATAACATTGTCGCACACGAATGCGATACAATGGATTAGGATGACGTTTATTGGTGGAATCGTGCCCGAACGGGTTGTATGCCCGGAGTGACGGGTGTTTTCTCTAAATTTTCACAAAACTCAAGAAAAAACTGAACCAACATTTGGAAGGACGTCGGATAAGGACGCATCGATGCTTGCCGTGAGCAACGGCAGGTGAAGATCAATCGCGTCGTCGGCAATGGAAGTAAACAGGTTGACGCACAGTCCGAATCGTATATGTGATATGACGAGGAATTGGACCCCGTGGGCATGGATTGACGCACGTACGACACATAAGTAGTCGGCATAGTATCAGAACTGCAGCGTTCTAAGTGGGGTGGCAAGGAATGCTCGTTCTCATAGTCGAAGTTTCTTCAACAATCGCAGCTTCTTCCTCTTCCTTGTTTGGCTGTGGTGCCAAGGGAGCATCGGTTTCTCCACACCAGTGATCTCCAGCCTTTTTCTTCGTGGCCCCAAGTTCCATTCCTTAACAGAAATCTGTAAAAGGATTTAAGGAACCGCGCGACCAAAGCCTTGACTCCAGGTCACTTCGAACTTACTTAAACTTTCTTTACTTTTCTTTTAAAAATAGAAATTGAAATATCTTACAATAGCACCTTTTCACCTGTCTTCCATATCACTCAATATTCTTTACAATTTATTTCGAATTTCTGCACCCTCTTTCATACTGCAAAAAAGCACTATGGATTTCTTACAGTGCTAATCATATTTGTGAGACAAATGATTTTGGTGAGTAGTTAAAGTTTAAAGTTTACGAATTAACTTCTTAATTTCACACTGTGATGTTCTATTTTCACTAAATACCATGATTAGATGATTTTTTCTAGAAATTTTCCCCAGGTCAGGTATTTCGCTGCCGACAATGGCAAAAATCCACGAGAACGATGATAAGGATAGCCTTCGAAACGTCGGTGGAGAACTATCTGACACGGTAAAAAACTTGAGAAGACTTCATAAGCATCACCTGCCGGAAATATAACAATTCATTCTTTACCATACTTGCTCAGTTTTACTCATTTATAAAGTAGGTTTTATCCCATAGGAACTGGTGCCATAATAACGAGAAATTATGGATCTTGAACACGTACTTATAGTGTGTTTAATAACGATATTGATTCACCAGAGGTAGGGAATTTCTCCACTAACAGAGTTTTATAATGTTGGTACATGTGTTATTTAACGTTTTTTTCTTCAAATTTACACTAATTTCATGGACTTTTCGTTTTCAAGTATTTATTCTTACGCAGCGCATTAAAATGTAGTGTGCAGGATAAAAGTCAACACCTGAATCAGGCATTTTGTGTCCTCTAGGCTCGACTCGGAACTACTGTGAAGATACAAGAGTTGCTGTTCTCGGGAGGTCATTATAAAAGAGAGGAGTTTGAAAGAAGCAATCCGCCCAGAGATTCGACATGCCTAAAAAGATTCTATAGCTGAGAAAACATTCACTCGCCCGGATAAGAAGAAGTGACTGGGCTTAAGGGAAAAGGTGTCCGAGCGAGTAGAGCATTGAGTTCTCGGCAGAAGGGTCCTCGGTTCAGAACCGAATTTTGCACACTCCTGAGCACACCTTGCGCAGAGTGTGCGCGCGCCACAGATTTCTCTGGGAAAGCTCGGGGGCGTCAGCAAATGGAACTGACTGCCCTATCGCCATGCAAACTGGAGATATTCACACATACTTGTAGAAGGGCTTAATGTTAAGTCAGCCCTACTCTTCCATTGAACTAACCTATTTGTTGAGTACTATGTTATGATGCAGTATTATTATTTAATATCTTAGTTCATTAAGTTATAGTGCAAAATCCTAGATAAGCATAATACTTGAGAACAAACCTTTACATCATCATCCTCATGATCTTCTAAAGGCGGAGCTTTGTCCTTCCATCCATATATCTCTCTCCATTGCTGTTCTTTTGAAATCCTTATTTGTTGTGACTCTCACAGTACTCTCGACTTTCAGGCTTCACTTCGTGGAATTGTTCGATGCCATTTTCCACAGATATGGGTCTGTGGAAAATGAAAAAAATCATTTAATGTTGTCTCATAGTATTTTTGTGACATCCAGAAACACTTTTCTTGGCCTTCCTATTTAATTTTTCCAGTACATTTCCCTCCATTTTAATTTCCAGGAAGTGGTGATGCCGCAGACATCTCCAACAAATTTAATTTTGCTTTCCTCCATCTCTTACATTAACTCCCTTTTCTCTTTAATTTCTTATAATACTTCCATCCATCTCGCTCTGGTAATCCTTTTCCAAATCCACATTTCCATTGCTTCCAACTGAGACATCTCCATCTTTTCCAATGTCAACATTTCACATCCAGTACTAACATGACACTCCAAATAAACGATTTTGCAAACGAATTTCTAATTTCCAAACTCATGTTTGTTTCCGAAAGAATTATTTTCATATTCACGCATCTTCTTTGCCAAATCTATCTATTTCATTGGGGGTGTATCTGTTATCTCTTGTAATTACGCCCCCAAGGTAAAAAAAACTATTCTAATTGGCTTATCCTTGATTTACGCAATTCTGATTTTACAAGGGGTTATTTTCTGTTTCTAGAAACTATCATGGCTTTAATTTTCTTCGAATTTATTTTCAATTTCCATTTTGCCAAAGCTGTGGACAGGATTTTGAGCATTCTAGCCATCTCTTTGGAATATTCGGCCATCTTCACATAACTCAAGTTAAACTGTATCAATTGGTGACTTGGCATTTAAATTAACTTCATTGGATCGTGCTTTCAAAAGGATGGTGTGAAAAGTTGAACGACTCCTGCCCGTGCAAGGAGGATGATAAGGGGAAGGGGAGGGGAGAGGATGACCGGCGAAAAAGGTCGCATTGCAAGTGAAACCCACGCTGCTCTCTCTCTCTCTCTCCGCCTCCCCCCCCGCAATCCATTCCCATCATCACACCCCCTCTCTGCGCCCCCCCCCCGACATCAAAGCCCCGCTTAAATGATATACAAGCGTGACGCGGGACACCTTGTGGGGCGCTGGTGATTGACGAGGGCATCGCCTTTCACTTAAACACCCTCTCCGGGTGCTTGTATCTCTCGCGGGAATCTTCGACGGCGGCCCTCTGAGGAGAGGGAGTGATGAGGACGCGAGGGGTCGAGTGGTGAGAGACCTCGCTTGCTCACCCACGATTCCCCCTCCCCCCCTCTGCCCCCTCCCCCCCCTTGGGTCGCGGAACGCCGGTCCCGACACGCGAGGATCCGCACCCGCACGCAGGGTGCCCCCTGCGAGGAAGTCTACGGAGCTGGAAAAGCCGTAAAATACCATCTGACTCTCTGAGAGTCAGCTGAAGGGCAAAAGTCGCAAAAAGATAGCGTGGGGAACGCGAAGGGTTTCAAGGGATGGAATCAGTAGAGGGAGTCCCTAATGTTGTCGTTGTAACGTTATCTCCAAATCGGAATCCTCATTAAACAATTAATTCTGAATCTAATTGCAACGTGTTGCCTACGTACCTATTTTTGTACCTTATCTCTGAGTAAAAATATCGAATGCATCTAAGAAGTGCCTTTCACCCATTTAAGCAACTACGTTCATCAATAACGAGGGGGAATTAATTCCATCTTCTCCTGAGCCGCAGCCATTCTAAGTTCTCGCTAACATCTTGTACACAAAATAATACTCACCTTGGCTGAAGAGCTGAGGAGCCCCACTCGAAATCAAACCAGAACCTCGGTTCACCAGTCCAAAATTTTACTCACTCGACTACCATTTGTCCCAAATTCCCTGATATGCAATGTTTTTCCCATAGCTTTAACCTTTCCCTTAAGCTAATTTCACAACCAACATACTATATAATTAATACTGAAGTGAATCAGCAAAATAATATATCTGTCCACAAAATTGTTTTATTTTTTACTTCAGTGTTTACGGATTTCCAACAAGTCAAGCCTGAATGCATCGAATATATAATTAATATAATTGAATTTAATTCGAAAATACTTACTCGGATTATCAGCCGACGAATAGAAGGGAAGTTAGAAAAAAGCCTCTCGGGAAACCAATTCGGATTCAGGAAAAACCGAGGAGCAAGAGAGGTAATACTCGTACTCCTCTTGGAGGCACTGGCCAACGAATTGATCCATTTAAGCAAGCCATTATATGCAGCATTTGTGGATTTGGAGAAGTCCTCCGATAATATTGAATGGAGGAAAATGTTCAAGATACTAGAAGAGCTTGAAATGGACTACAACGACAGAAGAATAATCCATTACCTCTACAAGAATCAGGCAACAAACATGCAAATGAAATATGGTAGGAAAATAGTAACCAAAATCGACAATAATAGAAAAAAAACAAAGGAGCTCGACAAGGGTACAAACTCTCACCAGAATGATTCTACGTTCAACCAGAAGAGGCAATAAAGGAAGCACAAGAATTGGGCATCAAAGGAGTCAAGGTGAATGGCGAAAAAATTAACATGCCGCAATTTGCAGATGACATCGTAGTAGTAGCAGAGACGCGACAGAACTTGAAAGCAAACCTGAATACTTTGGACTAAGTACTTCGGCAATATAATATGAGCATGAAGAAGAAGAAAACGAAAATCCTTCTGTGTGGAAGAGAGAAGCCGAATACAAATATTACAATTCGAGGAGTGAAACTAGAACAAGTGGAATCCTTCATCTATTTAGGCAGCAGTATAACTTGTGATGGAAGAAGTTCGACTAACATCAAGCGAAGAATAACGCAAGCAAAGAAGGCTTCCATTAAGAAGAAGCAACTACAATTTTCAAAGAGCATAAGATTTCAGACCAGGAAGCATTCGTCAAAAGGTTCGTGTGGAGTAGGGCACTCTACGGATCGGAGACATTGAGTATTGGAAAAGTGGACCAACGAAGAATGGAAACATTTGAAACATGGTGCTGGAGGAGAATGCTTAAAATTAAATGGACAGACTATGTGAGGAACGATGAAGTATATAGAAGAGCAGAAGAGGAAAAGGCCATGTGGTATGGCAAATAATTAGGATGGATGGTAGGTCCAATACTTTGAGGCACAATGGATTAGTTAGAAACATAATAGAAGGAAATACGGAAGGAAAGATCCCGCGAGCAATGCCAAGAGACAAGTACATTATATAAGGACGTAAAACGGGGAACCTAAATATAAATAGGAAATAAACACTAAATAGGGAAGAATGGAGGGCTACAGTAAACCAAACTTAGGATTGAAATACTGATAATGAGTTGAATTTACTCAGGGTTCCGTTTTTCTAGGCGTTTAGTAAACTTGAAAAAAAATTATTTTATTTCATGTCGCCATTTTAGTTTAATTAAATTGGCTGAGACTCATCAAAATTATTCGGCTAGACTTCAATATGAATAAATAGATTCATTATTCTTCGAAGATTTTAAACCTTTCTCACTGAATTACATATTATCTGAATGCTGACACAGAATAAGTATATACTGACTCTTGGATCCAAGAATGCAATTTTAATAAATATAAATAAAATTTTCTTGCGAGATTTAGTGGAAAATCTTTATATTGAAATTGAAAGATACCTAGCTTAACTTTTCCGCATGGAAAATTCATTCACGACCTATGCTTTGTTACAATACAACATTCTTCAGGTGACCTGAAGATATTATACTGGAACGAAACGTAGATGGTAAAAAAAAATATTCCATGTGGAAAAGCCAAGTTAGTTATTTTTTTAATTTTAATTTTAATCAATATATTAACATTTGATAATATAAGATTATATGAAAGGACAATATATATGAAACCCCATATGAAAAATCAACAAATTATATAGATCCTATACAAACACTATTTTCGTAGATGGAAAGACTCATGCCGGGAAGACTGGAGGGTAAAATACAGACTTAACAAAGAGACGTGAACGGCTTATCGGAGCGAGAGAAAATTAGCATTGGACAGCTGAGAATGCTGCAGCCAACCAATCTCCCGGCTGAAAGGCTAATGAATGAAAGTAAAGATTACTATCGAGCCTCGTTCAAATCGTCTCCTCAAACTCTTGTGTCAGTCAGTCAGTTGCCCCTCTTCCTCTCAATGCAGGCCTTCACAGTACATTGGGGCGTGTGAGTGGGAATGACCTGCATTTTCCACTCCGCTCTTCCCGCTTCTACGCGTCAATGCAGCCCACTCTAAGGTCCCTCCTCTCAGGATAAGAGCGATAAGGGCTCTCCTTCTCATCCTTCCCTCCCTCCTTTCCTCTCCGGGTTGACGTTGTACGAGAACGAGGAAACACACAACGGGTTCTCGTCGTGGGGATCTCAGAGAGGGGCGAAAGTGCGAACCGGATACAATTGGTTTTTGGCGAAGGTTTTTCCAAATTCAAACCACCACCAATTGGTGTTTTATTTAATTGAATGGAGCAGCAGACGGTGTGAGATTAAGTACCACACACAGCATGATCGGAACGAAAAAGTGTAATTAAAGAAATGATTTTTTTAACTGACGACATTAAGAAATGAGCGTGGAAGATAATTCAAAATGTTTAGCATTCCATTGAAGTGATTTGAAGTGGAAGTTCAAAAAAAATTCCGGATTAGTAAAAATTGGCAATTTTCTACAAAATAAAATTTTATTTTATTTTGTAGAAATTATATGTATGTAACTGTAAAATTTTATTTTGTGGAAAATTGCCAATTTTTATTAATCATGATATTCCACCATATCACGCCTGAAACGTCTCTTTTTATTTTAAAATTCCGGAACAATTTTAAACAAGTTCGAATAACAATTTTAATTCAAGCTCCAATTAATAATGTTAACCAAGTCCCGAATGAGAGAGTGGAACGACACGAGCGCTATACGTAGGGACATAACATTTGCAACAATTTAGCCATCCCATTTACAGTAATCCAACTGAATTTAAGCTATGGTTTTTAAAAGTGACCACAGAATTCACTTCGAACTAAGACTACGACTTCACTCATGCGTGATGAAGGGGGCAAATTACTCTTCTTGCGCCTCCTTTTTCTCCCAAAAAGCTTTAGGACACATACAATCACACTGTTAATGTTTTAGGTTTGTTTTGCAGAGGCATCATTTGCACTTTGCACCTTCTGCTCAGTTATCGAAGACTCTACCAACTAGGCTACCAAACCTCTTGTCATACATTATTATTATCATTAGCAGTACTCCCTATTGATAACACATGTAATAACCGGGTTAAAAAAGGTTTAAGACGAATCCACATAGTGGTTATCATACAACTCCTCTCCAACAAGCCACCAAATGCTCATAAACCCCCTAATGCACATCAAAGTAACCAATTTTTAAACACTACATATTTTCCGCCTCCATTCATAACGTCCAAAATTCCCTCTTCCTCGTTTTCCCAGAATCCTGCCCTCCATTACCGTCTTCGGCATCCCATCGCCCATGAGCATTTACAGCATCCAATTGTCAACTGCCTTCTTTAAATTTCTCCCCACAACCTTCTCTCTCGGTCTATTATTCCTCATACGTATTCACATGTTTCCTTTTTAGCCATTCCAACTTTTTTCATTCCTCTCCATATCAACACCTCAATTAGAAATAATAGTTACGAGGGACAACTCATGTACGTAATTTGCTCACCTACCAATATAATTCAATTATACTTTAGCCGTAATGACCAATTTTATGCACCAAACAAAAATACGCTTCGTAATGACGTCTTCATCATTAGTCTTTTCTTTACAGCTTAGTACGAATCATCAAGTCTATCTTCTTTGCGAAAACTTTTAATCAAACGCATTCCTTCTTTTATTGACCTCTTTTTGCTTCCTATTTTATGAAATTTTCCCTATTTAGGAAAACTCTCCCATTTGCTCTAGTTCATTTCCACTGATGATCATGATAATCATCACCCTCGAATTTTCTGAGAACCTTAATGCTTTCGTTTTATTATGATTTATTCACATATAATACGAATTATTAAATGCACACATGACATGCAATATGAAATTCCATACACTGGAATAGATCATTTACTGAAATAAGTTAACCCTAAAAAATCCTCCAGGCCAATTAAATATCAGATCGCACGTTTAAGGCATCGGAATTTGCAACATATCTATAAATCATATTAAAAAGTGTCCCTAATAGTTCACTACAGTCTTAATGGTTGGAAAACGGCTAATGCAACACCTTTAGTTAAAGTTGAGGACTGTAAGGAACCCAGGAATTACAGGTACATAACTATTGCCCTCAAATCCATGACATTCAAGGTTATGGAACGTACATTGTTAGTTGAAATGAGAAGCATCGATAGTCAAGAGATGTTGATGAAAAACCAGTACGGTTTCCGAAAGGGCGGATCCTGCGAGACACAATTTGGGCTTATTGTTCATGATATTCTTAGTTCTGGATAGAGCAATGTTCGATTGGACGCGGTTTTTCTAAATTTTACCGAATGTTTCGACAGAGTACCTCATAGTAAACTACTAACAAATTTGGAACTTTATGACATGCATATAAATATCCTGTGCTGCATTAAACACTTTTTGAATGGTCGGGTTCAAAGAGTAGTCATATGTGGTGTTAGTTCTAATGCAGAAGAAATTACTTCAGGTGATACCTGAGAAGTACAGTATTATCGGATCTCTTTAATTCCATTTTAACATTGACGGCATTAACTACGAAGTTAATACTAAGACACGTTTATTTTCCGACGACGAAGTGGTTTGCAGAGATATCCGCAGTACTGAGGATAAAGTAGCTTTAGCAGATGATCTTCATGCTATAAAATATTTTTGCGAACCTTAACAAATGGAACCTTAATTTTAAAAGTACGTAATTGTGCATTCTATGGAATAGGTGTAGATTCGTCCCGAGCGCCTACTGCACCGGGAACACCTAAATGGAATGTGTAGACTCAATTAAATACCTAGACGTTACCCTCACTCACGATCTCTTCTGGGTGAAACACATACGGGAATATGTCAACAAGCTAACAAAAAGCGAGGATTTATTTCAATATTATTGGAGAAATATGATGAAATGGCTAGAGAGAAATGTTATCTTTCGCTAATTAGGCCTTATTTAGAATATGCTGCTGCATATATATCTGGGATACTTACGAAGTAGGATTAATTACCAAATTGCATCGCGTGTAGCGTAGAGGAGCTAGATTTGTAAAACGTTGTCATGATAAACGTAGTAAAATATCAACATTATTAGAGGATCTACATGCTGACAGACACTCAAGGAGCGAAGATTAAATTGCAAATTTAAAATATTTAATAAATTGGAGGTATATCCCTGTAGCTGTAATGGTGAAAATATAATATTAGCCCCATCGTACTACGGCAGGCGAGATCATGTCAATAAAATCGGAGAGATTAAGAGTGGAAAAGATAAATTTAAGATTTCATTTTTCCAATTAATGAAAAATCAGAAAACGATTATACTACTGCTCTTGGGGATGCACGTATTTTGAGTCAACAGTAGTCTGGTTTCTAATCACCCACTACCACACACCCTTGCAGTGGCCTGCATCGTACCATGCGTGGATGTATAGATTATTTTACGATATAAGGGCGAATTATCTTGCATCATCATTAGGTTTTTGTAATGTTTAAGATTAGTTTAAAAATAGCCCTAAAAGAAAGTGATGAGGCATACCAAAAACGATCTTTCCTAAGCCGACGATGGGCATTCAAAAAAAATGTGGGATTCCTGGTTAAACTCTAACAAAGGAGACATCCGACCTTTCGTTAAGTACTGCGACAAACTCTAATCCCAAAGAAAGGTAATTAACACCATTTTGTCGCGTTTTATCCCGCAAGGAGAAGAAATGATCGTAATGACAGGAGCAGTTTTCTTCGTGAATGCCTCATGGATCATTTGGTTCATAAGGTCAGGATTTAATAATTTATTTATGTACTCTGCAAACCACCGATAGGGTGGGAGATTGCACACTAGACTAACTTTTACCCGAGCATGACCCTACCGGGGTCGGAATATGCTATCGTATCATAGTGACTCTTTTCCATAGCTCTCTGATTTATTACTCGCAATTCCTTGTGGTAGTCATTTTTTTTTGGAGTGGAATCATCACTATTGTGCTCTCTAAAGTGTGACCTAATTATACATTAACTATCACCAATAAGGACGACAAACTCAATTTTGACATTCATATAAAACCAGCGGCCACAGATCAAATTATTCCTGTATGATTTCAAGCATGTTTGGCCTTACACATTAGCTATCTTTCACGCGCCAAAGTTATTCAATCAATCCCGACAGTATCAGTCATGGTATTTAATCAACAAGAGCACGGGATTCGAAGTTATAAATTGCAAGGCAGGGACTTTTTACGTGAGTCAACACTTCATCCCCGAAAGCAGTGTTCAGAGGTGGGTTGATACGTCGTGGTTGTTGCCCAATGGGAGGGCGCCGTCGTCTTGACAGCGACCATTGCTTCCGATACGGAGGCGAAGGTGCGATTGTTTCTCTAATTTTAGATTCAAGTGTTTACCTTCGTGACTCGTCATGTGAGGCGCGTCCGAGAGGTGGAGAAGCCTTTTATCCGAAAAGGAGGTTGCCGAGCCGAATCTCTAAGACTTCCTGGCGGTTGTCAGTAACCTCACTCCAACGCCAGTCAAAAGAAGCACCAAGCCCGTCTCTCACACCCTCCGCGCGCCAAGAGAGCACGGGCCAGAGGGGAGGGGGTTTGAACCGGAGAGGGGGTTGGTCAGAGGGGACGCCGACGGCAATGAAAATCTATACACATATTATTTTAAAAGGTTCCCATGGCGCGGAAGCGGGTCCGGTTCGGAGGCGCTCGGGGACGAAGACGTCCCGAGAAAATCCCTCGTGGTAATAATATATGCGTTGTCAGTTTAAAGCTCTCACCGACGGAAATAGTGCATGGATTCCAACCAAAACGTACGGACGGAGGTAAAATAAAGTGCGTGAGGGGAAACCTCGTGCACACATTATTGCCTTTTCCGTACCTTGAACAGGATGACTTGAAGAATACTTTCCAAAGCGGAAATGACGCAATGAACCCTTGAATGTCCATTATTGAAGGAACTATGGGCATCATATGCGAAACACTGCTCACTGCTTGCGGATTAGCAAGGGATTGATACTCCTCTTCTCCCTTAAATCAAGAGCAAAGAAGGCTAGGTTTAATTACTTTACAATTTGAACCGCACTTTGTTAGTCTCTTAAGAGTTTATTTAAAAGTTAAATTTCAATTATATAGGCCGATGGTACGTGATTTATTTGAACGTGAAACCTGTAATTGCAAAAACCAGCCTACTCTGTCCCAGCTGAGCACCCAATACCATCCTCGGCCAAGTCCTTCGCATTCATGTGCGATGACTTATAGTGAGATTGGAAAAATGCTGAGGAGACGTAAATATAAATGGGGAGAAAAAATTTCAATTAACACTGAGAATTCAAAAGCTTAAGAATCGATGAACATTCGTTTGAAATTGAAAACTTAATCCTTAATCAAATTTTTATTAAAATAATGATTTTGTGTAAATGAAATTATTCATTTGCATTATCTATGATAAAGATGGATTCCCTCGAAATTTTCTCACCACTTTTTTGACCTAGAGAAAGCTTTCTCAAGATGATAAGTCACAAACCATTCGCCAGAGAATGTCATGGAAGGCTAAGATGAACTGTTACCAGAAAAAACTGTAGCAAGAAAGATATACTTGTGAGGCTACGGTCAAGGCCTTGAACGATGAATTATCACCAAAATTTTAATTTGAAATGTTAACATATTATCATGAATATCAGAAAAAAATTCTTGAAATTTACAACAAAAACATATTTATAGATGAAGAGTGAAATGAAGCCTGATTACATCGCCTAAGCTATAGAATAAACAGTAATGACTGCCTAACTGTACAATATTTTAAGCCGTCCAAGAATATTAAGAAACTAGTACAAGTGTCTGAATACCGTAGTTATTTCTCTGAAATTATAGTAGGCGCATTTAGAACAAGTTTACCATGTAGTTGGACATGTGTCATTATGAATTGTTTCGTAAAACCAAAATAATGAAGAGATTTAATATGCGAAAGGTCGTAGAGAGAGTGAAGGAAGCTACGTACCAGGTATGGTAGATATCGTGGATATATTCCCTTCGTGCGACCTCATTCTATTATTCTAATTTTAAGCCAAGTAAAGAAAGTGATGTTGCCGCACCCTGTATATACATTCATACACACACATATATTTCTATATATAAAGTCACTTTCTTGAAAATCCCACGAACGTGCACAATAATGAAAATTGACTAACTAGTCGACACAAACAGAAACTGAAACATGTAAAAGAGGGACTCACTGGTTTTCGAATTTACGGTGGTGCAACCACCTTCCTCAAGAGGAAATATATAAAAATATATATATATACACACACATATACATATATATATGTGTGTGTGTATATATATAATGTATATGAAGTGTGTGTATATATATATATATATATATATATATATATATATATATACACATACATACATATATCGATTATGTAGAAGCGCTCACTAGAGCAATATATCATTTGGACGGCACAACAAAACACAAAATATAACAGATGAAATTTAAAAGGACAATCACATTGTAGATTGTTACATCTGAAAACATATGTATGTACACACATGCACGCACGCACGCACATACACACACATGCATCTGTATATAAATACACACAAACACACACACCCACACATACACATAGAAGGGGACATATCCCTACATTGGTGATTTAGAAGCACTCACGAGAGCAACATAGCACATAGACGGCACAACTGAACACAAAATTATATTTGGAAAATACATACGAAAAGACACAAGTGTCCTTTCACGTGCTTTCTATGCATATAATTATTGTTCTTTTTATACACACCAATAATATACACGTAGTATGTATATATACTTGTGTGTGTGTGTATATATATACCTGTATATATCCAAATATATATTCACAAATATGCAGGCTCATGCGAGTACACACACATAAATATATACACACACATACGGACGTATATTACACATACACACATATGTGTACACATTTACTTGTTTATTGGATGCGAAAGAAAGCGATGCCGAGAGCGACAACAGCGAAGGGCAACAAGAGCCTTCATTCACAATGGCAAAGCGACGCATTTAATCCGGCGAGGCACGGCGCTCTTTTGTATGGGGGACCTCCAAAAAACCCTTTAACGCTGCCCCCCTCGCTTTTCGTGTGCGCCATGGAAGATCCGATATTTGAGATATGCAGCATCCCTTCGCGCCGCCGACAATAATATCCGGGACGGAGAGAGGGCGGGGGCAGGAGGGAGGGGGCGGGCATGAAGATGATGGGGCGGCGGGGGTCGGGGGTGGGGGAATGAGAGGTGGAGGAGGGCAAAGGGGGTTGGGGAGGAGGGGGGATCTTTTGCGGGATTCCGTCCTTTGAGGGAAGCATACCGACGGCGAAATGATTGTTCCGCCCCCCCGCACCCCGCAATAACCCACCTTTTTAACGCGGCCGGGAGGAAAAGACGGCACTTGTCGCCTATTGGCTCTCCCGTAAACGGCCTCACCACCAACACTTTCCTCAGAGGCCGGCCGGCCACCGAATATTAGGCGGGAGGTGGGAGGGGGGAGGAAGGGTGGCGTGTTTGTGGGGTGGGAATACCTTTCCTTATCCTTTCCCTCAAGGAAGAGGGAGGAGGTGGGGAGGGAAGGAGAAGACGGAGAGAGGAAAAAAACACATCCACTTCAACACACACACACACTTCTGAGGCGAGAATAGAAGAGCAAGAATAAGAAAAAGATGACGGCGGAGAAGCGAAGGCCTTTTCTTTAAGCTCCCCAATGCCGCGCACAGATGACGCTACCCCCTCTTCCTCCTCCCCCCCTCCCACTCTCTCCTTCCCTTCCCCCCTTTTGGGTTTCCATGGGAACCCTTCGGAAATCGCCGGTATGCGTTTAAGTGTCGGGGAGGAGGAGGGTGGGGGTGGGCGCGGAGGGGAAGGGGGCGTGTTTTCGGAGGGGAGGGGGACGGAGGGCGATTACCTGAAAGTCAGGCCCTTCTATATATCCCTTCTCACACAAAATCCCCCTCAGACAATCTTTTCAACACACTCTTATTTATTTTTTCAAGAGAGGGCTAATTTTTTTACGATTGCGGCCGTGAAACCATCACTTATAAAGGTGTGCCGGCCGGCCCGTCCCCGGACCCGGGCGGGATCTTGTGTATGTGTGTGTGTGTGTATGTGTGTGAGGGAAGGGAGGATTGGGGAGGGGTTTGGGGGGGAGGAGAGAGATATCCAGAGATGGAGGGGAGGGCGTCGGGAGTCACAGGCAGCAGCCACACCGAATGCACACGTGTTTTTCGGTGTATCTCTTTGGAGGGAGGGAGATGGGGAAACGGTGCGCCCACCCCATTCCATTTCGGGGCAAGTGTTTTCGGGGGCCGCCCCGGGGCATGACGGGAATTCCATAGGGGGGAGCGGGGCGGGGGTGGGTTTGAGAGAGGGTTCGTGGGGGGAAGGGCGACCCCTAATCCGTGGTGGAGTGCCCGTGTGTCTGGCGTGGCTGTGCGTTCCCGCTCGCCCGAGCCAGCCTGCGTGACGCCGCCGCCGCTCTGTCCATCCCCGTCTCCCACTAGAGAGGGTGATGCGAGGTGGGGGCTTGCTTCCCTCTGCGCCGCCGTGGTGCGCGAGAGGGGCCGGGTGCAGCATTTCGTGATGGCGCCCGATCCCACCCTCTCGCTTCGACTTCGTTGAGCGAGATTGTTGATTGGCGAAGTGCTATTTCCGAAATCGCGAGGCGAATGGAGCGTAACAGTGATGAGTCGGAAGGCACGACTTAAAAAAGAGCGGAAATATCTATACTTCTGCTCTTCGTTAACTCATCGAAATATTTGATGACGACCCCAAACGCGGTGACTGTGAGAGACAAGGGTGACCAATGAGAATTAAAACCATTCGAGTGATGAACCTTGAGGATAGCTTAAATGGTGAAGAAGGTGGGACTCAACTCATATGCCAGCGCTAAGGCGAGTGAAACGAACACAAAACGGGATAGGGAAGGCAAATCATCTCCCATTGTCGCTTGCGGTTTCCCCTGGAGGTCCAGTTCCTGAAAAACCAAACAGTATAGGTGTACTTCAGGGCGTCTTGAGTAACCTAGGCGTGAGTGAACCCATGCTCTATGGTCAACGACCAACGCTTACCACTTACACTTCCCTGTTAAAGCCGCCATTAGAAACGCGAACATATTTATTACACATTTTGTTTGCATATAGAAATGTTTTTCGACGATTTCGAGTGTCCTAAGAACTGGAGACAAGTATGCATATGGTATAAATTTGCCCAACTTTTCACAAAGAATCAATGACAGAATTCCTGAAAAAATATCATTACAAGGATCGCTACTTCGGAGAGTAATACAAGCAGTTATTTAAGCATGGGGGATGATAGAGGAATTTATCGGGAATAACAAAGTTTCCTTAATACTAAAAAAAATGATTGTATGATCATTCTTAATTCCTGAAATAGTAGGCCGTAGGGATATCTGTAATGAGACCAGAACATCAAATTGGACGACCCAACCGCCGACTTAAATTTTCCCGACCGAGAATAAGCTTGATGCAGCTCTACAATTTGCTTTCAATCGCTGAATTAGCTGATGATCGCAGAATTCCTCCTCTTGAATTTTTCCGAGATAGCCTATAATGCTTGGAAATGATTAGCCGCTTAGGATCGTCCAAATTATACATTTAAATATGTAGAATAGCTTGATTGATTGCTGGACTGAGTTTTAATATCCAATTAGCGTCTTGAAACTGCTTCCATACGAGCAGTGTTCCCATTTCTAGGATATGGAAAATCAATGCCACAGCACAATGAGATACATTTATTAATTGGCCTTAGGTATGCTGAACGTTTGAGAAAGTTTTCGTCCATTGATCCCTCAACGGTGCAATACCACACTACCGCAATAATAATTCATCATCATATTCGTATAAGAAATGAGTTTTGTCTCCATTCCGATTGCTTTGATACTTTATTCCCGTCTTGATGCCTGAGTATAGGCGTTGCAATTTGGGTCAAGGAGCAATCTAGCGCCATCCACTGGAGCAATCCTCAAAATCTAACGTATGACACGATGTAGTGGGAATGACAGGGCTGCACAATCAGAAGTTCCCCCATGATCCTGGTATTGCCTATATACTCGAATGTTCGCATATAGTATTTCCAAAGCCATAAAACGCGAAGCATTTGATTGAAATTAGCAGCATACTCGTATATTTAATTGACGTAATCATCCCCTTATACGTATTAATTCTCTACTACGTATCAATTTTAACAGTGGTTAAATACACACAAAGTTCGGGTATTCGAAAGTAATGACGTGAACAAATTTAAAAAGAATTAATTGAGTCATTTCACTGAATATAATTTGGCAGTGACGATGTTTGTACATGCTTTGCTTTCTTTCCAGAGGTTGTTACTTCACTGAAAAGGTGTCACATCATGAACTCGGCCTGAGTATGCAAAACATAATCAACTTCTGAAACAGAGTCATACGTACTTTCATTTATCTCCGTTTTAATTCCTGATTGTACATTGATTAATAGCATGAATTAAGCCGCAAAGTAATTTTTCGATTTCAATTATAAAGAGAATATTAATGCAGACGTAATTGTTGGAGCACATGGGTAAATATAAAATGTCGTCAATTGTGTAAAAACGTGATAAATTGTACTCAATTTAAGTTCTATCTAATGCAAAATAGATATCACCTATCCTTAATTTGGGCCCTCGAACGATTATGGCTGATACTTGGACGACACCCAAAGTCCCGAGTTTTTTCCACGCCACGGCCAACATAAGTGACACACACAATTCAACTAAACTCTATCTATTATTAAATATTCGCTATTTTTTTAATTTCTCCCAAAGGTACGGGAAAGCTACATGACATACAGTTTCCATTATTAGAACATTGATTATTGCTGCAGCAAAGTCTATGTAACCAATATGATCATTGCACGAACGAAAGGAATGTAACAATATAGACAAAGGTTCATATACGCAGAGTGATTGCTGATTACATCTCGTAAAATGTGATTTGTATAAATGTGTTAACTGTCTAGTTGCATTCATTATTACTTCCACAAAAAGTATGAGTGAATTGGGGAAATAGTTTGACTTGATAAAGGGAATGTAGAGAGTGATGAGGCACCGTAAGCCTTTCATCATCATGAATTAGCGCTGAAGGTTACCCCAAGAAAATATAGCCTTCATCACCATTCATTTAAACACAGGCTCACTCGTATCTGTACACTTTATTTCTAATACCAACGCTTCCACTCAGTGAACACAAGTTGAGGTCGGCTTATTGCGGGGGCCTGTGTACTGCATTCCAACCCCGAGAGCTCGGATTCAAATACCGGTGATTTTCTCATTCGTGGTATCCGATCTCTACTTGGTTGACGTGTGGAGAGCACTCCAAGCCATCCGTTGGATGGGACGTTCGATTGCGGACCCATTGGCGGCTTTCACTGAGAGTGAGCCGATGCCGCGTCTCCATCCACTCACTCTTTCTTCCCCGCTCCCTGGAAATCCTACCTTTACCAAATAACCTACCAATGCCTGAGAGCGAAGGTGACTTTAGATCTCAGATTCTTTGTCTCGATAATATCTCTCCCAATCAAGTCGACTATAATAATTTCCCCAATCAAGTCGACGCACTCGAAGCTATTCAAAAGCGCTCCCAAGCAGGAGTCGCAATAATTATCAAGAAAAACAATCAACCTCCATGTAGGTATTTGTACCAAATCACCAACTTTGGAGCGTCTGGAGGTCCACTGTTTTTTGTGCCCCGGTAAAAATATCCCTGGGAAAAAATATTCACAACTTCCTTGCAGCCGGAAAATTATAAAACGCGAACTCTTTAAATCGCCCCCCCCCCCTCCCCGCCCCAACTGTATTCGGCAAAGGGCATCCCCGGATGCCACTGTGTACTAGGTGGGAGTGGGGAAGGTATAAAAGGGATAGGGGGTGGGGTGAGATCTTCGAGGGGTCGTAGATCTTCACGACAAGACGACGCTGCCGCTAATTGAGTCGCATTCTAGCGTCCGCTTAAGGAAACACACACCTCTCGTCTCTCAAGCATCCGTCCGCCATAAATCAAGCGAATGGAAAAAAATTTACCTTGACGTGGAGCGGGAAGATGGATTGAGGGGCGAAGTTGGGTGGTGGGGGAGGGGAGGCGGCTACGTGGAGGCATGGAGAGGAGGGAGGGTGTGCGAAATTAAGGGGCGGGTAGGAGAATGAACCGGCGACTTACTTATCCGTTGAGCACCCAAAGCCTATTCAACGTGATTAAACATGACGGAATGGACGTTCGGAGGAAAGAAGCCCTTTGTCTAGCCCTTTGACGATGAGGAAGTGGACGTCAGTCTATAGGGAACAAACTGGGCATCCTTCGAAGATACAGCTGTTTTGATTGTATATTACCTCGTGTCAGACGCCAACTAACGATGAAAGGACTACAATGGCTGCAAGAAACGCTTTTAAATGGATTCATTTCCAAGGGATGAAGCTCACAAATGAACTGCACCTTACCAAGGATACTTCAAATTTCAGAAAAAGATAGATAAATTCGATTGAGAAGAGACCACAATAATGAACACCCTGCAATCACTGGGCTTTCTCATTAGATGAACAAGATTTCAATTAGCAGTTACTCCATTCAAAAGAAGTAGTTTGATGATATTATTCAAAACCCTTATAAGTGAAGTAGGCACATGAACTTTGAAATTGTGTCGCTCCAAAGAATATTCTCTATGAGATATAGGTAAAATGTCAAAGGCATGCCATTACCCATGGGGAAGAAAAACAGCAGCGGTTTTATCGTTTCAAATTAAAAAATAACCTTGGTGAGTATCCACAGGTAATTCTATAAAAATTAAGGATGCAGCTATTATTGGACTTTAAAGTTCAATCAGAAAAAATAACCAAATTTATTTTTAATTTCCTATAGATTTCCACAAAATAACATCTGCCTGAGTAAATTGTTTAACGTAGTTTCATATTTAACATAAAAATACACCCCTGCACTCACTCCATTTGCACGGGTTGATCCAAAAAAGCATCGTTATTTTCTCTTTCTTTTTAAAATATAGGTTCTAAAATCAACTTGCTTGATATTTTTCAATCTTACCTTTGCATTACTCCTATGAGTAGTTTCCACGTGGAAAACATCGTAATATTTCGTGTGAAACCGCCTACTACAACGAGAAAGTTTCCAAATAGATGACATATTGAATCAATCAAATTGAATTCAATCGATAAAGTGAAAAAATATGAGCAAAATAAAATAGTCAAATGTTTCATGAGTAAAATAACATTTGTTTAACTTTAATAATTTAAGATTATGTATATCTAAATCAATGAATGAGTTCATGACAAGTAGGGGTTTCATTTATCATGCATTCTCATGGTGATGCTGGTAAAAGAGACCAAATAGGTGTTTTGTAATTTGTCCAGAGAATCAGACGCAAAAGTTACTAATGGACAAAATTTAATTTTTTTATATTTCTGCAAATATAAAAGAGGAATTTGGGCACAAAAACATAAATATGTAAACATATAAATAAGGAACACTTCACCCACTAAGGCCACTTGAATTAGTTAATTGAATTGAAAAAGGTATAGAAGATAAATTGCCGTGAGACTCGCATATATATATATATATATATATATATATATATATATATATATATATATATATATATATATATATATATATATATATTATTATTATTAGGTAATCTACCGGTTAAGGTAGGTTTTTGGATGGACACAACTATCAAATAAACATTTTGTCACTCCCCACCTATCAAATTAATCTATATCAGGTCCCTCTTCATCTCCGTGTACTTCTTTCCTCCCTTCATCCCGTCCAACATCCCTATCCTGTTCCTACCCTTACCTCGCTTGCCCAACATTCTCCCCTCTATTACCCTCTTCAACATTCCACTACCGCTCAATACGCCTTTCATCCATTTTTCCTGCCTCCATAGGATTTCTCTCAACAAACCCCTCTCCTCCCCCACCATTTCTAGTACTTCCTCATTTGTTTTCCTTTCGGTCCATTTCACCTTCTCCATTCTTCTCCACACCCACATTTCAAAAGCCTCCAATCTACGTCTATCCTCCTGCTTCAGCGACCACGTTTCCGCGCCGTACATAGCTACGCTCCATATCAGAGTTTTTACGAGTCTTGTCTTAACATCCCTACTCAACGTCCCCGTCATCAACACCCTCTTCCTTGAGGAAGCCTCCTTGCCTAGCGCAATTCTTCTCCTTACGTCCCTACCACTTTGACCGTGTTGGTCCAAAACACTTCCGAGATATGTAAACTGTTTTACCTGCTCTATTTTTTCCCCGCCTATTTTAATATTTAGCTTAGCCTTTTTCTTTCTGGAAAATCGCATAACCTTTGTTTTACTAATATTGATTCTCATCCCATATTTATCGCACTGAACCTCCAATTCACTCAACAATGCTTGCAACCCCTTGGCTGACTGAGCAACTAATGCTTGATCATCAGCAAACCTAACCGATTTTACGAATTCCCCTCCGACTTTCATTCCTACCTCCAGTTCTTCCCATGCCTCTTTAATCATTTCCTCTACATATACGTTGAACAGTACCGGTGACAATGGGCAACCCTGCCTTACACCTCTTCCTAACACTGCCCATCCGGACTCTCCGTTCCCCACTCACACCCGAGCAGTCTGAGACATGTACAGGTTGCGGATCAGTCTCCTGTCCCTCCAATCCATTCCTATTTTCTGCAATACACGCATTAATTTTTCCCAATTCACTCTATCAAACGCTTTTTCGAAATCTACAAAACAGGCAAAAACGTCCTGATTGTATTCTATATTCCTCTCGACTAGTGATCTCATTACTGCAATGGCATCACGCGTACATCTTCCTTTCCTGAACCCAAACTGATCATCCCCTAAGTAATCATTTGCCTTACTCTCTATCCTTTTGTTGATGATCCTGAGAATAACTTTAGCTGCGTGGGATATCAAACTTATTGTTCTGTAATCCTCACATGACGAAGCCTTTGCCTTTTTTGGAATAGGAATAGGAACTAACACCGATCTCACAAAATCTTCCGGCCAGATTCCTTCCTCATAGATACTACGAATCAGTCCATATATGGCCTTCTTCCCACCTTTCCCTGACCATTTCAACATTTCTACAGGAATATTGTCCACCCCCACTGCCTTATTTGCTTTCATCTCCTTTAATGCCCTTTCTATTTCATCGTCGAGTATGCCTGGACCTAAGCTATCTTCTTCTACGTCATGTTCCTTTTCTATGTCTAACCTTGTCGGCCTAAGTTCTTTACCATACAGTGTTTCTATATATTCCTTCCATCTCTCTTGGATTTTTCCTGGTTCAACTATTATCTTACCCCATTTATCTTTAACTGTTAGCACAGATCTTACCTTCTTACTTCCCGATAATAACTTAACCTTGCTGTATAGAGCACCAATTTCACCCTTCTTCTGTAAACTTTCCATATCCTCGCATTGCGTTTTCCACCATTCTTCTTTTGTTTTATTTGTGGCTCTTCTCAATTTATTGTTTAACTCTTTGTACTTCATTTTGCCTAACTCTGTGTTTACATTTTTCCATCTTCTTCTCTCATCCATCTTTGCAATCATCTCATCCGTTACCCATGGTTTCCTTATCCTTTTCCCGTTAACGGTTCCTATAGTGTCTTTAGCGGCTTCCAATATCCCTTTCTTGATACATTCCCATTTTTCTTCGATAGTACTCAGTTCTTTACCGTCATCCATCATTTTCTCTACAGCCTCCTGATACTCCTTCCTCGTTAATTCATGTACTGCTTCTAAATTCCATTTTTTAACCCGCCGCCCTTGCCTTATCTTCTTGAAACGAACGTTACATTTCATAACAACTAAATTGTGGTCAGAGTCCGCATCCGCTCCTGGGAAACTGTGCGAATTTATCACACTGTTTCTAAACCTGTGCCTAACCATAATATAATCTAACTGATACCTTTCTGAGTCACCTGGCATTTTCCATGTGTATATATATATATATATATATATATTATTATTAGGTAATCTACCGGTTAAGGTAGGTTTTTGGATGGACACAACTATCAAATAAACATTTTGTGACTCCCCACCTAGCAAACTAATCTATATCAGGTCCCTCTTCATCTCGGTGTACTTCTTTCCTCCCTTCATCCCGTCCAACATCCCTATCCTGTTCCTACCCTTACCTCGCTTGCCCAACATTCTCCCCTCTATTACCCTCTTCAACATTCCACTACCGCTCAATACGCCTTTCATCCATTTTTCCTGCCTCCATAGGATTTCTCTCAACAAACCCCTCTCCTCACCCACCATTTCCAGTACTTCCTCATTTGTTTTCCTTTCGGTCCATTTCACCTTCTCCATTCTTCTCCACACCCACATTTCAAAAGCCTCCAATCTACGTCTATCCTCCTGCTTCAGCGACCACGTTTCCGCGCCGTACATAGCTACGCTCCATATCAGAGTTTTTACGAGTCTTGTCTTAACATCCCTACTCAACGTCCCCGTCATCAACTCCCTCCTCCTTGAGAAAGCCTCCTTGCCTAGCGCAATTCTTCTCCTTACGTCCCTACCACTTTGACCGTATTGGTCCAAAACACTTCCGAGATATGTAAACTGTTCTACCTGCTCTATTCTTTCCCCGCCTATTTTAATATTTAGCTTAGCCTTTTTCTTTCTGGAAAATCGCATAACCTTTGTTTTATTAATATTGATTCTCATCCCATATTTATCGCACTGAACCTCCAATTCACTCAACAATGCTTGCAACCCCTTGGCTGACTGAGCAACTAATGCTTGGTCATCAGCAAACCTAACCGATTTTACGAGTTCCCCTCCGACTTTCATTCCTACCTCCAGTTCTTCCCATGCCTCTTTAATCATTTCCTCTACATATACGTTGAACAGTACCGGTGACAATGGGCAACCCTGCCTTACACCTCTTCCTAACACTGCCCATCCAGACTCTCCGTTCCCCACTCGCACCTGAGCAGTCTGAGACATGTACAGGTTGCGGATCAGTCTCCTGTCCCTCCAATCCATTCCTATTTTCTGCAATACACGCATTAATTTTTCCCAATTCACTCTATCAAACGCTTTTTCGAAATCTACAAAACAGGCAAAAACGTCCTGATTGTATTCTATATTCCTCTCGACTAGTGATCTCATTACTGCAATGGCATCACGCGTACCTCTTCCTTTCCTGAACCCAAACTGATCATCCCCTAAGTAATCATTTGCCTTACTCTCTATCCTTTTGTTGATGATCCTGAGAATAACTTTAGCTGCGTGGGATATCAAACTTATTGTTCTGTAATCCTCACATGACGAAGCCTTTGCCTTTTTTGGAATAGGAACTAACACCGATCTCACAAAATCTTCCGGCCAGATTCCTTCCTCATAGATACTACGAATCAGTCCATATATGGCCTTTTTCCCACCTTTCCCTAACCATTTCAACATTTCTACAGGAATATTGTCCACCCCCACAGCCTTATTTGCTTTCATCTCCTTTAATGCCCTTTCTATTTCATTGTCGAGTATGCCTGGACCTAAGCTATCTTCTTCTACGTCATGTTCCTTTTCTATGTCTAACCTTGTCGGCCTAAGTTCTTTACCATACAGTGTTTCTATATATTCCTTCCATCTCTCTTGGATTTTTCCTGGTTCAACTATTATCTTACCCCATTTATCTTTAACTGTTAGCACAGCTCTTGCCTTCTTACTTCCCGATAATAACTTAACCTTGCTGTATAGAGCACCAATTTCACCCTTCTTCTGTAAACTTTCCATATCCTCGCATTGCGTTTTCCACCATTCTTCTTTTGCTTTATTTGTGGCCCTTCTCAATTTATTGTTTAACTCTTTGTACTTCATTTTGCCTAACTCTGTGTTTACATTTTTCCATCTTCTTCTCTCATCCATCTTCGCAATCATCTCATCCGTTACCCATGGTTTCCTATATATATATATACATATATATATATATATATATGTATGTATGTATGTATGTATGTATATATATACACTTTTTTGGAAAACCCACAAACGTGTAATGTAAATTCACTGATAGTCATAACAAACACAGAAACCAAAACACACAAAAGAGGGACTCACTGGTTCTCGAATATTCGGTGGTCCAACCACCTTTCTCAAGAGGAATTAGGAAGAGAACTCTGTGGTTGTGATTCTGTGGCTGTGGTTTCTGTGTTTGTTATGACTATCAGTGAATTTACATTATATAGTATGTATGTATACATATATATATATATATATATATATATATATATATATATATATATATATATATATATATATATATATATATATATATATATATATACACACACACACACACACACATATATAAACACACAGATGTTTGCTATCTTATTTTCTTATAGGCAGTTATGGAGGTTTACAGATAAATCAAGTTGCTAAAGTTACATGGGTATAAATGACAATAATACGCTGCAATTAGGCCTAAGCTCATATCTGCATGTTGTTTGTCCAGTGATCACTTAAAGTTAAAACTTATTTCATCAGGTAGAAAAAAATATCTGTTTGTTTCCTGTAGTCGTAAACCATTTCCATTGGGGTGAGCCCATAGGTTTGTTTTAACAGGTGAGAGTTGTGCTCACCTGGTATAAAGCCCTGCGGCCAGTGAAACTCAAACATTCTGTGAGGCAGCCTCCCTCCATGTGCCATCTGCGCTTTCATTAGTTCTGGTACGCAGAAAAGTATGCAGCTCGAGTTTATCTAGGCATGTGCAAAGGCACCACACTAATAGGATGCAGCAGCTTATAAGAAGTGCGAACAAGGTAGTGTAGGAGATCTACGTAACTAGGCTGTTATTACCATTCACATGGTCTTGCAATGAACTCATTATCAAGCATGCATAAATAAACACAATATTGAAGATAAATTTTAATCGACGTCAATACGATCGGTTTTGAAGATTACGAGCACTTCAGAGTGTATAACCGTATTTTGAATGGTCATTACTGAGTGAAATTTGAAGACTGTAATAAAAATTAAGATATTAAAACAACCAATGCTTTTATTCCACAGTCAACACCAATTTTTCCGGCCTCGCTCGAAGTCAATAGAGAGAAGACTGACACGCGTAGAATGATCACTGAGAATGCACGTAAGGAACTGACAACAATAAACGCAAATACACTCCAATCATGCTATATCTCTATTGCCACCTATCCATATACTCGTATTCCTCATACAACTTCGCAAAGATCGCATCCTTTCGCCTGCAACTTCTGTCACCCGTCTCCCATTAGAAAGCGTAACGGCTAAGAAAATAAAATATTCCTGTTGGGTAAATTCCTCGGAGATCAATAATTTGGTGTTGAAATCCTTGATTCCGGCTAAAACTAACAGCAATTTACCAAAGGCATTCTGCAAGCATAATTTATGACCGCTATTCATTAAAGGTTAAGATACAGTTCAAAATTCAGCTGATTATATGAGCCCAAAGAGGAAAATTCCCCACGTTTCAAGCTGTTAAAAAACACAACGGAACTTCCTACGAACTACACATGCTACACAAAGAACTATCACAAGATTCCTCGAATATTTTTATGCAAAATGCGTATGGTCTTTCTTTTATCGCCAACACACCGAATCACCGAAAGAGAGAAAATGAACGGTGCTGAAACAGATTTGAACTCTGAAAGACCATTTCCCATTCGTCGCACGAGTTGGGCATATGCGGTGCTAAAGGGAAGGGTTTACATAAGTATAAGAGGGTGAATGCAGCATCGAAGATTTGTCTAAACATTGTAAGTACAATGAATGATAAAACAAAACTTCGTGGCCAAATATTCCTCCCACCTCATTTTTAAATTATGAAAAAGAAAGATTTACGCTTCTTACATCAACTTTTAATGTAGAGTGAGTGTAGAAACTAGCTGGAAAAAAAATTTGGATAATCAGCTATACTACTTATTATACAACATCCGTCTCTGTTTTGCGCTTGCTCCGAGCAGTGCCTTCATCATTGACTATGACTCATTATTATATTCCAAATATTTCTGTCGCTTTCTAACTTCATCAAAAACTCTTTTTGCTATCATACTTCTTCGTTTCTACTCTGTTCGCTCAACTTATTTTCTCCATTCTATTTTATGCCAACATACTTTATCTCACTGCACGTCACTAAAATTTTCTTTTCTTCCTTTATTTTAATTACCTATCAGGAACAATCTTCCATTTATAAATGCTTATTCCGCTAACGCAATTTTCCCCCGAGAGTTCTTACTACTCCGGTTTTTTTTTAGACAAGCGCTCTGTTCATGTTCGAGGATTCTTCCGTCTACAAACAACATTAACATTAAAGTATTCGCTAAAATAATGACTTTAGAGATTTCCTTCACACCCCAAGACCTCGAGGCCGAGTGGACGTAGGCATACACAGACCGCATTAGACGGTCGGTGAGGCAGCCAAGACGACCCGCCGGTCTCCGCCCTCGCCCCTCCGTGGCAATAATGCAATCAGCCCCCTCCGTGGGGCCCCCGCCGTGCCCCCTGCGGCCCACGGCCGAGTGCGCTATTGTTTCCCTCCTGCTCTCGCGCCGCAAAGAAACGAGGGGACCTCCCGAACCGAGACGACGCCCACCCTTCGACCATTCCCGCCCCCGACACACACACCTGCGGAGATGGACCCCCATGGTGTGAGGAAATTCCGTCGCTCCTCAATGATAGTGCTCCAAGCACTAGAGAAGAAAATAGCGAAAAAATCATCTGCTATTGCTTGCATTATCTATCATTATATCTTTGAATAAGACTTTAATTTAGCTGTTTTTTCTCATTTGGGTTCCATTTCAGTTGACTTTAGTTCAGAAAATACTTCCGTCACACAGTTTTTCTGCTGTGGGAAGGAAATGCTTTGACCCGCGTTAATAATTATAATAAAATATGGAACTCTAGATCGATGAAAACTAAGAGCTTTATTATAGGATTATGCGCAGAAATTGCTTTAATAATTGTATTATTCAATAATTGATTCAGAATGTAGTCAGGAGAAACTTAGTTAAAGTTAATCGATTGTAAAGAAGACAAGTGATGATGGGCCGAATTTGGTTGGCGATTGAAGGACCACGGCTGGTAAAATGAGGTTCTGAGGCACGCCTAGTAGACAATCGCTGTCATCAATATACGAGCGGTATAAGGTTCATTGTTCTGCTAACGTTTAAGTTGGCAACTTAGGCATATAAGCAAACACGCCAAAAATCCCCAATAAAATTCAGGACATGAATTAGAAATGACAATAATTTAGGAATGATATTGAATTTGCGCAATATATTGGGTTGAATACTTTCTCTCAGAGCGGTAACATAGAGTAGCCCTTGAAGATTCTAGGTCCAATAGCTTACGAGTGACCTCAGGGGTACCTTAGGGAAGTGTAAACGGACCGTTGCTTTTCTTGATTTTTGTTAACAATTTGAACTTCGAACCGAAAAGTAAGAATAGGATGTTCACTGATGAAACCGTTCTTTATCGGGATTCAAAATGGAGAATGCCATTAAACCTAATTAAATGTTTGGTGGTAAATTTCGTCAAAACATCAACGGGATTTTTTTACAAATTAGCTGAAGTTGACCTAGAACTAGTTGTTATGGAAAACTATCTAGGTGTTACAATCACTAAATGGGTAAAATCTGCAGGCAAGCATAAAAAATGGCGATTTATTAGACGCACTGTTGGCAGAAGTGACTTCAAGGTCAAGGAACTTCATATATATATATATATATATATATATATATATATATATATATATATATATATATAAGGTAAATTCACTAATAGTCATAACAAACACAGAAACTAAAACATATAAAAGAGGGACTCACTGGTTCTCGAATTTTCGGTGGTGCAACCACCTTTCTCAAGAGGACTTAGGACTAGGAACAGAACTGAGGCAGAGGAGGGCCCGAAAGCAGTGGGCTCAGATATTTTGACGATATTTTCCTGTCCTGATTCCCTGAAAACTTTCATTTCCAATCTTAATGCTTCGTCCTCTAGCTCCTTCACGTCTACAGTTTCCTCCTCCCAAATCACCTTCCTAGATGTAAACATATCATTTATAGAACATAAATTTCACACATCCGTACATATAAAACCCACAAATAAACAACAGTACTTACATTTTAGCAGCTGTCACCCATACCACACCAAACGTTCCATTCCTTATTCCCTTTCCATAAGGGGACACAGAATTTGCAATGACCCTGACTCCCTAGACAATTTCCTCATAAATTTACACCATTCCCTCCTCAAACGAAGTTATCCTGAATCCCTCCTGAATAAGAGGATCCGTAGACATACTTACACTCCCAGACCTTCCACCACCGCGAAAAACCACCCTCTTTCAATTTGTACCACGTTTCTCCCTGGCCTAGAATCTCTGCGTTCTATCCTAAAGGACCTCTATCCTATCCTCAAAAACCACAATTTCACCACCAACCTTTTCCCCAAATGCCCCTCTGTCACTTTCAAACGCCCCGCCAATCTATCAGATCTTCTAAAATCTACCAATCCACTTCTTAAATCCTCGCCCCGTTCCAAAATCACTCCCAGACTCTGCAATAAACCTAGATGCAAAACATGTCCTATTTTCCTAACCAGAATCCCATCCCTCTCCCACCCGCTCTTTAACTCTCTCCCACCAATTCCCTACTCCTCGTGTACCTCCAGCAATGTTGTCTACCTACTCAAGTGCCAACTTTGCCCTGCCTTTTACATTGGACAGTGTACCACACCCCTTAATATTAGAATCAATAATCATCGAGCCTCATGCAACAATTCCTCCCTTATTGGTATGCTCCCAATCCCCAAACATGCCCTTGAACACAACACTGCCTTTGACCAATGTTTTAAAGTATCCGCTTAGCATCCCTCCCACACTAAGACCCTCCACTGAAACTCAAAACATTAGAGCTAGCTTTCATCTGGCTCTTGGATTCCTGGAATCGCCCAGGTATTAATATTAGACATTAATTGCCCCCTTTATGCATATAATTTCATCCCCCCAACAACTTCCATATCATCCCCACCTTGTTTAAAATTCCCGCGCCATACATTACCCCTCCAAACCCATCACCTCGAATGCCTTTCCCCCCTTTTTTCCCCCCTTTTTTCCCCCCTTTTTTCCCCCCTTTTTTCCCCCCTTTTTTCCCCCCTTTTCCTTTCTTTTCCCCTCTTTTCCCCTCTTTTCCCCCTTCTCCCTCCTACCACTGCTTTCGGGCCCTCCTCTGCCTCAGTTCTGTTTCTAATTCCTCTTGAGAAAGGTGGTTGCACCACCGAAAATTCGAGAACTAGTGAGTCCCTCTTTTATATGTTTTAGTTTCTGTGTTTGCTATGACTATTTAGTGAATATATATATATATATATATATATATATACATATATTTTTATATATTTACCTTAACCAGTAAATTACTTAATAATACCAAATAATTTCTGTATATATAATTCAACATCACAGACGCTCGTCATTGCTTTCCATAAATGCCTCTGAGTAAGTCCATTCCTTTCACATAATAATTTAAGACTGTTTCAACTGTCTCCAATAATTCGACACTTCCGACTAATGATAGAACTTTCATTTTGTTTTTTCACTCTGTTAATTATTATTTACATGAGTTTTATTGAAATATTAATGGTGAAATGAAATTAGGCACTACCTCTGGTAAATATAAATACCAAGGTCAACTGTAAAGGACTTCGTGAATGGAAGTGATCGTTAAATCAAGATGAAAATCTAACACTGATAGAACGTCCATCGACAGATCTTCTAGAGCTTATAAACATTTTATTTCTTGACGCTGAAATACATCGCAGAAACCGTTGACCTGCATCAATAAAAATATTGTGGAATTGCTGTGTCTTTTATCGTTATCATTAAAGAATTCCATCATATGAAGAGCCTATCTTTTAACTAGAAGAAGAAATATTTCAATGTTGTTTCCGTGATTCAAATGATGCCAATTTTTTTAAGAAAAACACATCCGTTCTTGATTGTTGTTTCAACATACCACTCTCTAACTACCTACTTTTTTCGACCATTTCAGTTTCGATCAATAGCCTTTGAAAAGGTTCTCGTTTGACCAATTGTTATTTCAGTCAATTACCATTCCAAAGATTACCAGTTTCATCGATTACATTTCGATCAACTGCGGGTACAATCGATCGCTTTTACGACCGATTGCTGCCCGGCCGATTTCATTCTCGCCAAACCTCTGTCTACAGATCGCTACTCCAAAAGAAACTATTTAGAGCAATTTAAGTTTAGACATTTCTGCATTTTACAATTGATTCTTGTCTTTGAGATAATTGGCATTCAATGAACTGACTCCGCCACCTCTACTCTTCGATGAGCGTTCCGGACAGTGCTCGGTGAATGACCACGGGAAATGAAAAAGCTCAAACAACACACGCTTTATGTATATGCATAGACACTCCAAGCCATGAGATAAACACAGGTATGCACACAAAAACGTTTACACAAACCGACTCTCACGATGGAAGGGGGAAGGTGGGGGGGACTCAGAATTGAATTCAACGCGAAGGTGATGCTTATTCCCAACCGACACCCCCCTGCCACCCACCTTACCTGACACCAGCCTCCCCAACCTCCCCCACTGCATACAAACACTCCTCCCCAGCCGCCCACCCCCAAAAATAGAGAGAGAGAAAGAGAGAGAGAGGGGGGGGGTGGAGTGCCTCCTTCGCACCTGTGGGCCACACCAAATGGTCCGGGACGCTATAAATCACGCGAAGAGGGCGGGGAGAGGAGTTTCGGGACGGAGAGCTGGCAACAGGGTCTCCGGGTGGAGATAGAGGGGGAGACCCATCTCTCTCCTGTTCCATGAGCACGGGGGAGGGCAGAGGAGGGGGGGCGCCGACAAAGGCGAGGTAGGGTGGTGTGTACCGTGGGGGCGTCGAGGGCTCTGGACCTTGGGAGAGTTCTCGAGGGAGAGAGAGAGAGGTGTTGATGAGAGGATCTGGCGAGGGGGGCTTCGGTTACCTAGGGGCTGCCCTTGTTGTTGTTGTTGTGGACGCTGGAGGCCCTGGCTGGGCGGGGGGACCGCCGACAAGGGGCGTAGCCTGATCTGTCGAGGGAGGGTCAAGTACTGCGTGATGCTTACGTTCACGAGGACCAATGAAATGGGGTCATACGAACGGAATGCGTTTTGCCTTTTCTGATTTTTTATTCGCATGTTGAATTGTCATTTCTGTGGACATAATATATTTCTAGCGATGCCTTGATTTCTAATACTTGATCAGAGATACGCAAGATAAATTTTCGATCTGCGAGTCTCCATGAAACCATTAAAAGTAATTGATTTTCTAACCCAAACATCAAAAGGGCTCTTTGCAAACATTCGTTTAACGTTATTCCGCGCAAGTTTTCTCTCTTTACTTATTCAGAAATGTTGTTAATAAATAATTGCTATTTAATCTGTAAAAAATATCTTACTACAATTACAAAGCTAATTTGAAATTATGTGCAAATTTTCCAGTTTTTAACCATTTTTGCCGCAAACCCACGAGTACAAAGTACTTTATAATACCGAACAAATATAAGAAAACTTTTGGTACTTCATTATTATAATACTTAATCGACATACTAAAAAAGCATAAAAACATATTATGCATTTTTTAAAGTATTTCACCATCAAAAAAGGCCATTAGGAAAAAAAGAACTTATTTTCATTTCGTTCATTAGTTTAATAACTAATTTACATAATTTGTATGTTGATAATTTTAGTTTGACACTTTTATCATCGATTTAATTTTTTTATACTTCCGCCGCTAAATAAATAATAAAAAAATAATTAGCAAATGCCAGACAACCATCTGAGGTCCGTCCGGTCTCTTCCCACCGCCCTACGAACCTGGGTGGAACTCGACCGGAATCCAAGCCCTTACTCTTCCCAAGTCAATGTGATTGTAATAATTTTGGGTACGAAAATAGTTAAAGTGAGTGGTTTATTGAGGAGGATGGAAAACAGTGGATGGGTGGCCAAGGAGAATAGGAATTGCCTCAACACAAATTTGGTCCGACGCCCTTACCGCAGGTAAAATGTGACTCGTGAAACATACGTGTATGCGTTAAGGTCCTACTAGATTTCTTCGGTATCCATCACGTTTGTATTGCTATAACTTTCAGTTGAATCAACTTCAATTGCAAAAGAAATCACTGCTACTGAGTTAAATATGTTAGTAATTAGTATTTTTATATTTACTTAGACTAATAACTTCAGAGAAAAAGTTTTTCACATGAAAGAAAACCAAGGTACAAATACAAATATAAAACACATTGTTAAAAAAAATTACCCTGAAAAATTTTAGGAAGGCTAATTTCAATTAAACCTCTCTATAATGCTCTCTAATAATGTAAACATGTTTTCTGCCTGATGACCAAAAATATCTCTCTCTGGCCCCATTCAAAAAAACTGCATGTATGTTCTCCACAATTGAGATGAAAACTATTGTTATAGTGGCACGTGACGCTAAATTTTCAAAAAGGTTGCTTATTCTTCCAGAGAGCACCATTGATGACACCTACAGGTCCAGCTGATATACTAAATAGAATGAATGATTGTCAGTGCATTGAAGGAGCAAATAAATATGGCAGTAAAGATAAAATAACTAAAGCACTCGTGTGTTATTCACCTGCTTAAAACAATTAGACTTTGAATTCCTACTCAAGGAAGGCTAATGATCCGGCTTTTAAAAGATGAGAGTAGATAGACAATTACAACCAGCGCTTCCAAGCCGGGCAAGACGTTTACATGTTTGCGGACTTAGTGAAGAGAAGCATTGAAGTGGGTTGCCATCTTGAAATATACATCTGAATTAATGTAGATTCATATGAACCACGGGATACCATTCCAAGACCATCTAAAGTTTTGGCCGACAGATTGCAATAACTTGTAATTCTTCTCTGTAAAATATATCAACGGGTTAGCACAGAGCGAAAGAGAAATGGATGAGAGGGAGAGGATGGAGTTATTATTTCGTGTTCTGAGGGCTCAGATGGAATGACGACGCGTAGTAGAGTGTTCCGATTTGGTATCACCCACTGGATGGCATTGGTGGAAGATACAGAGGAAGTAGCCTCCTTGGAGATATTAACGAGCGTGAGCCGTGATGGTCCGGGAACCTGTAGACAGCGACGAGAGAAAAGTCAATCACCAAGATAAGGCCGTTGAAAAGAAATGATTAGGTAGCACTAGCTGTATGTACAGAGGGCTTATTTACAGCCAGTTCTACCTACGCATTTACATAGCAGGTGCCCAGTTGTGGTCAGATCCATTCTCTCTCCGGCGTGCCATGAGATAAGGTTTAGGCTGGGAATGGGAAGGAAAAACAAGGGAATTGAGAAAGGAGACATTTCTCCTTATCCTCCAGGAGGATAGAGTATATATCCACAACATACCGCGGTAAACAACAAAATCACATTTCGGGGGCGATGCATAAAGTACTTATCCGCAGCGGAGACTTCAACGGCCAAAATCGTCCCAACTCCCCGAGATCCCCCGGACGGCAAATGGCTGATTACGATCGTGGATGCGTGTCAGTGACGAGACGCGCACCCTTAAAGAAGCAGCCTCGGATCATTTACTCAGATTTCTCTATGTGGACGCGGAGTCTGGCCATATGGCGAGCTGAAGGTCTGGAAAGTGTACAATGGACCGGCCGGAATTTGAAATTGTGAGGCGTTTTAGTTGGCGTTGACGATAAAATGCGAGAAAATTAGCCTTCCTTCATGGTGAGCAGGCATGACTTTAACTCTCCATATTATGGCACATATTGTTCCTAATTATTCTCTTAATATGCAATTTAATGTTTGTGTGAAGTTTAGTAGACAAAATCTACATAATTAAAAAGCATATGTTGGATCCAAGTAGGATGAGAAAACGCTTATTGATATTTCCTACTGATGCTGTTGGAATTGAAAACATGGGTTTATTGGGGAAATCCCAACTATCATTTACTAAATATATACTAAAATAACAAGCCTACTGTGTACGGTGTCCAAACTAAGGATTGAACATTTTTCGGAATAAAATAATCAACCATACACCGCTTCCAAACTTTAGACAGTGGATGGCGTGTTTTATAAATTCAAAATTTCATTAATATGTCCCAGCACCTATGTCAAAAACACACAAATGGCTAATTCCATGCTTCCCACAACTAAGTAATATTTCTCCAACAATACAATACGAAGTCAAAGAAGTTCTCTGTCTATAGGTTCGAGGCCACATGGCCAGGCCATCCACGCAATCGACCCGTCACTATTTTCGTAATGCAAATTTCCAAAGAGATCTCATGGCTCTGAGCACCGCACTGCCGAGAAAGCGACGGCGCAAACATGGTAGAAGGACGAGCCCCACGGTGGTCGGAAGGGCTCGCTCTGCGCTGGCCGCGTTTCCCATGGTTTTCCCATTTCTCCTCTAATGGAGCATTAGTCAAAATCCGTTCGGGCCGTCGTGATACCTGCCACTTCAACATCACACCGAAGGGAGTCTCCTCCAACCAATTCTTCGCTCCGGAGATATTTCAGCGGGCGTGATTCGAAGCCCACAGATCCACTCCCTCCCTCCCTCCGCCGATATAATGGAGGCCCTCCACCTCTCCTCGCCTTCCCTCGCCGCCGCCGCCGCGCTAATTTCTAACCAGGAATACACCCTCCCCCGCCCCCCGAACCCTCTCCCATCCACCACCTCCTTCCCAACTTCATCCTCCCTCCAACCCATACCCTCTCGAAACCGTCCAATCCCACCACTCCTCCTCCCTCTCCCGCCCTGCTTCTCCCATAAACCCCCTCCCTTCTCACTGACATCCCTCATATTCGGATTGGAGGGGGGGATTGGATGGGGGGATGAGATGGAAAGGCTGAGGTGCTGCCCCCCCGGGGGTCAAAAAGCAATTACGGCGGCAAAGGGCGTGAAAAGGGCGGCTAGCACACACACACACACAAAAACAGGACTGGAGAGGGAGGGATGGAAGTGGTGTGGGTTGGAGGCCACGTAATGTGCCGCGAGGGGAAGGCGGAGAGGGAGAAGGAATGCGGGAGTAGGCGGGGACGCCTATCTCTCCGAGAAACAAAAGGCGTCCGTCTTCCAAGAGAGTGCCCCTCTCTCCTCCCTCTGCCGCTCGCCCTCCCCTCCCTTCCCTCCTCTTCCCCCATCCCCCGCACCTTTCACCCTTAATCGCGCTCAATTGGATTTGGCATCTCGGGTTGGACTCGGCACAAATACGGAGAGGGGGAATCTCTTTCCTTTCCTGTCAGGGGCGGCTGCCGAAGGGCTTCCGGCCGGCCCTAGTCCGCATACCGACCAGAATACACACACACAAACATATTTTTATTCTATCTACATATATAATATTTATATATATAAATTATATATATATATAAATATATATAATATTTTATATTTTTACATATATAATATGTATATATATAGACATTTAATATACATGTATATATATACACACACACAGCCGTGCCACTCTCAGCCCTGCCTCCTCGCCGGCATGAGGTATCGAAGAGCGCTCTCCCTGGACACCCTCTCCGGAGGCGCTGTTGCCGCGGTCGCCGCAGAGGACGAGGGACGGTAGGGGTCGGGTGGGCGGCAGGGGGGGGGGGGTTCTGACTCGCCAGACAGCGTGACGTGGACTCCCTCTGGAGAGGTGGGGTGGGAGGGATGTTGAGAAGGCAAGAGGGGATCGGATGCACTCCCCCTTCCCCCTACGGCTATCCCCTGCACGAGACCCCACACCACCGCCCCAATCCTCTAATTAGATCCGCGCCTACATTCTGGCTGGTACGAAGCATCGTCCGGGAGATCGTTTAGTACATTCATTGTCAAGAATATTAACGTACAGATCTAAAAGTAGGTATAGAAGCCAGCAGTCGATATTGAAAACCTGAAGAAACGCTGATACTTGTTCTATTGGGGACCGTTCCTGCAATATAAGCTATTTTTTACATTAAAATTAAACCAATTTTCAACGCCTTTAATGTCCATTCCAGAAGCTTCATTTGTTGGCTATTAGTTAACAACGACGAACATTTTTAGACAAGACAAAGGAACGGGACCAGACACGGGTTAAAATTTAAGATAGTAATATTCAATAAGGAAAAAAAGCAGTATTATTTTACAGGAAGGAAGAAAAATCCAAGCTTTAGAAGGAAAATGGAAATGATCGTCTACTTCCACATATCGTGTACCTAGTCCTTAAGCGCCGAGCCCAATTAATGTACTGTTTGTATCGACCTTAATGATGTTAATCTACAAGTTACATATGGCATTAAGTTTGTGTATTTTTCCTTGCTGAGAAAGATAATTAACAGGAGTTATTCTACTGGTGTAGGCAGCCATAAATTAGAGTAGGTGAAGTAGGTATTCTTTTATGGAATTATCGAGGAAGGAAATACATTAAGAGGGATATTATGGTTGATCAAATCAGCAGAAAGTTTAAGTAACGATAAGCTGACATAGAAAAGAGAAAATTACAGCCTAAGGAAATGCATAAATAATGAGTACGAATAAAAAGATTATAGCGAGAGTATCTTGTCGTTCGATATCGAAATTTTAGCTGGGTCGATTGAAGAGAGGTTTGGAGGCATTTGAAGGGTGAAACCTCAGATACTATGGCAGGTTCTAATTTACACAAATACATGATGACTTTGAATAAAAAAGAATGAAAAAAACTCGTACTTTTGCGAAAAGTAAACTTGAAATTGCAACACGCTTTGATGTCAGTACGAATTCTTCAGGTTCAATAGATATGGTAATTGGGGAGGGAGATAAACTAATAGATGGAAAGGAAGAAAGGAAGTTGACGGGAAAGACTCAAAAGCAGGCGATGCAATAGGAAGAGACTTAGGGAGGCATTAAGATATTCTAGGCAGTAAGTGGTAACAAATTTCAGAAAACTGGGATAAAGGAGGAAAGGAGTGGACATTTTGGAGGAGATAGAAACTTAGATAAGCTGTGAAGAAGGAGTGTAGCGAAGACAATTCTTCCGCCATTCAAAAACGCTACATAAGAACTATAACTTTTTTTCTTTTGTAGACTTATGAAAATAATTATTATTTGATAATATATGAGGGTAAGGGAAAAAGATTTCTGCCTAAATGTACGATTGTAGTTACGCCCTTTAATAAGTTTTCACTACATCTATGCACCTCAAAATAGACGTTCGATATGATACGAAAAGCATTGAAATGCATTTTTAAGCAATAGAATAGATTTAATATGGTTTATAAATTGAGGCCTCCAGTTTAAATTGAGGCCTTTAGCCCTTGAGGTTTAGCTCGTTTAGATCAGGATTTTTACAGAGACCTAGTTTACATTCTCCTCTCAGCAGCAGTCTATATTTTTATCCTAAAAGTATGAGTAAGTATATCTCTCGCACGCCAGATGTGCATCAATTTGACTGCCATCTCAATGTCACATCACTTATTAATACTCACTTATTGACTAATATTGCATTAACTCTCTCGATATGTCCAAATATCCTCCATTGCATAAAAAAGAGTAAACGCCATCACAGACGATATTACCCCCTAATATCCATTCATGCCAATAAGACCTGCTGAAGTAAGAATATATCTGCAAAAGTCCATTTAATGCACGTCACTTTTGGATAAATTTAAAGACGCAATCAATAGGTTCCACGTAGATGACATTCCTGTCGTGGGTAAACGCACTGGAAAAGAAACGAGATCTTACCCTTCCGCATTAGTTAAGCTACCATACATTAGCAATATGAGACGTTAAGTGTTTAGGACTCACCGGAGGAAATATTTATAAGGAATAATATTAATTTTAATGATATTGGACATCAGCAAATAAGACTAAGGTTTCTTTAACCGATAATGTGCAAGAAGAATGTCTGACGACAGAGTCAGCAATAGTGTGCTCCGAGTTATTAGATAAATAATGCAACGCGTGGGAATCAAGATGGTGCGGTGGATTAAGTACCCACCGAGAGGACCGGGTTCGAATGCTAGAGACGGAACACCTTTTTCAGTTGTTTTCTGATCACTACTTGAGGTGCTTTGTGGAGAGCACTTAGAGTGAGTACGCCATCGGATGGGGCGTTAAACTGCGGGTCCCTTGGCGCCTTTCGTCAAGAGTTGCCTAATACAGACACCGCATTTGTTTCCAACCTCCGTCGTTCCCACCAATTCCTAACGGTGCAAATGATCTCAGTGCCAGTCGCTGTCGGTCGCCTCCTTCAAATCTATTACTACGAGGAATCAAATCTCGTACTACAATGAAACGCGTCTCACTAATATGTACGAGTACTAAATCTGCTAAGTAGTGTAACTGTGCTTCCTTTTCAATGGAATTTAATATTTCCACAGTGTAAGTATGAGGTATTGGAGCTTAAAGGTGTTGATATTCGTATATACACAATTAACCCCCCCTGCCACACACCTTTTTTGATGGCTCGCAGGGTATTTATGTAGATGTAGAAATAAATGAGGATTCAAACCCCCTGCCTGTCATCCGCTCACAAAGTCACATTCAACTCGACATTTTCCCTCGAATTGAGGTCCGTTTCTGGAATTCGGGAGTAATGCACCCTCCACCAGTCCCTCTGCCAACTCCACCCCGTTGTTCATCGACATCCGTGTTTCAGGGGGGATGATTCACAACCGAAGGAATTCGGCGTGCGTCACGGAATGGTTGCGGTCACCGATGAAGAGCACTGAACGTGAACAACTCGCATATCAACCACCGAGCCATCATTGGCAAGTGTGATGGCGATGGGACGATACCTCGCGCATCGCAGTGCCCGCCCTCCACCCTGCGCGCCCCCCCATTAGATAGATTAAGTGCAGAATACATAGTTTTAAGATGTCATTTTTCTCTTGAATGATAAGGGAGCAGAATAACTTTGTCCAACCCTTGACCCACAGACGGGATTTGACTTCGACCATGTATTCGTGAATTGCATTTCAGTGAAGGGAACAATGGTCGGTCTAACCTTGTAAGAATTTATCAATATTTCTCCGCCGTACGCTAAAAAGCACATTTAGGAAGCTCTTTGAGAGATTTTACCAAAATCAAAGCTAGATGGGTGCATCAAAGGGGGAAAGGAGGCAGTGAGGAAGACTTCAAAGGTGCGGGGATGAAACGGGGTAGGGGGATGGGGGTGGCCGGGGTGGATATTCGTAGCACCACCAAGCGCCACAACGGCTGTGCGGGCGAGTGTGCTGCGATCTTTTTCCCGCGTTTTTTGTCCTTTCCGCTCCGTCGGCAGTGCAGGAGGGAAGAAGGAGTTTTGAGAGCGACGATAATGAGACAAGTGAGGCACGGCGGACGGAGGAGAATTCTTCCGCTCGAGAGAAAGACGCGAAGACGCAGACAATTGGAACAATTGGGAGAGGGGGGAGGCGCTGCTTGAGGGTCGATTTCACGCCGATCGAAGGGCGGGCGATGAAGTCGTGCGTCGGGGCCCGACCATCGCCCACCCACACACGCGAACACACTCACGGGCACCCGATTGGGGAGGCGGCATGGAGGGGAGGGGACGCCGCGAGTTGTAACGCGGCCCTTGTGTGTGCGTTCGCAAATATACGACGGCTGTCCAGAAAGTAAGCTCCGTTTTCGCGTAGCGTGAGAATTAGCGAAAGGAGCCGGATTATCGCTGTACTGCCGCACATAATAGGTCAGTAAGCCTCGAGCTGCAGTGGTTGGTAGGACGCGCCGCTTGTCGTTTATTTATAATAGTGAATCAAAATGAACGATACAATTGAAATTCCCACCAATTGCGAATTTCGTTCAGTGATAAGGTTTTTAATTATGAAAAGCTTCAAATCTACTAACATTTATCGGGAAATTTGTACTCTGCACGGACTAAGTGTGATGAGTGACAATAGTTGTGCGTCAGTGTTGTCGTTCGTTTAAGAGTGAACTTAAATATCTATGATGACGACTACAGAAGTGGCCGCCCGTCTGTGGTGAACAATGAACTGCACCTGAAAACTGACGAAAAGTTCGTAAAAACCGGTGTTTTACAATAGGTGACATCTTTAAAAAGTTTTCCACAGATTTCTTCAACTCTGCTGCATAGTGACACGGCTGAAAAGTTACGCTGCTACACGTTTTGTGCTCATCCCAATGATGGCCTTTAAGAGATGCCCTGTCATCGGTTGATTGCGATCTCTAATGGCGGCAGAATTTTATGCTGACGGAATTTGAAAACTACTGCCGAAATATGAGAACTGGTTAAATCTCTTTGGCAAATCTGTATAAAAATGTTAGAGTAATGTAGTTTTGATATGAAAATAATAAATGTTCTGTTACTATTCCAGAGTATTTTTCGAAGCATAGCTGAGGTTACTTTTTGGCCAGCCCTCGTATTAATAAAAGTGTGCATACATTTCAATTCCACAGAAGAATGATAGGTAGGGCGAGGAACTAGAAAAAGGAAATGCTTCGAAGAATGGGGTGGAGAGGGAAGCAGCTCAATCAGCCAAACACCCTAATAAGAATATAAGGACCAATAATTGAATATATTCCGAGGCACAATGGTTTGCTAAAGATTATCAACTGTATGAATAATGCAAGAGAATAACTAGAGAAGAGGCCAAGGTCGAATTACGGGAAGCAAATTATGCATGACATCAGTACAAGGTCAACCATGTAATTGAATTGTATTAGCAAAGAACACGAAATGTCATCAGACTTCTACGTATAAACGGACCCCAAGGTGGATAATCTATAATGATGCCATACTTTAAATGCATAAAGATTTAACAATGAATTTTACCCTTTGGCAAATCAAAGCGGTCTCAATGCTTCAAAACCTGCGAATTATTTGATCATATGCGCTCACACATGAGCGAAACTCTGTCGTGTGAGCTACAGTTACAAAGAAAAGGGGAAATAAGAAAAGAAAATGTAGAGAGAACTGCATGCTGGTATAAAAACCATAAACACAGTAATCAACCCAAAGGTCGGTTTAGTAGGTGATGGTAGAGCTCACCCATGTACTACGCCTGACGGCGTGTGAATATTCACACACCAGGGTGCTGACCAGTTCCTTTCCCTCATATCGGTATATGAACATTTAAATGAAAGACATGTTTATTTTTATCTGAAGTATCGTTAAGAAAAATGGTCTTAGTAAGTACTGTGGATCATGGAAAGTCATTGCAAAGGGATTTTTTATCATGTTTAAATATCCGAAAAACAATGTCCATTGAATAGCAGAATTATTCTGCAGTAACCAGTTAACGAGTTTTAAAGAATAAAAACATTTCGAATTTGGATCTCCCTCGATTCATTACATTACATTTCCAACAAATCTTACGCTGCAGTTTTCCGCGAGAATATTTAGAATGAGGGTGAGGTCACCAGCCGTAAGTTTTTTAAATTCATGTTTGTAGATTTCGCCCCTGGTGCCCTTCAACATATGTTAAAATTCGGTGCCCTTTAAGGGATTTCACTGTATTTCGTGACCCGAAATTATATTTACCTTTATTCCTGTGTAAAGCAGTGAGATAAATATTTTCAAGAGATAACTATGCGAAAATCTTAGTAAATATTGATCTCACGACGAAGAGTGAGGAAGAAACGGTGCAAAAAAGAGGTTAGCCAAAGATATATGAGTTGCTCGTATTGCTCTGAAACCCACGAAAAATAGACACATATTCAGGGACTATCCTGTAATCAGTGTACTACCAAGTACAACGAAATACGATTACAACTGAACATTTTTAAAATCACGTACACTCTCGGATTCCAGTGTGTATATGTTATTATTTTTATTATATGAGATTAATGAAAAAACTTTAATCTCATACAGTCCGCGTAACTAACCTGGCAGATCTTTTCAAGAAATCTACAGGTAGGTAGAAATCTACATGTATATTCTTAAGGAGAAGGTAAGTATTGGGATGAAATAAGTAAGTCTGTGATTCCACAAACACTTTCAGATAAGTTTCCTCAATAGACATTCTACATACAGCATGGCACAATTATGGGATTAATTGTCCTTTTTCTTATTTTACTGCAAAAGTTTTCAAAATTAGTCGGTAAATTTGCAACAATTCAAACACATCTTTAATACGTGGGAAAGTACATAATCTACGTTATAGCATGATAATATTCTCAGCAACTAAATGATAAGAGGCACCCTCGATTTCGTGTATTTTCAGGTGCTTAGATTACACCTTGGCATTAGCTCAAGAGGATTGTTCAAGTGCTGATGGTGGGGATGGGTGACTCCCATGGCCTTGAGGGGGGAAGGGGCTAGAAAGACGAATCCAGCCCCCTACTCGCGTTGATGGACAGGGCGTCGAATCGCCCGCCGGCGGAACTCCCCTTACCTCGTTGGCAGCGCGGCGGAGGGAGAGGAGAGATGCGCCCGTCACCAAGGCAACGGAGAGGGCGGGGGGGATGACCGCCAGACAATCCGGGCGCGATGTAAAGGGAAGAGTGAAAGTTTAAAAGCGAGAGGCATTAAGGGAGGAAGAGGGCGGAAGGAAGGATGCTGCACGCGAAGAAGGTGGACGGATCGTTTCCGGCGTCACACAATTGCAGCAATCCCATCGGACGGTAAAATTGAAATTTCGAGTGCGCGATCAAGAAGTGAAACGATTGCAAGGAACGAATGAATGATTCTGAAGAAAGCGCCCGGCCCAGTGAGGAGTCTCACTCACTGAATTGATCATTTCTTATGATTGACCTGAATTTGGCACTCGCATTATCATTTTCTACATTACACTTTCGGTATTGTACATATTGTGTATAATTTATTCCCCCCTTTGCGGACCTGGGTAATGTATTCGCAGAAAAATAATTTACGTAACCTTTTAAACAGAAAAAAAAATAATTCTCTTCATTCAAAAATGGATATCGTACGTTCACTTTAGGCATTTGGCGAGGCCAATTGAGATTATGTATGAGCATCAGTAGTCTTCTTTTAGGTATAAAATGATATTCCAGTCGTGTATAAAAAACTGGGGAGAAGGGTGTAGAATGTGGAATAGGTGAATGACAGAAATTATTAGTAGAAATTAGTAGACCAGACGGTCATTTATGCTAAGGCAATCCAGATGTACATGCCCAATAGCAGTCAGGAGAAAGAAGAAGTCTACAGTGTGTACGATACTTTAAATGTAATGATTAGGAATGTATCTGGAGAAAACATTTGAAGGTGGTTTTTTAAGTTTTAGAATTATCTGATGGAAATTGCTGTGTGCAATTATGTGTGATGCTTCTTATTTACTGATCATTGTTATGCATGACATGTTGCGAAAATGTCTCGTACAGCTCCAAAAAATAGGGCTATGAACATTTTCGGGAAATTTGTTTCCTTCAGCACATTGAAAAAATGTTTATTCACAAATATATGAGGAATTAGGTTTGCCACAAAAAGGGTCATTCGCGCTCCTCCCTCCGTCATTTTGGTCTCACTCTGTGTGTTCATGTTATTACCTCAAGAATTAGTCCAATCGCTTTTTTATGCTGTGACATTCTTTTGAACATCATGGCCTAGATCGTTCGAGTGATTTTTTTCGGACCCTCCACAAGAGTTTATTAATAAGAATTTTTCAATTCGTCGTATCGCAGTCACCGCAGCTATTTCCTCGTTTAAAACAGCCGTGCTGCCCCACTCCACCCGATTCGGAACATTAAAATTGGTACGAACGTTTTCACCGAGGTTTTCGTCGCGAACAGCGTAGTGAATAGTCTACGAGATAGTTCGAACGCCACTGATATTGTGTTTCACTACTGATGCATCGAGCCATATCAGTCGAAAAAGGACAGATGCTATGACCCAAGAGACGAGGGATAGGAGGATCCCACTTCCTCTCCTTTTCCCTTCGATCGGAGATGAAATTCAAAATTGAAAATGAGTTTTTTGAAAAGCGACTAAAACATGAAATAATCATCGATTCTTTCAGCATTAAAATTCTCAAAATATAGTTCATATGAATCTAATATAGTTAAATTATCGGATGATAATCTGTATACATCAAATAAAAATAAATCCATCAGACCAACATTTCACGGGCATAGTACCTCTTAAAAATAGACATCAATACTAAAATATAAATATATATGTATTTTTTTATTTGTGTATATATATATATATATATATATATTTTAGTATTGATGTATATTTTTTAAGAGGGTACTAATATTCCCCCAGTCAAGAATTGTTTTGTTGATTTGGGGAAAATCCCGAGATTCCTTACGGGATGACCTTTTTCCACTCTACGTCCACTCTTTCTCGATAAAAGTTTGATTTGGACAATCAGTCCCATAGTCGAGATAATGTACAAACGATAAGCCATTAACTGTATTGGAGCGAATCAGACTGAATATTCGTTCAAATAGAGGAACAGAACAGACTGATTTTTTTACGACCGATAATCGCAAAAACAATCGATTGCTCACTGAATCGAGTCGGAGTCGACCTCCAGTCATGGGCTCTTTCTCCCCACACCCCCCTCCTTACTTCACTCTCTCCCCTCCTCCCCCTCCAATCTCCTGTCAGCATGGCCTAAGAGTTCCCGGGTGAGAAACCAAAATTATAGGTATTTTTTTCCTCTCAACCCCTTCGCTTCTCGAGAACGAAGGACGACAGGCGTTTCATAAACGGAGCCTTAACGCTTATTTGCAGAGCATCGGCATCGGCTTTGGGCACAATATGTCTACGGATTCCACGGTGGACGGAGGAAATTACAGTGACCACAGAGACTGTCAATGACCCAGCGGAGGGCCGGCCTTGGCGTAATTTATGGCCCCGTTGCCGAAAAAAGAGGACATTACGGAGAGATTACCGAGACGACCGGCGATCGTCGAAGTCCTCTCTGCACGTGGAGCCACGAGGGTTCCGCCTTTCGCGAGAGACATTTATGCCCGGGTTCGCACAAGGGATCGGCGAATGTGAAATTCACTCATAAGCCCGAGAAAAGCCCATCCCCTCCCCACTCGATCCTAATTTTCATGTCAGGGGTTAGAGATCGTGAAACCTTCCTTGGAGAGTTTCACGGGTGGGGGGGGGGCAATTGTTGACCATAAATTTTTTCCAACTTTACCGTATATTCTTTTTTTTAATAGATATTGAACCATAAGGCTTGTTATGACAACATAGAGTAATATTATGATGAACTGATCGTCGAGTAAAATTCAGTGATGAAAAAAGTGAACCCACATCTTCGTTTTCCCCTCAGATCTTCCTCTTTCTCTAGCCAATCACATTACTGAAATATTAAAGAGTAGGTACTCACGCCGTAACTGAGCAACATGCGTTCATTTGCACTATATTCGCATCTTCTCTTTTATTCGCCATTATTTTTTAATACATTGAAAAAATCACAGCTCTCAACCCATAGGTTGGTTTGATAGGTCAGGACAGAGCTCACCTACTACTAAGCCCAACGGCATGAGAACATCTCGCATCATAATGACAAGGGGGGTCAATTCCTTCCTCTGTGCCCCCAGTGTTTTCCCAAGAATACCTGGCATCAAAAAAATCAACCAAATTGGATGAACCTGAGGGTACCCAGGTTCATCATGCGGAATCAAATCCAGGTGCTCCAGTCAGCAGCTCAGTTCTCCATCCACTGGACTATCACGCCCCCCTAAAATACATCATGTGACTTAAAAAATCACAAATGTAATATGATGCATCTGGTGGTAAATCCCTTAATATAAAGTTTTGCTTTGCTGGAAGCGTCATGCGCATAAAATTTTCAAATTAAATTTATATTAAATATTAAAATTATGTCAATGGTTTTATTCACGCAGTAATATAATGAAAAATAAAAATTATTTAAGAAAATACTTTAGATTTCGGGCTCGCAATTTATCAAGCAATAAAAAGGCACTATCCAACTGAATAAAATGGCCTCGTAGAGCAGTTGACCTGTCACTAGTGCAAGGCTTCCCTACACAACTAGGAGATGGCAATAAGAATCCACGGCAATGTAGCCACTTTGATAGACATTAAAAATATTTGTACTGTTAAAGGCCACATAAAGCCAACTTTTTATGAAAATGAGTTAACGGTTTGAAGTTGAAGTAGAGAATATAATCTTCAAGGAAAACTAAGGAAAATGAATAAAAGGAACAAAGGAATAAGATTTGCTACTCACAGCAGCCGGCTGATAAGGACGTTGAAAGAAGCATGAGAGATACAGTAAGCAGATCAGGAATGGCGAAGAAATCAGAATAAGCAACCACAAACGATAAAAAGGATCTGACGGTTTTCCGGCGTATTCCCATGGTGAATTCTGCTCCACACGGGATCTCCACGGGGTTAACATCTGCATTGCTGCCGATGGGTCCACAAATGACTCGTTCATCATCTCGGGTGCAGTATCAGCCCTGAAGACGATTCACGAGTCGTCAGAGGAAACATTGTAATCAATGTGGAACTTTAAAGGGGGGGCAATTACCGAGAAATATTTTCTAATAACGACGAATAGAGTTGAGATAGGTGTAAGGAAGCGATATATAAAATTTGATACTTGGGATGTGATTTTCTGCGGCCGTGAGAATTGTACCGTAGGGGAAGCTGCGAAAAGAGGACCGAAGGCGATGGAAACGTGGTGCTGCAGATGAGAGATTATGATAACATGGATAGACAGACCAGAGGCAATTCACTTTATCTGTAAAATATACGTAAAACGTGACTTGAGATTATTCCTTTGGGAAGGTAACCTGATTGGAAGTACACATGAAAAATAACTTCAAACAGTGGGTGATGCCGTGGGTGAATAGGGAAGGAAAGAATAGGTAGCAGACACATTGTGTAAAATATTTGGAGCTTAAGATGGAAATGACGAAGGGAAAAAAATCAAATTGTGACTCTTTAGGAAGTATTTGACGCTCGAAAGTGTTCAGGAACCGTATACTAGAATCTGCCTCGACATGGTATATGTATACTAGAAGCGCAATAAAAAAACATAATCTCGCAAGAAAAACAAATTCTAGTAAATTTGTCTCCGACAGAAGTTTGCTTTCACTATTCTAATGATTTCCAATAAAATTTCTGCTTTAAAATTCCAGTTTGCAATGAGGCAAGATTATTCGTCTTGAACTATTTCTAAAGCAAATTTTCCATCTAAATCTGGCTCTATGGTGGGTGTGTTTGTGTCCTGCGTATCGCCAGACATTATCAACTAATTTTAAATATAAGAGTTTTCTGATTTTTCACAGCTATTTGAAAATATCTTGAAATTTTCTTCCTGTTTGACATGCGGAAGACCACTTTGTATGGACAGAATTATTCTTTTACCTCGAGCGCTATCCAAGGTGTGACCTAAATAATATGAAATAACCACTCTTTTTTTCAGAATTCCATCCAGCGCTAACTACTGCGCACTTTGATGAAGGAGACTCATTTAGACTCTCTTATTAACTTCCCTCACAATTTAAATTCCGCTTTCTTGAATATAAATGTATGTAAATAGGCTTCCCTCCATTAGAGACCGATTGCTTAGATTGACACTCAAATAAGCACGTTTCTCGTCACGGGGGTGTTGACGCCGCTGTGCTCAGGTTGCGGATGAAAAGCGTGCCTGGCTGATTGGAGTGCCCACGGAGTGCCCCGTGCTTGATGCCCAGTTATAATGAACACCCATTTTAGGACTACGCATTAAATTTGCGAAAACTTGATTTTCCAAATGGCTTTCTTCATGCAAATTCCAAGTCCCTTGCTAATGATTGAACAACCATTCCTAATGAGTTGAAAATTAAGTTCAATATGCATTTCGGAGGGGCTAAGAGGAAGCCGATGACGTCTCAACGGGAGATGCCCGAGGACGTATACCATTATGAAGCCAAAATCCCTATGGTTTATTTATGACTGGAAGATAAGCTCCTGACCACATCCGCATATAACGCACGATCATTTTCCAAGGATCACCCTTCGGTGGTCAGCCGTGCCATCAGCTACTTACATCCACCCTAGAGGCACTCTTGTTTCTCGATGAAGGTCTCGGTAAATATTTCTGAAAAAGCCGAAGTCAACGCTTTTTCGTGATGCTTATATTTTTATATTTTATTCTATATTTTATAATAGGTGACGTTGTGATGTTGAGATCAGTCGGGAAAAATAAACAATTTTATGTGGAAGCGGACGCTTAGTTACCTCGACCAAATATTCGATTTTTTTCACAACGTGACAGGCGTATTGGTGCCTACATGTTATTTCACGGTATCCCCTGATGGAACTCTACCAAGCTTACGGATTAGTTATTGTCACTGGATCTGGTGGAGCCGGGTCGTTTCTTTACGATTTGTCATAAAGCCACGTAGGGTTCCTCCGCTGAGGGTCTCCATGAGCTGCAACGACGTCCCCCCCGATGGCTTAAGTCGGATCATTGGTCCAACAAAAACCTCGGAAGCTGTTATTTAATACTTTGGCATTACCTCAACTGCTGCACTGCCTACAGATGGACCTTTACGATTTGGTTCTTCTTCTGAGACTCCACTGTCCAACAACGTAAACCTAAAATCCAAACCCAACTTAGACATTTCTGTGAATCATGCGAGAAAAATGCGTCGTTCGGAGTATTTTATATTCTATACCTTCCCCAGCACTCATCAAATATCGTGGTGGAATGTCCATGACAAAAATTAATATACTTTTCGCATTTCCTATTGAGATACTCAAATAAAGTGGTTTCCGCTTTTTTTAAGTCGTTACCCCAATTTATGGAAGCAAAGTTACTCGTGTCCCCACGACATCCAAAAAAGACTTTTTACTAGGATGAAAGAGAGAAATATGGATTACATGAGTCACGTTCAATATTTAAAAATAATAATGAGACACCGATAGGAAATGAAAATTGAGTTGAAAACAATGTTTTTTTAACTAGCATCTCTACAATATTATTCTCCCCTGAACGCTTACTGCACCGGGAATACCGAAATGGAATCTGTAGACTCGATAAAATACTTAGCGTTACCCTCAGTCACGACCTCTCATGGGTGAAACACATACGGGGAATATGTGGACAAGCTAACAAAAATTAAGATTTATTATAAGAGTACTGGGTGAATATGATTAAGAGGTCAAAGAGAAGTGTTATTTTTCCCTGGTTTGGCCTCATTTAGAATATGCGGCAAGTTAAATGGGATCCTCAGGAAGTTGGATTGATTGCCAAATTGAATCGCGTACAGCGTATAGGAGTTAGGTTTGTAAAACGTTGTTATGATAAACTTAGTAGCGTATCCAAAATATTAGAGGAGCTACAGGCTGTAGGCTTGGAATAATGTAATGGAGCGAAGGTTAAATTACCGATTATGCATGCTCTTTCATACATTGGAAGGATGTCTCTTTAGCGGTGATGGTGAAAATGAATTATTACGGTAGGAGAGATCATGTCAATAAAATTAGAGAGATGAAGTACAGAACGAATATATTTTAGATGTTTTTCCCACAAATGATAAGGGATCAGAATAAAATTTCCCGACCGCGCGTAAGAAGTATTTTGTGTCGAAAGTAGCCTGGTATATAGTATAATCACCCCCTGTCACACACCTTTGCGGTGGCTTGCTGGGTACTAAAATACTACTAAAGTAACGCTTTGCGACTGCATCAAGGTTCGCGGCAGATTGATTCAGAATTTGTACCCCCTGTATTTTGTGTATCGAAAGAGTATTGAAGAAAGTTTCAGGGTCATTCTATGTCGCATAATGCGAGTATCTCGTATGTTCCAGCAGAACCGCCTTAGGTTGAAAACCCCTCCAAAAAGATTTATTCTTGGTCCCATTTCCGGACTTATTCATGCTTACTTTATGATTCGCGGTCACTATATTAACCACACATGAATATGATGGGCCTTTCAGTCCCATATGCATACGGAAACTTATAATTATATTCCTCTTAATTGCATTTTTGGCAATTCTGCACATATCTAATGTATTTTATTACTGAATCAACGCTAATAATTCAATGGTTCCTATCTCAAAATTAATCTCTACATGTTTTAAAATTGTCTTTCTGATCCATATGAACATTACAGGTATTGTTATTTCTTCTTTTTAAAGCCACATAAAGGTTTGGAAAATCTATCCCGCGGACAAAAGGCATCAGTCTTTTATCGTTTAATAGGTTTAATCCATACTTTCAATGAATATTAGTTTTTTATTACCAAGCAAGTAAGATAATCGATATTATTATTAGGGCAAATAATTTGCAAAAAATAGTCTAAAATTACGAAGACAAGTTACTAATTAGAAAGTATGGATTTAATTTTAAGTGTAATTTGGTTTGTTTAGCTCGAGTAGTCACCACTGTGAGCTTCTCTGAAGTTTGAAAGATAATATATTTCTGTCAGAAATAATAATAATAATCTTTGAAACATACAGAAACACGATCGTATGGATTTTGAATGAGAACATGGTTACATTTGCAGTTCCATTAAAACTTATGCTATAGTGAATTTCGTGAACTTCTTAAAAGGTCGAGTATAGTTAGTACATTATGAAGAACGATTATTAATGGATTAAGTTCAAAACTTTGAAAAATGGGGAACATTTCTTTACCAATCGTTTTGAATAGATAGATAACAGAAAGAATTTAAGTTTTAAATAATCGAAACCAAACAATGCCCTTACCCAGGCTAAAATAGCTTAGCCTAACTTTGAGAACCAAAAATATTTTAGCAACATAAATTTTGTCGAGCCAGCCAGAAACGCATATATTACCTGAACTAGAACTATAATAACTACATATTGGACATGCCATTGAATCAACAAACATTAGAACGTAAATTTGCATAAATTCTTCTGCACTATTTTAATTTTAGTTTATATTGTTAGTTTTACAATTAATATACGAGTATATGTGATATATTTTTAATTGATTTGACTCAAATAATGTATCAGTGGTTTTCAGTGCAAATTGAAACACGAAACACGACAACGACAGAGGTACGTAATATGTTAAAAGCAGTACGCTTCGCTGAAATTTGCTTTCCCCCGAACAATTTGTCAACCGAGGTCTTCATACTTATGTAATGCTGCAGGACGCTCATAGGAATTCAGGTCTTCCATATTTCACTGCTATAAGATGGTTTTTAATTCCCAAAGAGGGCAGGTAATAATTTTCAAAGTATTTTAGACACGGAGATCCAGTCACAGGTTAAGCATTTACACCGTTGCTGCCATGGTGAGATGAAATTGTCAAATAACATAAAAAAAACGAATATAATCTTACACAAACAACGTAACATTTGCAAGACGGGTTATCCACAGTTGAAGTTGATGCTACAGGAAGATGAGGAATTTTCCTTTAATTATAACTCTGCAGATGAAACTCGCCTGCATCATTTTGATCATGAGATCAAACAGCCAAGTAGTAAAAGGACAACTCTGGAATCACCAGCACCAGAAAAAGCAAAATTTTTGGGAGAGTTATGGTCATATCATTCAATAATACGTACTTTAAATATCTATGGAATGGTGTATCAGCATGTCGTACAAGCACATGCAATCGTTACCTAGGCATACTATAATAGGGATGCATTCACTTAATGCTACAGAAATGAATTTTCATTTGATTTTTATAAATATCGATATAATAATTAAATTCCCTAGCTTAAAAATCACATTGAAATCATTTTGGGTAAGTTTTTGGGTATATATATTTTGAATAACAACATGGGTTTTGCATAAAAACATGGATCATTAGTTGAAAATTGAAGAGAGGCAAGAGACAGCACGGAATAAAGATGATATAAAGGAGGCAATTACGAAAATGCAAATGGGATATATCCAATCGAAGATTAAGACTCGGGAAACTGATGGAAGAAGATAAATTGAAGAATTCGATCAAGAGCCAACACCTTAGGAAGACGGAATAATGATAAGTGATAGCAAGATGGACGAAGAAGAACGGGAACTAGATAACCTGCTAAGTGAAATGAAACAAAATCCATGAATCATCTGAAGAAAAACAAGATTTCTGCGACTGTCGAAGTTAAAAGAAAAATCCTCTTAGCAATCGGACGCTTGTTAAAGCATTTCATCGATGCACATGAATACACGAAATAAAAAAAAGCAAACGGATTGTAAAAGGAATCAATGTGCGGGGGAAGAAATAAATATCTTGCCTTTTGCAGACGATCCCGCATTAAAAGTTTAAATTCGAGAATCTTTGCAGCAGCATCTTTTATTTGATTGGACATGTGTTCAAAAGACATACCAAAGAAATAATTCGGAGGGAAATGCTACTTATAGGAAGAAGGAGGAGGAAGCTTGACGGTAGATTTAATGCAGCGCGAGAGAGAGAGAGAGATAGAGATCCTCTCCACTTCGGGTACAGCATAGCATAAGGTGGAAGGCGTTCGACAGGTGTAAAGCGCAGAAGACATCAACCCAAAATGGCGTTTATTACTAAAGGCTAACCACTCGTAATATGCTCAGAAGAGGACAAAAAAGGGAATGTAAGTTTCAAAGCCAAGGGTCAGTGTTACCCCACTGGGATATAATGTACAATTACTTCATTTATTTGGAAGGATGGGTAGGATATAAACATAACAGTTCCAGGCTTAACTTTGTGGAATTCCTTCATGATGAGGGTAGAAAAAGAAACTTTGCACCTCAACATAAATGTGGAATTGCAGTTTCTTTTTCTACCCTCATCGGGAAGGAGATGGTTAGGTTAGGTGAGGAAACGTCCAGATTTGACAGCCATAGAACCAATCGTACGGAGCAAGACTTCAAGACATGCAACACGGAATTGGAAAATGAGACAAAGGTCTTCAACAAAATCCTTCAAAACGTATTTTGGAGGAGGGTACAGAAAATCTAAATAATATTAAGTCCAATTAGCATAAGATTAAAAAGGTAGAGAGGCAAAACGTGGAAGAAGGTCCAAATGAGTTAGTCAACTTTAGAGACGAGGATTTTGAGAGAAAAAAGAAAGAAAGTCCTCAGAGGAAGACGAAAAAACAAATGCATAGTCAATTAGGGGAGAGAGTTTAATTTATTATGGAAAAACTCTCCTCTTATACACATATCTAAATGTCCACGAAAAGAAAACAGAAATATTTGACAAAAAATATGTATAGAACAGAACAGCGATGAACAAAGCAGGCCTCTTCGACACGAAAAACGATATTATGTGGACTATTATTCTTCGATTTAAGGAAGAGAATTAGAAATCTTTGGTAGAAAATTAAGAAGATGGAAAGTGTTATTGCACTGAGTGTGCAAATTTTCGCATGGTGCCAAGGCGAAATCATGTGTGAAAAACTAAAAGAGAAAAACTCAACACTAAAAGACGAAAATTTTTGAGATATGGACTTGGAGGTGCACGTTGAAGACTAGTTGGAAATATAGGAATAGAAATTAATAAACTTTGGAAAAGATTAAGGCAAAGAGAATACTTTTTGGTGCAATAAGGAAAAGAAGGCGAACTGGGATAGGGCATGCACTGAGGAGAACTCTTGTTGATGGACGGAAATAAGGGCGCACCTGAGGGAGAGAAAAGGAATCCATTCGCTGAGAGACTTCAGCAAGGGGAGTGCAACGCTATTGAAGGAAAAGAATGAGAGAGGGAATTTGGCACTGGAGAGGAGGGTGTGGAATAAACCTCCTCAGCAAGACCTTTACACGTCATTTGTTGCCTTTTCATCGTTTCATCAGTTATATGACTTTGGTTATCGACCCGATCGGGAGTAAAAATGCCTACCCTAATGATGAATCTGAAAACATGATTCAAGATATCTTTGTTTTTTTAGCTAGATCTCATTGAAGTTTGCAGAGAATGGTTCACAAATATGTGATAGAAATGAAAGTAGATGTAAACACTATAGATCGGTATTAAAATTGAGTGGAATAGAAAATAAAAGACTAAATAGACTTCGAAGAAGAAAGAGGAGCATGATAGCTTATATACGAAAAGATAAAAGTATTGGTTACAGGGGTCAGTGAGGAGATATAAAATGCCGAATAGTGCCTTAGAGAGAAGACTGTGCAATAAAAAGGAATTTTTGACGGCATCTGTGGAGGCAGACAATCCGATGATCTAAAGAATAACCTATATTCTCCAATCTATACCTATATACTCCAAACCTATATACTCCAATATTTTTTATGACAAACGGTACTGCGAACTGACATATTTTCTAGTAGGCCAAGACGTCGGATAAGAGTTTTCAGGGTGAAACAAAGTCTAAATTTGACCGGTAGAAAAATGGTACTTATGAAGGAATAATTAATTTTAGGTAATTTCCATATCGCTATTGTTAGTATGAGGAAGATGAGAAAATGGCGTAATTCCAATTAGTGTTTGGCAGAAAACTAAAGTAAAGTTTTGAATGTATTGTTCACCCTTCCTTTAAGTGATGGGGTTAATTCCATATATATTCTATTTTAATGTTATTCAATTAAAAACAAATTTCACAAATAAAGCTAAACTAAACTGTGTACGATGTCGATGAAAGATGAGCACTGAGTGCGAGAAACATGCATACGGACAGAGAAGACGCAAGATGTCTGGGGATCTTGGGTGCTATTTTTAGACACACGCGACACCTAACCGTGGCATCTAAATTGCCCCGGCCTATTGTCGGCTCCGGCATTCCGCACGGGAGCAGGCACAATTGAGCTTCCCACAAAAACAAAAGCTTGAGCGCGAGCCACGAACGCATGTGATTGGACGAGTGTGAACAAGTAGGCACACGTGTTTTTTCTAGCAATTTCATAGATTTAAAGGAGAGGGGCGTGAGCGTCTGAACCGAGCAAATTGGACTCGGATTGGTCTTCAAAAGATTTCGCGAGTGGGAGGAAGAAGAAGAGGAAGAGTTTAAAGACTTTTGCGTTGGGCGGAGGGGAGGGAATGAGCGAAGGAGTGGGGGGAAAGATGGAGGGAGAGGGAGGTAGCAAAAGAAGGAAGCAGTCGGTCTGAGGGGAAGAGGGTGAGATCTCATTATTATTGGCCAGTCGTTGTTCTTGCAAAAGAGGTTGGTGTCGGGACCGTCCCTCTTATTATTATTAATAAGGGCGAGGGAGAGATAGAAGGGGTCGTTTGCGAGAGAGGGGGACTCGGGAGTGGGCAACGAGGAGGGGTTTGAAGGAGTAACTCCATCCGAGGGTTGGAGAAGAGGGGTCGGAGGGGGTTGGTGTGGGAATTACTCGTCTTAAACTGGAAAAGGGGGAGGGGGCGAGCTGCGGCGGTGTTGGCGGGCCGGGCTTCGCGGCATTCCTTCCTCTCTCATAAAATATGGAATATCCGTAAATAGGCGGCCGTGTCGCCCCCGGGGAGAGCCATGGAGGAGGAGGGAAATGGGGTGCGGGGTGGTGGAGAAAAAGGCGGAGAGAGGGGGCGGGTAAAGGCGGCTTCCAGAAAGGCGAAGGGTCGAAGGGAGGGGGGGCTCGCATTATTTTCCGTTTCATTTTTCGATAGTGGCTTAATGGAAGTGTTGAATATAAGTCTCTCCTCTCTCTCTCTCTCTCTTCCTCCGCTCTTCCCGAACGGAATACTAACGAGGAGGAGGAAGGGGTTCGCCCCAACCCCCTTCCACCCATCCCCTCACCCCTGCTTATATGAGTTCCAGGGACCGAAAAAGGGAAGCCGACTCTTCACTCTCGTCTCAGAGAAAAGAAATCACGGAAGGTGGAGGGAGGGACGTGACGCTCCAGCCCCCCCTTCTCGCCCCCCTTCCCACTCCAGATCTTCTCCATGCTCCTTGGTGTCCATAGAAACGCCGCAGAGGCGCACAAGCAATGTCGACTGGAAAAGGCAGATCATTGTGCCACAAGAGATGATTGTGTGAATAGATAGTATTGCGTCAACAACGGGAAGATACACATCAGTTACAACGTGTTTTATAGAGAATAATGAGCATTCTTTGTTTAGGAATGGACATTGACGGTGAGCTGTTTAACTTAGATGTGATCCAGCTTAAGAAACCAATCAGAAAAATGATTGCAGCCAATGTCAGGTGAGTTGCGCAATCCATGTAGAAGGAAAGGAAGGGAAGGGAAAGAAAAAGGGAAAAATGTAGAAGGGAAATACAAAGTTGAATATCAAGAAAATGATGGTGGTTAACTACACTTTCACTGTGTATAGGAAGACTAGCTTAAAAATCAAACATTAAGGGCAAAGAAAAGTATTGAACATGAGAATATTTTAGGTGATTCGGAAGTATCTTGAACAAAAACACAGACATCAATCGACATTAATGCTCCTGGTTTTAGTCATTTTCCACCAATTACGAGCTCTTCTGAAGTATTCAAATTTCGAAGGTCATTCGAGAATGGTGAGTGGTCAATTGATTTCCTAGGTCAGCGCCTTCGGGAGGAATGGCTCCATGGTGTACAATTTAAATAATGAGCCTATTTACATACGAAATTCGGGAAGCCTTAATTATATATTTCATTCCTAATTGTTTGATTATGGAACACGAGACGGTAGTCAGCATATTAGAGGGATGGAAGCATTAAGAAGGGATGGAGGAAACTTACGAAAGGGACACCGAGGCAAATGCGATATGAATAGATGCGAGTAAAGAGGCGGGATGCTGTGTCGCAAGATTACAAAGCACTAAACGAAAATCAAACCGCACCCTATGTTCTAATTTTTCATCCGTGGATTTGGAATAGGGCAAAGAAAACGAACTGGACAAACAAGGAAGGGAGAAAGGATGTAATTCCAGAAACTAAGAATAGAGACTGGAGCTTTTTGAAAGACATGAAAGAGACAAGGAGTGCTTGTGACGAGCTGAAGACAAAAATGAACTCACTACTGTACAAACTACTGTGGAAGTTAAAGGCGTTTGGTAGTAGTGCTCAGGGATCTTTGAAACGCTAACTGACATCAACCCATAATCATATGAATTGCAAAGGTATTCCTAGAAAAAACAGGACCCATCGTGACCTGGCATTTATAAGTTGGGCGCTGAACATCAAATAAAAATGTCAAATAGAACGTATAAACGGCTTCAAAACAGAATGAAGAACGCAGTTCATGAAAACATTCATGGAGTTAATTTCTCCACTGCTTAAATGACGATTGCAACAATAGCGGAAAGAAGATCAGAAGGAATCGAAACGCGTTGCTAACGAAATTCGATGTAAATGAAATGAATCGACAAAGTAGCAATTATACTCTCCAATGGGAAGTGAAGAAAAAAAACACAGGCAAAAAGGAAAAGTATTTGGACACTTTCTGACGCACAATAGTTAACTTCAGACTTCAAGGGAAAGGAAGAACTTCAGAGGAAGGTCTAGGATGATTTACGATAGCCAGTTGATGGAAGACGTCATCGCGAGAAACTATAAAGAATCGAAAGGGATGGGCTGGAAACGGTGTTAGCTTGAAGAGCCACGGCGAGCCAACCCACGGATCGCTAATGATGACAGTGCACGATGGCGATGATGTCATGAATTCAGAGTCACACACAGCGTTCGGTAATACCCGCGGTTTCACGAAACCGCGGTTATTCTCGGAACACATTACCTGTGGAGACGGGGAATAAATCCTTTTATCAGACGGTCCGACATTTTAAATAGTCCTGAATTGAAAAAGAGACTAAACTTCCGAGCCCATTCCGCTGGACTGTTGAAATACCGGAGAGAATTCTTCCGGCATTCGTTTGGCATGGAATCGTGGGTGCAAGTTGGTGTGAATACACACCAGTACAAATCCCTGCAGTAATATTACAGTAGAAAGACCATTTTATATAGACACAAGGTAGATATTTCTTTTAGTTGGGTTCTCGATAACTGTGGCCGTTTGGTGCTACTCGCAGCCAATTGAAAATTCATTTATTCTCCTATCACTTACGGAGAAATCGGAAGTCACAATAAAAGCAAGAGTTATGAAGAGGAGTAAAGTTGCCGAAAGTAAAAATGTAAGCATTAAATCCTCCTACCCTATTCAAACTTCTCCACAGGGTTAATTGTGTACGGGTAACGCACTCATCTGATAATCCAAAAGTCACGAGGTCGAGTTCCTCCAAGGGCACGAATGCTTTGTCAAATCTTCAGGTTTGGTACTTGGAATACACCTGGGGTCCAAAGAGCCGAATTCTATTCATATTCAATGAGCCTTGCGTATTTTGTTCATACTTGCTCTGTTGCCATGACATAGACAAGAGCAATAATAAGCGTCTCCTATTGACTACCAATAGAGACAAAAATTCGAAGCATCATGAACACTAGCATTGAGATTTTTCGTGTTCGAAGACAATGGTTCAGCTTCAATTTCCTAATAAAAATGTTAAAGTTTTATGCAGTTATCCTTTTGATTGTTCTTATTATTTGCTAGTAGCCTCTACATTCGGTATTGAAAATAAAAGTGGTGTCAATTAAAACTAAGGCAGAACACGGTCACTGGAATCGGAGACTTGATAAAATGGGTTGACCCCTCATTACCCTCATACCCCTCATACACCTCATTGAGGGGTAATCACTTCAAAAACATAATGCCCCCGGTAAGAAACCGCCTTTGGCTTGGCCGTACCAGGACATTCGTTTCATGGGCGATCTTCGTGCACGTAATTCCATATTCCTAGGAATGGTCGTCGTTTTCTCAGGACTGTACATCTACATCTACATAATACCCCGCAAGCCGCCGCAAGGGCGTGTGGCGGGGGGTGTTAGGTCACCACCCAAAAAAGGAAAAAAGAAATACCGCATTCAAAACCAACACACACATGCAAACCCCAATCCACAGCAGTGCACACATTCATCGTAACATCCCATCATTCGAAGCGCCTGCAACCACACATCTACCTCCCTTCACTCCACAAGCATGCAAGTACATACGCTTAACTACAACAAATTATTGTACCCTAGGATGCAGCAAGAAATTTATCACGAACGTGCAAGCTAGTTTATAGCAAGTAGCCAGGCGAAACACCACCACCACAAGAACGTTCCACACAAAACTCTCTCCCACCCAAGGTGAGGAATCTGGCCCAACGCTGCAGGTGGGAGGAGGGCACACCCACGGAGAGGGACCAGGGATGGAAGGGGAAATTTAGGGTACCAAAAGCAGAGAAAACAATACTGTAAACAGCAATACATTACTTAATGGCATTCCAATGCGGGCATGCGGGAAGGGTTTTGACACAACACACAGGAGGTTAGTGAAAGTGCATGCAATTGAGTTTAACTAATTGTTACCAAGACGCCGAGAGTGGAAAGTGGCATTTTTGTTATCTCCGAGTGTGACCCTACAGTTGTTATCTCGTATTGTCCGTGGGAAGAAGGAGTCCTTGAGTCTGCTAGTCCTGGCATCTATTTCCCTAATTTTGTACACATGATCCAAGCGACCTATGTATGTTGGAGCGCGAATAACTTTCGAGACCTGCGGATCCGAATTTATTTAGAAAGTTTAACCTAGCATTGAGTCGTCTTTCTTCCAATGATTCCCATCCAAACTCCATAAGCATTTCAGTGACGCTTTTCGTTTTATCGTAACAGTTTTCCACGAAACGAGCTGCCCGGCGTTGGACCTTCTCAATTTCCCGAATGAGGCCTTTTTCACGCGGATCCCATACGCTACATGCATACTATATTCTAAATGGGGCCTTACAAGAGCGTGATAACAACGTTCCTTGATCTTGGAGTCACTTCTGCCGACAATGCGTCTAATAAATCCTAATTTTTTATATGCTTGCCCGCAGACCTTACGTATATGGGTCCCCCAAGTTAAGTCTTTAGTGAATGTAACACCTAGGTATTTCACCGTATCAACTACTTCAAGGTCAACTCCAGCTAATTTGTAAACTGATCCGGTGGATCTTTTAAAGAAATTTACCACCGAACATTTATTAAGATTTAAAGGCAATCCCCATTTTGAACACCATTCATTAATGCTATTTAAATCACGAGCTAGAATTAAACGATCCTCCTCCCCAGATATCTCCCGATAAATCACTGTGTCATCCGCGGACATCCTTACCTTACTTTTCACTTTGCGGTTCAGATCGTTAACAAAAATCAAGAATAGTAACGGTCCGATAACACTTCCCTGAGGAACCCCCGAGGTGACTCTTACGCTGGTAGAACTAGCGCCGTCAAGGACTACCCTCTGTTCCCGGTCTGAAAGGAAGTCTTCAACCCAATTTATTGCCCCCTTGTGTATACCTGCGCCCTTTAATTTATGGATGAGTTTACCATGCGGAACCTTATCAAATGCCTTTTGAAAGTCTAAAAAGATCGCATCCATTTGCCTACCACTTTCACCCGATAAAAGTAAGTCATGAGTGAACAGTCCTAATTGGGTCTCGCATAAGCGGGTTTTTCTGAATCCGAGTTGATTGTCACTTAAAAAGTTTATGTTATCAAGATGTCTCATTATGGAACTGACAATTAGGTGCTCTAAAATTTTGCAACATATAGAAGTGAGAGAAATTGGTCTGTAATTGCTGGGGTCCTCCCTGTCACCACTTTTAATAATAGGCGTTATTTAAGCGGTTTTCCAATTTTTAGGGACTTTGAACTCAGTGAGTGATTTGTTAAATATAAATTCGAGATACGGGGCGATGTTAGGAGCTAAGTGTTTTAGCACCTTAGCTGGTATATTTTCGGGACCCGGGGATTTGTTTGGTTTAATTTCTTTGAGCAATTTGTCAGTTCCTTGATCGTCCGCTGTTATTTTTGCCATGGGTTCAGTATATATTGTTTCTTGGAGATACGCGGTGGCTACATCGTTCGTGAAGACGCTGTGGAAGAATTCGTTTAGAATGTTGGCTTTACCCTCATTGTCAGTATGAATGATATTGTTGCAGTCCCTTAAGCAAGCCACGGTTTGTTGACCCCCATTTACTTCCCTAACATATGACCAGAAAGCTTTGGGGTCAGTATTCAAATACTCGCAGAGTACTTTACGTTTAAAGTCTTGCATTTTTTGTATTTGTCGAAAAGCTGTTTATTGTCCAAGGGTGATGAGTTCAGACCTGCTTTCTTTACCCTAGAGTGTAACATTCTCTGCTTTCGAAGGGCTTTTTTAACGCCTTTGTTGTACCACCTGGGGACGCGATTTGCTTTAACATATTTAACAGGAATGGAATCTGTTATTCCTTTTTGCATAATTTGGACAAACTGTGTCCAAGTTTCTTCCACGGCGGCAAGACTTAAGCGCGTTTTGAAATCGTGTAGTGAAGAGTTTAAATGGCTAGCAAAAGTTTCAAAATCTGCTTTGTCATAATTATAAATTTTTCTTTTTGGCTTAACATTCTTTTTTATTTCTACGTTAAAGTTGATAATAACTGATTTATGGTCACTCATACCCTCGTCGGTTGATACACTATTAATGCGTCCTGGTGTGTTCGTAAGAAATAAGCCCAATATGTTCTTTCCACGGGTGGGAGTGCGTACTGCTTGATGGAGCGAGTTTCTTTGAACCAATTTTAGTAAGAAATTGCAAGATTCGCGATCACGGGTCCGAGATTTAACGCTATTGCTGTCCCAGTCGATACCAGGGAGGTTAAAGTCACCACCAATTATATTGATGCATTTATTATTTTTGCGTGTAAATTTATTTATTTGTTCATTGAGGGTATTAAGTGTTTGAAAATCTGAGTCTGGGGGTCTATAGAAAGAGCATAGATTAGTGTTGGGTTGATTGGATCGCAGTATGGTGCACCAAACACTTTCTATGTATGACTGTAATTGCTTGTTCAATTTTTTATGGAAATGCCTGGAAATATTACAGGTTAAACGAGGCGCATCCAGAAAATAATGCCGCCCGGACCGAATGCAGCGAGCAAATTCGCGGGTAATTGCAGAAAGAGGCCACTCGTGCTCGCGTTAGTATTCTCCATTAGCCTGGGTTTGTTGATATTGCATGGGGTTTTGTTCACTTTTACAGGTGGTGACTTAGTACCCCCCGCCACACGCCCTTGCGGCGGCTTGCGAAGAATTATTATGTAGATGAAGTATCCAGTCAACGTCTGGTCCCACTCCTTCAGTGTGTTTGTGTATTTTTTCGGTTCATGGATGAGAACATCTAATTTTTTTACAATTTAGAATTATAGTGCGCCATTCCATTTTTATATACTCAGAAGAATCTTCATTCGGCCGAAATGAACGGTGATTGAATTCAGTATTGTGGGAACAATTCAGTTGAACTCGATGGTTTGAGGCTCTACTTTGTCAAAATGCATGATCATTGAATAAATACTCAAAATATTTTAACAGTGAGTTATTTATGCAGTGAGCAATTTAGTTATTTTCTTGGTCACTACTCTCCATTATTTACTGCACCGAGAATACAATGGAAGCATAATAAATGAAAAGTGAATCGAAAAACGCAAAGGATAGTCATAGTTCATACAGATGGAATGGCTATGTATTGATAAACATCAAAAATAAGCCTGACTAGGAGAACACTATTTACAAAGACGGAAATGACAAACCAAAGCCATCCAAGCATGCGTCAAACTAAGATAATGCTTACTATTCAGCGCGGAGAAAATAAAATTTACGTAAAATTGAGATGTAATTAGTTGAAAGAAAGATCTTTTCTACTTATTCAGGATGAGCAAATCCATAGATAAGGTATCCAAGGTATGACGGTCTGAGCTGGGAATTGCTCACGGAGCGAGAGTTGAATTGTCGACTGGATTTAATGTATAAATTGGAAGGATGTCTCTTTAGCTGTGATGTTGGAAATATATTGTTGCCCCCATCGTGCTAAGGTGGGAGATACCATATCACTAAATCAGAGAGATTAAGTGAAGAACGAATAAATTTAAGATGTCATTTTTTCCACGAGCTGTAAGGGATGGGAATAACATTGTCCGACCGTGAAAGGGTCACATTCGGGTCAAAATTAGTCCTATGTGCATACACCCCCTGCCAGGCACCCTAGCGGTGGCTATCAGTGTACGAAAAACTATCTACAATGCAAACGAAGAATGAATACCAAAAATTGGAGGAAGCGCTGAGGGCGGGCGGAGTAGTCACAAGTGCGGCATCGAGGAAGGGTTTCTGATAAAGGGAAAATAAAATTATCTTGAATAAAAATAACGGTCTGTAATGAATTAAATATTTATGCGAGTATAACTACGCGTAGTTAGGATTTCACGTTTTCGTTAGAAATGGACTAAATATAAAGTGGATAAAAATAATTCCAAGGGGTTAAAATGAAATCTACACAAGAATGAATGAAAAAAATAATGTTTTCGCATTATTTAAGTAGCTAAAACAAGAACGTTTTTAGCATAATTTATTCTGCGTCACCGAAATGCATTTCCTACACGGCACATTTTGACTCCTTATATTTCATATTTTTTTTACTTGTATTTGGCAATAACCATTTCCTAAAACTATAATGTTCCACTACTGGTATTTATGGGTGTGGTCGTCCATAGTATCAGAGCTCAAAAACACTCACCGGGAAAATGCGTTCGATTCCACGTGGAGCCACATAGCATCCTCAGCTTCACTCAACCGAACCTGTACCATTTTTAGGGTACCAGATATAGCTGGAAAATCGCGGGTGGCTCAGTGAAAGGTATTGCCCCTAAGCCTGATGTATGAATTCCACACGCCTTAGGGTTTTGTTTTAAATCTGTTCTACCTCCGAGTTTATTAATGCGTTTTGCTTTTCAATCGGAGTTCGAGATAGGAGACAAATAGTTCATAGAATTCAAATATAATGATCGTTTCATTGCATCCCTTTGGCTTTGAAGCAGAACAAAAGATCAATTACTTATGGTATCAACCTGGTCATCGAGAAGTCTTTGAATTTGTTTCTTATGACTTGTTTCAACGGTGAAGTGAAGGTCCCAATCGTTCAATCGAGTCCGCCGCACATAAACGATAGCATTATCACAAGCGAGCGATATGCATCGCATGCCTACATTTTCTTAAAAAATGAAGAAATTCGCAAAAATTCGCGGGCGAACTTAATGCCGAGCGATATTTCCATCTCCGATCACGATTATCGTTCATAGCGTAAAAACCCAACTCTTATGGCCATCGAATTTCAGCCACCTTTGGGGGTTGCGGGAACGGGTGCATTGCGGGGACTGGAGGTTGGAGGGTTCCCTTAAAATGGTGAATACGTTCATTGCAAGAAGGAGAGGGTGTGGGGGAGAGGGGAGGACGGAGAAAAGGGCGACGCCAAGGAACGCAACCATGGCAGCCGACCCGTCTCCTTTGGGAGGGAGGGGGGGAGATGATTGGCACGAAGTCGGCGTGCCAACGATGGCCCGCGAAAGAGAGAGGGAGGGCTTGGCACGCCCCTCTCAAAGCGGACGCCCGTCACCCGACCGCATTTAACCCTTATAAAAAAAGTCACAAAGGGACGCCCACTGCTATTACAATCCCTTTTGGGATTTTCCACTCCTTAATGGAATTCTTCGGCCCTAAGACGCAGCAATGAGTAATTTGAGTTTGCTTTTGCAGTGTGGCGAACGAATTTGTGGCCCTCCCCGTCACGCGATGAGTGTTTTCGCCGGGGCTGTTACCTTTCCGCCGGCGCACGCGAGGCCGTGCAGGGGATCGCTGCTGAGGGGGAGTGGGGGGGGGGATAGAGTGGCGCCCGAGATGGATTGGGGTGTGGGGGAGGCGACCGCCCTGCACGAAGTGCAATGCACACGCGTTGATGATGAGGGACTGCAGTGGTGATGTCGCAGGGGCGGGGTCTGGGGACGGGTGGCTTCTGCGGACACTAACTCCCGGCCATCGTCATCTTCATCCTCAATCCAGAGGCGTAGAATTCAATTGGGTAGAAAGTCCTAGTTCACTAGTGGAGGACCCGGGATCGATTCCTGGTGACTCTGAACACCCTCAGCTTCTCTCAATCTCCGAATCATTTCGGAGATTAAATATTCCTCCGAAAATGTCCGGCGGCTGTGGGGTGTCGTCCTCACTTGCTAATCAGAAGGTCGCGAGTTCGATTGCCGACTATTTGGTGGTCTCTCCTCTACGATATGGGACATGTATATTTGTAATGTCGTTATTGTTTATAAAATATTGGGATTTTGTTTGACTCACTAGCACAGCGTGGCAGAGGGGTAGGGGCATATCCCACAACCAGATGTTTAAGTTGCAGTCGTAGTCCGATATGTTTCATAGGTGAGGTTTCATAGGTGAACTATCAAACCAGCCTTCGTGTTGATTGCACTGCTGAACTGTTTTTGGAGAAAATTGAGTGCAAATTTGTGGCAGCCATCCACCAAGATTATCTGTTACCTTTAAATAACTTCATTCCTTCAGGCTTTCTTGCACTGATGTCTTCGATCACCTGCCTCTCGTCATTCACCTTTTTCCTTTCTTCTTAAGTCATTCCCTTCACGGGTCCTTAGACTATATATTACATGACCCAATCTCGAATCAGAAGTTTCGCAGCTATTACCCATCATCTCCCTCGTACTGTTTTTCAAAAACCTGTCTTCAGCCACTCTTCGAAGGAAGAGTAACTCGTACTTCACCCATGTCGTTGAGCTTGGAAAGATCGAGGGTCGCCGCCGGATCGAGGATGGTGTTTTGACCTCTAAATACAGAGGTTAGCTGCAAAATCAGCAGAAGTACTCGACGGATAAGCAGTCGTGCAATAAGAGGGGATAGTCAGGTCACAGTACCCCATCCATGGCTAAGACTATCCGAAACACTCTACGAAATCCTAAGAAAGTGCCTTGACTTAGAGAGTGGCTACCGCTGGACAATAGGGAACCAATTATCCAAAGGAGGGAACTGCAGTGGTCGGTCGAGAAACACTCATTTTGCTGCTGGCCTGATAAAAATTATATCAACGGTCTCAGCAATGCGACGCAGAAGGCAATGGGAAATAATCACCGCACGTATTACCTCAATGAACAGCAGCTCACTAAATATTTTTCCTCTTGCTGCTTGCCCATGCTCTTCATATTATTATTCATAGTTTTTTATTTATATTTATTAGAACCTTTATAAAAGTTAATATTTTAATAGATATTTTAGAAACATTTTAAATATTACCAGGTATAATTACCCGATGACGTAATAAACCAGCTGTAACATAGTCGCAGATGTGTTTTAATAAAAAGAAAGAATTTATCTTGATATCACTTTTTGTGTGAAAAAACTTTAATAGAGAAATAAAAATTCGATGTGAAAAAATAATCCTACCAGTAAGAGTGCTGCTCTTTATTCACCAAATCGATTCAAGCATCGAGAACTTACTTTGAATCCTTTGTTGACACCTAAGAATCCAGGGATGAGTGCTGAAGGATGCTGTTCATTGGATCTTCCTCCTGGATACCATGAACGCTCAAGTATTGATTGGGGAAAAATCAAGCGATTCGAAAACTATTAAATTATGATCAGCTAATTGGTTAATTACCCAATTAAGTTAAGATTAAAATGAAACAGATCAGTGCAGTTCATATACGGATAATATACATGTACGTGGCTGCGTACATGTATATTATCCTTATATGTGGCAGTCTTCCGACATCACCTTGTGCACCATCTTGGCACACCTTTCTCACGGCTAAATCTTCTGTAAGAATGCAATTCACTGTGGTTATCTCAATTTTTCAACTTTTCCCTTAGCTGCCTGACACTTGGGGGTCAATGAGAATTGAACATGTATCTCAGTTTTTTACATTTTCATCATAATGTGTTGCTGATGGATGTCCAGGGCATTGCTCATCGTCAACCTCCTCTCTAGCCTTCCAGAATATTCTGTGCAAGCAGAAAAGCGTCACTTGGGACATTTCTCCATGTCAATAAGCATCCTTAACCATGACCATGGGCTCCCGGCTTAATGCACAATTTGATCGCATATCATTGCTCCATGGAAAGTGGTATCGTGATTTCGCGACGTAAACGTCGTATAAGGCTCCAGTCTAGCAGCAATGTTCACACTGTAAATGCCCACTGTTAACTAACATGTTTCGCGTTGCTTTTCCATTACCTTTTCGACCACATATCACCTCACTCCAACCATCTGCATTGGTGGCAAAAAATCATTCATCATACTTATTTTTGTGAAAGACCCTGTACTGTCTTCTGCACATATAAGTATCATGGAGAGGACGCGGAAGGAGATAAAAGAATATAGAAACATTTTTTTCATTTCCGCTGACTTAACTCAGTGCTCTGTGATATGACATCCCTTTTCTCCCGACGCCAATTAAAAGCAATGGCGGTGTCTTAGCTCTGCTCGGGAACTCTTAGTGGACTGTTGACAATTTTTGAGCAGTTACAGCTATTCTTTATGAAATAATTCTGACCTATTTATTATATTTCGAGGGGCGGCGGTGATCTTTGTCATACCACACTTCACTTAAAAAGTCCGCCAATCATTGCTCTTTAAAATTCCTTTTGTAGATAATTTCATCGTGCACGTAGCTTTAAAGAGTCGCAATACATAAATCAATATAGTGCGGTAGTACTTGATAGATACGCGCATTAAGTTAAAATTCATGCAGAGCGATTGGTATTGTTGTGGGTGGGTGGCTATTCGCTCCCACGGACGGCCAAAGCGCCACTGGCGTACCGTTGACCAGGCAGGGTTTTCCCCATTGCCAGGGAATCCCTTTGGGTGAACCCAAAGGGGCGTCCCTTGAGCCGCCGGGGAGTTCCCAGGATCCCACCCCCGCAAAACAATGCACCTGTGGGGAAGGGCTGCAGGTCATCGTACTCCTCCTGCCCAAGGCCAGGACGTCAAGAGCTCCCGGGCAGTTCTGAGAAACCTTGTGACGTCGGGAGGAACCGGAAAAAAGGGGCTAGCGCCCGGACCTGGGCAGATTGTCAGGGGCAGCAGACGAGGTTGGCTGGCTGAGAGGAGACTGCGGACGCGGATCTACGGCCTGTGTCGCGAATCGCGACACCACGATCTCCTACTCCTGGCTCTGGGCTTCCCTTCCCTTCCCGTACCGATCTCCGTCGGCAGAGTAAGTGCATACACCCAATAAATTACTAATCGGCCAATTCTGTGTTCCTTCCTTCCCCTTCATGACACGACGACATTTGGTGTCAGGTGCTTGCGAGGAACGATCCCGAGGATACGATACGACGAGTGTATCGCATCGCTGATTATCGCGCTAATATCCAAAACCTTGTTGAATTGCTACAGCTCATGCGGCTTAATTAAGTGTTACTCCCTCCATTTGCACTCGTAATATATTTGCCGGGAGGACTGTACTGTTTTTCCTTATTTGTTTATTTATATAACACTTAGTGAAATATTTCAGCGCTCGCTCGTTTGTTTTGGAAACGTTATTTATTTAGCTAATTATTGTTCATCATGGCTTTTCACTCTCATTCCGCATTCCACTCTTCCGCGTCTCCCCTCTTCCCGTCGTACATGGCGCAGCCCAACATATCCTCACGGCTTATGGAGTTTACTCCGTGTGTCAACACCTTGTCCGAGGTGAACGGAGATACTCATTCTATTTCAAATCACACGAGTGTACCACCGCAGTCGCATACGCCCTCCCCGATAGCGAGCCAAGCGTACTTAATACCGACTTTCAGTGGAGAGGACGAGCCGACCGTTGACAATTTCCTTGAATCGTTGAAGATGGTGAGCCATCTGAATGCTTGGACCGAAAGTCAAACACTGTGCATCGCGCGATTACGACTAAGTGCCTCCGCCGCGGACTATGTGGCCATAAATCCACATGTTTTGGACAGCTATGATAGTTTCTCTACGAATCTTAAACGCAGGTTTTCGGTTAGAACTTCTCCGCTTGCTCTCGAGCGAATGTTTTCAACCTGTGTACAACAACCCCTCGAGTCAGTTCATGAGTTTGCGACACGCCTTCGTAAAATCGCTCGCCAACTTAGAGCAACGTTCCCTGACCCCGAAGCCGCAAAAACAATTGTCGAGCACAGGCTCCTTTCACAATTTTTGTTAGGCTTACGAGAGGAAATAGGTCGTTTTGTCCAAGTGCGTTGCCCGAAAAGTATTCTCGAGGCGGAAGAATTTGCACTAACCGAAGAAGCAAACGTGAGAGCCTATGCCAACAAATTCTTGGAGATAAATGCATTTCATTCTTTGTACTCACAGCATCCCCCTCAATTGAATTCGATCCACCCACCACCTCCTACGCAGCACATTTCTACCCAAATGCATACTTTCACAGAAAGATCACCCGTGGAAAGGAACCGAATTTCACATGCCCCGCGAACTACGAACTTTTCACAAACGGAATCAAGAAATGCCGGCACTCGCAAATGTTACCACTGTGGACGGCCAGGACACATTGCTCGATTCTGTCGATCGTCGCGTTCTTGCTTTCAATGTGGAGATGCGAGCCACCAATCGAAAGATTGTCCCCTACTCATTTGTGGGTACTGTAAGGAGTCAGGTCACCGCCCAATTCAGTGCCCTTTAAAATTCAACGCTTCAAATCCGGGAAACTTCACGACCCCGACTGCGGAGTCGGGGAGGATTTAATTTTGACAGTAACCCCAGAAAACGGTGTCGTAGTCCAAGGGACGATACAGGGGAGGAATTACAAGTTCCTAGTGGATACAGGTGCGGCCGTCACTATTGTGAATAAAAAGAAATTTCCTTGGAATAATCTGATTACTCATCCATACGATACTCCTATCAAAAGCGCTTCAGGCCACATTCTTTCTGTTCACGGCCAATGTCTAGTCCCATTGACTATATCCGGTGAGTTATATCCCCAGGATATGCTAATAGTGGATCTCGGTAATACTAATTACGACGGAATCATTGGTCTCGACTTCATGAAAAAGCACGGCTGCACTTTAGATCTTCAGCAATCGAAAATGTTGATTAACGGCTGCCACGAGATTCCACTAGAGCGGAACGTTCCCCAAAATGTAGAGATTGATTTCATTTCCCTTGAGAACCCAGCACCACAGGACGATGGGAGAAACAAAGGTGGAAATGCAGACGTCTTCACGGCAGATTTAATTTCCTTTGAAGAGCCTTCACCTACCCAACTCGTGCTCGATGTTTGGCGTGAGCCTGCACGAGTCACAATTTCGTGCGAAGAAAGAGAGAACGTTAATTGTAAGGATAACTCAGAATCCGAGATTCAAACGACAACGGAGGACAAATTTTGCGAGGATGCCACGACTGTAAAGGATAATGGGAAAAGTAAGGAAGAGACAGGCGATGATAAGGCCGGTGAATCAGGGGCCCTTGGGTCAATTGAGTTTCTGTGTGCGATTGCTCCTGATGTTATGCGGCGGACCGTAGTCTCTCCCTCGATAGTGTTTCCCGAAGTGGAAAGTGGCTGTAAAATAAAAGATGTGCTGTGTGCAGAAGAAACGTTGAGGGTTCCTCCATTCTCGATTATAATGTGTCGAGCTATTAATAAACAATTAGCGGGGAAAGAGGTCGCACTCGGGGGTGAAAGTCGAAACATCACGATCCTTCCAACGGTAGTAAGGGTAGACGAGGATGGATCGGCCCCAATCTTGTTTTGCAATTTCAATCGCAATGAGGCGAAGGTAAAAAAGGGATTGGAAATAGAAGCCGAGACGAAATTTGAAGAAAAAGGCATACCGTATGTTAACGAAATTACTTCGGACGACGTAGAACTATGGCCCGAAAAACCGCCGGAAGAAACTCTTCTCTCCCTTTTTGATTTTGGAAATGTCCCCACGGAAGCTTTAGACGAAATGAAGTTGCTCATTTCAGAATTTTCGGACATATTTATGTATGGTAAAAACTCCCTGGGCTGCACGAACATTGTTAAACATTCCATTGAGGTAGATGACGTCAGACCGATCAAAAAACCGCCATATCGCGTTCCACACTCCCAGCGGACTGCCTTAGACAACTCCATCCGAGAAATGCTTGAGCAAGACATTATATCACATTCCACTAGCCCTTGGTCCGCTCCCATCATATTAGTTAAAAAAAAGATACCTGCCGGGGAACCCGTCCAATACCGCCCATGCATTGATTTCCGTGCATTGAATAGTGTGACTAAAAAGGAGGTATTCCCATTGCCTAATATAGATGAGACATTCGATCAGCTGGGAGGCTCGTGTTATTACTCTTTAATGGATTTGTGCAGTGGCTACTGGCAGGTGGAGATGGATGAAGATAGCAAGAAATATACCGCCTTCAGCACTCCACACGGCCATTTTGAGTGCAATAGAATGAGCTTTGGATTAGCCAATGCACCCTCCACCTTCATGCGCCTCATGACTAAAGTGTTAGATGGACTTATAAATCACGGATGTGTCTGCTACCTAGACGACATTCTCAAATATGATCGCACTTGGGAAGAGCACATCACGGGGTTACGCGAAATTTTTTCTAGGCTTAGAAAAGCCAATCTAAAACTCAAACCTAGGAAATGCTCCTTTTTTCAGAAAAGCGTTAAATTTTTAGGACATGTTCTTTCATGCAATGGATTTCAACCTGACGAGGAGAAAATCGAGGTCCTTCAAAAATTCCCAAAGCCAGTTAATGTTCAAACCATTCAGTCTTTCCTCGGTCTTGTGGGTTACTACCGAAAATTTATCCCAAATTTTGCTAAGATGTCCAAACCTCTAACCAAGTTAATCCGGAAAGATGCACAGTTCGTTTGGGGAGAGGAACAACAGCAGGCTTTCGAACAGTTAAGACGTTGCATTAGCTCTCAACCCCTCCTCAAGTTCCCTGATTTTTCCAGGCCATTTACCCTCACTACTGATGCTTCCATTTACGCTCTCGGGAGCATCTTGTCTCAAGAGTTTGAGGACGGCGAACACCCCGTCGCGTGTGCCAGTCGGCAATTGCGCAAAGCAGAGACATCTTATTCGGCTACAGAGTTAGAGTGTCTCGCTGTAGTTGAAGGCATAAGGAAATTCCGAGTGTACCTTCTAGGGCAACGGTTTACTCTTGGTACGGACCACAAACCTCTGAAATGGCTATTAACACTCAAAGAACCGAAACCAAGACTAGCGCGATGGGTTATGGAGTTGAGCGAGTATTCATTTGACATCCAATACCGACCAGGAAAAGACATCTCTCACAGTGATGCGCTCTCGAGAATACCTCTTCCGATACATTCCATTGTTACGGATGATTTGCAGCCTATCTGGGAAAAAGAAAGAATAGCAAAAGAGCAATCCCGATGCCCAGAGCTGAAAGAATTCCACAACCTCGCAAGAAAAAACGACCCGCAGTTCTTTTACGATGACCATCATGTCCTTTATCGAGTTAATTTTAGATCGATTAGCCCCCAGTTCGCAGTCTGTGCTCCTAAGTCTATGAGAAACTATATCTTAAAGCGATGCCATGACACACCCCTAGCTGGTCACTGTGGATTTGATAAAACGCTGGAAATGGTGCAAAGGCACTTCCACTGGGATCACTGCTATTCGGATACACGTGCTTATATTCAAAATTGTTTAGACTGTAAGAAACGCAAAGGGCAGGCGCCACCAATTCCAATACAGCCAGTCACCGAAGCCACATACCCCTTAGAAAAATTAGCGTTGGACATAGTGGGTCCACTCCCACCATCACGAAAGGGCAACCGATATATCCTTACTTGCCAGGATTACTTCACACGATACCCAGAGGCAGTAGCAATCCCAGATCAGAGGGCTGATACAGTCGCACGCGCTTTCGTTGAGGTCGTAATTTGCCGACATGGAGCCCCAAAATATCTCCTTACAGATAGAGGGACAAATTTCACCTCTAACTTGATGAAAGAAGTGTGCCGCAAACTGAGAATCGAGTCGATATTCACCTCGCCATATAATCCAGCCGCAAACGGAAAGCTGGAGCGGGCCCATCAGTCCTTTGCGAACGTTATCTCTCACTACGTAGCACAAGACCACAAGGACTGGGACGAACAACTTCATTTCGCATTGTTCGTTTACCGAAATACGAGGCATCGTATAACAGGTTTCAGCCCGGCTTATCTAATGCACGGCCGAGAGTTGTCATTACCTTGGGAAGATGATTTATCGCCCGTCATGGCTCCAACTGAAGCCGGAATTAACTTCGCTGAGGAGCTTCAATACCGTTTACAAATGGCCCACGCGCAAGCGAAAGAGTGGAATAGGGAATTAACAGAGAGAGAACGCAATCGATGCAACAAAGATCGAACACTACCGGCAATTGGAGTGGGACAGTTGGTTCTCCTGCGCAATATGGCTCCGAGTGCAGGTCAATCCAAAAAGCTCGCATCTCGATGGATTGGACCGTACAAAATTATTAAAGTTAGGAGTGCAGTAACAATGGACATAGAAAACATAAGAACTGGTCGTGTTTCCACTGCTCATTTGAGAAACCTTCTTCCCTTACCTCCTGATCCGGAACCTATTCCTCCACCTAAAGCTCTGACAGAGGATTGTTCGGGAGACCCTCCTCACCCGCAACAGTCCAAATCATTCCTCCCCGACGCTCCTCTCGAGGAGCCTGTTGCACCCAGTCCTACCCCCCAGAGCCACAACGAACCTTCATCATCAGTGGGCCCTTCCCCCGCCGAAGAACAATTAACTTCTCCCAGCCACCCGTACAACCTGCGACCCCTTCCCGGCCGTTTTAGCCGGCAATAATGGCCCCCATTTCCATAAAGACGGCGCCAAAAAGAACTGCAATCACACCACAGATCGACACAAGATACAACAAGGATGCTGACGGACCGAGATTGACCGGTCCCATCACTCCGAGAGCCGCCTACCGGGGACGCGGACGTCATCGCGGGAGCGGATCGGTCTACTTGTGCCGGAAGGAACGGTTACGACTGGGACTGCTCCGGGACGAAAAGGAAATCAGCCTCATTCGGAAAACAATGTCTTCGGATGAAGATTGGTGGTTGAATTGTGGTGCAGCGTGTTGCATTTGGAAAGAATTTCAAATTAAATAAAGCGACGGAACCCCTGTGCCGTGAGAAAAGTGTGGTGGAAGATTGGGAAAGTAGAAATATGTTACGGAAAGGAGATTGGTAGAAAATGATAAACTGTACCAAGACAATATGAAAGAGTATAGCTTAGCTATATGAAAAATATGTTTTTAATCATTATTTTATATTTTACAAGTGTTCACCATTTCTATTCCTTTTTTTTTCATTTTACTCTTTTTAATGGCAAAAGATGCATTCGAGGGTTTCTCGAAAATTACCGAATAATTTCAACCTTCGGTGGCCGTAATGCAAAATGTAAATATTGTGTCCTATGGGGTATTAATCTTTGTTTTTTCTAAAAGTACATATACTTATGCTCTTGTTTTGTATGCTTGACATTGTATGCTTGACAGTACGGAGTCGGTATCCTCCCTCCTACCCTCCCCCCCCCCATACCTAACTGCTGCCGGGGTGATGTTGTGGGTGGGTGGCTATTCGCTCCCACGGACGGCCAAAGCGCCACTGGCGTACCGTTGACCAGGCAGGGTTTTCCCCATTGCCAGGGAATCCCTTTGGGTGAACCCAAAGGGGCGTCCCTTGAGCCGCCGGGGAGTTCCCAGGATCCCACCCCCGCAAAACAATGCACCTGTGGGGAAGGGCTGCAGGTCATCGTACTCCTCCTGCCCAAGGCCAGGACGTCAAGAGCTCCCGGGCAGTTCTGAGAAACCTTGTGACGTCGGGAGGAACCGGAAAAAAGGGGCTAGCGCCCGGACCTGGGCAGATTGTCAGGGGCAGCAGACGAGGTTGGCTGGCTGAGAGGAGACTGCGGACGCGGATCTACGGCCTGTGTCGCGAATCGCGACACCACGATCTCCTACTCCTGGCTCTGGGCTTCCCTTCCCTTCCCGTACCGATCTCCGTCGGCAGAGTAAGTGCATACACCCAATAAATTACTAATCGGCCAATTCTGTGTTCCTTCCTTCCCCTTCATGACACGACGACAGTATGATGAGGTAGAGATCTAGCGTACGGGGTCCTCAATAGGTAAGCCTAGTTTTGGAACTAAATCGAGTGCAACATAGAGCAGTTAGGTTCGTTGAAAAGTTGTTGGTAGCAGTGTCACGAAACTATTGGAAGAATAAGGATTGGAGCTACTAGTTGGCCGTAAGATTAAATGAAGGTTAAATTTACTGTGTAAATGTGAGGCAGGTTACTTACCAGAGGATGTTAAGGACATATTACCGGCCTTCAATAACTATGATAAATCAGATCACTTTGGATTAGATCACGCTAGAGATTTATTGCGGAACGGATAGGTTTAAAATGTTTTCTTTCCCTCGTAACATTAGAGATCCAAATAGATGTGATCGCAGGTGTGAAGTAGAAATTTAGTTTTGGGAGTACATATACATTTTCGAGATTCTGAAAACTCGATTCGTTGACCAAACAAAATTATGAAATATTTATCGTATTGCAACAATCAACCCGATACCACAAATACCATTGAAACGACGAATGGGTGAAACCAGCCTAGGGTAGTGAACCTACAAAGCTTGTATAAAGGTAACAACTTTTTCCCGACGTGTACGTGAGGTGCGGAATTCAGACCGTTGGTTAAATATACGTGGAATCGCAGATTGTGTTGACATTTATAAGATGACAGTGCATACCATCATCAAAGAAAATATGGCAATGCGAAAGATTAGCGTTAAACTCGTCCCGAAGGTTTTGAAGGACGACCAAGAGCGGAGTTGGGTGTCTGCTTCCGAAGACCTTCTGTAAGGGCATCGTGGCGTTTTCCCAACCCCCTTACAGTTCCGACTTGGCACCGGAAGACTATTTCCTATTCCCAACAGTGAAATTCTCCCTCATAGGACACCACCATGGGACCCTAAGTGCCGTCAAAGAAGCTGGCAAGCGTACCCTTGAGAACCTTCCGGAATTCGCCCACCAGAGAGTCTTCGAGTCGTGGAAGAGTCGCTGGAAAAGTGTGTCGACGCCTAAGGGGAGTATAATTAGACGTTATCAATTTAACAATACCTGGAGTAAATCTATTTTTTTTAACTTTTTCCGATACTTGTTTTACAAGCCATGTAAGCTGTCTACATCAACCTAAACCGGGCGGTTTTAATTTTGGTGCTGGAGCGTTCTTAAAATGGAAATTAGAGTATGATTTACAATTCACAATGCAAATAGCTGATCGGTCAAAAAGGAAAATGCAAACAAATAAATGATCACAAATATCCAAAATTATTAAAAAATATGACAAATAAATGACCAATTAAGTTCACATTTGACCAATGTGACCTCAAGAAAGAGGAAGGCGAAATATAATACCTCATCTACAGGCCATAAATAAACCATGTGAAACGCTCCTCCCAATTGGGGAACATACTGGGATAAATTGGGCATAATATGTAGTAAGGGTATACGAAAAAACAATCGCTGAAGGATGACGACATAGACTGCAGGGACCCCGAGTTGATACGGAAAGAAAATATCAATTTTGAATTAATTTTACTCAATGAAACAATTTTTCAAAAATGTAGAAATCATTCACCTTGACCGTGTTTCGAACCCGGATCCCTCGTTGTCCGACCGAGTGCTCCAGCTCCCGAGCCGTCCCCTTGCGCCTAGAAATTTTTGGTGTCATCTGGTGGCCTAGCATGATCACTGTGGAGAGAGAACATGAAAAAATATGAATTATTTTGAAATAGGGACATGGGGCAAGGCGGAAATAACCCAGATAGAGTGAAAGAAAAACGAAAAAGAACACCTCATGGCAGAGTAAGCTGGGAGAAAATGTAACGAGAGGGTGGAAGGGGTGGTATGCTGAAGGCAGCGAATAAAGGGGGGAATATTGTGCAAGACGAAAAAAATTAGAAAGATTTTGACATTTTTGATTGAATGCATAGTAGAAGAAGGCACGAGGCTCTGAAGATAGAGTTCATTTCCGGGAGAATTGTTCGAATTAGCTGCGGTAATAATTCGGAGGCCCACCGACTAATGCTATAATTTTCAGGGCGATCAAAAATATAAGTAATCCTAATAGATAGTATTCGTATATTAATATTTCTCTTTAGGTAAATTTACAAGTTTTTTTCCACCGTTCATATCGATTACATCAACTGTTCCAGGGGCGCATTTCCCTGCTCCCTTCCTGCAGACCCAGACCACCAAAGCGTCCCAATGGAGCTTCTGCTCCCGCCCGTCGAGGCGCCAAAAGCGGGCGGGCCGCACCGAGGAGGGAGTCCACCGCCCCTCGTGCTGCTTGTGTGTGTGCGTGTGGACTATTAGCATTTCCATTTTCTCTTCATCAAAGCAAACTCCACAAAACAATCTTCCTGCCCCCGGGGGGGGGAGGTCGTGGGTGGGGATGGGGGGGATGAAGGAGGGATTATGGGGAAGGGGGGTGGGGATCGTGCCGCCGCAGGTGAGCCGAACTCAAACTCAGAACTCAAAACGGGGAAAGGAGAGTGAGAGACAGTTATTGCGTGTTTATCGCGCCGCCCGGCGTCTCCTTCCCTCCGTTTGCGTTTTTCCCCCGACCGCCGCCCCCCCTCACCCCTCGGCGTGTCACCCCCCCCTCCCCTGCCCTTCACTCTCTCTCTCTCGGGGAACATAAGTTAGAATAAGGCGGATTATAAAAGGGAGAGGATGGCAAAAATGACGATGGGCCAGTGGCGGTTCCGGAGGAGGAGGGCAGCGGGTCGGCTCCGTCCCAGAGATACTTTCCGGACAAAGCAAATGTACTCAAAAGAGCTGGCTTTCCATGATATTTGGCGCAAAATTTATCGTCCTAAATCAAATCCACAATATGCACGGTTTAACTTCAAAAGCGAGCGAAAATGCAATCGTTTTGTCGAGAATTTTATGTGATAGGTGAAATCAGAGGTTTGTTTGTGCGGATACCGGTCCATCGTCGCGAGTGAATAGGACACGAATCCTAGACACGGGTAGCTATGTAACAGTATCCGGGGCGGTTTTAGAGCAAAGGGGCTTAATTTAAAATTCGTGATATTCTAATCGAATTTCCTAGTGCCCAATCAGGTCTTGCGAATCATTTTCACATACGTTTATGATTCTCTTTCGATATACGGTCGAAGAAAAAACATTCACCTAACTCTTTACATTTTGTCATTTTTCTACTAAAATACTAAATATGGGCTCGCGTAACGTGAGAGGAAATTTATTTATAACAGTGGAGGATGTGTGCGGCAAGGCGCGCGCCCAACTTCTCCATAATTTTCTACCTCGCCAGTGATAGGGAGGGAGCACTTTATTTGCACGCCAAAATGTGCAAAAATGCTGACATGTGGCCACCTTTGATGCCAGACGCATACATTATGCTCTTAAATCACGAAATAAAAAATTAGTAAATAATACAATTAACTTGCAATACTTGGACCTATTTCATTTTCCACCTTTAATAAAGATGATAATTCAATTTTGCACTGGTTTGAATTAATTTGAAAAATATTATCGACCAATCTCTTTAATTTTGCTTCACGTAACTAACAGTAGGTTTGCACACGTAAAATCATGTGACGTTACGATGTTACTTGAGCACCGTGTTCTTTACAAAATCCATTCGAGCGACTCTCAGACTGACTTCGTATTGTAAATAGGAACATTGGATCATTAAGTTTCAACATGTCATTAACGTGGAGGGAATAAAACCGATGGATAAGGAGAGAACAATTCACGATTTTCTTTCGCGTTTATGGTCTCAGTACCCAATTACGACTGTAACAGGAAGTGGGGCCAATCATTATCGTCATGTTTTAAGGAAGCCTCGGTGGGCTCAGCGGAAGCCGATTGGTGGAGCACGTAGGTCGTAGTTACATTGCCCGCAACTACTTACTAGTGTATTAAGTGTTAACTGTGACGGCCATGGTCACTTCCCGCCGTAAATATCCGAGCGAAGGTAAACCGCAATCAGTCAGGGAGCAACGCGTCCGACACGTGGTGGGCGGGGATCGAACCCGGGACTGGCGGAAGTCTTTTTTTTGTCCCGCTCCCCGCATGATTCTCTCTCCGCGCCCCGACTCGCACTGCAGCCACTTGCATCCCGCGCTCTGATTCGACTCTCGAAGGAGGAGCAGAACAAACACAGCATTCAAATTACGTACTAAGCAGAGGCACTCATTCATTCAACTGTTATTAATAATTGATAATTAAAAGTGCGGAATAACATAAACTTAGTAAAATTCATTAAATATTCATTAGCACGGTTCTACTTGTTCCTTCACATAGGTGGCATATTCAGGTACCATGAAACATACTATATGTTACGAAACCGGAAGTACCGTGTTAATACATTTTTTGTGGATTTCAAAAATGTTATCTTCTCCCTCAAGATAAAAGTTTACAAAGTTGAGTCCGACACCATTGAAAAAATAATTTCAATGGTTACTTTAATCAAAATTAGAACAAGTTTTAGTCGGGGAATTTTATAATAGGGGAAATACAACGATTAAGATAATAGTCATTGTTAACGTTTTCAGCGTGATACATGAATATATTAAATTTCATTTATCTGCTGGACTATATTCGATATTCATAAGTTCTACAGACTCATCTACTATCACATGGAATGATTTTCAGTAGTCTTACCAAGGTAACGTTTCCTTCCATTCTCATTTTTCACAGTTTCTTGCTCGAGGGTCCTTTAATTGCCTCTATCGGAGGCACAAGCTTGGCCTTATTGTGGAAGACCCTTCTTTACCAACTCCGTTTTCCCCAAAGGATAAATTGGAGATCATTCTCACAATTCAAACGACAAAGAAATAGTACATAACTTCACGTTTTCGAATTTAGCATATATGGGCCATATGAGTGACGATGTGTGTATGACTCTAATTCCGTTTATACGCCTGTATATGTACATTAACGCATATTTGTACATAACTTCGCATGAAATATATATTAATCGAGAATGGAGGATTTTTCATGTCATGACCCGGTGGCGGTATTACTGTGAAAGGTGTGCAGTACAAGGAAGCAATGCGAAGAATAGAATATTGTGGTCATCACCAAAACATCATTCCTAAGGACGGGTCACATAAGCCTTCTTATCGTGGAGACTATATATCAAACGTAATCGTCTCACACACCATTTAAAGATGGTTAACATGATAGATTGTCTTCTTACTCATGGACAAGATCACATTTTCTTCCCAACATTTCCATAATTAATTATGTCTGTACTTCCTTGAATGCCCTTAAAAAACCCCATGAACGATGATCAGTGAAGGTGTCATTCATGTAATCTCTGAATATAGGTAGGTAGGTAGCTTTATAACTTTTCATGAATAATGCACAAAACTTGTTTCCATAAAAGTATTAGCTACGATTTGAGAACTCTTTTTGTAGAATATTTTCCATTTGATGAAATGTGACCGTTGCCAACGACCACTTTCAGAGTAGAAGTTGATATAAGTCCCGAAATAGATGGACGCACTCATTTTAGTAGCGCCTGTGACATTTGATCTCCTCCCTATTCCCTTCCTTTTGGTTCCGGGGAAGAAGGGTTGAAGCGCGAGTGGAAACCTGTGACCAAGCGCGCGTGTAAGGCAACGCACGATGCTTTCGCAATCGGATGAAACTCCGGGATGGACGGGACTCGTCTCTGCCAGGCGCACGCAAATCAACAACTGCCATTAATTAAGGAGTCGGCATCGCTCATTTTTCACTTTTATCCCGTGAGCACCGATGAGATATTTATGAAAATGTTAGTTTACCGTCTGTCAGTCCTGGTAAAAATACATAAAGCGATACTCCTTCAAACCGTGAGCCTAAAGTGGATCTGAAAATTTGCGTTTACTTAACAACCACGCAAATCCATTTGACTCGAAGTCATCATTTTCTCAGGCAATGAAGCATCAGAAACTTGACACAACAATTCTACACTCCGACAAAAGATTGAATGTCTCAAATCTATAACCTAGTGTTCCCTTTTGTTTGTGTAGATCTCCGCTAAACAGTTGAGAAATAATATCTTTTAAATGCGTTAAAATTTTTTAAAGTTCTCTGGGAAGGTGTTGTCATTTTCTTTGACGGCCGTGCGCTGCTGCTGCAGGCTTACGGCGAGCCCTCTCCGCGTCCCAATCGTTTCTTTGGTCGGCGCATCGCTTCGTCACCGCTTTGCGCATTCCTCCCGTTCCAGAGGGGGGCGTGATTCGATCCAAGTGGCGCATCTCACCACCGCCCCCGAGGGAACGCCACCCCCTCGCCGCCAAAGAGACGCCGTAGGCTTTCTTCTTTTTTTTGCTGCGGTCGCGTAATCGACGTTTTGGAAGTCCTCCAAAGTTCCTTCTAGTAATTTTTTGGTCGAGTTTTTGTGGTTTCTGTGTTTTGTGGACTGCTGCTCTCAAATTGCACCGGAGAATTTCCGGCCATAATAACCATTTGGATAATGGCTCTTAAAGGCATTAACCAACATGAAATACAGCATATAATAAAGCGCGCTTGCAAATTTAAACACCAGAATGTTTTTGAAGGGACACAACGTTTACTTTTGGCAACAAACTACCGTTAATGGGCATGGTAACGTCGATAAAACAGAGGAATGAAACGACAGAACTAATTATGGAAACATAAAAGTTATAAGGTAGTCCTTAATTACACTGCTTTCATCAATTTGACACGTAAACGTGTGTGCTGATATTACGCACTTAAGAAGGAACCCTCGCAGTGAAGATTCGGACACTTTATTTGAAATGGAGAAGGCCCATCCCCAAACACTAATCAAAATGATAACGTCAATGAACCACGGGAGATTCCTCAACCGTAATTTTAACGAGTCATCCCCTAATAAAGATTAAAAAGCAACAATTTAGAAGTGTAAAAATAATTCATCTGGACCCGGTTATCCGGATCGAGATGAATAATTACATTTTTTAATTTCTGCATACTAATCAAATTGCTCTTATCTACGGATGTGATATTACGATAAACCAGGCACGTCGCTACCAAACAAAATTCTCAGCTCCGGCAGACCAACTCAAAATTTATTGTTCCCTAAGACTAAAGATAAGTTTAAATACTCCTCGTATTACTTCGAATATGAGATATTGTTTGGAAAAAACGGACAGCTAGCTGGTATGACTGTTTTATAATTCTACGCAAGACCGTAGATACATTTTTTTCAGTTTCGTAATATGTAAAATGGACGTGATAGTCCATCCGATAGAGTATTGGGCTAATCGAAGGCTCCGGTTTTGATTCCGGGTGACCCCCCCGAGCACCTTAGGTTTACCCAAGCAGGGTGATTTTACATGTTCTAGATCTTCCAGGGAAACCACAAGCGGCACAGGAAAGAAACTAGCTGCCATACCGTGATTTGTGAGCTTCGCACACCGCGGTAGGGCTGGGTACAATGTGGATTCAACACTTACATATCAAACCAATCAATCTTCGAGTTGATTACTTTGGATTTGATTGGGGGCATACAAATTTATCAAACCGCAAATATTTTGAAATTACCATCATAATCGTAAGTTTATGATGGACTCTGGACCAGGCAACTGGCGTAACGCCAGAAAGAATCACACGAATCTGGGTTTACACTTTGTCCGTAGTAAAATAATATTTTACAATTTGATATCATGCCTGGAGATTAGTATTTATTACAAACAGCAAACTTCAAAAAAACTTATTTCCTTTAAAAAGTAAAACATATTTTAAGAAAAGTTTGAGCCTGACGATTTGTTATTATATTCAATTGAGGTTTAAAATTATTCTAAACTTTTAGCTTTTTTTGACTGTCATTAAAAAATCTTAACGCATGAATATTTCCTGAAATCATTATTGAACCATTTTTTCATTCAAAAAAGTTAAATTTGTAGACTAAAACACAATATGGAAACAATGAATGATAAACTGTCCGTAATTTCTCGGATTTTGCGAACTGAATTTATGTTCTTATGAGGAGGAATTTATAACCCTCGACCCAGTGTGACCTTGTTCTTTGCACGCCCTTGTACGCACGACTCTGAGTGGCTCACCAACGTAATGATGACCAACCATCACCACAGCAATCAACGCGTTTTGAGTTTCAGGGTCAGGGCAGAGGTCACCAACTCTTGGCGTATGAACACATTAAGGTTTCCTCCATCGAGAGTTAATCTACGTACTAAGAATGTGAATTATGACCGTTATGCTACGGATTCAAAATTTATCGCCTGAAGACCCTTCATCAAATGTTCAAGAGCATTTTGTTTTTTGAACGTCATGCAATTCTCCATATCAACTTACTCTTAGCCCATAGAATATCCGATAATAATAATATTGATAAACATATTAATGAAAAGTGATAATATTTGAAAAATTATAGCAACACCGGGTTTTTTCTGAAATAAAAAATGAAGACCATGCGAGCTTGCGTTCATTCTGAAATATATTGGCGACCTGCAGACATGTTCTTGAGAATAAAAAGACCGTGCCATTCAGCAAATATTGGGTAAAATATATGGGATTGATTAATAAAACACACGCAATAATGTCAACGGACATATTTGTTACTTGGTTTGGGCACACCTGTTCCTTTCCAGAATTAAAGCTAGAAATGTAATGCACACTCCAGCATTCATTTGTATAATAGAGTGACGGGGATTCAGTAACAAGGCAAACACATAATCAGATAACAATGCTGAAAAAGAGTGGTTCCACAAGGGTATTGTCAAAAAACTGTCGGTCTACCTCTTCATGCCCGTGGATACCAGTGAGAGGAGCACTTATCCAGAGCAGAGCAGGAGGGTGAATAATAAACACTTGAAGGTCCAAAGTACATTGAGGGTCTGTCCTCAAAATAAGTATGATGAATGATTTTTTGCCACCAATGCAGATGGTTGGAGTGAGGTGATATGTGGTCGAAAAGGTAATGGAAAAGCAACGCGAAACATGTTAGTTAACAGTGGGCATTTACAGTGTGACCATTGCTGCTAGACTGGAGCCATGTTCGACGTTTACGTCACGAAATCACTATACCACTTTCCATGGAGCAATGATATGCGATTAAATTGTGCATTAAGCCGGGAGCCCATGGTCATGGTTAAGGATGCTTATTGACATGGAGAAATGTCCCAAGTGACGGTTTTCTGCTTGCACAGAATATTCTGGAAGGCTAGAGAGGAGGTTGACGATGAGCGATGCCCTGGACATCCATCAGCAACACATTGTGATGAAAATGTAAAAAACTGAGATACATGTTCAATTCTCATTGACCCCCAAGTGTCATGCAGCTAAGGGAAAAGTTGAAAAATTGAGATAACCACAGTGAATTGCATTCTTACAGAAGATTTAGCCGTGAGAAAGGTGTGCCAAGATGGTGCACAAGGTGATGTCGGAAGACTGCTTGTGTGAGACCATGGTGAAAGTAACCGAGTTTTATAGAAATAGGTAGTTACTGGTGACGAGACATGGGTGTTTGAGTACGACCCAACCAAAACTCCTTTGAGAAACATTTTGGACCACTGGATTATGCTGACGAGGCCATGACGAGGTGCTTGAACGAAGATCCGGTTGATAACTTACATGGAGCATACCACAACTGGCGGACTCACTGGTATTAGCGTATCAATATACAAGAGTTCATTTAAGAAGAATTTTAGCAATTTGTTCTTTGATTTGCAATTTTTTTCCTCAGATTAATTCCACTTATTTTTAAAAAGTCGTTGTATGCAACCGACGCGGAGAATTACGGAACAATAAACTAATCGCGATGACCTTCGGACCGTAAACTAATGACAGATGGTGAGAATGAACACAGATAAAATGTCGCTTCCATACGCCCCTCAGCCATCTCACCCAATCAGTTTAAATGCATCGTCCATCACCTCCAAAGTATTGCAATAAGGATTGAGAATTGCGGTGACTGCCTGGTGACCATTGGAAATTAGAGCACATGGGTCATAAACAGCACAAGGTGGATGGGCAATAGATGATCGCTATCCGATAAATCAAGGGAAAAATAAAAGTGGAAAACAAAAGGGTCGAGGACGCGATAAGAGTGGTACTCCCTCTGAAGCCAAGGAAGGACCTGCGCCAATGATTCTGGACACAAGAATAACAGAAAAGTAAAACGAAAGGAACATAAATAATATTTAAATTCAAGCGCCACGCTGCGTTGGGTATATTTCGTGATTCCTTTAAAACCGGAATCAGATTACCGAAAATCGATCAGACACTATTTGTGTATTTCTTTCCGCTAAACCGGCGCAAGGAAAGTTGCTTGTTTAACACGCTCGAGAAAGAAAACAAACCCCTCGAGATGAGGACATCACGCGTTCTATTTTTAATTTTATCAGAAAATTCAACTATTCCACAGTTTTCCCTTTCGATGGGATCATGCGTCAAACAGTTATGTCTGTACCGCCGTCCTCGATGGATTTTACGAACAAACGGCTCAATCGAGCAACAAATTGATATCGCCCCGGCTTCACGAGAGTCCGTTTCATTTAATTATGAGTCTTGTGGGACAAAAGGGGTTGGATCCACGATGGGAAATCATCCATATACGGAAACTGTGTGTTCCGGCCACCGGTCGCTTAACGAAGTAATGGCAGAGAAGCGCGGATAGCGCGGAGAAGCGGGGGGCAGGGGTGAGAATTGCTGTGGTGTCCCGGACCACGTGATGCATCCCTCGCTCGCCCCAGAGAGGAAGAGGGGGGAATGCGGGGGTGAGAACTGGAGGAGAAGCGGTACGACCTGTGTTCAGCCATTAAATACAATACCTACACGTATCATGGTCGATTGTTGGGCTAAGTCAAGCGTAGGAAATTCACTGGAGAAGACAATGGCTGGCAATCAATTAGGGTAAATGCGACAGGTAAGTAAGGTTAAAGAAGAAATATACCACTAGTTGTGTAATTGTGATGCTTTCAGGCGATCCATGAAAACATTCTTTTGACTAATTTATTGATATTTTTAAGGTCTCAAGTGCCCATGAGATGTGTATTACACCCCATGCATTAAAGACTTCAATAAAAATGTTATGAATGAAAAGTAGTTATGGAATATTTACGCAATTATTTAAGACATTAATTCACAGATCAATTTCCATAATGGTCTTATTATGTACTTATATGCACTTGCCTCACACCGAAAAAGGCAGAAAATATAATTACTTATGGCAATAATTGATTAAAATATTAATTTTGGCTATCACAGCATGAAAATAATTAACAAATTAATCACATTCTTTGTCAATTTTTCTAGTTCCAATTCTAGTTACCTTTCTAGTTCCGTGAAACTGAGGGTCTTTTTGCTGGTATGGGTATTTTGAGACATTGTATAAGACACTGTGGAGATCCTCTCCTCTCTTGAACGTGCACACACGAATCAAAGAACGAACGGATTAAACCCTGAAGAGAATGTTAGAGGCAAAACCGAAGGATAAGAATAAGTTGGATAGGAGAAATATTTCCCAATATTTGGGATTGTTGCAAGTTGACAAATTGTATAAATAATCGATTATAATAGGAAAACATTTTAAACATAAATATAACACAAAAGACACAAAAGTGAATTTAGAACAAGTCAAAATGTGAAGTTTAAAACAAACATGCACAATACAGGTCAGAGTAAAAAAAATTGGAGGCACGTGACTGTACATCTAATTAGATATCCAAGTTCCTCAAGACTTGAGAGAGTTGGCTATTGCGTATGAATAAAGAGAAAAGGAAATAAAAAGTGTGTTGTTTGATGGGATGGAGTAATTCGTTAAATAGTATTCAATTAAAACTGCATGTACACATGGGCCTTAGGAAATGTTGTGATATTTTTTCTTTATCATGTGGCACCTTTTGATAAAACCAGCAATTGACTGACTTAGAAAAATCAGCGAAGAACATTTCATTTAGCGAATCATTCCGCTAAAAGTTACTGTCACGGCATCTCACGCAGCTTCTTGGAAGAACATCTCATTAATATATATTGCAATATGTTTTTCATTCAAAGACAAAAGTAAACCAAAAATGTATTTTTTGCATATCTTACCAATTGGTGAAAATGAAAAAAATAAAACATTCGGGATGGGAATACCAGACAAAATAATATACATATATACTGGTGGAAAATTGATGACGACAATTCAAGAGACAATTTTCAAAAAAATTCCTTATTAAATATGAAATGATCAAACGGTTCGAACGAGTGGACACCTTCTGGTTACGTAGTGTAAGCCGCTCAGAGTTATTCAAATAAAGAAATTAAAGGAACGCAATAAAAAAAAAACAATATATTATGGAGCTCAAATTTTACAGCAGATCTAGGTCATCAAGTGTGGGTGATCCTGTGAATTTTTTCAAATATTTACGCCTTAAAAAATTGTGTAAAATCAATTTACATTCCTGTGCCTAAAAAGCATGATTAGAATTATGACTTTTGATTGATTTTTCCTTTGGTTTTTTCATCGCTGACTCTTCTCCTATGAGAAAATGTAACTATCTCTTTATCATAAAAAATCCTAGTGAATTTTTCAGGTTTCCCGACCATTCAAACCAAATACTCGGCACTGACATGAAAGAACTAGGTACCATTTCCAAGATTTGCTGCATACGCTCGCCTTTTCAGAATTCACGAAAGCTGACACCTTTGTCCTTTCCGCGACAAACGGTGACAGGTCACGTGATCCGGATGAACTCCTCGCTGCTGTGGCGATTAGAAGAGTTATATAAGTCACTTTATCAACCCCCCTCCCTCACGACACGCGTGCACTCTTTCCAGTTTCCAGAATACTGTTACCTCCCCCACTTCCACCCTCCCCTCTCCGTTTCCTTGGGACAGGCTAATCACGAAAAATCCAGTCTGAAAAATCATCCGAAATCGAATAAATACCAATATTTAGCGTGATTTGAAAACTAAACGAGTGAGCGCAGAGGGAAGGTGATCCACTCGAGGAAAACTACCTCGACGAAACGCATGCTTTAGAAAAACTAAAAGCAGAAAGGAGCTCTGTTGAGAACGATGGATAAGTTGTCTGTCTGAGAAACTGTTAAGACTTGTTATTGAATTGAACACCAATGGAAAGGATCAAAATGGTCGAGTTTACACCGAGAAAATAATCCCACCTTCACAGTAAATCACCAGGCGAAAAAAACAGTGGCAAAATAGGAGAGCTCTATAGCACAAGAGCACAATCAGATGTCTCGTATTTTTTCGGGTTGTTCAACACTTGGAACTTTTCAACGCATTGAAATGTGGTGAAATAACGAGTGATTCTTCGTTCCGTGACAGAAGTTCCCAGGATGCGTGCCCAAGACTACATCTACATAATACCCTGCAAGCCAACGGGAAGGTGTGTGGCAGGGTGTGCATTCACACCAGGCATGCAGAGTACACGAAGAGACAAAGTCAAGTACCATACATGAGATAAAACAAGAAAAAAACTAGGAGTATAGCCTCGACTAATTAACATATATCTACGCATACATGCGTACACATCGACATGCACACACAGCTGCAAACATGCATACTCATACGAACACACTAAAATATATATGCACATAACTAGACAAACGTATGTAGGAACCTATATACAATATCGTATAGGAATATATATAGGAACCTATACACGAGTATATACATATATATGTATTTTCGATAAATATAGGTATATATATAATATATTTTTATACCATACTTATATATTTTTAAGTAATCTACCGGTTAAGGTAGAAGTACACAACTAACAAATAAATATCTCCAAACACAACCCCACCTCCTACTCTACATCAGGTCCCTCTTCATCTCTGTGTACTTGTGTATTCTTCTCTTCATCCCGTCCAACAGCCCCTTCCTCGTTTGCCTAACATTCTCCCCTCTATTATATTATTATAATCATAAGAAGGCTGGAAAAATGGATGAAAAATATAATTAATCTCCCAACAAACCCCTCTTCTCGCTCACCATCTCCAGTACTTACTCATTTGTTTTCCTTTCGGTCCATTTAACCTTCTCCATTCTTCTCCACACCCACATTTCAAAAGCCTCCAATCTACGTCTATCATCCTGCTTCAGCAACCGCGTTTCCGCGCCGTACATAGCTACGCTCCATATCAGAGTTTTTACGAGTCTTGTCTTAACATCCCTACTCAACGTCCCCGTCATCAACTCCCTCCTCCTTGAGAAAGGGTCCTTGCCCAGCGCATTTCTTCTCCTCACGTCCCTACTACTTTGACCGTGTTGGTCCAGAACACTTCCGAGATACCTAAACTGTGCTACCTGCTCTATTTTTTCCCCTCCCATTTTAATGTTTAGCTTAGCCTTCGTATTCTTGGAAAATCGTATAATCTTGGTTTTATTAATATTGATTCTCATCCCATATCTATCGCACTGAACCTCCAATTCACTCAGCAATGCTTGCAACCCCTTGGCTGACTGAGCAACTAATGCTTGATCATCAGCAAACCTAACCGATTTTACGAATTCCCCTCCGACTTTCATTCCTACCTCCAGTTCTCCCCATGCCTCTTTAATCATTTCCTCCACATATACGTTAAACAGCACCGGTGACAATGGGCAACCCTGCCTTACACCTCTTCCTAACACTGCTTATCCGGACTCTCCGTTCCCCACTCGCACCTGAGCAGTCTGAGACATGTACAGGTTGCGGATCAGTCTCCTGTCCCTCCAATCCATTCCTATTTTCTGCAATACCCGCATTAAACTTTCCCAATTCACTCTATCAAACGCTTTTTCGAAATCTACAAAACAAGAAAAAACGTCCTGATTGTATTTATATTCCTCTCGATTAGTGATTTCATTACTAGAATGATATCCTACGTGCCTCTCTCCTTCCTAAATCCAAAGTGATCATCCCATAAGTAACCATTTGCTCTAATCTTTATCCATTATTTGATCATCCTAGGGTGAACTTAAGCTGCGTGGTAAATACCGCACATATATAAAAATAATATGAGGTCTATTTCATCTCTAGTAGACGTTACTAGCAGCTCTTACTGTTTCTATTTTTTCGGGAAAAACGATATCTTAGACATATCAGCTCTACAGTCAATCTCTCTAATCTTGGATGCATGTTAATGTTTTCCGCAGTAATAATGGATTTTTACATGTGCTGAACCGTAAACCATAACCACAGTAATCAACCCGAAGGTCGGTTTAGTAGGTGATGGTAGAGTTTACCCATGTACTAAGCCCGACGGCGTGTGAATATTCACACATCAGGGTAGGGTGGCTCCTTTCCCTGTGCCGGTTATGGTTTCCCAGGAAGATCTGGTACCCGAAAAATCACATAGCACAACAAGGTGGAGCTGCAGGTGCCCGGAGAGGATTTCCCGGGAATCGAACGAATGTGCTGAACGTCTTCGGAAAAATGATTGGTCTCAAATATTCCCAAGGAATGCATCCTAAAAATGTATCTTACTTTTTGGATGGGATCCCACCGTGAATCTTTCAATAATTTTGTCAGCTTGCTGTGTGTGTCATTGATTGATATGTCATTGAATGAACTCTTTAAACACGTATCCGGCGCATTCTACTGCCGACTTCAACGGGTTGCTTCATCATCTTGTTCCTGAAACATCGGATGAACATCGATCTATAAAAATATAAACGATGATGGCCTTTAAATGTTCACTACAGAAGCAGAAAACTTGCAAAGCGTTTACATTAATCAAGAGGTCCACCCATGGCTACTAGACTACTGTAGAGATTATTCTTTCAGTCTCGTGTTTTTATGATATATTTGGCGTAGCCATTATATCTACAACAAAAAAATGATTTGAAGGCAGGCTATCCAATCTCCAGATTTTGCAGTCAATTTCACTGCAGCATCTTATTTATCACTATCCCATTCTTTACTATCTTCTTCATCACCATCCTCAGTCTCTTCACTCCTCTCCTTCCTACTACATGGATAAAGTATACGAGTTCAAAAATACTTCATTTACGTCTGAACTCCAAAGAAAATATTGCTGCAGGCAACCGTCTTAAGATCCCATCTGCTCTTCTCAGCGTGGCAGTTTAAAAACGTCGATATTATGAGAAAATGACGGGTCTAAAATTACCGATAGGGATAGGTGCTTAAGCAATCAACCAAAATGTCACAAAAAAATACGAGAGCGCGGATGGATAAAAAAACACTAAGCGTTCAATTGGCGAGGATACTAAACACGAACCACTTTCTGGACTCATTCCCTCTTTGATTATCTACTTTTTGCGCATTATTCAAAAATAAATCCAAGCCTTATACCATGCACAAAAACAATAAGTTTTCCGCGTCAAATTAATGATTTTGCCGTTTGTCACGACCTCTTTTTTGCCCGTCTTATTCGCTCAATCTCGCGGCTGAGCATTTATCAAAGTCGTTTTGAGAGATTTCCCCGTTTCGTCGTAACTTTCCCTGGTTTATTTGACTTCGGTCCCCCTTATCTCACCCCACGCATCGCCCGGGAAGCGAGGAGAACGCTCGAACTCTTCCACCGCTCTAAGAGAGAAATTTCCTCCGAAACAAGGTTTCCAGAAAAATGCTCTTTATGCCACATTCATTTACGGATAACATCGAGGAATAAGAACGAGTAGAGAGCTCCCTGCAAACTCGGACCATGCCGTTGAAGTTTTGGCCACTTTTACTAATGTCCCCAGCGAGCAATCCACATTATACGTCCACTCCACTCGGAAGGGAGAAGGAAAAAAAATGAACGGGGCTTTTCCGTAAGGCTAGAGGAAGGGGGAGGCTGAGACGCTTAATCGAGGGAGTTTATATGTATATATATGTATGTTTTTTTCATGATAAATATTCACTTTACTTTGTTAGGGCCACACGCGGAAAAAGGATGGTGTTCAATCACCTTCAACGCAGAACGAAAAAGATAAGTGCGCAGAAATAACTCACCGACCTTTTGCAGTGCACATAAGTGGGAACCCAAAGTGATGAGATCGGCAGATAACATTTTCATTCGACCTTGTTCACGCCGTGTATCATTCACGCGGATGCAGAACCAATTACAACATTATATCAATTCCCGATAAATTCATCGAGTTTCCCTCGTTCATCGACGGCGGTCGCTGTGGAGTAGTGAGACTCCACCATTTGGGTCAGTTTGTTGACGTTAACCAATTCGAAAATAAAACCCGTCGAAAATAAAACCCGTCGAAAATAGGAGTTGAGGATAGTTGCAGGGAAATAGGGGTTGAGGTAGTTACGTTTTCGGAATTGTTTTCCGATTTTGGAAGAGATGCTCCTAGTACGAGTACAGTGATTTCAACAGAGCGCCTTGCAGTTTAAACGGAGGCTAACAATGTAAAAGCGGTGATCAATTATAAAGCACAAACTAACATAGAAATAAGGACGTCAAGCTGTGTGTAACTGTACACTGTTAACTCTCTGAAATTGTTGCATTATAATGCACACATAGCGGATGACTCCGTTAAAAGTTACTGTTGCGGCATCTACCGCAGTTTCCCAGGTAGCTTTATTTGACCTGTGACCGTGTTGGCGATGAGATGGCGAGCCAGCTAAGTGGGAATGAAGGTACTCCCTCCCTAATGCCGTCGTTCCCACAACCCAGAACCGAATACACAGCACTCGATAAAGGAAGGATTACCGAAGTCCATGGGGGGGAAGAGTAAGGCAACGTTCATATGAAACCAGAAAAAGATGGTGCATGAGAAGGGTGAAGATGACTCTCCTAAAAGGAAGTTTAACGTCACCAACTTAATGCAAAGTGGTCATTTTAAAAATAATTTATTTTATTCTCAATTAAGTAAACGTAAACAAAAAAAGACAGTCACTAAATAAGCTATGGGTATAATGTACAACGTACAAGATACGAGGGTAGTTAGAGAGATTCTCGGAATCAGCACAAGATGTCAGCGCCAGCGTAACGAGTTTTCCGCGTAGTAATAGGTAAATCTTTATGAGTAAACATGTATGCGTCAGTACTTTGGGAAGGGATCCAATCCTGGAAGACGGACTTGACATCCACGGAATTTTTCTCAGCGGCGGGAATCAAGGGGACATTCACATAGGATACGTAGAAGAAGTATTCTACAAATGCGTGGGGTCCATACTAAACCATACCTATAGTATAAGTTATAGAAAGAATCAGGCGAATTTTGACCACCGTTTCGTACTTTCCGGATGGCAATAATCTACAGTATTCTCACGTCGAGGCTCCCACGGGCCAGAAGGGAAGAGTCGGGCCTCTCAAGATGGAGCGCCGGAGTTTAAACACTGGAAACGAGAATGTTCCTGATCCTCAATTCATCATATCTACCAACACCAATCAATTTATTATTGCTTACGTCTACCAATCGACCAGAATTAAATTTCGTACCACGCAGTCAACAGCTAGACTGTAAGATTGACAAATTTAATTCAATTAAAAATTTTCCTTGGGAGGCAAAGAAAGACGTGCAAAACGATGTTATTTCATGATTGTTGTAAATTCGTAGCGAACTGTGACCCGAGATGACGAGTGGGTTATGAAAGGTTGAAAGCCTTTAACTTAATACACTCAAGTAAATGCATTCGCTTCTTCTCATCTGCCAACTTCACCTGGTTTTCCACTAATCCAGAAGCTTCTGACCTTCGTAATGCAGCAGTTAAAACAGCATACGTTTATCTACCGAGGGAGGTCTCGACGCAAGTTAATATTTTCTCCTTACACCAAATGCAGCACCATGGACATACTTAGTGGGCCATTCTTAAGCAGTGCGGCCAAGAAGAAGGAGGAGGATATGGGGGGTTGACCCGTGGAGGGTTGGTGCGAGGAGAGGGGGTGGAGTGAGGGAGGGAAATGAGAGGGGAGGGAGAAGACGGTGAGGCACCCACCCCTTGTCGTTCGCTCAATCGCGCAGCGCGCGTTTTCGGCGCGTGCTCCTCTGTCACGCCACGATCTCGATGTCTCCTCCAAGGGACTCGAACTTAGAACTCGGCCACCACCTCCAACCCTTCTCTCTCGAGGGGGCCTCCCTCACCCACCCTCCAATCGCGAGAAGTCCCTCCCGAATAAAAACCCTCCCTGCCGCCCTCTGTAATCGACTCGCGAAAATCTAATCCCCCCCTCAAAGCTAATTCATCGACATTGAAATCACACACACACACATATACTTAACTGTAAACAAAGTGTCGGTCACGCGTTTGAATTCCGAAAACCAAACCGCGACACTCAGTCCGAAGGTTAGCTAGCTTTTTTGGTGGGATCAAAGGTCGCCCGCTTACTAATTCATACTACGGAGTGTGAAATTCACACAACAATAGAGTGATAAGCGGGCGGTTCCCATCTCCACCTTTTGTTCCCCAGGAAGATCTGACACCCGAAAAAATCACGCAGCTCGGATGAGGATGGGAGGGACACCGAAGCCAAATCGCACCAGGGACCACTGCCCGGCAATGACACGTTCTATGCCTCTATTCGCCGTCGAAAGTGGTCAAATATTGACTACCGACAGTTCGCATGAATTTAGCTCACTTTCACTGACCGCACATTTGTCAATGGGTATAAACTTTCCGGCTCTAATATTGCTATTACATCAGTAATTCGAGAAAGGGTTTCCAAGGGATTTTCCATTTGACTAAGGAGTGCTCTCTTCTATTCAAATGCTGAACTATTTGTGAAGTTACTTTTTTTCTGGTCTAGGCATGTACTCCTTCTCGTCAATTACACCGGAGAGTTTTAAATATTTTTATTCCAAATTCGCAAGTTGAAGTATTTGTTTTCCACATAACTTATGGACAATTCAGAATTACTCCAGTAAGTTGATTCAAAAGTAATTCTACACAAATACTCACAAACAGGTACAGCATTGAAACATGCGCTTTGCAAATAAATACGAGTAAAACTCCCCGCACGTCAATTTAATGCTTGATAGGGGAGTAACAATTAACTTCTCGATCTTTTGAATACAATTCAATGTCATGAAAAAATCAAATCTTAGTTCGTCCATTGACTAAATTGTGTTTGCTGCGGTCATGTATAGATTCACACACATGAGGTTACAATTCTTTTTGCACGACAAAATAAAATCGGATCAATAGGTCCATAATAAGCTTCGAATGTAATAGTCCAACATATTATTTCACTCCGCGGTCTTCCGACAATCTGAAGAGTAGTCGGGCCCACGGCTACTCCAGCCAGCATTAAAATCTTTACCAATAAATTTGATATGCGTACTTACGGAAAGCTGAGATGAAATTAACAAGCAATATAGGTTACTCAATTCATGGCAGAACAGTGGGATATACATCAAGCGTACGCTAGGTATATTTAAGGCCCATCGAAAACGTTAATCGTGGCCTTAAAAGGAAAAGATTTATGATGTCATTAGATAGTGGGTATCAATCATCTTTCTCCTTGAACTTCGAATCACTTGAATACATCAAAAACAGGTGGATACTTGAGGTAACGATTCTGTGCAGTGGAGCAGTATTAGAAGTCTTCTCGTTATTAATCACGCTCTTTCACTTTCCGAAATTAATCTAATCGCGAAGTTTTATCGTGAAAATAACTCTTTTTTTAATTAAATTTTCTTTCCCTAAATTACCACTAGTTTTCTTTTCTTTATTGACACGTCAGTCACTGACTTCATAATGAAGATTTCTTCTTGGGATAATTTTTTTTCTGAAACATCTATCTAAGAGAAGAGATTTCTATTCAACCAACGGAAAGGTAGGTTATTCCATACAGGGATTCATAAAAAATCCTTTTTTTAATAAATGATAAGAAAATGCCTCACGGCCGACGTAAAGCGATTTCCTGTTCCACCGGGCGTATTCATTTTAGAAATAACCAATATTATTTCACGAATTTTATCTACACCGCACCACGCAAGCCAGCCGCAGGCCTTGCTTTGTTGATAGGAGGAGACAGATCGAGAAACGTGGCTTCATACGCCACCATTCCCTTCTCCTTTCGAATTATGCGATGAGGGAAATATTCTGGTTGTTTTACCGACAGTTGATATCTCGAATTTTTCGCCGCCCGCTCTCCGACCCCAGTCAGTTTAGTGCGCCCTTCATTTATATTGCTCCCATCAAGTCGGAAGTTCATTCATGTGATTAATTCCCTTGCTTAGAGTTTGATCCTGCAGTTATTTCTCGTGATTCAATTCCTTCTCAAACAATAGAATGATATTTTTCCGTACGACTTAAGCTTCACACCGAACAACCAATGTTTTTCCTAGTTTTTATGTATTTTATGAATCCATCTTTTACGTACTATGAAATATTGCATACTTGCAATTTTTATTTAACGTAACTGAGCACGCATTTGGAGAATTATTTTCATTTAATCGGAATTAAAATAATTTTATTACCTTACTTGCCAAATCATATAAAATGTTGCCCATTCATTGTACAGTTCATGTACAATTCATGTGAAAATATTCACCATTAATTTTTATTCCCGTCTTTCCTTCACATTTACGATATCGTAAGGGAATAATCGTTTTTAATTCATAAATAACAATGTTATCAGGGGGATTTATTTACTTTTTATTTGCTGAAGCGTGTAGTCCAACAAAGGACATTCGAATGCACCCGTCAAGCTTTTAGCGATTAAGAGACTCAAGAGTTGGGAAACTGACAAATCCCAGAAGTCACCTCCAGTCAAAATAAGGCATTAAGCTGCCGAAAAGAAGTTTAGGGCATAGGTAGCTAGAAAACATAAGAACAGGTATACAAATAAATTTTATATTTAGTTCAAAGTCATCCAATTTACGTCCTCTCGAGAGACAATTAGAAAAAGGAGAAACATTAAAGTGGTATAATTTTAGACGAAGGTTGAGGAAAATGAGAAAATGTAAACTTTACCAGATATAAAGGGAAAATGCGACATGCATTTTATGCGATCGATAAGTCTTGACAATCGATACGTAACAAATAAACAGAAAGAAAATTCCATAAATATTTGGCATCCAAAAAAAAAACTTCCTGAAGAAGGTTAGTTAGAAAGTTAGATTGTTTAGATCCAGGGTGGTCTTAGTCTGAGGCCTTCAGCCCGCGCAAATATTCTACCCATTTGGCTGATGTCATATAGGTAATTCAGAAAACATGCACTAAGGACATAGAACTCCGAGATCCAAATTTGAAATGGTATTTACAATTATGAAGGCTCATTTCAACAGCAAAACATATCCTTTTTTCTAATTAAAATTAAGTGCTCTTTTCATCCTGAATTTCGCGAAAAAAAAATGTTATTCCTTTATAGATTGGTGCGCAGGTAGATGGATTCCACCCCTGTAAGTAAACCGAACGCTCTGGAGGAAGTCTTCAATTCTCAAGCATCCCCGGAGGTGCACCAGCCCCTCTCCTCCCGAATTCATTTCGAAAAAAATAAAAGAGAAGCAAAGGATGAAGAGATGACCGCCCCGAAATCAGTGTCGCCGCGGAGGAGTGGCGTCGTTTCTCGGAATGGGCGGCCGCGGGAGACGGGACGGCGGGTGTCGAGGAGGGCCCCAAGGAGGGCCCCAAGGAGGGCCCAAGGAGGGCCCAAGGAGGGCCCCAGGGAGGTTCGTTACCTTTTATAGTCGGGGCGAGGGGGAGGGCAGGCGATGGAGAGAGTGGGAGGAAGTGGAGAAACAAACGAGCAGCAACAAGCGCTCTCGCCTCGCCAAAGTGAAGGTCACGGCCGATCGGAGGGGAGGGCACGCACGCACGCACGGGAAGAGCACTCGGGGATCACGACTACTAGCCCTCACAACGCACGCACGCCTCCCCTCTCCTCCTCCTCCACGCCCCCCCCCATCTGAATACACCCCTCCGCCGGAAGACAACCGGTTCCCTCTAAGTGTCAGATTATTCCTGCGCGCCGTAATGACTTTAATACGAATGTCCCGAGCACCACTAGCACCAACACACCGACAACACCACCACCACCACCGGACCGGGTGCCCCGGCCACTTCGGAAACTTGGGGCATGATTTACGGGCGGAGCGCCCCCTTGTGTTATGAAGCTAAGTTTGAGTTATAAAACTGCCACGGGTCGTTTCTAAATATCCCGTTTGGATGTCGGCGGCGCGTAGGCCTCTTTTAAAGCGATCATCGAGGAGGGGGAGGGGGGAAGGGGAGGATGGAGGTGGAGGGGAGGGAGAGTGAGACGGAGAGAGAGAGAGAGAGGCGTGAAGATTCGACTGCCTTTTGTTTTCATTTCGCCGCTCATCAGTTGACTACAGTGAAGCGGCCCTCCCCCTTGCTCTTCCCCGCCATCTGTGAGACGGCGGCGCGGCGGTCGGTGCCTTGAGGAGTACCCAGCAACAAGCGGCCCCTAAGACGGGGGGGGGGGTGAGGGGGCGCTCCTTGGTACGGAGTAGTCCCTGCATGCGCGGAATTACGCCGGTTTAAATCTCATTCCGCGTCAAAGGCTCGCACACGGCTACGCAACGGTCAAGTGAGCGAGTATCAATCAACCAGTTATTCTTCCATTAGCGGAGGGGTCCAGAGTGGTGTCAGAAAACTATCATCCTGTCGATAGTAAAAAAAATAAAAAGTGGACCCCCGCGAAATTGAGTGCGCCTCCAACCCGAAAGATTTCCTTGCCCCCACTCTCTCTCTCTCTCTGCCTCCCTGACTTCGGATCTTGGCGTCTCCGGCCTCAGAACTCTTTTTGCAGCTTTAAAATGGTACAACGGCGACGGATGCCGTGGTTAAAAAAACTTATGGATGGGTAAGCATAAATTACAAATCGCAGCATTTAAGCTCCGCCTTGTGCATTCGTAAGTCGACAAAATTTCAAGCCCCACCTTCAAAGTCGCAGGTACGTAGTTTATGCGAGTCACGACGGACAGCTGGAGTAAGTCTTGCCATTGAGGATGAGTGAGTAATGTAATTTCGAAATGGAAAGGAATGCTGGGATACGGAGCCAGATGAGATCGTGGGAAGATGGGAGAGAAAGCCCGAGCATTTGCATTGCCTACGTTCGACGAAAAGTACTATTGGATACGTAACATACAAGGATTTTGTAAAAAATTATCGTCAACAATTTTTTTTCTGCCTTGTACGTGCAGTACGGAATTCAGACCGTCGGTTAAGTGTGCGCATGATCTCAAATCATATTAAAATTGGCATAAGGTTACAGTGCACACAATTATCGCTGCAATTTTGGCGACGCGAAACATCTGCGCTAAACTCGTTCCGAAGGTCTTGACGGACGACCAACAGCAGAGTCGAGTGTTTGCTTGCGAATACTTTCTACAACGTCACCGTGACGATTTCCCACCCCCTTACGGTCCCGACTTGGCACCAGCGGTCTATTTCCTATTCCCAACAGATAAAGCCTCTCTCAACGAACACTACTACCATCTGAAGGAAGTGCCGTCAAAGAAGCTTGCACGCGTACCTTCCGGAATCCTCCTACCAGGGACACTTCGAGTCGTAGAAAAGCCGATGGAAAAAGTGTGTCGCCGCTCAAGAGATGCACTTTGAAGAATTTTGAGGCATTTTAGCAATTTCTGAAATAAATCTATTTTTTCGAAAATTTTTATCATACTTTTTACACAAACCACATAGGTCCACTTTCAATCTTAAGGTCGGTGCGAGTATTCTCCGGAAGTCGGGAGTAAGAAGTAAGAATTGGGTAACCGCCTAAAAATTCAACACAACCGGATTTTGAATCCAAGACGTATGCTTGGCAAGTGCATTGTCCACCAAACGCTTTCGATGTCTATCTCTAATCACCAGATTTTACAATTTCATCACACATAGCGTTTCGAAAAAGCTGGATACTTATCGACGATAAAACCTGATCCACTTTCGGTTTCCAAGATTATTTTTATCCCAGTTTACTGACCAAGGAATTAATTGAAGACACTACTAAAACCCCGAACCGCACCTCAGACGATACTAATTACCTTAACACTAATATTTAAATAAATATTGTTTCAACTTCAAGTACATTCTCCCGTCCTCTTAGTCAAGTACTCATCCCGTCCAAATTGCCGATTCTATACCTTCCACCTTCCTCAAATTCCATTCAAATATATTTTGTGATAATTTTGTTACCTTCGCTTTCTTACGATTGATTCAAATAGCATACTTAATATATGTTTCATCTACTGTTCACAATTGGTTTTAAATCGTGTATAATGAATAAATTAATACTTCATCACATTTCTAAAAAATAAAAAAAATGACACTCCTTCTTTTCCTCTCGGATTATATTAAATGTTGTTTCTCACGCAGGTTAGGAAAGTGTTACGTTTCCACAAGGTACTCAGGAGAAACGGTAATGCCTGTGAGTCACCTACCACCAGTTACCCAAAGGTGCATTGATGAATGTTATCGAAAAACCTACAACCATTATAACCCCGGAGAAACCATATCTCCGTCAACTAATGCTTGCTTATTGTTATGAGACCCTTCATTAGTTTACACATAAGAATATATTTGCATTCCATATTCTAATGTTAATGTTTTGTGGCAGATGATTGTACATGTTTGTCACCAATTCATAAGCTTTAAGGAATATAGTATGGTTCAACCAGTTTATTGTCAACCCTACTTGAATATATCTTTCCCGTCGTCCAAATGCCTCACCCTTCTTACTACTTGTGTTTCAATCTGTTTAGCTGCAGTTGTTCCTTCTATCTCAAACCTCGAGATAGCGTTGCCTCCCCCTGTCTCCTCCTTCCGCTTTTCACACCTCCTCATATCCCCCCTAAGAAACTTCTTTGCCTACCTTCTTGCATATCTTTTCCGTTCCCTGTTTTCCTCCCTCCGCCTGGCTTTTTTCCGTTCTTCTTTATCCTTAAATCCAGAAAGTCTCCAAACTACTCTGAAGTATGGGATGTTCGAACTAAAGACTTTCCTCTTGATGTTAGTTTTAGGGGCCTGTCTTTAATTCTTTACTAAGATTACTGGTCATGGAGAAGGGTCAAGGTTACACTATATATCTTATTCCAAAGTGAGATTTTACTTGTGTTCAAATATTCTCTTTCCCAGATAACTGCTAAAGGATTTCTTGAATGAAATTACCTTTGGACTTAGGCTTTTATTTCCTACTCATGCTTCTCTAATTCCTTTTGTTTCAATTATCTTCCACCGTATCTAGTTTATTCATCGCCAGGGGTTCCAAGACATGTCCGGCCTAGAATTATAAACTATTGCTTGAATCAATACTTAATGATGGGACTAAGCTATTAACAACGTTTATCATTTAGGTTGCATGCATAGATTGATGATTATTACTCGTATTGGCGGTGCTCTACAAGACAAGGTAGGTTTTCGATGGGCCCAGAGGATTAGCACCGCTTTAATTATTAGCTCTGCACATTACCAACCCACACAGCAATTAGGTTTTTTTTCCATCTAATTTTTACCTTAAACTTGCTTTAACTACTTTCTGCTTCAAGTTGTGCAGAAAGCCTGCTGTCTGACTTCTATCACCTTGCCTTTCCGACATTTTCTCCTCTGTATCATAGTATTCAACATTCCGTTGCCTTTCATTGTACCCTGCATTCAATTTTCTCGGTTCCTTCGAATTTCTCTCTACAACAATCTCTCTATTCCTACAATATCGAGTAATCTTTCATATTTTTTTCTGCAGGGCCATTGTATTTCATCCATTCTTCACCACATCTGATTCTTGAACAATTTCGCTTGTCCTCTTGAATCAGTGACCAAGTTTGGAATTTTTATGAAATGCGCTCCATGTCACAGTTTTCACTAATATTTTCAGTAGTTTACAATTTATTAACTTTTGTATTTTTTGGCTTTTTATGCTCCTCCGCCGAAGAAAAATTCAACTATATTCAAATTATTATGCAAAAATCAAGTTTTAAATCTTACATGGTTAGTTGGAATGTGTTTGAGATTTGAAGTTTGCAAATGTCAAGTTATGACACTAAGATTTAAAGGGAATATCAACAACAGATGTACGAATTTAACAAAAAAAACAGAACTCAAATCGGAACGATGGGAGCGCCACACGGTGGTTATTCCGGGAACTTTTTGTTCCAGGTAGTATACCTGTGTATATATATACTATATATATATATATATATATATATATATATATATATATATAAACTACAATAGAGTCAGGGAAAAATTCATATTTATCAATATTTTCAATCAATGTAGCCTTTTGAATGTATTACATAGAAACAAAGAGATGGAACTATATAACCTAGTAAATTTAGGCGAGAGAAATAAAAAAGTTAATAAAATAAACCCAGTAATTAACCCGAGGGTCGGTTTGGTTGGTGATGACACCCAGTACTGAAGCCCCATAAGGCGTGTGACATTCATCAGGGTAGGGGGATCAGTTCCTTTCCCTCTGCCGTTTATGGTTTCCTGGGAAAATCTAGTACCCGAAAAATCATACAGTATTGGTGGAGCTAAGGGTCCCAAGAGTGACTTGCCCGTGAATCGAACCCGGGCGCTGCAGTCAATGCTCTACTCCCGGACTAGGCGCCACCCACTGAGAAGGTAATGACTTAATGAAGCATGTTTCTCTTGTCGAATGTGGAATTAAAATCCAATGAGTCTCTTATATTTTATTAAATCAAGCAGGATGATACCCGCACTTCTTTATTAAGTTACCAGCCAACTATCTACTTATCTATGCAATCCCAAAATACCCCTCATTGGAGATCTCATATGTAATATGCAACCGGATGGGAACCACTTTAACTTATTCAAGTGATACTTTTAACTAAGTAAAACGCGCTGGACCACTCACTTGTAATTCTATTTAAAAGTACTTATAAAAAAATATGAAACATCCAAAACTGTTGCGAAGTTATTTTTGATGCAGTTAATTCGAGTTACTGTTTGACGAATGATAATTTTCGCTGCAATTAAAGGTATACTCATTCAACTAAAGCTTCATGTCCAAACCGAAGTCAAGATGACAAGTGCAAAAAATAATAATAAACGAGTCCAATGCACCGAGGCACATGAAATCCACACTTTCAAGTATCGGAGGACTCATTCTTCTGACGCAAACCTCGAGCTATCCTGGAGATAAACGGAGGAATCGCCCGGTTGTGAGTACCGGACTAGCCGGCCAGTAAATGAGGGCTTATAAATGATAATGTTATCTGCCAAGTGCCAATGCTCCGAAACTACCGCTTTTCACTTTTCTCTCGATAAGGTTTTTTCGGTTTAGGAGCTGCAATAACGAGCTGGCATTATCAAAATGCCCTGCTAAGTGCAATGCAGCATTGCTTAAATATTTCCACATATTAAAAACCGGTATTTATGTAATGTTCATCGGAAAGTTTGTTATATCCGTTAATATTCCGTAGGTATAATATTAGGATCTCGACGTTTGCGTCTCACAAGTCTGTCGGCATTCTGCAAGAAAGCATAATGATGCCGAACAGTTTATGGATACGAGCAAAACCAAGCAAAATTGAATGGTGATACAGGTGATACATACGAAGAGCTGGAGAGACTAATAGGAAGGATACTTAGACGAAACTATGGCTCTCGATTGCGGAGGACTCTCGTACAACGAATCATCATGATCATCTTCTATCCCGCTCCTCTTTCCTAACTACTCTTCAAGCAGGAGCACGACGAGAACAATTTGAAGGAAGGGACAGGCAGTCAGAAGCATTTTACCTAATAATTAAGGGTTGAAATTTTAATATGGGATCTTAACGCTTAACAAATGACTGTCATGATTATTTATTTGATAAATTGCCATAAACATGAAGTGCCATAACATCATTTTAAACTTGCAGGGAGCACGGAAATCAACACAGAAATTTTGGAGCATTTCGCAAATCTTGAATGCTTCTCTTACGATTTTAACGAAGCTAAGATCTATGAATAAAATTTTCTTTGAATGTTGGGCCAAAAAAAACAGTCTTCTTCGGTGTGTACTTTACACTTTCAGGATTTACTTTGTGAAATTGTTTGATGTCCACATAAAAGGGTTTGTAATGATTAAATGAGTTTGTATCTGAAGATGCCGCAAGTTGGTAAAACAAGTTGTACCTTGTAAATGTACAATTAACGTAGCTACGGTCGTGAATCAATGACATCAAGAAAGCCGAGATCGTAAACTTGATTGGCACTAAGTGACAACGAAAAAAATGAAAAAAATAGGAGAAAAACAGGTTACAAGTAAGTCAATGGCAAGACGGGTCAATGGCATAGGAGGGATCCTTGTGAACCCCGAGTGTGTGTGTGAATGTGATTCACGAGAGTGACTGTATTTATGTGACTTTATTTCTTAATGTACCCTAGTGATCGAGTGGTTGTTGGTTTGTTTTATTATTTATTATTAATTATTTTTCCTTTTGTGTGTGATTAGGGTCACTTTCTCAAACACATCCAAGTGACCTAGTGAGTGTTCCCTATTTCTCCCCTTACTTGTAACCTATTTTATTTCTTATCACATCAAATTCAAATCGTATCAAGTTTACGGTCTCGGCTTTCTTGCTATCATAGGTTGTACCTTAAAATGAAGTCTGTGGAAAATTACAAACTTATTTAATAGGGACAGTCATCCAAAGGATTCAATTAGAATATCGTCCTTGAAGATTGCTTGTTGAATTCGCAATCTGTAAATGTATGCGCGGAATTTTGAAATGACCATTCATTCAAAGAGCATGGAACTCGTCCGGAGTTTAGGATTTAATTGAACAAACTTAAATCATAAACACAAATAAGAGCCCGCGTAGTTCGAATTTACGAGTACACCCACACAGGCGAGTAAGGAGGCACGCTCTTTATCGCAACTTGTGATCACAACGGTAAAAAACATCACAGACGATAATTAGAGCTACCGGAAAATAACGTCTTACGTAAATATAAACAATAGCTATTCTGATGGTTGGTGACCGAACACTCCCTCCACACTCTTTCTCAGAGATTGCAGATTAAGATATAGACCTAGTTCCTTCAAGCCTTAGACTCAATTAATTCAGTTTGGAGTAGATCTTTACTGGATAACTTTTACGTCAGCACATCTAGCAGTCTCTCCTATTCATTGGAATTGCTCTGAAATTTGAGGGTCGCGTAATATGGAGTCCGCGGTTATTTCAACCTAATCCTAAAAGGGATTGATAATATGGCATGTGTATAAACCCTGATTTTGACGGTATACCCTTTATTATTATCAAATTTCTCCTGAAGTCAAAGGCCATGAGGTGTGAAACCTATTGGAGAAATTTTACCGCTCAAATTTTTCTCAAGTGAGCGTTTTTATGATTCTGAGAAGGTATTGTCCCCCAGTAATATTTGGGATGTAATTTCCTCTATGCTCAAAAAATATGTGATTTTCCAGCGTTGTACGACGATTTCCGAAGGGAGAAACCAATCTAGTTGCCTTGACATGGATACGGTTCAAAAATTACCCGCATTATGTACAAGAGAATTTAATTAGAACGTTACCGAAATAATGGCTGCATAGTGCTAAAAGCTACTTGGTTTTTATAGAGTTCTATAATGATTCCCAACAAAATATAACTCTTTTTCCTTCTCCTACTCCTTCTTCCTGCGGTGCAGTGCTATTTACCCAATTTATCAAATTATTAATTGACCTTTGTTATCCACTACAATATATATAAATAAATATTATTTAGGTAATCTACCGGTTAAGGTAGGTATTTGGATGGACATAACTATCAAATACACATTTTGTAACTCCAAAAAAAACTCAATTTAGCAACCTAATCTACATCAATATATATATATATATATATATATATATATATATATATATAAATATCGAGCTTTTTGTAATTCAACTAATACTTCACGGCCTGCTCTATTCCAGCCGCGCCACCTTCTTTGGCGTGACCGAGTGAAGAGTAGGTTGACCCAGAGCATGGAGGTTGGGTAGACAGGTGCAAGGGGATAAGCGCATAGGGGAGGGGGGGACAGGGATAGATAGGCAGGGGGGTAGCGAGCATTCCGATGTGACGGGCGGTGTGACGCGATCCGGTTCGAAGAGACCAAGGGTGAGAGGGGAATATACCGAGGTGAGGAGTCGGAAAAAATGGGAGTGTGCACTTGCTGTATGCCCTTCGGAAGTGGCCAAACGTGGTACACAGACATTTCGTCACCAACCCCAGAATAGCCCAGTCATAGAAGACGTCCATGACTGCATTATTTTAAGATGCGCTGACAAATGATAAAGCAGCCCGCGAAAACTTTCGTTTTCATTTGCATCTTTAGGTAACAATTTATTTTCCGATTCAAATACGAATATCAGATGCTCGAATTTTCATACGTATGTAATGTTTATCACCGCCATGAACGAGGACTATGTCACTGAAAAGGACTCCCTATTTTGTTTGGTCATATGGGTTTTTGACTGCGAGATTCCTGTGTTGATTTGCATTGATTCTATGATATAAGTTTATTCCACTTTTGTTTCACTACAGAGAAATAGATCAGCGAAAGAACTTTCTTTAAAATTACCTACGAAGGCGCCCATTGTCTCATCATTGAATAAATGTACCAAAGCCACGTAGATTGCTTAATTAAGTCCAATGAAATCCATAGAGAGAAAAATGTTAGGTTCAAGCTCAATGGTGGTTCATACTTGATAATGATACCAGTGCGGCTTTCTGAATCCGATACAAGAATCAATGGAAAACTGGACCAAGGTGGAAAAAGGGCCATGAAAAGCTGGTGCAGGAGACGGACACCAAAGATCAAAAGAACTGATGAAATGAGAGACGACTCAGAACACCGCCAACTGTATCAGGAATCACTATTAGTGAGCATAAAATAATGCTTAATTTTTAAAATAATAGGTGAAAACTAACGGAATGACCAAAGTTCAAATTATCATGTATTTTCCTTAATAAGTGACACACTAAGAAACAGGGAAAGAGAGAGAAGATAAGAGCACACCAGAGGAAAACAGAAACGTTCAAAATTTGCTACAAACGCCGTGCCCATTTCAAATTCACTGAAAGCGGAATTGAATTAAGAAAGTTGAAGTCCATTTGGAGTGAAGCACGGAGTAGGGCAGAAGATGAAGAGATGGATGGCAAGGAGTACCTACATGTTGCATGGAAGTAAAAATGCGAACAGAGAACAACGGTTTTATTCGGTGACGTAATAGAATATACTGGCAGTTCAAGGAACAAATAAGTGGCATTTTAATTTTTTTAGAACTATTTCGAAGTTTCAAAGCTTTCAATTTCCTTGTCAATACTAATTTTATTAAAATATCACTGTTCTGGGAAGAGAGAATAGCACGGATAACCAACAAAACGGATAATGGAGAGTTTACTGCATGCGTAATCCTATCAAGGTTGTTCTTTATCCTCCACCAAGGAGGAGCATTGGTTCGGTTTCCCATGCTTCCTCACGACTGATTTCATATCGCACCATAATCAGTTCTAGCAAGTCCGAAACCAGAATGGCGAAGCAGGCAGGGTATTAACGTCATGCGCGAGCACTAGGAAGCCAGTTCGAACGTGTCACGCGCCCGGACCGATTTCCCGGGACGAGAGACCATGGGAGGGTGCGAATTGGAGGAGGATTGCGTTCTTCTGCCGCTCAGAACACATTGGCGGTGTTATTATGGTGATGAACACCGCACAGACGCCGACGATGGAAGTATACATAACCATATATCATCGAGCTAAAATTCCATTCGCCTATAAGACAGATTAAGTAGATCTACATATATATCACCGCATCCAAGAACGACCTTACACGGTTGGCATCTCATTAATGTTCAGCAAACGTGGGTCTCGAGAGATTTATGATTAGTGAACAAAATTGGGATTAGTTTGACAGAGTCCTCCTCTCCATTTTCCTGTCCACTATCATCTCATACATTTCTACTTCTTCATTTTACCATCTTCCATTGCCGGCCGGATGCAACTCCATCTTAGCAATGTTCTGCAGTATTGTCCTATCCTTTCAAAAATATACTATATCCAAGTGGCCTTCACAAGTCTTCTCCGACACCATTCTGCCTTCACCTTAAAGCCCCTTTCTCAGCAGTTGCGATCGTTAGCGTCCCAAATCTGTGGTCTTCCGGACTCCATCAGTACAGGAAGTGAGGAGTTAACAATAGAGTATACGCCTGCAGATAGGGTATTTTTAGAAACTCCTGAGAAATTATGAGTCAAAAATCACTCTTAAAAAGTACCTAAGTTAAAAGGCCCTTAAATAATGGTTGGAATTTGCATTAAGTCTTATCCTCCGTGATTATATCGCTACCTTGTAAGTTAAAAGATAGCATTCAGAAAAATTTAATCATATGGAATTTGCGAGGGTAGGTGGCTTATTCAAAAGACCTCTTGGTCAAAACGTATGACATGCCCAATATCCATTACCAGAAAGGCCGCCTTATATTTATTTCAGGCACCGAATACTAATTGATATCGACCCATAAAGTTTTTGTGAATGATCAACCATGCTTACGTAGTTCAATTATGGACATTGAAAAATTTCGACAAAGGATATAAATTTCAAAGTCGTGTCCTCAAAAAACATGGAAATATGAGAATAAATTCAAGGATTGATAACAGCACGCGGGGAACTGTTACATGAGATACTCGGATAAAAAAGATTTAGTTTAGCAATCAGAAAATGGATATTTTCAAACGTATCATAGACAGGGAATTATAGAGTTTGACGTTTTCTCAAACTTGAGAAAAAATGGTTTTGATACCAGTACAAATACGAATGCTACGCCAAGCATAAACATTAGAGGATACACAAATATCGGGAAGGAAACAGATGGCCCGATTATTTTGGTACTATTCTGCACTGAAGTGATTATGGGGAGTGACAAGGACAATGGCAAATTAAGTATTTGAAAAGGTTAGGGGTCTGGTGACAAGATCTTTTGATAAAGGTGAAATAAAATGATTAGTGTAGGTAGTGATTTGAGGCTTAGATCTATGTGATCCCAAAGCCTGATCTCCGAGTAAAAAGATGATCCCAGATTAGACCCTTTTGAGATGTTGGTGGGGAGAAAGTAAACAAAAATAAGTTTGGCAGTGAGTATGACTAAGGAAGAAGTGTTGCTTATAGGATCTCTCTTCTACACGATTGAGACAGTGGTGAGGTTAAAAACAGAACATGAGAATGAATGAGAAAATATACATGATTTGTAGAAAAAGCATTGGCAAAATTTTTGCAAACATAGATTTACATGTATTTCCGATATTACTAAAACGTCTACAAATTCTCGCTTGAGCGCCGACTGAATTTTTCCAGCGGTTTTTCCACGACTCGAAGGTTCCCTGGATTCCGGAAGGTCATTCAGGGTACGCGTGAAAGCTTCATTGATGGCACTTAGGGTCCCATGGTAGTGGTATTTGAAGAAGTGTTTCACTTTGGGAATATAGTAGGAAGTAGTCTGCTGGTGCCAAGCCGGGACTGTAAGGGGGTTGGGGAATCGTCGCGATGCCGTTGCAAAAGGTCTTCCCAAGTAGGTACTCGACTCAGTTCTTGGTCGTCCGTCAAGACCTTTGGGACGAGTTTGGCGCAGACCTTTTTCATCGCCAAATTTTCAGTATTTATGGTGTAAAATGTTGTCTTATCAATATCAATACGATCTGTGATGATGTGCAAACTTAACCGACGGTCTGAATTCAGCACTTCACGCACACGTCAGAAAAAAGTTGTTACCGATAATTTTTATGTAAATCTTGCATAGACATGGGGAAAGAAATTTCGGCGCGTATGAAAATTGTGAAACGTTGAAGAAAGAAAAAGTTTGTAACAAAATATTTTTAACGGTGAAATGGCTTAGAATTCGACGACCAGCAAGGATATTGCGAGTGTATTTGCGTTCATGTGTTGGTATTTCAAGGAGTTTCTTGAACTCTGGACCTGTGGACTAATAATAATTATTAAAAACATCTTAGCTATCACCCTAATTTATAATTTTAGATAATATTTTCATAATCGGTATGTTTTATGATTAGAATGACCCAGGGATATTTAGGTAAGATTAGCAAGATTACAGGCAGAGTTCATTTCTCGCACAATTTTGAAAGAAATTTTAGAATATATTTCCAGGCTACACACTGGCTACTAAATAAGGGTACTAAATGTTCCGATATCTCGCCAAAAGCAACTCCAAGGACTTTACTATGGTTTTACGCGGATACTTATATCGTTCCTCTGCCGAACCCACTACTCGACCGCAGAAAATAATAAAAAATGAATCCGTTAAACTCGAATGAGTTTGAAGGTAGAGTGTGGGAAGATAAGGGGCGGCTTTCTCAAACGTTTACCTTTTAAAGTATAAGTCGCTGAGGCGCCCGAGGGGGAGGGAGAGGATGTTTTTGTTCACTTCGCAGCGCAGCCATGTCGTTTCTTTTTTTCAAACCAGGGATGTCAAGAATCACGCAAGGAAAATGGAAGCGGAATCTTAAGTTATATCCACTAAGCCTGAAGGCGTGATACGAAATATCGAGGATCTAAATGAATGTCGTTAGCTCCAGGAGTAAACATCCCGCTCTGCAACTGCTTGTTCTCGTGAGACCCGCCGCAAATCTCTTTTCATTCTCCCGAAATCAGATGTCAACCATGAGAGGAGTCACCCCAAATGTTGGCTTGCACCGATATCTCTACTTTAGTTCCCTGATCCGAAATAATTACGACTTACGGCGATTATCGTACTTCTCACCAACAACTCGCATTCCTCACATTACTAATTATTTCGTGTGGAGCGGTTGGTCCGCATAACACTCGCTAAGTAGTCTCGATCAATTTCTCGAGAAGACAAAACAAACATGAATCTCCGAGCAACATAAGGGGTGCTCACGGCCTACCACCCACGAGCCGTGTAACGAGGAGGGAACGCACCGAGGAGAGATCCAATGGCTCATAAGGGTCCAGACGCCCAATTGGAGGAGAGGGACGTTTACACGGAGGGAAGGGGCGCATTTTCTTCCGAGAGCCGTTTCTCCACTTTGCAGTCTATAATCACGTGCCGCAAAGTAGACAAGCAACGTTCTAAGGATCTTTTCCCTCCGAAAAAGAGAAAAAAGAAACATCCAAGGTGTGCTTCGTGAGCTGATATCCTTTATTACATTTTAGACTTCGGAGCAAAAGAAATCCTCGGAGCCTGACTTCGTTCTAGAGGTGGAGGCCAACGCATTTCTCTTTCTTTTTGTTTGCCTCCTGCAGTGAAATATTTGAGAGGAAACTATAAAGGTTTCCGAAATGGTGTGCATTTTATTTACTCCGGTTCAAAATGAGAAGTGGTCCGGTGCTCGGTTGTTGAATTGGTCTGATCAATCGTACTTCGGTAGGACTGTTTTTGTAAATAAAACTCGAGAGATTGAGTAAACAACCGATTGATTTAAGTCGAAAGATAACTCTTCGCCTTTCCACAGAGAGTAATTTTTTTTACTAATTAGGTTTCGTTTCAGCGCCACATCTGTAGGTCCTGAAGATCTTACGATGTAACGAAACCTAGGGTTTCAGGTTTCATTATGCTGTAACCAAACCCAAAAACTTTTATTTCATCAGAAAGTATTTTCAACACGCTACACCTGAAACTGTGTCATTTATTTAGATAGATTTTAAGATATCATTTTTCCCATAAACAATAAGGGAGCAGAATAACGTTGTCCGAACGCGCTAACGGGGAAAAGTACTGTGGGTCCAATGTAGTGTGATGTGTAATCACCCTCTGTCACAAACCCTGGCGATAGTTTGCAGGGTACTATGAAATGTAATGATTCCCCTGGAAACCCATCGGCAAAACTATTTTTCTTACCGGCCACCAACAGCTTGATTGACCACAGTTGTCCTCCTTAAGGCTCCTCTAAACGCAGCCTGTCAACTTTCAAACAAATTTCACATTCCTGATTCGTCAAAAACAAAGGTTTCTCTCTCCCTGTCCTCCGCCCTAAAAAGAGCGGTTCTGACGCGAGAGGAGGGCGGCCATTGCCCGCCAGCCCCGGCCCATCTTATACACATAAAGGGAGGAGTGGTGTGGAGATGGAGGGCATTCGTGTTCGTGAGTGTCCATCCGTCCGTGCGTGCGTGTGTTTGTGTATTAATAAATATAAATACACAGCGCGTGATTCCAATCGCCGCGAGGAGGCGTCGGTCTCGTTCGAAGGAACGAACTGTTATAAAAGTGGGATATGCATACGCATGCGTTGATAGATCTTATGTATAAGTGTAAATGGGTATAAATGAGAAATGGGAAATATGTATGTATATATATATATAGAAATATATATGTGTGTGTGTGCATGTGATCTCTACGGTCTTTTATATTTTATACACGCCGTCCATCTATCCACGCGGACGAATGTATAACACACACACACACGCTCACTCGAGCGGGCAGATAATCGATCGAGGAGTAATAACACGTTGGCTGACTTCTGTGGGGATTTCCGAAAGGGAAGGGGGTGGGTTAAGCGGGGGGTGGGGTGCGGAGTGTGCTTGATGCGTGCTGGGGGGTGGGGAGGCACATTCGCCCGGGGCACGGGCAGACGTGTCAGTAGTGAATGGTAATGGTGCGGCCCACGGTGCCGGAGGGGAGAGTTATCGCCCCGTAGGTTTCTTCACACATTAGGCCGGGCACCGTCTGGCGGGGCGGGCCGCTGTGGTGGGGGTATCATGGATTGAATCGGTCACATCAAAAAGGAGAAGAGTATTCCCTTTCGTTCCCTCTTGGGCGGAGAACCAGCGGCCCCTCTGAGACGGGGAGTGAGGCCCTCTGTCACGCAGACACACAAGGGGGAGGGGAGTGGCAGGGCAGAATCATCCCCGACATTCCAGATCATCATCATCATCATCATTGCTATTATTATTATTATTTAAATCGCTCCCGGCTGTGAGAGGGCCGACCCTGCCTCCATCGCATCCCTCCCTCCCTCGTGCGTGTACCCGAGAGGGGGTGGGGGGTGGAAGAGAGAGAGATAGAAACCGAGAGAGAGGGAGGAGGAGGGCCGCATTTGCTAGCGCGCGGAGTGATTCCGGTGGATTGGTGATTACTTTTGAAAAAATGATTCGGTCACGATGAAGGACTGAAGCTCCAATTAAAACGAGTTCAATTTTGAAGAGCTCCTCTGGAATCACGATTGTTTGGATGCTTGAAGACATCATCAGATGGTAATCAACTGATTAGAGGATGAGTTTTCTGGCGGTTTCCGATAGCACCGTAGATCTCTGGCCAGACAAACGTGATGGAAACACAAAAAAGAAGCTTCCCGCATGCCCGCATTGGAATGCCATTAAGTAATGTAGTGCTGTTCACAGTATTGTTTGCTCTGCTTCTGGTACCCTAAATTTCCCCTTCCATCCCTTGTCCCTCTCCGTGGGTGAGCCCTCCTTCTACCTGCAGCGTTGGGCCAGATTCCTCACCTTGGGTAAGAGAGAGTTTTACGTAGCACGTTCTTGTGGTGGTGGTGGTATTTCGCCTAGCTACTTACTAAAATCTAGCTTGCATGTTCCTGATAAATTTCTTGCTGCATCCTGGGGTATAATTATTTGTTGTAGTTAAGCGTATGTACTTGCATGCTTGTGGAGTGAAGGTAGGTGGATGTGTGTTTGCATGCGCGTGGAATGATGGCATGTTTCTATGAATGCGTGCACTGCTATGGATTGGGGTTTGCACGTGTGTGTTGGTTTTGAATGCGGTATTTCTTTTTTCCTTTTTTGGGTGGTGATCTAACACCCCCCGCCACACGCCCTTGCGGCGGCTTGCGGGGTATTATGTAGATGCAGAAAAGAATCGAGGACTTGGTAGGTTATAGGCACTGTGGTATTGAATATTATACCAAGCATAAATAAAGCACAAATTAAAACAATGACTCCACATGTCCAAGCTATTCTCCGTAATATTAGAAGACAAAATACGAAGCTAAATGAGTAATTTTCGAAAAAGTCATTTTAATATAAAATAAAAATTTACATTTCGATATTTCAACAAAGTAAGATGGCCCTTTTTGTATTTCCACGGGGTAATATTCCTTAACCAATCGGGATTAGACCTCAGAGTATGATGTCTTCAGATCTGAAGATGTCGGACATATCGAACCACAAATTACCGTGCAATAAATTAACCACGTGGAATTACAAATCGTTTGGCGTTTATGTTATCACGCGGTGGTTTGTCACGTCATACCGGAAATCGAATATCGCTGGCATATGTTGAGGGTTATAATTTTAGGCAGAACTTTGTCTTATCATCAAAATTCACGCTCTTTGCTGCGAAGTAAAAGAAACGAGCAGACAAGAGGATGGAGTTGATGAGACGGGGACCTTAGAAATCGGAATTAAAAAACGGTGAGGAAAATACAAGTAGCATTTCATTCTGCGTTTGTCGGCGTCGTTCCGAAACTTGGTTGTTGAGGGATAAAGACGAACGTAAATTTGAGTATTTTGAGACATTAGCATGGAGACTCGAGAAAAAATGGAAGGACTGAAAAACAAATTAAATTTTCGGCACGAGAGGAAAAGTGAGATATGGTTAGTGCTGTGAGAAGAGAGCAGGAAATGGGTACGAAGGCCGAAGACGCGTTCAATAAAATAACGTTTCGTTTTCCAGGACTAAATAATTTGCGCCACTACTGCACTAAAAACTATTGTGCCATTTGGAAATAGTAGTGATTAAAATAGCGTGATTATGCTCATAATTTTTTATCCCTAAGAGTTTTAATGAGTTGGTTCAAGAAACTGCGGGTGATACCGCAACAGTAACTTTTAACGGAGCCATCCGCAATCATACATTTCATTGCAACAATTTCAGAGCGTAATAATCATTTGCCTTGACCGGGATTCGAACCCGGATCCCTCGATGTCCGGCCGAGTGCTCTAGCCAGTAACACCCAATTACGGTTGCGGCATCCAAATTGGCTTTAACCTCGTGGACTGTGGCGCGTCCTGCACTACGAATGCCTGTGACATTGTATGTACGGTACTTCGTCACATCTTGTTCCTTTAGAAGCCCAAAAATTTCCAGAGTTTTAGAAGACGCTTCGATAGCTTAACAGGCTAAGATTTATTATAAATCTCAGCAGTCTATACGTTTAATTTAAACGGGATTTTATCAAGAATTACTATTTTAAATTCATCCATGATACCCCTTGTAAGCTTGGATCTTTCATGTGTATTTACAAAATAGCGAATTGCTAAATGGAAACTTATCTCCTTAGTTCTTCATCATCAAATTGTCGGAGATTGTTAAATCTACCATGTTCGTTCAAGGTGCCCGGGGTGGAAAATGATTATTACTCGGAAATCAGGCACATTCGATTTTGTTACCCCGATCTTCTCTATCCTAAGCGTATACATATATTCCAGTGCAGTATTTAAATTAACTATGCACTCAATGACACCTCCATTCGTGGAAACTCGTTCCATCTCAAAATAAAGTCTATGAAAATGTACAGTATATTTTAATATTGGCATCAAATGCTTCCACGAAATGAAACTTGGAGGCATAAAGTAAACTCAAATTTTTCTTCTCGAATTTCGTTTAAGAAAAGTTCAAGTGCTGGAGACATTACTTAGAATTACACGTGTGAAGTTCTTCAAATTAGTGTGCAAAGTATAAAACAAAATTGAGAAGAAAAGTTTTATTGCCCTAAGTATAAGCAAGAATTACTATGGAATGATATCCAATAGGAAAAGGGAGACATTATTTCAGGCCAATGATTTCTAAGGCTGATTATTAAAAGTTTTATGAAGTAATCCAAGGGCCAATGCTATGCCCTCTTAGCCCATTTATCTTCTCCCTAGTGACATAAAAGACTTGTATATATTTTGGTGGGCCTTCAAGGTAAATTCAAACTTATCACATTTTATAAAGTTCTCACACGGTATATTCAAGCGCCCAACTGGGGCGATCTTGCAGAAAAGTAGTCAAAGGAAGGAGGAAATTAAAGGAGCCAAGATACGGAGGCAGAAAAAATTGTCCATATTGGAAATTGACATTTTATTTCTCACGATGGACGAGAGTAAGATGGAGCAGCCAAGACTGCAGACAGAGAAGTTCGCAATTTAGGTCGCGCCCTTTAGCAACTCCCTCTTAATGACGGCTTGGTCATATTTCAAGTGGAGAGGGATGATCAGATATATCGTTCGAGAACCTCACGGACGCGAAGAGACCGCATTTTGAAAGCATCGATACGTGATTCCGAAGCGTTGAGGAGCTTCATCAAAACGAGTTCGAGCTCTCATGAATGGCGAAGGAACCCAAGAATTGAAGATTCGATGTCTTTGGCAACTGAAGAGATGACAAAAACGCAATAGTTTTATTGAAACTGTCATTTCTCCACAACATGTGCATGGACTAATGTGCAACTGTTTGGAGCATGCATGAAACTATTTGTCGTCGCTATATTTCAGGTAATTCATTCAAGGTCGACTCACCAATAATTTCTCTTTGGAGCTTGACCAGTTATTGCGTTATGCACACATTCTCCGGTGTCGTCCGTATGTTCCTGGAAAATCATCGTATTTCCTGGTCAGTATTTCATGACTTTCTTGTTGCATCATAAGTCGGCCACACAAAAAGAGATGAGGAAATGATCCCAGGCATGTGCAAGAGAGGGCCACAATTGGAGGAGAACCGCCATGGCAATCGATGAGTAATCGTTGTGCTCCGGCGCCACTCATTATCCCCTCGACCGTTCTCAGGGGATGCACACGAACGGTTTGATAGCACTCGGAAGAATAGCACACGAACGCATCATTTATTTGAGATGAGAAGATTACTGAAGGCAATTACCTGGAATAAAATGGACGAGAAGTTAATCAAATTAAATGGAGGAGAAGTTTAATCAGAATAAAGGAAGAAACAATCAAAAGCAATATAATATTTTAATAAAATCTCGTACATGGAAAATTTTTATTTAGAACCGCTATAACATTACTGCCAACATAAATAACAATTAAAAACGGGAAGAGTTTTTCGAATGGCGAATGAAGTGGCATTTCATCGCAAAACTAAATAAGGATAAAAAGGATTCCGCGGTATATACGGATGACTAATAAATATCAATTCCGATGATAAGATTAAGCTTTCGGATGAGCCTAAATAAACTCAATATCTTAGGAAAACTACTACTAATAGAATACAGAGGAAACTTAAGACCATATAAGAAAAATAGGCGGTGTAAAATAAAGTTACTAACTATTTAAGCCATAGAGTTTCAAGAAGAGGCGATGAAAGAAAATTCAAATAGGAAACTTATAAATATAATTATAGAATATTTTTCTCGGGACATGTTCCTTAAGTTTCAATGCAACAATTCCAGAGCATAAAAGTCATTCGCCTTGACCGGGATGAATGAATGAATGATTTTTATACTCTGAAATTGATGCATTGAAATGCATATTAGTGTATGACTCCGTTAAGCGTTACTGTTGCGGCATCTTCCGCAGTTTCTTGGAATTCCTTCAGTTTGATTGATTAAGTTATAGTTTAACACAATGCTATTCCAATTTCGGTTATGAATTCACAATTGCAAATTGGGTTTCATTAGTTCAATTGTATCATTAATTGACATCTCAAACACATTCCAACTAACCATGTAAGATTTAAAACTTGATTTTTGCATAATAATTTGAATATAGTTGAATTTTTCTTCGGCGGAGGAGCATAAAAAGCCAAAAAATACAAAAGTTAATAAATTGTAAACTACTGAAAATATTAGTGAAAACTGTGACATGGGGCGCATTTCATAAAAATTCCAAACTTGGTCACTGATTCAAGAGGACAAGCGAAATTGTTCAAGAATCAGATGTGGTGAAGAATGGATGTAATACAATGGCCCTGTAGAAAAAAATATGAAAGATTACTCGATATTGTAGGAATAGAGAGATTGTTGTAGAGAGAAATTCGAAGGAACCGAGAAAATTGAATGCAGGGTACAATGAAAGGCAACGGAATGTTGAATACTATGATACAGAGGAGAAAATGTCGGAAAGGCAAGGTGTTAGAAGTCAGACAGCAGGCTTTCTGCACAACTTGAAGCAGAAAGTAGTTAAAGCAAGTTTAAGGTAAAAATTAGATGGAAAAAAAACCTAATTGCTATGTGGGTTGGTAATGTGCAGAGCTAATAATTAAAGCGGTGCTAATCCTCTGCGCCCATCGAAAACCTACCTTGTCTTGTAGAGCACCGCCAATACGAGTAATAATCATCAATCTATGCATGCAACCTAAATGATAAACGTTGTTAATAGCTTAGTCCTATCATTAAGTATTGATTCAAGCAATAGTTTATAATTCTAGGCCGGACATGTCTTGGAACCCCTGGCGATGAATAAACTAGATACGGTGGAAGATAATTGAAAAAAGGAATTAGAGAAGCAAGTCCAAAGGTAATTTCATTCAAGAAATCCTTTAGCAGTTATCTGGGAAAGAGAATTTTTGAACACAAGTAAAATCTCACTTTGGAATAAGATATATAACCTTGACCCTTCTCAATGACCAGTAATCTTAGTAAAGAATTAAAGACAGGCCCCTAAAACTAACATCAAGAGGAAAGTCTTTAGTTCGAACATCCCATGCTTCAGAGTAGTTTGGAGACTTTCTGGATTTAAGGATAAAGAAGAACGGAAAAAAGCCAGGCGGAGGGAGGAAAACAGGGAACGGAAAAGATATGCAAGAAGGTAGGCAAAGAAGTTTCTTAGGGGGGATATGAGGAGGTGTGAAAAGCGGAAGGAGGAGACAGGGGGAGGCAACGCTATCTCGAGGTTTGAGATAGAAGGAACAACTGCAGCTAAACAGATTGAAACACAAGTAGTAAGAGGGGTGAGGCATTTGGACGACGGGAAAGATATATTCAAGTAGGGTTGACAATAAACTGGTTGAACCATAAGTCCCTAATCAAGTTCCAGGTAATGCACGCATTTTCCTCACGGACTAGTTACCGAATTGCTCGCGTTGTATCCCTCAAATTGAAAATGAAACACATACTTAAATTGGTTCCCAGAATGACAAAAAAATTTCCACTAAAGTGGTACATGTCAGAGATGCAGTGTATGTTGATATTAATTATTTTGTTAATCCTTCCCATGGTTGAAAATAATATAGGACCCACGATCTTTACGGAAAAAATTGGCATAATTTGCAATTTCCTCTTGGTGAAGGCCGATAGCCTGTGATGGCCTGTGCTAGTCGAACGATGTATACGGGTTTAAAAACTAAAAAAATATCATTTTATTTTAGAAGCCAAGTCCAATTCGTGCGCTCACTGCTTCTGATGTTAGGACCTAGTTAGTACCACTGGAAAACTCCCCGAGTTTATGACAATTTATTTAATGCATGGCGATAGAAAATGGTAGCTTGTTCCTTAGATATCCACTCCACATTAAGTGAATTAGATGGAATAGTGAGATTTGGGGTCCGACGACAAAAGAATGCTTTATCAGAATTCGAGAGAATAGGAAAATTCAACATCAGCACCACAAAACCCTCGACGAAATTGTTCCAGAATCATTTTAGCACGACACAGCAACATGACTAAATTCGTGCACGGCTACTTCGGGCAAAATTAACATGCGTGCGTGACGGACCCTACAAAGGTTTCCTGATAATCATAAGTATCCGCTCATCTACTGCTCCCGATTGCCCACTCTTTTAAGGGCCCCCGCGTGTGAGGTGACCTCGCAGATTCGCGTGACAAGATTCGCTTTCGAGGTGATGGACAGAATTGCGATTTGATCTGTCCACGGCCCCACAAGCCTCTCTCAGATTCACTTACACTTTTTGAGGAAATCCACTCGGGGGAAATGGGAGGGGGGGTGGCATTTATTTTAAACGAGAAGGGACAGTACACGCCGATCGTTGCGATGCCTTGGCACTATATTTTCGCCAGAAGAATTAATCGAATGCGCAGCGACAATTTGGCGGAGGCCCACTTCGGACAAAAGAATCTGCGGTCGAGAAATTAGACGAGAGTTATGAACTTCTAACGATTTAACGAGAGGAAGAACGGATTAGGCACGGGAGCATATTTATGTATTGCTATGGCGAAATTCCGGTGGTAAGAATTACGAGTTCAGTGGTGAAAGGCTAGGATTTTTCCTGCCGTCCTCTTCGTGTTCCGATAAAAAAGGTGCCGGCCGAACGTTTTATACGTACTGTCTATGCATTCCTCTGGCACACACGAAGAACGCTTTCATGGGCATTGTTCAACCGTACGCAAACACTGGAAACGATGTATTTTTCGGGCGGAGATGAAAAGGTCTTTGGAAGTCAGTGAAATGGGGCTGGAATATATTGATTTCGGCGAGGAAGGCAAACGTTATACGAAACGAAACAAACTTACACCTGAAGAATTAATTTCTTCATCTTCCTTTTTGAAGCATTTTCTGCAGACTCTTTCTCTGCCAATCCTCCCTTTATCTGACGAAATCATCTGACAATGTCTTGCGTAGTCGAAATTTACTTATTTTCCTCTCTAGTAGTTCCTCATTTCTTTCTACCTTTCCATTTGTGTTCCATCCATTATTGTTACCTATGTTGTTTCCACTCATATTGCCTAACATACAGTATGTTCAGTCAAATATGGGAGTTATTTCACATAAATCTTTTATGCATCAATTTCTAATTATGCCTACGTAAGCTTGTCCTCCCTGCTATTTGTCTTATTTGTTCATCTCTGCAGTTTGAATTGTTTATTTTGTTTGCTTGTTTCAACTGTTGTTTTCATAAAATGCATCACTATGGGTTTTATTACTCCTTTATCTATTCTTCATTTTGTTTCAGGTAGGTATTGGGTATCGTAGGCATTCGTTTATTTATTACAGTCCGACTAAGTCACCCATTAATTATTTCCGCTTTCATTTGCTGACCGACTCTTTCTTCGCATAGATGTGCATCGCTAGTCATCAGTACCCCTTAGGAATTAATTTTTATTAACTGCTCAAAAATATTGCGTTTTAGGTTTAGCAAACATCCGACTGATTCTTTCAAAGCTACGTTTGCCTCAATTTTCCTTAGTTTTATTATCATAGAGAAGACTTCCCTACCTCCAGGCATAGATAGTATTTAGCCTAGTTCGTGGCAAGGAGTCATTGCTTCATGACAATTGCAATGCGTCATCAGCATATTATTATTAGGTAATCCACCGGTTAAGATAGGTTTTTGGATGGACAGAACTATCAAATAACTATTTCGTAACTCCAAACAAAACCAAATTCAGTAACCTAATCTACAACAGGTCCCTCTTCATCTCTGTGTACTTCCTTCCTCCCTTCATCCCGTCCAACATCCCTATTCTGTTCCTGCTCTTTCCACGTTTACCCAACATTCTTCCCTCTATTACCTTCTTCAACATTCCACTACTGCCCAATAGGTCTTTCATCCACTTTTCCTGCCTCCATAGGATTTCTCTCAACAAACCCCTCTCCTCACCCACCATGTCCAATACTTCCTCATTTGTTTTCCTTTCGGTCCATTTCACCTTCTCCACACCCACATTTCAAAAGCCTTCGATCTACGTTTATCCTCTCTTTTACATTTACATTTTATGTTCTTCTAAAGACAAACATTTCGCACAATAAATTGAGAAATAAACCATTTAATATCGGACTGAAGCCAACATAAAATTATCTCAAAACGAGTAAAACCTATCCAGGAGGTAAAAAAAAAGCTTGAATATTTTTTAAGCAGCCATTGCCATTATAAATACAGAATCAAATTTTTAAAATAAAAATATTTGCATCTAATTAACGCAAACAAGAGTTCCAATACAATTTCTTTCGGTAAAAGTAACAGGATTGCAATCGATAAAAATAGGTATATAATATTTAATATATATGTTGCAGCCTTATAATGCAGGATATACCATGTGGTTTTACATGAAGAACGTAGTAGGAATAATTGACTATGTAAAAGACGGCCATGACTACAAAATAGCAGCCCACAGCAATAAATTTGCATCGTCCATCATATCGCAAATCACGCCGATAGCACTACCGATCGAGCCACTTACTCCCCGGGGGGAAAGTGCCCGACGCTCGTATTCATAATCCTCGGAGTAGGTATAATATTCTCCGGATTACCAGGAAATGAATGGAGGGGCATCCATCCATTCTCCTAGTTTGTCTGTCATTTCACCGCGAAAAAATGTGCTGGTTTGAGCTAATGACGGCACCTCCGCCACAGGCACCTAGCACATGGTGCTCACCTTATTGACACTTCCCGAAAACCAAAATGATCTGCCCGCTTTGCACATTTGCGGAAGAGCGCTGAACAGCATTCAGTTTCCACGACAGCTTTATTCTTAATGTTTTATTTATTTATTACATAGTATCCTGCAAGGCACAACTAGGATGTGTGGCAGGAGCTGATTACACACCAGACAACTTTTGACCCACAGTACTTGCGCGATCGGACAACGTTATCCTGATCCCTTTATTCTTATAATAAAATTTATATTTAATATAGCCATATGTGTGGGTGTGCAAAATATATGTCTGAATTGACCCTTTTATTGTACATAAAAAAATGTACCTTTTGGCTAAAGTTTCTTATTTCCTCTCTAGGAGGAATGCACCGCGCTTGGGGGGAAAAGTATTTTTGGTGAAAAGTAGGTTGAGGTGTAATCATCCCATACCACACATCCAAGCGGTGGTTTGCATGGTACCATGCATGACATAAAATGACATTATTTGAGTCTTCCTGTAGTTAAGCTCGACTTAACCGGTCTCCTTTCCAAAATATCGGTAAGTTAACGCATGCTAATCTGCTTTGCGTTAAACCCCGCCTGATCAGCCAATGAAAGCCTGCTCCGCAGTTTCTAAGGGCAATTTCATTAGCGCTCAAGCCGCGTTATTATTCAGAGGCAAAAGGATGAATCGATTTAACTCTCCCATGGAATTTCGGCATTTTACATTGCCATCAGAGTCAGTCTAGCATTTATTTAACTTCAGTCTTCTCAGCATAAGGTTGATTTCTACATTTTTAATTTGGTATCATTATTTTTAATTTTATCATTTAAATTGTTTGGTCAGAAAGATTACTTATACTGTATTCTCACATTCTTCAGAATGCATAAATGGCCGTTATTACTTAGAAGTGGTGGGTGCCTCATTTAGCATTACATTGTATTCGTTAAACTTTTGAGTTGTCACCACGAATAGAAACGACGAACGAGATTATGTCGCTTTAATTTCAAACGTGTGAAAAATTCAGGCTACATGTTACCACAGTAGTATCCCCATTATATGAATGCATTTATGACATCACCAGCCAAAATTAAGACCAAAAGATATATGTACGAACCAATATACCATCAGTAATAAACTGTGAATTGAGCTAAAGGGTGCACCATGAGGATTTAGGTTTTGGATGATCCATGCAATTTATTAAATATCTTCTTTGAGACTTATTTAAGAATTACTCCGCAATAGAAACACTTCTTGCATTTCCCTATCTCTTCCTCCAGCCGCACAAAACTTCCTATGCTCCTCCATAACAGCACGGCGTCTGGTCTCCTAATTCGCTCAACCCTTATCAATTACCCCTTCCATCTCTGCCGCCAGCGTCCCGCCATTAAAATATTTCCAAAATAATAAAATTAAGCTTTCGAGTTTTCAAAATAAAATGAGCTATCACATACAAGACACTAAAAATATTATATATCGAATGAACAGAATTTTTCCGCACGAGTTATCCTATGCTCAAAACACGTGTAACTTTCCTCAGCCTAACATTTCGTGTACTGTCAACCGCATACCATATCTCTTGGGTGTCAATGTTAACTAAAGGAACTGATTAGGGTTTTTTCTTATTATTTAGGCTAGCTGCCATAAAGTAATTCCTGTTTTCCAGGAAATATTATCAGTTTTTCAGGATGTTCCACGTCCCCGAACAACTTCATGTTTCTGCAAATATGGTTCAAGTGGTAATAATTATTTACCATAGATGTCATAAATGACAAAGAGTATTTTGCAGTCACATTTTGATAAATTGCAAGTAAATATTACCCTGCTGTTCGCCGGAAGCAGACGAGAATATGTCAAAAATATTCACAAAGTCCACCATCCTCTTCGGCAATTCTCCTGCCATAACTCGAGTAATAACTGATAGTGGATCCTCCCTTTGGGGTATATAGAATTTTTTCCGAAAATTGGCCTCAAAATTGTAAAAAGCGCTGCTTGGTTTCCCTAAAATGGCACATCTGAACAAGAACGCCAACAGTCGCGAAGGCAGCATCATTTCAGCTGAAATATTAACTGCTATTCTCCTGAATCAATAGGAAGCCTGAAAATAACGCATAAACATAAAAAAAATACTTTTTGACAACTTGATGACCGAGGAACAACGTAAAAAGTTTACTCGGCGTTATAAGAGTGAAAATGAACAAAAATAAAGATATTAAAACCTAAAAAAATTCAGGTAACCAAATGCTTAGACCTTTATTTTTGAGGAAATCATGAACCACAGCATTAATTCGTGTGCATAAAGCAGTGGTGTCTCTCAGTGGAGTGTCCACTACGGAAGGGGAAAAAACAGAGATATCTACGCTAAAATCTTTGTCAAATTCAAATAAACTACGGGATAGATAGCAGCAGTAAGTTCATCGGAGTCACCGAATAATGTAGCCACGGATGTGACAAATATCACGGAGGAAAAAATATTCTCTGAGACTGGAATTCGAACTTGGTAAGACTCAAGTCATTTAACACAAGATTCCAGATAGATGACCTGACTGAAACACTCGACCTCAACTCCAGACCTCGGATCCTAATCCCCCAAATAGATGCATTATTGTTTTCCAGTGTGAAATATCCCGCAGTGTGAAATATCCCGAGGTGGAATTGAGCAAGAATTAGGATGCAAGCAATTATGAAGCAAATGAGGGAATGGGATGGGGTGAGTTTTGGGGATAAAGCAGAGAAGGGAGACGTCCTTTGTCAACTGAGACCATGTGGCCGACGCCCCTGGTCAGCGGATCCTGTCACCAGAACTGCGGCCCTCCGCTTTCCCTGGTTCCAACAATACGCTCGCCATATCTCTTTACCTGCACGAAAGAATTACTACAAATGAAACAATCCGGAAAAAGGACACCCGCACAAACTCTTTTTTCTGTAACCCTTAGTGTTATCTCTCGGGTGAATAATAAGGGAGGCCGCCCTTAACGGAATACTTGAAAGGGTATGAATGGAACATCAATTAGACATCAAATCAGGACTATCCCAGCATCGACGAACAGCTATTGATGGTCATATTAAATGGCAGTGAAAGTTAATTAATTAATTCAATGTGCCTAATTTTTATGCATTAAAAATATGACATCGACTTAACTAGGTGGGTATTGGTCAAAGCGAACATAAAAACTTGATAACTATCTCGCTCTTCATAGCCTGTGGAAAAAACATGTCATAAGTTTGGGACTGGATTCACTGTTACCATTTCATGGTTTGAAACGATAAACTATCAGGGTTTGTAAAATGGCGTAAGACTGAGAAATGGGTCCCAGAAGGGAGTTTATCATCTTACAACCTTTTTTAAGTTATCTGTATCAATTTTGCACTCAAACTTTGGTAGCTTTCCAGATTTCAAAGAAAAGTATGTTTAAATCACTATCATATCTAACGATTCAAAGTACAGTTTCATCTACAGTTTTTTTAGTCTACAGTTTCATCAAAATGTCACTGTTAACGAAATATCTCCTATAACTAAAGACCGAGACCAGGTATTTGGATCTTGGTAACTTAGTAATCTTGTCAACATGAACTTTTCCCATCCAAATAACTTGTGTCTCAACCAAAATTCATCGATGTTTTCACTATTTCAATCATGGAACACTATAATCATGATGGTCACGCATTTATACGTATCACAATTTGAAACGCAGTTGCAAGTCTCCCGAAGATAAATATATAATACGGACCATGTTAATGATATTAGTGGACTTTGAAGGCATACTTCAGCTTCAAACGGAAAGTGGTGGTGAGTATTGCGGATTCGGATTTCAAGAGCGTTTCTAAACGTTTTTTAATCATAACTCATCTCAAATGTAATGATGTTCCCCTATTTCTTAATGAATATGATTATCGGAGAATCCGCGTTCACCTCCGTTTTCGTAGTAGTAGTTTTTATGGAAGGCGACCGACAGCTGACACTATTTGTACTATGAGGGATGGATGAGAAAGGAGGAAACGTGGAGGAAACCCGGCGTCGGCATTATTCCACTATTTCAGAAAGGCGCCGAGCTGTCCGAAGTTTAACGTCCCATCCGACGGACGGCGTGCACACTCAAAGTGCTCTCCACAAAGCACATCAAGTAGGGATTGGGACACCACTGAAAAATATCTGCCGTCTACAGGATTCGAACCCGGGCCCTCTTGGTGGGGAGCTAGTACTTTAGCGAACGCAGTATCCCTATCCTCTCGGGTCTCGCATTTTCCTTTCAGAAAGTCAGTGGTTATTTCTTTCACTGGATGGGTGATGAGGCCACTAAATCGCCATCGTTTTCACGTCACCCTCCCCCCCCCCGTCAAAATTTAAACCGCCCCCTTTGAAGTGTACATATCACGCTTGATATTTTGGTCACACACCACTTGGCGAATGCAATGTTCTGGGAAATTGCCTATTTCATGCATATCTATGGAAGAATAATCCCACACAAATAGTTTCTGTAAACAGCCCTCTTCCTCTATAATGTTTCCCATTTTTTTGGGATAAGGCTAAAATGAGCGGTCAGTGATGGGTTGAGCAGTTAACTGAATTTAAAATTGACGACATTCATTTAGCTTTTACCCTTAAGATACGATACCCTCACAAGTATTTTATTACTGGCGTGTAAATTTTTTCGGGTATTTCCGGTGGTGTTTCGTGCCATAAAGGTTGGAAAACACTGTGCAAGTGCGTTCTCGATAGTCGGTTCTTTTTTTATGAGCAAGAAATAAGGCTTCTTAATACATCCTAAAGCTTTTTTCGCTTGTTTAAATAATTGGTGTGATTTGCAGTTTAAACATTTCTCTTTCCGTTTCAATATGTTAACTCAAAGCACACTGTATTACTTGGGGGAAATTTAATCCGGCGTGCCATAATCGAGACACTTAGGATTCCGGTCGTCATGTATCTTCCCAATGAGACGGCTGACATTCTCCTCCTCCCCTCCCCCGCCCCCTCAGCCAATCGGCCTATTCGCCGGTGCGGGATGGAGATATGAATTATGGGCTCGGGGGGAAGGTGGATGAGAACACGAATTATTTATTGCCGAAGTAGAGGGGAAGAAATGTCAAGAAACAAAAAAGATTTGAATACGTCCCTAACAGGGGTTGAAAAGTGTTGCGTTTACGATCTATAATTTTCAACAGTGCATTTGCGACAGGATAATGGTTTCAAGGACTGGATGTTAAGGACTAGGATTAACTGCAGTTAATCTGAGGAAGTAACACGTCGTCATCATTAACTCTCGTTTACCTCCATCGCCGCAATGAGGAATCAGGGCGGGAATCGTGAGTCGTTGAGCGTTGTTGACTTTACCGTTTTTTTTTAAAGTTCAAACGGGGAAACTTCAAAGTCTCGTTTTATTTCACATCTTTTTACATAAGTGATATTAAATACCTAGTTATTTGCTATTTATAAGAAGCTAAGGTAAAATTTTTAACACAAGCGTCCGTGAAATTTACACTCCGTTCAATTCGTGATAAATTTGGAAATGGAATACGAATTTGGTTAAAATGAGTTTAAAGCATATTAGGATCAGCAATGGATGACGAGTAAAAAGTGAGTATTATGCTTACTAAGTACATTAAATCCCTAGTATCAGCTGTACGCAAAAATGTACATGCATGCATTTGAATTGAAGCGAAATCATATAAAACACCAAAAAGCTACACTGGTTAATTTAAAAAAATGCATTGCTCAAAAAATAACAAGATACCGTTTTTCATCAGCCATCCATATAAAATATTCACAACACTTGCGTTAAATCAATAACAATTAATAGAGTGACAATTAAATAAATATTACGAATAATACTGATGTAATAAATATCGTTCATGTATCCCAAATGGCGTCTTCTGTCGAGGCAACTAGCGCGATCGCCTACTTAAAGTTCTTTATGCCGCTAATCATTGAGTACAGCTGCAGGTTACTGTTTGGTTCCATTGCCCTCAATAACTCGTCTGTCGTCCGACCCTAACCCCCTCCCCAACGTGTCCTCTTCGAATGCATCGGTCAGCAGAGAATGTTTCCCCTGCCACACACCTTTTTTGGTGGCTCGCAGTGTATTTCTGTAGATGTGAATGTTAATGTCATGGAGCTTATGAAGAGGAATTTTAGTGCCGTGGACCGCGAGGAAGTTCAATTTGGCTGACCCCTTCCTCCCCTCTCGTTTTCTCTCCCCTTCCTCAGGTATCCATTCCGTTTACACCCTTCGTGAATACGTTGACCATCCGTTTATATGGAAATTGAAATCGTATTTAACACGTCAGTCGAGTCTTCGAAGGGAATCCAAAGTTTTCCACCATAATTCTCCAAATCTCGCACGTTCGCATGCGGACCGGGGAAACCACGCCGAATGATATAGACAGTTATGGTCTTAACAAAAAGGCGGGTGAACTACGGGGAGTGCCAGAACAAATAAGAAAGAGACAAACACTGAGAAGGAGGAATGGGCTAACCGGCCATATTTTAAGACGTTTTGAATTTCATCGTTGACCTTCATCGCAAAATTCCCATGCCAAAAAACAAAAAAGGAAAGAAGTGAAAGCTTCAAAAAACTCAACTTGACGACCCTAGATTAAAGATTCTAGGAAGAATAGTGTACCGAAGGATGAATAATAAAGCGCAAATGTATTCAGGATGGTATTGAATTGGATTTCTTAGAATTAAAGGATTTATTACGGATTCTTTGGTCGTGAAAGGGCCTTTCACTACATGAGCTAGAATACTATATATTGCTGCGAATCTATTAGGAGACTGGAATGAATACAAAGACAGTAGATTGATATACGCTCTATATAAAGAGCCGAGATGCAGAGATTAAATGGGATGAAAGAAAGTAGAGTAGCATGCTGAGATTTGCGGATGACATGAATAAATTGGTGGAGGAGAAATAAGGTCTTACGCGCATATCAGCAAATACAAGGAATTAATTGCAGTAAAAAGGATATGAATGGTGAAGAAGCTTTTTATCAGAAGAAGTTAGCTAGTAACGGCACCCAGTGTTTGCATAGACATTAAGAAGATATTCGTTAAGAGGTTACATGAGATGAACTTTCCTACGGGTGTGAGATTTGGATGTTAGAAGCAGCAGAGGGCAGGAGGTCGAAGGAGGGGGAAATGTAGACTACCGGATAGGCAGAGTGCGAATGAAGTACTTCGAAGATTGGGTGAAGAGAGATGCTTATACAGGACCCTTAGCAGAAATGGAGAATAATTAATTGCACATCATGTCCTGAGGCATTATAGTTTACTGGATTTCATGATTGAAGGAAAAATAGATTAACTTTGAAAAAAAATTAACTATAAAGGGGGGAAAAGAAAGAGAAAAAAACCTTTGCACTTCCACACACTTTTGATACAACACGACCTTGCTTTCGATGATGCGCAGCATCATCAGGTAAAATTCAACAAAATTCTTCAACTTATATAGCCAGGAGCCAGGTAGGGGAAGTTAGGGAGAGGGGTGTTACTGTAGCAATCATTGGTGGATGAAGGGAAGGTGAGGGTGAACTGCCTGAAACTCTTAGCTTTATTAAAATTAACTATGAAAAGCAAATAATGGACTGTGCCGGTGCAATGCGGGAATGAAGATATTGACGAAATGGAGCGAGATGATCTGGAGAACTTCCACAATCATCAAATTGATAACCCTTGATGAAGGTCACAAGACTGGAGATATATCCCAGAATCCCATTCCGCTCAATTTCTTTGAATCACGACTCCCTTCTAGTTCCAAAATTTATTTTCCACTTAAAACGTATCCTCTCCGCACTTTACTCCGCCCCAAATATTTTCACCCGAGCTGATGATGTTGTCTCTTGGGTTTACCGTCTCGTGCCTTGGTAACCACCTGTGAAGGGGAGCCGGACGCATCGGGGAGACGGGAGAGGGCGAGAGTGTGCCATGGGCTGCCTGCGTTCGGAGAGAAAATAGCGTGGAGCTACCTGTCGCATATAGCTTTATGCCTCACTTCCCCGTTCCTCTTAGACCACCAAGTAGTTCCTTGAGAACTTCCGATATCACCACCATCTAGATGTTATAGGCATAAGATTGGTATATTATAAGCAGCCAACATATTGAGGCTCCATAAATATTTTTGGTTCATAACAAGACGATACTCGACAGCATGCAAAATATTTTTTAAAATCCATATAGTAATACGTAACAATTATCGAGGGTATGACCCATAATTTTCAACAAATGTGAGTTTTAAAATCGGTTTGTACCAGTATCAAAAAGAAGAAAAACCCCTATTGTGCTTATTGAAAATTTACTTGTTCTAATTAAGACAAAGGGTAAAAGCAATATTTTGGCTCTGATAAAATTCCCTAAAGTTAATATCGTCATTATTTGATAGTATTTTCCTGTTTTGTTTCCAAGTGGATTTAGTGAAAGAAAATATCTGTCGGTTTCAATATTATCATTTCTGCAAAAACTCGAACAACTGATATATAATCGTACGACGTAACCACCGACCACGATCGAGTTTAATAATTGCAAGCCGCCGTCCTGTTCGCCATCCGAGAAATATCTGATTAGTTGCACGGAAACTATTTAGACCAAATCGTTTCAAACGGACTTGTAACCAACGTGTTGCAAGTAATGCTTTATTTTTATACTTCAAAACTAAACAAATATCTATATGAATGCATTTGAAGATAAATCAAGAAGAGAATGAGGAGGATTCTCGGAAGATTGAGTGAACCCCAGAATTGAGGAACTGGCGAAGGAGAATATAAAGTGAAGGAAAATGTGGAAGCTGAACATACCCATAGGCGGTGGCTAAAAAGAAAACATTCGTCCAATGCTATAAGATTGTATGAACTGGTACGAACCGTCGTCCCGACTACGACTGCAACAATACTGGCGATGACTTTGAACACGTGAACTGTGATGGTGTTCTAAACTGAGTTGACTTGGTGTTCGATTTCGATCAAAATCGGACAGTCGATCAGATAACCTCGGGGTGCATCTGGGGCTTTAATGCGGTTAGGAAGAATGGGAGCGGAATGCGTACCGCTTCGGATGGGGATTTCGCCGCTGGGATTATTCATTTGGTATAGTCGTCAGCCAGAAGCTCCGACGCTTAATCGCCGCAGATTATCAAGGGGTGGATATAAATATGTAACGAGAATATGTGAGGAGGGAGAATGGTGGGCCCCCTGAGCCCTTCAACACTGCGCCGAACAATCTTTTCCCCCATTCCGCCGATCCCTCCCCCAACGTCGACTCCATTATCGCCCCCTCCCACACCCGCAACTGGACCGGGAGGAATGGCGGAGGGAGGGAGTGGGGAGTTGGCGGGGGGGGGGGGTACAGCCGCCTGCAATGGCACTCGGAGAACTCTCGTGACAAGAGCTAACGATGATATACCTGGGAATAGCGAGAGTCTCGTTGAGTTTTCTCGTGCCGTCAATTACAAATTACACGTGATCGGAAACAGGGCCCGCGGAAAACACATCTCGAGAGATATTTTCCGCTGTATCGTGGCCAAAATAAGTCCGTATTCCATGCATTGGCAATATTACTGTGGCAATAGTTTTTCATTACATATAAACGTGGCTTTAATTTTAGTAGAATTTACTCATCATTTACTCATATTTACTCATACTACACAAGCTTGGGCTAATAATTCATTTTCGCTAAAGAGACATCCTTCGAATGCATTCCAGATATTTTATCTGTAATTTAACCTTCGGTCCGTGAGCTCGAGCTTTGCTTCCAGCCTAGATCTTCTAGTAATTTTGATACGCTACTTAGTTTTTCCTTTCAAGGCGCACTAAAAATGATAACTTCCACAAGAAATTTAAAGAGTAAATATTAGTCCATTGAAATTAAAATGAAAAAAAGACCACGTCGCCATCATGTCCATTCCCCCGTTCTCAAAGAGCGTTCGAATTTACATAAATACAATCTGCGCGGACACAGTCCACTCTGGAACGCACAAGATACGAGGATAAATCAGCCCCGGTATTTTGGGCACATAAATTAGCGGAGACGTTCTCCAAAGGGAAGAGGGAAGTATAGAAAGGGGATACACATATGCCTACGCGTATTGTCGATGGAGATTCGCCTTAATTAAGAAACGAATTACATCCCAGGAGAGGCATGCATTTCAATGTTAATATAGGAAAGTTCATCATAAAGTTTTTCGAGTTTTAAATACAGTATACTATAATGGCAAACTGATATGCACTTTCATGATCGAACTCTTCTTGCATGCAAGTCCTCGCAGCATTCGTTGGAACGTGGTTTAGTATTCTTTTCTATGAGTTGGAACACTCGCACCCATGAACTGTCACACCGGACGGTATTTCTCGAAATATCATTTAGTTGCACGGTTAGGATATCGACATGTGCATTTTATTATAATATTATGCGGGGACGCTCCCATGCGTTGGGGATGCAGAGATTAAGGGCCATGTGCGTTACTCATCTGATGGCGTAATATTTAATAACGAGTTAAAATTAGGATTACCTCTCGCTTCTTAAATATTTAAGCATATACTTTAGCATGATGATCACTGTTTTGCCTGACAGATCTCTCAAACGCCCGAAAATTTTATTGACCAATACTTTCGTTACCTGAACTTTTCAACACAATGAAGACTTCCTTCAATCCGTGCGACGAAAAAAGAGATCAAGCCTCTCTACCTTCGACCCCATGTTCAACCTTCACAAATAATACGCCTTACTAAACGCCACTGCAGTGCTCAAGCAGAGGAGCTGAGTTTACCTCCCATGTGGTCTTAATCTCCTATGCAGAAGAACATAGAATCCAATTATTCATCCTGGAAGGTTAAAAAAAAAAAGATTCAAAGTGAATAGAAACTTCTCTTTTGGAGGCATAGTTCAGGGCAGGCAATGTGATGTAGTGGTTACCTTTCACTCAACCCTTTGCATGCGGGCCCACGTCCTGCATCCTCCTCACTGGATTCGCCACTTGATCAGAGAATGCAAAGTACGAAATTTGTATAAAATTATCGGTAGCAGTTTTTTACTGACGTGTGCGTGAAATGCTGAACTCAGACCTCCAGTTAAGTGTGCGGATGAACGCCGACTGTATTGGAATTGATGGATAAGATGACAGTGCACACCAATATCCCTGAAAATTTAGCGATGCGAAAGATCTGCGTTAAACTGGTCCCGAAAGGTCTTGACGAACGGCCAAGAGCAGAGTCGAATGTCTGTTTGCAAAGGCCTTATGCAACGGCACGATTCCGTAACCCCCTTACAGTTCTGAATTGGCACCAGAAGACTATTTGCTCTTCCCAAAAGTGATAGCCTGCCTCAAAGGACACCACGATGGGACCCTAAGTGAAGCTTGCACGTAGATCTTAAGAACCTTTTGGAATCCGCCTACCAGAGAGCCTTCGAGTCGTGGAAAACCCGCAAGTGCAAGAGTGCGTCGACGCTCGAAGGATGTACTTCGAAGAATTTTGAGGCATTGTAGCAATCTCTGAAATAATCTATTTTTCCAACACTTTTTATAAAAGCCAGAACATATATTTGCTTACTAAAGACAAGGAGTATCAAAAGGGACTTGACCGTGATTCAGGTGTTGGCTGGATATTATTAGGGGATATAATTTCATTAAAACAACACTATTTCCTTCATTTATCAATTGGGTCATGTGTTTGAACAGGATGTATCCTACGGAAAAAAACAATACTTGAACGGAGAAGGATGTTGGGTCGAAGATGTACATTGAAGAATGCTTAAATGCGCAACACTGTATACATTGAACTGTTAGTAATAGTTACTAAATTAATGAAAGGTTAGTGCTATTCGAAATTTGGAATGAAGGCAGGGTAACTTGGGGTCGCCCGGGCAGGTACTCTCGTGTGTCCACTCACTGATGAGGAGGGCTCATTCGCAGCCGCGCCGAAAGATGATGCACGTGTAGAGCAAGCAATACGTCATCCACCCGGATTTTCGCACTCGCATGAAATAACGCAAAGCGAATTGAAGAAGCGAGTGAATTTAAGATAATGACCTCAGGGGAGGTCAAGGGCCTGTGGGCTCGCCCTTATAATCCGGAATAACTCTCTGAAAGTAGCACAGAGCCTTGGCGCACAACAAACAACTGGATGTTCCTGTTTTCGGAATGAAAATATTCCCAAATCGAGGATAGCGTGAATGACTAAGTTCCGACCTGGATTACTCTTAAAAATGTTACGATGAGAACCAGGAATAAAAAGATTGTTTAAGGAATACTTTCCACCCAGAAGCTGTCAGCACGAGCTGATATCTCTGCCTACTTGTAGAGATGTCTTGAACACTAATCGCAGAGGGCTTGTACATCTACGTACAAGAACAGAACCACATGCAAACCTACACCCACATCTTCGGCAGTATATTGTTTGAAATATCAACGGAATTTGTTGACAAAATTGTTGTAAAAGTAGTTGATACGATAAATAAATTTGTGTTACTATCACTAACGACTTAACTTAGAGCACCCAAATATGTCAAATCTGCGGGCAAGCAAATATAAAATTGGGTTTTTTTAACGCATTGTTGGTAGGAGTGATTACAAGGTAAAGAAATATTGTAACCACGCTCTTGTAAGGGCTCATTTAGAATATGCATGTAGTGTATGGGGCCCGAGGGAAAGGGACCTCATTCGGGAAATTGAGGAGATTCAATGCTGGGCAACCCGTTTCGTCCAAAACTATTAAGCTAAAACGAAAAGGGTCAGAGAAATGCTCCTCGAGTTGGATTTGGAATCATTACAAGAAAGATGATTCAATGCTATGTTTAACTTACTAAATAAATTCAGATCTGCATGTTTCAGCGCCGAGTTCTTGAAAATTATTCGCACTCCAACATACTTGGATCATGTATATAAAATTAGGGAAATAGATGCCAGAACTAGCAGAATCAAGAACTCCTTCCCACGGGCAATAAGGGATAGCAACTGTAGGGTTATACGAGATACCAGATATAGATAGATAGCATAAGATAGCTCGTAGATAACAAATATTCCACCTGCCATACCCAGCGTCTAGGGAATGATTATTTATAATCAAATTCATATCACCTAATCATGCGTCTATCAAACGCCATCTCTGATCATCCATTAAAAAATTATACTCGTTTTAATTTCCGAGAGCATTGAAGAATATCCAAAAAATGTAAGGCAAATGTTTCGTGCATGTTTTACCTTGTCGCGGATGCTACACGAAGAAATGATAGCATTATTTTATTAGACAACTTCCTGAATTACGGGCTTTCCCTCACGTCACTCCTTCCCTACTCCAGTTCCTCTCTTTGTATGAATTCTCACTGGATTCGAACTGAGGGCATTTATTATTTTAAGCTCACACTGAAATTGAAATCGAGAAATGTATACTTGACATAGGGGAACGACCCCTAGCGAATAATATGCTCATAAAATGGAAGGAGGTATCAAGCTATTATTAACGAAACGTAAGCATTCAGGTACGAGACAAAATGACGATTCTAACAAGGATTCAGATTCAATAGTTATTTGTATAAATCTTTAAATTTTTGTCACGTATAAAAAAATTCCTATTCATGTGAGGTTACTCGCAAATGAACTTATTCATTGTGCCTCCACTCATATTTATTTTCCATAAAGCACTGTATACATGCATATAAGACAGCAGAGACATAAGCCCACGAAGTTATAACTAGACATGTCAGGAATGAACTAAGGAACTAAGTAATTCATTGAGGAGGACGAGTTACCGAGAAAACTTAAGGGGTTTTATAAACGGGAATGACTCAGTTTTTCATGGGCTAAATTAATTAATTATACGAGAATAGTATAATGTGTGAGAATCACTACAGTGTAAACGCTCCTTCCTCGAACATAATTCCTTAGGCCACTCTGCAAATATCCCGATACAAGTATTCGACAGCCTGTATGCCATTCAAAGTCTAAACAGCTGAGCATCCGATAGCGATTAGACGGTCATGAACTGGTTAAGTTTCGTTACGTAAATACACGTACCTTCGAAATGTTTCACGTGTCTTTTGTGTGTGTGTTTTTTCCCTTTTCTTTCTTATCACTTAGTGCCAATCAAGTTTATGGTCCCGGTATTTTTTTGTTTACATCGTTTCACGTGTCGTTGAACATAATATCTCCCGTCCTGTATGAAGCGCATGGTCTCCGAACTGTCTCATTTACTTCTTTAAATTCATTTTAACAACTCTTGTTCACCAATTCAAGAAAAAATGCTTCTTTTCTGCTAATTAATGTCTTAATATGAATAGCTCCAATCATATAGCCCCACTGCCAGGAAAATATGAGAGCTTTCAATCCAAAAACTTAGCTAACCAATTGGCACTAATTGTAAACAAAAATTAACTAGAGTACAAGATCTTCTTGAGTGACTTAGTGGAAAATTTTCTTATTGAAATAGAAAAATAAACAACTTGGTTTTTCCACATAGAAATTTTTTATTCACTACCTAGGTTTTGTCATGATCTTCAGATCTTTGACCTGAAGATGTTATACCATAACGAAACCAAGGTAGTGAATAAAAAAAATTCTATGTGGGAAAATCCAAGTTGTTTATTTTTCTATTTCAATTAATTAGAGGTAAACTGCAAACGCCACACCATATTACCGAATTTTTTAAGGCACCATTCATCACTCTTCCGTTGTGAACTATCAGATAGTCGTTGATATCGTTTAATAGAATATTATTTTAATGTAATGGTTATTCTTCCATTATTCAATTCAATTATTTATCTACATAATGCCCCGTAAGCCGCCGCAAGGGTGTGTTGCGGGGGTTGTTAGGTCACCACCCGTAAAAGAGAACTAAACCACATGCAAAATCAACATATTAATGCAAACCTACACCCAAAGAGGCGAATACATTCAAGCAAAAACCTTTTCTACATACATGCAAGCAAATACGTATATTATCAACTGACAAACACATTTTCCGTAGAATGTTGTAAAAGTTTATCCAATACCGTGAACTAGGCAACCATTGATATGGTTTTTGCAATTAATGTAAAAGGGATACATGAGTTTTCTCACAGGAATTAAAAATTAACTTTCAATTTAAAACCGTATAAGTATAAAAAAATACAAATCATATTCATATGGAAACAATGATGACATTAATGATTGGCTCCAGCTGATCATTAATTTAAAACATCAGCAAGTATTAAGGCATACTTTTGCCCTAAAATATTAAAAACCTCCGGTTGCCACCTCCCAATCACTCGTTGCATTTTGTCACATTTGGCATATCTACATCTACATACCAATTATTGAAGCTACATGTTGATCCGCCCCCTGCCGTACACTAGTGGGGGCTTGTAGGGTAGCGTTTAGATAAATAACTGCTTGTACAAAAACTCTGATGTATTTATCTGCATCCTAACATTTAAAAATCCCACTTGCTTGTGTATTTCTAAAATGTACCCTGCTTATCAACATCAACGGCGATGGAGAAAGGGGAAAAGAGGACTTACACTCACACCCGGTCCAGGGGAAAAACACGATTGTACCATTGCATACACCCAAAGGATCTCTGGGTGGTGTCAAAGGCATGGATTGATATTCACCCAGATGGGTGTCTTTTCAGCCTATCCTCGTACATATAGTATTTCAAGGAAACCTTCGACAACATCCATCGTGAAAAACTGATACACAAACTAAGATACTAAACTATTAATGAGAAATGAAATGACCACCTGGATTAGTTACTTCTCATTCAACCGTAAACAGCGGTCGATCGTTTGAGTTCTTTATAGTGAGAGAGATTTTACCCCAGGAGTTTCACTGAGTCATAGAGCCCCTACTTCTCTAGGCATACATTATGATATAAGTTTCCACGTTAGCAGCAACCTTAGATTATTTGCAGACGACACAGTGATATAAAGACACACACGTAAGCAACACCGGGAGGCAGCGTGCAACCAAATCGTGGTATAGATCGTAAATCGAAGTGATGTGAATGATGGTAGTGAGAATTAAATACCAGAAAATGTACAGCACGGACGTTTTGTAATGAACGAAAATGTAAAAACATGTACATTTAAAAATAGAAGGATTTAAGGTAAGCACATCAGGGGAAAAAACCCTATCTAATCTATTGGAAAAGGCTAAGAGAAAATTCGCTAGATTTCTTAAAAATTGTTACGAGTAGAGAGTAAGCGTGTCGGGTATGCTGAAGGAATTAGAATGGAAACTCCGTGATTGATTAAGGGAGCGGGTAAGGCTCTTAGAGAGGCACAAAGAAACTTGAATTTTCTTGTGTCACAAAGGATATTATGACGGCCGCAAACTTCATTGGAAAATTCGACCCCTGATAATTAAAGAAGAGAGACACCGTCAGAAAATTATCCAAGTACTCGTCATATACGCAGTAAAACATCAAACTCTCGAGCACTAGGATATAGAAGTACCGGGTGCGAAAACGTAACTTCCTTTTATCAAACGCAAAACACTTTCAAAAAAGGAAGTTATGCTACCGCACCCTGGTGCTAAGGTAAACTGGATGGCAACAGTTTTGTCTTAGTGGAAATTCATTTTGAGGAATATAAAATACAAGATAATTTTCCAGGCACTTATAATAACAAAAGTGTGCGGAAAAATACCTATTATTCATCATGTCTCGCTGAATAATGTGAAAACATGTAGAGCATATTTTACTATTTTCCGGCACCGATGACGGCGGGATAACGTCCTTACCTGCCAATCCAGAGGTCGACGGTTCGATTCCCATCTTGTTAAGTTTTTCTTCATCAAGGGCTTCGATGTTTCTGTAATTATTTTTACTGTTGTATAAATCATTATTAAAAGTCTAATGTAAAGCCAAAGTGCTGTTTTCGGATGAATACGAAATAAGCAAAGTATAAATATTTGTATGCGCGTTTGTGTATATGACACAATATATATTTAAGTGTATGAATGAGTTAATTATTGAGCTTGTATGGCTGATATCCATGATTTTCCCCGCCACACGCCCTTGCGGTACCCTTCAGGCTGTTACGCTAATGTAGTTTCACTCATATATTGATGAAGTATTGAATTTTATAATCATTAGGCCTCACAAAAACATACAAAACTACCTTCACATGCGGATTTAAATTGTTTTCTGGCACTTTTGACAGTGGTCGCTGTGGAAACTTCACAACGCCGCCTACTTCTCCTTAGAAAGGCGAATATCAAATCAATGCCATCCCGGAGGAAAAATGCTTTTCCAGCAAGATTACTTATTTAGAAATAAGCTAAAATTTTGAACGATTTAGACGCAATTCATTCATTTTGCCTCGCTGAAGCCAAATGCAATCATTTTATATAATTGAGTATTGAAATATGTTGTCGAGAATTTAATTTGTTGCCTCCGTTGTAACTTAATGGAATTTGCATTACATATGTGTGTGAAATTATAAAGCTAATTATTCAATTTCATTTGGCGATAATTATTAAATAATGTCCTTATCTTTGGTCATAATAAGGAAACCCGTGAGAGTAATGTTGACCAGATCAGTTTATTTCCACATTCCTACCCCCATTGGATTCACCCCTCGGATGGATTGCTTTCCAGACCAACATTTACGAGATTAGAACTTCTAAATCCGACTGGATATTCAAATTCAACTCTTTTGTGTTTTCACGAATAGCCTGCGGCTTAATTAACAAACCAAGCTCGGGCCAACCCATATTATCCTCACAATTTTCAAGAGTCTCTTCGAAGGGTAGGTACATAGATAGCGTTGATATTTGATCGGTATCTCATAAAAAACTATTCAACATCAAACCACGCCAAAAAAAATACGTAAAACTCGGAACGCCACCGCGTTATCTCGTCGAAAAGTGTAAAGTGCGTCAGACGGAACGCTCGTTTGTACGCTGTTACTCTTAAATTCTAAAATTAACGTCGCGAAAATATCTTCCCTTCACACTCCATGGTCCCCTTGCCGTGTTAGCTCTGCAAACAAACAAACCGCGACTGCCGACCGGAAGAATGGGCATGGGAGAGGGGGGGAAGTAGAGGGGAGGGTGGGGGCAGGGGGAAGGGTTGGAAACTTCCAGAGCCCTGCGGCGCGTGAAATGGCGAAACAGGGTGGAGTGTGAGGACAGAAACCTCGACGCCCGAAAAAATTAACTCGATGCCCATTATAACTATCCAACCTGTGAGCACTAGTCCGCACGTCCACGTTCGCACAACGCCATTAGCAGCCAGACGAAATACTAAGGGATTCCACTCCAAATGGAATCTCTATGGTGATCATTATCTCCCTTTCCCGAACAAAGAAAATTCTGGCACTTTTTAACATTAATTACTTCTCAAGAGGGTTATTCGTATGTTTTGATGTTTCCATCTTCTTGCTCCGACGCAGTGATCTATATTCAGCACTTTCAAGAAAGGTAGGTCAGAGTTTGACAGTAGGTATGCAAGGTAATATAAATGCAATAAAACTCTTCGAACTAAGAACTCTCGTTCGTAAATTCCTGACGCGTTACCTACTCCGGCGGTGTGTATGAGATCTGTCCTCCCTTTTGACTATTCAATTGGGCGTTGCGCATCAAAAAGAATTCTGCCTTAAGACAAAGTTATTTGAAACGCATACTATGTGAACATATTATTATCTTCAATAAACATTTTCCAGTGGATTGAAAATCTCATTTTATATTTCAAATATTAAATTTAAAATGTGTACATTTTCTATTAAATGCTAAGTATAAAAAATTTATGTCTCTATTTGAATCATCAAATTTCACAAGCGAGATATAGTATTTGCTTTACTATTCAAGCAGTAGTTAAAATTAATTAAACGATTATTTTGCGAGCATTGTGTTGTCGAACAGAGGTAAATATAATTTTAAATTTACATGGGTGGAGCATTTTCATAATTTGGCATATGCGGCAATAAAGTTCAACAGTGAAGATGCTAATCATTAGAAAACTGAGAAGGAAACTAAAATGAATGAGAATCCGTCTCTTTTCAAACCAGAATAACATGGAAAAAGTTCTCACAAACGCACTTCGTCATTACCCAATTTTTTTTGGGTTTACATTTCATTTACAAGTTCTAATTTTTCTCTTCATAAAAGCATCCAGGCCACCATAATCACATCGGGACTGAGAACAAGAGAAGGATCATCAGCCAAATAGTATTAAGCCAGGACGTGTGAGCCATCCCAAGATTCAATCCATCGAACCACACACCCATGAGAACTTCAAGGATTGTCACTTTTTAAAAGCCACGGGAGTTCAAATGGCACTGTTTTCGTTACACTCCAACTATTCCTCCAAAAGTGATATCCACATCGCCAATCGTATGATACTAGCTTTCAAGGGAGAATCGATCGCAAAAATATGATACAATGCTAAATTATTGAAGACAATAAGTGTTTGCGTATTTCATCAAATGACCAATCGATTTCTGCGGGAAAAATAAAAAGCAAATTTAAGATCTGGGATAATCGACACAAAGACCGGGAAAATTCAACCATTTACTGGAAAAGGCAACAGTGGGATTCGATTTGGAATGTCAACCTCATTGCAAATTGCTCACTATAAGTAAAGGTGTGATTACTCAACGATAAAATTCTGCCCGAAGTGATCCGTGAAAAGTTAGAAAGAAAGGGCATTTAGCAGCTCAATTCCAAAGTAGCAGCAAATTTATAAAAGCTATTGCATAGAATTACCACTTTCCAGTGTCAGAGGAATATCTTGTCTTTCCGCCATTATCTTTTTATAGAAAAAGTACATCCGTCATGAACGGCTACAGGGCAGCAATTATAATTCCTTCCGCATTTTATGCGGGCATTGATAACATTTAATTTCTGCTCTGATTATCCGTAGAATTATATGCAACTCGTACTTAAGGGTAGTGCTCGTTGAGTCCAAACGACTACAATTTCCTTTAATGTCTCGTAAAATGGTCATTACCAAGAATATCAAGGCGAGTTCTCATTTCTGCCAAGTCACACAACTTATGTAGAACAACGTGTCAATAGAGCTGCATTTAAACAAGTAAACATCATTATTTCAAAGCTAAATGCCATCATTAATGCAACTCAACCAGTCGCAATAGCAATTTTGTTTACACATAAATCTTCACACGGCTTGAGAAAACCTTTCCTCCCCCTTATCCTTTAGCCTTCCTATATGGTGGTGCTTGCAACCCCTGCCACACTCCTTTTCGTTGATTGCGGGCATTTGTGCAGCTATTTATATGTAGTTATAGGTTATGTTGGCACTAAGGAGACAAAGAAATATGCACTTAAATTTTAAAAAGTAACTAGGAAAATAAACTGAAAACGTCATAATATAAATATTCACTGGTGGCGGAGGGGTACCGTCTCCTCCTGTCAACCCCAAAGATGGCGAATTCGAGCAACGTCGAAGTGAATTTTCCTCCACTTAAGTTTGGCGTGTTTAAATTTTACTTCGTTCTTAGTTTCACGATTAAAATATCCGATGCCAAAAAGGCTGTTGTCGGGTGAAGCTAAAAAGTAAAACATTCAGTGGTATAATAATGGCCCCACATGACACGGGCAGATGAGGGTGGAAAGGCATGATTTTGGAGATACATTCCAATACAGATTCACTTCAGCAGGAAGAACAGCAAGAGGGTTCGAAAGTACTAAAATCCATTCTTTCAATCCCTATGGAGCATTCACCAAATGGCGAGATCTTATCTTCCCCCTTCATCCATCAACCGATGATATCCTGTTGTTAAACAAGGCAATTCCCGTAAATACCTCGGCACTCAAGCGTGCCCCTGAACCTTATGAAAATGTCTGCCAGTCCGACCGTGTTGTGAGAGCTAATTCTCAAGCACCTTGCCGTCAAACAAGCGCCTTGCCCTCTAACCTGTGAGGCAGCAACTCTCACAAAATGAATTCCTTTATCAACAACTACTATAACCAAACCAATAATAAATGTATACTTTACACTTTCAATTACAAATTCATTTAATACGGACAATAATAAGTAATTAATTCATAGAAAAATTCTATTGCATATTATATTAAAATACCTAGGGCCTTCGGATAAACATTGTATTTCTGATGAAAAATGGCACAAGAAATTGCAAAGGCTAAAATAAATTCGAAAAGACGGGGGGAAAATAGCATGATCAAACAATGGGTCACTTCCGATTGAAAACCAAGGGCTATCTCTCTCCGTACAAACCCTTTCAACATATTAAATATACTCTCTTAGGATCGTCAGGGCCGGTTCCTTTTTACGGCTTCCCACTAAGATCTGCTGTCCAAAAAACATCGGGGGTGTTAGGTCACCAACCGTTAAACAGAATAAAACCACTTGCAAAACCAAATCATGTTACCTCCACACAAATATTAGTTTCATCATGCACTCGATAAATTTTAATCGTACGAAAGAAAGTACCTACATGCAACAATATTCAATAACAAGATTCGCATATTCAAATCATGCTGTAGAACGGTTAAAAATATGGACTATTGAATCAAAAATAAAATGCAGGAAGAAACATGCAAGATATCGACAAATATATACACTACCAATTCTAATTATCTCCTACGCGATTACTGTCAAATCTATTATGATCTATGTCATATCTATGATGACATTTTAAATCTATCCGTTCTACAAATAATCTTCCTGATTTTACGTTGGTGATCTGACCTACCATAGTAAGTCGGGATCTGTAATAATAATTCGTGATTGACTTGAGGCGATTGGCTACCGATATATAAGAAAAATTTGCAACGTGTATCACGTCACTCATCTTCTGGAACCTAAAACTCGAACAAATCTAGGAAGCACCATCATAGCCACATACTTTGAATCGAGCAAAAAGCTCTCGATCAACAGCCAGTATTGCAAATACATGCAATAAGTGATTTTGTGCTAAATTACCCAAAGGTCAGAAACCTTTCGCGTGATGCTTCGAACATCTTCAATATGCTTGGTGAAGTTTTCTCGGGTCTTCAACCGGGTCAGGGGTTCCATGATGACCGACGTTTCGATGCTCGACTCGTGCTAAGTCCTCAGGGATGATGATGATCTTCAATATGGTATAAGCATTGCATTAGCCAATCAATGGCTCGATTTTCAAACGATATTAAATCTACACCAACGGATGAATAACCTGCACTTGGAATGCTCTCATCACCGTGATGAGTAATGCCACTTTTGAGTCACAAAGTTTGAGCAAACCCATTCATTCGAATGCTCACCTCATTCTCGCCTTTTACATCACCTCCAATAAATCAACCTAATCGCAAATATTCGATTCTTAACACAGTAATTTCGCATAAAACGACGAATTGAATTCACAATTAACGGTCTGTAATAAATAAATGCATAATAATAATATATATTATTACGTAATGAGGAAAGGTTTGTGTTTCACCAGTGTCGTCTTCTGCCTATATCTACGTCTGCACAGTACTTTGCTTTGTGCTTTAGTGCTAGCACACAAACTCAAGCTAAGTATATTTCTTTATACCATTAATAGTGTTTTGTGGGAACCCGCAAACTCATGCCAATCCACACAAACAAAATCGTATATATCCATGCAAAAACATAACTTACACGCATGCAAGTACATATGTTATCAACTAATATACACAAGCACTTACGAATATAACTTATGTCTACGCAGTATTTAATATTGTCCTCGTTTCTAAACGGAATGTCTTGAATAGTTCTAAAGTGACTTTGGTTTCTTATTATTACGACTCCTGATTGTTCTGCGAAAGAATGAGTATTTGTATCTATCTGCACTGGAATCTATCTCCCTTATTTTATCTTTGTTGTCTAATCTACCTAAGTAGTATGGGGCTATTATAATTCCTTTAGTGTCATCGTTAAACTCGTAGGCTCTGAACTGTTCTAAAATTCTAAGTCTCGCTTGTTCTCTTCGTATCTCAAGTGGCTCCCAGTCTAATCCCCCTAAAAGACTTGTCACACTCGTTTTCGTATTACAAACCATTTTTAACGAATCTGTTGGATTTTCTCTGGACTTTATCAAATTCTTTTAGCCACACTTTCTCCCAAGGATCCCAAATACTTGTGGCATATTCCAAATGAAGTCTAACTAAGCAAAATCACACCTTTATCTAACTTTCTCGTTACATTCCCCACCACCCATTAATGAAGCCGAGTTTATTTAAAACGGATCCCCATATTGCCCTGATATATGCTACCCATGAAGGGCGTAGTGTTATAACTACCCCCAAATATTTAACTTACATGGGTGGCGGGCAGTTCGAACCAACCGGAATCAGGAAGCATTTCTTAATCGTGTAAATTAACTGATCATTTATCTGTTTTTTAAAAATAGGAAATAGGTTTCGAAAACACAACTGCAGAGCATGTATTCGCGAAGAAACGGAAACAAGGACGTCTTTCCAAATGACAAAGGTGGGTAGAAATGGGGCAAATGTATTAACAAAGAGCACAGATCTCCATAAAAAAGGGAGCACTGGCTAGGTACTCTCGCTTTCAATTGGTCGCCTAAAATGATTTTTCGAAACGACAGACGCAAAGCGATTCAATAATCCATTCGCTTTCCCGCGAACCACCTCCCAATTAAAAGCAACAAAAAGTACTTCAACTATGGTCAAGTGAAAAGTACTTTCGGTAATCAAATAGACTAATGCATTTTCTTTCCCGTGGGGAGGTGGCGTTGAAGTGGAGAGAGTGGTCATCCAGAATTATTCAAAGTATGTGCAGGAAAATGACCTGAGTTGAAATCTACAGTGCTCATTAGTCAACGCACTGTTATTGCTGCATGAAAAAAATAATACCAATAGGGGTTTCTGGGAAGGTGAAGGTTATAGTGTTATTCAGATGCACGTGCACATTTAATTAATAGTTTTTAAAATTAATATCGTAATAAATTCGTAATTTCAAAGTGAAATGTTCAGTAATGACAAATCCGAAGCTACTCAATAAGTAATCTTATAAGTCATGTCGGGGGCCTAAGTCAGTCGTAAATGACCGAAGGTTGGTTATTTAACAATACTGTGCATTCCTCATGGAGTGTTTTGCATTCACACCGCCCAAAGCATTGGCGCCAAATAAAGTCAGTCGAACGAGAGAGCGAAACGTCTCAGTACCTCAAAGTGTGGGAAGCGATGAAACTTTTCCTGTGTTCGCCCACCTGGCCCTCGACAGAATTCTCTCTCTCTCTCTCTGTGCTTGATCTCAGTCCGCAGAAACTCGGGAGGTCAGGAGAGAGCGCGGAGACATGAACGGTAGAAAGGCAAAGCTCGATTGTTCCCCCATCGAAGCGATTGCGATCGATGTATATTTGGCCATTGAGAGTGATTACATCTAAGTTGAGAACAAATTAAAGATTTCTATTGGTTATCAACTTTATTCAAACATTCTGAACTAAAGCTTATAAATTTTAATTAAATAATCACAATTTTTAAAGAACTGCGGGAGATTTTACGATAGTTACTCCAGCGATGTTATCTGCTGAAGTGGAATTAAATGCGGGAATTTCACAGTGCGCAGTTTCTATCAGCAAATTTCTATAAATAACTTCTACTTTACAAAGTCGAAGAACATTTTTTGACTAAAAATATCCAGCATAATTATTTTCCTTTGCTTTGGTCCCCAATTTTATTTTATTGCGATTTGGTTTCTCCACTTAATTGATTTCCAAATAGATATTGGTATATGAATATGTATATAATAAATATATATAAGTACATAATGCAAAAAGTTTGTCCCTTTATTGAATATGTAAGTGCAAGACGGCAATTCAATACGGAATCATTTTAAATTTATCATTTAAACAAGGACACAGTTCTAAAAAAATGCTCAATGTTAGGTGCGCTATGCCGAATGGGAAAAAATAAAAAATCTATTCATACGTGATTTACATACGCACTTCTGTTTCATCAATATAAACTGGACGCTTTATTGTTTTCAAAGTTACGCTTTTGTAACTTGTGCTTTCCGATTACGTGATAATATTTAACGGGGGTGGTTTACATCGTCCAGGAGATCACGGATGAGATACGTGAAACAAATGAAGGCAGGTGTCAAAAGGAAGAAACGTGCAGGCACGAATAGGTCATCCGCCTGAAGAGAAGATGACCGTATTGATGACGTATTAAAATTCTGTAATAAATAGCAGATGGTCAAAGTTCGAATAATTCAGACGGCATATTTAGAAATCAAGCAAAATAAATATAATTTGTGATCACTCCCGATACTTGAGAGGCATGCGGGGAAAAGAGGGGGGGAAAGTAATGCTTTGATAAATATCTTTTTAAAATGCATTAGAACGCAGTTTAAAGGAACGAGGAACCGAAGAATGAAGTAATGTAGGCCAGTGGATAGAGTTTAGGGTCCAGGCGATGCAAAGCACTTAAATGGGGACCTTCTGAAAACCCCCCTTCACGATAGGTGGACTTCCTCCGGTGGGATATCGACGCCCCAGATCCCATTTCGGGTGTCGGTGTCGAGAGAAATGTGGAGGGGTTGGACGAGGGGCCATTGGTTCGTAGGTAGGTGTGGCAACAGACAGAGATATGCGGTGCCTTGAGCGGGAGTGGGCGATGCTCCTGCAAATTGAACGAAAGTGGGGAAAGCATGAGGAGACTGCATTAGGGGAAGTGAGGGGTGGCCGGGGACGGGGTGGATGAGGGCGAGGACATCATACACACGTCCGGCAACTCTGCATCGGAACTTCACGCACAATCGGTGTCCTCCGCGTCCGGGATGACCGGGAGCTCGCCTCTACGCTCCCCGGCCGACTGCCGCGTCGGTCGCCGAGGAGGCCGACTGCGAGACGGCGGCAAGAAGCAGAGCTCCGTCATCTCAACCTACCAGGTGTTCGTCTGCTCAGCCCGATTTGGACTCCGATTCGTTCCAGCTTCTTTTTCCCGGAAATCGTCCCTATGCAAGAAAATCCTACATTTTTGGATGAAGTCCAATCACGAGAGTGCAAGGCAAAAACGAATTCATTTGTTATGCGTACTTGTTTTCCTATCCTCTTGTTGGTTAGCATCGATTAATTTCTTCCACGGGTGGGACATGACCTTAACATTTGCACCCGGTGTCGGGAATCTGCAAAACCATCATAGTTATTTGCAATTTCAAGCGATAAAAGACAAGACGCATAAATAAATAGGTAAGATTATGATCGCAAATTAACCTTGCGAGATAAATAAACGTGAATTCTTTGGAGCAATTGAAATGCGTGGACACTTAATTCCCCACATCACGACGCCACTATTGTATTTTTATTCGATAAGTTGGGAGAATTAAGGTTAAATAATTATAACATTATCACATCAGCAATATGCTAATAGTGTCGGAACAACATAAAGGTACTATATTTGCTGCATATGTTGCAAAACAGTTCTAATGGTAAGCAATATTTAACCTGCCCACATCAAATAAAGGAAGACCTTTTGCCCATGCCGTGGGAACTATTAAGAAAAGGGATGAAGCAAATGAGGGTTGTGTCATGGAGCTAGAGGGATGTTGAAGGGTGAGGGAGAGTGCCAGTGAAGAGGGGAGGGGAAAAGAGGGAGACGACGAGGGGGTTGTGGTGTTGGGGAGAAAGCTGGCAGATCTGAAGAAGAAAAAGAATAATGGAAAGAAAATGGAGTTCAGATTTTGTGGAATACTTCCTATTGGGTAAAATGCTTCAATGGCAGCCCAAAATGTCTCTCGCAGCGAACATCGTTGACCTGCCTTGATAATCTATAGATTCGACCAACTAAAGACTCATTAGGCTCCGGTGGCGGCGGGGTAACGCCATCACCTCCCAATCCAGAGGTCGCGGGTCCGAGTCTAGCCTAGGTGGGTTTTTCCTCCACCTAGGGGATGGATGTTTGTGATTGTTTTTGATGGAATATGTAAGGGTTAGGTGGAAGAAGGGACTATGAAGTCTCAAACTCGTCCCAACAGAGTTGTAAAATAAATAAATTATGACAATCATTATGAATCGCTTTGAGTTGCAGTACTTATCATCCAATTTTGACAGCACGTATAATATGATGGCATAGGTATTATTCAAATACGAAAGTAGTCCTCTAAACCTTGATTGATATGCCTTGATGGCTAGCACTCCTTGGGATTCGACTTAGTGGTTGTAGGTTCGGAGGAAGGACATGACATTCTACAAACTTAGTTAATAAAAATAGAAGACCCTGCCATAATCTAATGGACATTTCCTGGGAGCTCACTTAAGCAGGAAGACGAATGCATACAAATCAAAGAAAAAACAAAAAAAAATTATTTTGATTTTTCTAGTCAAAGCTATGACTGACTACTGTTACGAATTAGTGTTTTTGTTAAACTAAATGTGTAGATAAAACGAAAGAAAGGAATCAATCACGGTTAAACCCTCCACTCTTGCATGCTCAGAAAGTTAACTGGATTTTTTTACCACTGACCGCATTTTTTAGCACTGATTCTTGGTCATAGCTGCTCGGCGTGTCCGTATTTAAACCTATTAATTTGGGTAAATGTGAAGCAGTTCAAAAGAGAATGCAAAATGACTTTGTTGTCGAAGGGTTTCAAATGGCCACCAGCTCTAAAAGATCCCTAAAATTCGGGGGTCGCGCTCACAGCAAACGCGGGTCCCCGTGCCGCCCCCACAGGCCGACGGGGCAAAGGGACTCCCGCTCCCTTGGACCGAGGCCAGAGCAATTCACTTGATTGTCATTGTGCAATTGATTAATAATAACTTCTATTTGAATTTACTTAATCCTCTCGGAAAACTGAAAGTCATGCAATAACTGGTTTGCAACACAAACATGTGTTTCCTAAGAGGCCGGTGTTGATATCACGTCGTCCGAGCTGGACACATGCCATACGCACTTCACATTACTGCAGCCGAGGCAGAGAGGGCTCTCTGCCATGAGCCTACTAGCGGCCAGCACCAGAACTGGGCTTGGGATCGAGAATGGAACATTTCATTGAAAAATATAATTAAATCTGCATCAAACTTGTTTATTGATTGAAGAAAGGATTGAATAATGACAGCAGGAGGCAAGGGAAAATTGAGAGCAATAGAAATGTGGTTCTACAGAGAACGATGAATACAAAATGGACGTCACCAACACCCAACGTGCATACTGGTAGTCACATACCAAAGATTGGGGAGTGAATAGATGTAATGACAAAGGGGAAGGATTTAACATTATCCCTATGAGGAGGTGAGCAACGTCACGCTCTCCCTAGCTTTTCTTAGCTATATTGCTAATACATGGATGCATATATTTTTTTAGATGTGCACATCTGTGGGTAATATATGTCTGTCTGTTTCTATGTATTTAAGCGTATGGAGGTGTATGGGTATTGTAGATAAATGTACTTATAAATTGTATGGTCATTATAATACATACATGAGGATGGGCTAAATAGCTGAGAGGACCATTTGGTCTCAATATCGTCCAATCAAATACATCTATATATCTATGAAAATAAAATATATAAAAACGGGAAAATGTTTAGGAACGGTCGCTGAATGGAAGATAGTTGTTAATGGGATTTAAATGCAACGCATTTCTCATTTTGAATGTTCAGAACCTTCCAAGTTCGAAAATTTCAAGCTTCTAGAAGTGAACTGACTGTTAGCACAGCAAGCTTAGCAAGAGCTTTGTGGGAACATATTTAACGTTCTATTGAACTGTAAATCATTGCTTATGCAACAGATATTGCATGCATTAATTTGTATGAAGCAAATGATCTTTGTTATTATTTCTTAACCCTATATACCACAGTAAAAGTTTTGGAAACGAATTGCTGACAAGAAGGTTCAGGTTTCTAGTTCTGATGTACGAACGAAGACTTCAGGAACGGACTTCAGGACGAAAATCAGGAACGAAGACTTTTTCAGCTGCCGGCTCGCTTTTTCAGATAGGAATTATTAAAAATATACGTAGAAGAACGGGCATCCCTGATCAAAATGAACGAACAGCTTACTTTATTTATTTATGAAATATTACCTGGATGCGACAAAAGCAAATGAAAAGAAGGCTCACTTCTGCAGACTAATCCGAATTTGATCAACATAATTTCGTTAATTTTTATTTTCCGTAAGAAATAATTAACCATCAATAATGTTTTCACTCATTTATGTATGGCCTGGGGAAAACAAATTCGTGAAATACGAAGAATAGTAAATAAACTTTTAGGATTCATAAAAAGGATACTTGGGAATTGTAATGAAAGGATCAAGGAGCTTTGTGATTTCACGTCAGTTAGGCCTCACCGTGAGTATGATGCGGGTGTATGGGATCCTCATATAATTGGCTTAATTTTGGAACTGGAATTGGAACTTTGGAATTAAGCTTAATTTTGGAAATAGATCGAACGTAATAAAGAGCAGCTAGGTTTCTATAAAGTTGTAATGAGCAAGGAAGCAGTGTCACGACACTATTGAAAGGATTAGAATGGGTGACACTGGTTGACTGTGGGCTTAAATACAGGTCAAGTTTACTGCGTAAATTAAAGGCAGGTCACTTATCCGAGAATGTTAAGGGCATATAACAGGTCCCAAATTACTATAGTAGATCAGTTAAAGTATGTAAAATTAGGGAGATTTATTGTAGAACGGATAGAGTTAAACCGTCGTTTTCCTTTGAGCCATTGGAGATCAAAATAGATATGAGAGCAATCGTGTTGGAGATAATTAGAGTTGGCAGTGTGTATAGTTTGTATATATCCTGCATATTATTTTTTATTTAATAGATTCATATTTTAATAGTTATAAAGCATTAATACGCATATCCTATTATCAAATATTGTTGCTACATGTAAGTAATTTATTTCGTGTGATTAACATTTTTGGAGTGCATGATCAAACTAATGTTTGTGTAAAGGTGACTTGATTGGGATTGTGCATTCTGGGTTGGTGATCTGACACCCCTCGGCACATGCCCTTGGGTCTACTCGAGGGATATTATGTAGTTGAAGACGAGATTTGATGAATGAAACAAGGGTTTTATTTCCGAGAGCGGTAATACTTATTCCTAATCACTCACATAAAAGCAAATACTTCTATTAAATGATTTGTATATTAAGTAATTCACGACTCATGAGAATATTATGAGTTTACTTTTCTCGCATCAATTATAAAGAATTGAAAAAAAATCACTCAATGGCCCACATACCACACCGGATAAAATTGCTGCCAGTCATCGATAGTTGTACTACGTTCCTTCGATTTTAAGATGTCTTCAGACGTTCAATTGTTCAATTTAAACAGCTACACTAACGAATGAATTGTAAGCGTGAGTAACTTAACAGTTCGGCATTTAGTTTGAAAGTTTTTAATCCCACCTCTCGTTGTATACCTATTTTTAAAGCTGTAATATTTAAAGACGATTTTTAAACGCCTGACCGGATAGATAGACCTAAATACTTAAATAAGTTTTCCTGAAAAATAGCGTGTTCACATACAGTTGCTAAAAAAGAATTGGAGGACACTTTTAGGTACTGTAATGACAGCGCAAGACCAGTTGCTCGATTCCATTGGTAGAGTCCTTCAAGAGTTTATAAAAAGAATAATATTCCAGTTTTTCACAATCATAATTGACATCTGAACATTGTACAACATGCGTGATTACTTGCACTTATCACTCAAATTCTTTCCACCAAGAGTGAAGTAAACGATGAGTGAATTTCCGACTCCATTATGAGTGGATTACCATCTTACTATCTATTTTACTATAACTATTTTACATAGCTACCTTATCTGCTTGTGTACTTTTTTTCAAAAGGTCCTGTCTTAAGGGCAAACTCCTTCGTAATCAATCACCTCTTGCAGACACAATCAGCTTTCAACTCGTCCCGCCAGAGAACAGCGTACATCCTGCGAGCAAGGAGTTTAACCCGGACGAAAAACTATTAGCAGAGCGAGTGAAATGTAAATTTAAAATTACATTATCATAAGACAATGAGGGAGTATCAGAAGCACTGCCGTGATGGGGACACGGCATCGTTGGAGGTGATGTAATGCTCTCATGTGTACGGCCGAGGAGTAATACTAACAAGAATCGCCGAGGACACATCGTTTAACCCTCAAAAATATTACCGTTGGTGACAACAACATCGAATCTCTTTCTCCCGCGAAAACGAACTGCATGCCTTCAGAGGACGCCCTTCAATCCCGGCGCCATTCTTGGCGGACTTCGTAATGATTTTCAATGGAGGGTGGAGCACCTCAGGCGAAACAGATGTGATTGCTTTGCAATCACCAAAAAGTCATTCCTTGAGCAAACAACCCGGCTCTTAATACACCTTTGCAATTGGGGCATTAAGGAGGGCGAGGATTAAAATCAAGACGGTCGTTATGCAAAAATTGGAGGCTGAAAATAAAAAATAACAGATAATGAGAGGAGGACGTAAAAGGAGGTGCATATATTTTGGGTGCTGTTATTTCCTGCTAAATGGACCTCTTTGCCAAACTGATGGAGGGTAGGGGGACGCGATTAAGCGATCGCAAAAAAATTGCTCTCATCTTCCCCAACGAGAGATTCGGCGAACGCAGCAGCTAACACAAGCGGATTGATTCCGCCCTCCTTCAGTCTCAGTGGCTTCGACCCATAACTTCGGGATGTGACGATGCATCGGAATGTTGCGAGCAAATTTAAAGTCATTTATAATGTTTGGCCTCCCACCAAGCAGGAGTGCTAAGCGACCAAAACACCACTCAATCACCAATCGCTCATTCCAAGCTACGAATCTGGCGTTCCTCGACGTATGTTGATAGCACCTGTTGTTTTTCAATGAACTGTATTATTCAGAGTGTCTCTCTAAAAATTAATACTCTAACACTGTTCGAACTCTATATTTTACTGGCTATCCTGAAGCACTCGAGTGGCAAAATAATGGTAGGTGCCACAAAAATATCAACAGGCGAAACATAACAAAACCCCCCCTAAAACATATTCCCTTTGCGAAGGCCAGTAATGGTCCTCGTTTCTACAGGGACACCAACATGCAAGGGTGTTTGTGAAAAATTTGGATATCCGAATGGTTGAAAATAGTCACGCCCGATGACACTGAATATATATAAATATACATTAAAACAAAGTCGTAAATCCTGCCAGTTACGCCATTTAAAACTCAAGAACGGCTGTACCGCGTTTTGATTATATTTGGATTGTGGAATCGTCTCATCCCAGAAAAGCAATTAAACTATCGCCAAAGTATCGTATCTTAATATCGTAACGTATCAATCGATCGATCGACTTCATCGAAGAGATTTCAGAGTCGGAAGCAAGGCAATGCGGTTCCTGGTCATTCGGATGTGTGTTCTACTGATGCTCTTGGCCGTATTTGTACAGTTCTTCCGAAGAATGATGAATGCTTCTATTTGCGGTTGCTAATGGTGAATGTTCGAGGGCCAACATTATTCGAATCGCTGTGAACCCTTAATGGTATAGTGCGCCCAACATTTTGTGCTGCATGTGAAGAGATCAATTTGCTTGAAAACGTTAACCATTGAGACACGACAATGGCTGAAGCAACTATTTCTGCATCTCCAAGTCACATACGCACATTATTTGCTATCATCCTTTCGACATGCTTCCCATCCAATCTCCGTGACCTGAGCAACAAATACAAAGATAACATGTCAGAAGACATTTTACATCGAATTCGTGTAAGTTTAAGAAATCTCGATATTGAGGTAAATAGTGAGATGCATAACCAGGCTTTGCTGTTGATTGAAGACGTGTTACCTCATGGACGGCAGTTTATTAGTGAAGTTAGGAATGCCAGCGCCAGATCGTGGAATGAACGACGCGTTTAGTCGAGAATTAGAACGAAACATTAATTAGGCCAATCAGCTCAAACGAACGTACGCCTGTTGACCATCGGTAATAGCCGTGTTCCTGTCGGCGAATCGAGTGGATTGATTTCATTTCCTCGAAATTTTTCCAATTTAGTTTCGTCGAAATATGAGCTCATCGACAAAGTGTTTGCGAACATCAGTGATAACCACAAAAATCACAAATGGTTGAATGAACGAGTAATTTTGGCGGATAAGAACAAAGATGTGGAAGAATGAAACTTCGTAATTCAGAATGAAATCGTTGGTACTCTGCATTCATTCAAATCTATTGACTGTGTAACAAACAAAGACGAAGTCACCAACTATCCATCTGGATTTTTAAACTCCTTGGATGTTCCAATTTACAGCTGAAGTTTGGCTCGGTGGCCATGATGCTTCGAAACCTAAACCAACTAAAACTATGCAATGGAACGATTTGGCGAAAAAAACTGATGGTCAATGTGATTCACGTGAATAGACAAAGGAAAATTCAAAGATGAGGAAGTTCTCATTCCGAGGATTCCCATGATACCAACCGATATGCCCTTTGAGTTTAAATTAATTCAATTTACAATTTGTGCTGCATTTGCGATGACGATTAACAGATCACAAGGCCAACCGTTGAGTGTTAGTGGACTGAATCTAGAAAATTATCTTTTTTCTCATGGTCAATTGCATGTTCACGTGTTGTTAAACCATCCACTTTATTTGTTCTTGCGCCTGATAACAAAACAAAAAAAGTTGTACATCAGAAGATGCTTGACTCAAGAGAATAAATCTGAATGCATATATAGATTGAATAAAGAAAATGTCTTTCTGGTAAGCCATTTTAATACTTATTTTTGTAGTTTTATTAAATTTTTTCCAAATATGATTATAAAAAGTCAAATACGATTAAAATCGATACAGCCGTTCATGATTTATAAGTGGTGTAACTATACTGTTCATTGATTGTTAGACGGTACGAAGTTCGCCGGGTCAGCTAATTACGTGTGAGTCTTCCTTTTATGTGTTCTCGTGCTGAGTGTTGCTGTCTAAGTTTTTTATCCAACACTTCCGTGTTACTTCGAAGAAATCATCTATGCAATATAATTTATATATATATATAATTTATATAGGTTTTGAATGTATATAACTAGCGAACAAATATATATGATATATAATTTATTTATTTCTGTATCATGCAAGCCAATGCTAGGGTGTGTGGCAGCGTACCAGAATAATTTCTAACCGAACATGACCCTACCGCGGTCGAACAATGGCATCTTAAATATATCTGTTCTACACTTAATCTCTCTAATTTCATTAGCATGATATCTCCTACCAAAGTACGATGGGGGTAACAATACATTTGCAACATCACTGCTAAAGAAACTCCATTTCAATGTATGCAAAAACTTCAATCTGTAATTTAACCTTCGATCCATAAGTGATTCCTAGCTTAGCTGCTCTAATACTTTGGACACGCTACTAAGTTTATCATAACAACGTTTTACAAATATATCTCCTCTACGACGCACGCGATCCAATTCGGCAATTAATCCAACTTCGTGAGGACCCCATATACAATACATACTTGCAGCATATTCTAAAAGAGGTCTAATCCGCGAAAGATAACATTTCTGTTTGACCCTTTCATCACATTCACCCATTAAATCCTAATTTTTTCCTAGCTTGTCCACATATATCCCGCATATGTTTCACCCAGGAGAGATCGTGAGTGAGGGTAACGTCAAGGTATTTAATTGAGTCTACACATTCCATTTTGATGTGCCCAATGCAGCGGGCGTTCTGGAGGGAACTACCCTTTTTCTATAAATTCATCACTTTGAACATTTGTATGTGCTTCGGTGTTTTGTTCAAACACAAAACGCTTTCAAAAAAGGAAGTCATGTTGTCGCAGCCTGTGTGTGTATACACAAATATATAAATATAATGTATCCTTTATTTCTAATAATTACTATGCACCTTTGATTACAAATTTCTCCATGTATTTGTTTATCATAAGTTTTAGACAGCTAAAAACATTTTCTTTTTATTGTCTGATTCAAAGTAAAAATAAATCTAACCCTTAGTGTTGTTCCCAATTAAATAAATTTACTGGTAAAACAAAGTCCACAACAATGGTCGTTAGGCTGATAATGTAGCAGCCATGGTTGACTTCATTTTGCTGTCCAGGGTCCCACTGGATACGCGAAGACGCGAATGTGAACAAGTAAATGCCTCTAGGAGGGTAGAAACGTCGAATTGGCCAAGCATCCTTTTTCGGAAGGCGGCGAGTATGTCGAGGTTTCCCACATACCTGCAGACCGTCTTTCTTCTGCACAGAAAGCGAGGAAATGACTAGAAGGGGTGCAAACGGAGAAGAATGAATCACAGTTACTAGGCAACTTCAACTAACTGCGGTTTACTATTTATTTTTTGAAACAGCTGACTCTTTCAACACGGATAAGTGGGTATATCAAACGATTAATATTATATTTAACTGCCAACACTAATTAGCCAAACAAATCAATCATTCTTATCAAATTCCGTTCTTGAAATAACCTCTAACTACCTATGAGCAAATGCATATCTTTGTTTTTTATCGTGGAACAGTGAGATAAACCCTCTGGAAGGGACCTCTGAAGAAACAATCGCGATTCCGAGGAGTCAAGCGTCGGGACACATGCCCCCTCAAACCCCTCTCTTCTCCGAGAGTGTTCCAGCCAACGCGAAACGATCGTCCTCCCTCCTACCCCCACGTCTCCAAGGGAACTAGACAGACCCCTCCACCCCCACCAACAATCTGGAGGGGTGAGATGGGGGAGGCGGGGGAGAGGCATGATGAGCGGGAGGAAATGGTGAAGGGGGGGAAAGATAGGACGAGATTCCTTTTAAAAGGCCACATCGTAAGTCTCTAAGGGTTTGTGAGTGTCCATGTGTGCTCGTGCGTGAGTGCGTTATCTCTTTCCCACCTCAACACTTTCCGCTCCCTTGTTCGAAAATCGGTTCAGTGGTCGTTCCAACTCCCAAAAAAACTGACGATTGTTAATGCGATAGATATGCCAAGCTAGTCCTCATTATACTCATATTGTTTTTATTTTTTTAATAACGCGACGTCACACGATTGCTAAAAGACGAGAGATTGGCTGAGGAAAAAAGCCTCCACGCACACAAAAACAGGCACAAGAAACCCACGACGAGGTAGAGTTGAAATTAGGGCAACGTGCGTTCTCTGTGTGGACAATATGAGGTTCAAAAGTGAGGCTTAGGATCAGAAGGGGAATTATGACAGTCGAGCACGGGGAGAAACAGGATTAAGGCAGCCATTTCGACAAGCGGTGTTGATTTCGACCGGGGATTATTACCGAATAATATCACAGCAATCAAGCCGAAGGTCTGTTATGATAGGTGTGGGTCGCGTGAAATTCAAACGTCAAGGATAAGGGTGGGTGGCCCCACGCGGCTCAGGCGCCCTACGATTTCCCTACGCCGCGGACTTTGAAGCAACAATGGCGACAAATATAGAATTCCACATGACAAGATGTCGTGTTTCAGGAATGGCATTTTCATTTTCAAACGAAGCCACTTGCGGTTCCGCCTGAAGTTCGGGTGCCTGACAACTCACGTCGCTTGGGAGAAGCTCATCTGAGAGTGGCCGACGACGGCTGAAAAACTATCAAATTCATAACTATCTACATCTGCACAATACCCTGTAACCCGCCGCGTGGGCGTGTGGTGGGGTGTGTTACCACCTGTATAATAGGGTAACACCATATGCAAAACCGAATCATGTTACCTCTACAAAAATATTAGTTTGTTCATGCACACAACCTTACAAAAAAACCTTAATCGCACAAAAGAAAGTACTTACATGTAGCAATATTCAATAACAAGATATATTGAAACATGCTGTTGAACTGTTAAAAAGGTGGATCAAAAATAAAAAAGAATAACATTCAGGATATTGACAAATATATACATTACCAATTCTAATTATCTCATACGCGATTACTGTCATATATATTTTGATCTCTAATGTCACGAGGAAAACCAACATATAACTCTATCCGTTCTGCATTAAATCTCCCAGATTTTACGTTGGTGATCTGATCTACCGTAGTAAGTGGGGGTCTGTAATATGTCTTTAATATCCTCAGGTAAGTAACCCGCCTCCAATTTAATCAGTAAATTTAACCTTTATTTAAACCTACTGTCAACTAGTGACTCCCACCCTAATGCTTCCCATAGTTTTTGACACAGTTGCCTTGTTCATAACAACTGTTTACAAACCTAGTTGCTCTACGCTGCACTCGATCTAGTTCCAAAATTTATCCTACATCATGAGGATCTCATACACTTACAATGTACTCAACGCGTGGTCTAATTGGCGTGAAATATCAATGCTCCTCTACCATTTCATCACAATTCCCAACTATTCTTTTTATGAATCCTAACTTTTTAATTGCTCTTCTGCGAATTTGACCAATATGTTTTCCCCAGGACATATCCTTTGTTATCGTTACACCCAAGTATTTTACCGATTCTACATGTTTTATGTTAGTTCCCTGTGTAGTGTGTTTTCTGGTGAAATACTTTTCCTCCAAAAAATTATTTAAATGCATTTATATAAATTTAACTCTAGTTCCTAAGTCTGGCACCACTTTAGGATCGCATTTAGGTGATTAACTAATGATATTCTATCTTCATGAATAGATATTTTCCTGTATATCACGGCATCGCCAGAAAATAGACGAATTTTACTGGAAACCCGAGACCTCATGTCATTAATGAATAAAAGGAACAATAGCGAGCCAATAAAACTACCCTGTGGGAAACCCAATGTTATGCTTACCCTGCCCGATTATACCCCGTCTATTACGAGCCTTTGCTCGAGGCCTGTTAAAATGTTATTAATCCAATCCATACGAATCCCATAGTTTCCCAACCTTTGGAGCAACTTTTTATAAGGGATTTTATCGAAAGGCTTTTTAATGATGCCATGCTCCGATATATAACTTAGATAGCAATGCATAAAAATCATTTTTCAAATATTTGAATGCATTTTCACCTTTGGTCTTATAGTACGAACTGCTTCCACATTGCATTGATCACATTTCCATAACCTTCCTTATCCTATCCTATCCAGCCATATCCATCCATCCAGCCATAACCTATCATTATCCAGGACCTTTGGATTGAGAGAGTACGGGAAAAGTGCTGTCTCAGGTAATAAGAAACGGAATACCACGCTTTTGACTCAGTTGGAAAAAAATTTCATCTCAAAATGGCTCGTACCTAGGCAGAGCTTAAAACGACGCTCTTGGAAACAAAAAAAACTATTTAACAAAATAGGGTGGAAAAATGACTACTAAAAATGTGATCATGTAGTAACAAATGATTTCTTACAGCTACAAATAAATTAAAACCTCCCCTCAGGTCACTCATAAAAATGCTGAGTTTTTGTAAATCTGTTACACATTTATCACTACTCTTTAAGTTTAAACGAATTTGAGATTTATCAATTTTAAAAGTAGTCCTTCCCACTGTTGATTTTATAGCAATCAGACCCGTATTAACTTCTAGAAAAGAGAGCAGTGAATATTTTCACGTATGAGCATTCTAATTAAGGTTAGTTTTTATTTTAAATTCCACAATGACTTTAGATAAATACTTTTCAATTCCTATTTCAATTGCTGCCAAAGAAGCGTTCGCAAACGGAATAGTGGGAAAATCATACGCCTTCAGAGAGGAGGGTCACCGTTGGGAGCTGACTGATTCCCCGGGACGTTCCCGGGGTCTACGATTTTCTTTGAGACAGAACTTCCGGAGAAACCGCATGCGACCTGAGGAAAATAGCTGCGAATCCGTGAATCTCACGTACTTTGGGAAACAAGATGAATTGCGCCCTCACCCAACCGTCCGTTGAAAACTGGTCCGGTTAGATGTGCATAGCCCAGCGTTTTCAAAGTGAAGCGAGGAAATTGGCTCGTAAAAGTCTTTGAGGAAACTGTCCCAGAATCATTTTCATATCCATAAGACTTCTTACTAAATTTACATTTGTATCTTAAATTGTACGAAAGTTTGTAAAAATTCATTTTATCCACTTTTATTAATTATTTATTTTTCTCCCGAAATTTATCTTGAATAATTTTTCTCCTAAGGATAGGTTTTTGGCCATTTAACGCATTTCATATCGTCATGGGTTTTATAAACGCTAAGGTCACATCATCCCTATATTATTTTCCTCTTCAGTTCTTAGTGCCTTTTTTCAGTTTCTGTGTCATCCATGAAGTAAGTCTATTCTCTTCCTTCCCGCTAAAATCTTATTTAAAATCCTTCCCTCTATCACGGTCTTTAGCATCCAGCCTTCCCACAACATCTACCCCACCCCCTTTTTGTGCTTTCGTAGAATTTCAGTCCAGCGGCCTCCTCTTTCCATCCCATCATGTTTAAATTCTCGTCCTTTTCGCTCCTGTCCATCCGACTTATTTTCTCCATGCCTACATCTCGTAATCCTCTAATTTACGATCATTCTCTTGACTCAAGGACCAAGTAAAATAATATGTATTTCAAAGAGAATATGGGGTTTTGTGAAGATGAGAGGCGTACCTCTCAGGTGGGGAGATTATTTTGAAAAGAAATATTTGACGAGCAATCATTATTAGTTATCGGAAATTAATCGTTTGCCGTAATCTTGTTCAGTATCGAATGAATGGCAAGTCGATACCAGCCGTTGGTCATCGATGAAAACTTCCGATGTTATAAATATCGAGGTCTGCCGTCGTCGATGTAGAACGATACTCTCGTCGCTGGTCATCCCCCCACGAAGTAAAAAGGCGGAGGGGGGAGGGATGGGGGGAGGGATTGGGGGCGGGAGTGGAGAGATGGACTTGGCGGGGGGGGGGGGGAGGGGAGAGGTTGCTCTCTCTCTCCCCGTATCACTCCATCGCATTTCCCACGAGGCGTGCGTGCGAGTGCAGGGCCCTCTGCAGGGGAGCAAGCAGGGGGGTGACGGCGACTCACCCCCCTCCCTCCGTTAACCCCCACTTTTCCTCTCTCTCTCTCTCCCTTTAAGGCTTGCTTAATGGAAGGGGGAGGAGAGGGACACCCGACGCCCCCCACTCCGGTCGAAGAAGTGGAACCGAAACTGAACCGGAAAAATAAATAACAGCGAACACGAAAACGAAAAGGGGAGGCCCATTATTAGCCCCCGGCTTCCATTTACCTTCATCAAACAATTTTTAAAGGATTAGGTACCCCTCACCTCTTCATGTAAGTACACTGTCGAGAGGGGATGTCCGCGTGAGCGCACACCATACGTGCACGCCGTCGTGGCCCACTCACTCTAGGAGAGCGCCGGTACAGAAGTAAAATCGGATGGCGAACTCCTCTTTACGGCATGAATGGGCCAGTCGTACTTAATCGCCACCCCGTCCGAGAGCCGGAATTCCAAGCACTCCCAGCGGTGCGCTAATGTGCGGTGCGGTCTCTCTCTCTCAACGACACAAGTACACCGCGATCCACCCAAAATGTGTGTGGCAGAAGTTGCGAGAACCAAGCAGGGTGGGTAGGTAATTAGAGAGGATTTGGAAAAAGAAAGGTAAAAATATTCAGTAAAAACTATCAAATAACGAGCAAATTTGTATGCATACTGAAGGAAGACTCAATTAAAAACATGGATTAATTTACCTAATAAATTAGTTATTTGTTAGGCAAGAAGAGGGAGTAAAAGGCAGCCACAACCATGTATACGACAGGCCTGCGACATTACAAAACTGGTCATGCAGAATTGAAAAGTAAGAAGGGGAAATTCTGCTATCACATGGACATGACACACCGCTGTAGGCAGCGGGCGGCGTGAGGCATCCCCTTCCCCACAGAGAGAGAGAGAGAGGCGAGGGATGGAAGGAGAAGTTCGAAAACAACAAATAAAAGACAGGCAACATTGCACCGAGTACTAAAGTCATCAAGTGGCAGTCCCATGCGGGCATGAAGGAAGGGGTTTGATAACAAAATAAACAAGATTAGTGAAGGTGCATGGATTTGAATAAAACTAATTTTTCCCTAGACGTTGTGGGTGCAAAGTGGAATGTTTAATAAAATATATAAATATATATATATATATATATATATATATATTTATATATAACTCTGAAATTACTATCCCGTATTGTTCGGAAGGAGGAGCCCTTAAGTCAGCTAGCTCCTTCATCAATTTCTAGAATTTTATTTTCACGATCCAAGGGACCAAATGCATGTTTGATTGCGAATAATTTTGTGACACCTCGGCGGTGAAACATACAGGTCTGAATTTATTTGGTAAGTTCAACCTAGCATTAAGTCTCTTTTCTTCTCATGATTCCGAAAACTACTCCAGAAGCATTTCAGTGACTCTTTTCACTTCATCGTAAGAGTTTTCCACGATACGGGCTGCCCTTCGTTGAACCTTCTTAATTTTCCGGATGAGGCTTTTCCAGTTGGATCCCATTAACTATATCCATATTCTGTCTGCGGCACCAGTAAAGAAAGACAAACCCTACACACCGTGAACTCTGGGTGCGGTAGACACAGAGAAATCAGCACCTCGGCGGAGCTGAACGGGTCAACTCCCAAAGGCGACCACTATTCATGTCAGCCTGCCGTACAAGAGAATCACGTTCCTTTTTTATTTGATTAAATAGGGAAAAGAGTCGCCGAGGAACGGGGATGGCCCCCGCCCTGAAGCTGAAATAACTGCAGCCTTTCTATGGGGCAGATTTTGAAAACCTTAGAAATAATTTCAAGCTCTAAGGAAGAGTCTAAGTTACCCGAGTGTCGATTTACAGACGCGCTCTTTTGTACTTATAAAGTAGATGAGCAAAGCATAACCTATTCACACACACACACACACACACAAACAAACACGTACACACTAATTGCATGAATGGCCCATGTAAATTATCTTATGGAATTATATTACGGAAATATCTTATTTTTGTAAAAATTCATGTTCCCGCACAACTCCTCCGCATTAATTATCCAACGCGGTAACATTGGAATTATGGTAGCCTCGACTGCATTCGCTCACTCTGCATTCACTTGGACAATCGAAATTAAATGTGAGTAGGAGAGACTAAGAACTAGGTTGGAGTTGGAGTCACGCCTTGTATAAACGCAAAGGCCAGAGATTTATCGTATGTGTGTTAGATTACCTGGAAAAATAAGAGTTTTCTCGACTGGGATAACGCCAATATTTATTCGTCTTAAAGGAATAATTTTGATCGATCTTAAGCAACAACACTATCTAAGCCATAAATATAAAATTATGCCTGAAATATTTCTCTCTACTCTCAAGGAACACAAAACGGTTTGTGCAAATGCGGTTAATTTTAATAATAGCAGCCTATAATGTGAACGTAAAACTCTTGAGGTCACAATCAATTTTATTTCATCGCCATTTTTTAGCGATGATTGCAAAAAACGTTCGAAAATTACTTTAATAGACTTTTACCACTTGGTAATTCCATTTATGAATATAAATATATTCAATTACGGATGATTCGCGGCTAACAAACTGGATAACGATTCAATAGGCAATAAAAGTAACACTTTAATTGATTTTTCATGTCTTAAACTGAGCTTTGTGAAGAAACAAGAGTGAGCTTTCATTGAGGAAAAATCAATGAATTTCCGCATACAATACTGAAATCATAAATGTCTTTTGAAAGTTTTAATGACAGAACACAGAGATCGGAACGCATCAACGTAAATACTATACATTGCAACGTAGTCTAACGGTGCTTCCGGTACTGCTTTCGCGTCAAAATTGGAGCCCTTATCGGGAGTGCGTCCCAATAGCATCTTCAAGGTGTAATTTGTACCCACGAGCTGCATAACAGCCGTGGAGGGGAATCTTTCAATGCTTTGGAGTAATTAAGGCGGGACACCGTTTAATCACTGGAAGAGATTTTTCTTTAATAAAAGCACTTCGAGCATTTTTCAAAATCTGAATGAATGGGTCAGAGAAGTATGCGTACTTACCGATTCTTTAATTTAAATTCTTATCAGCACTTTCGCTTAGGTTGCTAGTTCCTCCCCGCACAGTTATTAAGCCAAAGGTTAGTTTTAATGAATAAGACTAGAGTCCACCCATAGACGAGCCCTGCGGCGAGAGAGATTCACGTATTCAGGATGAGCTGGCCAGTCCCTTTCCCTGAAACACATTTCGATTTCTTAAGAGAAATTTAAAATGGTTTAGTCAAAATTAATCATCCGGGATTCGAGCCTATTAATGTACTTTCAGTAACCTAAACACTGCACCACTCTAATATATGCTGTTCTTTCAGAGTTTAAATTGCACCAATTGATATTTTTCCAGTTATTCCTTTTACGGAGCACGAATCGATTAACTGGGACGTCTTTGAGCCGAACGAATAAAGATAAGTCCACTCAACTTCATCCCAGAATCGATATCTGTTGAATATTAGCGGATAAATTATGCAAAATGTCCGTATGAGCAACTTAAGGAACGAAGAATATATTTCAGAACAAAATGGAAAACTACATCTTCTGATTTTAAAGTGCGAATAAAGGAAGATAAAGGAAGAAATATTATCGTAACAAGCCGCCAAAGGGAGAAGGGATCTTCTTGGAGCCGCAAGGGCTTTTTTCTCACTGGTTTGGCTAATCGGGATGAACCGAGGTACGTATCACAGGTGTAGAGAGTAATCGTACATGTTCTTATATGTAGTATTACTTATAACCGAAGGCAATGTCTTAGTATTCGACCCTTTGATCTTCGGAGCTAAAAATGTAACGAAACATGTTATGACGATAAATAAGTTCAAGGTTCGTTAATACTTTATTGTCCGATACTCCCGGTTGCATGGTAAGAAAAGAAAATGTAGAGGAACGAATTTGAATTGAGATCTATTCCCATTCAATACTAGAATTTTTTTACCATCACTCGCTATGATTTCAAGGTTAAACAATCTTACAAATCATTATGAATCAATATATACCCAAAATAAGTACATAATTAAGAAATCGCTATTTTCCACAAAATTATTTTATTATATCTGGGTGCTCCTGTCATTTAAACCTCCCGGACTGAACCGAGCCCACTGAATGCATCCAAAAGCTGCCTACATTTCCCCTCGCCCACCTTGTCCGGTTCCTATCGGTCCCTTACCTCTCCTCCCCTCACCCTCCCCCTGCGCATGTCCTCTCAGCTCTTCCCCGAGAACGCCATTCTGATGACGACGGTCGTGCCGTCAAAACGTAAAATACATACTGTGAGTGTCCTTTCTTTGTGTATCTGTATGTTGAATATTTTCCTCTCTTCTTCCTTGAGAAAGGTGGCTTAGACCAGCGAAAATTTGAAAACTAATCAGTTTCTTTGGTATTGTTTCTATGTTTTCTACATACTCGTATGTGGGTGTCCTTTCTTTTTGTTTCTATGTTTTAAAAATTCTACATATGTTTGTTTACAATTTAATTATGTTTTAATTAAAAATGTTTTCATATCTGAAAACGATATGTATTTTTATTTTTATAAGGTTTTGAAAATTATTTCATCCAGGTGACGACCTTGGTGAGCGATGCACAAGTTGAGTCCTTCAAAAAAGGTTTTTGAAAACTTTTCTAAACATATCTTGCATTATTCCAGCGATGACATATGTAGTTTCCTCCTGAAGAGCTTCTAAGGACTTTTGTCGAACTTTGTAAACCTCAACTCTGAGATATCTCCAAAGAAAAAAATCACATGGGTCAAATCCGGGGAGCGAGGGGGCCATGGACAGCATCCCCTCGTAAGGAGATCAGGCGGTCGGGAAATTGTCCTTGCAGGATTTGGCGAGAACGACGGGCCACATGAGCCTTGGCAACATCCTGTTGAAACCAAAAGCCTTCTGCATTATACTCCTCACCATACTTTTCCATTTTGGGGAGTATAAAGTTCTCCACCATCTCACGATACCGCACAGAGTTTACAGTAACAGTTGAACCTCGATATTAAAAACAATTAAGCCCCAATAATGCGTATGGAGGACACAGCGCACAAAACTGTCACTTGGGAACTATTTAAAGGTCTTGGGTGAAGTTTATGAGGGTTGTTAGTCGCCCAGTATTGAAAATTTTGCTGCTTATTTACTGAGCCAGTGAGATGAAAATACGCTTCATCCCTAGACCACAGTGTCCTCTGCGTCACCAACACACTATCATTGTTCTTGAAAATGTTTCTACGACAAGGCCTCGATGCTCACCAGGCAACTGAAAGGTAATTAATAAAAATCGCGTTCTTTCATCCAGCTAACATCACTACTTTCACTCCACGTATTTACTTACGTGCTCTTCAGTGATTTTTTTAACTATGGAGTCCATTCTGACTCACCCTGTAGGCTGCGCTCAATTGTGGAGTATCGCAAAACAGTCGGTGTTTCCCAGACTAGTAATAATTAAGGTTAACCATTAAATCTTGAAAGTATTTTTGGTAAACCAAAGAAAGCTGTTTCATAATTATATGAAAGATCACTGTGCCTTTAATAAAATCTCAAGAGGAAAAAAGAAGAATTTGAACTTAGTATGCATACCGACAAAAAGACAGTGACTGAATGTATAATTAATTATGATGACTCCTCCAAATTGAGGATAATGTTTAAGGCAACCAGAGTATGCCCAATGAATGCATGTGAAGTAATGCGTGCGGCTTCATTTCAAGCATCTAAATATATTAGCAAATTGCCGCAGAGGTTTTCTTAGTCAAACTTAAACGCTTGATAAAGTTCTGATGCATAGCCAATAGTCCACTTCTATTAATATGGTTCGACGTAAAAGAGCAAATTCTTACTTAATTATCCGAAATTTGTTCTACTGACTTAAATCGCAGAAAATTAGCTCAAATTCTCTAAGCGCCATTTTTGCACACTTCTTTCTCACGCAAGTGAAAAGAAATGCTACTCGTAATCATAGACACAGGACATCTTGAGCCTTCACCGCCCAGCGTTACTTTTTGCACGCACGCGAGGTCAATTGCCATATCAGCCTCACTTTCTTTCAGATAAGTCCAAGAATTCTAACAAATAACTTACTACAACTTATACATTCGCTTGCATCGTTCTACCGCTTCCTGCACATGTTCCGCTCTGAATATATTTTATAAATGGAATACTCGGGAAAGCACACACACATAAACACGTCATCACATTACCGGTAATATGTCATTCAGAGACGAAAGAAGAAAACGTAATAAACCTCGTAAATACAGGTAGCTTAAAAGAACCGAGTCTATTTGGAATAGAATTGATCACCCCTATTTCCTCCAACTAAATTCCCGTTAGGCTCGGAAAAAAACCATTCATCATCGAAGAAAAGGGCTAATCCAATTACTTTCCCACCGCTCACTAAAGTTATATTTTTTTAAATTCCATTAATAGTCCTCCCAGATTAATCAATTGTTTTCCAAGTCTAGGAAATGAAGTACGTCAACTATAATGCTTATGGAGGCCGTTTTTATATTGATCATGCATATTAGAAATGAATATTATGATTCAGGTGCGATTCATAGATGTAGGCAAAATTCGAGAGGAGGCAGAATTCCGGTAAGGTGTGAGTCAGGGATGTGCAATACAGTCCAATATATTTATTGTGCACGCAGAAGCAGCTTGGTTAAACTTACAAAATAAATTCAAGGCCGCATGTTGCAGCGGCGAGGTCTCGCAAATTATTCGCACTCCAACAAAGTAATTGGTCGCTTGGAACGTGAATATAAAATTCGGGAAATAGATGCCAGAACCAGCAGACTTAAGGATTCCCTCCACCCACGGAAAATGCGGGGTTGTAATTGTAGGGTTATTGATGGCAAAAATCCCACTTGCCAACCACAGCGTCGTCTAGGGAATAATTAGTTGTTCTCAAATGCGTGTCCTTCCACGAATCTCATGTGTTTTTCTTTCAAAATCTTTCCACGTGGCAATATTAGAATGCCATTAAATAATGTAGTTCGTGTTACAGTTTTTCTTACCCTGCTTTCAAGTTTCTCCTTCCATCCCTCGTCTTTCTCTGTGTTGGGGGGGACGCCTCCGCAGCCTGCAGTGGCGTTTCACATTCCCTACCTGTGTCTTTGGGAGCGAAGACCATGAGTTTGTATGCCCGTGTAATAGTAGAATTTCCCCTTCTTATTTTTCAATTCAAATTTCCAAGTTATTGGATGGATGTTCACTAAATTTGTATGTCCATGTGTATGTTGGTTAATAGTATACGAGTATGTATTTGTATTCGTTTTCTAATGAATGTACGGCTGTATACACCTCTGTGCGTGTAGGTGTGCATTAATATTTTTTTTGCATTTGGTTTTATTCTCTCTTACGGATGGTGACCCAACACCTCCTCCATACGCACGTGAGGCGGCTTGCGGGGTATTATGTAGATGTAGATGCAACCCAGTGTGTCGTGACAGAATGTAAGCACAGTTGCAGGAAAGTACATTTCCCAGGGGTCACCACCAAGAGTGCTCACGCAGCCCATCTCCCAATTAGGGTGGGCACCAGGGGGACGGAAGGGGGAGTCAGGGTAGAGGGGGAGAATGAGCTGCCCCGGGCGGGTAAGCGGCAGACGAGGGTGGAACGCCATGAGTGTTTGGGACGAGCTGCTTAAAACCGCACCTCGAAAAGGACCTCGACCCCCTTCCTTAAAAACCCCAAAACACGGCAATTAATTTCGCATCTAAATACAGCATGTATTCGCACAATCAACTGTCATATTAATACAAAGGTCATATCAAAAGTCGTACGGGAACCGTTTCCTATCGGGTGAACGTAATCCTCTGAAGAAATTCCAAGTATAAATATGATAACGGGCAACGTTCTTCTTTGATAAGATTTCTTTAGGAACAAGTAGGGACAAAGAGGATAGGAAAAAAATTCGGAATCACCATAGCGTATTCTTTATCCTAAAAAAATTAAAGCAATAGATAGCGAATGATTGGCTATCTCGGAGACTACTAATAACATTGTTCGAACGCGGTAGGGCTGGAATTGATCACCCCTATTCCATCAGGATCACCCAAAATTCGATCAAAATTTGTCTGATTCCAAGAAACTGCGGGAGATACCCTGACAGTAACTCTTTGGTTGAGTCATCCGCTAATTTGCATTTCAATGCAACAATTTCAGAGTGTAAAAATCATTCGCCTTTACCAGGATACGAACCCGGATCCCTCGATGTCCGATCGAACGTTACATTTTCCGTTCTATTCCTATGAGAAATGAGTTCACAGACAAGCGTTGATGTTTTAACTGGTGAAGGATATCGTGCGCAGCGTTGCTTAAATCATATGACACATCGACTGATAGGCTGAGTATTTATTACCGGAAATCCTTGTGAATATTGACGAGGCATTGTCCGTATCTGTTGCTGAAGAAGTAGATTCCATAAATATTGGGGCCGCAGATATTATGGACAGACACAGTAGGCGACGAGCCATTTAGATTAGGACGTGGATTGTAAAGAGGGGAGGGGTGATAGAAATGTGGGTTTTGAGTACAGCTCTGGAGGAGTTGGCTTTGGGAGAAAGAAAGACGTTAAGAAGATCCGTAAGAATCACAAATAAAGTCTTTTCCCCTCTCCGATTAAATTATAAATATCGGTCTGGCTCTGTGTCCAGCTCACAATACCATACAGCCTACCTATAGGCTAAGGTGAACCACGAGATTCTTAATTAGCACTGCCGCAAAATATATAATTTTGCGTAACAGTCAAATCGTAGTTCATTTAATGTGCTAGATTAAAGCAATACACATATTTCATTAGAGGCATAAAACTAGCGCTTCGATGTCAGGTCTACCTGAGGATTGAATATCGTGGAAATTTCGCAAATTAAAGCGCCAAAAAGGAGTTTCCCACGAAGTCTTTCCTGCGCTCACGCATTTCCTTACGTAATTTGCTGCTTTCATTAATTGCATCCTTACTAACTGACTTCTCTCAAAGCTGAATGTGTGATTAAATCTCTTTTTCGACGCCGTCTTTAGACATGTTTTGGACCACCTCACATCCTTCCCTCCGACGTGATGCACTCCTGATCTGTGCCCTTCCCGCTCCTCGGGCTTCCGAACTTACGTCGAATCGACAGATACGGCTACCCGACAACAGAAGATACTGCTTGGAAAAATGCTTATCCACAGATACTAATTAATGGCGATCAACATAATCATTATATTCAGACATGAAATCATTGTAATGTACAAGGTCTGACCCAAAAGTAGTATGACTTTTTTTCGGTTTCTCTGGCTGGATTCGAAGTAAGAGAGTCTCAAAAAAGTCTGGATGCCGGCGGTAGTTGGCTCCAAACCTTTGCGGAGGGCGGATATTTCGTTTGCGAAACTTCTATAAAGTGACCTCTTTACGTTCCGTCATGAACCGGTTATTGGAACAGCGCAACGCCATCAAATTCTGCGTGAAACTAGGCAAAATCAGGAAAGAGACTTATGGCATGCTCAAGGCAGCTTATAGTGATAACGCCATGGATAGATCGGGTGTTTTTGAGTGGAACAAGTTATTTCGGGGGGTTGAGAAGTATTTGAAGACAACGAATGTTCTGGACGCCCCTCGACCTCAAAAAGTTATAAAAAACTTGCAAGAGTGAAGGCTTTGTTGAACAGAGATCGCAAGATTAAGTGATTGTATGGTTTCTGATGGACTTAACATCCCTAAAAGTGATGTGCATCGACTTGTGACCGAAAACACGGGTATGAGAAACGCGTGAGCGAAGTTGGTGCCGCGAGGGCTCTCTGAGTAACGGACAACCTGGCCCAGCGCAGCGTAGCAACACCTCCTTAGCCACCCTACAGCCCTTGTGTTGCCCCACCAGACCTCTTCCTCTTTTCCCGCCTGAAATCCGTGCTAAAAGGACGTCATCACGGCTTGGTGGAAGCGTTACAACAGGTCCGTGACGAGGGAGCTTAGCGACATTCCGCGCTCCGCCTTCCATGAGGCGTGCGAGGCGCGGAAAACCCGCTGGCAGCGGTATGTGGACGCACAAGGGTGCTACTTCGAAGACTTTTAAGTGAATTTATTAATCCTGGTAACACATATTTTTTTAATCGACTCAGTTCTACTACTTTTGGGACATAACATGCATGCTTATTTCGAAGAGCAGATACTTGAAAAAATCTTTTTCCACTTACAATAATTTTCTTGCCAGTCTATGGATTATTGTGCGTAAAAATCTTATCTGCCTCTACGAAATTGAAGATCGTATAAATGCTAGCACCATTTTACTAATTATAAGCCATCGTGGTCGAGTTTGCGACCGTTTAAACAGCATTGGTCACCCATCCCTACGTCATGAAATGTGGGCTAATAAAAGTTAACAATACCCTCTCTACAAAGGTTGATGCAATTGTCAATACATAATATAAGTTGACACCAAACGATCGCCATTATCAGGTGCCATCGATATTCTCCAGTTCCTGTGGTCACTAGAATGGATACAGTTACGAAAAATGTCGAACGAAACATACAATTCGCCTGAAGTAAAGCAGGTTCTAAGCATTTTTGGACATATTTGTTGCCAAATAGGCTCTAAAGTACTCATATCTACTTCTACAGTAATTAAATGAATACCTTAATGATCAAACGTGAGAAATCTCTTTCTGAGGATAAAATGAAAACTATGTCAATTTCTCTAAATAATTAGTGCGGTGGGGCCAATTTGGCTCACATCGGTGACATCTTAAGGGACCGTACCCGAACACCCCATTTAATATTTCGTTAAATCTTTCATGTTTTAAGAAATTTACTTCACAGTCATTATCACTGAAAATGTAATGATCAAAATTATAAAACTAAATTGCGAAACATAATTTTATCCCATATACCCCACTACATGAAACCATCAACTATGTTTAAGAAAATAAACCTCGCGTGAGCCTGAATTTGCATGAATCGCATCCAAGAGCCTTCTAGTTCCCTTTCATATGATCACCTCCTGATGCATGCGGTGCGCAGTTGATGTCACTCATTCAATGGAAGGCTTCCAATTATATCTTCGGGAGACGCATTTAACTCCAGAGATATTACTCTGGAGTTAAGTCCGTCTTATTCGGAGAACTTGCTCTTATTTGGCAAAGTCGAAAATTAATTTATTCTTCATGGGTGACCAGTGAAGATTTTTGTCACATACACAAGCCAAATAAACTTGCTAATAAGGCTTTCCGTTCCTTTTTGATGAAAAAAATGATTTCTCTTACACGTCATTACAGAGCTCGAAGGCATTCAAGGTTTGTCCCAATCCATTAAAAATAAAAGTAGTGACAAGAGTCTAAATGCGAAATGAGCAGCTTGGACGATGAAAAGAACGCCGAAAACGTGAGGAAGCCTCTTGAGAGAATTTAAGTGGGAGGGGAGGAGAAAAACTCTTACGCCGGCCGGAGGAAGAACGCCTACAGGGTGGACGTGATTGTGGGAACTGCGTGTGACGAAATGAAACATGCAAGAAGGATTAATTATCCCAATCAGACAGTAAATATTTCCTTCAGATTTAGACAGAGGTGCGCAAATTAGTCGGAAACTGAACAAAAAAGACTTCTACTCTACGCGATGAAGCGACCAATTGTCACTCAATGGCTGGCTGGCAAGGTATGAAATAACAGCCCTCACCGCACGCCACTGAGGCGGCTTGCAGAGTGATGTGCAGGCATATGTGACGCCGATAATTTATGGAGGCTGACTCTTGAGTTGAAATGTTTTTATGAAAATTCAACCCTACGTACCCATATTAATATATTTGAATTTTTTCACAGACCAATGTCTATTAAGTCTGTGGAAAAGTACAATTCTTTCTGCATAAATATCAATTACTTCCACGAAGTGAACCGTGATACCGTCCAGTATATTTAGCACTACATTTCAGCATTTTAATATCTATACCTCGAATTTTTTATTTTTCAGGGTAAACTGCAGGAATATTAATTACTAAAATGTCAAATTTTAAACTATTAAATAAATATATAATAAAAAAACTAGCTTATATAATTCAGGCGCAGACAAGCGGAGGATCCAAGGTGAAATGTGGAAATGAAATTATTTTTCTTCCCTATACCCAATTAAAAATTACTTACTGGAAAAGGGAACAAAGAGCGGTCTTCGTTCGGCTAAAATACCAAAATTTATACTCTGACAAATTCATTTGCACATATGACAAAAATGATCGTTAACACTTTTACAAAACTTTGGTCAGTCCAATATCAATTGAACATAAAACGCGCGAGTGGCGATTTCCTCTTGGTCTTGTAGTCGCATCGAAGCCGCGCGACTGAATGTGCGACAATGTCCTCGGAGAAAGAAATGGGAGTCGAGGGGACAGGCACCCTTCGAGTCACAACAGATGACTGCCTCAGATCTTTCCTAACTGGTAGGTATTCACTTGTCCGCCGTAATTGCATTGGAAGAATCTCGCCCTCCTACCAATTGAAATTCTCCTCATTTCTTAATTAACCCCTCTTCGGGCGGCATAGTTTCGTGTGAGTTCGGAGTAATTTAAAAACAACACCTCCACCGCCGCATACCCCCCCTCCTCTCCTCTCCCTCCTCAGGGGGCCTCCTCCTCCGGTGCCCGCCTTGGCCCACCCGCCCCACCGCCCACCAGGCGACGGAAGGAGGCATTTCTTACTCCCTGGATTGAGGAACGGAAGAAAACATTCATCCATCCTTCGCTTCACTTCATTTCTTCGTCAATCCTTCGACTTGAGCGTCTTCCCCTAATTAATTCAATCCATTTTTCTCCCGGTCTTCCACCGACTTTATGTATCTAGTCACGTCTCTCGATTAACGAGACTTCTTTCCCCTTCCTACACCCATTTATAGACGTTGCCCAAGAGAAATTGCTCCGATTTTTTTATCCGTTTTATATTCATGCATAACTCTTTGCACTATCATTTGGTAAGACTCCCTTTGAGCATCAACATTGACATTTACCTTACCAAGATATTCTTTGAAACAAAACTGATTTTCACATTTTCATCGAAAAGTTCAATTAGATACCTAATATCTAATATGACCGATAATAATTCTGTGTGAGAGTCATTTTCTCTGCTAGAAACGTTTTAAACATTTGAACGTCCTAAGATATATCAAAATAGTTCTTTACAGAGGATTTTTGCAACACGATATAAATTCACGTTTTCCATCTACTTTAATTCCTAATGTCAGTTCGAATTGCTGTATTAAAGCGTGAATATTTTTGGGGCGGATTATCCATACGGAATCCTGACTTGACTTTAAACAAAATGCTCCCCATTAATCCCTGATCTTAATTGAAAAAAATATTCCCCAGCGAAAGCGACCGCAAACATGGCCGCGCCGCGTTCCTTCCCCTGGTTACGATAAAAGATCTGGAGGCACCTCCGACTTGAATCACTCAAACGGGACGCCCGAGAAAATGATTCCATTCAACCTCCTCTCTCAATCGCCATTGTCAGCCATGGCCAGCCCATAGTTGAAAGCCTTTAGGTATATACTACCTATTGACCTCCCTAAACTCACGACAGTAATATCTCCGCAAATGGTTGAAATTATAACTCAAAGGCAGCGAACTACGCTAACATAAGCATTCAATTCAAGAGAGAGAAATTGATCGAACGAACGGACAGGCTTAAAGTGTCATTTGTCTCAAGCACTATTGAATACCAAAATTATTTATCCAGCGTATAGGTAGCTTTGCTAATGTAAACCATTTTCATACTTCTTATAAGTAATTTACCGGTTAAGGTATGTTTTGGATGGACACAACTACCAAATAAATATTTTGTGAATCCTAAAAAACACAATCCAGTAACCTACTCTAAATCAGGTCCCTCTTCATCTCTGTATATTTCCTCCCTCTCTTCATCCCGTCCAACCACCCTTTTCTATTACTGTCCTTTCCTCGTTTGCCTAACATTCTTCCCTCTATTACAGTCCTCAACATCCCACTGCCGATTAATACGCCTTTCATCCATTTTTCCTACCTCCATAGGATTTCTCCCAATAAGCCCCTCTAATCGCCCTCCATATCTCGTACTTCCTCACTTGTTTTCCTTTCGGTCTATGTCACCTTCCATTGACAACGTTTCCACGCACTACGCTACACATCTAAGTTTTGACGAGTCTTTTCTTAAGATTTTTACTCAAAGTCCCTGTCTTCAACTCCCTCATCCTTGTGAAAGTCTTTGCCTAGCCCAATTCTTCTCCTCACGCCCCTAATACTTTCATTGTGTTGGTCCAAAATACTTTCGAGATATGTAAACTGTTATACTTGCTCTAGTTTTTGCCTTTCTATTTTAATGTTTAGCTTAGCCTTTTCCTTTCTGGAAAATCGCATAACCTTTGTTTTATTAATATTGATCCTCATCCCATATCTATCGCGCTGAACCTTCAATTCACTCAGCAATGCTTTCAACTCCTTAGCTGACTGAGCAACTAATGCTTGGTCATCAGCAAACCTAACCGAGTTTACGAATTCCCCTCCGATTTTCATTCCTACCTCCAGTTCTTCCCATGCCTCTTTAATCATGTCCTCCACATACGAGTACATGTTGAACAGCATCGGTGATAATGGGCAACCCTGCCTTACACCTCTTCCTAACACTGCCCATTCGGACTCTCCGTTCCCCACTCGCACTTGAGCAGTCTGAGAAAAGTACAGGTTGCGGATAAGTCTCATGTTCCTCCAATCTATTCCTATTTTCTGCAATATACTCATTAGTTTTTCCCAATTCGCTCTATCAAACGCTTTTTTGAAATCTACAAAACAGGCAAAAACGTCCTGATTGTATTCTATATTCTTCTCGATTAGTGATCTCTTTCATACTATTACTGAATTATAATTAACGTCAAGAGTCAATCTAACATGAAATAAGTCGAAAATTAGAATTCCAAGGTAAAAAAAAGTTAATGGCACTAGTTTCAACTTAAAAGCGGGAGTGCATGTAGATATATATATTTTGAATGTTATTATTCCGATCCTTACTCGCATAAAGCTTAACTTAGCTGCGTAACAATCGAATGATATGTATCACAATCGTACGTTCTTAGTGTGGAATTAAGCCAGTATACACACTTTGGCTTCCAGTGCACCTAAGTGCTTGTATAGATGAAAATCTCTCCCGGAAAGAGGGGTGCACTAACGCTGAAGGATGTGTTTGGAAACGTTGAAAAATAATAAATTTTCAGAGGACTTGAGGCGGAGGGTGGTGGGGGACCATTTATTTCGGCATAAATATTGGAACTTCCACAAATATGAATACATATTGTCACATGCACACGTTCTCATTTATACACGTGAATTCCAAAAGACGTCATGCAATAACATATCTATTCGTTTACAGAATTATTTTGCTTTACAATTTGATAATTAATGACTGCTTAGGTTTGATTTTGTTATGCCTGTTTGCTCTATGAGGAAAGAACTAGTGCTTCATCTATCTCTCAGATGTGACCTCTCAGGTTTGGTGTTATAATCATTTCCTCCTTTCTGTGTCATCAGCAGGTTCGAGTGTCCTGTCTATCTAAAAGTTTAAGTCTTAACAACTTCTTGGGAGAAGTTTTGGCAAAAATATTTAGATTAATCCTGGGAAAATCCCCCTGATTCGTCCAAAATTGTTACAACATGAAGACGGGTGTGGCAGGCACTTGAGATGCGAAGAGAACAAGCGAGACTTAAACTTTTGGAAAGGTTCAGAACAAACGAGTGTAACAAAGATACAGAAGGAATAATTATTGCCCCTAACTATTTAAGTAGATCAGACCGTAAAGATAACAAAAGGGAGATATGTATGTTGGTATTGAATGCAGTTGCGGTGCAATGCAATGCGGTATTTCTTTTTCCCTTTCTTGGGTGGTGACCTAACACCCCCCGCAACACGCCCTTGCGGTGGCTTGCGGGGTATTATGTAGATGTGGATGTACTCGAGCACAGATAGATCCGTTCTTTCTCCCGACAATCAGGAATCATAATTGTAAGAACTCAATGTCATAAGTGAAAGAGCATAGACATTCGATTTACAAGTCAGGACAAGATTGTACGTTGCACAGAAAAAAGGTATGTTCGTTGGTGCATGTGTGTGTCAGTTGATAGTATATGCATGTGCATGCTTGTAAGTTGAAAGAGTGATTCCACATAAATATGGCATTCGCGTCTGTGGGCGTAGATTTGCATGAATTTGTCGGTTTGGCAAGTGGTTTCATTGTATTTTACGGGTGCTGACCTAACACTCCTCGCCACAGAGAATTCACCTTCTCAAACGCTTGTCCATTAACTGCAGATTATAATGAAATACCCGGAATCGCAGGAATCCACCCCGAAGGGAAGGACTGCTTCGAGTCCATGAGATGAACTACAGTGCGTGGAGAAAAACCTTATGTTCCCTCAAGCAGTAATCGAACGCAATTGCTCGAAGAGCGATCACTCTGCAGGTCACTAGAGAACTTAACAACTGAAGACTTGACGAAATGCACAAGCGATGTGATGGGACGGCGCAAAGGATTCAAAAGGATATAGGAAGAGATTGGCAGGGAAGGGGAAATCTCGCAAGGGTTGCCAGGAACCAATCCCGGGACTGATCTCTCGTGAAGACTGCCAAGATGGGTAAGGAGAGTGCGGGCAGGATTGGACGAAAGCGCGGAAGGGCGCGGAACAACATTTGCGATGAAGGGGCCAGTACGCCCCTCCGTAATGAAGTGAGCCGCAGAGCGAGCGAAAATGAACCGACGAGACAAAGCCAAGCCAGTCGGCGTAGTTCGAAAAAAATGGCGGTCGCACACCGCTCGGGATAAATTTCTCCCGGAAAGGAATCCTGCAGGTAATTCTAACCGAGGACGGAAGCGCCCTTGCTCCGGTATTCCTCCGGGAGGGATCCGAAGGCTGACTTTATTCCGATGGGCAACCCTTGCACGTTGACGCTTCGCGAACCGACGGTGGGGCAAGGAACGGGGGCTGCACTGGACGGGGAGGGGGCTCTTACACTTTCTCCCATCGACGAAGAATAGCTGACCGGTGGGGGGATGGCTCCTCCGCCGCCAAAGCCCATCCCCGCCGCCGTAGTAATGGCCAGGAGGGCTTGCGCTGGGTTGTTGCTGTCTGCCGAGGGGCAGGGGGTGGGGGGGAATCGTGGGAAGGAGAAGTGGGGGAGAGGGCCTTTCTTTATCCCCCTCCTCTCGCTGCTGCTACATTCCCATTGCCTTTCCCATTATTCTCCTACCCCCTTTCCCCTGCTTCTCACCCCCCTGCTCACTCTCACTTGCACGGGGTGTTTCAAGAGGCGGGCGAGGAGAAGGGACGCGGGGCGCTTTTTCGGGCCGTGTTCAAAGGGTTTCGAAGAACGGGAAGCGAGAGATATTAGAGATGGATGGGCGCGATTGCGAGTGTTTGGCCCGAAGGCCCGCGCGGAAGACAGCGAGTGAGAGAGGAGGAGGGAGGGAGGAGGGAGGGAGGAGGGAGGGGGCGCAGTCTGTTCTCCCCCACCCCTTTGCTCTCGGGAGCAGGGGGGGAGAGGTGGCGGTCGCTCTAGAGGGAAGGGAGGAAGAAGAAGGGGTAGACGCTTAAAGTGGTCGGGGTGGGGTGGCGGCGATGGCGTGGGCCAATGGGGGCTCGCCCTTTTATTGCCCGCCGCCCACCAATAAGAGCGGCCGCCTCCCGCTTAACACACGCTCATCGCATTAATCGCGTCCCGTTTGCCGCTCGCGACAATATGTGCGAGCTCTCCAACCCCTCTCTCCCTCGAAATACGCCAACCTCTGACCCCTCACCCCCCCCCCCCTCTCTCCTCTTCTCTCTCTCTCTAATATCCCCATATCTAGAGTTAAGGGGAGTTGAGCTACGCGAGACGCGTTCAATTCCTCCCCCTCGCGGTACATACGTACAACATCCCGCTGCCATCACGCCTTCTCCTCCCGCCCGAGCCGACCGACGCCTGCATCGCATTCTGTGAACGAACTTGGGGCGGGGAGGGGGAGAAATAAGGGGGTGGAGAGCGTTCTTCCCTCCTGCCGCACTTCCTTCCCCCGCCCCCCGGCTCCCAGCCAACTTCCCCGGGTGGGGGGACGCAAAAGAGAGAGAGAGGCGGGAGTAGTGAGGCTTTTATCCTCGCCGCCGTGTGGCTGCCCGCCCCCTCCCTCCCCCCTATCCTCTCCGCCCCCCGCACCGAAGAACACCCTAGACGCTCACGGACACGCACGCTCTACCTCCCTCCGAGGGTGTAGGCGGGGGTGCGCGCTTAGGTGTTGCTGCACTGCTCACGCGGATCGCGGACGGATGGGAATGGTGCGCGAAATGTTACTTGAATTTGTGCGCGATAGGCCTGTGGTGGACGTCGCCGGAGTCCCTGGCCCCGCACCGGGGAGAAGAGGCACTTTCGCGTGCTCACGGTAGGGCTGTGCGAGATGCATTCTCCAGTGACGACGACGGATGATTAATTAAAGAGATATCGATGTTGAGACGAAACACCGTCGTGGAGATAACAATCTGGAATTCACCGAGCGACACCGAAAATAACGAGTTTCACACAAAATTCGAAAATATAGGGAGCAGCGTGGAGAGTGAGCATGGACTTTTTTGACCGGAGGGTCTGGCTTTTATTCCGGGCGAAACCTCGGGGTGCTCTCAGATTCACCTTAGCTGTGTAATTTTACGGATGTTTATGGGAAACAGGAGGTGACAAAGGGAAACGACTTGAGCCTCCTTACTCTGATCTCTACCTTTCACATGCCATTCTGCACAGTGTTTACCATTGGGTGTGGCCGGAGCTACCCAACCAATCTTCAGGGTTAAATATTGTGGTTGGTTTAGCGGAAATAAAGCCATCTTCGACGTTGCTCATTATTAATATAGGGGTTTGTCCCTCAAATGTAGGCAATAGTAGAAATTATTCCTTATACCTTGTCCTCGCGGAAAAATACAGTGTTATATAAATTTCAGTTACTTCACTCTCTCGTCAAACGGGAATTCCTCGTGCATTGACGCAATGGGTTGCTCCGAAAATATTGTTGTTTCCAAATACACTTTCACTAAGGTCTTAAATTAACCTAAAAGGAGCGACAAAAATAACTCCTGATAAATTCAATCCGATATATTCTGCAACAACTATTCGAGACATATTTGTCAATAATCCTTAATCTCGAATCGAGAAACCCAAGGACTTAGAACACATTCCACAAGTTTTCCCCTCTTATATACAACGTGCGCAGCAAGTGCTGAAAAAGCTTATTTGCATGCATCCTGAGTCTATAGATCTCAATGAGACGAAACAGCGAATAGGGCAAGGACTCCTCGCTTAGTACAGATCCTCCTTAAAGGATGATATCATTGCAAGCGTAAATTAGAGTTCAGCAGTGCAAGGATTTTGAAGCGAACTGCAAGAGTAATGACGTTTTTTTCACTGGTCTAGCTTCCCAAATCGATATGACATATTGTTTTACTCAGGAAAAAATTCCGGATATCATGGGCATCATCCGCAGAGAAAAAAGGTGAGACGGCATCGTGTATCGATCAGATATGCGCCGATTTGCGAAGGAAGAACTTCGTGTCGGTGCATTGAAACGTTTTTAGTTTCCTTACTGAGCGAGACAACCAGCTTGTTCGCATTAGTTGCGGTTTCCACCCATATTTAATCGTATTTTACGAATAATCCGAGCGGAAAGCACTGCATCTGGGCCTTGTTGTGCAACCGCTCCACAGTTGGCGCCAGTCAAACGAGTTCTTCAAAAACAAATCCTCCGGTGGACCGCAAATACTCGTTAGCGGCGGGCGAGGCAGGCGGGCAGGCGTGCGGCAGGGAAATCGATGGCACAATCCGCCCGCCGGCCGTCAGCGGCTTTTCCCTTTTCGACGCTTTTCCCGGCCGTCTGATCGGTCGGCGCTCCACTGGGGGCGACCCCGACATCACCGGCGACACATGCGCCATACGTGTACATGCCCCAACTCGGACAAACTTCATTGTTCTGACATCTGGGAGTTTTTAGAAATTAAAATGATTATTTCAAGATCCAAAAAGTTTGTAGCTTCAATGCAAAATATTCAATAAAGTTCCAAAAATGTGATAAACATCGTGAAATATAGAAGTTTGGAAAAGAATTTTAATATTAAGTCTTCACCGCGTTATTTCGTGTTCCACGTGTTATGATTGGCAAACGCCGCTCCCCCTCGCGTGCCAAAAAACAATCTCTCTCTCACACCCAATCTCTATTCCTGGACCTAATCCGATATAAACACACTATATATACAAATCCTCGTCCCGGTCGAGGAAAATATTTTTACACTTGTCATCTGCTCGATTCCGCCTTCCCGACCTCTCCTGTGTTCACCTTTATGTGTGTTCCTTTCCCCTTTCCTTATCTTTATTTCTATGTTAATGAATATATACATACATACATATACATACATACATTCATATATATATATATATATATTCCTCCCATGGACTACAACCTTGATGTGGCGGAAGGGCTTGTGCGTTCCGATGACCCCTGGAGCTGGTCTGGCAGGAGTAAAAATAATTACTTATGGAAGGGTCACCATGCCAGGTAGGTTGAAGGTTAGGAGCCAGACGAAAGGTAGTCCACGCAGTGTCTGTTCCTCAAGTGAGGCGGCTGCAAAGGCGTCTGACCCCAGTGGGGTGGCCATTCAGTGATGGTGCCACGTTAAAAACACTATTGAGGAAGGCAACGGGAAACCACCTCAATTATTATTCCCAAGAGCGAAATGTTGGACAATATAGAGAACATAGGTCCTGGCAACTGTGGGACTTGACCCAATCGGCCGTGTATCGTTTCCGGCAGTGGGGGAGGCAAGCCTTCCACGGTTGTCATCCCACGAAACACTAGCGGGAGGAAACCGATAGCAGCAGAACAGAAGACGATGGAAAGGAGACAAACTATGGAAATTTCACTTGAATAGAGATTTATTCACGACCCGGGTTTCAAACACTTAATGTCATCTTCAGGTTAAGTGTTTGAAACCCGGGTCGTGAATAAATCTCTATTCAAGTGAAATTTGCATAGTTTCTCTCCTTTCCATCATGGATAAATTTCACAAGGTTAACCCTAATACCGTTCGGTTTGTTAAGAGAACAGAAGGCGCCGAAGAAGAAGACAAAATTAGTAATAATTAGAACTTGGAATGTTAGGACAATGTTGAGGACAGGAAAATTAGACAATCTTAAACAAGAGATGGGAAGAGGAAAAGTAGATATTTTAGGTCAATGCGAAGTGAGATGGAAGGACTGACTACTGGAATAACTGGAGTGATTGTTACAGAATAATATACTCGTACAGCGACGGCTAAGAGAGACTACGAGGGGTTGCCATAATTTTAATAACGAGGTAGGAAGAAGCGTAGTCAACATAGATCAAGGAACGGATAGAATAATACTAGTACATATTAAAAAGAACCGACAAATTTGGCCATTGTCCAGGTATACATGTCACCGAGCAACCACAAGGAGGAAGATGTCGATAGGAAGTACGATGAGTTAGAGGATATCATCGCGAGTGTTCCTGCAGGGAAACATTTGATAGTGATAGGGGATTGGAATATGACGGTAGGCGAAGGAAGAGATGGTGGTGAGGTGGGGGACTATGGGTTAGGCACGAGGAATGAACGCGGGGAGAAAGCGATTGAATTCTGCAGGAGACAGGGGTTAGTCATCACCAACACATGGTTTAGACACCACAAAAGACGTAGGTATAAATGAAAAATGCCAGGTAACTCAAAAAGTTTTCAGATAGATTATATTCTGATTAGGCACAGATTTAGGAATAGTGTGCCAAATCCCCACAGCCTCCCGGGAGCGGATGCGGACTCTAACAACAATTTAGTTGTTATGAAATGTAACATCCGCTTCAACAGGATACGGCGAAGGTGGCCGGTTAGGAAATAGAATGTAGAATCATTAAATGAATTAACAGGTAAGGAATATCAGTAGATTGCAGAGAATATCATGGATGTCGGTAAAAAGCCAAGTACTATCGAAGAAAAATAGGAATGTATCAAGAAATTAATTAATCAAGAAAGATGATTACAAGATGAATGGGAGATTAAATTGAAAAAGGTAAACACAGAGTTAGGCAAAATGAATTGCAAAGAGTTAATCCAAAAATTAAGACGGGCAAAAAAAACGCAAAAGAAGCATAGTTGAAAACGCAATGCGAGGACATGGAAAGTTTACGGAGGAAGGGTGAAATTGGTGCGCTCTACAGTAAGATTAAGTTATTATCGGGAAGTAAGGAGGCAAGATCTGTGCTAACAGTTAAAGATAAGTGGGGTAAGATAATAGTTGAACTAGGAAAAATCCAAGAGCGATGGAAGTAATATATAGAAACACTGCATGGTAGAGAACTTAAGCCGACAAGGTTGGACATAGAAAAGGAACATGACGTAGAAAAAGATAGCTTAGGTCCAGGCATAATCAACGATGAAATAGAAAGGGCATTAAAGGAGATGAAAGCAAATAAGGCCATGGGGGGAGACAACATTCCTGTGAAACTGTTGTTCCTATTCCGAAAAAGGTAAAGGCTACATCATGTGAGGACTACAGGAAAATGAGTTTGATGTCCCACGCAGGTAAAGTTGTTCTCAGGATCAACAATAAATGGATAGCGAGTAGGGCAAATGAAAACTTAGGGTATGACCAGTTTGGGATTGGGAACGAGAGAGGAATGCGTGATACCATTGCAATAATGAGATCACTAATCGTGAGGAATATAGAATACAATCAGGATGTATTCGCCTGCTTCGCAGATTTCGAAAAAAGCGTTTGATAGAGTGAATAGGGGAAAACTAATTAGTACATGCAGTAAATAGGTATAGATTGGAGGGACATCAGGTTAATCCGCAACATGCACATGTCTCAGACTGCTCAGGTACGAGTGGGGAACGGAGAGTCCGAATGGGCAGTGCTAGGAAGAGGTGTAAGGCAGGGTGGCCCGTTATCACCGATTCTGTTCAACATTTATGTGGAGGAAATGATTAAAGAGGCATGGGGAGAACTGGAGGGAGGAATGAAAGTCGGCGGGGAATTCGTAAAATCGTTTAGGTTCGCTGATGACCAAGCATTAGTTGCTCTGTCAGCCAAGGGGTTGCAAGAATTGCTGAGTGAATTGGTATCTAATGCAATGCAATATTTTAAAACATATATGAATATTATTTTATTGTTCATTGAGTTAGTTCAAATTTTAGGCCATGCAAACGTTTCTCACGCATATTTAGAAAAACGGTTCCTCAAACGATTCCTTCGACAACCCTAAAATGCGATTACTTTTAAGATTAAACCAACACGACTCTTTGACCCCTGTCTGTCCAGGAGGCGAGTGAGTGGGCTCCGCTGTTAGAGGAAGAGGGGCTGGAGGAGCGCTTCAGCGCCGAGGGAGCGAGCCACGCCACGCGGAAGAAGCCCTCGACCCACTGGGGTGGAACTACGAGGCCTCGAGGAGCATTGGTGTCGACCGGAAAGGTGCTCAGAACCGAATAAAATGTCAATAGCAAACGACTCGTCGGCTAAGATCCAATACTAACATGCCGAAAATTATAATAATAGGGCTAAGTATTTTAGTATTTTTAGTACCCCGCGAACCACCGTTAGGGTGTGTGACCGGGGGTAAATGCACATAGAACTAATTTTTGCCCCTACCGCAATCGGTTAATGTTATTCTGATCACATATCGTTCGTGGAAAAAATTACATCTTAAATTTATTTGTTCCATACTTAATCTCCTTCATTTCACTCACATGATCTCTCCTCCTACCGTAATGCGATGGGGAAAATAATACATTTTCAACGGCACTTCTAATGAGACGTCCTTCCAATGTAATTCGAATTGGGGATATGCTCAAAGAAAAAGTCAAGTCGAATTTAAATGACTAATTTTAAATTTTAAATTCTTTTAATTTTAGATGACTGCGCTGATAGAATTTATTTAGGAATGAATAAGGACATAAGAAATACCGTCCGACTCTTGGTGAATTTTTATTAACAAACAAAAAACGTCACATTATTATATCTTTATAATACTCCGTAAGGGCGTGTGGCAGGGGGTTTTAGGTCACCACATGTAGAAGAGAAAAACACCATATGCAAAATCAACATTTATGCAAATCTACACTCTTAGTGGCGCATACAATCATGCAAAAACCCTTTCAACTTACACACATGCAAATACATACACTACCAACTAACAAACAATTGCACCTTAGAATATAGTAAAAATTAATTGAACAACATGCAAGCTAGAGTTGAAACGTAGGAAGGTATAATTCCACTCGCTTCGCGAGGAGTCCGGGTCCTCAGCCGAGTCGAAGATTCGAAACCTAGCCGGACTTCGAGTTATACTCTAGCACTTAAAAAGGTGTTTCAGAAGTATTTACCATCATATGTTGTGTTACATTATTCAAATTAATTTGTCATAATAAGAGTGCATTCATTCACCTTTGTGCGAGAGACTAATAATAATACAAACATTATCATTCCTTGCGAAACTACAATTGTACAAAAAATAAGCAATCAACATTGGCAAATTGAAAAGTAATATACATGATTTTTAATTATGGTATTCCATTTACAAATGACGAATATATGTTTCCACGTCAGTTTCATCAACAAATTACTTTAATGCATCGCTTACGTCTTTAACACTTAAGTACCCTAAGCCATAAACACAGTAATCGAACTAAAGGTCGGTCTGGTAAGGTGATGGCAGTACTAAGACCAAGGGAGTGTAAAATTCATGCATCAAGATACGAAGGCCAGTTCCTTCCCTGTGCCGGGTTTCCCAGGAAGGTCTGGTACCCGAGAAATCACACAGCATGGGTGGAGCTGAAGATGCCCAGACAGGCATGCCCGGGAATCGAACCCGAGCCCTCCGTCAGTAGCTTAACACGCCATTTCTGGACTACCGCGTCCCCATTACTTTCGTGACAAAATCCTAAATTTAAAATCACCTTCTCCAAGTGCAATTTGACTTTGCAAATTCTTTGACTCAAGGAAATGGCTTAATGATGACTTTAAAATTGGTTCCTGGAATTTTATGAAAAAATCTTTCATTCACATTGATAGGTAGTTTCCATGAGAACAAATCATCAATACCTTTCAATCTAATGTATCACTCGCCATCAGTTAAATCAAAAGAGAAGACTCAATTGAATACCTAGGCGTTATCCTCACTCACGATCTCTCCTGGGTGAAACACATACTGGGAATATGTGGACAAGTTAAAAAAACTTGGGATTTATTAGAAGTGTAATAGGTAAATATGATGAAAATGCCAATATAAATTTTTTCCGTCGTTGGTTAGGTTTCATTTAGAATCTGCTGCTAGTACATGGGATACTCACGGAGTTGCATTAATTGCCAAATTGGATCGCGTGCAGCGTAGAGGAGCTAAATTTGTTAAACGTTGTTATGATAAACTTAGAATCGCATCCAAAATATTAGAGCAGCTAGACTGAGAATCACTCTCGGAGCCAAGGTTAAATTAAATATTGAAGCTCTTGCATAAACTGGAAGGTCTCTTTAGCAGTGATGTTGCAAATGTATTATTACCCCCATCTTACTACGGTAGGAGAGATCATTCCAATAAAATTAGAGAGATTTAGTGTAGAACAGATGGATTTAAGATGTCATTTTTCCACGAACGTTTTCCACGCGAATAGAATCGGCGAGAAATAAGTAAAAATAGAAACGTATGACTTTCACGTATTAAATTATACTCATACTAAGAGATTGGTGGACCTTAAATGTTGCAGAGGGACGCTGCTAACTCATGGCTCGTAAAACTGGAGGTTAAAATATTTTTAAATCACTCGTTTGGATGAAAATACAGCAAGAAATCCGTTTCGAATCAGCTCTAAAAATTGCAATGCGGACGTTCGGGAGAAAAATTATTTCAAGAACAGAACAAGCACGGAAGAGATTTACAGCTGGGTGGAATGAATCCAGAAGGCCAAATGCAGACCAACTTGAGAAATCGAGATAATATTTCCGTTCTTTGCGCATCACAAAATGGAAAGATAAGAGTGGTGTTTATCTTAGAGGGGTGACGCATATACCTCAACGTCTGTCAAATTTCCCTCACTCTCCCGCGAGCTGAACTCACGTATATGTTGGGAACCAGGAGGAGGGAGAGGATCAACAGGGAGGGGTGAAGAGGGAGGGGAGAGCCAACGGTGTATGAACGCCCAACGCCTTCATTCATATTGCGTCTGACGGACGCCTTGCGAAGGATTAAGAGGAGGTGAAGTGCGGAGAGGGAAAGAGCGAGGAAGGAGGGGCAGGGATGAGGAGACGAGATGCGGATTTGACACGGGGCGTCGAGGGAGAATGGGATCCAATGCGCAATCGAACGTGGATAAAAGAAAAGGATTGACAAATTGGACGCCTTGAAAGATAGCGGGCATTACGCACGGGGAGGAATGGGCCGAGAGGCATTTCATACTTCCCTCTCGCGAAGAGGAAAAAACGAAGCTTTCGTCCGGGGAGGCGTACCTGCCACAAAACGGGTCAAATGGCCGAATCCATACTGTGCCTCGTCAACCGCCGCCAGGGAAGAGAGTGTGTTTCGTCGAAAGCCATAGTGGTCAGTGCTGATATCGGCCATATGACAGAAGCAGCAGGCACCATGTTATCTCAAATAATACGAATCGTCAAATGTGTTCTTTCCCCTCTGGTGTGGTCGCTCAGTGTGCGAGAGGAAAAAGATTCCTTACACGGGTCAGAACAAGATTGTAAAGCAGAGGAAATTGAAAAACTTTAGTGGGTATGGAGGGTAGCGCGCAGGTGCAGAACATAGATCGGTAAGCGGCAAGAGTGCATTGGCGGCTTTTGTGATGTGGATGTGGAGAATAGTCCGGAATTATGAGGAAAAATCTAAATAGATGGAAAGAAGAAGGAACAAGGAACTAATGAGCAGTTAGCATGGCATGAGACGAGTGAGGATCGCGGGGGAAAAATCGAAAGAGACAGGACAATGGATGCAAGGCATTTTGAGTGACGATGGAATTTCCAAGAGTGTGATGGAAGAAAGAGTGTGGGAGAATTGCCTTGAGACACCTACAAATTATGGTTGCATGAAAGATGGGCATATCGTAAAATAGTAGAGCGGCCAAATATTCTGAGAGATCATTATAAAAACGTGCACACGTACCTGTCATATGTGAAAAACAGTGGGACTTGACTGCATGCCTGTACTCATGTTTCAACTGAAGGGGTAATTAAGGAGAAGTGATTTGCGTATTCCCTCCTTTTTTAATAGTCAAACGTTGGAAACAAAATAAACACGATGGAATATTAGCAAATATGGGAATAAACACTGTTGATTCAGATAAGTCAACATAAAATTAGAAAATTAGCAGAAAATGGTGGTTTTCATTCAAATTCAGTGGAGATAAACTAAACTGAAGGTGTCGGCAACTAAAAGTATTTTTTTTCAAAAATGAACTATTCACTTCGAAGAGCGAAAGAATTTGGTGAGAATGTTGTTAACTCTAAAGAGAAAATTTTTCAACCGTTAAAAATGTGAATCATGCAACATTTTGATTAATGGAGAGGATGTGATTGAATGCACATTTGGCCTTAGTATAACGTAGCACCTCATTTTTATGTCATTATGTTTTTCGTAAATTAAAATGGATGAGCGTGAATTAGATTGAGAATTGAAAGGCTGAGGATCACAGTAGTAACTCACGCTTCATTTTCAGCTATAAATTCAGCAATAAATGGGTTGATACAATCTAGATTTGATTAATTTATGTATTTATTAGTTTACCAATCCAATTGATACTGACATTTTATATTTATAAAATAAAATATGATTAATAGGAACTAGCTTTCACTTTAATTTATTCAGTTAGACTTCACGTCAAATTTTCTCGGGTATTAGCCATTATGTCAAATTTTCTCGGGTATTATGATGGACTACAGCATTTTCCGCATAGTCCACCTGACCCTACAAGTCCATCCATGGTGTCTCAATTAACCGATATCTGGACTTAGTGCGTATCTTCCAAATTATCATATATCGACACTTTTGTTCAACAAACGTTACTAGTTATATCTCACCCATTTCTATACACACTAGTCGTTTTTCTTCGCCATAGAGGGGGGTGCGTTCTTCACGTGATTTCTACCCATGCCAGAACTTAATTCCTTGGTGTTCGCCAGCGACCGCTATCGGCGCGGAACAAGACACCTTAAATAACCGAAGCTTTACCACGCTCTTGTTAACCAAAGTAATAGTGCAGGCAGAGAAATAGCCATGCAGAATCCCAGTCTGAGAGGCCTCGGTGGGACGAGCCTCCGACACCACTCGTCGCCCCCTCTTGCGCCATCGGCGCCGTCGCCTGCGATCTCCGCCAAGACGCCTGCCTCCTCACTGGGTAATTAACTCATTGTTTGGCACAGCAGTTAATTCCAGGTGGAGGCAAGCGAGGGAGCGTCGAGAGTTTCGCCACGGTCAAGGTCATTCGCGCATTGTTGCCAAGGTTGGCACGACCCTTGACCTCTCGCTGACGACCCCGTACCTCTCGTGGTCACCTCCGCGGAAAAAGACGCTTCTCTGCTAGTATTCACTTTTTGCGTCATCGTACGGTGACTACTTTTACTGCCTCGATGACTCGACATGTACATCTGCTACATGTACAACATCTACATGTACTACTTCGAAAATGGTCACGTTTCCTGTCAGAAGATCTTAAACTAAACTGCAACGGAGTTTATACCTAGTAACTACATGATATCTAGTTTCCAATTGGTGTATAATCTAATAAGAGTTATTCACACAGCCCGTACGTCAAAACATCTTGTTCCTTTAAAGTCCCCAAAATTTAGGAGTTTGAGGGGAAATGTCGGTAGCTTACCTGGCTAAAGCCTTAGGCCAAGCATCGAGGGATCCTGGTAAGAATTCCTGTCGAGGCGAATGAATTTAACAGTAAAATTGTTGCTTAATAAGAGTTATTTTTAGGTTTTAAGTACTTTTCGATGCCTGTGATCATGACAAAGCATTGAAGCGCTAGAGGAAAACGACAACATTGATAAGAGGAGTAGGGATTGTCTTAATAATTAAACGAGAATATTAAACTCAAAAACGCAGAGAGACCCTGAAACCTTTTTCTTCTCAATTCAGAGAATCCTTTCATTCCATTAAGAAAATAACATCTCAAATCAATAAAACAATAGATCCTAAATTCTAATTACTCCTCCTGTTAAAAAGAACAAATGTGATTGCCATTATTCTCCATTATACAAGTTCCAGGAGGTCATTTTGGCCGTATCTGTTGAAGCACCACCATTAGAATATTGAACGACCGCGGTAGGGTCATGTTCGGGTAAAAGTTAGTCTGATATGTACGTTTCATCCCCTGCCACACACCTTAGTGGTGGCTTGCAGGGTACTAAAATAAATAAATGAAACTTTTCCGGGAGTATTTTCTCCGTGTCCTAGTTAGAAATATGGAATACACGAGAGTATTATTAACTGAATTCAACAATTCTTAAATGATCGTGTACAAACAGTCGTCCTGGACGGTGTATCATCCGATACTCTCAAGGTCACGTCGGGTGTACCACAAGGAAATGTCATAGGCCCCCTTCTATTCCTTATTTACATAAATGACCTCAGTACCGTAGTTAATAGCAAGCTCCCGTCTTTTCGCTGATGATGCAGTAATTTATGGGGACATTCGAAGTCACGAAGACAGAGTCGTGTTAGCCAACGACCTAGATGCAATTCAAAATTGGTGCGATACATGGCAATTGGAATTAAATTTTTAAAAATGCATAGTGATACATTTTTGGGAAAAGAGTAATTCTCTCCCTTATAATTACAAGGTGAAACAAACCAAACTCGCGAAAGTAGATTCCTTTTAATACTTGGGTGTAACAATTACTCACGATCTGTCCTAGGGAAAACACATACGAGAAATATGCGGTCGCGCTAATAAAAAACTGGGATTTGTGAAAAGAGTTGGTAAGTGCGACGAAAAAGTGAAGGAACGATGTCTCCTTGCCTTTGTCAGGCCCCACCTAGGGTATGCTGCCAGTATCTGGCATCCTCAAAATAAAATTGAGGGTGAAAAAAAAATACATGGGTGAGCTCTACCATCACCTACTAAAACCGACCTTCGGGTTGATTACTATGTTTATGGTTTATATATATATATGTATATATATATATATATATATATATTATAAATGTATATATATTTTTTTCTTACAGGTTCCAGTCCTCCCCCTACCTATTTGAATAAACCCCAACACTTTCATCTTCCTGGTGCTGCACCTCCTGCCACACACCTTTTTTGGTGGCTCGCAAAGTATTTATGTAGATGTAGAAAAGAACATTTTATTGCCTGCGGAAGACCTCAGTGGAAGCAGATAGCATTTGGTAAAGATAAGGAATAATAATTCACCTAGAATGACTGCGAATGATTAAGGAAACTAAAAGTAGCTCAAGAGGCGATGAAGAAAATATTCGACTGAAGACAGAATTACTCCAATTCTATTTCCAGCCAATTACCCCAGGGAAAAAGTTCACGTTCCGACAAATTGTGACTCTCTACTAAATGAAAGATACATATAGTCGAGATATCATAATTTGTTAGGGGTATTCAAAGTAGTGGGTGCTCTGATTACTAATAGAATTATTTCACGAACATTTATTCAATTTGAGATGATTTTTATACGGAGGAAATATTCTCTCTTTTCGATATATATTCTCCACTTTTTAACAATTGGTCGATCGATTGCAAGATAACTAACTGCATGCCAAAATCCAGGCGCTATTTTCACACGTGGAATCATGAAATTCTAGACAGCAATCTCGCGAAAAAGTATTACCGTTCCCACCGTGCAATATATGTCAATGCTCCGTGACTATAAAGTCCAGAGAAGTTCGACACCCTTTTCCCACGGCAATTCACTTTCAAACCGAGTAACTCTCATTGCATCCCTCCCACACCGTTAGCGCTCACACACGATCGCAAGTGTAGTTTTTCCATTCAGCATTCGACTCATCTCGGGGACGCACAGGGGTGGGGGAGCATCTGGAAGAACCAGGGTAGCAGGGCCCGGTCGGGAGGCTCTCCCCCGAGACACCCTTTCCTCCCCAGCACTTCCGAATCCCCCCACGGCCCTCCCTCCCTCTCAGGAAATAATACAAGAGACTAGTTCGCAGCATTCACTCACGTTATATCCGCCCAGATAAAGAAAAAGCTTGGGTTTCTTCACCAAATGTATGTATTTATTTATAAAAATATATATATATATTATATTTTTTTACATGAATGGACTCTTATCTCCGTTCCTCTTATGGCGTATCGTGTAGCAAAAGGGTGCACTTAATCAAGAGTACTTTAGAGGCTCCTCCCCTTTTCCCTCTCCCCTTCACCCAACCTGAGCGAGAGGGGCGGGAGAGGAATTATGGGAGGTATAAACCCCTCACCCCCTCCCTTCCTTGACACCGCTCTCCCCCAGACCCAAACGCACGCACCCCAAACGGTGCTCCCTCTCTTCAACCCCATCGCTCGAACAAGGCGCCCTCGGGGAGCTTTAGAAGGAAGCTCCTTTGCCTCGGGTCGTCACAATGGCCACGACCTCGCTCTCAACTGAACAGATCTTAACGCGGTCGCCCCGAGAACAGGGCATCTTATACGCTACCCTCTGCCTACACCTATTTTCAGAGCATGGAGTCACAGTCCATTGATGTGAAACTTCACGCGCATTGGACTTTAGCTAAGGTATTTCGGTGTTTTTGTTTGGCGACAACAATGCGCCGCCATTTCATTCGGGATATTTATCGAACGGAAAGTTCCATAATGAACAACAAAGAGCGGGATGTCTTTCCGCACGTTATCGCCAGTCATAACGAGGTTTTCCACATCAGTGCAGTTTGTGATCAGTGATCTTCCAAGCAACACACTGATGAGTGACAGTTCCAGGAATCGCCTTAAATTAGGTCCCCCACTGTGAAACTTCAAGAACGGTGACGGCGAACAGAAACACACAGCATGCTCTCTCGAATTCACAAGTTCCCCCCGAACAAATACGGCGAGAAAAAAAAGAGTAACTCATCGCGGAGGGACGCATGGAGGTTCTTTCGTGAGTGTGGATGAGGCTTGAAGTAAATGAACTGCTCTTCTCGAACTACGTATTTTTTTAGTATTTTTAATACCATTCAAGCTAGGTTATGTGGCAGGAGGTGGATTCATATTAGACTAATTTTGACCTAAATATAGTATTCTTGTACGTACCAGTCCTTTCAGTGATAAAAGTTGAGAAGTCCGAGGGTGCTGGGCAGGACATAAGGACGAAGACGATTAGCGAGTGATGGCAGATCCGTGAATAATTATGGATTTCATTGTATCTTAACATATTAACGAAGGTTATAGTAAACATACAAGCACGTGCCGATACTCATTGGATCACACACGAATTGAAAGCGGAGAGAGAACTTTCAAGTGTATAATAAATAAGGTTGTGACCAATCTGCAATTTGCGATCGCCACAAAATTCTTTTTCTTAGACCGCAAATATGCTACCTCCTTCCATTGGATAATTTGAGTGATAAGTGACGGTGATAAGTTCATCTACATCTACATACTGTATTACTTAAATGGGATCTAAATAACTCATATAAAAAAACCATAAACACAGTATTCAACCCGAAGATCGGTTGGGTAGGTGATGGTAGAGTTCACCCAGTACTAAGCCCGACGACGTGTGAAATTCACACATCAGGGTAGGGGGGCCTGTTCCTTTTCCTGTGCCGGTTATGGTTCCCCAGAATGATCTGGTACTCGAAAATCACATGGCTTGGATGGAGCTGCAGGTGCTCAGAGTGCCTTTCCCGGGAATTGAAACCGAGACCCTGCGGCCAGTAGTCTAACGCTCTACCCCCTGGACTACCGCGACCCATAATCCATATAATACCCCGCAAGCCGCTGCAAGGGCGTGTGGTAGTGGGTGTCAGGTCACCGTCCATAAAAGAAAATAAGACCCTTAGGAAAATATAAAAAGTAAAATGCAAAATGATAGCAGAGAATGCATAAGGTAGTTTTTCTCCATATAGGAACACCACGGAATGTCCATAATAATAGGAATAATTACATTATATAGTAACGAACTTTTACGAAAACTGTACCAAAATCCTACGTGTCTCTCAATAGTCAATCCATATTCAGGTCACGATGAAATACTACAATATCCAACATCACTAATTAAATAGGTATGGTAGTCCAATTTTACCGATATAAATAAAGTTAATTAGTTTAAAAATTCTGACCGTACAGGGCATGATAAGGAAGTAGTACCTAATGTAATTATGAATTTGACAATAGCAATTTGTTTCCTAACAGATTATGTTTCGCCTAAGAAATCCTTATTATTAAATTATTTTTGGCTGATCATTAAAATAGGGCCAAACAGTTAGTTTGAATTATCAAAAGTACAAACACCAAAACTACAGAGTCGAAAATGAATTGCTTAATTGCGAACTTAAGTCCAACCGCAGTTGCAATGGGCAAAATCGTGTGGTGAGTTAAAGAATGCTTTTTCCTATCAAGGCAGGTTAACCTATCACGTATGGAACTAGCCAACATTAAATCTTCACTTGCTAGAAATTTGGGTACTCACTAAGAGTGGATAGTTGTCATCTAACACTACTCTTGGAATATACTAACACCAAATTTACATTCAAAGTTGATAAAACTTTCCATTCTCTGTCCATATAATCAATTTTATAAAGAGACAGTCATTACTTGGCAGTAACTTGGCAGTCATGGCTTGACAGTCATTACTTCATTCATCAACAGCCTATTTAATCAAATCTCTCTTACTAGATGAATGACATTAAGAATGTAAACTCAAAAGTAAGTATAGAACACAAATAAAACTCTGTAATATGTACTTACGTCAGCAGTACGGAATTTCAAGCATTGCTCTTATTAAGTTGAAAGACTCCTGACTCTGACGAGGAAGCCTCATCCTCCCTCCCAGGAATTGACGATGGAGCCATATCTGAGGTCTCCTGTTCCCAGCCCACTTAGAGATGCGTCTCTTCGTCAGATACGTACAAAAGATTTTGAAACGAGCCGAAGCTCTCTTCAAGGTCTTTTTCTATTCTTTTGATCCGAGCCCACGGTGTGAAAACCGCGACTGACAACCATCTCGTCTTCCTTGTCCTAACTGATTTCGAGGCTGCCATTTATGCCGGCGAGCGTTAATTCGAGTATGCAAAGCTATCCTCAACCCAAAACAGTCAGCGGGGGGGCCGAGGGGGGAAGAGGAGGTGGGTGACGACCTCTAGACAAGAGAGGGGGGGCAAATCCAGCGAACAAGCGAAAGGACAGGGAGAGCTATTCATGCGTATCAAAAGGAGGGCGTTGAATCCCAAATGTTACACTAAAGAGTGAGCTTATTAGTGTCGAAACAGTGAGACCAGGTTTCATAACGTCTCTTAAAATCCAATAGTCGGTTAAATGTCGAAGTTAACTCAACGCAGAGATTATCTACGAATGTGATTTGATAAAGAAACAAGATTGCTTCATTAGCGAATGTGAGCATTGTAACCGCAACCGTTTAACGGTTGGTTTTCAACTAACCTAGTGGTCATAAAACATCAAAAGCCAAAAATGGTTGGTCTTAACCGAGGGTTAAAGTACCCTTCATTTGAACAAGACTTAATACAGACTGGTCTAAATAAAATATTTAACTTAGACAGTTGTACGTTCATATTCACTTATCGTAAAAGTGATTATTTTAACATGCGAGGGAGGGCTGAAAACTAAAAAAAAATAAAAACTGTTTAACTCGCGATGACATAGTACAAGAACACGTCTCCATACCTCCGCTTCTCAAAATACACTGGATGGATGTCACGACCTCAAAACTGCGCATGCGTGTTGAGGGGGAATGTAACTTCCACATGCCACCAGAAGTTCTTCTAAAGGTCATTTTTTTGTGGTCTACAATCATGTGTGCATTAGGTTTCAGCCTACCCTTGCATTTTCTCTTTCATTAAGACAAAGAGTGATATATTTTCCAATTTTCAAAATATATGATATAAGCATTTTCAATAACGTTTATATTAGTAAAATTCCTTCGCATTAAGCTTAGTTGTCATTACACCCTAACAGTTATGTTTTGGGAAATCAGTCTTGGATAAAAAAACGCCAAAGGAGAAGAGAATGCAGCTCAAAAAGCTCGAGGAGGGGAGATGAAATAAAGCGATGCCTGGTGTAAGAAGTGCCAAGAGGTGTAAGAAAGGTTGGTATAAGAAGTGCCGAGAAAATTTCTCCTCGGACTGACAATTCCTTGTGATCCAAATGATCATGTGCTGTAGGCAATTATAACAAAATTTTAAGCCAATGAGTTAAAAGTGCGTTTATGACACTTCCCGGATAGACTGCATTACGATGAGAGTGATCGTAAATTTTTATTTGGAAACTTTCTTGTGCAAAACTAATTTTATGTTGTATGGTTAACTTAATGATTATATAGCATAATTTTAATTTATATGACTCCATCATTAATCAGCGGCAGCCAGTGAAATTTGAAACATGTTCAGTTCGCCCGCGCCTGCTTCTACTTCTCAAACGCTTTCCACGAAGATGTTGCTCCCCTATAGAGCTGGCAAGTCACATGGTGATGGACCTATACTATTGGTAGGATGGGGAACAGACTTAACTTTGATTTCCACGAGGTGAAAAGAGCAAGAAAAATTACTGGAGCTCTTCCAAATCGACCTTCCTGTGAAATTGATTGTCTCCCTTTTTTCAAGAATGTTAACCATATTGTAGCTCTGCTATAGGTAATAACGGACATATCCATAGGCTTCCTTGTAGCATTGCATAAACCTTTCCTGGCAAACTGTACATGCAACATTTTAACGCAGCTCCTTACCCCTCGTTTCTCGAGACGAGCTGAAAATGTATCAGCTTACAACGATAAGAAGTATTGGAAATCAATTTTCCACCGGAACTGAAGTTTATAATAACAAATACCAATAAAATATTCTTCCTTTCATCGATAATTTTAAGGGACCAACGAATGAAATAACACCAACACCAAGTCCAGCTCATAAAGTTCAGCGAGTCGCAGGGCTATCGATTTTAATTGGTTCCACAAAAAACATTCACTTTTGTCCATCGTTTGAGACGACTGTTCTTTTTTTTCACGCCCGAGGATACACGCGTAAGGGCGGGTGGTGTTGTCCCGGCAAAATCGGATGGATTAAGGTTCCTTCTCGACAGGTTTTCTTCCGATTGAACGTTTAACTTTTGGTCACACTGATAGTTGTGCCGGAACTGCTTTTGACCCCCCCACGTGCTTCTCGCTTGGACACCTGAGTTGCACTTTTCGGTGAAATGGATTGCTCCGAAGACTTGAAGGGAAGGTGAAGAAGTAAGAAGGGCGAGTGGACAAAACAGACCGCTGGAGCACGAACGGCAAAATTGATATGGCCGAAAAGGCTCCAGGAGCTCTAATACGATTTTGATTAACAGTTCGCGCAAAACACATTGACATATCATTCGATTATTTATCCGCGATGATCAATGTGCCAATCCCGCCTTCAGATCAATACAACCGATCGTTAACAAAGCGGTCAATTTTTTAACTCGAGAAGCTTATGTCCGGACTCGGAAATACATCGGCGCATTCATTAATAATATGTCTTCGTGGTCGTCAATTTCGCCGTCACCGTTGATCTATCATCATAGAGTACTTTGTTGCAGCAGGAAGTGATAGTGACCAACGATCCTGGTGAAGAAAGATTTTTTTTCATTCCACTCAACCCTGAGACTGCCTTTCTTCAACGCCATCACCCACCCTCGAGGACAGCATCGATTTACCTCTTCTGCGGGAAGCGCCTGCAGGGCTGTTCGATATCTATTATCCAATATCGCCGAAATCGATACAGGTCGAAAATAAGAGACGACGACGAAATAACAACGTGGCGATAATTACCAGATACATGAGAACAAGGTGTGTATTTTTAATAATATCGGTCCTATCGAATACAGCTCTCTTAAGTATCGTTACCTAGCCAATATACTCCACATTGACTATATTTTTTGTTTCCGAATAAGTGAACCATATATATTTTCTTAATAAATTTATTTTATTGCCACCTTTTTCAACACATAGGCGATATCGTGGGGTACCGGGATCTGTCGCACTGCCTCTGAGTGGAAATGAAAAGTACCGAAATACATTTACTATGGAAATATGCACACAAAGTTTACGTATTCATTTTTCATGAATTTTTACCAAGGTGAGCCAGAGAATATTGAATAAATCTTATATTTTAACAATTATCATCGATTTCACATTATCGGTCATAGCAACCGCCATGATCGACGCGGAAAATATTTTTACCTGTGATTGTCGGAGAGTATAAAAGTTGATTTTCTTAAAGCCACCATTATTTGCGGTTTTCTTAAAACTGTTGTGAAATCTTTCGTTATTAAGGTGAAGGATTACATGATATCAAATTTAATCCTATTTAAACCTGTGAAACGTTATGCGTTTCACTTCAAAATCCTGACACGACGCCGGCGAGGCATCGTCTGGCCCTACACGCCGTACGTACTGGTCCTGCATGACTTGAGGCACAGGGGCGGGAGCTCTGCGCTGGGGCGTTCTCGGGAGCTGTCCAGGCGCCCAGTGGCGAGGGCCTCTTGCCCCCAGGGGCTGCAACTCTCCCCCGCCCCGCACGTGCGCGCGTACGTCTCGCCCTCGGGAGATACGGGGAGTGAGCGGAGGAAGTAATAATTGGTGAATTAGACGAGGGTCAGAAAATGACCGCTAAATTTGAGAACATTTTACGAGAAGAATTAAAGAGTGAGTGATTGGGGTTTTTGGTTGAAATTGGGGCGGGATCCACTTCAGGGACGAGGATGCCAAGTTCGAACAGGGGATAAGAAATAGCCCGCCGTCATTAACGCGACGGTGGGCTTGATGGGCGAGGGAAAAGCCCACTAGTACTCCGACGACGTTGTTACGGAAGAACTGAGTTCTCCGGAAGGATTGGGCTGTCATTGCCAGGAAGCGGCAGCCGGCATCGTATCCGAGTCCAACAGTCTACGGGCCCTGCGGTCATATCCAACGAACAAGCGCATCCATTGGGACAACTGGGTCGGTGCATTTTAATTGAGGGATTTATTGAGATCGCAACGTTAGAGACGGATGGTGCGTTGTAGGTATGGTGTGAACCTATCCCATGTGTGATGGTAGAAGTGCGGTTGGTAATCTTAAAGTATCATTCTATACAAGAGCATTTAGTCTCATATCTGTTCTTCTTGTGTGTGTATGTACGTATGTGCATTGTAAGAGTGACCGTTGCCCAGACTGGATCGTTACCACCAGAACAATAATCGAAACGAGATTTATATAGTACTAATATTCTTTTTGAAGTCCTTCATTGGATTTAAGGGGAAATTCACTGCACACACTCACATATTAAGCATAACTTACAAGTTTGTGGCCCAACTTCCACGTCGCATTCTACCAGACAATTGCTAGAATATCGACCTCGCTGACAGAGCGGCGCACCCGTCGCTCTGAAAGATGACGCAAGATGGCGGGATGAACATTCGTTTGGGAAGAGAGAGGCGGTAATGCGATTAGGTAAGTACGGGAATGGCGACCATCGCCTCTCGGATACCCGCGACAGAAGGGCCGCCTCACTTCTGCCCTTCCGCCAGACCTATCCCTCCTCTGCTCGACCTCGACCTCGACCATGACCTCGACCACTACGGACGGATGAATCGCGAGCAGGCATTCGGCGCATCCAGGCAGGGCGAGAACACCGAAGGGGTCGCCCCGAACCTTCTTCTTCTCTCGGACAAGGACACAAAAGTAAAGCTCAAAGAGGTCACCCCAGCGGAAACATTAACACTCTCCCTCAATCGCCACCCGTTCGTTTCTTTCCTCAAACCAACACTTTCTCACTGATTAATCTGTCCCATTGTTGGATAAACAAAGCGCGCGAGGAATTCGCGTTCATTCGGATAAATTTGAACATGAAATTACACAAGTACACAATGTGAAGAAAGGCACGGCCGTGTCGTCGCCGTGAAAAGCACACGTTTGAATAAACACACTCGTTACGCAAACTCCTCTCCCGAGCGGGGTCCACCGAACACACACAGGATGGGAGGAGAAAGGGAAAAAACAAGCGAACAGCCGACGAACGCTCTTCCCGCGACTTTCTTTCTCACACCCCAAACTCTTTTTTAACAAAAGTTGCCGGGCAACCGGAAAAGGATGGATGGGTGAATGGATGGATATCCACGCAGCGGTTCACTCTCACCTGGGGTTGGGGGAAATTTACATTATTTAATCCGAAGCGTTTTTTATCGCTTGAAAAATAGATAAATCTTTCGGAAAAATTCGTATTATTAAAGTCTGGATTTTTTTAAGTGTTTTTCCTTACAAATACCTGCCTATGCTTTCACCGAATGATCATTAATAATTAATGAATAAACCGTAATTTAAATTTTCCCTAAATGAACGTCCTGAGTATTACAACCCCCGAATACGGAGATACTGAATGCTTGAACGTCTGCACCGATTGTGAGATTCCTCTTTGACCAATCATGTTGCTATTTTGGTTTTTAATCGCCTCCGTACAATTTGTAAATGGGAACTCCTAAGTCCAACTCTTTTAAGTGGCCTTGACACTTAAACTTATTGGCATTATTAGTAAATTACTGCTGCATTAGGTCAAATATACAGGTTTAGTAGGTGCACTAGTGTAGTGTTTTCCATGAGGTGTCGCGCAATACTTAAAAAAAAATACGAGCGCATTCACTGTCGTCTCCATTGCCGACCCAACGAGATTCAAGTGCGCCCCACCGGATGGGCCGCGCGCCTCATCCCCCCCTCTCCGCCTCCCACCCCTGCCGAGCGAAAAACACACAGCGGGAACTGGGAAGGGGGAGCCGGGGGTCGTGCCTCGCGTGTTTGCACACTCGTGAGTTTGCAAACACGCACATCTCTCGCCGGCGTGAAAGGTGGAAAAGGGATTTCTTAAAGAAACCACGCCGCCGACGCCGCCAAGAACAAACAAACGACAGACGAAATGGAAGAAAAGGATGATGAGTACGCGCCTTCTGACGCTCTGCTGTTTGAACGGTCTCTCTCTCGCAGCATCGCGAGTCATTCCACGCGGGAAAATTGTTTGCGTGTGTGTGTGGTGGGGGGGAGGATGAAGTGACCGAGAGAGGGAGGGGAGCGAACGTCAAATAAAGGGAGAAAGCACGCTTTCGGGGAAAGAGAGGGGAGAGAGCATTCCCTTCCCTGCCCCTCTACCACTCTCTCTTACCCACGATTCCGTTCACCTTCTTCCGTCTCAAGTGGTTGCCTTACCTTCTCCCTTCAGAAGTCAAGTGTTACAAAATTCTTCCCCTCCAAAGAGTGGACATTTTTCAGCATCGAAGACGACGGAAAAAAATTACTAATAAGACTACTTGTTTTATTCATCATATGCATGCATATCATCGCTTAATACTGCCCACGCAAGTAAATATATCTCATCATTCATTATACAAAATATCTACTTCTGCCTCCCTGTGACGATCCCTCTGCACGTACGTGCACCTGGCTGGATTTTCTCTTGTCACTTCCAATAAAATTTTCTCACTCAACTGTTTTCACAGTGAAGAAAAACCGCCATGCATTCACGCTCGGCGTCGCCTCGGCAGAGTGACAGAATGTCAACACCAAATTAGCACGATTAAGAGAAGGTCAAATGACTTGCTTCCCCGCGCCGTTAACTCAATGATGGTGCACGGGGACGGTGGATGCGGTCTGTGTGCCGACGGTGCTTCGCGGAAGTGGCGGAGATCTATTATGACTTCGAGGTGAGTTCTTCCGAGGGAGCGTCAGCTGGCCAACCTCGAGCAGTCAGACCCGAACACTCAAAGTGCTGTTTTCTGGCATCACACGACAGTTCCTTGGGGCCCCGAATCCCCATCATATCCACTAGGTATCTGCAGCGAACAGGGAAGCGACAGATGCTTCTAAAACAGCACTCCAAGTGCGCCTGTTCTTTACAGGATGGTAATACGTTCCAATACTAACGATACACACCCTAGATTCATTTTAATTTTCCGCGTGAATAAAGGAATGAGCCGAAGGAGTCTGTCTCCCTTCTTTCAAGGAGATTAGAGATTAGGCTCCAGACACCTAATGGATGTGAGGGAGATTCGGGGGCCTCGAGGAACTGTCGTGTGATACAAGAAAACCGCGCGTTGAGTGTTCGAATCCGACTGACTGATTCAGACCATCTGACGCCCCCTCAGGCCATATAAAAATTGATCTTTTGAGGAAATTCTAAGTTACACGATAAACATTGAAAGCCGCTTAAGTAGAGGTACACTCTCAAGATTACAAGCATCCTTACAGAGTTTAGGTTTAAATGCGTAATTTGGATCAAAGCGTGGTTTAAATTTGCAAATTAAGATATTCTTGGTGAACTAAAAATATCCGTGGCCATTGGTATAAAAAAATATGACAGTGGAAGTGAATAATGGACGTAAGTTATGAAATTACATCATAAGGTTAGACCTACAGAGGTGAATATTAAGAAAGTTTACCTGATATAATTATTTGAGTTAGATACTATAACACTCCGAAGTTATTAGGCACGGCATTATACATCAAAATTCATTAGCATGAAAACCTGTTGTATGCCTTTAAAATTAATTGAGAATTAATGATGTCAATGTTGACACATTCTTTCCGCTCGCCTGAAACAAGCTAATCTCTTGAGATTGAGCCAAGTTATCACAAGTGATCTTTGAGAGATAAAAGTGGGGCAATCTTGACGATTAAAGAAAATTTTTACTCGCCATCTTGAAGATATGAGGACATTTTGCCTTCAGTTAAAATAGATTAACATAGTTTTATCGGCTATCTAAGAAAATAATTTTTCAAAACTTGAGCTAAATTTTAGCGTTAATTCGTAGAGTCCATTGAATTTCCTAGAGGTATGGAAATGCGACTACAATACGTGGTTGATATTTTTGTCAAAATGGTATACGAGTTGAAATGATCTTAAGATTTTCAATAAATTTTGCTTTACACTTGGGGTAAGCTCGGCAGTATTAATCAGAATGCAAAAAAGACATTGTTAGATCTTCAATGCTTAGTTCAACTCGATATAGCCCCAAGAATTCTATACTTAAATAGTCATCCTTTAGCCGGCATAATGATAGCCAATTTATTGCAAGTGTTATTTTACCTTTTAGTTGTCAGATTTTCTAACTTGACTAATATGTCCTGAATCAGATGAACCTAGCCTATGTTTCCTAGAAATGAACCCAAAAGCATGCGAGAGAAATGTTGTAGTACTTCGCAGTTCAATTTTTCTTTCAACTCATAATAACGTCTATAAACACTCTCATTAGAAATAACATTATCCCTGCGTCTGTCATTGTTAGGTCTCAATTACACTCAATATGTACTCATGCTTAGAGCTACCTTTAACTCGCTCGACCTCTTCTGAACGAGTTAAGGTAGCGATTGGCCAGCTGGGACTACGTGCTTTGGCCCACAGCCTCAGCATGCATTATTGGAACATTTCATCGCAATTCCGTTAAAGTCTTTCTTCGAAGGAAGCAGACACTACTAGGAGCAGGATTTTCATTTCGCGGGTGCGGCCCCACTGGATAGGTGAGATTTATTTGGGCGTGATAAAATAACCCCACCCCCGGCACGCTACGTTTTTTTTCGGCACCGTGAAGATCTTTTTTAGCAGACACTTTCGAGAAAAGTAAGGAAAAGCTCAAGACATAGGACTTTTTTTTGGAAACCGTTACCGTTTATTCGTAAGATTAACATTGGAAGACAAAGAAAAGAGTTGCATCAAGTCAATAGAGCTTTCCAACCGTCCACATGGTCGCGGGTCCCAAACCTGCGACCATAGCACCAATCCCTCTCAGGAGCCGCCCGTGACGCCCCCGCTTGGACCAGGGGGGCGCAGTGGACTGCCCACACACCCCACGGCCGCTCCACACTTATCACGGCCATTAGGATAGAACTTATCTAAAGATGACTCCGTTTAGTTTAAAACTGATCCAGATAAACTTTGTGAAAATGCTAAGTAATGACTTAGAATAAATATCTCAGGTTTTCCATTCATAAACACTTTTTTTAATATATCAATTTTTTGAGGAAAAATCAATGCTTTTCAATATATTGTGATCGGATTGTGTCTTTTTATGCACAATGGTTTCTGCTTGGAAATGAAATAAACCCTACAACGCCCTTACAGCCACGGTAATTAAAAATTACATACAGATTTGTGGCAAGCTGATGTGCGCGCAAGTGCGAGAAATTGCCCGGTAAAAATATGATCCAGAGCCAGGCTGTGTACAAACTTAACGTCAATAGGGGGCGAGTGTCATCTGCGATTCCCTTTAATGTCATTTAATGATGATCCACCGTACCAAGTCTCACTCGGTTGATTTTGTTTACAGACGATAGACTAATCCAATGCATTGGCCGTAAAGGATCGATTGATATCATTAAAACTGAAACGCATGATTGATCCTCAATTTCAGATGCTATCACCATTAGAAGATTTATTAAAATGTAGTGGAAAACAGCCTTCGTGAATGAGTGCGCTTATCAGAGAAATGCGTGTTTCAAGCACCTCCCATAACTTCGAAGAGTGAGCACACACGAAATTCGCTGATTTACAACAGCCAGTCAAACGGCGTGGACAAGATCGCTTTAAGAGGTCGTCGAACTTACAGAAAGATGACTGAGGTAATTTCAAGTAATGGTTTGGAAAGCACTTGGTACTCGATTAAAAGCCCTCTATTCAAAACATTTTATGAATGCCCATTTTACAAGCTGCCGGATGACAAAAATAATTCAACACTATAATTACATCTGCGTTTAGAGTAGAATGTTACTTTTTTAAATCTAATCAAATATTTTATTTTCACGAGCAAGGTTTCAGCTCAGAGTTACATTTTCTGGTTCAGTTCGTCTCGCATGCATAAGATCAATATATACAAGGAATCGGTGGGTAATTGTTATAAAGAGGCCAAAGACAAATGTTATCTTTCGCTGGTTAGGCCTCATATAGAATATGCTACAAGTGCATGGTATCTTCATTAAGTTGAATTGATTGCCGAATTGGATCGCGTGCGGCGTAGAAGAAGTACATATCGTATGTGGAACATTGTTATGATAAACTTAGTAGTGTATCCAAAATATTAGAGGAGCTAGGCTGGGAATCACTCACGGAGTGAAGGTTAAATTACAGATTTAATCTCTAGCATAACTTGAAATGAAATGTCTCTAAAGCAATGAAGTTGAAAGTGTATTATTACCCCCATCGTACTACGGTAGGAGAGATCACGTCAATAAAATTAGAGATATTAAGTGTAGGGCAGATAGATTTATTATTTAACTTTTTCCTCGAAAGATAATTGAGAGAAAAATATTGTCCAACCACGGTAGGGGTCATATTAGGGTCAAAATTAGTCTGGTGTATTCACCCCATGCCAAACAATTAGCTTGCAAGGCACTAAAAGATCTAATAAAAATATCTAAGATGTAATCAACTGCGAAGTGTGTGGCCAAGGGTTTCAAAGGCCAAATATTCCTCTGTTTCTGCGTAATCAACCTATGATGATCTTACCTCCTAATTATTTCTTTTCATAATTAGCTTTATTGCACACATTATGCTTTTAAGATGTCAGAAGGGATAAGGAAGTAGGAAATAGGTTGGATAGAAAGGGAGATGAGATAAAGTGCTTGATGTGGCAGGCTAAGAGGAGAGATATTTGAGAGAAATTATAAGAAGACCAAAAAAGAAGAGGCTGGAGGAGATATAGGAAGTTAGATGTGTAATGGAGGTGGTGATGTAAAGGAGAAAGTGTAGGGTAGATGAAAGAAGTGAATAGACGCTTTAAACGAGATTACGGGAAGCCGGAGAGGGTAATGGTGTAACGATGGCAGCGGATACAAGGCGAGGAAGAAATGTTTTGTTATTAGCTGTTCGAGTTAACCTCACCGAAGATGTCACGAGAGAAGAAGAATAAGTGCTGGGGATAGGGTGAATTTGAGACGCAATGGCGTAGTGTACATATATTTGACGTCCTGCACATTGAGTGATTTACGTTCGCGTTGCGTCCAATTTTAGAATTCTGGCCGTCCGAAGGAAGTGCATTTGCTAGACATGCATGTGAACAGTGATAAACAAAATCGCACACTTGTGGGTGGAGCGAGGAAGCTTATCCCCCTCCCCTAATCCCCCTTCCATTATCCACTTCCGGATGACTGTTCGCGCATGTCTCCCCACTGCGTAAGTATCCCACACCACCGTTCGAGGGTTTATCTCACAAGCGGAGTGGACTAAGGAGTGTCGGCCAGTTTTTTCAGAACAGTTTCTAGTCAGCGAAACCATTTGAGCGACATAGATTTCATCAAAATTAGGGTTCGTATTCAGATGAGACGACTTAATGAGTCCTTCACTGACGACACGATCGGTTGAAAACTTTGCGTCGGATTACGTAGGATAGGATGTATATGTACACAGACATATGGGTCCACGTGTGTGTATATGTATAGAAATATAGATATATATATATATATATATATATAAATGAAACTCACTAAATAGTCACAGCAAACATAGAAACCAAAACACACAAAAGAGGGACTCACTAGTTCTCGAATTTTCGGTGGTGCAACCACCTTTCTCAAGAGGAATTAGGAACAGAACCTGTTCCTAATTCCTCTTGAGAAAAGTGGTTGCACCACCGAAAATTCGAGAACTAGTGAGTCCCTCTTTTGTGTGTTTTGGTTTCTGTGTTTGCTGTGAACATGTCCTGTCTTCGCCTATTATGTGTTTTCCTATCCCCTTTCCTTATACCAATTTCTGTTTGAATGAATGAATATATATATATATATATATATATATATATATTCACATAATATTATATACATATATATTATTTATATATATTATATATATTATAATTCATATAATATTATATATTATATTATATTATATATATATATATTATATATATATATATATATTTATATATATATATATATTCACTTTCCCGGAAAAGCCACGAACGTGCATCCAGTCCCTTAAATTCATCCTCAAAGACCTGTACCCCATCCTCAAAAATCACAACGTTTCGTCCAACCTTCTTCCTAAATGCCCATCTGTTACCTTCAAACGGCCCGCCAACCTATCAGATCTCCTCAAATCCACCAAGTCTCTTTCCAAATCCCCTCCCACCCCCAGAATCACACCCACTCCGTGCTTGCGAGCTAGATGCAAAACTTGTCCTATTTTCACCACTCCACCCCTCTCCATCCCACCTTTTAACTCTCTCCAGCCCTTCCCCCACTCCTCGTGCACATCTCAGAATGTAATCTATCTTCTGACTTGCAAACTCTGCCCGGCATTTTATATAGGCCAGTGCTCTACACCCCTGAACCTCAGGGTGAACAATCATCGCGCCTCATGTAATCCCTCCTCCCCGTCCGCGGGTCTTCCCATCCCAAAACATGCCTCCCACCACAACACCCCCTTCAACCACTGTTACAATGTTTCCGTGCTAGCATCCCTCCCCCCATCCGATAACCCTATAAAATTAAAAACAATGGAATTGGCATTTATATGGCTGTGTAAAGGCTATCAACATCCGGGTCTCAATGTCGTTCACTAAATGTGGGGTGGGGCTGAGGTGGATGGAGGTGGATTGGTTTCTTGCGAGGTGGTGGGACAATTTATTCATCCGCATACATTTTGTCATCCTTGTCCTGTGTTTTGACTTGTCAAGCCCTTATAATGACTTGGTGAGTTGATGCCTTGGTCATGGGTGTTGTGGGATCTGTGGATGAATTGTTAGTTTTCTGTGTCGCTTGTTACTATTTCCGCATCCTCCTTATTCCATCTCCGCTCCCCTCTGGCCTTCCTTTCCCCCTCCATAACCTCCTCCTTCACCCCTCTCCCACCACCTGTTCCCCGCTCCGCTTTCTCCCCCTCGCGTACCCTTTTCCTTAGTGATATCTTATCTTCCGAAGAAGACGGAGCTCGAGTCCGTCGAAATTATCAAGATATTATTGTGAGTGTTCTTTTATGTGTTCTCGTGCTGTGTGTTACTGTCTAAGTTTTATATATATATATATATATATATATATATATATATATATATATATATATATATATATATATATATATATATATATAAGATTCTTGATAACTTGATTCTTGATATATATGTAAGATTCTTGAACACATCATTGTTAGTTCCATGATGAGGCACCTCGATAGCCAAGATTTATTAATTAATAACCAACACGGCTTCCGTAAGGGTAGATCCTGCGAAACTCAACTCGCACTTTTTGTACATGATGTATTAAACTCCGGTGAAAGTAATATTCCAGTTGATGCGATATTCCTAGATTTTAAGAAAGCTTTCGATAAAGTCCCTCATTGCAAATTACTGGCGAAATTGGAAACCTATGGAATACACGAAAGTATTATTAACTGGATTAAACAATTTTTAAGTGATCGTGTCCAAACAGTCGTCCTGGACGGTGTATCATCCGATACTGTCAAGGTCACGTCGGGGGTACCACAAGGAAGTGTCATAGGCCCCCTCCTTTTCCTTATTTACATAAATGACCTCAGTACCGTAGTTAATAGCAAGCTCCGTCTTTTCGCCGATGATGCAGTAATTTATGGGGACATCCGAAGTCACGAAGACAGAGTCGTGTTAGCCAACGACCTAGATGCAATTCAAAATTGGTGCGATACATGGCAATTGGAATTGAATTTTAAAAAATGCGTAGTAATACATTTTTGGGAAAAGAGTAATTCCCTCCCTTATAGTTACAAAGTGAAACAAACCAAAATCGCGAGGGTAGATTCCTTTAAATACTTGGGTGTAACAATTACTCACGATCTGTCCTGGGGAAAACACATACGAGAAATATGCGGTCGTGCTAATAAAAAATTGGGATTTGTGAAAAGAGTGCTAGGTAAATGCGACGAAAAGGTGAAAGAACGATGTTTCCTTGCCTTGGTCAGGCCCCACCTAGAGTATGCTGCCAGTATATGGGATCCTCACAACATAAATTTGGTTTCGGAATTAGATCGAGTTCAGCGGAGGGGGGCTAGATTTGTCAAACATTGTTATGACCAACTCAGCAGCGTATCCACTTTGTTAGACAGTTTAGGTTGGGATTCTCTTACACAGCGGCGTTTCCAATATAGATTAAACTTATTAAAAACATTTAAAGATGGGCCCTTTTCCGATGACATCAAGGATACAATACGAACCCCAACGTATTACGGTCGAAGGGATCACGAATATAAGACTAGAGAAATAGACTGCAAGACTGACAGGTTTAAAATGTCATTTTTTCCAAGAACGATAAGGGAACAGAATGCTCGTAGTCGAAATTCCCCAGGACTTAGTTCATTACAATAAGTATTAACGTACAGGTTAGGGACTTCGCGAGGATGTGTATACATGTGTGTATGTATGTATGTATATGTATGTGTGTATACATACATATATATATGTATATATATATTTTTTTTCCTACAGGTTCCCCCCACCTTTCCTCACCTAACTCCCAACCCCCTCAACCCTTACCCTTCCCTCATGGTGCTACACCCCCTGCCACACACCTTTTTGGTGGCTCGCAGGGTACTTATGTAGATGTAGATGTATATATATATATATATATATATATATATATATATATATATATATATAATATATGACTAAGGCAAATGACTACTTAGGGAATGATCAGTTTTGGTTTAGAAAAAGAAGTACGCGCGATACCATTGCAGTAATGAGACCACTAATCGAGAGGAAAATAGAACACAATCAGGAAGTATTTGTCTGTTTTGTAGATTTCGAAAAAGCGTTTGATAGAGTGAATTGGGAAAAATTAATGCGTGTATTGCAGAAAATAGGAATGGATTGGAGGGACAGGAGACTGATCCGCAACCTGTGCATGTCTCAGACTGCTCAGGTGCGAGTGGGGAACGAAGAGTCCGGATGGGGAGTTTTAGGAAGAGGTGTAAAGCAGGGTTGCCCATTATCACCGGTGCTGTTCAACGTATATGTAGAGGAAATGATTAAAGAGGCATGGGAAGAACTGGAGGTAGGAATGAAAGTCGGAGGGGAATTCGTGAAATCGGTTAGGTTTGCTGATGACCAAGCATTACATGCTCAGTCAGCCAATGGGTTGCAAGCTTTGCTGAGTGAACTGGAGGTCCAGTGCGATAGATATGGGATGAGAATCAATATTAATAAAACAAAGGCAATGCGATTTTCCTGGAAGAAGAAGGTTGAGCTAAACATTAAAATAGGAGGGGAAAAAATAGAGCAGGTAGGACAGTTTACGTGCCTTGGAAGTGTTCTAGACCAACACGGTCAAAGTAGTAGGGACGTTAGTATTAGGGAAGGAGAAGAATTCCGCTAGGTAAGCTACAGGCTGTATGTACGGCGCGGAAACGTGGTCGCTGAAGCAGGAGGAGAGACATAGACTGGAGGCTTTTGAAATGTGGATGTGGAGAAGAATGGAGAAGGTGAAATAGACCGAAAGGAAAACAAATGAGGAAGTACTGGAGATGGTGGGTGAGGAGAGGGGTTTGTTGAGAGAAATCCTATGGAAGCAGGAAAGATGGCTGAAAGGCATATTAAGCGGTAGTGGGATGTTAAAGAAAGTAATAGAGTGGAGAAAGTTAGGCAAACGAGGAAAGGGCAGGAACAGGATAGGGATGTTGGACGGGATGAAGGGAGGAAAGAAGTACACAGAGATGAAGAGTGACCTGATGTAGAGTAGGTTGCCGGATTGGGTTTTGTTTGGAGTTACAAAATATTATTTGATAGTTGTTTCCATCCAAAAACCTACCTTAACCGGTAGATTACCAAATAATAAAGTTTTATATATATATATATATATATATATATATATATATATATATATATATATATATATATATACCGCACCCTGTATGTAGGGTGCGGCAACATTCTTTCCTTTTTTAATGAGGTTTTGCTTTATGAAAAAGGAAGTTACGTTGCCGCGCAGCCTATATGGGTGTGTGCGTATACATATAAATAAATATATATACATATATAATATATATATATAATATATTTATATATATAATATATTTATATATATAATATATTTATATATATAATATATTTATATATATATAATATATTTATATATATAATATATTTATATATATAATATATTTATATACACACACACCCAGTATTCAACCCGATCGACAGCTACCACCTACCCGAACACCTACCTAGCCCTAAGTCGGTTTGGTAGGTGAAGGTAAAGTTCACCCAGTATTAAGCCCGACGGCATGTAAAATTCACACATCAGTATAGGGGGACCAGGTCCTTTCTCTGTGCCGGTTATGATTTCCCAGGAAGATCTAGTAGCCGAATGGTGCCCGAAGGACTGCAGGTGCCCGGAGAGGATTTCTCCGGAATCGAACCCGGGCCCTTCGGTCGGTAGTCCAACGCTCTACCCCGTGACCCACACATTTATATTGTTTATGTATATCATATTTCTATTTATTTATAAATGCTATTTAATTCATCGATAGATATAATGAATAAGGATATAACGGATAGGAACACCAGACAAACAAAAGACAAAGACAGGAATAGTGGGGAAGAGAGAATCGAGTACATCACAAGCTTAAAAAAGTTTCCTTGGCCGGGATTTGAATCACGGATCTTGCCGGGCCGATGTTCTCTCACATTTTCCGCCATTTCTCTCTTTGCCTTGTATGTGTTCCTATCCCTTTTCCTTATATCTATATACATTTAAAAAATAGGTGTTCACCATTTGGCGGACATAGATTTCAATTTTTTACGTATGCTGGCTCTTCGTTTCGTTGATTTGGTCGCAAACCCTCGAAGTGCGAACCTCTCTCTGCCGGAGAACTGAAGTCGGGTAAAGAGGGCTTCAGCGGCCGCTGCCTTCTTACCCTCTTCCCCTTCGCGTCGGGGTTCGACCGAACCCACGCCTCCTTTCCACCAATCGCCTTCCCTAATAAGATGTCACCATCTCGTAAATCGCTTTTGCCTAATTCGGCAGTCATTTTCTGGTTTATTGAACACCTTGCCTTCATTAAGCATCTTCCCCTTGGAACCAATAGCTCACAAGACGGCAGCGATGTGTTTGCAGTGAACTTCCAAAACCTAACTCTAATCTGTAAAATAATCTAAATTCTTTGAACTTGGTTCAGATACAAGGCAAGTGCATGAGATACTACTACCATCGCAAAGTATGTTTATTCGCTGATTCTACTGTACATTCTCTTAGTACATACATGACTGGATTATATAAAATTCATGCCTCTGTAAATATTGAATTCGGCCCTAGATGGCGTGCACTTTGTTACCCTGGTAAACCTGTTCACGTCACTCGTGGAGTGCCGAGACGCAAGACCCGAACAGTGCATGAGAGTTGTATATTGTTCTAGAGAGGACCGGCTGCGGAGTGGATCGTGGGATAAACTGTCACGTGCGTCGTTTCCCCACTGGCACGTGACTGCCCCGTGCTCTCAGTCCACGGAGGCGGCGGCATTTCCCACAGTCTCCTTTGAATGCGTGCCTCCCGCGTTCCTCAAAGCCTAAAAAAAACCCCAATAGAGCCGGCCGGCCACCCCCCTCTCCCTCTCCCATCAGACCCTCCCATCACGCCCTGCGAGTGGATTTTGTGGGGAGGGGGGTTAGTTGCGTGGAAGGAGGAAATGAAGGGAAGGGTGTTTGGGTGGAGGAAGGGGACGGAGTGGGGAATAATCCCCTTGATGGGGTGGCGGGAAGGTGGAGAGTGAGTGTGAGGGCATCGGGAGGAAATTGCGTCCATTTAACACGTTGGTCGGTGAAGAGGAAAGGAGAAGAAATGGATACACACACACACACACACACACACATACTTATAAGTGTGTGTGCGTGTGTGTGTATTATTTTATTCCCGAGGTGATGTTTTTTTGAGGAAAGCGATCTTCAGATGTTTTTGGAGGAGACTCCCTGCGGGCAGAGGAGACTGAGTGGAGGGAGTGCGTCCACGCCCCTTCCCCCCTCCCCCCCGATGCCCGCACCTGTAACACCACCAGCACACGAGCCGACCGACGTGCAAGTCCCCTGGCACTTCCTCCCGACGGAGGCACGGAAAAAATCCTGCGTGTGGCGCACATGGGGCACCTAAAAGTATACTACCTTCAAAGCGAATAAGAATTCTCATATTTGAGATTGTAATTAAGGCATTCGATTGGTACATATAAAATGTGTGCTATGGAATGTTGTTATTATAACGATTTCAATTCTACCACTGCTGATGGAAACTCTGAAAAAGAAAAATATCCAAAAACTTAGAATATCGTTGGGTCATTTTATACATATTTGCTCGTAATCAATCCACAAACTAATTCGTCGCGGTTCTTTGAAATGGAATTAGACACGTGATGAAAGCTATATTAAGAATCTTACTGATGATATTACTATTAGGAAGTTTAAAAATCAAGCGCTTATTTTGAATGATAAATAAAAGAATTGTCGCACCTTCGTGCATTTTAAAAGCGTTTTCGTAGCACTATCTTCAATTCTGTAAGCTTCAAAATGGCGAATGTGTTCAGCTTTGCCGGGATACTATCATAATCTTTATCTCCTGACGCTTTGTATTTCTCCTAGTTTCGGCTAAAATATCATTTTTATTCATTTTTTATCATGCATAAACGGAGAATAGGGCTCCACACATTCGGCCATATGTCTACCCTTTTCATTTCCACTCCGCCTTCACCCTCCCATTTTTCTCATTATCTTCTCATTCAACTTTTTTCCTAGCTTCTTGCAATATCCTCCCCGAAATCCGAATCGATAGTTTGTTCCTTTTCGCTGAATTACTTTTATGCTCGCCTCATTTTCTCGATCCTTCATTCTCGCTCCTCAAGAGCACTTCAATTTACACACAAGTTCTGTCCTTAAATGTCAGTTTTGGGAACCATACACACAGCATTTCGTTCCACATCGAATTCTTTAAAAACCTTCTCTTTTCGTTCCGTCGTTAAGATTTTACCATCAATTGAAGCATCGTTGCGAATTTTTCTTTGGCCGAAGCAAATATTCCTCACCGATGGTTTTAAGAATATTATTCCTTTTGAAGATACTGTAAACATGGATGGGATGGTCGCGTGAAATATTTTCCAATTGTGGACAATACCAAATCGTTCATCGATATTTTTAGGAAATTGAATTGAAAATCTCCGTGGCATGGCGGCGTGGTAATTACGGATGAGTTTGGAACTCCCTATTTGTTAAATCTCAACTGGCCACACTCTTAGCTGGATATGGTGCCCTTCCTTTCTCAACAACTGGTGGAGAAGTCTCACTTAAAATGCAGCATCAGGATTGACTTGAGAAATTCTTGGCTCGTGTGGAATCCTTTCTCAATAAAATCACCAGTGTCGCCTTCTTTTGTTCATCTTCTAGACCAAATACTGAAAGAGGAGACTTGCTGAATCGTGACTCAATCATTATAACGTATTGAAGTTGTAAATTTTCACAACTCACTCAGCATTGAGCACGGTTCGAGAAACTGGAAGAGTAAATGCTATAAGATTGAGCAAAAGACATTCAATAAGTCGTGGATGAATTTAGGCGAAAGTTTAGCCATTAAATGAAGAACACAATGTATATATCCACTGTTCTTTATTCTCGTACTTGTACGAGAATAAAGAACAGTGGATATATACATTGTGTTCTTAATTTAATGAACATGAACTTACATAAAGTTGAGCCCGAAACAATAGAAAGTTTAGCCATTTATTTCTTTGACACCCCAGCTGTATGTCCGTATCTTGCCATGACCACCCCTAGTCTAGGCCTGGCACCGAAATCCCGTTAGGCCTCTCCTGGATTGTAATCGGTGCGCGGTTCACATTAGCGCGAACGTTAGAACTTCAACCAATCATACATTTATAGGTTTTTCTTTCCTGGGTCCACCAAGAGGAGCAACTCGGCTCTTATACCAACTCAAGGATGTCAGTTGTAGAAACAACTGAAGTCGGAATAGCGATAATAAGATGAAAATTTATGTGAAATCATGGATGGCATCGTAACACGTATCGTAAACGGCTTTTCCCACAGGAGTTCAATCAACTTCGTCTCCATGTTTAATAATTCGTTTCGGTGGGGCTGAAATGACATTGTCTTACGAGATTGGAGAACGTAAAAACTAGTTCTTGCCCGTGATTGGGTACTGGGTGAATTAAAAGATGTACATGAACCATCTTCCACCCAACGTTAAGTTCCTAAGGCGTAATGTGAACTTATTATCCCGTTCCCGCGTCTTATTATCACGTTCTTAGGTGTTCCCCTTTTTATTGTTGTCGCGAATAGTTCAGGGGAAAAACGAGTACTTGAACCTATCAGTTCGACAAATTATCTCTCTAATTTTGTGACAATTGTCAACCCTACCAATGTAATTAGGGGGTCTAATTATATCTCCAATGTTGGATGCAAAATCACACGCTTGAAATCTTTGTATTAAGTTCAATCTAGCCCTAACTCTTCGCATATCTAAAGGTTCCCACCCCAGATTTTGTATTAACTGTGTGGCGCTTTATGTCCTATGGTACTAGTTTTTCACGAACCTAACGACCTTTCCCTCTACTATATTCAATGCTGTGACTAATATATTTTAAAAATGGACCCCAAGCGCTCGCCGCCTACTCAATGTGAGGCTTTACCAAAGAGAAATAGCAGGTTTCCTTCATTTTGCATCGCTACACCTTCCGACTATACGTTTGACGAATCCGAATGACGAATATTCCTTTGCCTTTTCCCTCCCTCTCCTCCCCCACTCTGCGTAGAACTTCGTTGGCCACTCAGTGGATGCGTCCATTTAACTCACATCATCACCCCTTCCACACACTCACTTTGACACTGCTTTGAACTGCATTTCTTCTGTTTTCCCCACCTTCCATTCCTCGCAATCCTCCAAGAAGGATTCTAAATGAGTTTTTTCTCAAGTCAAGGCTTATATTTTGTTCCCAAGGAGGATTTTTTCTTCTTATAGAGAGCCTTCTTGTCTTGTGCTATCCTGCGCCCACCTCCTTTTTTTGTGGACGGCGATCTTTCCTCCCTAATTCAAAATTTCTTCCGCTTCTTCTAGTTTTTGACGTCCAATTTGCATAATTCTATTTCTTTCTGTTCCTCCGATCTAGACCATAATCTTTGTAGTGTTCACCCGAGTTCATTACTTCTTCATCGCATTCGACTCGTCAACTAAAGATTTCCTTTCTCTCTTTGTTTGGATCTCATTCTGAAGAAGAAAAAGAAACAAGAGGAAGTCGAGGAGATCGCGGAAAAATATTCAAAACAAATCAAAAGGGTTTCACGTACAAAAGTTTGAAATGAATTCTAGCGGATTCGAAAAAGTGTAGTGCGTTCCTCTCTGTCAGAATTCGGGCTGAAACTAAGGAACGAGATGTAAACCGAAGCATAAAAAATAATGATACCTTCATTTCACTGGAGAAATGAGTTGCTCGTGTTTCCGCTGAATCTCCTCTGAGATTGCATTCGTCAACATCCACTCTTTCTAATTGCTCTAAGCGCTCTATCACATGAAGTTAATAATCTGGAAAAGTAAGAAAAACGCTTTGCACCTCCTTTTGGCCTATTCCTTCCAAAAGATGTTCCAATGGAATGTAATATTCACAGCCTCCGCTACGTTTCCACGCATTTTTCAGCCATAGCAAAGTATTTCAGTTAAACTTCAAGTTACAGTCGAATAAGGTCTGGACAAGACTGGCAGTTAGATACAATGGGAAATAATTTAACTTCAATTACGGTATGAAAATTGCTGCAGAACACGCTACGATAGAGTAGTATTAGAATAGTACGATATTATGTTATAGTGCTCCGTATCCAAGTTCACAGTTTTCGTGCACCATCTCTTTCCTCCTATGACAAGTGAATTTCCGAGATGTTGTTAAACTGACACGCGGCTGTCTCGGACGTTTTGTCAGGGTTTTCTCCGCTGCTCAGCGTTGGTGATCCTCGGACTCTCTCCAAGCGAGATGAATTCAACACATTCTTCGCCCATCCGAAATACAATCGGTATGAAAAAGGAATCAAGTGTTCAGCTTGAAATTTAACTTCCGTTCATCTTGTTACACGACCTAACTGAGATCTTTACTTAGGGCCTAATAGAGAAAGGTGCCTTCGCAAGATGGAGATGGGGAACAGTTGCATGGTAATACAGAATGATATGTATGGTTCAGTACCGCACACCAGCAGTACGGATATACATACCGTATGTTAATTTAATACGGAGGAAGACGTCATCATAAATGAAATTTGCAATCGCACTACCATCCTTGAACGGCGGATTAATGTAGAATGTTTTTCTCCGGCAACTATTTACTTGCATTCCTAGCAAGATTGCGTTTGGGGTCGGGGGGGGGGGGCAAGGAAGAAGCGGCACAAGTTGGTGTGTTTGCATTTGGCATGAAAGGAGGATGGTGCGGCTTTGACTAAAATATGGGCCGGAATATCTGATGGTTTCCATGCCAACCCCGTTGTCGTGCGCGCCCTCCTCGCACGGCCGAGAAACGTTCTACACTGAACTGCGAGCCGCTGATGGCGAGTCGGCCATCCGATGCAGAAGAGGAGCGAATGAATCAGCTGAGACGGCAAGTTCTGTAATTCTCCTCAATGAGGTGACCTAAAGATTTGCTGATCAAATGAGTGCACAGGAAATCTCTTGTAACATCGGTGATATTAGGTAACAATTGGTTTTCATTGCAATTATAAAAAAAATCGTTGGACGATGACACGATTGCAGCGAGTACTAAGGATCAATCATACTCTAGGAGCGGGACACTTCTCGCTAAAAGCGAGACTTGTTCTGCGTAAAAAAATAACCTACCCTATTTTTTCTATGTGACTTTCATCCTAAAATACTTTAATTACAAAGTGCCAATTGATTATTCACATTAATGTATTCATCGGGAATTTTGTACATCTACGTCAAGAAAACTGGGGCAATATCGGTTGCAGTACATGAATCCTAATTATCAATGCCTCTGTAGTATACCCATTGCAATAATCCTTGGTTCCGAACCTCAAGTATCCTGGTGCTACTCCATGTCTAGGTAACTCTAACAACATCGCCAAAACGTATCTACCATTGAATATCCCTGAGACAATGCCTCGGTTTGTGACATTTGCGACGACTTGGGCAGCTGCTTAAACGTGAGCTATATTGTGTTCCGTGGGGGCAAACGCAAACCAATACATCTTTAGAAAAATTCACTTATCTATTAAATTCAACTTTAAAAATTAAATATCATTCGCTAGCTTCATATTACGTGTTCAATTCGACCGGGAGTGTCGATGAATACTTACTTTGTTCATAGAGTAAGTATTGCAATGTTCTACTCATATTTTGTTTGAATGCTTTGACTTAAATTAAATCATGAAAGATAGATAATGTTTTATTGTTGGATAATAATAAGGCAACACACATAACCTTATAAGGCTAACGTAACAGTAGCCGAGTTTGAAAAATATTTCGCGATTTTCAGTTTACCCTCTGGTTGATTTATACGTAGCAAACTGTTTAAGGTGAATTAGGACGCCGCACGATCGGAAGGTAAACGATGGATTTGGTTTCTTCGTAATTGCTAGACTTGAATCGACATCAAGTTACCCTTCAACCTACCTCCTATTACTACACATATTTGCATTGGAATTTCCTCTCGCCCATATTAAAAATGGCGACTTTCACATTAGCATTACTTATTCTTCATCTATAAACTATTAACTTGTTCAAATTCCATCAGACCATTTTTATATTTACATTTACAAAACGTTTGCATAACAATAAATAATATTTCCTTCGAGTCATAAACGGTTGAAAACTTTACAGCTTAAGGAAATATTATTTAAGAGAGACAGTCTAAAAAGAGACCGTAAGAAGTTCCAGTTATCCTTTCCATATGCTTTTATGAATAAAACATTACATATTTACCAAAAGCGTGTTAATAGCTCCTACTAATACATTATCCTCCGCGAACGTCTTCGGAATCTGAGTCACCGTCTAAGGAACGACTCCTTTCTTACACGATGCATTCCAAAAGCAATGCATATAAATTTCCCGCGCCGCTCCTATTGGTCATTTGGGATTCAATCGCTTGGAGTAGGTGGGAGAAATGATAAGCTTTGCCGCAAAATCAATCTCAGTGCTTTACGAGCTGTGAAAGCGGGAGAACATCAGTTATTGTGGAGTGGACGACCGAGCAACTTTACGCGATTACTAAGTTTTGTGGTAAACTGAAAAAATCTCTTGAGGAGACTAAAAAAATGATTCTTGAGGCTTACGGGGAACCTGCTTTGTCCTAATCACAAGTTTGGTGGTGGTTAAAGTCCTTTAAGGACGGCGGAAGAGGTTCTCGACGAACACAGCTCTGAGCGGCCGTCAACCAGAAAAATCGACAACAATGCGGCTCTTGTTCGACAATTGTTGTACTCTGCCAGTCGATTGAGTATCAAGTTGGTTTCCAATGAACTGAGCTCTTTATCTAAGTTTTGCTTCGCATTGTTACTGAAGATTTAGCAATGAAGAAAGTGTGCGCCAAGCTCGTGCCCAGGGTGTTGTCAGACGACCAAAAGACCAAACCAGCAGAAATTCCAAGTGAGCTTTTGTAACGTATCGAAAATGAACCTGATTATTTGGACAACGTCATCACTGGTGATGAAACCTGGGTTTTTTCATGTGACTCAGAAACAAAATATAAAAGCTCTGAGTGGTACACCGGCCAGTTCCCTAAACCCAAAAAGGTGGGAATGAGCAAATCAAAAGTGAAAACAATGCTCATTGTAAAAAGAGACAGTTCAGGCGTGATATGGTGGAATATCATGATTAATTAAAATTGGCAATTTTCTACAAAATAAAATTTTCAATATGACTGGTTTCCATGTAACTGCAACATCTTCTGGAGACACCAGAAGATGATGTAGTTACATCGAAACCGGTCGTATTAAAAATTTTATTTTATGGAAAATTGCAAATTTCAATTAACAAAAATGCTCATTGTCCTTTTCGACAGTAAAGGAGTGGTCCATAAGGAGTTTGTTCCTCAAGGACAGACATTTAACGCTGCCGAACACGTGGATGTACGGGAAGGACTTCAAAAAAGGTTATTAGGACGAGAAAAGACATCTCCGCTACCTGGCAACTCCATCACGATAACGTTCCTTGCCACAACGTGCTACGAGTCCGCGAGCTCCTTGCCAAACACAAGGTGCCAACGCTGCCCCACCGCCCCTATAGTCGTCCCAGCAGAGTTCCCTCGGATTAAGGCAGCCCTAAGCAAGTGGCGGGAGTATACAGATGGCGGAAAAGACCCTCAGCAGAAGAAAAAGAGAGAATTAGAGAAAATAATAAAATCTTCGGAGAGATTGTAAGGAGAAATATCACCTTGAGAGGCATAATACGAGATGATAAGACGTCGGAGAGGGAAGGGGCAACGGAAGTGTAAGAGAGTGAAATAAAATGCGTGTAGCAATTAACGGTGGCGAGGTGAATGCGATGGTGCACCACGGATGGGTGTTTGGCGAAGGAGATGGTATCGATGCAGGTGGAGTGGCTGTCGAGGAACAGCCTCGGTGATTGCCAATCGACGGCGATGAATGGCGCATTCGATTGAACTCTTCTCGGTCGCAATTTCAGCGCAGCGAGCGCGAATGGCTGGGCATTGATATGAAAGCGTATGCGGAGATGAATCCATCTCTTCAGCAGATAAACTTGGAAGGATCAATGGGAGGGTCCTGATTGACATAACTCTATTTGTTTTCCAACATATGCTTACTTTGATAAACCAATGTAAAATTCAAATAAAGCCTCATAGGTAGCACTAGTAACATCATTCGCGCCAACTAGGACCGAATATAGATTAATAGACAATATATCGGAAGCGTGATAGCCCGCTGGTTATAGCGCTTGGCTTCTGAAAGGAGGGCTCCAGTTCGATTCAGGGTGTATCCTCTCGCCACCCTTAGCTTTGCCGAACCATGTCTTCCAAGGAAATTACAGGAGTTACGTACAGGGAATAAGAAACTTCCCCTCACCCAGCCCCCCCCCGCCCTTATGTGTGTATTCGCATTAGGTGAGGTCTACCCTCGCTTATCAATCCATTCTTCAAGTAAATTACTCTGTTTGGCATCGAGACGTCTAAAATTATTACTTTAATACAAAACTCGGCATTTTATTAAGCCGCAACATCGAATCCTTTAACATGGGAGCATGAGGTTTAACGGCATCATCACATTATTTTCAGACTCCAGGCTCAATTTTGAAGATATCGATTATTATATACCGTTAATTATATCGATATATCTCGATTCACCAGTTTACGACACCAACGGCTACGTCATAAAGAAATAATATTTTATATCGAAAAAATGGAATATCATCCGACCCATTTTTATATCAGAACTTCATATTTTTTACGATATTTCCATCCCTCGCCGATCTGAAATCCAAATGTGACATCCTAAGAGCATTGAACTCTATAGCAGATAAATGGAAATACAAAGTCATAGCATTCTTAAGTATGCATAACCGAGCCGAACAATGGTTCTCGGGTATTGAAATAAAAACGTCTATGATTACGTTTTCCTTATGGGAGACTTCAAAAAAACATATCCTTTCTCTGTATCAATTTATGACAACATTAACCATTAATTTCTTTTCGCAATAAAAGTTCGTTTTTTTGCATATCAATCAGTGTAATTTTTTACGAAGTTTTCACACTACATACGCAGTTTTTAAACCACTCCATTGCCATTTTGAAATACTGAGATAGAGGTGCTTCGGAGAAAAACGTCACCTTAAAAGAAAAAATTCAGTCACGTTAGAAAATGGAATAATATGTATCCATAGCATATTCGTTGCCACAACATTCTGCGAGAATGGGAAAACTTATTCCATGAATACCGATTAGAGTATTTTAAATATTTAAAAAATTGATTGTACCTACGCAGACAAGAAATTTAGGTAAGGAGAGGTCTCTTAGAGAATTAAGGTAATAGCAGTCACATTAAGATCTTCCAAGATACAAGGTTTTAAGACAGAATGGAGCTGATGCCGGTAATATCGAATTCGGACGCGATCAGACGCGACAAGAAGGAATTAAATTAGAAATCTAAGGAATCAAACGAGAGAAGACCACAGCGCGAATCTTAAGCAAAGGAATACAGAAATGAAAATTTGACTCTCATTGAGTTGTAGTCCTCGAAAAAGAGGAATGATATTGAGCGAATAGGACAGATTTATTCACGACGGAACGGCCACGGCGTTGTTCGAGGGAGTAAAAAAATCAATTTAAAACTTTCCTGCGTCAGCGATTTGATCAATTATCGGCCATCTCCCGCAGTGAAGATGCATCACTCCCATTTAGTCTCCTCCTTCCGCTCGTCGTCGAGGATATAAAGGGCTCCGGGATACTGAAGGCACTAACAATCGAGGCGAGGCATTACGCATTCCCCAGTCACATACTCAAAGAGGATCTCGATGCTCGCTAACATGCGGAGAGCTCCGACTTCCTGAGGCAATTACCGACCGCCATTTACCGTGTTTATTACGAGACATGGGTGATTACTTGGCAATAAAACTCAGCAGCTGACTTCAATCCTGCGAGGCGACTTGACCTCTCCTTCCATAAAAACGGTGGCACTAAGTAAGAGCGTTCCCGAAGAGGCACTAGACCAGCTTAATAAATACCTCTGCCTTTTTGTCTCCTATTAACCTACCCCACCCCTCCCTCCCCTCGCTTAAGAACCGGAAATCACGAACCGAGCGGAGGAAGCCCACTCAGTTTTCTGTTAAGCACACTCCCAACCATTCTCCTAGATCATTGGGTCGCAGTTGTCCCACTGGTCAGCGTCGGGAGGTTTATACCCTTCCATGGGAACAAGGCTCATCATCACATTTGTATCCATTATCATCTGTCTGTCTTGTCAGTGTTTTAGACCGAGATGGTCAAAGTAGTAGGAACATAAGGAGAACAATTGCACTTGGCGAGGAGGCTTTCACAAGGAGAAGGGAATTGTTTGACAGAGACGTTAAGTAAGGATGCTATGAAAAGATTCGTCTTATCTTCGGTGGTTTTTGTACGGCGCGGAAACATGGACATTGAGGCAAGACGATAGGCGTGGATTGGAGGCTTTGGATATGTAGGAGGTGGAGAAGGATTTAAAGAGAAACAGACGATAAGAAAACAAATTGAAAAGTTTGCGTATGCCAGGTAGATAGATTAAGAAGGGAAGAGAGAAGGTTGTCGGTTGATATTCAAAAAAGCAGGAAACGTGGACGCAGGGCATATTGACGGGCGATGTAATGCTGCAGACTGTGACATACATATAGGAGGGAAATTTTCAGCGAGCAACATTGGGGAGGTACAGAATAAGCATGGTATGGGATTCGTGAGCGGCAGAAAGCAGGCGGAGTTGAAGAGTGAGAGTGGTTTCTGGCATTGCAGTAGCGGTGGTTCGTTTCAGTGACCGTCCAATACGTACCTTAAACGGTAGACCACCATTGTGATAATAACGGGATCAGGAACATATTTATGCGCCTCAGTCGAAGTAAGTAAGAAGGAAGTGTGTGTGAAGAGTGTGTCATATTCCCATCTCTGGGGGCGGAGGCTATAAGTTTCATGTCCATGTAATGGTAAAGTTTCCCCTTCTTGCTTTTCAATTCAAATTTACAGGTTATTGAATAGGTTTCTACTGAATTTGTATGTTCACGTGTATTTTAATTGATGTACTCATAAGGGAGTAAGATAAAAATGTTTAGGCACGGATATATATAAGTCTGTGTATTGTGTAGGTGTAGATATGTAGATGAAGTAGGGGGGGAGGGCATAAAATAGACTCTTGACGACAATCAAATTTTTTAGGAAATGAAAGGAGGTGAGTGCCGCTCATCTCAGCAGTTGCAACATTTTCTTCCAAGCATATTAGTATTTTTACTGCGCGGCGACACCATATTGGTAGAAAAGAAATACCGAAAAGTACACACATCACGAAACAAACTGCATTCCAAAGTTTCCGCTGGCATTCGTGAATTGAGGCCTATGGGGAAATAACTCCTCCTTACAGGTTTAATCCGGAGGCAGTCGAGAAAAACGAACTGAGTTGCGTTTATATAAGGAACGAGTTTGAAAAGATGTGGGTTATTTTTAACGCTCTTAATGACGCGATTCAAGTCGGGTCATTAATTTGGTTCTTTTTAAAATGGAAATAAGGCTTCCGGAGGTCTGACTTGTAAAAGAGACGGTGTTTATCGATTGCCTGCCACGCACCCTAAGAGGCACACATTTTTTTTGCCTCATTGGTTCATGTGCAATTCTACAAGACGTAATCTCGATATACTGGATATCCTTGCAGGCGATTCTTGAAACGCACGCCGCAAAATATCTGCGAGCATATTCACATGCATTCTCGGGGAGCTTCAAAATGTACCGATTCCAGAAGAGTGGCTCCATTTGACGAGAATGCGCAGAAAACCGGTTTCTGCCACGGACAGAAAAGGAGAGGCGGTCGAAGCAATCACGACAGTGGCAGAAAAGTCAAATACAGAGCTAAAGAGTTTAATTATAATTTAATGGCGCATCTTATTTTGGTATTCTTTATTTACAATTCACATCATCTCTTGTAACGAGCTTAATATAGATCCGCCTCTTTGCATCTCCATGCACTCTTTATAATGCATGGATTTTGTCGTCATGCCGAAGAGATTTGTTTTCATTAGGAGTTTTATAAACAAGCTTATAGCGACTTGTCTCCCAATTTATTCCCACTATAGATTTATTTATCGTTTACTTCTATATCCCGTGGAATCTATCAAATTAGTTTACTGTGTAAGTCCCTCTAAATCATTTCACCTTCATCGACATGTATATCAAAGGGTTCAATAAATTTACTCAATGTCCAAGTTAATGACAATCCTCTCTCGAGCATCTACATTGCTGAGTAAAATTGAATAGCATGCCCTCGCATGGCAATGCGGGTTCGGCCGAATTCATGAAATATTCGTCACCACCCGAGATTACAATTTTAAGAAATTATGCCCTACTATACTAGTACCTTTCTACGCTTCGGCTACATAAATGCTTCCGGACAACCATCAATCACCATGAAGACGGCGTCATCTTGCTCATGGCCTCTTCCATGCTGCATCCGCCCGTTGATTAGCTGTCTCTAGGACCCGTTTGGGCTGCAGGACGACCTATTAGGAATGACCAATAATGGATAACACGGTGCAATAAAGGAAATTGAAGGATACACAGTTGAAAAGGGGAAAGAAACGGCCACGCTGAGTGAGCGACCTGAGCAGACCAAAAGTCGGACTGCTCACCTGTTTGCCGGCGCGAGGGATTCATTTGAGAGTGGCTCATTACAGTCGGACCTTTGACGATTTGACCAACAATATCAGGTTACTGTCACACAGATTTTACCGGCATTGTGGTGTGGCGTGAAAACCTTGGTGTAAGATTTCTTTGGTGCGTTGACACCCAAGGTGTATTACGGCACCGCCATGAAAACATCGGCATGAGTTGAATGCAGTTTGACTGCACATCGACTGAATGCCGTGCAAACCATTATGAACCTTAATACTTCACCGTTTTATCTAAAAACAAATACAATAATTTAAAATCCGTATTCATATAAGCATATCATTTTCATCGATGTTAGCACTTAATCACATTACATCGATGTTAGCATTAATCGCATGGGGATTGTACTCTAAATTTTAAGATACGCACTCTAAAAGTTTAAGGTTCTTCATTCAGTTTTTATCACAGATTTGAAGACAAAGCGACCTTAAAGAGACGAAGATGAGACGTCGACCGCAAAGTAGCACCGGATCCTTCTCAGGCCTGAGTAAGTAAGACCCCGGATTTAATGCCTTAACAATTTTGAATCTTAACTTTCGAGCCTTAAGAATTTTAATGGCTTCATTCAGCAAGCCTTCCGGTTATTTTTTTGCTTTCGCAACTGATGCTGTAAAAGTGATTAATTTCAGGACTAACGGACACTCTTCCGTCCCACATAGTAAATATCCGTTTAAGTGGGCTCTCCAGCCCTCAATGTATTCTTCACTAGGAATATATACTTTTGTAGAAAATATACTGATACCATGATTTTTCGAAGAAAGCGAATAAAAAATCTGAATGAAAGACCTTATATTATATTTACTTAATTTAATAACTTAATAACTCAGGTAGAGTGGCTGCGGAGTCAGGATTAAGACTCCACCCACAAAGTCGTGGCTCATTAAGCATAGTTTTTCTTGCGATTCGGGCGACTCTAGGAAACTAGACTCCACTCTGCAGTAATACGAGTACACTCGTGAAACATTGGCATGTAAAATACAAAAAAATCAATGTAACAAAGTCAATCAGAATCAATAATAATGTGCTTCTTCGTGGTATTTCAGTTTTTAAAATAGCTATTTTTTTATTTTATCATTTATAAAATCCACCTCTTTCTTTTTTTAGCAACTAATAGAATCGTGGGAACACGATGTTTTTATCATTAGTAAATGTTCTTAATTAATGATATAAATACTCTAATAAATTCATATAATACATACAGATTCTGAGTTTGGGCCCACGGATTCTGCTTTAGTATCAAAGGGAGCCAACTGTTTTCGCGATTCCACGTAATTTACAAATTTCGTACCAAGAAGATAAATAACCTTCAGCCTTTACATTTTATAATCGAACTATAATTTTGAAACTTAGATTTGAAACATCAGTAGGGTCACACAATAGATAATAAATTAGGCGGCTCACTCTTAAATTAGCAATACATAAATCTCTGGCCGGCGGATATATTTATCCAAATATAAAATAAGTTTAAATCGAGTACGTATTTTCTAAACCAAATACGAGGCGTGTTCATAAAGTAAGACCCGTTTGGTCACAGGAATAAATATACTCATATGAAACACATTTTATTGGCACTTTTAGTTAGCTACAAATCTACTTCACTTATCTACATAATCCCCGTTCACTTCTAAGCATTTTTCGTACCGCTGCACCAGCTTCTTTAACCCCTCTGCATAGAAACTCGCCGCCTGAGGGTTGAACCAATCGACAACGCGATTCTTGAGTTCCTCTTCGGTTTCGAAACGCTGTCCACCGAACCACTGTTTCGAGTGCAAGAAGAGGAAGTAGTCGCTGGGTGTAAGGTCAGGACTGTACGGTGGGTGGTTTAAAGAGTTCCCAACGACCCAAAAACTCTCGTCCACTGGACATTCTTTGCTCTTTGTGGTGGTCGGTGAGAATTTTCGGTACCCACCTTGCACGCAATGTGTGGTATCCGAGGTTTTCCGTAACAATATTGTAGACAGTAGTGCGTCCAAGTTGAGAAAATTGTTCAGTCAGGCCATTAATTGTCAATCTACGATCACATCGCAGTTTTTGTTCCACTTGCGAAACAATTTCATCGGTCAGAATACTGGGCCTACCACTTCGCTCTTCGTCATGGACATTTGTTCGTCCATTTTAAAAATCACAGCACCATTGTCTAACCTTTCCTTCACTCATAACTGTAGGTTTATAAACTAGGCATAATTCCCGATTAATTTCAGCAGCCGACAATCCTTTTGCATACAAGAATCGTATGACAGAACGCACTTCACAGCTGGCGGGATCAACGATTGTCGCGGACATTGTTGTTTGCATGCACGGACTAGCAAACGACTTCTGAAACAAAACAAATGCTGCTATAGCTTCTCAATGAATTAGTAGATGGCGCTGCAGGAGCAAAACTGTGTTCTGAAGCGCCAATGTAAGTAAACGGTACTTACTTTAAGAATACCCGTCGTATTTTATGAGATCTTGGGACTTTAAATTCTATTACGAAGCAAACAACGGAAATTGAAGAAGCATTAATTTATTATAGAAAATATAATGAAAATTTGTATTAGCTCGAACGAAAACAATGACTTATAACAATGCAATTTGTGCACCTTGCAACTTTTTTACGTGTTCAACTTTTCCACGTTGCACCGTTGGAAACTGGATGTCTGTCTTATAATCAATACCCCATGCCACCTCACACCGTATCCTATAATGTACCACGTGGTCTCACATGCAACCCTTAGCTAAAATAAAACGCCTCGGTATTTTTGTTGATTTGATAAAAATGTAAGTAACGCCCTCTGTTATCCTTAATATTCTCTCGGCGAACCACACTACATATTTTTACAAGGGATGAAATATTACGTATCTTCCAGCTCACTGTGCTCATCCAAACGTCCGTTACTACGTGGGTGTCCGCTGCCCAAGTGGGCATCGAATCGCAATTCCAACAATGAGAATACCTGTACATATATTCAATAACGACGGCCAAGGCAGAGTCTGGATTTGAAATTGCAAGGCTCAAGTCAACGGGAGAGTGAGACAAAAATGAGAATTGAAAATAGGCATGTTTGCTATTCGCTGAAATGGTAATTGTGCGATCGCTAATATTCAATCTTGCTCAAAGTGGTGGGTTTGAAAGACTCAGACGATCATTGGCGCGGTCTTGTACTCTTTCGAAAACATTTACTGCTTCCCTCATTGACCAACTAAATCGATTCGCAGACAGCAAAGAGTAAATATATACGCAAGCATTCAGAGAGAATTCACTTTAACAAATAAAGGGCCGAAAAATGGAGTGTTATGACTGATATGAAAGAACCGTCCATCGATCTTCCAATTGGAAATTACAGCAGGGAGGAGGGGAGGGAGGGAGAAATCATTGGAAACGCAGTTCCTATAAAGGTCATCCGGGAATCCTGCCGAGAATGGCAAGAACGCGATTTAATAACGAGTGAAAAAGGCTCTGCGGAGAGTCCATAAAAAAACCGAGCAATAAAGCATCCGAGCTTTTCAAGATGAATGAATGGAGACACCCACACATCCACACCCTTAACGTGGAATTCTTTGAGGAGTACCATCGAATCATGAACATACATTTCTCAAAACAACGCCCTTTCACGAAATAAAACAAATTCACTCAACTGTCATCAGATCTTCAAATCTGTACCCTATTACGCATGAATGTGAGGAATCGCCATCCAAATCAATGGTCAATATTTTCCACCTTAGGGCTAATTCCCAGTAGTACGTATACCGACTCCTATTCATCACAGCATCCAATTCAACTCTAACCGTCCTCGCTTCATCTTCCCTATCGTTTTATTTCACTGATTTCCACTCCCTTTCAATTCTTTTAATTATGTATTCGTCTTCCTCATTTTATTTCAGCCTACATAGCATATTCATGCATCTACAGCCACACAACACCCCGCAAGGGCACGTGGGGGGGGGGGGGGAGTTAGGTCGCCAGCCATACATGCACAATCGCAATTATGCTACCTCCACAGACATACTGGTCCGATCATGCACCCGAAACACTTCAATCACACGAGAGAAAGGGCTTACATGCAACACTATTCAATAAAAGGACAACTACTATATATTCACACAATACTGTACAGCTTCCTCAAATATAAATCCATCAAATAAAAAGAATATCATGCAGGATATCAATAAATATATACACTACTTATTGTAATTATCTCCTGCGCGATTGCTGTCATATCTATTTTGATCTCTAATGGTTGGAGGAAAAACGAACTCTAAAATCCCTGATTTTAGGTTGGTTATCTGATCTACTACAGTAAGTGGGGGCCTGTAATACAATAATATACCCAACACCTCCAAAATCCTAAGGTCAATAATCCTTATCTATCCCTTTATAAATTCAATTTTTCAAATTCTACGCTCCATTACCCATGATTCTCTGATTAGAACCGTTACCATGGTGAGTTTCGCAAATCATAGGGTAGGAAATTTTTTTTACTAAAGCCGTTCTCCTAATGTAATTTCCATTCGCCGCTTTATGTTCTTAGATGTCATTGACAAAACTAGAAATCACTATATATTGCTTCAGCGAATGTCCCATTAAAACTCAGACAATATCATTTTTCACTGCTTACTCGATTGAAGAACACAGTCGGGAGCGAGACGTCACGGGACCCGAGAACGCCCCGGTTCCCTTGGCCGGGGTTTTATTGTCCGATCGGAAGGCTTGAGCAGGGTTAGCGATGGCCTCGGAGTAACATCTAGGTAATATTGCCTTTCCTACTTCCTGATGTATACAGCCGCGAAAGCAACACACTTTTCACTTGATCAACATATCTACGACAGCACTATTCCGCGAATATCAGAAGATAAAAGAAACTATGGCCAAACTTTCACAGCATTTCCCAGAAATGTCAAGGATTAAAAGAGGGGAAACATTTCGCTCTTCATTGTTTCGGGGAGGGTATTATGAAGCCGCTGAAGGTTTCAATTCAAAGATTTCAAATTAAAATTTAGTTTCCCTGTTATCATTTTTCAAAACATTATTTCCTCAGTATGTTAAGCCAGTGGTTGCAATTATTCAAGGCATTATTTTTTTCTAGAATCGTGAAACAGAGTTTGCATACCACGGGAATTTAATGCCGAGAGTGAATACTTATTATAATAGTATTCCCAAGTGGGAGTATGCTAATACCTTCTTATTAAAGGTGACTTCTTCCGGCGTCCACGCACTCGATCTGAAGGATGAACCAGTGTCTGGAACGACTTACGACTTGCGCCTCGAATGCCCTTCAATGCTCTCATCTTAGCTCTTTGGATACCTACCACACCATCAAAGCAGCATTGGCTCTTGAGTTTGTAGGAGTAAGGATCCAGGCCCCTCTGTGGGGCATGCATCCTTACTCCTAAACCAACCCGAGGGGTGGCTGGGGTTCTGGTATATATAAAATGAAAAGGGATAGGGACACATATAAATACAAAAGTTTCGAAAAAACAGATTTATTTCAGAAATTGCTACCCTGCCTCAAAATTCTTCTTGCACATCCCTTGAGCGTCGACACACTTTTTTCAGCGACTTTCCCGCGATTACGAAGGCTCCCTAAGGTAGGCGGATTCCGGAAGGGTACGTGTGCAAGCTACTTTACGGAAATTCGAGTCCCACGGTAATGTTTTTCGAGGGAGGATTTATCTTTTCGGAATAGGAAACAATCTGCTGGTATCAAGGCAAAACTTTAAGGGTATTGGGGAATCGTTGCGATGCCTTTTTTCGTCAGGTAGTCTTTGAAAACAGGCACTCGACTCTGCTTTAGATCGTCCGTCAAGACCTATAGGACGAGTTTGGCGCAGATACATCGCATCGCTCATTTTTCAGTGATAAGTTGTGCACTGCCATATTATCGATGTCAATACAATCTGAGATAATATAGGCACTTAACCGACGGTCTGAATTCAGCACTTTTCGTATACGTCGGGAAAAAATTGTTACCATTAATTGCAAAAACCACAAACTATGCATGCACGAGGCATATTTATAAAGTAAGAGCCGTTTGCTTATATTTAAATATTGGCGCTTCAGAACATAGTTTTACTCCTGCTTCGCCATCTACTGATTCATTGAGAAGCTATAGCAGCATCTTTTTGTTTCGGAAGTCGTTTGCTTGTCCGTGCATGCAAACAACAATGTCCGCGACAATCTTTGATACCGCCAGCTGTGAAGTGCATTCTGTCATACGATTGTCGGCTGTTGAAATTCATCGTGAGTTATGCCTAGTTTATGTACCTACAGTTATGAGTGAAGAAAAGGTTAGACGTTGGTGCCGTGATATTAAAAATGGACGAACAAATGTCCATGAGAGTGAAGTGGCAGGCCCAGTATTCTGACAAATGAAATTATTTCGCAGGTGGAACAAAAACTGCGATGCAATCGGCCTGGCTGAACAATTTCCTCAACTTGGACGCACTACAGTCTACAATGTTGTCACTATACGAGCATGCCTCGTGTATGTATGCGTGTGTGTTTATATTTTAGAATATATGGGTAATAATGGCTCAAAAATTGTCACTTGCTCGTTAAGTCCACTTACTTGTGCTCCCCCAAATGCAAATAAAAAGAATCGCTCGAGGGGAGGGGGTGTCCTTAAAGGCATAAAGCAAATCAACATTAGTGTTGAAGCTGGAATCCAAAACCGACCTCTTCAATCTTCCATTTAGATGTTACTCTCAATTTTTTCACGATACTTCCATTTTTATCGATATAATTATGCATACCGTTGTGCCAAGAAGTGAAATTGATTGACCTGAACACTTTCACACTTTCTTAAATTAAGAACACAAGTTTTACTGATACATTAAATGGAAGCGTTTGGTGAAATTATTCAGCTTAGGGAATACCATAATAAAACGGAATTCTGCAATGATCTTCGTACTACGCCGTGGATTACATATTTGATTCTTCCAACCACAATTTCAAGTGCATGAAGCGATTATAAAGCGGAAATACTTACATATTTTGGCGCTGCAATGGCGGTCCTTACAACGAAAATATTAAATGCACTGCGCAATTGCATTGATTTACTTCACAACGCGGAACACAATCTATTATTGTAATAAGACGTCGTCGTTGCTACCGCTATGTTGTAGCAAAACTTCAAAATGTTATCCAACACGTAGAATATATATACGGATGAAGTTTTCATTCGGAAATTGAGACAGAAGCACAATTTATTTTTAGAACGAAATTAATGCCTCCATATTTCAATGTTATCCCTGAACTTGCGTCGTTTCCATGGTTCTCTGCTCACGTAAGAAAGATACAGAATATTTAAGTAAAGGCACTAAGGCTTTTAAGTGGCGCGCGAAGCAGCTCCCTCGCTTGTGAGGCCGACCGGAAAGAAAATTACGAAGCCCTCCCCTTTCATGTACCTAAATAAATCAACGTCGCTTTGTGTTCACAAGCCCACGGTGAACTAGAGCCGTAAAAACCCGAGGGTTAGATTTCACTCGAGCAGAAATTCCACACTCCTTAGTCATTAAGGTATCTCATCTGCCAATCGTCGCCGAAAGTTCCCGGGAAAGTCCAACAATGAACACTGTTTACTTTATGGTTCTCGTGGAGACCGAACCCGAAAATGATTTTCCTCCTAGTGAATAAATGAATGCTCGCCCTCTTATCTCGATCCCTTCCTCCTGCCGTACGCATGGAAAGTCTTTTTTCCTTGAATTCGAAACCGTTCTTTTCCACCCTCAAGAAGGGATTTTTATTTGTCTTATCATTTTAATGCGACGACGAATTCGTGGCAATTGCCACACCTACAGAGGCATTTAAGGAAAACAAACGACGAGGCTGAGGTGCCGCCGGACACGAGGACTGGTCACCCGGCCCAGATAGCAACAATGACCCAACAAACACTCGGTCCGGCTCCCGCTCGCCCCGACCCCAAGAAAACCATTGACCGTGATTCCACTCCTCCCCTTCCGCCACCCACACACACACACACACACACACACACACCTCAGCCGTAAAGATACAGCGATCGGGGATTTCGAGTGAAAATACACACCAAAAGGGAAACACAACCATAATTGGACAAAATTCAATCAAATGTGGTGCAATCCCCGAGTTTAAAGAAAGAAGTGTTAACTTCAGTCGATGGTAAAACCCAAAAGTTTATTTTGGCCAAGTAAATCGAAATTGTTACTTAGAAACGCATAAATAAAATGTATTCACCCTTAAAGTTAAGAAATTGCAATTCTCTCAAATACAGGAATTGATTTGTAGACTTGAAGTGCCATTTATTCTGCCATAAGATTACAGAGAACCTCCAGAGTATTTAGGGTCAAATTAGTCTGGTGTGCAATCACTCCCTGCTACACACCCTAGTGGTGCCTTGCAGGCGACTATGTAGTAATAATTGGAAAAATAATAACATAATCTAAATCACCTCCTCAAGTGAAACCAATTCTGGTAAAAACTTTTTCTGTGCGAGAAGCGACTGCTTTGCGTTTACGGATGGCGATTTGATCATCACTGTACTGGAATCAATCCAATACAACTTATAGCCTTGATCATTAACTTCTGTCTTTCGCGTTCAGCTTCACGGAAGACATGGGCGGCACACGTTGATTCCAAAATTTTTCTTTTTTTACAATTCCAGGCACACGATATCTGGGAAGAAAACCAATGTTCCAGGATACCGTCGAGTTGATGAGCAGAAAATGGCTTTCAAATCAAGACTCAATGAGTGCGAATGATTGAAAAATGAAATTGTTTCTACAAATTAATTCATCCTTAAGTAATTAATTCGTGTCTGCTATTATTATTAATAAGTGATCTAGGATCCTCTACGATACAGGATCTAAAAATTGGTATTGTGGAAGAGTAAGTCTTTGTGGTGGATAGGGCATCGTCGGGAAAAAATCAAACAGAGTGGAAGGCTTCAACGACATCGGAAGAATGGGAGATACTCCATGGATATCAAGCGCAGTCTGATTCAAGCCAAGGAGTTGTTGATGAAAGAAAGATCCCTTCTCTGATATTCTCCTTTCTTTCACTGAAGAAGTCGGTTGCGCCAGGGAAAAATTTAAATCAACACCTATATGCATTTATATATATATATATATATATATATATATATATATATATATACATATATATACATATACATATATATACATACATATATACATATATATATATACGGTTCGCGGTGGTCTAGCGGGTAGAACGTTGGACTGCTGACCGGAGGGTCCCGGGTTCGATTCCCGGGCAAGGCACTTTGGGCACCTGCAGCTCCACCCAAGCTAGTTGATTTTTCGGGTACCAGTTCTTCCTGGGAAACCATAACCGGCACAGGGAAAGGAACTGGCCCCCCTACCCTGATGTGTGAATATTCACACGCCGTCGGGCTTGGTACATGGGTGAGCTCTACCATCACCTACTAAACCGACCTTCGGGTTGATTACTGTGTTTATGGTTTATATATATATATATATATATATATATATATATATATATATATATATATATATATATATATATATATATATATAAACACACAGATGCAAAATATTCAACACACAGAAACATGAAGGGAGGACGCTCACAGTATGTATTTGACGTTTCGACGGCTCGACCGTCGTCTTCAGATTCTGAATATTAGTGTTGAATATTTTGTATGTGTGTGTTTGTTCGTCGCCGGAGAGCACCAATTTCAAAGATATACATATTACATACATAGGCATGATCGCGTTTCTCAATTCTGACCCTTTCGCGTGTGCTGCCTGACCGTCACGCAACCATGGGGACAACATATCCATGTCGTATACAGATACTCATTCACTTATGCATACACATATTTATAGACACGCAAATACATAATACTTAGTAGTAATGAGGTGGAAATTTGGGGAAAACCAATTACAATATTTGAACACACTTGATGGAGGCAATATGGATTATCAGCCGCTCCCCTCATCCACCCCCCTCAGACGTTTCCCCCGCCCCCACTCCGCTTCCCTCTCCCCTCAAACTCCCCCTCTCCACATTTTCCTCCCCGAGTGCCGGAGAGCAAGAGCGTCGATGCCCAAAACACATCACATCAAGTGCCCACTAACAAGCGGAAAAATGCTCCCCCCTCCCCCTTCGCCGCCCCCTTGACGATTCGATGCCGCGTGCCGCCGCCTCCAAAAGTGATGGAACGGAACCGGGGGAGGGTCGCTCCGGGGGTGGAGCCTTCAAACATAACCCTCCCTTCGCCAACCCCGGCCACCTCCGCCAATCATATTCCGCCGGCCCTGCGTGTCCCAAGCGGGTGACAGGTGCAAGGGGCCGCCCAACGGAGGTAGGGGGAGTCCATCCCCCGTAACTTGGGTGGAGGAAGAGGAGGGAAGGGGTGGAAGTAGGCGTAGGAAGGTGGGAAGCAATTACCCCCCCTCCCCAATCACCTTTTGAGGAGATGTCAACGTCAGTCGTTTCGGCGCTCGAATGCGATGCACGCGCTCTCGGACCGCTTTTGGGTGCGAGCGGGTTCGCCCGGTGTCCAATAAGGTCGGCATTTCGAGGGAAATGCTTTCAAAACGCTCTCCCGTCGATTTCCTTTGGGATCTGCCCACCGGTGGTCCTTGCAGCCGAAGCGTTTTATGATTACATTCCGCGACCCATTGGGCATTCACTTCCACTTTGTATTTTGGCCTGTTCCAGGAAATATGAAACTGCCCGAGGATCTAAAGCACCGTCGACATCTAAAGCTCTCATAATATCGCACCCGTGGAACGACGATGGAGCACTTCTTCGCATTGTTGCAATGGCTCTTCATGACTTTTGTATTTCCTCCACGGTAGAGTTGGCGAAATAGTTCTTATTGTGCAAATGTGTGTGCTAAGAATCGAGTTACAATGGTTTATGCACCGCACAAAATGAAGAACAGGGATTTATGATTATGTGACTCGTTAATGAGGCGAACGACGCCGCGCGCTCATTAAGAAAATATAATATCACGCTGTCCTAGTTAAAATACTACAACTATTTTTATATATTTTATTACCATCGGAAAATCTACAAAAAAATAAGACGTAAATCACAGAAATGATACATGAATAGTAAAAAATAAGTAAAACATAAAAGTTTAAAAATTAAATTACATGAAACTGCAGTTTTAAAGAGAGGAAATTAGTGTTATCTATGAAAAATAAAATAAATATATAAATATAATAAAAAATAAAATTATATTTTTATTACCTTTCAATTAAATGATATAATTTTTCCGATTTTCTGGTGCCATTATTGCTTAATTTCGAATTTCTATTTTGGTCTTCTTAGATTCAACTGATTCACAGCTTAATTTAACCCTTAACACTTACACTACTTCCTGTAAGATATACTATATTTGGTGATGTGTCTAAGAAAAGAGAATATTTACCTAGGAAGGGGACGTGCCTAACGAAGATGTACTAACTTTGAAACGCGTTGCGCGAGTTATATTATTATTAGGTAATCTACCTATCTATCTATCCACCGGTTAAGGTAGGTAGTTAGGATGTAAGTAGGTAAGGTTTATGGATGGAAACAACTATCAAACAAACATTTTGTAACTCCAAACAAAACCCAATCCAGAAACCTACTCTGCATCAGGTCACACTTCATCTCTGTATACTTTTTACCTCCCTTCATCCCGTCCAATATCCCTATCCTATTCCTACCCTTTCCTCGTTTGCCCAACATTCTCCCCTCTATTACCCTCTCCAACATCCCACTACCGCTCAATACGCCTTTCATCCATCTTTCCTGCCTCCATAGGATTTCTCTCAACAAATCCCTCTCCTCACACACCATCTCCAGTACTTCCTCATTTGTTTTCTTTCCGGTCCATTTCACCTTCTCCATTCTTCTCCATACCCACATTTCAAAAGCATCTAATCTACGTCTATCCTCCTGCTTCAGTGACCACGTTTCAGCGAAGTAAATAGCTACGTTCCATATCAGTTTTTTTACGAGTCTTTTCTTTACCTCCCTACTCAACGTTCCCGTCATCAACTCCCTCCTTTAGAAAGCCTCCTTACCTAGCGCAATTCTTCTCCTTACGTCTCTAGTACTTTGTCCATGTTGGTCCAAAACACTTCCGAAATATGTAAACTCTTCTACCTGCTCTATTTTTTCCCCTCCTATTTTAATATTTAGCTTAGCCTTTTTCTTTCTGGAAAATCGCATAACCTTTGTTTTATTAATATTGATTCTCATCCCATATTTATCGCACTGAACCCCCAATTCACTCAGCAATGCTTGCAACCCCTTGGCTGACTGAGCAACTAATGCTTGGTAATCAGCAAACCTAACAGATTTTACGAATTCCCCTCCAACTTTCATTCCTACCTCCAATTCTTCCCATGTCTCTTTAGTCATTTCCTCCACATACTGTATACGTTGAACAGCACCGGTGATAATGGGCAGCCCTGCCTTACACCTCTTCCTAACACTGCCCATCCGGACTCTCCGTTCCCCACTCGCACCTGAGCAATCTGATACATATACAGGTGGTGGATCAGTCTTCTGTCCCTCCAATCTATTCCCATTTTCTGCTATACACTCAGTAGTTTTTTCCCAATTCACTCTATCAAACGCTTTTTCGAAATCTACGAAACAGGCAAAAACGTCCTAATTGTACTCAATACTCCTCTTGTTTAGTGATCTCATTACTACAATGGCATCACGCGTACCTCTCCCCTTCCTAAACCCAAACTGATCATCCCCTAAGTTATCATTTTCCTTACTCTCTATCCTTTTTTTGATGATCTTGAGAATAATTTTAGCTGCGTGGGATATCAAACTTATTGTTCTATAATCCTCAAATAATGTAGTGCTTACCTTTTTTGGAATAGGAACTAACACTGATCTCACAAAATCTTCCTGCCAGATTCCTTCCTCATAGATACTATGGATCAGTCCATATACGGTAGTCTTCTTCCCACATTTTCCTAAACATTTAAATAGTTTCAATGGGGATGTTGTCTACCCCCCCCCTGGCCTTATTTGCTTTCATCTCCTTTAATGCCCTTTCTATTTTATCGTAGAGTATGCCTGGACCTAAATTATCTCCTTCTGCATCTTATTTCTTTTCTATGTCTAACCTTGTTGGCCTAAGTTTTTTACCATACAGTCTTTGTATATATTCCTTCCATTTCTCTTAGTATTTTTCTGGTTCAACTATTATCTTACCCCACTTATCTTTAACTGTTAGCACAGGTCTTGTCTTCTTACTTCCCGATAATAACCTATATATAACCTTGCTGCATAGCGCACCAATTTCACCCTTCCTCTGTAACTTTCCATATCTTCGCATTGCGTTTTCCACCATTCTTATTTTGCTTTATTTGTGGCCCTTCTCAAATTATTATTCTGTTCCGAAAAAGGTTAAGGCTGCATCATGTGAGGACTACAGAATAGGCGAGGAGAGGGGATTCGTCGGAAGAAATCTGAAGACTGTAGGAAAAATGGACGAAGGGCATAACGGTCGGCAGTGGGATGTTGAAGACTGTAATAGAGGGTAGAATGTTGGGCAAACGAGGAAAGGGCTGGATCAGAATAGGGATGTTGGACGGTATGAAGGGAGGAAGGAAGTACGATATCCAAAGCAGGCAGGAGAGATGGATGCATAGCGTTTTGATTGGCGATGGTAAGATATGTTGAAGACTTCCATAGAGGGGAGGCAAGCGTGGAAGGAGTAGGAAAGGCATAGTCTTGTTGGACGAAAGGAAGGGACGAAGGATAGAGAATTGAAGAGGGGTTTATTGTAAAGTCCGATGTCAGGTTGTTTTGTTAGGAGGCTAGTAAATGTATGTTTACCAATGTACATAGGTATAAATGCATATTGGCATTGTATTCATTACGTTCCTCAAGTGATTAATTCGCTCCTAATTTCTGAGCGTTATCTCTGTCCGAAGGATATAGTCTTCATTCGAGTTATCCACGATCTCTGTTCCAGCTTTTTCTCCCGAATCAAACTGAAAACATCCAACTTCTTCTGTATGATATTTTTATTGCACACCTGGAACTTATCCAACTAGTGACCACAAAATAATCATAGATGACCTCATATCCATGGCAGGAGAAATATAATTGACGTCACATCCATAACCTCCCATCTCATCGCAATTTAATTTCGCTCAAACGTGATTTTGAAATTTCTCTGACATTTCCCTTGAATTCCGATAGCAAAATATTTGTAGGAATTTTTTCAGCATTAAGAAGCCCAATGATAGCATTCGAAAAGAGAGGGCTTAAACGATTGGAAATGTACGCCAATGAAAAAATGAATGATGAGGGCTTAATGGACTCACAGACTGACCGATGAAGGGGTGCTAATGAAGTGCGTGGAAAATGACTTTGCTCTTTGGCTGAAAATGAGACACGATCCGTCAAACTAATGTGTTTTTCGTAGACGTATGCCTCGGACCAAAGAGTCTTCTATCTATTGTCCGGCTGGTGGACTTTTGTCAACTGATGTAAATATTGACTATAAGAGACGGTGCAGAGAGTGTATAAGGGATAGTTTAAGCTATCTCACTTGGAATTTAATAACTTTAGGATTAAATAATTTAAATTTTCCTAATGAAGGTAAAAATGAGCAAAAAAATAATTTTTGCCCATTTGTGTTGTCTCTATTAATGGGATTCTCAAAACAGAATAATGAATTTGGATAACAAACAAGTTTTTCCTTTGAGTAATGAACCTAGATGTATGGACATATCTTCTCATGAATGTCTAATGAGGAACGATATTTTATCAATACTTACCCATCAAGGAGTTGGACAGTTAAATGTAATATTCTTGGGGTAATTAATTATAAAACTATCCCCATTGAAGACTTGTTGAGGTGACTGGCAAAACGTAAATCACTTCACCGCTAATGTAGTGATTTACATTGCTATTTCAATGCATTCATGGTTTATTATTTGCACTTTTCCACCAATTTCTGTATTTAAATAACGATTATCGCTCCTGAGTCGGCAAATGAGGCGCCAGTTACTACAATAATAATGCAAATGTGATTTTTTAACGCAACTCTTTAGCTAACGTTGGCCTTTTCAATTATAATTAAATGAATGAGTTGCTGAACAAAAATTTTATAATGAACACTTGAGAGGGTTTCTTTTTTTATTCATAATAATAGCGAGTGCAAGGTTTTGGATGAGTTGAACCCAATTTGATGAGTTTTTACAAATATTCCATTTCCAGGATGCAGTCGCAATGTGAGTGTTATGATTGGATTGGATGTTAGGTTCTTTGAGGACAAAATATCGTTGGCATGAGGGAAATAACAATTACTGCATGCCACAAAAAACATTGAACCAGAATCTCGAGTTGCAAAACAATAGTCACAGTTAAACTTTTATTCCCAGGACGTAATTTGAGTTCATGAGTAACTTAGGTGTACGAGGGTTAAACGCTGTTCTTCCTTTGCATCCTGAGCAGAGGGGAGTCGAGCTCACACTCGCCCATTACATAACAAGAGCTAAAACTTATTGAAACCTGCGGAAATAGTTTGCTCACTTTGGACGACTTACTTAATGGACGAAAGAGAAAGTTGCTATCAATCAAAATAAGCTTATATCATTACCGAGAGATGAATCACATCTAGAATTCTGAAAAAGGTTCTTAGGTATTTATTTAACAAATCTTCTACCTGAAATCTAACAAGGAACAAAATGGTGACAGGTGTCAAAGAAGCAATGAAAACAGATAGACAGTGGATGCGCTAAACCTGAATATCACTAACAGCAACAACACATATTAGGTACCTATTGATAGAAGCAGTTATTTAAGAAAAAAGGCGAAAAATAAACTATAGGACTTTATATTGTACACAGGAAAAAGAAAAATTTATTTAAGGTATTTCGAGGCACCGCTGCTTTGGAAAGGTCGTATTGAAAGGAATGAATGTTTAAGTAAACACAGCGGAAATCCGAAGTTGCGTTTCAGTTACAACATTCAAAGGAAATATTTCAGATTTTACCGTCTGAATTGGCTTCAATAATAATTCATGGGTTCTACATGGGAATGCATTTTAAATTCCATCGTTTTGAAGGATAACTTCAACCAGGGAATACAGTATTTCCCTTGAAGGCCTCCTTAAAACTTCTAGAGATAGCCTTGCTCGTGGACTCATGTGCAGTACTGTATAAACACTATTCTGAATGGTAAACATGGGAAAATTGAAAGAAACAAACTATGAATAGATGATAATTTTACTACAACTTGATAAGTTCAAATGTTCTTGACCGTTAAGTCCTACGAACGAGTAAAGTGGTGCTTAAACCACTTTCTTGGGGGCAACTATTGCATGAAGTTTTCAATTGATAATTATCGGACAAAATGAAATGTGTTAGTGGGAATTTTTCATATTGCCAAGGAGGGAGTCCATCGAGATTAAAATAAATATTGATTAGTGAAATCAATAATGAAGTCATATTAACTCGTGATAAATTATGCATATTAACAAATGATAGTAAGGTTTTCACGGAATATGTAAGATATCTATGCTAAAAGAATCTATGAAAATGGTGAATTACTACAAAAATATTTCAGAAAAATTGCAGCGAAAAACGACGAAACGTTTCGCACAGCAAACACCAGAGAACCACACGCGCGACACTTGTGAAGGAACATGATAAACAAACCTCCGAGAAGGGCAGCCAACAATTAATTTATCAATTGCGTGTAGAGGATAGAAGGCTCCATGTTTTAGATGTAACCATTTTGTTTGCATTCTTTTGTGTATGCGAATTCGATACAGATATCTCCTAGCGTCTATACTCGATATTTCTTGAAATGTACTTTTGGTTATCTAGGACAATAAGAGGGGAAACACCCGCATCGGCATTGTGTGTCAAACTCAATACTTCGTTTTACAAAATAATTCAGCATTTAACTTAGTAACCATTTTGAAATACATTATATTTACGATGCGTAGATTGATTTACACGCCTACGTCTAGGAATTTTCAATGGTTTACATTGATCCTACGCTTTCTGCACATATATTGTGAAGCGCGAACTTTAATTTCATGACCGCAGTTCGTTCACGTTTTTCATTTTCACAGGTGATACGTCCTCTCTCTGCTGTTGAACGGCGCCGCAGATAGACGACGAATGCATGACGGGGTCGACTTGATTGACAACGGAGGATAACACACGAGTGGACGCAAGCAATCACGAGTGGAGGAGGGCTAACGATCGCACCGAAACCAGCACGGACAAGTGAGTTTGATGGACTTCGTCGCCGGGAACTTCGGCAGGAAAACGAACTGGCTCAATTTAGCTGGCGGCGAATACTTAGTACCGAAGGAAGTGGTGTCACTTTGCACGGCCAGAGATTGCGGCGAGAGGGCTTCTTAAATTGCGATCGCCCCAGCAAGCACAGGCCTCCAAGTGTTGGGATGGGAGGGAGTGGGGCCGAGGGGTGAATGGGATCGTGCTAGAGGGGCCGGGAGGGGATGGGTGGGGAGCCGAGGGTTTTGGGGGAGAGGGGGCCGAGGGTTTAGGGGGGAGGGGCCCGAGCAGGTGGTGAGCGGCCACGACTTGTGTAACGACATGCAAAGTCGAAAACCGCTCCGAGTGGAGTGCGGCGGCGCATTTGCTTGCCTCCGAAGGCGTGCTATCCAGGTCGACAGAACGCGTGTCTCGGAGCGACTCCATCGGCAATTCTTATGCACACGAGGAAGTATATAGAAGAGCAGAAGGGAATAGAACCATAGGGAGAACTCTACGGCAAAGAAGAAATAGATGGATTGGACACACACTGAAGCACAATGAATTGATTAGGAATGTAAAAGAAAGAAAAATAGAAGGAAAGATTGCACGAGGAAGAAACCATAAAGAAAATGTATCAGGGATTGAGGGAATTGACATTAAATAGAGGCGAATGGAGGGCTGCATTAAACCAATCCTAGGATTGAAATACTGATGACTGCTTTTTGCACGATGAAACAAATGCGGCATAAAAACATTATGTTGCTCACCCTGCGAACTGAGGGCAAATTAATTATTCCTCCCAATGGAATCCGTTTTCATTTTTCCAATATTTAAAGAGATTTGAGTTTGAATGTTGGCCCAGACCTCTTTGTTTTGCCATTCGATTTTTTTTAGAGATCATGATATTTTTTTAAGCTTTTATAATGCTTTGAGTACCGTTCTGATAAAACTTCGTGTGAATTAACCAAAGTAAGTGAAATAACACTGAACTTCGTGACCGCACTTTTATAAAAAATATCCTGCCTTTATTGATGAACGTCTTTATCTCTGGAATTGAGTAAGCCTATAAAAAATGTATTGCGTGACACATTAACAAAATATACAGGCCTCGATCTTACTTAATTGAAAGTTTTGAAAGATAAGGGATGTCTTTAAGAGTCAGAGTGAAAAGTACGTATTCACAGAGGCAGCGTTTGAATTTATGGGAGCTTCTTGGTTCATTCAGTGCTTAAAATGGGAAGTGCTGAGGAGGCAGGAGTGGGCTCCAAGACTCCGCATGCTTAAAGAATCCGGTGGAGATTTTAAGGCTCACTCACGTATTTTTCAAGCACCAAGAGACATTTTCTGGAGCAGCGTTCAGCTATAGTTCCCTAGAGACTAATTTCTTGAAATTAGGTCAGTTGGTTTAGTGTTTCATTACCGAAAGAATATGTCCAAAGAATAAACGTTTAGATAAGCCACCTATATATTTTAGACCAGTTAAGGATAGCATGAAGCAATCTTAGAAAAGGAATAAAGTAACTAGTCCTGTTTAGGTGTTTAAGTATACTTAACTTTTCCCTTTTTCACTTTAAAATGAACGTATTCAGCAACGCCAACACTCAAGGACGACTTCCAGTAGAGAGATAGCTTCAAATTGTTCCACCTTTCTTTTCCTCCCCAAGACCTTTCCGCTCAACCTCACTCCTATCCAAGGAGATAATGGGTGTCCAATGGAAATTCAATTTTGTTGAAAACAATTGTTTGCTCAATGATGCCAACACGCTTTGTTGAATAAAGTTCATAAATAAATAAGAACATTAATACCCTTTAAATAAATATCTTCCATCATAAAAAACATATAATGTTGGATATTATACTTATGTGATCATTTTAGTATATTTTCTCGAAAGGGACCCGTGTCCAGAAGATTTGTGAACTACTCGACAGCGAGTGTGTGTGTGTGTAAATATATATATATATATATATATATATATATATATATATATATATATATATATTTTTTTTTTTTAAGGTAATCTACCGGTTAAGGTAGGTTTTTGGATGGACCCAACTATCAAATAAACATTTTGTGACTCCCCACCTAGCAAACTAATCTATATCAGGTCCCTCTTCATCTCGGTGTACTTCTTTCCTCCCTTCATCCCGTCCAACATCCCTATCCTGTTCCTACCCTTACCTCGCTTGCCCAAAATTCTTCCCTCTATTACCCTCTTCAACATTCCACTACCGCTCAATACGCCCTTCATCCATTTTTCCTGCCTCCATAGGATTTCTCTCAACAAACCCCTCTCCTCCCCCACCATTTCTAGTACTTCCTCATTTGTTTTCCTTTCGGTCCATTTCACCTTTTCCATTCTTCTCCACACCCACATTTCAAAAGCCTCCAATCTACGTCTATCCTCCTGCTTCAGCGACCACGTTTCCGCGCCGTACATAGCTACGCTCCATATCAGAGTTTTTACGAGTCTTGTCTTAACATCCCTACTCAACGTCCCCGTCATCAACTCCCTCCTCCTTGAGAAAGCCTCCTTGCCTAGCGCAATTCTTCTCCTTACGTCCCTACCACTTTGACCGTGTTGGTCCAAAACACTTCCGAGATATGTAAACTGTTCTACCTGCTCTATTTTTTCCCCGCCTATTTTAATATTTAGCTTAGCCTTTTTCTTTCTGGAAAATCGCATAACCTTTGTTTTATTAATATTTATTCTCATCCCATATTTATCGCACTGAACCTCCAATTCACTCAACAATGCTTGCAACCCCTTGGCTGACTGAGCAACTAATGCTTGGTCATCAGCAAACCTAACCGATTTTACGAATTCCCCTCATATATATATATATATATATATATATATATATATATATATGTACACATATTTTAACCACATATTTAATAAATACAGTAATCAACCCGAAGGTCGGTTAAGTAGGTGATGGTAGAGCTCACCCATGTACTAAGCCCGACGGCGTGTGAATATTCACTCACCAGGGTGCTGACCAGTTCCTTTCTCTGTGCCGGTTATGGTTTCCCAGGAAGATCTGGAACCCAAGAAAACAACTAGCTTGGGTGGAGCTGCAGGTACCCAAAGTGCCTTGCCCGAGAAAAAATAATATATATCGATGATGCGGAAGTACTCACGAGAGCAATATAACTTTTGGACGGCACAATAGAACACAGAATAAAACAGATAACACGTAAAAGGACACTCACACTGTAGATAATTTGAGCTTTCGGCCTACTCCGAGGCCTTCTTCAGGTCAGACTGAGAGGTTTTGAGGGAAGAGTGCCTGGGGAGGGGAGGGGGGGCGGAAGGTTTAGGGGCTGTTGGGAAAGAAATTAAAGATGGCGGTTAAGGATGGGAATTTTAAAGGATCGGAAATATAGGATGTATGCGGATTCGCGAGTTCTCACCTCTATGTTGGTGGCTGAATCAGGTAGTGATTCTAGAACTGTTAGGGAAAAGCATTCGTCAAATGATAGGTTGTGTGAACTTGCGTGTAAAGGGATAGGAAGAGAAGAGAGTGAAGCAGAATTACATGAGTAGCGGTGATTGTTCATTCGGATGGATAAGGGGGTAATGCATTCGCCTATGTAGAATGAGGTGCATTGTTTGCACAACAAAAGATAGATAATATTTTTTGAGAGGCAATTAGCGTGGGAACGGGGTGAAGGGACAATGAGGGGATGGGGGGAGAGGGGAGCAGATCTGATTAGGAGACATGTTTTACATCGGGGGCGATTGCAGGTAGGGGAAATATGTGGAAATTTGTCAGGGCGGGGTGTCAAAGGGTTGGTGGATCTCAGAAACCTTCGTCCCTTGAGCTGTCTTTTCATCAGGGAAAAGAAGAAGTCCGGTGGTGCCAGATCGGGAGAATAGGGCGGGTGCGGCAACGTGGCAACGCCGTATTTGTCCAGCTCTCTGACGACGAGCGATGCCTGTTGGTCGACATTCAGAATTTTCGGCACCATCTTGGCGCACACCTTGCGCATGGCGAATTCCTGTGAAATAATGCGTTGGACGTTGGATGCAGACAGACTCAATTGGTCTGCAATTTCTTCACTGATTAAGCGTCGGTCTGTGTTCAGCAGTGTCCTCACTCTGTCTACATTCGTGTCGGTTCTTGCCGTCGACGGCCGTCCGGAGCGATGGTCGTCTTCAACGAGCTCCTCACCTTCTTTAAACAACTTGTGCCACTCAAATACTGTGTAACGGCTTAAGGCAGTGTCCCCATAAGCCTGCTTGATCATATCGAGGGTCTCAGTTGCCGTCTTCCCGAGTTTCGCACGAAACTTCACGGAATAACGTTGCTCTAAATTCAGATTCATTTTGTTTTTCGACGCGGACAAAAACTTGCTTCACTAAAAACGGTGTCCTCACTCAACGAAAGCCCGCAGGCGACTGAGGTTGCTGTTGGTCTGTTGCTAAGAGCCCCTTCCACCTTACCCTGCTAGGACCCCCCCCTCCACCGCTCCGTTCGCGCCCGAGAAAATCAGTCCTACCACTTTTGGGTGTGGCCTTATAAAAATATATATAAAAATATCTTTTTATATACATTGAGGAAGTACTGGGGATGTTGGGTGAGAAGAGAGGTTTGTTGAGAGAAATCCTATGGAGGCAGGAAAAATGGATGAAAGGCGTATTGATCTGTAGTAGTGGGATTTTGAAACAGGTAATAGAGGGGAATGTTGGGCAAGCGAGGAAAGGGCAGGAACAGGATAGGGATGTTGGACGGGATGAAGGGAGGAAAGAAGTACACAGAGATGAAGAGGAACCTGATATAGATTAGATTGCTAGATTTGGTTTTGTTTGGAGTTACAAAATGTTTATTTGATAGTTGTGTCCATCCAAAAACCTACCTTAACCGGTAGATTACCTAAAAAAATATATATCTGATGACGACGGCCAGGCCGTCGAAACGTCAATACATACTGTAAGTGTTCTTTCTTTATGTTTCTGTGTGTTAAATATTTTGTATCCGTGTGTTTGTGCGTTGCCGGTGAGCGTCAATTTCAAAGACATATTTCTTCATTCATACACGAAATCCCGTCATACGGCGAACAAATATTCATTCACATAGAAATAGAGATAAGGAAATGGGAAAGGAACACACATAAAGGACGAACACAAGAGAGGTGGGGAAGGCGGACTTGAGCAGATCACAAATGTAAAACTATTTTCCTCGACCGGGACTTGAACTCCGGCTCTCTTCAATTGCCTGGCGGATGCTCTAACCACCTGAGCTATCGAGAAAAGGTACCTTTACACTGAAATCTGCAATCTTATAAAGCGCCAAAGTTCTCCGATTCATTGGAGATGGCGTTAGGGAGCTGTTACACCCACCAAAGGAGAAATAGACAAACACAAGAGGAGAATGGACAGTAGGTTAGCAAGCTTACAACATCATAAAGGATAGGAACGATGCGTTTCATGGCACGCATAGCCAGAAGAAGAGACGAGCCACATTTTCAAATACTACAATTATGTAGTGAAGGACTCTCACCATTTTGCTGTAAGGTCTATACCACTAGCATTCTCGAAAAAGTGAGCTGAAGGTGTACTATACATTACAAGCTGAAATCAATCACAAGGCTTGTAGCACAATCAGACGAGAGGATAAAAAAATGAACACTATGAAATTTAAAATTCAAAGAATAAAAATGTGTTTCCTTTCACTTATGCTCTACTGTTTATACTGAGGACCGTTTTCCTCAATCTGAATTCATAAACAGTTTTTCATTCATTTCCATTGTGTACTTCTTGCACACTCATTAGCCCTAAAAATAAATACTGCTTGGGCGATAAGAACCAGTGCTCCCTACCCAGGACCCTCCTCACCTTATTAGAGACCGCCCTTTGGAACAATTCACTCGTAGACAATGGGTTGGTCGCACAAGGACAAGTGGAATGTCGAGATGGAATTTTTACGAGACTATTTTCAGAGGGCCTCCATCCGCGAAAAAAAAGCGTAGCTGCGCAGCCCTCCAATGCACTTTGCGCCTGATTCGCGAGGCGGCGGCGTTCCCTCGTGGTTGGTGGGTGTAACTTGAGGAGGCGTCGGTCGGCAGCTGCGGGGCGCGCGAGGCGAGTGCGGCGGCGGGTGGGCACCTGGACGGGAGGGCGACCCCCGTCTCCGCTCTCCGCCGTAAAAACCACCAATAGGCAAGGGGAAGGGGAGTGGAGGGTGGGGGGGGCGACCGGAATTACGAAAGCACCCTCGAAGCCCCCGAAGGAGAAATATATACCTTCTCGCGGAAATGTTCGAATCCTATCGCTCCTCAGAGAAATGCTTTCGTTTGGCCGACAGGATACTTAAACCATTCCGGTAAAGGAGAAAGCTCCGAATACTAAACGGAATTCCCGGCTATGGGTGCGAGAGTAAAATTATATTTATATACACGCCCATCTTTCAAATAAACAGAATGTAAATGTCGCAGACGTTGCATGCAATAATACATATAAATATGTCTGCTTGAAACGTATCAAAGTTTGACACGAGAGTGATGGGTATTTTACAAGTGATGATGATTGGTCGAGTTTCATTGTTTCGCGGTTCCGTGACGTGCGATTGAGTTAAATTAAATGGGATCATCAACCATATAATTAGTTTACTTAGTCATACGTATTTATACAATTTGCACCCAAGACAAACAAAAAGACAACACAGTTAGGAATTGATATGCGTTGCCATTCGACCATACGGCGAAAGCAGAAAAAACATCAGTCTACGTATATTCAAATTTTCACGATTCCAAACGCCTAAGCTCTTAAAATAAATTAATTTTCGGCCGAATATATATAGAGTCGTGGGGCCAGAAAGCTCAGTTTTATGAATTCTTAAAACACGGCGTTCACGCAGCCGATTTAGGAAGTTGAGTTCTTATCAAGATTAAGCTTGGTTCTTCAAGTGTTTTCTCATCAAGTCAAACGAAATAAGCAAGAATGCTATAAGCAAATTAATACTCTGAGAACTTGAAAAAGAATACAGGGCGTTGTTCCTCCCGTCTTTGATCAATTTTTCAACATACTTCGAAAAACATCGAATTTGAAGGAGCGGCATGTCTACCTGTCCGTAGCGACGTGTCTTCTTGAATCAGCGAGAGGTCATGCAATGAGTATACTCTATACGAGGGGTCATTTTCGCTGTATTTATTCCATTCATGTGATCGAGTCAACCTTTATAAAACAATGCGTATTTCCACACGTATTTTTCACGTTTCATTGGCTGCATTTTCTCATCGTAATCGTCGATTGAACGAAGAGCAAAGGGGAGATCCTTCTTTCGAAATGAAATGTCAAATTACGCCCAACCTCACTACCCCGGGAGGGACTGCATCGTTAGCCGCGAGACCACATCTCCGCATGTTATGACTTAATTCGTGAGGAAGTTAATCCTTCCAGCCAACTGTTTAGACGAAAAGAATTTTTCCAAAACAATTAATATCAGTGGATGTCTTTAAATTTAAATGAGTGTCCTTGCGAGGTCCAGAAGAATATGTTAATAAAAAAACGGTCGAATAAACACTCGGAAGCACACTTGCACGTTTCCCTCAAATGCTCGAGTTTAACAACTAGCCAAGTTGGGGGCTGGGGAAACATTCCCTTTCATGAGAAACCAAGTATATGAATATTGGAAGAGAATGACGGAAGGCTGTGGATGGTGGTCAGAGTAAAACGATTCGAAATTGGATAGATAATAAAATATGTCGAGTGGCTAAGTGTCTTTGGGCGTATTGACGCCTGCACGCGTTACGAAAAATTAAGACCTCACTATTAATTTTCAAAATTAATTTGATGAGAGGTCGCCCTGGTTTTGGGAAGATGCATCAAAACATGGTCTGTTATCATCAAACCAAGGGTGAAATTTAACAGTGTCTTATTGTTCTCGTGTAAAAATGAGAACAGATTATATAATAAAAAATACATAGTATGTATATATATACATACATACATACATATGCGTACTATGTAGGCAGGAAAATGGATGAAAGGCGTATTGAGTGGTAGTGGAATGTTGAAGAAGGTAATAGAGGGGAGAATGTTGGGCAAGCGAGGAAAGGGTAGGAACAGGATAGGGATGTTGGATGGGATGAAGGGAGGAAAGAAGTACACAGAGATGAAGAGGGACCTGATGTAGTTTAGGTTGCTGGATTGGGTTTTGTTTGGAGTTACAAAATATTTATTTGATAGTTGTGTCCATCCAAAAACCTACCTTAACCGGTAGATTACCTAATAAAAACATGTACGTACATGAAAACGCCTCGGCGAAATGTTGGTCCAGTCCGATAGCTAATTAAGGGCCCGTACTTAAAGGGAATCGGCATCATTTTTCACAGGTCACTTCGCTTTCACAGACCAAGAGACGCACATTAATGAGCAATGGGCAAGCCGGCCGTCATGTTCTTCTTCAATTGTTCCCAGCCCCAGTAACGATACTACGACCACAACATTTGGTCCTTCCTCAATAAAACCTCTGCGTGCGATGAACATGGCGAAAGGGAATAATTCTTACCAGCGTCGTCTAATTGGACAATTGCATTTATCCAAAACAACTGGAATGACGAGATGGGGTTGCGCATCATTTCACTCAAAAAATATATCAAAAAGCACGGTTCCTTCAAGTGGCCAATTCCAAGCACTCGTTCCCACGCCTTAGCGTCAGGTAGATTCATAAATACAAGTGGGAACCTTTGTGCAAATCTGAAGTTTACGTAGTGAATATCCCATCAGTTGATGGCGTACACTGAGCGGCAAGGCCTATATTTCATCCAAACCCATGGGATAGAGAGAAAGAGAGAGCAGTCACTCTACGAGCCAAAAAAATTCCAAGAACTCTGTAAAAAAATTCATGCTCAGTCATGCGCGGACCAACCATCTTGGCGTAAGCCGTTTGCCAACCGGATGCCATTCCATGCCAACAACAATACGAGGAACGCGAGGCAACCCCGGTACACATCTTCCCGGAAATCATTGTTCGAAACGCTCTGTTATGGAAACGGGAATCAATTGGCGACAGATGGCGAACGAACGGAAAAAACGATAGGACGCGGTGGACAGTTAGGGAGAGACTACTTTGGAACGACATGGACGTAAAGAGGTATCCGCAAGAAAGTTTTGAAATCGGTGGAGAACGGTGATAAGCAAACAGAAGGAAGGGACTCACCGTTCACGTTTGGGTGCAAAGCTTCCAACCGAATACTACAAGACGAGGGAGCGCATCCCACGAGAATTGGCTCCTATAGATATGCATTTAATGGCGAGACCTGAATAAAAATTGTTTCTCCATAAATAATGCCCTTGCTTCGTCCGCCTCGGCGTCAGGGTGTCTGCAAATTATAGGATTTTCGATTTAAGGGTGAGGGAGTGAGGAGAGTGAAGAAATCCGCACTTGAGCCCATCCCCTGACCCCTGCTCAGTTTCTTCTAAGCCTCCCCTCTCGACTTCCTAGTTACCACCCCTTCCCAAACAAGCAGAGGGACTAGGAGGGGTGATTTGGGGGGGGGGCACGGTCATCGTCCAATCCCTCCCTCTCTTTACGACCCCCAATGCCCCGAAATTTCCAAACTGAAATGCTAAACAAAGAGCGCGGACCCGATTCACATGCCCGCCCCTCCACCAAACTACTCACCCGCGCGAGAAAACGATCGCTGCACGGTTGGATTCCCGCTAGGCACAATTCCGACCGGTTTACCGCTCCGCCCTCTCGCGAGGGGGCTTCACAAAACGCACGGTGGTGACCGCGCACGTCGCGTCGGCAAGGGGAAAAACCTCTAAATGGGGGGGTGGGGGAGTGTGAGTGGGAGGGGGCGGGATCGGTAACAATCGGCGCACGTAACTATGGAAACATTCCAACTGTGGGCGCACGTGTGGGTTAAAGAGACAGGCAGACAGCTCCCACACTTTCTTTCCTCTCCGCCTGATTATGGCGTGATTTCACCATCGTTGCGATACGCACCCAATATAATTGCAAGTGCCGATGCCTCCCTCGATTGAAACCCAGATTCCCCAGTGAAAGCAGGGATCTGCGCGTTCACTCGATAGAGCACACACGGGCATACGTACGTTGCCTGACTGCCTTCGCGCAGCGAACTTCCAAGCTTATTACCAGGGAGGGGTTAATTTTTCACGGGAATGCTAACACGGGGCAGTATAACTTCCGCTCGTTGCCTCCTAACTCCCTCGCCAACAAATCGTGGCAAACTCTTTTATCTGATTACTCTTCCATCTTATCTGCCGACCAAGGGATAAATGCGAGAATTTGCGCTTAAAAAGCTTTCACTGAGCTGATTATTTATTAAATGACTATCCGGTGAAAAATTGAAGCGACCCAGTTTGCATGGAGAGGGTGAGGGGGGTGAGTCAGGGAAGGAAGAGGGGAGCACCTCCACTCACGCACACACTCAGTTGGACCGAAGAAAAGGGAATGGGAGAGAAGGAAGAATGGCGGTGGGCGAAATGCACTGTGGAGGAACTTATTACCGTATGAATCTAACAAGTAGGGTTGGGCGCTACACACCGCACCCCGCAGGCTATGTATCATATCCCAAAACCCCCAATGGAATAAAAATTACAATGGGACACACTGAACTATCTAAGTATACACGCAGCTTAGCATTCGGTAACATTAAATGTTATTTCGCTCCATCCGCTCACAACATGAAGAATTATTGCCGAAACTACTATATCCTAGTGAAACTATGGAGAGGTGCCCTCGCTTCAGTTCAGTGTCTCAGTCTTAACTCCGTTTCTCAATTAGATCAGTAATAATTAGCTTGCATGAATCACAATGACACAATTAATGTATAACATTTGGCTTTCCGACAGTCATTATTGACGTCGGCATGCGAAACAAAACTTGCTGCTTCACTTGTGCCCTGCATTTCCTTTCTTATGCAGCACTCTCGGCTTGCCTGTTCATGGTACACTTTGCATTATAATGCAGTTAAGTACTCTCTCTGTTACAACTAATAGTATAATAATATTGAGCCCTCCCATAATTAACTACTTGTCGAAATAATTTGCATGATTTTTGTCGTTTAATTCTCTCCTCTCTCTCTCTCGTCAACATTCAAATAATATTTATTTTTGTGATGTTTTTGGAAGCGCGATTTGCTATCTCTAAGTAAGAAGAAGAGCACCAGTGACATGTTGCAGCCGTCATTTTAAACCTCACCCGCCCACTCAGGAATTGTGAGATAGTATCCGAGAAAACAAAACAATTTCGGGCGCAGCAATTGTTTTACATTTTAGTACCCGGCAGATGGTGCATACACACCAGAACAATCACAACTGCACTGTATCTCATATATTAATTCCTATTGTTGAACAATTGTTGTAAATTTGAAAATTTAAATAGACAAAAAATATACTTATTTAATATCAGAAGCAATTTTGGTAATATTTTTTGGTTAATTACTCTTAAAATTCATTATTTTCCTTCAATATCCTTATCTACAACACATATTACCATCTGCTTTTCTACCTACGAACCAATATAATTGCATTTTTCTATTAATGTAATTAATGAATATCTAGTCTCAATGCATGTCTCTTTTAACTGCATTAGACTAGTAAGTGTGATAGATTTTCTCTTGTCTAATCCTCTGTCAAACGCAGCATAGAATTTCGGAAGATAATTAACAAAAATTGATCAAACTAAAGGGGTCGTCAGAAAATTCTCTTTATTTTAAGTACCTGTTTATTTTGACTGTAATTTGAAGAAAATAATTTAATTATTACGTATGTTATATTTAATTCATCATGGAGAAAACATATGACAGCAGAGTTGGTAAACGTAAGGCATCCAAATATTTTATTTCCATTCCAATGGCGAGCCTGCTCATCGTGTAAAGAGACGCTTGGTTAAACTGGTACTAAATTCCTGATTCATTGTAGCGATGGTATCGGCGTCTCTTTCGGCCGGGCGCCTCCTGCTTGGCGCTCCTTGCCCACAATCCGATCTTGACGCTGGCACGAGACGGGCGGTGGGGGTCGAGGAGTGGGAGAGGGTGGTTGGGTGGGTTTGGCCGTGGAAGGGCGTCAGGGAGGGAGATGAATGCAGGGCGAGGATTGCTTCCTCGGCGCGAGGTGAGAGGCGAACGAGGGATGTATAAAGGGTGTCCGACTGACTACTTCACGAGGAAAAACCCGCTCGGATAATAATAGATAATTTTTCCGAAGTGATTTTCAGGTGGGATAAACGGTTTGATCATGGCCGGTCATGAGGGTCTCAATCCTATTTCGGTAGAATTATTATCAATAGTCAGAGAACATTCCCTAGCGAGCGTTCATATCAAAAAGGTGGCATCAGATCAGATTAGTGCCTATTTTCCTAGACTAAGCGCATCACACCAAATTGGTGGTTATTAGTTATTTTGAGAGTGGGTGGGTGGGTGGGGGGCGTGCCTTCCATGGCCATTTTCGGCGGTTTTGGAGCGTACGAGCGATTAGGGCAGAGCAGGAATTAGTGAGCGGCGTGGAGGAGAAAGGCAACGCTTCTTTGGGGGAGGATTTCTGGTGAAACACCGTTTTGTGACCAAGGGTCGGCGTTGTCCAACCTCGGGTCATCGCGGACCGCAAGGTCACCCAAGAGCATACATTGAAGAGAGTAATAATTACCACACTCCACCGAAAACCTAAAGCGATTATCTACGTTAAAACCATAAATCGACGTCTGCATGGTAGTCTACAAGCCACCGCTAGTATGTGCGACTGGAGGTGATTACATACTATACATGTAACTTCTAAATCATAGTACCATGACTATTCAACGTATGTAAATTATTTTACTGCAACTAGCATGCACCACGACATCTTTGTTCAAAGATGCATGATTACGCATGCGAGTGGATCTAAGTTCACACATTAATTCACACACATAGTATAGGGCGACAAATATACTGACATTTGAGGGCATTTTAAATGAGAAGAAAATTTAAAATAAGATAAGTTGAAATACTGGCATTGGCCATTAGCCATGCGATAGATTTGCCACGCACTTTACTTCGCAGGTAACTTTACAGGGGGATTTTCATTTGAGTTGGGTAAGATATGAGCGAACCTTGAGCCAATCCAGTGAAACAATAAGCTCATTTAAGTTTTATTACAGGGTTTTACCTTATAACAATCCAGGACGAGTGCGAAACCACACAAGGAAACAACAAAATGGTTTTCGTACCTCACTCGGATCACATCCGCGGGTTGTTCACCATCGTAACTAATTGATATAATTTCAAGTGTGGACCGGAGAGCGGTTCTTAAATCCAGGAATCATGCCTCGGCGCTAGTTGTGCGGAAAACCATTCAATTTCGCAGTACGCCGAATCACCAAAGGCACGTGATTGGTCGGAAAAAGGTTGATTTTGGGTGCTCTCAAACGACTATTATGCTCCTCGTATCACGTGAATTTGTTCTTATTTTGAGCTCAATGCAGTACTTCCTTCTCCACTTTTCAGAACCTCCCGAGTGCCTCACTGCCATTCCAAAAGTGTATCATTCTCTTCCTCCCTCCACACCGCTAATACAACTGTCACGGCCTGCAACATCCCTCTATTTCTCATTATTTCTTCCACGCACTCACTCTTTCTGTCTTCTTTTAACTAACCACATCCTCAATCCGGCCACCGTGAATAAAAAGATACGATTTCATCATTCCATATATTATTATTTAGTATTATATAGTACCCCGTAAGCCATCGCTAGGGTGAGTGGGATGGGGTGATGACACCCAAGACTACTTTAATCAAAAATACTTTTCCCATTTAGCGCAACGTAGTAGGGCAAAGTTATTCTGACCCCTTTTTGTTCATGGAAAAAAGGACTGCTTAAATCTGTTCTACGCTCATTCCCTCAATTTTATTTATATGATTTCTCTTACCGTAGTACGATGGGGCTAATAATACATTTTCAGCACCATCAACAAATATAACCTACAGATTCAGGTGTGATTTGGTGGAACTGTTCCATAATAACAGAGACGAAGACTATTACAATTTTCCACAAAAAAAATTATACGTACGACCAGTTTCAATGCATTGCATCAATTTCAAGCCTACTTGAAAACTTTAAATGATGATGTAGTACAACGAAACTGGTTGGGAATACATTTTTACTCAGTGGAAAATTGTAGTAGTCTTCGTCGCTGTTACCATCAATAAAGAGACATCCTTCCAATTTATGCAACATATTTAATTTGTAATTTCACCTTTGCTCAGTTATTGATTCCTTGACTAGCTGCTCTAATATTTTGGATACGCTACTAATTTATCATTACGTTTTAAAAATCTAGCTCCTCTACGCTGCACGCGATCCAATTCAGTAATTAAACCAACTTCGTGAGGATCCCATATACTTGAGCCATGTTCTAAATGAGGCCCAACCAGCGAAATATAACATTTCTCTTAGACCCTCTCATCATATTTACATGACAATATTCTTCTAATAAATACCAATTTTTTGTGTAGCTTTTTCAAATATTTCCCGTATGTGGAGTGTTCACCCAGGAGAGGTCGTGAGTGTGGGTAACGCCCTAAATATTAAATCGAGCCTACGCATTCCATCTCGGTGTTCCTGATACAGTACGCGTTCGAGAGAGAATAGCTCTTTTTCCAAAAATTCATCTTCATCCACTTTTTAAAGTTCAATTCTAATTGCCAAGTGTCACACCAGTGTCGTATAGCGTTTAGGTCATCTGATAAAGCTGCTTAATCCTTAGGGCAACGGATATCTCTATATCTCTGTAAATCACTGGATCGTCGGCAAATAGACGTATCTTACCAGTGACTACGGATATAATGTCATTATGGTAAAGAAAAGGCAAAGAAGGTACGATAACACTTCGCCTGGGAACACTTCACGTGTACTCTGCTGCATTAGAGCGAACGCAATCCATGAAAATTAAGCGTACCCACAGTAATGAGAGGTGCTCTGTTATTGAGTAGATCTAACACCTACAAAATGAAGTGTCACCACAGTGAGATGTTCTCTAAGTATACCTGACTACTACCTGGAAGCCACTGGAATTGCGCGTGTTAGCTTCAAGAGGACATCTTTTACAAAACCACAAAAGTAACCTTTGCCAAATTTCACTCGGTTAACTCATTTTCTTTAAAACATTCTCGTACGGACTGGAAGTTTGACTCGATGCACTGTCACTGAAAACAACTAACTCCACATAGTCAGAGCTCGCGAGCTGCCTGCGGTTTCGCGCAATTCGATGTGAATTGTTGAATTAGACCCCTTTTGCGCTCGAACGATATGTGGCATGACATTGGTGGTCAATTTGTTAACCTAATGTAATATTCTGACGTGATTGTGAGACATTTTTTAACATAACTGGCTCGTGCAGCAATATTTCAAACAAATATTCCTCCTCCGCAATTCGAACAGCTAGGACGACACATTTTGAGCAGTCGATTGCAATAAGATAATATTCGCACAACTACTGCCAACGGGGAAATGGCGAATTTAATCAGAAGGATATCAGTTTCGGATGAGGGGTTCGGAATAAATGGAATTCGGTGCCGTGCGAAGGAGTCATCCAACAAGTATCATTACGTCGGATCGAGGGAGGAACAATGGATTAATGCCCGCGATGATGTCTCCTATTCGAAAAGATTGCCGAGAAGAAGAATTGCCAATAAAACCTCAGAGCAATGATTTTCTCAATTCGGGACGAAACTAATTATTGTTATTCCTCCCCTTTCGAAGTTTGAAAAAAACTGCATAGAAAAAGTTGTCCTGTAACATAACATGTCATTAGTTCTCACTAGTTTTTTTCCAAACCCATCCAACGTAAGAGAAGGGGTGGTGGCATTCGGCGTTGTTCCCACTCCCCTCCGAGTGAACGGGGTCGCAGCTCTCCATCGCAGTGATCGACGTCGATTTATCTGATTCCAATTTCCTCTGTTCGAGACGCAAAGGGAAGCCTGGCCCGAATTGACGCTCGAATGGAATGACACGACTTCCGTTTTTATATTGCTGATGAGTGGACGGGCGATTTCTGACAGGAGTGCACTCACGGAAGTCACGCGCTGCCTTTTTCGGCAACTGGACGCAATCTGATCACGAAATCAATCCCAAGTGTCGGGCATCAGGAGGATAAGAGAGGAGGGTGGGAGGGTTGGTCCGGCGCGGAAAGCACACACTTCGGTCTTCCACATGCGGCAATTCAAATTCAACGGTTTGAACTTGAACGAAGACGATTCATTGAAGACAGAATTACCCTCGCACTCCTGGAACTTCACACATCTAAGATTTGGAGTATTTTTTCATTTAGATAAGTTCACGACATTAATTGTGTCATTTCTACGGCCATAAATGACCAACGACACAATCATTGGTGACCAATGGTAAAGTGGGTAATTAATCTTATTCCCTTTGACCATACGCCCCCAGATCCTTTTCAGGCATTTACGAGGATTTTTAAGTAGTCGCATAATAATTAAAAGCTTTTTGCACTCCCGAATCGCTAAGAAAGGAGATTAAAAACACTGGGGAAGGGGATGAAGGGTTTTCTCATACACAACTCTTACTCGATGGATTTCTACCTCCGAATTTCCTGAATTTTAATCAGCCTTCCCTAAACATAAGTTCTAGGTGACCGCAATTCGTTGACGAACATTCTCCCCCCCCTCATTGGGAGGCACCGGTGCCTGACTCTAAGGGGATATCGCCCGACAAAACCAAACACGTGAATATCGTAAAAGATGGGCCGTGGACGGAGACAATGACAACGTGGCGAAGTTGAAGGCAAAATGAGTCAACGGCCGAAAGTGTGTAACCGAAAAAAAGTCAACAATCACTTTGCGCAACTCATTTCCTGTGAAATGTTTAATCTACCCGACCCGGATTACAAAATTTCAATGTCATCTTCAGGTATCCCACACCTTAATCCGTAGTTCACGTATTCAGAAGAGGGATGTTGAATATCGGCTATTGAAAATTTAAAAATTGTCGTGTAAACAAATAGTACAATGCACTTTCTGCATAAAAACATGAACACTGTAATCATCCCGAAGGTCGGTTCGGTAGGACTGCTCACCCAGAACCTATATGACGCTTGAAATTCACACATTAGCAGTGTTGGGGGCCAGTTCCTTTCCCTGAGCCGCTTATGATTTCTCAGGAAGACCTGATACTCGAAAAATTATACAGCTCGGGTGAAGCTACGGTTGCCCAGAGAGGCATATCCAGGAATCAAACCTGTATTACCGCGTCCCAAAATTTCTGTACGTTGTTACGTATCTGCACAGGGTTAAGATCGAATCTGTTGATTATTTCATGCAATTCAGATTTGAAGCGTTAAAGAAAATAACTACCAGCAGTACCGAGCTCAGTACAACACAATTCCGACGGTCAACCAACAGAAATTCACAAATTTGCATGTTAATAAGGTTGAGATAGTTGCTTTTCCTCCCACACGAGCCGGCTTGTGTGGAACGTGGACGTTCTGTTGCCCATGAAATCAAAGACTACCGCTTTAGCCGAGAGTATAAGGTGCATCATCCAGATTCTAAATATGGGCCATCAGAACACCATTCCAATGCTCCACCCTATAATCTATACGTCTCTGTTGCAAAATGACAAAGGGAGTGAAAATGCTTAAAAATGAGCGCGGGGCATTAATCACTGTTTCGTAACTCTAAACTCATTAATAGGGACACGCGTGAGGAGGAACGCCTCACCTCGCAGGCCACGAGCCGACCTCCGACTGTCTATGGCGAAAGATAAAAGTCTTAGCGAGAACTTCTGCCGATTCTCTTCGTGCCTATTCACGCCTAGAGCAACAAATCCTCTTCAGGCCCAGGAAGGAACCGCGAAAAAATTCATCGTCTCATAAGACGTTTTTCATTTTCAACCTTGACTTTTTGAATGTCGATGAAATCGGTGAACGGACGAGTCAATGACCGAAAAAGTTATCATCACTACCCTGAATTTATCGTTGGATATACTCGTATTTGTTCGAGGGACGCGGTTCATTGGGTATGAGTTAAACTACACGACATTATGTTAACGATTTCGCTAGCGGAGGAAGCCATGATGGTAAGAGAGTAATCCAGAATTGGTGTTCCACAGAGCATTAAATTATATTTCCCCAGGGAATTTAATTTCTCCTGAACTCTATAAGTTTGTGTTTCCATCAACTAATCAAAATTTCCGAGATTATCGATCGAATTTTAATCTTTTGGCACTTCAGGTAGTTGGGTGGTTGGTAGTCCAGTGGGTACGAGCGTAGAGCGCTAGGCTACCGACGGCGATCGGTTACGAGTGCCCCCTTCCCTATCAACTCCCACAGAGTCACCCGGGCTGCGAACCTTTTCGGGCACTCGATCTTGCTGAGAAAGATCAGGCGGTCCTGGGAAAGGATGAGGGTCCCTCGAAGGAGAATTGAACATGCCGTTTAAGGGATTAGTAGGAGGCGATGAGATCTATGCTCACATAACAAACCAACATACGGGCTAATAACCGCGGCTTTCGACAAAAGATAGTTAACCGATAAAAAATAAATAGGTTTCGCAAAATTCATGAGATTTATTTTTCATCGACATCGCAAAACCTCTTCATCCCGACCTAAAACTCTGTCAGTCCTACGCATCAGCCCTTCGCATCTCCTCATCCCGTCCTCACTCATCCACGCTTACCCAACGTGCTCTTCCTTTCGCGGCCTTCAACATCCCATTACCTGCTTAATATTTCCAGCGTACAATTTTCTGCCCCCTTCGAATTTCCCCAAACCCCTCTCTCCCTCATCCGCCGCCGCCCCCCTTCCCACTCCCACCGCCATCCAAAGCGCCGCTTCAGCCTCTCTGATCGTCACCCCCCCCCCACAACTCTCCTCCTCCACTCTCGAAATCATGCACTTTTCAACGAACCTCTTTCCTCGAAGAACATGTTTGGGAACCATATAAGGATGGCTACGCGAATAAAAAGAACAGCACTTCTTACCTTTAGGTCTTCAGTTACATATAGCCCCTCCACTAAATTTCTCCTCTTTTCAATCTTTTCTTTCGAAATCTAAATGAAATTTTCTCAAATGTGCGTTTAGGTTTGACGTGCTGTACCAAATTCGCGAACTAATCCGACCGAAATATGCCATCCTACTTTGATGATTAACTTGACTTCTTTAGTTTTGTAAGAATGGATTAACTCAGGTCCTTTTAGGATTCGTTTTCTTCCCACGCCTCTCAACCTACTTCGAAATTCTTCAATTCCTTCTTTCTTGATTATTCTGGAAATATGTACGAGCTCTCGAATATACAACCTGTATAGGTAGGGGACTCCTATTTAAACTTCCGAAGATATACAGTTTAGAAGAACTGGAGTGACAGGTACCAATATGTAAATAACTATCACCAAAACAATTATTCTGTTGAGAGTTGCGTCAACATTTTCAACAAAATAAATTCCGAAAAGCGCCACTGCGGCCTAAAATCCCATGAGAACACATTTTCGTCATTATATAGAACACTCCGGACTACTTATTACCTACTTATCATTCTTTTCTGAATGCGCCGCAAAGCCAGTCAACAAAGCTGCATAGTGATAAAGAAATTCGGGAGAGAGAATTATCGCCATTGACAACTCTTGAAGCAGGCGGGCTTGAAAGAGGGAGGAAGGAGAGGAACCAGTTAGAGACAAGGGAGGGGGTGAGGGGGGGGGCGCGTGCGGCGACAGAACGGAGAGGCGGTTGAGTGGGAAAGTAACACCGGATGAGAATTATAATTAGGGCAACCAAACCACACCACTGCACCAAGCTATGGTTAAAGCAGATAAAAAGTGCACCCAACATAATTAAAAAGAGGAAAACAGACAGGATGATGCACACGAACAAAAATTGAGGAGAACAGGCCAAGAAAAACACTGAAGTGACGTTTGGACATTTTTCCCCGGAAACAGAAATAGTTGTTTTAGCTATTGAAGATAATGTAATGATGATGAAGGTAGAGGAAATATAAAATAAAATGGACCATATATATACGTATACACATAAAATGCCATCACTTCAACGAAAAGATTGAACATATGACACTGCCGAATGCGAACTTCTTAAGGGAACAGAATGTACAGAGAGCCGTAACACAGCAGCAATGATCATTCACCACATATTTCACATTCACTAGAACGTCAACACTTATGAGCACTTACCCCGCACTAAAAATACAAATGTTACTTGCACATGGCTGAAAATACAATCGGAAGTAACTCACCCCAGGATAGAACCATGTACACAACTTAAATGTGGCAGTTTAATCAACGTTCTTGTGCAAGCGATCGGGTGTAGCAACTAATTAAAAGAAAGCCAGTAAACTCACAAAATGAACAAATACATTACACATGTCTTACACATAATGAAGAAAAAACATTACAAAATGCACAAATTTAGAGAATGAGCCGCAAGGACTCTGGAAATGACCAAGTGACCATTGTGTCTATGACTACATATAGGTACCACCATAAAAGGTTTATGAAAAACTTCATAACGTTGGAAAATGAACCAAGAACACATACTCGAATGGTGTATGATAAACCCACTCATTAAAAATATTTCAAAACGGAAGATTTCATCTTAAAGAGAACTCGTCTTAACTTAAGTAAAACATCACCAGGTCATCTGGATATTTTCGGATTATTGTTAGGTAATCAACCGGTTAAAGTAGGTTTTTAGATGGACACACCTAATAAATAAAAATTTTGTAACTCCAAATTAAACCCAATCCAGCAACCTACTCTACATCAGGTCTCTCTTCATCTCTGTGTACTTCATTTCTCCCTTCATCCCGTCCAACACCCCTATCCTGTTCCTGCCCTTTCCTCATTTGCCTAACTTTCTCCCCTCTAATACAGTCTTCAACATCCCACTGCCAATCAATACGCCCTTTATCCATTTTTACTGCCTCCATAGGATTTCTCTCAACAAACCCCTCTCCTCACCCACCATTTCCAGTACTTCCTCATTTGTTTTCCTTTCGGTCCATTTCACCTTCTCCATTCTTCTCCACACCCACATTTCAAAAGCCTCCAATCTACGTCTATCCTCCTGCTTCAATAACCAGTGTTTCAGCGCCGTACATAACTACGCTCCATATCAAAGCTTTCGCAACCCTTTTTGGTGCATTGTAGCGAAAACATAAAACTCTGGGGCATTCCTGGAATATTTTTGTCTTCAAAGATTTACTAGTTTTTTTTATTTCATCGTAAGTACGTTTATTTCCATGATGTAATTTAGGGAAAATCCGAATAAGGCAAAGAAAGTGGATGGAGGAAATACTGAAAGGTTGTGAAATGTTGAAGGGCGTGATAGAAGGGTGAACGCTGGGTACGTGGAGTAGAGAAAGGAAGATAATCACCTTTCTTTACAGCTTCAAAGTAGGTGTAGACAGCGGAGAAAAGGAGAGAAAAGTATTGCGGGGAAAACAAGGAGGAAGTTTTCGTCATCTGTAGCAGAAAATATTTCTTGGAACCGTCCAAAAACTTCCCTATAATAGAATATAGGGAACTTCCCTATAATAGGTAGAATACGTTGAATGCAGTTTTGAGAACACAACATTTATTTCGGGAGAATTTCGAGCTGTCGACTCAAGCGTTGGAATTATTATTACGTAACCTGTCTTCAAAAATCACTAGGCCACTTAAGTTTAACTGTAAAATATTAATTGCTCTAATTAATGGCCATACAAGTAATTACGTTTCTGACACATACATGCACTGCCTTCTGATATGAGTACGTGCGTGAAATATGGGATCCAATGTGCAACGGAAATTAGACGATAGTGTTTTTTTTACAAATTTTGACCGCGACAGAAAAATATAGAAGGATAAATTTGACAAGTAAAATATTTGACAAGTTATTCGTTCTCATATCATCCACACTAGTTCGTACATTATTAAACCAACAGAAGAATGTGTGACACGTTAAAAAAAACTCGTGCCTTGATTTAAATACAGCAGAATAAAACGTTTAAGCACAGCTATTAAAATGTTAATAATTTTAGATATAATAATTGAACTTTCAGTCATTTTAATTTCTTTTCTCTGGCGACATTTGTACTAATATATCCGTTGTTAAGTCATGCTGCACGTACTCATTACATGCCAGATTGTATGTTTTCCTTCAGTAATTTACGTACGTTTCTGCATGAAGTCCGTTTTTATACAAGCATTAATTGTTTTTGGCTTTCATAAATGTCAGTCTATAGGTGTGCCACATTCTCAGGCGGTTTCTGTCAAAGGACATCATTCTAAATACGCCCTTCAAAGCGTGGCGACATTAGTCTCCAGATTCCTTTCTTTCCCCTTTGCCCTCCAGCTAACGATTCGCATTACAGAATCGCAGTACATTCGGCGGGACCCTCTCGGGACTCGGGCGATCGAACCGGTGATTCCCAAGTGGGCAGGCCGGCAGGAGCGGACCAATCCGGACCACGCCGCCGCGCCAAGCGGAGAAAGAAGGCAGGCATTGAATGGAAGCGTTAAGAAGAGTATTTACCCAGCATTAATCAAAACTAACCTTGAAAAGCGTCTTGACCTCTAAGGGGCCTCATCAGGAAGATGTTGACGAATTCCCTAAATAAAGGTAACGCAAAGAAAAACCGTCCCTTCCGCTAAGTAATGCTCCGGAAGTACGGAAATCGTCGCAGGGTTGCTGAAAAGCTTGAAAATCGATTCTTTTGAATGCAAAACAAACATCTAAAAATTATGTATACAGTTTTCAAATATCCAGAGGAATGAATTCAACGCCTCCTGAAATTAACAGGGAATAAAATAAATGAGAAGCAGATGGGAAATAGAATGTGGTACAACATACGTAACCATATTGATCAATCAAAATTCACAAACATAACTACTCAGAGTACGCGAAAATACACAACTACGTATGAAGAACGTAAGTTGGACTACTTTACTCTTGATATTACAGTTTTTTGTTGCCGACTGTCAGTGGACTTCTCTCCTGGTAGAATGCAGATGGTCAAGTAGCATTCAGTAAGCGCGGGAGTCATTGCACGTGGTAGTCAGATTCTATATCTCACTAAATGCATCAACTTTTTCGTCTATTAGGTTCGATTTTTCGACATGGCTAAATGGCAGCCCTTTTGGGCAACCTTTCACCGTCCCGATGGGTGGGTCCCACCTTTACCCGTCATCTTACAAATGTGATAACAAGAAACATGTATGTAGCGTAAGTGCCGCTTCCGAAAGGAAGAAAATTAATGGTAGGGAAAACTACCTTTAAATAAAGCACGAGAGAAAAGAACCTTACAAATTAACGATTACATTTTTAAAATCCAATTGTTGCTTATGAATGCTTTTTTCGAGTTCAATTATTTTATTTTGCAATAGATTTCTCTATTTACTTTTTAATATTTGTTTTTGTATTATTTTTTTGGACTTTATTTGGTATAATTTTTTTCTTATATTTGTTAGATAACGTTCTGTTATTACATCCAATTAGTATTGTCAATTTGCACTCCGTAAACCAAAGTGTTACAGTACCATAGCGGTGGACCAATTCACGACTTATTATTATTCACGACTTAGTATTGTTATTGTGCGACAAGTAAACTGCATATCCGGAAGAATATCCGAAAATGCACCTAATATTACTCATGCATTTCGCTTCACGTGACAGAAGTTGGCGAGAAACGGATCCACGCAAGAGAACATTGTCACCGCATTGTTCCCTGTAAACCCCACTTACCGTCTTGAAAGAGCGACCTTCCCACTGCGTTTATTCGCCAACACACCACAACATAAGGAAGGATTGTGGATTCTTCGAGGCGGTTGCCTATTGCATAGAATATGCATCTTTTTTGGAAAATCTATTTTGGAAAAATTTAAGATTAATTACTAAGAAATAATGAGTCATTCTGAAATGCTGAAAAGTAACTGGCCATCATTCACTGTCGGTGACCGGAAATTGGCGTTTTAAACTTTAAACATGCGTTCATCGATTAAAAAAGACACTTTGCTGTTTCGTCCGCAATGAATGTGCGCAGGATAAGATATTGATTGGCATGAATGGCGTCACTCAAGTCTCTCTCCCGCCGGGGAACCAGTACTTGTTTTATGAACGATCGAGTAACATATTATCTTAGAAAGTGACATTTATGACAATAGTTGAGTAACAAGGGTCAGCGCAAAAAAATGGTCAATAAATGACAACAAAGACAAGCTGTGGCTAATTGCGATTCCGTTCAAAGGGGATGCGGTTGGGTGGGGGGGAAGGAGGGTAGGGAGGGGTTGATGGGACGGCATCGAAATGTGTTCACCGACCTTTCAGAAAATTATCCACCGCTTGGAATCGACTCATTCCTGCAATGCAATTGGGATCACTCACGCCGACTAATGGTCACCGATCTTTCAATTTCAATTGGGGGTCGGAGTTTTCGTGTTGAACGAAGGAACGGGTGAAATTATTCACGGCCACCTGCTCACCCATCCCACCCCCCGCTCTTCTCGTCAAAAACAAAAAAAAGATAAACCCTTCCCGTCCCGTCCATCGCCCTTCCGGGGGAGAAATCATGGACCGATCCGAAGGCGCTGCCTTCCCGGGCAGAGAGCGCGGGGGAGGGGATCTCCGGGGACGGAGGTGGCGGGGGAAGGGTGCGGGGGGATTGGCGCCGCCCCCTTATTGGGAGGGATGCCCCGCTCAAATAGGGAGCTCGGAGGGGTGGGAGGAGATGGAGGAGGGGGAAGAGACCCTGGGTCGTGGGGTACCATCGCGGATCAGTTTTAAGTCTCGGGAAGCCGAGAGCGGGTGCCGGTATCGGAGTCTATTACAGAAGGCAACCCACCACCCTCGGCCAACACGAGACGAGCCCAAATGTATCAATTATGCTTCCGAAGATCGGCAGCAATTTTGACTTAAAGCCTTAATATATATCTATGTAGAGAGAGAGACAGAGAGAGTGTGTGTGTGGTGCCCAAGGGGTGTGTCATAAAAAAATGCCCCGCATACCTAAGTCTGGAAGTAAGCTATCCCGAGCAAAAAATAAAGGCTCACATCGGTGAGGCCCCAGGCATCATTGGAGTCAGTTTTGCCGAGTTGCTACCTAGCTACTGCACGAACCGATGAAGGAAAACCTTTGCCCGGACATATCTAGGCTACCATCGTAATTAGGATCTATGCTGATAGGGATCTTAGTGGCAATAATACCTCTGCCCTCATCCTGACTAGAGCTGCTCCGCCATATTAATGACTTCAGTGTGGACATTGCGCTCGGTTCGCTATTAGTAGGCTGGCCGTTGACTCCGCTTTTAAAAAAGCGAGATAGGAATAATTACACTGTGAGAGATATAACCCTTATTTGATTTCACACGCGAATATTTAAGTTTATGCACACAAATTTCAAGCATTATCAGTTGGGGCCGCTTTCGGTTACTGTGGGCGATACTATCATAAATGTCGTAGTTGTATCATGTTTCAGCCGCTATATCAAGAGGAGCGAGGATATATATATATATATATATATATATGTGTGTGTGTGTGTGTGTGTGTATACACATACATATATACATACATACATATATATATACATATATATATATATATGTGTGTATATATGTGTGTGTGTGTACAACCAGTGATTAATTGGTTCAGAGAGCACGCATGCGATCCGATAGCTCAAATTTAATGAGAATTTTAAAAGGAGATTATTTCAAATTTCGTCCATTGTTTATTTTATATTAAAGTTACGAAAAAAATATTCGTTTAACTAATTTTTACGAAGGCAACGAATTATGGCGTCAAACTCTCATAGAACTGCAAATTGTAAATTTAAATTTATTTTATTTAATGATTTAAATTAAATAAATTTAAAAGTTTTAATGGTTTAATAAATTAGGATAAACCGTACTTTTAGTTCAATAAATCGCCACAAACAAGGTGGAAGTACACAAGTCCATGTGCTACAATACACGGATTTTTCTAATGTTCCTATTTCACTTTAAATGCAAATTTGAGAAATTCACAGATCATTAAGTAGACGTGTATGTGTGTGTGTATATATACACACATTTTTTTTTTTAGGTAATCTACCGGTTAAGGTAGGTTTTTGGATGGACCCAACTATCAAACAAACATTTTGTGACTCCCCACCTAGCAAACTAATCTATATCAGGTCCCTCTTCATCTCGGTGTACTTCTTTCCTCCCTTCATCTCGTCCAACATCCCTATCCTGTTCCTACCCTTACCTCGCTTGCCCAACATTCTTCCCTCTATTACCCTCTTCAACATTCCACTACCGCTCAATACGCCCTTCATCCATTTTTCCTGCCTCCATAGGATTTCTCTCAACAAACCCCTCTCCTCCCCCACCATTTCTAGTACTTCCTCATTTGTTTTCCTTTCGGTCCATTTCACCTTTTCCATTCTTCTCCACACCCACATTTCAAAAGCCTCCAATCTACGTCTATCCTCCTGCTTCAGCGACCACGTTTCCGCGCCGTACATAGCTACGCTCCATATTAGAGTTTTTACGAGTCTTGTCTTAACATCCCTACTCAACGTCCCCGTCATCAACTCCCTCCTCCTTGAGAAAGCCTCCTTGCCTAGCGCAATTCTTCTCCTTACGTCCCTACCACTTTGACCGTGTTGGTCCAAAACACTTCCGAGATATGTAAACTGTTCCACCTGCTCTATTTTTTCCCCGCCTATTTTAATATTTAGCATAGCCTTTTTCTTTCTGGAAAATCGCATAACCTTTGTTTTATTAATATTGATTCTCATCCCATATTTATCGCACTGAACCTCCAATTCACTCAACAATGCTTGCAACCCCTTGGCTGACTGAGCAACTAATGCTTGGTCATCAGCAAACCTAACCGATTTTACGAATTCCCCTCCGACTTTCATTCCTACCTCCAGTTCTTCCCATGCCTCTTTAATCATTTCCTCGACATATACGTTGAACAGTACCGGTGACAATGGGCAACCCTGCCTTACACCTCTTCCTAACACTGCCCATCCGGACTCTCCGTTCCCCACTCGCACCTGAGCAGTCTGAGACATGTACAGGTTGCGTATCAGTCTCCTGTCCCTCCAATCCATTCCTATTTTCTGCAATACACGCATTAATTTTTCCCAATTCACTCTATCAAACGCTTTTCCGAAATCTACAAAACAGGCAAAAACGTCCTGATTGTATTCTATATTCCTCTCGACTAGTGATCTCATTACTGCAATGGCATCACGCGTACCTCTTCCTTTCCTGAACCCAAACTGATCATCCCCTAAGTAATCATTTGCCTTACTCTCTATCCTTTTGTTGATGATCCTGAGAATAACTTTAGCTGCGTGGGATATCAAACTTATTGTTCTGTAATCCTCACATGACGAAGCCTTTGCCTTTTTTGGAATAGGAACTAACACCGATCTCACAAAATCTTCCGGCCAGATTCCTTCCTCATAGATACTACGAATCAGTCCATATATGGCCTTCTTCCCACCTTTCCCTAACCATTTCAACATTTCTACAGGAATATTGTCCACCCCCACTGTACATATATATACACACATATATATATTTATTTATTTCGGGATGAAGGGAGGAAGGAAGTACTCAGAGATGAAGAGGGACCTGATGCAGAGTAAGTTGCTCGATTGCGTTTTGTTTGCAGTCAAAAGATATTTATTTGATAGTGGTGTCCATCCAGAAACCTACCTTAACCAGTAGATTACCTTATAACAATATATATTTCCATGGCATTAAGTTTTTTTCCTAAGTGAATCCCTTTCGAATTCTTTCAACTTCAAGATTATAACTAAAATTAGATGACATTTTTTAAAGATTGGAGTTGATGCTCATTCTTATTCGTTTAACCTGCCAGTGCATTTAAAGAAATTACCAAAACCAACCATATAGTGTATACTCTCTCATAACTATATTGAATGATGACACCCTTCTAAGCTACTTCTTTTCTTTTATCAAAGATATGATTTTAAGTTTAACGAGCATATTTTCTCATCCCTACATGAATAGGAATTCACTTCACGAGAGATTAAAAAATAGTGAAAATAAACTCCATTCAAGTGTTAGCAAACGCCTCTCAATATGTTAGGTACATGAAAGAAAACTTCAAGTTTTTCAATCATATTATTCACTTATAACGGTCATGATTTGCTCCATTTAAAAACGTTTCCGGTGGGTAATACTGCAACATTCGAGGAATTACATTCTATTAAATACTCTTATGAGCTCACGATCACAAATTACAAAAGTGAACCTGCAGAAGCACTAGGGTAAACCAAGTAGTAAGATATGCAAATTTCTAATTGGTAACTACCCTTGTCTGGTATTTTTCCTTTCATTGACTAATTACCTTACATTTAAGAATACTTTTACAAAAATTTTGCCGTGATTTACCCCGTTTTCCTGACAAACCCGTCAACCTCAGAACCAGGTTAAAACACATCATTCGTGTACAAAAACTAAGTTGAAATTTATCAAAAATATACGCACAAAGTTTTCAAATGCTTTTATGTATCATTACGAATAATAGTTTACTTGTTTAAACAGACGAAAACTTCAAGTATGGTACCTGCTTATTAGTCTGGATTTCCAAATTCTAGGTTGAGAAGATATTTGTTTATCTATTGCTCGAAAATTCCCCATGGCAAAAACATGTAATAAAAAATTGTGAGAAGGATAACTGTATACTTAAAAACTAAAATCAAGATTGAATCTAAACAAAACAACATTCCTTTCCGCATAATTCTAGCATTGAAAAAGGAAGATATCGTACAGGAGACTAAAATCAATAAACATCAGCGCAGTAATTTAAGGGTACTACACTGACATAATAATAGAAAACGCAAATAACCCATGATTTCGCCAAAAAAAATCACAATTTGATGCGATTAAGTTTTATCAGCGTATGGTTCGGAAACTTACATTCACAGAAATAGGCATACGAGTAGAATGACTTCGCTGAGGCGCGGATTTTCTGAAAGTCAATGCTACTAGTGAATATAGAGAGAGGGCGAATACATCAGAGGGAAGGATCAGAGACGGTCGGTAGAGATGTAATTCCCAGAAAAAGGGAACTTTTGAATGGAGAAGGATTAGTCAATTGAGGAAGGGTACGTGAGAAGGACAAATAATGGGTTTACCCCTGGACAAGGATGCAAGAGGATTGGCATCATGAGCGGGAATCAGGATGAATGCTACGCTGAAACGGGAGATATTACACATCAAAATCTATCTGCTTTCATAGCGTTAGGATTCCTGAAAGATATGAATGTGAGGGTTGAAACTAAATTTACCAAAACAATGCATTTTGAAGAACAATAACTTGCGAACACCACAGAATAATTTGTACAAACGAGTGTTACAATTTGTTTATCAAAGTGCATGCTGCACAATTTTATAATTTCATGTATTTCATATATTTCTAGTTCATATATTACGTCTTTAAAATATGGGATTGTTACATTTTTTGGAGTTCCGTGCATTTTGAATCGATGTTGTTCGTTCTCATTATTACTCTAGACCTGGTTAGTTAGGAACACATCCTTACAGCAACAGATTTTAAAACCAACTCAGGCTGGCACTCTTCACTCCAACCCTCCAATGAGAATTAGTAGCTAATTGTTTTTAGTAGGCAATGTCTTGCCTTGGCCATGTTCAAAACATGACCGTTAAATACAGCCGGACTTTCACTACTGTCAAATTTCCATCAAGGGAGGATTACAGCGTCTCCTCCCAATGGATTCGCGGTTCCTATAAGCAGGGGAGAGGACCCTGTTGGTTGACAAACCTTGTTCCAAATTTCGAGTAACTAGCAGGTCCGACTTCACTGAATACCCCACACACCTCTTGACCGAAATTCTTCCGAGGGTTTTAATAAATGCTTACGGTGGTCTCTCCGCCGTCGCCACTATTCCTTACTGAAGGGGCGACGCCGCAGGACTGAAAGATCACATTTAAGATCAGCCTTGAACGGTCCCTAGTGACATAACACCTATCACAGGGATTCAACTGTACATGCCCTCCACGAATTACTTCTTCAGGGCCAAAAGCCTTTTGTCTCCTTTGACGCTGTTCAGAAAACCAATTCTCTCCCTACCTATCTCCCGTTGTTCTCAATTTCTCCACTCTATCACGGCCTTCTTCATCCCACCTCTTTCTCACGCACTGTCTTCCCATCTGCATAGTGTACCTTCTTTGAATTGTATTCTGCATTTTCCTGTCTCATACCGCAAACCTAGAGCTTCGTCGTAAGTCTTCCACTGTGCCCAACTACTTTCTCCTCACATCTCCATAAATATTTCTTAAAAACCTATCAGCAGATTCCGATTTTACGGAACTATACGCATCTAATTAAAGCACTTAACTAGGAATTGTTTCTACACGTCTTCACTATCTAACATTTTCTTTCTTCAGAATTTTTTTCATAGCCAATGCATTTCGTAATGCCCCTAATACTATGCTCGTTTTCTCTAAAATGTTGCCCGAATAAGTGAAATATCTTCCTACTTTCAACTCTTAACTTAAACTCTTAACGATTAACTCCCTACTTAATGAGAGGCTTGGTGGCTTTCACGACGATATGTGTGCAATGAGACGTGACGGGTCCCGTGCGAGTTCATGGCGAATACGAAGTCTAATCAGTCGTAAGCCGGGCGATCGGCGGACGGAGGCGGCAAAGGGCCACGGCGGGGCGCCCGCCGGGCGAGCAAGCGGCGCGCGGTTGACCCGACAGTGGCGAGGAACGAGCGACCGGTGGACGGGAGCGGATGGCCGGCGGCCCGCTTCCTTCTCTCGGTTGGGCACGAGGAAGGTCCGGTCAATTCACGGCCAGGAGGCGATCCAACGTATGCAGGTAATCGCCCACCCAGAGACCATCTTTCCTCATCCGAAAGAAACCATTCGCATCAAATATTTCGGTGACGACGTGAGACCCGCCGCACACTGGAGCATGGAAATAGATTGTGCGAGCGCGAGTCAACGAAAATCGAGACCCCTGGAAACATCGGAAGCGCATGGGGCGCAAGGAATGCGTGGGTGGGAACGGAGGAGAGTGGAGGGTGTTTGCCAACCAACACACTTTTTGTAAGCCTTTAACAGTTACACCGTAATATATTTCCCTTGGAAGTAAGGTTGTGCGATGTTTGTAGTAATTTTGCGAGTAGAGTATTCACTTGCACGCATGCTGGAATGTGTCAGTATTTCTTATGTGAGGTTATCATTTTTTTCCCCTTTTACACCATTTCTTAAAATTAATATTAATTCTGATTACCTTATTATATTTTATATAATATATATATATATATATATATATAATATATATATTACTCGTTTTCCTTGATATAATACATATATATTTTTATTTTGGACAGATTCTTGGTTTAATGGAACACAGGGTAGGTTAAGGGGTGGGTGGAGGGTGCATTCTGGGGACTCAAGAAAAATTGAGAGGACATCTGTACCCGTGGCTGGCCGCTTCAAATGTCAGGGCGGTTAGGGCGGTCCATCATCAATAATACGCCTGTAATTGCAGCGAGAAAGGGAGAGAGAAAAGAGAAGGGAAAGGAAAATAGAAGCAAGGCCTACCTAACAGGAAAGGGTGACGCGTTTCGAGTTGTTTTTGCAATGACCGAGAACTTACAAGACCATGTAATCAAACAATGAGAGTTAAGTTTTGGGTGGTCCTTGAAAACATATTTAGCTTTCCATCATTCCCCTCTTCTCCCCATCATCCCCTTCCTGCCACCCTTAGTGCCGCTTATTTCTCTGCTTCCTCCCCCCGATTACCCAACATTCTCCCTTCCATCTTGGCCTTCAACTTCTCAACCCCCCCCCAATATCCCCTTCGTTCGCTTTCCACCCCTTCTCCGAATCACTGCCTACACTTCCTTTCCTTCCTTACCGCGCGCAACGGATTCGTTTGTCTTCCCGCCTTCCTTTCTTAGTCCCTTCTCCCCCCTCCGTGCGCAAATCTAAAAAAATCCCCATTCAGGCTCCCTCAAATCAGTTTTGGAACGCTGAAACGCAAGGGTCTACATCGATGTCTTCACTATTTTCTTTTCCTGTTAGCTTTCTTCGTAACATCCAGTCATCAGTTACCTTTCACTTATACAGGTACCTTTATATAACCCAATGTTCCTCATAATGTCATAAACATTCTTGTGCCCTGACCTCTCAGAAATCTTCCCTAAATGTATAGCTGAATCTAGCCGAGTATGTTATTGAAGCTACACCATCTCCTCCATTCTGGAAAATACCAAAGGTGAGAACGGGTTACGGATGAAAACGAAAGATCAACTAACACGAATGTCATCCCTTAGCAAAACTTGCAAATAAAATATAATAAGATGCACATCATACCGTAGGAAAATAAAGTGTCGAAGACGAGGAGAGGTAAGAAAAAAAAGCGCAAGGAGGTCACTTAAGGAAAAGATTAAAAATAGAATCTAAACTTGAAAGAGACAAATATAAGACAAGGATTCATAAAGACACGAGAAAAATCTAAAAAGGAAATGGGAATCGTATAAGACCGACCTCATTTTGGCTACAGGTAATTTTTTTTAAAAAGGACATTCGATTCAGCGAAAATATTTGCGAGGTCTCCAAGTGCTTACACACGCACCCAATTAATGTTTTACTGTTCTTCCCAACAAAATAAAAATTAGATGGAGGACTTGGGCAAACATGCTTTCGAGGGCGTCTTGAGGAAAAACTATAAGATTCCTCAGTGCAGAGTGACTAGAAACGGACCCGAGGTTCAACCGACGGAGGAAGAGTTATCAGGGAAGGAACGCACGAATGAGTTGCCAGCGGTCATAAGTTCCCTTCCTTAATAGAGGAGTAATACGTTGAAATACTAAGGTTTGCCAAATTCGAAATTAGAAGCTGCTCTTCTCTCGCCAACAATTCAAAGATGCTAATTCATCTTGGAGAGGTGACTTTAATTTAGGTGGTCACGTTGAATTAAATCCAAATATTAAAAACGTCCTCTCGTTTCGTTTAGAATAAAGAATCTAGCATTTCTGTTGTTATGATGGAACAACCGTGGTAATTGCATGGTAAACAAGTTGCCCACCTGAGGTCTTGGACCAATGGGAGACTAGGATTGCGAATTGGGAAAAAATAGAAGGGGATCCGCCGTCTGATCATTTCCTGCGAGGGATTAACATAAATTGTTCCCATTTACTAGAAATCAACTTTGAGCCTTCGAGTAATTTATGAGATTTGAGTGCCCTACCCTCCCCCTCCCAATCCCATTTCCTCCCCCCCCCCGAGTCGGCCCTCGACAGCAACTGTTGAAACTTCATTTTTTTAATGATTTGGAGAAGAAAGGAAGGCAACGGATTCGGCATCATCACTTATGATTATATAGCGACAGGCTCAGGGGCGGCGCAAAACAGCCCGACATGCTTCAACCGGTTTCCGATGAAAGCGGTGGGCGACAAAAAGAAGCTTCCCGGGGAGAACACGAGGCGAGTGTGGTGCTCTCATTGGTAAACTCATCGTGCTCTGCGGGAGGAGCGATCGCTATAATACCCTTCGAACATCCATTGTGGATACATTGACACACTAAACACCCTGCACTTACTAGTATGACGGCGATATTCACTGGCCGGCAAAGGCAAGTGCTTTTCCTTAAGTGGGGTCGTAAGAGAAGCTAATATCGATGTACAATCGCGATTTAAAAAAATGAACTCGTGCGTTCTTAATGAATGTAGTCAAGACGACGAGACGACATCTCAATACTGTACAACAGGCGATAGCTTCATATTATCTTTATACACATGGCATGCCGTATGGAACAACACCAATAAGTTCTTTCCTGATCACTTGCGATTTCGTTTTCCTCTAGCTGGTGCAAAACTACCAGAGGAGTAATTTGGATTGGAGCAAGTTTCGGAAAGGAAATTTACGCCACGTTCACGTAGGCTCTTATTTTTCGCGCGACAACCAAATCATACAAGGTTCTTACAAAAAGTATTGGTAAAACTTTTTCCCTCACGTGTGAATTAAGAGCGGAATTCAGACCGTTGGTTAAGTGTACATTATCGCAGATCATATTGGCATTGATAAGATGACAGTGCACACACCAGTATCACTGAAAATTTGGCGATGCGAAAGATCTGCGCCAAATTCGTCCCGATGGTTGTGACGGACGACCAAGAGCAGAGTCGAGTGTCTGCTTGCGAAGACCTTCTGCAACGGCATCGCGACGATTCCCCAACCCCCTTACAGTTACGGCTTGGCACCAGCACACTATTTCTTATTCCTATAAAAGTGAAATCCTCCCTCTAAGGACACCACACCATGGGACCCCGAGTGCCGCCAAAGAAGCTTCCACGTTAACTCTTAAGGACCTTCCGGAATCCGCCTACCAGGGAGCCTTCGAGTCTTGGAAAAGCAGCAAGAGGAAAAGTGTGCCTACAATCGAGCAGGGATATACTTTGGTGAATTTTTAGGCATTGTTGCAACATCTGAAAAAAATCTATTTTTCCGTAACTTTTCCCGATATTTTTTATGCAAACCATGTGTGCCGTGCACTGACCGGCATTCACTCACACCGCAGACAGAGCTCCGGTCGAGTGTGATTGTGTGTGTGTGTGTGTATCCGACTGACCAAATGATGGCTGTGGATGACGTCAAAGACAACTCCTCTTTTCCCGGAAGGATTTCCACGAATATTTTCGGCGAAGTGAGCACCCATTAATGGCGTTTCACAGGAAAACGAATCAAATTTGTGTTCTCTATAAATTGGGAATTCAATTATTCGAAAGGTGTACTCTTTAACGACAACAAATACAAAAATGACTTCCCTTCGACTCAACTGTGTCCTATCGATAACGACCCATCGAACGGCGGCCGTTCCACAATTGATGGAGGAAATTTCACGAGGGTAAAACGAAAAATGAGATTTGAAATGCGACTTGACCGTAAGCCTCTGAGCTATAAAGTATCGTAAAACTCACATAATATATTAATATAACACGTGTTACATATATTAGACAATAACGCTCGTTATTCAAATAGGTTCTCACCAGGCACTGGTACAAGAGGCAACTGAGAATGAGAGGCTAGAACAAGCAGTCAACCGTACACGACGCGATGTACTCTTTGTGCGAGGCAAGACGCTATGAATCAGGGATTGCGCGTAATTCGAATGGCAGGCCAAATAAGATTCTATGGTGCCGAGACATCGTGTCGGAGGTGACTGCTGAAGAGCAGGTGCATTGGAAAAAAATGAGGAATGATGAGAGAAGGTGTTGTTGAAACATCAGCGTGATGAAAGGAAGACGGATGGATCCGAGACACAATGGACCAATTGGAGGAGAAAAACGATCACAGGAGATCACAAAAGCGAAAGATCAAGCGAAGTGCATTCCGAGAAAACTTAAGAAATGAGGGGAGAGGTGGCGTGGGAAAGGGGATTAGCATAGAGGAGAGAGAAGAATCTCAAAAAGGACTGCAGCCAACGAATCGCGACTGAAAAGTGCTGTGGATAATCGCAACTCAGGCATTCTGCCGGCCGGCATGCAGCATATTGCGTCCCGCTAATCACGCAGAGGGCGCAGGTTTGCACGAAGTCTGAAACCAATGATACTAGGAATGGTACAGGTACAACGTACAGTTGAACAGCGATTATCATTCCGAGCATCAATATAAAGGAAATAATAAAATCGAACTGAGCGGCGTAAATCAAAACGCAACTCCGCTTCCAGTTAAATTACGAGCGATGAACTGTGAAAAATGAAAGATACCCAAAGAAACACTTTGTTTGCACGCACAATTTTATGAAGCTGGCACAAAAAATTCCGCCGACTGGCCTCCGGCTCAGGAAGTTTGATTCTTGAGGAAAAAGTACAAACCGTGGATATGAGTTCTTTCAACCACAGATTTGATGAAAAAAGCGAGTCCGTTAAAGAGGGCGCACTGTCCGTGTTTGGCGGAGGGAAGAGCGAGAGAGGAAGTTGGCAGAAGAAATTCTCGGAAGAGAGAGAAAGATTTAAGTGCGGGTACACCTACTCGGAGAGGCAGGAGGATGTTGAAGGACGAGAGGTAATATATTTTAATTTATCGAAGAAGGATATTAATAAAAACATCGTATACGGGAGAGGTGGAATCATCCAGGGCTAGAGAAGTACTAGCCTGCGTACTTATATCATCGTCATCTTTCATCGCCTGCGTTTCGGCGTGCACGCTAATCCCGACATTCGTTTTGCGATCCAGGGGACGCATTCGCCGTTCGATGACGTAGATCATTCTTTGCGTAATAAAATGCGTGATTTGTCACAAGCGACACTTCTTCGATGCATTCCCGTTTGAATATGACCGCCCGTTGAATCGAAAATCAACAATAACACCGTCAACAAACATTAACACCGTCAACAAACATGTTTCCACACCAGTGTTTGAATTGTGGAGAACCCCTCGGAGTTCTTCATTTTGAATTTTGAATCGGTCACGATTAGAATTCGCATGGAAACACTTTTATTTGTGAATTTTGGATGTTTCACACTGTCAGCAAACGCTTAAGATTTCACAAATTTACTCGTTTCAAAAATGTATTGATTATTCGTGTTTTTAATAATTTCGCAGGCGATGACGACAGAGGTAACTAGGTAACGAGATATTCATCTACCTCTCACACTGCCTTGATCAGATGCACTGCATTTAAAAGGGAGGAGGCCTTTCAATAAAATGTTGTTGCGGAAAATAGTTGTGAGTTTCACTGTCTGAAACTTCCACACATGAATCGCGCTACTTCACTCACGCAGCCGAGTGTTGCTGCACTTCCCCGCTCCCTCGACTTCGATCCCGGAATGAAGGCGTTCGGATGCCATTGCCGGGAGAGGACGGATTCCCCGGAAGACGACCGATTCCCTTCGGGTCGACCTCATTACAGCGCAAGGATGAGCAGCGGGACCCGTCACGCGGCGTCCCTTCCCATCATTCCCCGCGCTGATTGCGCGCAGAACGATCGCCTCGGAAGCACCGCCGACGAGAGCGCACCGGCAGAACGAACGGCAAATTATGCGTTGCGATCCCAGGAAGGAGAGAGGATGGGGGTAGGGGGTTGTAGGCGGCGTACAGGGACAGCCAATTCCATTATATTTCCCTCCACGAGTTTGGAGGTGGACGGGATGAGGGGAGGAAGAGAGGGGCGGGCATTAAGTGGGCAGTAAATATTCGACTTCGAACGTGGAAACGGGTACGTATACGAAAAATTTACTTTGGCGGCGAGGACTTCTTTTTTTATTCATCCCAAGCACTTGAGGTTTTCGAACTACTTTCTAATTTATTTATCTCACGATTACCGGATAGATTAAACGGTGGAGGGGGGGAAGGGAGTTCGTTACGGCCAAAGGAGGTGCCGCGGGACCTCTCTCTCGTAGGAGAGGAGAGAAGACGACCGAGGAAAGAAAAAAGAAAGAGTGAGCGACCGTTCCGTTCGTTCAACGAGGAGGAGGGAGTAAAAAGGAGACCTCCTTGTAATGTATTTAAGGGACACCCGCCCCTTTACCCACCGTCTCAATGTCTCCCCGGGGAGGGGGAGGTTTGCTTCCCGGCAAATGCGAAGAGGCGACGGCGGACACATTCTGGGCAGTTGCACGCGCGTAACACCGGACGCCACGCTCTCTGTCGGCCCGGCCGGGAATCCGACGGAACAAAGCGAAGGCCACGCCGCGTCGCCCCGCCCTCCCAGCCCTTCCCCTCCAAGACCCTTTCCCCCTTTCCTACCCTACTCCTCCCGCCCTCCCCTCCCTTTCTCCACTGCCCGAAGAGAGTAGTAGTATGTATGCGTCTGGAACGGATATTTTGTCAAGGGACTTCATTCCCTTTGCCCTTCTCGGGCGACGCGACAAGGAAAGCGGGAAGGGACGAGGCAAAGTGGACTTGCTTCCTTGGAGACGAGTGAAGGATCAACGAAGAAACAAACCTTCGCATACGAGGATGTATTATGTAGATGTACCCATTCTGAGCTTTTCTTCACATACAAGTGAATTCTGGGAAACCTCAAGAGATACAGGTAATGGAAATAACCCCCTTCCTTGCGTGAACTTCACATGCAGTACACTATCAATACGCGGTGAACCCTGCCCCCATAGGGTTGTCATAAGCCTAAGGAAATTGACGCGGGTTAGTTGCTCTAATGGTAAGAAAAGACTTCAGGACACTAATTAGTGTCCTATTCTATTAGATATTTTTGATGCTCCGAGATGCTGCGAGAAAAAATACTAAGATTAATATTGTTATTTTTTTGCTATTCTACGAATTGATATTGACGCCGAAATTATCACACCATGCTTGCTGCTTGAGACGGCCGGTTTTTTCCCGATACTTTTTAAGCACATCACGTATGTCTCAAGATTACTAGGACGCATGGTTTCCTTAAGAATGTGCCCGAATTCATCAGTCAAATTGGGTGAGGCGACTTATCAATTCGAAAATCTGTAATCTTCAATGCTCTCAATAGGGTGGTTAACTCAGTGTGCGTCACGACTACATGTTGTAGCTTCTAGAAGTATCAGTGGGGGCGCCTAAAGAAAAACAGAACTGGCGAGAGAAAGGAAGCAGCTAGAAATTCCCCTCATTATAGATCCAGTTTTCAAAATAAGCAAGGCAAGCAGCAGATTTATTAATTTTATGGATTGTTTCATCGTCATCTCATTTCCGAGGCCAACTTTCGTGTTCGCGCCCTTCTATCTGTGATAGTTTCTCAGCGAAACAGATGTCTGTTCTTCCATTGGACAATTCTAAAACATTTTCTATCCATTCTAGCCTTGTTTCAACGCTTCCTCTCATTTCACGAGTCCGAAACCCCAGGGACTCCCGCCACCAGTCTTTTTCCAGAACATCCCCTCAGGTCGTCATTCCCTAAATATGCCCACTCTCTGCACATTTAATATTCCTAGCGCATCACTCTATAGCAACAGCATCACATATTATTGGGTCGATTAAATGATCAATTCTGACATTCAGGATGGGTTGAGATGACCATCAACTCATGAAACAGCTACAGCACTAGCCATTTGAATAATCTTTGGACAGCTGTACGGTACAATGGAAGTACATTTGCATCAAGCCAAGGTACTAACATGATAAAAAGTAAATACATATTCACTTTCCCCCTTCCTTCAGCTCCCTTGTTTCTCAGTACCTGGACCCCTTCCTAACGGCTCCAAGCGGAGTAAAACGGCAACAGCATTACGGCGGGACTTTAAATTTTAGTCATTAAAAAACTAGAATATTCGATTTTATATTTTGAAATCCGTGAAATTCTGAGACTTTGTAAGTGAAATCCGCAGACAATTCATCTATGATGTATTACCAAACAATCTGGTTGGCTAAACAGTTCCCCAAAAATCGAATTGTGTGTATGTCTAAATTTCATAACTTCACATTATTACTAGCAGCAACGTTGGGCTCTTGATGGACCCTGGCAATACCCACTAATTTCTACCCTCCTTAATAACCTTGTTTTCCCACCACTCCCCACTCCAGAACAGTCTCCAGCCTCTCATTTCCTCTCAGTATCTCCAGCATCCACTTGTCCCACCTTCTTCCGAGGCCTCTTCATCTACAATTCCTAGAACTTCATGGTTTGTTTTCCATCCCATCCACTTTATTTTCTCCATTCTTCTCATCCATCTCTCATCTGATTTCATGTCAATAAAATTAGAGATATTAAATGTAGAACAGATAGATTTAAAATCTGATTTTTCACGCGAACGATAAGGGATCAGAATAACATTGTTCGACCGCGGTAGGGTTAAAAATATTCGGGTCAAAATTAGTCTTTTGTGCATTCACCCTCCACCATTCACCCTAGTTGCGGCTTGCAGGGTATTGAAATATATAAAATAAAACATCTCAGAGGCCTCCAATCCACGCTTATCTTCCTTCCACTGATAAATGTGGTCGTCCCACCGAAAATTTTAATCAACCCTCGTGCGAGTTTCCATTTTGTATGAGCTTTTTTTAGCTTTTCGAAGTAATTTTATTAACGAAATAACACCTTATGATAAACAGTCTAATTATTGTGTGATAATCTATCGTCCCAAGTGTATACTTGGGAGAGTCAAATGAAAACCTTGAAACTTACGTATTTTTAACCTCGAATACAGTACAATGTCTTGGATACAATATAAGATTCTCAATTGCATTATTTTCTTGTGGACTCTCCATGGTGTGCAATAGAAATATCCCAGTACTTTGAAAGCTGACGATGTATCCAGAAATGATATGGCTTTACTGTTAATAAGACCGCTGGTGTCAACACTTGGAGTACCTGACCAAGGGGAGTCTCTTACTAGATAAGTAATGCCGTTTAGGAACAGCCTAGTTCGCATGTTAACTTGTTGGAGTGAGAGAGATGGATAACCAACTTTCAATCATTGACGAATTTTAATGTTTCTCCTCATAACTACCCAACAATAAATGAGATTATGCTGTTCCTCTGTGGTGCATATTTCATATGCAGCTGCCGAGTTTACACTATTGTTGAACCGCATTGTTACTCCCTGGCATCATGCGGCTGATTGTGGGACGCTCATCAAAAAATGGCTATCACTATTGTCAACTAGCTAGATAATGGAGCAGCATTTTGTAATTTTAAAGGATGTAACCCGATTCATCCTCCTATTATGGACTTTAACTAATAATTCCTTGGAATGCTAATCGTTCCATTGAACCAGATGTATAGCTTATAAATAGTATTTATTTAAATGAATTACGAATGATTAATGAAAATATAAATTATAATTGCATATGTTTAATGTTAGGAAAGTTGACTACTTAAATGTTGGTGTCTCTAATGACACCTATTAAGGCTAAACCTGGAATTAATAGCTAACTCAGGAATAAAAAACTTCGTAACTTTCATCATGAAAAAGTAAAAGACTAAAATTTGCAATTATGCGAAATGCCTGAGCACATTATATTTTTGGAAATATTTTCACTTATTACTAGGCTACACTTCCTTTGCTCAAACCAAAAAAAATACTACTTGGAATTCACAGAGGTCAAATTAATAATTTTACAAGCCATAACATTCAGATGCATGTAGTAAGGAGTAGCTGCATGTAATAAAGGAGACTTGGCAGTTCAGTGGGAAGAGCGCTGGGACTGGAGGGGCAGAGTTCGATTCCCAGGGATGCCTCTGAACACCCTCAACCTTTCACCCAAGCTGGGGGAAGGACTGAGGCTGTCCGTGGATCAGTGTGTGCGTCCGTGCCTCAAAGGGGCACCCAACCGCCGTCCAGATGACCCCGCAAGATGAAGCCATCCCAATGTGCCAAATTTCAGCGAAAGGCAGGCGAGAGTCGGGATGCCTCTGATTGGCACATGCCAATTCAACAGAAGGAAATTTAAGAAGACACTGAAAACCGTGTTGATGGAAATCCGGATCGATCCCGAACAAAACCTGGGATGAAATTCGGGTCATCGAACAACCAAGCCTTGTAAACTTTCAGGTAAATCACATGTTTATGCAAAAAATTATTGATAACGCACGGAGAATATTTTTGGTGAATAAATATTTCAATCCAATGTATTTTTGTAGCAGTTGGGAAAACAAACGAACAAGTGCTAGGCTGGGTAGAAAAAAGAAAAAGTTGTTGGGAGAAATTCGAAGATGACAGGATAAGAAATGCAGTCTTCGAGTATATTAATACTGAAGACTGTGTTAGAGAGGATTTGTTGAAGAGGGGAGCGAGGGGCTGCGTTCGCCGGACGGTATAGAGGGAGGCAGGGAGGGGGTGGAACCGAAAATATGGTTTATTGCAGTGCACGGCTTGGGGTGATTGGGGTCGGAGGTGCAGCGGTGTCTGGTCTCTCATTAACCTACCGTAACTGGTAGGCCATCGCTTATAATATCAGAAGTCATTTTAACGCCGCAACGGCAATACGCACATCCGTTAAATTTATGCTACAAATACTACACGACTATAATATTTACGATTTATTGAAAAGATTGCGTATCGTTATGATAAATTTCTAAATTTGAATGGTTACTAGGTAGAAAAATAGAAAATAGAAATGTTCCTTTCAAATATAAATCGATTTAAAAACTTTTTTCTTGCCACTAGATTCATCTTTTATAACAAAACGTAAGTTACTATTTGGAGAGCTTTCGCTAACAACTGGTGGGAGTTTTTATTTCAGCGCACATTTTAACAGTGCGTAGCGAGCAAAGTAGAAGAACGACAGACTCTGCACAATAACACAACAGGATTCGTACTGATCCACTAAATAACTCAGGTTCACCATTCATAAAATAGTTTTTTTTAAATCAATCACTTTTTTGAGGAAAACTGTACGCTTATCAATACATTGTGATCAATAAGCGTACAAATACACCGCTCACATTGTGATCGGGTTGCGTGTATTTTTTTTTGTAAAATGGTAAAGGAGATGAAATCAATACCACACCCTTATAGCCCCGTCAATTAAAGTTAATAAAGAAAAAAAACACTCGTATATTATAAAAATGAATCATTTAAATGGGACAACAAATAATCACCTCCCTCGGCCTCTCTCTCTCTCTCTCAACGATAAGTAATGCGCAATAGTTTACAAGCATTCTAGCTATCCTATGCTACCCACAGCCACAACTCCAGAACCTCGTGAATTATTTTCGAGTTCCTTGGCTACCTTGCTCTCTTTCCCGTTGAATTCCTACCCAGCAGCATCCGATTCATTCTCCCGCACAAGGGGCGTTTCTATGAGGGCCATTGAGCGCCACTACCGTCACGCCCAGAAAATTTTCCAACAAGGCATTTTCCACCGTTGCACACATCATTCGCCCATTAGCGCTGAATTATTTATAATTAAGAGCGTTCCCGAATGCACCCTATTCGTGGGCACATGCTTCGAAACGTTCGCTTTTCACCGACGCGGATGATGTGACGTCTTCGGAGGGAAGCTGGATACAGGTGCGTGCTGTTCTGAAAGTACGATCAAAGCGGTTTAATCAATCGTTAGAGTGATACCTAGCTGTGGCGAAATTATTTTCCTCCGATGAAAGTGGATCATAGATTGGTAAAGTTTAGCTGAAGGCATTTTTGAACTCTTGCCACGGAAAAAATAAGGGAATTACTTAGAAGGCCTCGAGTGGTAACTCTGCTCCCGCTTCTCGAGAGTAGTTTCGCTTCTCTGTTCCCGCACTCTATTTACGACGGGGCGGTGATCGATTGGATGTTTTTCGATTCTTGCACATTCTTTCCAAGTTTTTTTCACAGTCATAAAACCACAAAAAAGAACGTTTCTCAAGAATGAGCACTGTCTGTGTTCGAGGACAAATAATTGGTTTATTTTTTTGTTCTCGGAGCGAATATTTGTCATCCACCTTCATTAGATTAAATTCCCTAGTTTAAACGCTTAATATGTATTTAAGTATAATAGTGCAGATGAAACTTTGAGCGGTGTAAGTTTCATCTCTATACTACGTGCTTATATGCGGATTTCACTTTTCACGGACAAAGCGTGTGTCCTGAAAGCAAAATATTCCTCCCCGATATTCCGGATTTTTCCGCCCGATCCAACGTTTTACCTGACTCCTTCCAAGGATTTCTTCCCCCTTAGTTTACCCGTTTTTCGTGATTTCACGGATCTCCGGGCATACGGTGGCGGCGTTAATAATGATCTATTGTTGTCAACAGTCTTGTCGTCTAATCGCAACGAACGATATTTCATTACTTGCGTGCGTTCTTCGAATCTAGCAAGTGGTCAAAGGGTCCGTGATTGAAGAGAGTGAGGGAGAAAGCGAATGAAAACGAACTAAGATTTTAAAACTAAGAATAAATTATGTGCGGGGGAAATTCCTATGGCACTTAACCGGATATCTATATTGAAAGTGAAAACATGGTCAAGGTAATAATGACTGTAAATAGCCAGCGGAAAGCGACACTAATGCTAAGTGCTCCGTCTTTAATATGTTAATTTTATGTGCGAAGCATAATGGGGGACTGGAATGGAATGGAAAAAAGTGGAAGGAAGAATGGAATCAAGATGGTTGTCTTTAGCATGGCAACGTGTTAAATAATTCAATGCCGATTCAACGCTGGAGGAGGAGGGGAGTATGAGGGGGTTATGCGCTACCGCTCGGCCGAGTACCGAGGACTTACTTCAAAAGGAAGACCGTGGCGCAAATGAAATAATAAGAAGGTTCCCACGGATAAAAACGCGGCCTGCCACCTCGAGCGACTTGTGGCGCTGTTGCACTCCGGTCGAAGATGAAGGAGACTTGAAGCCATGGTTGAACCACGCCGTTTTGCCAGGCTGGATACGAGTCAAGTCACTACTTTTTGGATGACGAAACGGTTTTAACTCTAAAATGGTAGTCTTAATCTCATTTTTTATTTCAAGTTTCACGACCCCATTCTGATTGCCCTTGATTAACTACTCCATGCGGAATTTCCTCATGGGTGGCTTTCTAAAGGGATAATTTTGTCTAAGCACTGACCAAAGAAGTTTTCGTACTGTGCGGATAAGGAAGTAGCGTACCGTAGGGCCGCCTCTTGTGCGTTTTGTATGTGTGTGTGTGTGTGTGTGTTAAGGGTTTTAGATCAGGGATTGACATTGGGCTTCAGGGCGCTTTTACCTCCAGCCCATTCGATACAAAACTTTAATTGGAAATGTTCAATTATAAGTAAAAGAACCAAAATAATTAAATTATTGATAATTGTAAAAAATAAAAATGGAAAAAATAAATGCATTAAAACGATTTCTTAGCTTTGAGAACCAGGCGCTAAGCTCCAGAGAGCAAACAGCGCTGTTATATCGTGTTAGCTTTGTTTTGATAGGTTCTCTCTCGAAATAAATACAATCGCATATAGAATTGAGGAAACTAAAATTTGGTTTTGAGCTTTCATTTCCGGAATTTAACAGACTTTGTTGTCACCACCCTATATCTAATAGCAGGACCTTTGGCGCATCGACAGAGAGCATACCACGAGTGTACATCGCTGTTTGCTGTCTGGGCTAGTTTCTCTATTCAATCTTCAAGCCTTTGTAATTTGTATGTACATGCGGCGTCTGCTTATGGTAATAAATTGTGTAACAATTGGCACATGCCTACATTACACAGCGCTCGGTTTTGAATGCTTCACATGACGTTTAAGTCAGTTTTCAGAGGACTCGCAAATCGACTTGCAAAACGGGCGGGCCCTTGTGGCCTCTCACCCACCAACGCCCCCTCCTTCCGGGGATCGTCACCTCCCGAGACGGAGGGAGCAAAGTGGGGACAAAGGAAGGACGGGTGCCGTTTTTCTGCTGTTTTGCTGTTCTCGAGGGCGGAGGGGGAGGGGTTGTGGCCTCTCTGTCGACTCTGTTCGTGTTGTCCCCCAGCGCCTCGAATCGATCGACCCTCCCACACCCCAGAGGCCCCCGCCGTCCGCAGATGTCGTAATAATAAGCGTATTTCGCCCACTCCCCCGCACTCTCCAAGAACCGAGAGTGGGAAGGGGGCGGAGGGGTCATTTGGCAGCGTCCCCGCCCCACGGTGGTCACGGCGCCTCATCAGCGCGCACAAGACTCGAACTGAGCTGCGGTGCATTTGACTACTACGTTTTAGGAATGAACGACCTCCTTGAATCCTAAACGCTTCCACAACGCTTGTGAAACTAGAGTTTCATTAGCACAGCTTTAGCAGTAGGAATAATAAAATAGCATGGATAGTAAACAAGACAAAAAAGCGGCAGTTGTCTAACAGAAGTTTGTCCTAGCGAGTGAATCTGGGAAGCTCACCCAGATACAACCGTAACGACGTTTGGAATAAACCTTGAAGTATAACCTTTTTTGTATTTTTAGAACTCCGAAAGCCACCGCTAGGTTGTGCGGCAGGGCGTGAATACACAATAGACTAATTCGGATCCGGATATTTTTACCCCTACCGCGGTCGGTAACGTTTATTCTGATTCGTTATCGTTCGTGGGAAAAATGGCGTCTTAAATCTTTTTGTTCCTACACTAAATCTCCATTTTATTGAAATGATCTCGCCTACCATACTACGCTGGGGGTTACAATACATTTTCAACATCACTGCTAAAGAGTCTCTCTTCCAATTTATGCAAGTTTCAATCTATAATTTAACCATTGCTCCGTGAGTGATTTCCATCACTCTAGCTGCTCTAATATTTTGGATACACTACTATATTTATCATAACAACGTTTTACAAATCTAGCTCCTCTACGCTGCACGCCATTAAATTTGTCAATTAATCCATCTTCGTGAGAATACCATACAAATCATATCCCATATTGCAGCATATTCTAAATGAGGCATAACCAGTGAAAGATAACATTACTCTTTGACTCTTTCATAACATTTACCCAGTACTCTTCTTAAGAGCCAAACTAGAACGATTGAAATCTTTCAAATTATAAATATAAGCGTTATAACTATAAGCGTTTTACAAATCTAGCCCCTCTACGCTGCACGTGATCCAATTCGGCATTTAAACCAACTTCGTTAGAATCCCACGCACCAGCACCATATTCTATACGAGGCCTAACCAGCGAAAGATAGCATTTCTCTTTGACCTTTTCATCCCTTTTACCTACTGCTCTTCTAGTAAATCCTAATTTTTTGTTGGCTTGTCCAAATATTCCCCTAGTATGTGTTTCACCCAGGAGAGATCGTGAGTGAGGGTAATTCCTAGGCATTTAATTGAGTCTACACATTCCACTTCAATTAAGTAGGCGTTCAGGTGAGAATTACTCTTTTTCCAAAAATTCATGACCACTCACTTTGTAAGTTTAATTCTAATTATCAAGTGTCGCACCAGCATTCAGGTCATCTGACAAAGGTGCTGTGTCCTCAGGATCACGGATATCACGGTAAACCACTGCATTATTGGCAAGTAAGCGTATCTTTATAGTGACTACGGAGTCAATATCGATAACGTTAAGTAGGAATAAAAGAGGTCCGATAACACTTCCTTGGGAAACACAAAAAGGTTTTGCAAATTACCTTTTAACTAATGTGAACCTGGAATTTAAGAGATTTTATGTTTTACATGGGCGAAATGTGCAAGATACCGAATTATTCACGCGCTGATATTGTTAAATTCTTAAACATATTTTCTCTCGGTCATTTCGAATTGGGGTTACACAACCTGTGTGACAGTAGCCTGTAAATATCTACGTAATTGGATAAAAAAGTACACTTCCCCTTCTCAAACAATGATTACTCTGTTGTGTTATGACATTCTCCATGATCAAGTTGAATTCGTCAATTCGAGTTTTGATCAAAAAGTCAACCGCAGCTCTGCACTTTCAGAAGTTGAGAAAAGACCTTTACGACCAATATAACTGGGGATATCTCCATCTTGAGGTTTTATCCGAGGCCCACACCACAACAGAGGACGGATATTGTCGGCCAGAAAGTCCTTTACGACCATTGATTAAGACTGTCTTTCTTATCAACCGTTGATCGAGTTACTCAAATCATGAGGAGCATTACATAGGCCATTGAACTGTGAAGGCGACCGCAAACGGACCCAACATTTTTGCAAGTACATTTAATTTACATTTTTCTGCATGTATTCAAATTTATTTCTTTTTTGAGAGCTCAAATTTTTAAGGGTGCCTACATAAAAAAACCTTAAACACAGTAATCAACCCGAAGATCGGTTTCGTAGGTGATTGTAGACTTCAACCAGTACTAAGCCCTACACGGCGTGTGATATTCACGCGTAAGAAAGGTAGGGGGGGCCAGTTCGTACCATATGCCAGTTATTGTTTCCCAGAAAGATCTGGTGCCCAAAAAATCACAAAGGAAATAAAACAGGATCGTCTCCATTCACTCCAAATTACAATCTAAATTATGTCATTGCTGATTACACTACCACAGTTAAAAGACCATTCTTAGGTAATACCATCGAAACATTCGTCGGAAGGAAAAAGCCTGAACCATAAGAATTACGCTAAGCGAAAAATAGGAAATTTACGAACTACAATGTCTGAGAGACAAATTAAACAGATGAGATTTCGATTGGCAGCCTTCTTAAGAATAAATTATGAATGTCCACATGCACAGGTGTATTTCTATTACAAACAAGATAAGCCACATTTAACTACCGTTATCGTCCCAAAAATATATTTAATATGGCTCGTAAAAAAGTGATTTGGGATTTGAGAAGCCGCTTTTCTGACTATAATAACCACAGGTTATATTTTAACATGCAGATTTTCTCCAGCGGTGGTTTCCATTTAGACCGTATATTACAACATGTAAAGATGATTTGTGAAAGCAATATAAAAAAAAGATATGAAGAATTATTACGAGGTTAACTAAGAAGCCATCGTGGAGATCTTCAAGGGAGCAATCTTTCTGTAAATATTCATTTACATTGACTGCCGTCATTGTTAGCGTGCGTTTTCTGGTAACCGCGCACTCCGCCATGAGTACAAGCACCGCAGTTTGTTTCAAATATTACAGAACATCGTTTTCAAATCCAACTCACGGTCACAATACGAAGTCAGGATCTACGTGGTTGTCCTGGTAAACTATTACCGTAAAAATTCAATCGGATGCGTTCGGATTTACCCTGGAAATCCACTTTTAATTGCAAATCAACGCGCAACTCCAGCCATGAAATGTTACAGTCACCAAGGCTGTCTAATTGAGAGACTTTTCTGCATTATGCGGCATTCACGATTCCCTTGAAGTACCTTTTTAGGTGCACATGTTTTACAAAATTTCAGAAAAAATGTCCTTTATCTTTGTTAGGTCGGAAACTTTTCAGATCACGCACGTATTATAAATATTAAACCAATATTCATTCGTTGTTGGAAATAAATATTTTCGTTAGCTTTCAGATTTGTCTTGGGAACCATTGAGAATATTTTTTTTTTATTTCAAAGCCGGCTTGTAGCATATCCTTATTAATGAAGGCGTTTATTCAAAGTAATCATTTCTTGCATTGAAAATTATCTGTTTGTGACAGCGAAATTCTCTCTCTCTCTCTCTCTCTCTGAGTGCACATAATGGTATGCGATCAAATCGCGAGTCTGTCAGGAAGCTGGGTTATCTGGACACACATTTAGTGAATCAGATACAACGATGGCAATGGAATTTTGGGAGACATCAATGCTCCCACCGTCTCACATCATACAGTTCACATTAATTGAAACAAAATAAAATACCCAAACGCCCCTTCCCAAAATAAGATCAGATATAACCTTTGAAGAGTTAGGAGTGTGAACCAGACTAAATCTGCCGCTGGGAGGGGCTAGTAATCAAAATATAAGAGTGATTATGCTACGGAGATCATTTTTCATATAAGTATGGAATTCTACTGGCCACCTCCATCAACGATATTGTTTTCATTTGAGTGGAGTGAACATAAACTGTTAACATTGCATAAGAAGTTTAATGGTATTAAGAAAGATTGCTTCTTTACAGCTGCGTGTTAGTTTTCAAGCTGATAGGGTTTGTGGCAGTGGTGATTAAATAACCACTCACCAGGGTATTCAGTGATTATAAGCATTTCTATTAGTTTAACTCTGGGGTATTTAGAATGGTCATGCTTGGTGTTGTGGTCGAGAACTGCGCGAGAGAAAAAGAATTCTTTACCTATCGATCGTTTATCGGGAATCGATTCACCCTAGCCTCTCTCAATTCGTTCTCGCCTACCATCGTTGAGCGGGACGAAAGTCGTTGCCACGTTATCAACGTCGAACTCTAATCTATTAACTTAAGCCATGTTGGCCATCCCCTTGCTTCGAGTGGCTTCGCAGGACTGAGCGAAAAAAAGAATATAGATATTGATCTTGGATGGTTCCTAAACCCTTTACGCTCATAATTAATCCCAGTATCCTCAATCCCCGCTTTATTCCATAAATTCGATAATTATCTAATTACTAAAGTAACAGATTTACTGCAATTCACTCAGACTGATGTCTTTAATCCCTTCCATCCACTTACTTGCTCGGTTCCTACCCCTATTTCATTCACGAAAAGTGGATGAAATAGGGGAAGGTCCCTACCCTCCCCTCTTCGTCATCTCTCGCTCTCGTTCGAAAAGTTAGGTCAAGCTAGATTGCGATGCCAAATTAGGAATTTCTGTACATTGCTTCCCTTGATCGTCTCTCTCTAAACATATTAGTCTATTAGGTGATGAGATGAACGTAACAACAACAGTTTCATCTGCTTAGAGCAGCAAACTTGACAGTTTAAAAATTTTGATAAAAATAAGCCTATGGATAACAATGGCGCTCACCGCATTAAATAACGTCAACCCAACCGTCTCTTTCACCAAGTCCGTGCTCCCTCTCTCCCCCCCCCCCCCCACCCGCCGTCTACTTCCCCCAGCTCGACTTCTCCATTCTTCTCCCCTGCCCCAAATCCACGTCTCAAGAGATCGTAAACTGAACAAGCAAGTAATCAGATGAAATAAAACAACCTGGTCCCAAATAGAAACGAGCGAGGAGAGAAAAATAAACTGAGGAAATCGCAGACTCTAGGAAATCAAGTCGGATTCCTCCTCCCACCGCGACATTATTTGCAAAAGAGCAAATCAATTTCGGTATAAGAAGGGTCGAAAGTCCATAATGGGGAATTGAAGAGGTGGTCACTGCATTTGGAGAGCAAATTGAAAACGTTTCCGAACGCGACAAGCGATTACCTCATCGCTAGGGTTCGACTTGCGGGGACAAGGGCACCAACGCTAAACGGGTAAAGTAATTAAATACACCAATGCTCCTGTAGGCAAGAAAAGATATCCACTGTGAAACATCGAACGAACCGTTCTGAATACATTGAGGCCATGTGTATAACAATAGCAACATGATCAGCGCAACCACAAATGGATGAGTTCTTTGAATGCGTTCAGGACACTGATCGAAGAGAGTGGACGAAGCATCCTCATCCCCTTTGACTGCAGGCAATCGATGCCCCTGCACCCAAGGGTACCATTCGAAACATTTTGCCAATAGTGAGTAGTGAAATCGCGATCGATCGAGAGTATCAGAAGCAAAGGCGTGGGAGAAGATTGTGAAGATGAAGGAGGATGTAGATTAGATTACCAATGCAAACACATTTGCCAATAATCTACCCACTCAAGAAGATGCGAGAGGGAAGTGTTGGGGCAATGAACAACTTCGATGTGAACGTACGACTTGTCTTACAATAAGAATGTTGGGGGACATAACGTAGATTATCGAAAACGGTGATACCCGACTATCGACGGCTCTGATAGAAGATTCGACGAGTTTATATTCACAAAGAATAACCGTATTTCTGCGAACGTCAAGGACTTGACGTTATCTCCCGAAACACGTCATTAGCTCTAATCGTCCTCTGAATGGAACTTTTGTCATATTTATCCTAAATTCATCCAAAACACGTTGTAAATAGTATGCGACAGATGCTGTAAGAAACAAGCTCAAAGGGCAATTCATTAAAATACTCAAGGTGGGGTTCGTATGCTGGAAGGATTAGGAATTCGAGGCTCAAAGTGCTTCGACCTCTCCTTGAAGAATTCTTGGGGGATATGAGAGAGCACCAAACGCAGAGTGAACCACGTGCAGTCGTGGTAAATTGCTGGAGAGAAATGATAAATCCGTCGCAGCGGAAACTCCGATGTGTCCATAACCATAATCAACCATAACGATAATCATCGCCATCGACGACTCGCGCATCTACCTACGGCCATCTTCATTCGTAATTTAACTAATGAGCGTAGGTTATAGCACACACTCGCGTCGCTGAAGCGGGCATATTTCCACGAACAGGAGACAGTGAACGGACGCGGCGGGTGCAGGATGATCGCTCACTACTTCTAACATCCTGAATTGTATGAAGGTAACAATGTTATGCTGGAACCCGATGTTGAGATAATGTTTTTGGGAAAATGGCTGAGGAAGTTAAGTTTACACAACATTAGTATTTTTCATCACATTACGGTCAACTTTGACCATCTAATCACTCCTTTGATTTAAAATTTACAAAAAAATATTTTATTACGGATGGTTTCAATGCAGTGTTACTTCTCCAAGATTTTGCTTGAAAATAATGCAGTGTAGCCAAAACAATCATAAAATAATTTCATTTTATCTGTGGAACCTTTTTAATTTTACGCCGTTCCAAATTTCATTTTACTAAGGCATGCTAAGATGAGACACATATATTGAACACCAGAATGTGGCATAACGTCAAAGTAAAAGTTGATAACGTAAGAGGTATTTTGAAATGCCATGGACTGTATTGCAACTTCCCCCACATATCCATGGATGCCCATAAAACAGCATCAATGGTATAGTTCTGTAAATATTGAATAGAAAAATGTTTATATAAATTTGACATAAAAATTGCTGTGGTTTATGCTCACCCACGGGCAAAAGACATAATTCGTACTAAAGTGTGGAATAGACAGCGCAGACGTAACAATAAACTTGGAGGGGGGACAGAGTATTCGCGACCTTCCCGTGAAGGAGAGGAAATAAAAGAGGATCGATGGAGCCACGCGAAACCCCGAAATGTTACCAGCGGCCTGGACCTTGGCGCGATGCAGAGGCACTCGAGTTACATTTACACGATGACATGGGGTCTGGGACTAGAGTCACATCGGTCGGTTGGCTCTCTGGTCGGTCTTCTAAAAGAGTCGAAGAGTGGAGGAAGTCCAAGATGCAGCAGTTCCAAACAGGGGCGGGTCACGCAAATCCACGAATAGGGCAAGAACGGAATGATCCGAGGCCGAGTGGGGTCAAAATGAAATATATAACAATATGTGGAGTATGAGAATGAGGCGAAAAATTCCCTCGCCCACCTCTCATGTCCATGGCTGAGCAGAACAAACTCAGGTCCGTGGGAAATGTTCTACCCTGGATGATTGACACTAAACGGAAAATGATTTAAAGAGAGTAATGCCGAGCGTAGGTCCACAACAATGCACACAGCATAGTCACGGCAGCGAATTCACGCAGTTATACCGACCTACCTATTCATTCACAAATGCTTCGTTATTATTCTTCAAGGAAATTTCGTCTCAACTTTACAAGACTCAAAGACAAGTTTCCTAATTGCTACAACTTGGAAGTACAGTTTTGTACTAATTTAACTCATATTTTTACATTATTTTTACCCAATTCACAGTTAGATTGTTAATTCATAGTTCCTTTCCAATTTCGTGACGCTTATATTCCTCCCGGTGAGAATATTTCACCGTCGTATGAACGCCTAAGAGGGCAGAATTACTATTGAGTTGTTGACTCGTAACGTTCATTTTTAGCGAGACAATGACTTTCTTTTCAATCAGATGTGTGTGGAGATTACCAAATATATTTTCAATAAGAATTTCAAAAAAATTCGTATCGCTCATGTAGTTATCATACTGCATATTTTCAGTGGGCATTCTTATCTACTCCGGCAATGCTTTTTTCATCATGGCGGAAATCTAATCTACATCTAGAATGGAGATAAGTGACTGTCAGTAATAAGATGAGGAGTAAATGGAATCGCTACTGGAACACCTTTCTGGCGATCTTGAGTCGACTCGCGTCTCAACTGTAATAGACGTCACCCGTTTAAATTTATCCGTAACCACCCCTGGATGGGCGAACAACGGCAAACACCGGGAAACGGAAGCTAATAACGCAATGATCACGATCCTTTAGAATAAAGAAATCGAGTAAATTGGTCTTTCATATGATAGTAATACGAAGTCGCTCAGGAGGGGGTCCTTTCCTAAAGCCATGCACCTGCTCGCTCGCTCGCCCGGCCGGCGAGGCGCGTCGGCCAAGGGCTCATCCCCCCGAGGACGGCCCACGACGGGCCAGAGTCGTCGCATCGATCTGAGACCGCGGCTCGGACGGATCGCAGCCCCTTTCCAATGCGCAGGTGTGTGTGTGTGTCTATATAATCCTCGATCATGCAATTAAAGCGCTGCAATTACCCCAGCGGTGCATGAACCATCGCTGAAGCCACTCGACTACTCGACAATCGACGAAATTAACGGAAATAGTCTACTTGGATTCATGCTATCTGGCGCGGCCACAAATTTGGACTCATTTTAAAAGATTTTGTACTTTTCCACAGGATTTAGTTTAAAGAACAACCCGTTTCACCGACTTTTGGTATCATCCAGTACCTGATGATCCTATCAACGATTTACTGAAATAATTGTAATCTCTACGGTTTCAGGGTTCACTTTGTGGAAGCACTGGACTACTGTATTTGCTATTATTATAAAATATATGTTTTACTTTTTCGCAGGATTTATTGTAACGAACACCGCGTTTCCTGAAAATGCCACAAGTCGGTCAAACGCGTTGTATCTTAAAGTCAATGCTGTGGATAAGTGTAAAATCTGTTAATATGAATACGAAATATTTCCACTAAGTGTATCCCGAAACCGTAGAGTATACAAATGTTGACGTAATTCGTACGATAGGACTGAATCTGAGGAGTGTGCGAAGAATTGAAATCGTCAATGAGGTTAGTAAATGAGATACGTAAGGACACAAAAGAGTAGTCAAAGTTCTTCCAGATAAAGAAGTTTGCTTGAATGCGGAGGGTGGATAAATTAAGTATTTTCTTTTAATTGTAACAGAGAAATAATGCGATTATAAAATTGAAGTAAACTGAAACACAACAAGCGTGGAGCAAGAAAAGCATCTGCTTACTCGGCCGACCTATAATTTTCAACGGAAATGGTGCAGCTCAAGTGATTTTAATTATAATTTAAGTCACCGATAATTACAACACAATTAAGAAATTACATGAACATTAATAGCTGAAACGAAGAACTATTGACTGTTTGCTTGTAAGGTGTCAGTTGATCCTATTGCCAATATTGACTTTTTCGTCGAACTCTATACCGAAAATTCCGTCAACTAGGTGGCCATCAACGGGAGTTAGAAGTTTGATAATGGGGAAGATGCGAAGTACTGCCCGCATTCCAGCCCAAGTCCTAGTTGACCAATATATATTAGAGTAGATAGATTTCCACATTTATGATTCACACTTAACGAACAATGATAGTTATTGTAAGTTTGAGTACTAAAACTACAACTACGTTTTGTATCATGTATGCTGGCACCTTCTCCTAGTTACCTCGAATTGTGTCGAGGAACTTTAATTAGCTTAAATATTCCTCCATATTGCGCAGTTGGTCGCGGATGATTGCAATAATATTATTCCAAGGATGAAACATAGATCTGTCAATTGCAAAAATAGATAAACGGTGATGAGGAACGAAGAATGCTTTGAACACCGTTTCACACCCTGCTAGCATAAGGAGACACGTGGAGCGTTCCGAGTGGAGGGCAGCAAGCACGCCGATGGGAACCGCCTCGCCCGCGCCTCCCTCCCGTCACCCGCGGGCCGCTTCCGACAGTCAACCGCCCGCTTCCCGAAAAGCAGTTATCTCTCGGGAAGGCATTTCACGACGGGCGAAGATTGAGTCCACCGGGTGGCGCGGTGAGAGTTAATGGGCGTCCTCCGCAGAGGCCTCGAATAACTCATCAAACGTCGGGGCAAGTGCGTGAATAAATGTGGCGATCATGTAGGTAGTTAATTTTCACGAACACCTATGGTTTTCAACTTATTCAGTCGAAAATGTTGCGCGAAAAAATTCGTACCTATACACTCTTACTGATAAATATTACTATTGTCATCTTGCTTTTCGCTAACCCTTTGCGGAATAAAAAATTATCGACATTTCTACTCAAAAACTGTTAAAAAATTTGGGTAAAAAATCTGGACATCGTTGACCCTCACTTCAAGTTGGTATGAGTAAAAATTTACACCCCGTTCGAAAATAATTTAGCAACAGACGAAAGGTAAACCAACCGCTTAACTTTCCTTTTGACGGTACTTTAAAACAAGTTAATTTGATGCGCTAGAGCCAGATACAAAACTTTATAAAGGTGACGTTATTTCCATCAAAGAATATAACTGATGTACCACTAATGAAACTGATCAATTGCAAGACTGCTGCATTACAAAATTTGAACTTTAAATAAATTGACAGAGCAGCGTTCAGTGCGGTACAAGAAATCGTGAATCATTTAATTATTCAGAAATTGGATTTTCTGCTATATTTTTTTCGTAATTGAAAATGTGCCTTCCGGGTTTCATTAAGTCTAATTACTGTTTAGGTAAGATTCAAAGGACTCAAATATCCTTGGACACTGGGATAAATAAATGTACTAGCACTAACTGACGTGAGGATAGCTTGAGGAAAAGTGTTCGTTTTTCCTAGAACACCGCATTCAGTTGCATTTGGGAGATGCCCGCACCGCTCGTGGGATTATCAAACAGTTAAATCACAGTCAATACCATAAGCCCAAGAATCCGTCTTCACTGGGACGCCGAGGGAATCTGAGATTCTATTAAATATAGCTGAACTAATGTTTAGGAAGGCAATTTGACGAGCCGGAAACTATTTAAAACGTACAAATAAATAAATATATTCAACTCCAGCACACGATAACCGAGGGTTTCGAGGACTACTAGTCCTGGAGAATTAAAGAAGCGTGGACTGGCATTACTTCTCCAACTCCTAGAGGTGACTGGTGGTCGGGGGGACGGGGAAGGGGGGACAAGAGGCCACCCTTCTCTCTCCCTTTCCACCCCCCCGCCCTCCCACGCGTGCAACCATTTCATATCGATCCGAGCAGCGCCTCTTTTCTTCCTATTCATCACCAGTTTCACACTTTGATAAGAGAATCATGACAAGAATCACCATACCCAATCGCTCTTCCGACCTAGTTTGCGCATCACCTTTGCACCTGTTTCGAACGATTAACGGCGAAATTGGAGGCAATATTCGGGGTCAATTACAGGACAGAAATGGCTGGTTCTAATTTTGACTTGTGGTTCCCTTAGACAACTAATACGATATTTCTCCTTAAGTCTGATCCTTTTACGATCAAACATGGGTAACGCGTCATTATCTGTCAAGATTTTCATGGAGGAATAGAGATTTTTTTAAATCTTCCTTTCTCATATTCACCCGCCAACCTAGGATGCTCGGTGGCGTATCTCTACGTACGGTTTGACAATATCAATCCGAGACTCTAAAAATTATCTTTGACCAGTTGAATGATTGTTAAATTAAGTAGAGATAAACGATAAAACTCGGAAACTTAATTTTTTCTAAAAAGAACGCCACCACAAGTATAATGCGTTACTCCCTGGAGCACAAAAACCAAAGATCCAGCGACTTTATCATTCCATATATAAAGACCAAGCAGTCCACGTGCTAGGCTTAAACGTGACCCGATATGAAATCTGCAAAACCAAAGCTGAAGTTTAAAAATGGCTCAATGATGTTGGGCAGAAATAATCGACCTGGGTGAACTCCAAAAAAAAAGATGCCCAATGGCGATCCTTAGACTTGAGCTCAACGTACAGAAAAAAAGAACGAATCCCCCCTTCGGCCAACTCCGACGAATTGTGACCGAAAATATATTATTCTGCACTTACCGAAGTTTCCCGAACGGTGCATTAGGAAAACAAAAAGCAATCGGCGTACCATTAACTACATAACCGCAAAAAAATCCCTCAGTTCTCTATTCATGACGATGAAAGATTTGTAAATGGGAATTCATGCACATTAAATAATAAAAAAAATGCGTGAATACGCGGCCCGAATGACAAAAACCGGCTGCTCAAAACTACTCATTATTTTCAAATTTTCAACGGGGAGCCTCTTTCCTTTCTCCGAAAACCGAGTCTCGAGGTGTTAGCCATAGTAAAAGCGATTCGTATCAATTTTTGATAAGACTCTTGTTCTACGATTACCGTTTCCGATATCACTTCGACTACGAATCTGTTGAAAAACAGTGCTGGATAATGCTCTGCCAATCACACTAGAAATGTGGTTCCCTGTTCTTAGTACACCTCGGCGGATTCAAGACAACACGTGAGAACCAAAGCGAAACGGGTACGTCTTCAAAAATATGTCGGCCATTCTTCAAGCGACTATAAAAGCAGCGTATAAGTACAATTAACTTCCCGTCGATTTGACTCTTTCGGATTATTCGATCAACTGGCGGACAAATCATCCGAAGAATCCAATCCCAGTTTAAAATTACGAATAAAAAATATCTCGCGTCCGATGAGCTTCGAGGCCCCCGCGTATGGAGGCACCCGTCGCGGTATTCAACAAAATTCAATCACGTCAATAATACGTTTGTCCGTCAGTTCATGTGATTTTTCTCTGTTAACGAGCTTGGACAGTTATTCAATGAGATATTGACGTAAAATCTGTCACGGTTCGTGCGCGGTTGATTCCTTATAATACCCGGGATACAATTCATCCGAAAAGCGAACTGCCGGTTGGGTAAAGAAAAGGGTGAAGATCGCCCGTCAGCGAAGCATTTCGGCTGTATGACATCGGGAGGGGCGAGCACAACGGAAAGGGGACCACCGAATCAGACGCCAGGTTTGTTCTAACTAGCTCCTGTCCGAAGATGGGATGGATTAAATGAACGGGGAAGGCGCGGTGCATAAGGGATAAAAAGTTATCCACAGTATGGTTGCATCTGGCACGCCATATGACTCGATAGTTCTGACGATAATTCAATCAATGTAAAGGAATGCACGAGGAAATGCCCCGCGAGGAGGAAAAAGGAATATTACCTACAGGAAGTCGCTTAAGAAAGGACAAAAGATGGAGAATGAAGAATGGAGGGTTGTAGAAAATATGTAGGACTGAGTGAATCAACCCTTGTGCGAATTTTAATTAAGATGAAATTTAAAAACCTATTTGAATTTATTAAGTCAAACCGGTAGCCATTACCGTTATGAGGATGAAAATTCGAAGGATTTAAAAGTTCAAAGGATTCAAAAATTCAAATGTTTCAAAAATTCAGATGATTTCGAAAACAAAATCACTTGACGCATCTACTCACGAATAGTTACCACGTTTTGGTAGTCAAAAGAATCGTTTGGATAAATTTAGTCGTATCCTGGCGACCGCTTCTATGGATGGACACACATCTGTTGGGATAAATAATGAATAGGGGGTGAGTAGGTAGTTTTGGAGAATGTGCTCTCAGAACGGGGAGAAACCCATAGATCCTTCGAGGCAACGTAAAGGAATCTCTAAAGGGATGGATTGGTTGTCCTCGGCGAAGAGGGGAGGGGAGCGAGCGGGAGGCCGGCCGCGGGGATCGCCGGGGAAGCGAGGCGGGAATCCGCCGTCGGAGACCGCACCGTGGTCGGGCGTCAGCGAGAGAGAGCGCCTCGGAGAAGCTGGGGTGAAATCGGGGTGGCGAATATCAGGCTAGACCAAGCGACGCGAATAATCTGACGGAAAGTTGGAGGAGAGAATGTATCGAGGAACACACAGACACACAAAACGTAAATAAGGGCACGAGGGACTTTTAAAAAGGAACGCGACGAGGTAAAACTCTTTGCAAGCATGCACGCCAGGCCGTCTAGGAATAGTATTCAGGTTGATGAAACGGAGACATTTTGCACCGTAATAATATTATGATACTTCTTTCACTTGGCAAACAAGGTAAAAATTAGGACCGAATTTCGAGAAAATGATCGCTTCATTCATTAAGACTCGTGTTTGTGAACGGGGAAGGTTTAGCGCAAATTTGAAACAAGTTTGGGCCATTCTCAAAAATAAAAATGCAAGGATTCTTAACAAAGAGTACTATTTATTCATGGCTTCTAAAAATCAAGAGGCAATGAACAACTTATTTTTACATTTGGATATTGTCACGATCCTATTTCACACCATTAGGATCTAAATAATCTAACAAAAAACATTCACATTTACAGTCTTTCTTAAATTACACGAAGGAATTGAACAAATATAATCAGTCAGATGAGTTCATCGCAAACAGCAAGTAGTGAGTCACAAAAGTCTACTCGTTCTTTCTAGTCGACTAAACTCATGAGAGAGGAGGGGGCTTGAGCCTCACCATTCTACTCTCCCCCAAGGAGTGATTCGCTAACAAGAGTCATTTCCCGGCAGTCCACAAGTATTTTTACAGTATGACTATTTACATGGCTGCAAAGAGGGAAGGAATATGATCGACAAATTTACTTGCAATGAGCGTACCCCCAAAAAAAACAAGCAGGTGCTCCTCAGCAGAACGAGCCAATTGTCCTTCCCTAGCGAAGGGCGAATTTAAAGTCATTTCCGAAGTAAGGGGGGACGGGGGACTGATTTAAGAGCACCGTGTCCGTTGAAAATTGCTCGCGAACAGTTCCTCTCGCTTCCATTTGAATACTTTCGAATGGATTATGGCAGAAACACTCAACATGTGATGAAGATGATGATAATAATAAAAGTATTAAGGAACGATGGATCTCAAACACTTACATGTCCTTCACAGTCTTCCGACTCAAACACTACAACGACTTACGTGCGGCAATGGGTATTTCGCGGGGGACTTGCACTGCGGGGAATACTACTCCGCCGACGAACTTCCGATTTTAATCTACCCTTTGCCCGCCGCGGATAAAGCCCTCGGGATCTTTCGAATGTTCGCAGGGGCGGCTGACGGGAAGAGGCCAGAAGACACTCGACTGCTGCCCACCTCACTCCGATCCCTCCAGCCGGCGTCCTCCACCATCGACACTCCTCACGCGCGGGGAAGGAAGGCCACTCACTGATAAGTACCTTTCTTCTTCGCCCCGGAGGACCTCGCTGGAGAACGCCCGTCGGTACGAGGGTCGCCGCCGGGCCTCGCTACTCGCCGCCCCTCGGCATCAGGTGGGAGGGCCGTCACCGGTTCGCGGGACCCTCGGCCCAGCCCGGGCCCACGGCGGGCCCCCGCTGTCAAACAGACCTAAGTGTGGGGCTGAACCTGAAGACGGGTGGCGAGGCGACGAGGGCGATGGGGGGTGGGGGCCCCCGATGATGCTGGAAGGCCAGGAGACGGTGGTACTCGGAGGCGGTCGCGTCCAGCAGGTGCTGGTGATGGTGGTGATGTGGGTGATGCGGGTGGTGGTGCGCGTGATGGTGCGGCAGGAGGAGGGCGGGGGGCGGCGGGTGGGCGTACAGCGGCGGCGCCGGGGGCGATAGTGGATGCAGGGGGGCGTAGGCGGGCGGAGGAAAGCAGGGCGCAAAGGGGGACGTCACCTCGGCGGCGTCCCGGGCCGACGTCGGCGCCGGGTTTCCCTCCTCTGGTGAGATGAGGCTCTCGATCGTGAAGGGCCTCTTGGGGCGGGGCGCGGGGACCGCACCCGGGAGCAGCGTCGTCGCTGCGACCGTCGTGGCTGCGGCGGGGGGAGCGGGGGGAGGCGGTGGCGGGGGCGATGGCGGCGGCAGGGCCGGCGGTGAAGCGGTGGGCGCGAAAAGGAACCGGTTCATACTCGCCAGGGCCGCTAGCTCGTTCTCTAGTCGGTCTTTGTCCGACTTCATAAGCTTGAAGCGCTTCCGCCGCCGCAGCAGAGAGCCATTCTCGAACATGTCGATGGCTGCGGGGTGCAGGGCCCAGTAGGCGCCCTTTCCGGGCCGGTCCGGCCTCCGGGGGATCTTGATAAAACAGTCGTTGAAGGAGAGGTTGTGGCGTAAGGAGTTCTGCCAGCGTTGCGTGTTCTTGCGGTAGTAGGGGAAGCGGTCCGTGATGAACTTATAGATATCGGAGAGCGGGAGCATCTTCTCGGGGCTGCTCCAGATGGCCATGGCCGTCAGCGAGATGTACGAGTATGGCGGCTTCTGGTCGCCGTACGACTCGCGGCTCGGCCGGGGCATGGCTCCGACCGAGGATGTGCCTCCGGGAGAGACGACGGGGCGGTCAAAGTGTTCGACGCCTGACGGGCGTTTCCACTACGCAACAGTGAGGCGAAGAACACCGCACCCCCGGGTAAAACACAGGAGGACGGAACACCGGCGCGCCGGAGACCTCAACGCCCGCGCCGTCGGCATTCCCTCCCGTCGGTTATCATGGTCAACGGCCGGAGACGTGCCTCGGCCACGAAAGCGAATGAACAGACACTTCCAAACTACTCCCTGGTTGGAGATGGGACTATTACTATGGCACAGACTATCTTCGATGGTCACACCGATGACGGACGACCGCGGCGAGACGACTTCTCCTCGGCCGTGCGTGGGCAAGAGTGTCGAGGGGAGAAACAAAGGAAAAAGCAGCAAAAACCCGACCGCCTCCCTGAACGACTGGCTCGCTCTCAACTGAACACCTGCCGCTCTCTCTCCAGCGAGGCCGATGGCTGGCCCCACCCACACCACTGCCTACGACACGCCCACTTCCACTCCTGGACCCGCCCACAGAGCCATTAAAGGGGCGCGCCCTTGGTCACGCCCTCCACAAGATGGCGGACCAATCGCGTGCGCGAGGGGCCGCTCTCGGACTGGGCGGTCCCCATTGGCTGTCGACCCACCCCGTCCGGGAAATGCTAAGCAGATAACGACACGGGACGCCCTCCCTCCGGCGCTCCCCCTTCCTCCCCTGCTCCGAGAGGGGGATGAAAGAAAGCACTCGTTGCTTCGGAAAATTGATTCCACCCCCCTTCCCTTCCCCCCTCTCTCCTTCTATCTCTCCGTGCGCACATATATTAGAGGGATAACAACAAAATGCTTTGCGCTCCCTCTCGTCTCGTCCGCCGGGAATGTGAATGGCGACTCGCCATAAATCGAGGAGGGAATTAATTTGGTCGAGTTTCATCCACTCGTCGGCGTTTCTTTTTTCTCTTCTCCCCCTTCTTCAATCTCCTTTGATCGCCATCCACCAACCGAAAGTGTTCGCCTCCATTCCCCCCACGGAACGAGGATGGCAGTTTAATTAAGTGAAGCAGTCAGATTCCCGTCCGTCGCCGAGAGGGGCGTTAAGTGCCATCACACACCACACTGCCCCCACTTCGCTCCTTCCCTCCCCACGCCCAGCCAACCCCCTCTGGAGAGTGATTAACGACGAGTTTGGTGAGGCGAGCAAACGACGCAGCAGCCTTCTCCCCCGCGTCGACTGGAACTCGCCCCTCGATGAATATAACGAGGCGTTTCCTGGGCAATTGCTTTTGAAATACCAATCCCGAAGGACGGCTCCTTTTTTATTCTTCGTGTTTTGGCAGGACGGGAAATGTATATACCTACCTATATGTATGCATGTAGTAGTATCTCATGTCTTTCGGGAAGGCGGGTAGGCGGGTAGGCGGTGTGGGTAGGTGGCGGACCCAATCCCGCCCTTCCCTAGTCTTCGTAGAAGGGTGGGATATTTTTTCCTGTGAGCATTATATCCGCTCCATTAATCAGGATCTCGGGTGCGGTCATAATTTTGTGTCTTTGCCGCGGAAATATGAACTCACGTCGGTCTATTATCCGTAAATGTACGACAAACTAGCGCCAAATCGACCGACGGTGTGTCGTGTCTATTGTAAAATGATTCTGTGAAGCAAAGGACAGTTACAGAATTTGCAAGATAGTCAATTGTCTGATGGATTTAAGGAGTGGTGTACTTTTATTTTAAGAAAAAAGCCCTTCGGCGCGGCACGTCGAAAATGCGTGTAGTTAATATGAGCCCAAGGAATGCGGTTGGATGTGAAATGATTTTAATGAACTCGTGTGTCAGTACGTGTAGAAATTCCACCCTGAGCGTGTCTTTCCTCACCTTGCCTCAGACGCATTATGCACGGGCAACAGGGTATGGTGACCAAACCGGAGATAAACCGGTAGAAGATAGAATGAGGATTTGAAGCGTACTCCTCCGTTCCCATAAAAACAGAGGTACTATTGTCCGATAGGGACGCACAATAGTCTGTGACATTGCTATCAAACGCCATCGAAGGAATGAATTCAAAGAATCAATCTCCTCATCCAATTATCTTTTCCGTCAACACAAGGAGGCGCAATGACTTATTGAATGCGGTTTGGCACTGAAATTACCATCATGATCAACATTTAGACGCATCAAGATATATTTTGTTCGAGGAAAGTTGAAAGCTGCACTTCGAGGGTACTGCATAAATAATAACATGAATGAGTTATAGTGGTAAACTTGAATATGTAGGAATTCATTCCTTAAATAAAACTGTATTGTCAATTTTCGGAAGAATGATTACATGATCTATATACGTAATGTGTCGTCACAAGTTATCTGGCGTTCTTGTATGAGTTAGCAATTCTATCTACATACTCGCTTTTTGTACACACAAAAAAAATATATATATATAGTGTAAAAATATAGTAGTACATATTTACTATTTGTATTTATAGATAGTAACATTTTTGTATACATAGATAGGGTTATATATATATATATATATATATATATATATATATATATATATATATATATATTACTTCACACATGCAGCTCTTAAATCCGGACATACACCCGCTTCCTTGCTAGATTAGCAAAACCTTCCCCAGACTTCTCCAAAGCAATACACTTAGCCACAATCGTTACAGTTGATCTGAGGTACTCTAAAAATCGAACTTTTTCACAGAGCGAACGTCCAGCGTGAACACTTTCGAAAATAACGGCTCTTTGATTGTCATCCGCATTTGTACGTACCTTCTCGGCCATTTTGAAGTTATGACTGTTTACTAGATGCCTACAGCTCTCAAGAACGCCAATCGCGACCTCCAGTGGAACTGCGATATAGTGGGCAATTCAAATTGAAACTTGTCCGGATTTAAACGCCGCAATATATATATATATATATATATATATATATATATATATATATATATATATATATATATATATATATATATATATATATATCTGTACACATATATGTTGCGGCTTTAAATATATATATATATATATATATATATATATATATATATATATTCATTCAAATTGAAATAGAGATAAGAAAAATGGTAAAGGAACACATATAAAGGACAAACACAACAGAGGTGGGGATGGCGGATGTGAGCAGATCACGAATGTAAAAATATTTTCCTCGACCGGGACTTGAACACCGGATCTCTCCACTGCCGGGCGGATGCTCTAAACCACCTGAGCTATCGAGGAAGAGTACTTTTACATTGAAATCTGCGATCTTATAAAGCGCCAAAGTGCTCCGAATCATTACCCAGAAGATGGCGTTAGGGAGCTGTTACACCCACCAAAGGAGAAATTGACAAACACAAGAGGAGAATGGACAGTAGGTTAGCAAGCATACAACATCATAAAGGATAGGAACGGTGCGTTTCATATCTCTATTTCAATTTGAATGAATATTTATTCACCATATGGCGGTATTTCGTGTTTGAATGTATATGTATATGTATATGTATATATATATATATATATATATATATATATATATATATATATATATATATATATATATATATATATATATATATATATATATAATTCTATATACATATATATGTTGCGGAGTTAAATATATATATTAATATAAAAATGTATAAGCCATTCTGATGACGACGGCGGGGCCTTCGAAACGTGAACACATACTTTGAGTGTCCTTCATTTATTTTTCTGTGCGCTGAATATTTTGTATCCGTGTGTTTGTGCGTTGCCGGAGAGCGTAAACTTCAAAGATATATATATATATCCCAAGCTAGTTGATTTTTCGGGTACCAGATCTTCCTGGGAAACCATAACCGGCACAGGGAAAGGAACTGGCCCCCCTACCCTGATGTGTGAATTGTGACACGCCGTCGGGCTTGGTACATGGGTGAGCTCTACCATCACCTACTAAACCGACCGTCGGGTTGATTACTGTGTTTATGGTTTATTATTATGTGTTATGGTATATGTACATACACATATATTACATTAGCAATTAATTTTATTAATGATTATGGCACCACAAGTAGGTAGACGATATTTATTCTTGAGGCGTTTTCATATATATTTTATAAAAAAGTCACAGTGAATAAAAAGGGGATATCAAAGTTTGAATTCTCAGCTACGAGTATTTTTTTAATTTGGGGAAATCAAAGGATGTGTTGCGAACTATACACACTTGCCTATCTCCTTTCTAAAGAGCCAATTAAAATAATATCGTCTCCCTCTGTTAACTTTATATCATTATTTACTTTTATTTGGATCACCATTGTGTCAATCATTGCCTTAAAATACTTCTAGGCATGAGTCAACTTTCAATTTATAAGTGGTCATTAGTAGAATGTGTATCACTCCACCTGGAATTCGCCCCTCACGTACCCTGCACCCACGCTTATGCCAAAGCAAAGGGAGCTTGCTCAAGGGATAGGCAAGTATGCGCATTAATATTTTGTTGTACACAAGTGAATTGAATATTTTGTGCCTAAGCTTGTTAACACATAAGTACGTACTGATCACTTGTCACGTGGAGGATAATTACATGCGAAAGGTATAAGTACTGCCCCTCTTTAATTAACCTCTATACTTAACCGATAGTATTTCTAATGAAAAGCCAATTTAGTGCAGGCAGACAGCATGAAGGAGCGATTCGAGTTATTCCCACACCGTACGTTGCTCTCTATCACAGTGCAAAACACTCATAGAAGCGGAAATCGGGTAAAATCAGTGCGATCCCACTTTTTCGAAAAATAAGTGTTTCACCGCTAATGTTTTCTCTCTTATGTTGTCCCAGAGGTCAACCGTATAGGTGAGCGACTGCCCCACGTCGAGATCAATGGCCATCCATTTAAATGGTAACCACGCAAAATTCCATTCATCTGTAGATACCTTAATGGCAATGAAATATGATATATCAGAGTTAGTCCATGTGTTTCACATCGATTTGAGAAAGGATCCAAACACAAATAATTCCAAACCTGTAGCCAACAAGTTTAAAATATTAATTCCTTCAAAATGAGTTACATAAACACTTCTAAATCTGTCTTCTTAATCGTTTCCACCAAGTAGGGAACTTCATTTAAAGCTTTTTATTAGATTTTAAAAGCATTGATCCTAGTTCAAAACTTGATTCTTAACCGCAACCAATTCGCTAATAATAAGTTCCACCAGGTGTACATTTACTAGGCGAAGAGTTCGGAAGCAAGACAAACAATACTTCAAAATCGGCAATCAAGATGGTAGGCTTGCATAATCAAAAAATAATGGAACAATGATCCTTGTATATGAAAATATTTGAGTCACCAGTATAAAATGATGTACACCTGCTGATAGGCATTTGGAGACAAACATAGAAGGTATGAAATAACAAATGTGAATAAATAAGTAAGAATAAAATCTTATTTTAAAATGGTATAGTACTTCTTCAACCCTTGCAACTAAAGGCCATGCTGATTTTTTTTTAAATAGGTACTATATTGGTTTTATTTGTTGATTTATAATGTCAACAGGATTTTTAAAACGCCAGACAACATCCTCAAAGAGGACCGTTTACTTAAATAGTATATAAAAAATCGAACTGGTGGCTTTACGCATTCATATTTTTCTATTATAACTCGAATGATGCACAAAAGCAGCACCGAATTAGGCGTTCTAATAGATATTACCATTATCTCATCGGACCTCTCCATTTGACGACGAAACACCGTGAAGCCGCCCGTGGCAACCCGTAACCACTTTCACCGAGAAGCAATGGGGAAGGAAGGCCTTCTTCGTTCAAACGCCCGAGGGGGCGGCCTGCACGTTTCAGGAGCACTCTCGCTCCGTGGAAATATTTGGATGGCATCCCCAAGTGCCCCGCCCAACTCGCCTGTACCTATTCCCATCCCCTGGCGCTCCTTCTGTGCTCACCGAGAGGACCGGAGCCCATATACCTTGGGAAAGCAGATTAGCTTTCATGAGACATAAAATTTCCTCAAACGTCAGCAGAAAATTTTTCCGATAATTTCAATAAAACCTGAGAGAAGAAATGTGTAGCTGGTCCTAGAAGCCATTTTGGCTTCAAGGGAGATTCATGTTCCTGATTTCAGCTTTTCCAATAAAAATTAGCTCTTAGGCGATACGTGAAAATGATCTAGGACTGAAATGGGAAGCTAAAGAGGATGGATAGAACTTTTATCCAAAGGACACAGTCTTCGAGCAATATCGATGGTTATATATTTACTAAATGGGTGTTCAACACCGATATGCGAACATTTTTGGAATAAGTGTGTGTTATCGAAATGTCAAAATTTCATATTGGAGGGAAATGAGGTTCTTTAGATTTAGGGAATAGCTAAGTTTGAATGAATATGATCATTATGCGAGGTGCTGAGAGCAATACATATATTATTCTGTGCAAATATGATGATAAACCGTAATGCTATTCACTGAGACGTTTTTATTTAGCCACCCTTAGCGTCAGATAATACTGCTAATGCTGTTCATCAGGAATTTTCGGCTGATATTTAGATACTACTAACTTGTGTTGAGGCACACAACGTGAAATTACGTATTTCTCAAGAGCTCGGATGCAGCAATTGAAATGGACTGAATGGGTTTCGTTCGTCCAAAATCAGACGTTCATTGCCTCGTAGAGAAAACAGCCAGGAATGAAGGCAGTCTCACCCAATCCCGATGAAGTCATAAGTTGTACTCACTTTCAATTTGTTTTTATTTACCCGCCGCAGTGCATGCCATTTCTATACGGTGCGCCATCCGTCTATGTGGACGCACGCACGGGCACATTCGCACTTTCCAATCTTCAAGTCGCCTTTTCCTATTTTATGATTCTAAAACACGTGTGCGAACGACAACCCTTTCACTTACATGGACGAGTGCACATATACCAACATGGCTATGCCTGGCAGTGATTCTTTGAGCATTGCCTACTTCTTTCAATTTTTCTATATCAATCGCTATTCGCTTACCTACCGATACCTTTCCGCATACGCCTTGGAATTTATTTTTCGTGGGAAATTTCCTTTCTTGCAATGCTAATAGGAAACCCATTGTGTTTAGGCATGTAAATTTAAAGCACTTTACATACAGTATCACAATTCAAACAAAAATTATTCCATGAATATTTATAAATCAATGGACCTACCATCTATTTAACTGCCATCTATCGTATTTGTTTATATACACCATGCAATTCACCGCCAGAAGGTGAGTACACGCCAGACTGATTTTGACCCAAACATGACCCTACCGCGGTCGAACAATGTTTTTATGATCCCCTAACGTTCGTGGAAAAAATGGCATCTTAAATATATCTCTTCTACACATAATCTCTCTTATTTTATTAGCATTATTGCTCCTACCGTAGTACAAAGGGGGTAATGATACATTTTCAACATCACTGCTAAAGAGACGTCCTTCCAATTTATGCAAGAGATTCAATCTGTAATTTAACCTTCGCTCCGAGAGTGATTCCCAACCCAGCTGCTCTAATATTTTGGCTACGCTACTAAATTTATCATTACAACGTTTTACAAATGTAGCTCCACTACGCTGCACGCGATCCAATTCGACAATTAATCTAACTTCGTAAGGATCCCATGCACTAGCACCATATTCTAAATGAGGCCTAACCAGCGAAAGATAGCATTTCTCTTTGACCATTTCTTCCCTTTTACCTACTGCTCTTCTAGTAAATTCTAATTTTTTGTTATCTTGTCCGTATATTCCACGAATGTGTTTAACCCAGGAGAGATCGTGAGTGAGGGTAACGTCAAGGTATTTAATTGAGTCGACACTTTCCATTTCGATGTTCCCAATGCATTGCGCGTTTGGGTGGGATTTGCTCTTTTTCCAAAAAAACTCCCTGAGAGAGTATTCATTCTTGATATTAGCTTTTAATGCGTAGGGTTAGACAGGTTTTAAACGTTATGTCGAAAAATAGAACATATATCACCATGGAGTCAGCATACTTATAAGATGACGCAATTTGATTGGATGTAAACCGTTCCATTACGGAAAGTTTGTGCGAATTTATCAATAATGTCTTTCGCTCACAATAAAAAAAAATTCTTTCGGATTTAAGAGAATATAAAATAATAATATTTCCACTAAGACGAAATATTTCCCATTTGATGACCAATGCAGTTATATAAGTTATTGCATTTAACCGTGGAGAGCACTCCTTTGATTTTATCATAATCCGATATTAGCAGCATTATTAATACTATATAGAGAAGTCATAGATTACATTATTTCATTGCAAATTTTACAAAATTGTATTGCCACGGCGAAGCTCAAGACCATGGTATTATTTTCGCAACTGCTATCACCCATCAGACTTTCCAGCTATTTATTTAGTCATTGCTTCAGAGATTAAAACAGTGGTTCTACAATGACCATTGATTAATTTAGAAAAGATAGCAGAGATTAAATAATAAAAACTTATTAAATGAAATAAGATTCAAATTGATGTAATAAGGTATCTTTTAATTCCTATGCGTCGAAATCAATAGCAGTGTGATAAAGTTATTTTTTAAATTCAAAGTTTACTAATTCAATGATTATGATTTTCCACCTGAAACAATCGAAAACATTTATCATCACTAATAATATTGATTCTAGAGACTAGCTCATCCAAGTAGGTGCTAGCGTATTGATTTAAAAGTCGTTGAATGCCGAATCATTAAATATGAGAAACAAATCATTTTGATTAATATTTACCAAAAATAGAGAAATGAAATCAATAAATTTGTAACTCCGCACAGACTTTCACACATTCCTCACAGTGTGTGTGGAATAACAAATTTATTTATTTCATTGCAATATGCTGCGCAAATTCCATGAAGTTACGCCCGAGACAACCGAGTTCATAAATAGAGGTTACGTCAACTTGAATCATTTTCACTAAAACGTTTGTGGATATCAAGTTATAATTATACATGAACGTAGGCTCGTAAAATTAACAAGTGCCAGATATTTGTGAAAGACTTAGTGTCAACAAATATTTTCATCTCAAACAAAAAAGATGTCTTTTGAAATATTATGAAACGTATTTAAAAGTTTTTCAAATCGCTTTTGGATTTTTGAACACCACTCTTCTCTCGCTGATAACAGGCCATGAAGACACACATTATATGTTCATTTGAGGATACATTATACTTACCGTAGATGAGAAGATTTATCTCTGATATCACATTTGGGAACAGATGCTCATCTTACCATAATGGCGTTAACATCTTAATCGGGTATTTATCTATTTCCAAACTCGTATTAAATTAAACTCATTCTAAGTTGTGAATGGAAAAGGTAAACGATCATTTGAAGTCACACAACCTAGTTGGTTAGTAAATGCACACTTATAAGTAATTATTTTTTCACCAATTACTTTCTTATAAGGTAATCTACCGGTGAAAGTAGGTTTTTTCGATGGACACAATTATCAAATAAATATTTTGTAACTCCAAACAAAACCCAATCCAGCAACCTAAACTACATCAGATCCCTCTTCATCTCTGTGTACTTCTTTCCTCCCTTCATCCCGTCCAACATCCCTATCCTGTTCCTACCCTTACCTCGCTTGCCCAATATTCTCCCCTCAATTACCTTCTTCAACATTCCACTATCGCTCAATACGCCTTTCATCCATTTTTCTTGCCTCCATAGGATTTCTCTCAACAAGACCCTCTCCTCCCCCACCATCTCTAGTACTTCCTTATTTGTTTTCCTTTCGGTCCATTTCACCTTCTCCATTCTTCTCCACACCCACATTTCAAAAGCCTCCAATCTACGTCTATCTTCCTGCTTCAGCGACCACGTCTCCGCGCCGTACATAGCTACGCTCCATATCTTTTCTTACTATGAATATAACCCTATGTAAATAATAAATACTATACCTAATGGCGTATGAAATACGCCATTAGGGTTAGTATTATGAATGAATTCTTTCATCATTTACCAAACCGACCTACGTGTTGTTTACTGTTTTTATGGTTTTATATAGAAATATATGCATATATATATTTATATATACATATTATTTATTAAAATATATATATGTATATTTTGTTTATATATATAAATATATATATATATATATTTTATATGTGATTCCGGAGGCCGATTTGGTAGGTGATGGTAGAATTCTAGTCGAGTCACGAACATATTTCGATTTCAGTTTAACTGCAGCTGTGGAGACTCTTTAAGTGAACAACCTAGGCCAAAACTCTAGCCCAAGTGAAATCTTTTCCTTCCATCCTCCGAGAATTGCATCGAGCCATCGTTTCCGCCATCCATGCGCCGTCTTAACTTCGGCGCCCCCCGCCCATCTCGCCACCGGCCGGGCCGTGGGATTGTGTTGTGTCGGACATCGTGTGCCAATCAATTTGCGACGCGTCCATCTCCTATCGGATGGAAGTTACCAGGGAGCACTCATGTTAATGGCTGGCCTGAATCGCAAGACAACAAAAACACGGAATTCGAGCGTCCCGCGTAATGGGGACCTCATTTTAATGCCTTCCCACGACGCTGCCCTCGAGATAACCATCATGCGTGTCGCGGGTCGCCGTAAGCGATGCGTCTCTCGAGATGTTCTCGCTAATCCCGCACTTCCGCCCGCCGCCCCCCGAAACGGAGGGGCGCACAAAATGCGGCGGAGGGTGAGGGGGGCCGGAATGGCCGGCCACTCGGTGCGCATACTGTCCGACGTGGTCTCTCCTCTAAACGCACTTCACCACAAATGGAAATTTTATTTATTAAAAGGTTGTCCTTGAATTTCGTTTGACCATTTTCGACTTATTTTTCTTTAACCATTCCCCTTGCAGTGATCCGCTAAATGTGAAACCCACCCTCTATTACATATCCCCCTTATTACTCGATTATCGAATAATCACCGATACCAAACATTCATCTTTTCTCAAAAAAAGGCTCTTTTCCCTTCACCTTCGGGTTTGAAAATAACGTTTTATAATACATGAACTGATCAATTCAAATACGAGTATTCGCGTAAATACTCGTAAAAGTTCCTATTAAAATCTCTTTTTTTTTCAATTAAAAAAAGAGTCTTGTAAGAAAACTTGGCTTATCTATTTCAGTGATATTACAACACATATCTGCTGTATAGAATCTATTATAATTAGCGATAAATGTTCAAATGAAAAGATTTCTTCGGTGAATATTTATACAATTTCCTCGCTGGTGGTAAAGGTTAAAATTATTTTTGAAAAATAATGTAGCAATATATTTTAAAACTGAACGAAATATTTCATTAATAGTTATCACCTCTGCAATTACTTTAGGACGTGCTACATCCAACAAACAATTACTCAACGTACAATTGCTAAGATCTATCCCACTTAGGCTGAAAGAGTTACGATGTAGTTCTAGAAAAATTGAGATTAATATCTATACGATTACTATTTCTGTCATTGTACACAATGCCACTATGAATTTACCGGTGGAAATGGAATTTCACCAAGTTATATTAAGGACTTCATAGTTGTAATTTTATCACGGAGACTGAAATTTATGAATATCGTAGAGACACTACCCATAAGGATGAGAATTGCGAGGGGTCGGAAGCTCCTGACGAAGAAGGGATCTCAGATCCTTGCCCCTTGATCCCCGAGAGTAGGCAGGAACTTACCCATGTGCTTATTCCTCGCACACAGCCTTAAAAGTATCCATCACGACTGATGCAAGCAGATAAAGGTAAACATTTATGCCCAGACGAAAAATATAATTTTTCTCCGTGGACGGCCGCGTCTTAGGAAATAGATTGTCTCCCTCGTGAATTAAATGCGTCGCGCGATCCAGCAGAGGATCCCATTTGTCGGTGACATGACTTCAGGCCTATTTTAGATCTACCCTCACCCACTCACTAAAATTTTTAGCCTAATAATCGTCCACCAATCTACCCTAATGGCGCAAATGACCTCTATTCATCTCCCTTTTTTTCTTTCTTTCACCTGTCTCCAAAGACTCCAAAAAAAACCCCCCTCTACGGAAACCACACAAGAAGAGTTAAAAAAAACCCACCATGCGCTAAAATATTCTCGCGTTGAACATACCGTGTCGACTCAAAAACATTCAATATTCGATAAATTACAGTATTTTTCCTGCAAGGCGCAGGAATCTTCCCCTCCCCATTGAATTCCATCCGCCAAATTACAATTTGTCGCAGGTGGTGTGTCGCAGCGAAACGCATTAAGCCGGATATACACGGAACGCTTAACACGGCGGCGCGCGGTGGTCATTAATATATCTAATAATCAGCCCCTGAATGCGAGACAGCGAGAGAGGGAGGGCGGAGGAATACATTTTTCATGAGGGAGGAGGCGAATGGAATAATTTGCACCCGAATCTTGTGTCTTTTAATGGCGCGCGGCGGAAGAGAAATGAAAACTGATAATTTTCCGGGAAAACTCCCGGGGTTTACGCATTATAAGAAAAGAAATCCTCCCCATCACGCTCTTCTCCACCTTGCCATTCTCTCACGGAATGCCTTTGTGAGCGATCGGCAGAAATGAAGGGCGGAATGCGCCGCCCGAGCGATATAATACACACTGCAAATGACCCTACGGGATGAGGGGGGATGTACCCACACCTCCTCTCGGGGAAGGGGGTCTCGTGATCCATGCGCCGCGAAAATTGGGCGCTTTTTGGTGTTTGTGTGAGTGATGAGAGGGATGGATGGAGAGTCGGGGGAGAGAGAGTGGTGGGGTGGGAAGAGGGGCTGCTTTGCGGCCGAGGCGTGTTTCACCTCATTATGTGCCCCCCCCCTCCCCCCGCCCCTCCAGGGTATATCAGACGCCGGGGCCGAAAGGCAAAGCGGAGGAAAAAGAAGACAGGTGCCAGCCGCCGTCATGCGCCCGCCCGCCCTGCCATCTGCCGACCAATCGCCCGACCCACCCCCTCCCCCTTCGCGTCATTTCTTCGGCCGTTTAATTGATTGGCCCTTTTAGGAGTCGTGTCGAATCAAACAGGAAACATTTATACGCCCATCGAACGGCCCTTCTCAACCCTCCACTCCCCCCTCAAACTCGACTCATCCCTTTCTGCCCACCACCCCCTCTCCTGCGCCCTTTCCAACCCCTCCCCCCCTCTCCCTTCCTCTCACTCTCATCGACAACGTCACTCGGCGCCGCCTGCCGGTCTCCGGCCACACTGCAGAGAGCGTCCGGTATCCATTGCCCATCCATCCCTCGGGACGGCCCCGGGCCTCTCGATCCGCCCCGCCGCCGGATTTCAGACTCCCGGAGTCTTCCCTCCTCCCCGCAATCTGCGACGTCACAGGGCACTCACTCATTCCCTTTTTTTCCAAAAGTATACTAAAAATAAATAATAATATCGATAACAGAAACCATTTATTACTGTGGTTGGTTTAATATTTGAGGGCATGGGTCACCTAATACGAGTACTGTCTCATAATGTCTCATTAAGGCGTGGCATTCACTTATTCACAGTGGTGAGACTCCAGCTCCGCACCCTGCACCTCCTGCGGTTACCCTTAAGGAAGTCTGATACCCATGGAGACCCGCTGGGTGAAGATTAAGGTTCCGGGGGGAAGCATCACGCGGAAACGAACTTGGACCATGAGTCCCGGCAGTCTATCCACTGACTACCGCTCTCCTGCAATGACATCAACAGCCAGACCAACAGGGATCAACCCTAAGTTTGGATTGACAGGTGATGGCGGAGATAAGCCCTAACACTGATGTTAGCTAACTGAGGTGCACACGCTAACAGGGTGGTGAGGGTGGCCGCCTGCGGCTTCTCGGGGAGATCTCTCGGCCGAAAACGTCACACGGCCGGGGAGAAAACTTTCTTGTAATGTATATTCCAAAGATTATTTTTTTGTCAAATGGTGTAGAGAGGTTACACTTCCCCCCTTTTTAATGTTTGTCGAAATGTTATTCTAAATTTTTTAGAAAATATTTTTTTTAAGAATAAGCCTGGTCAACTGTTTTTTTCTGCCTTGTTTTACCTTTTGTTGCCTTGTTACCCGCAAACAACAATCCGTGCTGGCATGCTAATATAGTAATATGTGTCCCGTAGAGGGGACGCCGTTAGAAAAACCAGCACGCCGCCGCCGCCGAATTAGTTTATCTAAATTAATTCATGTCTAGTTAGTCGCTCTCAGAATATTAGTGGCTGGTTTACTAAAATAGTCAATAAAACAGTTATCTCGAAGGAAAATGACTTCTGAAAAACAATCTTTTTTTCCGGCGGACCCTTCCTCTCCTTCTCCTCCTACTTATGTTTCGACCGCTTCAACTCTCTGGGATTCATTTCAAACGGATTATATTGCTATTTTTTCCTTCGCAGTCCTTGGAAGAAAAGTTTATGGTAAATCATCCAAACACTGTTGAATGTTTTTGACGTCTACAGCACGCTATTCGAAATGTTAAACGTATGCCCCAGAAATATGGAAATTTTCAAACTAAATCCATTTCTCTGACCTTTTATTTTGTTTTCTGACCGTTCTACCAACACGTCAATGCGTTATAGGAGAACTGACTGATACTTAAATATATATATATATATATATATATATATATATATATATATATATATATATATATATATAGCATCCGCCCGGCAAGTGGAGAGATCCGGTGTTCAAGTCCCGGTCGAGGAAAATATTTTTACATTCGTGATCTGCTCACATCCGCCATCCCCACCTCTCTTGTGTTCGTCCTTTATGTGTGTTCCATTCCCATTTCCTTATCTCTATTTTCAATGTGAATGAATGCATGAATATATATATATAATATATATATATATATACACGTATATATAATATATATATATTATATATAAATATATATCATTGATAGCAGTATACTTCTGTCCATCTAAATCTGCACAATACCACAAAGCCGCCGAAAAAGCATGTGGCCGGAATTGTGAGGACAACAGCAATTCATTAAGAAATATATTTTATGCAACACTCGACCTTATATCAGCTCACATTAAAACCCATACAGGTATTTACAATAATGAAAAATATATTCTGGATGAATTCAATTTTTCCTGTTATCGGTCATTCTTATTTCATTCAAAGTTTATTTCTTAATTAGAAGTAGGTTTGAAACGATTCCCCTAATGACTATTTGATTCCAAATATTATGAAAACTCCCAATTTCTTGCCCCACATTCTTCATTTATTTATTTCTGTATTACTTCCTATGGAATATATGCTGTCTAGAAAGTCTTTCCTCTTCCTTCCTCTCTCCATCCCGCTCACCCAACATTTTCAAATCTATGAAAAAATATTCTTACGAGTCCTATTCTAGAAAGGCAATTCACCATCAAGGTATTTATAGGTAGGATTTTGGACAGTCCCTAACGACTCTTTATATTTAAGTATCGTGGGGACTTTTCATTTATTTCCTAATTTTCCGTAACTTCTTCATGCCTTCATTAGCAGCAATATAATTTTTAGACACCACGACAGTGTGTAGTAGACACTGTGTAAGAAGCCCTATAAGTGTAAGCGATACCCTTCCTTCCTCCGTCCCGCTTTCCAAACGTTCTCTTTTCTATCACGCCCTCCAGCCCATCGCTATTTTTCAATATTTCCTCCATCCATTTCGAATATCCTCCAGTGACAGCCTCTCTTCGTCCACCAATTCCGATTTAAAACGTCAGTGTTGGTCTTCTTATCTAGACGTTTTTTCTCCATTCTCCACTACATCTGTGTCTGAAAAGTCTCCAAAACTTTGTTCATCCCCTTACCTCGAAGACCAAGTCTCACAACTATTAAGTACTACGTTCCATCGTAAATTCTTCACATTTTCAATCAGCTACCTCGTCCTTTCTCGGTCTCCTCTTCGCACGAATACCTCTTTTATAACGCAATTAATCTCCTAATTTCCCCACTAATATGCCCCTATTCCTCTAAAATACTGCCAAAAATACATTAATTTCTCCACCTGCTCTAGTTTAGTCCCTCCTAATTTAATGTTCAAATTATCTTTCCTGCTTCTGTCTATCTTCATTTATTTATTTCTATATTACTTCCTACGGAATATATGCTGTCTAGAAAGTCATTTCTGGGAATCCATTTAGTCGCTCCATTTTCAGAGGGGAGTGTGGTGTGCGAGGGGGTAGGCGCCGGGGCGCCTGCTGGCGGCTCTCAAGGCCATAGAAAAGGATTCTGGGAATCTCTTTTACTTTCGCAGCATCACAGCAATCCGATTTCTTTGTTTTGATTTAATCGCTCGTGCACCATCAGTACAAGGATGCTGAAATTTTCAAGCAGTTACAATAGCATTATATTTTGATGAAATAATGTAATCGAATTCATCTAATCTCATATTTTTTTATGTATTTCATCCTTGATTTTTCCATTTGTGATATGAGATTCCGCGGCACCTGTTTCATTGTCTCTCGCGTCTTCATACAGCATCTATTTTTTGTCCCTAATAAACTGGTGTTAAATTTTTGTGCGCTCTTTTTTCGGACCAAAAAGGTAAGTGGCATGTATTCCTCAATTTCATAAATATAAGTATTTTTGCTTATCTACTCTCAATTGTACTCCGTTCTTTTCCACCCTTTTTCTGATTCTCTATGCAACTTCCACAGTCAGTCATCTCCGTCACTAGAAATGAACTCTGTTAGTTCCTAGGTGGAATTCCTACAGGAAGGTGAGAACAATGGGAATATGAAAACTTGGATCACAATATTGAGTTCCTGAGGTCCCCGATTTTCCCTAGCTTTGGCATCGAGTGGCACTGCTCTCGGAATCCGATTATTGAATGCGTTTTCGGAATTTTATAAATATTCAATTCTTTTCACCGACACCTCCTCAGCTTCCCAAAATGCCTCCCTCTTGCTCACATCAGCCGTCGGTCGCTCCTGTACTTATGCAATCCCCGCCCTCCTAGATGCCTTTTCTATGGCCTTGAGAGCCGCCAGCAGGCGCCCCGGCGCCTACCTCCTCGCACACCCCACTCCCCTCTGAAAATGGAGAGACTAAATGGATTCCCTCGTTTGCATCTCTTCCCTCCACACCCCTCCCTCTCATGAAACACCCTCTCGTCACCCATTTCCAACGCCAAATTATGTAGATATTATTCAATTTTATTTCAGCATCCCCGGGGGCCATGCCTAAAGCTACAGGAGTGCGTCCACAGCTACCAGAGGACGGCGGATCGATGTATTAGTATAATGGGGGTTAGCTGAGGAAGAAGCGAGTATACTCGTCGAATAAGCACCCGGTTATGGGCAATGAGCACTCGGGAGGCATTCGGGAGGCTCCTGAAAAGATATCCCTTGAACTGGATAGGCCGACCAAATGAAATACAATGCTGATTAAGGGTGCGTTCCCAGGAGAGGGGAAGTCGTCGGCAACTATTAATCCGTCTACCCGAAGGAGAGGGCGGCAGCGAATGAAGGCGCGGAGGCAGGAGTAACCCTGAACTACCTACGGAGACGATAATGGTAACTGCCTCGCCTGAGGCACTGCCATTTCAACGAAAAACGGGATGAGATACGCATCTCATGGATCAGTCACTCATCCACTACCTTCCACATTAATCATTATGACAAAATATACGATAGAACCCACACGAGTAAAATACATGTATACGGAAATTTCTAAAGCGCCATTTGGGTTTCCCGGTGGGGTCTATGCAGAGTGATATGAGTATTATCGAGAAATGGACAGTAGAGACAGAGATACTTTGGTCGATTTCTGTAAATAATCTAGGATTCGACTCCAATGAACGCTCTACATTATACTCAAAACGTTATAAAGACGAGAAAACGTAACGTTGCATTGCAAGTTATGGGGAGGGGAGGCAAATATATCGTGGGCAACAGGAAAGGAACGGTATAGTATGAGGTAGACGCATGCTGCAGAAAGATAATGGATCATGTCAAGTACATTTGTAACGGAAATTCTACGGTGGATTTAATGCTTAACAAGTGCGCTAGAACTTCAAAATGATGATGTGACGACTTACGATAAAGAAATTAGAAAACTATTAAGATTAAGACAGTTATGGGTAAAATATTACAGGAAACTCATTCAAACTTTTTGCTGTCCTTTGTGCGTGAAATAAGAAAGCATGTTGATGAAGCCCAGCAAAGGAATAAAGACAATGCACGTGTGTGCCATTTGCAGTCGCGAAGCAACCAATCAGAAGGAGGTGATGAGTGGATGGGCAGCCGTGATAAGGAAGCAGTGAGACAGGGAGAGATTATTATGTGAAAGATGAAGAAAGTGAAGAAATTTAATAATAATCCTACTACTCTCATTTCCTTCCCTTTGAAACCACTGCTGTACTTAATCCATTATTTTGTTCTGGTGTATTCTACTAAAACGACAGTCTCGTAATAATAGTAATAAAACGGAAGTGATCTTAGAAATAAAGAGTAATGAAAATTATTAAATTGCGAAAATGCGTTGAAAATAGAAGATCCGGATGAAAACTTCAATAGGTTCAAAACAAAGAGATTGAAATAGGTTAGAAGAATTGACGTTTTTATAAATCAAACCACTTTGCTTTTCCACTTCACTTTTTTCACGTTTGATTTATGAAAACGTCAATATGAAGATTTTCCACCAAGTTACGCCAGAAACTGTTTCATTTAGGTTAGAAGAAGGTGAGCAGCCAGATCAAAGTATACTACGGATAATGCATTACAATTTGGAACGATAATGATTATAATCTGTTGAAGATTAAGATATACTGAAGAGATGAAAAGAATATTTGGTAATATTATAATTTGGTAAAAAATATAGGGTGCAATATTTACAATTATAATTTAACAATACTTGTTCACAGGAGAAAAGATCGGCAATGGGATGGATTCCTAGATGAAAGCCCTTACATTACTAATGGAGAATGGAAAAGAGTCACAGGAACACAGAGGTTCAAGTATTTAGAGAAAGCAGTCGATTGTGTCGGCGGCTACAGAATGCACACTCCTCTTCGCATGCTCATAGGTTTTTTTTCCAAATTACAGAAGAGCAATACAGTATTAAAGGCTTAGTTATCTGTATTTGAATCGCGTTTCAGAAGTGTAAAACCCGGAATGAATAAAGGGGTAAGTCAAGGATGTGCATTGACAACATGGAGAAAGCATTAAATGAAATCAGAGCATACGCTGCAAGCCTTTACGTACACTCAAGAAAAAAACGACTCGTCGTAGTCTTCGGCTTGAATTTGTAGAAATTATCCATCATGAAGAAAAACAGCTGCGATGATTCTACTTAATTTTTTTTATCTTACGACCAATATATTTGGAAGTTAAGGTTCTAAAAAGTATCTGATGATGATACTATGCAAAAACTGGGGTCGTAACATTAACACATTAAGTGGAACTAATATAGCCTTTTTTTCTTCGCGAAAGTGATCCGTATTTTCTAGTTTTCTAACGACAGGAATCCAAGTACAGACACAAAGATAATTGAATTTAATGTTACCATAATGTCTGGTGTAACCCTATGAGTTTTTCCTCTCAACACTGTCAAGGGTTCCTGATTCAATGCCAGGAAAACTTGACAATGACTTTGTAACGTTGAAACTCTGCCTGGTAAATGTTCAACACACGTTCGGGGCAATTATTTCTTCTATACGAGCGGGATAATTCTAATTTGTTATCTTCAAATAAGTGTACGTACAATATGAATGATCTTTTCCTATTTAGTTGTGCCACTGTCCTTTCATAATTTTTACCCCTAATCTAACCCAACCCCATGTCCTAGCTCCTGAAGAATGAGTGACAATACAAGACAAATGAAATAACGGTATCACTGGTATTGTGAAATATTGAGGATGTAAAAGAGAATTCTAAGTGAATGGACTAGTGTCAAGGAAACATATTATAAACTTCTATGCTGTCACTTGTTAAGAAATTTCATCCAAAAATACTTCTTGAGGGTTTTTAATTAATAATCCCAGTTTTTAATCAACAATTTAATTTATAATTCCGGTCAAGGCGGATGATTTTTACTCTTTGAAAATTGTTTCAATGTTTTTAATAACTTTTTTCAGCTCGTGCATGCGTTAATTGTGTCACGTGAAATAACGCACCAACATAAGCATAAGCAGGCATAAGCCACCGAGGTGAAATACTCCTCATGAATGGTTTTTAACGTAGACTAAATGTAATAAAATATTTCCATTCTCCATGCAAATGGAAGAATTGCTTCTTAAATAGTCGGAAAATCGCATACTACCAAGCTTATTTTTTAACCCTTATTATGATTTATATACCCCTTTCATATTCGTCAAGAAAGTCAGTTCGCTACCCCATCTTTATCCAGGTACCCAGGAGCTCTGTCGAGCTCCTCTCTGCCTCTCAGAATCTTCTCCGCTCACCCAATCCCCTCCAACAACTCCCTCGCTTCATTAAAACCTATCGAAACATCCCATCATTTACCTAAACAACTCGTATTTTTTTCGAAATAATTTTTAACGCTTACGGTAGTTATTCGTGATTACAGTAATGGCAACAAAGAGAGAAAAATAGGGTTTTGCAGCCTGCAAATAATCGGAAAAGAGAGAATCAAATCGCCGTCAATAACCCGTCCGAGTAATGGGGACACTTTCTTTCCCATTGGTCGCCCGAGATTCCTGGGGGGGGGGCTCCTGATCCGCCTCTTCTCCCGTCTCCCCCCCTTACATTCACCGGACCCTTTAATCGACTAATTACACCGCTGGATTCAATCGGTTGCGAGGTGCTTACACGCTCGCAGCACACCAGAGAAGATGCAGTTCCACGAGGCGGTCTCGGAGTGGTGGAGGCCACTCGGGCGAACACCAGCCCTCACTTTACAGTCCGAAGAGACGGGAAGGGAAGCACGTGTGTCACTTAATCGAGACATGTCCTCGGCTGCAAAAACTTTACTTAATGATAAAAACGTTACGGCACCGCAAAAAATTTATTAATAAACGGAATTACCAGCTATTTTCATCGAAAGGCATATATGGTCGAATGCTGACGTTTTATCATTGACTGTCTCACATTCAATAATATACTCTGATAATTCCGATACTTTCGGCAAATAGTGTTATCATTAATTGGTAAAAGTTGACTAAACCTGACTGGAAAATCATTTTTAATTAAAAAATAATGCATTAATTTGTCAAAATGCAACCATTTGATATTTAAGCAATCGTAGCAATTACCGGTATACACTCATAATTGAATTATGGGTGAATAGCCCACAGAAAAGTGGCTAGTGATTTTGCTCTCTTGAATTATGGTTAGAAAACTGAAATAAGCATAGGACTTCAATTTCTCCCGGCGGATGATGGCAGTGAATTCTTCTCGGGATTTCATCCGGGTAATCTCCTCCATCTCCATCGCTGCCGACGTTTCGATGAAATCTTCGGCCCTGATTACGATGAAAAAGGATTTCATCGAAACGTCGGCAGCGATGGAGATGGAGGAGATTACCCGAATGAAATCCTGAGAAGAATTCACTGAAATAAGCATATTTTTACCGCTTGGAAAGTCAGCGGCTTACCACCTTTCCCGTTACAATGCAATTGTTTTGGTGGCATGTATGACGCAACGCAAATGAGGAATCCACATAGAGAATTTCAACGTAAAATAATGCCATATTCGGTTCGCCCAACGATCACCGTCAAAGAATAAAGTAGCATCAAGCTAGTCATACCATTGTTTAGGGATGGCGTATAGAATATCAGGCCAATTGGAAATTATGGACGACTGCCAATATATAGAAATTGGGAGTGGAAATAATTCTGCCTTACCCCTATTTCAGAGTCTGAAAAATCCCGCTACCTCATCATTAGTAGCTGTTACAATCCATTCGCTTGTAAATAACATAAAACTCCCCAAAAAAATCCTCCCTCACTCTACCTCACACATCACTTTTCGCTTATCTATTCCTTTGCCCAACTTATTTTATCTATTTTCTTCCAAACTCATATCTTCAAGATCTCCTATCTACATCCATCCTAGAAATACCAAAGGCCGAATTTCTTGGTCATTCTATGCTACAGTTTTTGAGTCGGAAGTCGTCACTAATCTTATCTTTAAGTCCTTGTTCAATATTTCTTGCCGTCGTTGCCATCCCTATCAAAAATGAGTGTTTTGATGACGAAGTTAGCGTCCCAACAAACATAACCCTATACCAGTTGTATCGAAAAGTTTAGCCTTGTAATTACATGAAATGTTCCAGCTGCTCTAATATGGGCTCTTTCATCGCTGTATTTCATTTTTCCTATTTATGAAATCCATGGTTCGGACAAAAAGGATCGGGAACAATTTCTCCCTTAAGTTCCCGTAAGTTGCAGCGTGCTCTCACCCCGCAGGTTTGGTGGTGGGGGTCTGACCTTCAACCAGCACCAAGCGCCAATCGCCTGCGAGTGCTCGTTCAGGCTAGATCATGTTTTTACTGGACCCCTCCTGAGTGACTCGGTGCAAGCGCAAAATGCAGCGAGCGTATGAAGAGCGGTACGCCATCAAATTTTGTGTTGGACTGGGGAAATCTGGTATGAAATCATGTCACAGACTGCAGTTTGTACGTGGCACAAGCTCTTCAAAGATGGCCGAGAGAGAGTGAAGAACGATACCCACGCTGGACGGCCGTCGACTTCAAGGACCAACGAAAACGTGCAGCGTGTGCGTGAAGTGCTGAGTTCAGACCGTCGTCGGTTAAGGGTACGCATGATCGCAGATCGTATTGACATTGATAAGATAATAATGCACACACCATTATCACTGAAAATTTGGCGATGCGTAAATCTGCGATAAACTTACCCACCTAGACACCCAGATACACCCGTTCCAAGGTAACCGTATATCTGACGAAAAATGACATCGTGACTGTTCCCCAACAATCTTAGAGTCCCAACTTGGCACCAGCAGACTATTAGCTCCTGCCAAAAGTGCAACCCTCCCTCAAAAGACACCACCAACGGACCCATCACAGCACCTTGCACGCGTGCCCTTAACGACCTTCCGGAATCCGCCTGCCAGAGAGCCTTTGAGTCATGGAAAAGCCACCGACAGAAGTGTGTCGACGCTCCAAGGATGTGCTTTGAAGAATTCTGAGGTATTGTAGCAATATCTGAAATAAACATTTTTCTAAAACTCTTTCCGATACTCTTTATACAATTCTTGTATCATTTTTTACAATTCCTTAAATATTTAATTTTTATTAACATTTTTCTTCGTCCCTCATCTCTCTTTCCAAGAATACGACGTGCTCAACAAAAAAATTCAACCACTGATATAAATGACTGCATCACAGCTCACTTAAAAATCTAAATGAATAATCTTTCATTTGGTTATGATTTATTCTTCCCAAACCCCTAAGTTTCCCTGAATGCACAAGTACAAAAGCATTGTAATTATGGAGACTACAATTTTATCCCCATTTCTCCAATGCCTCCATCTCCAATGCCCTATAGCCTACCCGATGAATCGTTACTTGCTAGTCGCAGCCATACAGGTTTCTAAGACTCCGCCTATCTCTTAATATCTTCAATAACACTTCTAGGCAACTTCAATCTACTCTTAAAAAAGTATCTAAAATGCGCCTAGGCATCTTCCTTGATTCCCCTGATCCACTTCACTCTGTCGAACACCACTTATAAATCCAATAAGGTACATAAATATGGTAGCTACAGTGGAAATATCTTCCTACTCACATTTTTATCATTGCCGGAGAGCCGTGCGTCCCCATTTTCTTCTCAAGTTCAAAGAGATCGATCGTCCGCTAACTGGTTTATTTACATTTTCGGCAACCAGTCTCTCTCTACTCTCCGTCCAACGTTTCTTGCCTTAGAAATACATTGATCTGAAAGAAACAGTAGTTTGTGAAAGATTATGGCATGAGAATGAAAACAGGTCAAAATATATGACTAATTATTTTTTTCTAGTGCCCAATGATCACCATGAGTGATGCGAAAAATCAATTAAGATATTTCGACCAGAGTAACCAAAGAAAAAATCTTCTAGACAAATAAAGAGACTACTTAAAGCAAACTATGTCCGTCTCCAAATTTGGGAAATATTTCCAATTAAGGTATATGTGGAGCATGTCATTTATTCTAAGGGATTTAGTCAAAAGCAATGACCGATGGAGTCACAGCAACTTGACATGCAAATATGAAGCGTAAAAGACGGAAATCATTACTGCGAATAAATGAATACACAATATAATAATGAAATGCTTCATTCAGATATTTATAAAAGCGAATATAAAGAGTTTTTCACAAAAAAAGCCCATTTGAGACACAAAAAGATTGTCATGGATGTTAATAGATACCTTGTAGTAAACTACGTAGATCCATAACCCACACATTTACGCTTCAATGTCGTAGATTGGCATAGGATTTAATACTAAATAATATTAGTAAAATTTTTATCTGTAAAGCAGAGGAGGTGGTTTAGATTGCCTCAAAGTCCTTAATTTTCTCTCTATTTTGTTCTCTATTATATGGCACCTTGAATTAAAATAAAGGTTCCTTTTAAGAACCCTATTTGTCTTACATGTTTTATCCAGCGATGTTTTTAAAGTAATTCGTAGCAAAATATGACTTTTGAAAACGGTAATAAAATGATGACAGAGATTAATATAAATCTTTATGGAACGGCTTGCACATGAAGTAAAACATTCATTTTACCATCCTGAATGTATACATTCCGCCGATGTGAAACTCATAGTTTATTCCTCACCACAATGGGCCTCTCTTTCCAAGGGAGAGGGAAAGGATCGGTCGATGAATTTAGCCTCAGAAATAGATTTTCCTTTTTGAAGAAATTGAAAACCGATGGACGGAATTAAAAGAGGGAAGAAAACAGTTTCAGCAACGGTTACGACTGTTTGGAGTGATGGCTATTCAAATGAGCATTATAGTAGGACCACCGACAAGAAGCGGGAAAAGAGACGACACTTGGCACGCACAACCTTACCAGGATCCGTGATAGCGGCATCCTATTAAGTCGTTCCCTGTGGAAGGAGCTGCTTCCATTACTAATATAGTCTCGCTTTAGAGAGATATCTTCGGTGGCCTTGGAAAGCTGGAATTTTGAAACATAATTACCCAATCGGCGGTTCAAAGACGAAGCGTCGTTAATTACGGAAAAATTGACATCCCCTGATGTCAAGGAGAATTAAATGGACGACAACGGGCCTCAGAATCGTCCGAAGGGCAGTGAGTTCATCTGCCAAAATGGAGGCAGCTACCCTCCGTCATTACCGTGCCTTCAGGAATTCACCCTTTTGAAGATCGCCATAATTATTATCCAGGCACACTTCCGTCATATCATAGCCCGCCATTGGTTTTTGAAACCTCTTTCAGGCCACTAACATCGTGACTACAGTCATTTAATCCAAACACTGGCTAGCCACAGTCCCACTTTCTTCCCAATACAACGTCGACTCTAACGAAGTCCGTTAGCGAGAACCAAACCGAAGAAGTAACGCAAGAGGAGAAATAAGTGCAGAATCGAAGGTGAATTTTAAGGGCGTATTGCACGTGTGAATTAGACATCACGCATAATGACTGATTGTTGGTTCACTGGGCGAGTCCATGTTTAGAATGCTTCTTATCGGGGGGAGTGGAGACGCCTGCAGGTGTGAGCAGATAATGCAAAGGAGCTCGCCCACTCGTGGGTGGAGGAGGGGAGCCGGACCACCCAGCCCTCCCTTTGCTCTGGGACATCTATTATTACTCGTCTCCCTTCCACCGGGCAAGTATTTTCCACTCTCCGAGGTGGACCAGAACCACTTACGGAGCAGCCTGCTGAGTCTCGGCCATCTTCTCCGGAGTCGTTGAATGGCTATTTGTTCTAACAACTTCCCTGAAGTTTCAGTGCCATGTTTCTAAAATCGAAGCCAGCGCAGATCTGAGAAGGGTCCTGAGGCTCTCTTCTGTGTTGCAATTCACAAGTAATTAGTCGATGGTTAAGGAAAATTCTCTGAAATACAACCGCGATCCATTGCTGCAAGACCACCGGAACTACGACCCGGATGAAGTCGCTAAGCACAGGCGATCGAAAGTCGCCGTTACCCCTGACCACATCCATTTCTCTATGAACTAAAATCCGCGTACAGACTCGTCAGGCAATAGGGAGCATGCTTTTGGTGCCCAAGTGTTAGGCATCCAATGAAAAGGCTGCTTGAGTTTGGATACACTACGCAGTAGTACTGCAATATATATGTTTGTAGCTAAGAACAAGGAATAAACAGAAGATGTCCAAATGTAAGTAGTTTGATATTTGAGATAGCTTCTGAAAATATTTGTGAGTAGTTAAAAAACCGCATAATGGTTTTTGCGTAAATCTGAGTTCACTTCGAAATTCATTCAACAGTCTTATTAAATTTTTCCGTTTCTTTCTTTTAATTTAGTAACTTACGTGAGTTTTGGTACTAATTTCGTATTCATTTTCCCTTATTGTACTTTATTTAACTCTATAGATGATCCGTTTTGGATGTATGATGAGTTAGAGGATATCATCGCGAGTGTTCCTGCAGGGAAACATTTGATAGTGATGGGGGATTGGAATGCGACGGTAGGCGAAGGAAGAGATGGTGGTGAGGTGGGGGACTATGGGTTAGGCACGAGGAATGAACGCGGGGAGAAAGCAATTGAATTCTGCAGGAGACAGGGGTTAGTCATCACTAACACATGGTTTAGACACCACAAAAGGCGTAGGTATACATGGAAAATGCCAGGTGACTCAGAAAGGTATCAGTTAGATTATATTATGGTTAGGCACAGGTTTAGAAACAGTGTGATAAATTCGCACAGTTTCCCAGGAGCGGATGCGGACTCTGACCATAATTTAGTTGTTATGAAATGTAATGTTCGTTTCAAGAAGATAAGGCAAGGGCGGCGGGTTAAAAAATGGAATTTAGAAGCAGTAAATGAATTAACGAGGAAGGAGTATCAGGAGGCTGTAGAGAAAATGATGGACGACGGTAAAGAACTGAGTGCTATCGAAGAAAAATGGGAATGTATCAAGAAAGGGATATTGGAAGCCGCTAAAGACACTATAGGAACCGTTAACGGGAAAAGAATAAGGAAACCATGGGTAACGGATTAGATGATTGCGAAGATGGATGAAAGAAGGAGATGGAAAAATGTAAACACAGAGTTAGGCAAAATGAAGTACAAAGAGTTAAACAATAAATTGAGAAGGGCCACAAATAAAGCCAAAGAAGAATGGTGGAAAACGCAATGCGAGGATATGGAAAGTTTACAGAAGAAGGGTGAAATTGGTGCTCTATACAGCACCGTTAAGTTATTATCCGGAAGTAAGAAGGCAAGAGCTGTGCTAACAGTTAAAGATAAATGGGGTAAGATAATAGTTGAACCAGGAAAAATCCAAGAGAGATGGAAGGAATATATAGAAACACTGTATGGTAAAGAACTTAGGCCGACAAGGTTAGACATAGAAAAGGAACATGACGTAGAAGAAGATAGCTTAGGTCCAGGCATACTCGACGATGAAATAGAAAGGGCATTAAAGGAGATGAAAGCAAATAAGGCTGTGGGGGTGGACAATATTCCTGTAGAAATGTTGAAATGGTTAGGGAAAGGTGGGAAAAAGGCCATATATGGACTGATTCGTAGTATCTATGAGGAAGGAATCTGGCCGGAAGATTTTGTGAGATCGGTGTTAGTTCCTATTCCAAAAAAGGCAAAGGCTTCGTCATGTGAGGATTACAGAACAATAAGTTTGATATCCCACGCAGCTAAAGTTATTCTCAGGATCATCAACAAAAGGATAGAGAGTAAGGCAAATGATTACTTAGGGGATGATCAGTTTGGGTTCAGGAAAGGAAGAGGTACGCGTGATGCCATTGCAGTAATGAGATCACTAATCGAGAGGAATATAGAATACAATCAGGACGTTTTTGCCTGTTTTGTAGATTTCGAAAAAGCGTTTGATAGAGTGAATTGGGAAAAATTAATGCGTGTATTGCAGAAAATAGGAATGGATTGGAGGGACAGGAGACTGATCCGCAACCTGGACATGTCTCAGACTGCTCAGGTGCGAGTGGGGAACGGAGAGTCTGGATGGGCAGTGTTAGGAAGAGGTGTAAGGCAGGGTTGCCCATTGTCACCGGTACTGTTCAACGTATATGTAGAGGAAATGATTAAAGAGGCATGGGAAGAACTGGAGGTAGGAATGAAAGTCGGAGGGGAACTCGTAAAATCGGTTAGGTTTGCTGATGACCAAGCATTAGTTGCTCAGTCAGCCAAGGGGTTGCAAGCATTGTTGAGTGAATTGGAGGTTCAGTGCGATAAATATGGGATGAGAATCAATATTAATAAAACAAAGGTTATGCGATTTTCCAGAAAGAAAAAGGCTAAGCTAAATATTAAAATAGGCGGGGAAAGAATAGAGCAGGTAGAGCAGTTTACATATCTCGGAAGTGTTTTGGACCAATACGGTCAAAGTGGTAGGGACGTAAGGAGAAGAATTGCGCTAGGCAAGGAGGCTTTCTCAAGGAGGAGGGAGTTGATGACGGGGACGTTGAGTAGGGATGTTAAGACAAGACTCGTAAAAACTCTGATATGGAGCGTAGCTATGTACGGCGCGGAAACGTGGTCGCTGAAGCAGGAGGATAGACGTAGATTGGAGGCTTTTGAAATGTGGGTGTGGAGAAGAATGGAGAAGGTGAAATGGACCGAAAGGAAAACAAATGAGGAAGTACTAGAAATGGTGGGGGAGGAGAGGGGTTTGTTGAGAGAAATCCTATGGAGGCAGGAAAAATGGATGAAAGGCGTATTGAGCGGTAGTGGAATGTTGAAGAGGGTAATAGAGGGGAGAATGTTGGGCAAGCGAGGTAAGGGTAGGAACAGGATAGGGATGTTGGACGGGATGAAGGGAGGAAAGAAGTACACCGAGATGAAGAGGGACCTGATATAGATTAGTTTGCTAGGTGGGGAGTCACAAAATGTTTATTTGATAGTTGTGTCCATCCAAAAACCTACCTTAACCGGTAGATTACCTAATAATAATGATCCGTTTTTTTCTTTAATTATTAGGGCAGATAGTATTATATTTCAATAATGTTAAACTTTGTATCGTGCTGTAATTTTCAGAGTAATTTTTCGGTCATTAATCCTTATCAGTGATTGTTTTAAGATATGCTTTGTATCGTGTGCATTTCAATTATATTAATGCGTACTTTTCTTGCTAAAATTTTCATATTTATAAGTTAAGCTAATCATCAATCAAATGTTCATCCTACAATTAGTCATAATAAGCAATTTCCATTTTTGTTAGTTTCATTACTTTGTGGACCTAAGTAGTGAAAATGTAACTTCTTTGCCAAAGGTTTGACCAACGACCTATGATTGCCCAGTTGGATTAATGCAAACAGCTCTATTTTTACTAAGGGCACCACTAAATGCTTACCCTCCTAAAACACAACATTACGCTTGAAGATTCTTTTCCGTAATGATCACACAGCAAAATAAGATCTAACAAGCACAAAAACGAAGCATGGATGCAAACACGATGGCAAAGACGATTTTCTTGGTCATTAAATGAAGCACCAAACAAAGAAACATGTTCTTACCAGTGCATTTCAAATATATCTATATCCAATAACTTCATAAAATTAATTTATTACGAGAATTAACCTACATCCATGCGGAAGGCGCCAAATTTCTCTTGCCTATGGAAAGCTCCACCTTTTCCCACTTCGCGTTAACATACCCTTCGTTTTTTTCAACCTATGAAATTGTACGCTCTCAAATAAATAACCACTGTTATTGTGACCAACAATGTACAATACCCTCCCGCCATGGCGATTATTCTTCTGTCATTCGTCTCGCTTCTAGCACTTGGAATTATGGGGTTGCAATATGAAGTATTTAGGATACACTTCTTGTGTCCTAAATCCGGGGGCTGAAATGGGTGCCTAAATGTGTGCCCTCTCGCTGCCTAAAGAGTATGGACACCCTTCAAGATGGCGTCCACCATAAATCTAGCGATTTAGGCGCCTAAATGACGGGTCTGGACGCGAATTAAGTGAATTTTACACACTAGGAGTTAATCTCAGCAACATGAAACAATAATAATTGTTTGAAAAAAACAAATAAACACAAAAGGAACTCACTGTTAGCAGCCAAGGGATGAACACTTGTGAACAAGTGGCCCATTGCACTGAGATATTCGCTTTAGCTTTCCCAACAGCCGATGTTTAATTCTTTGAAAATAGTTTCTTCTCCCTCTATTTGTTCCTATTACATGCATATAAGAGTACGGCCGGGGTCAACTCTTCCCATTATTTCATACGGCCGTAGTTACCGTTCGTCTCATACATTCCCAATCAGAGTTCCAACGCTGCAAAATACTATCACCGAAATTTCTTGGCATTGAACCAAGAACCCTTGACAATGACATTGTAACGTAGGAACATGGCTGGGAAATATTAAATGCGTGTAGAAAAATACAAAGTTTGTTTCGCCAACACGAGAACATAGATAGAAACACCAACAAGCACTAGATTCAAATCCCTTGGGTATTTCATTTCTGCCAAGTCCAGTTCGTGGTTCTATAAGTTACGCCTTCGAGCGAGCAAATCCTAAAAACACGCTGCGCGACGCTGTTTTTAAATATAAGGAAGAGTTATTCTGGTAACCATGAGCTGAAAAAACAACTTTCGGCCTTATTAAATTTCCGTTTAATTTTCGAACAACAAAGTGATACCCCCCCCTGTTATGAACTTCCCGAGGTCGGTGAAATATCCATTTTATTGACATTCAACATATCGCAGCGTAAATTCCTCCTTCGGTTTATCTCTTCCACGGAGAACTTTAGTTTTACTAACGCTGTTTTTCTCAGGATGTTTGTTCAAGAGAAACCTAATCAAATTACTGAGCTCAAGGGGTACCCGCAACACGCCTAATTTCTCCGCTCCTAGCGCGATGTCACCTTCGAAACGGATCAGTCTCTCATGGTGCCGTCTAAAAATACCCAGAGTCCCGCCTTCATCCCTCACCAACCCACCCTCCTCTGTTTATCACACGCACCCTTAAAAGCAGATCTCCGCCTCGACAACCTTTTGGCAAATCCAACTCTCTCCCCCACCCCATAAACTGCCTCCTCCCTACCTTCCTCCTGCCCTCCCTACAAACCCCAGGGATCGATCGTCTTTGTGTCCCGCAAGCTACTGCCCACCACCCGGCCGACACTCGCTCCCCCACGCGTCAAAATCCACCAGCGCACGGCCGACGGGAACTTTCGAGCATTCACGGTCAATTTACACGGCATTCGGAATTCGTTCAGCCCCGAGGTAATTCCACTCGAAGCTGCGTCTTCCATCGGCCAGCGAATGCAATTGAATTCAAATTTTTGCATCAGAATGTTAGTTCCAGCGGGAAATGAGAGCAAACAAAAAAGTAATGGGAAATAGTATTCCATTGCTTTCTGGTGTTGAATAAATTACAATGAGAGGCCAAAAAAACATTGCATCACAAAATCATTTAAAATATTATATGAAAACGATGCAAAGCGATTTTAATTCGATAACAAGAATAGTATTTAATGCATGTACGATACATGATAGATTTTCAGTAAAAATTAGCATTTTAGTTTTTGCATAGTTTTTCATTCTTACTAAATGTACGAAAATCAAGAAATCATGGCTGACCTATGAAAGGAGCCGCTACTCGCAGTGCAGTAATTATACTACATTGAGATTGCATCCTTCACTTAATATTAAGACACGGAAATCAAAATTAGAATCTTTAAAGGTGTAGACAAATCATTATGTGAAGTAATATTCGGTTCCTCAAAAATATAATTCAGCAGAAATATCTCTCTTTCTAAAAATTGGAGTATTACTCCAATGTTTTTTTAGAGAGAGATAATTTTGTTTTCAAATCATATCTTATAATGTTGCGACAAATGTTCATTGGCCTAGAAATCACTGTTTAAGCAATTGTGGTGTGTTCCTTCTGCTTCGCTTATTTCTCCCCAAATGGATTGATAAATGCTCGCCAAAAACCATAACACAAGGTGTAATTTGGAAGTATGGTCACTGAATAACTGCACAGTATTGAACAAAATACCCCCTTGGGAAACATTTTTGATTTTATTAAAATTATACGATATATTTTTTATCGATTTAATTAACAAATATGAATATTACGAATGAACGAATATCATGAGTTAATTTTGTCGAAATGTTTAATATGGCCCACCTTATGGGATCTTTTGCACCCGCTACTGACAAAAACGCTGTGGACGAATGCGGATAATTAATGTATCTTAAATGTAAATTACTTCGCATTGGTCGTCATCTATGGTCATTTTAATTATCAATCCACCTCTTACCGGAACAGCAACTTTTACAACCAAAAACGATAGCGTTATCTCTTCGCAGCTCGCTTTAAATACCCACAGATTACCTCACTTTCAAATATGGTATGTAAATGGCACGCTCCAGAACTCAACAAAATCGAGGCAACATTTCGGTTATAAAGGGTTGGAAATTTTGGATGCTAATTCCATTCTTATATCAAGAAAATAGCTTTTTAAAGCTGTGGTCTAATTAAAAAGTGGGAAGAAACTGGAATTAAAAATAGAATTTATAAATATTATGGAAATTTAGAATTTCTTTAAGCTGATGACGATAAAATTATGTAGGAGGAAGTCGTTAGGATTTTCATGAGAAAAGATGGGTATGTACACATTCGACGCTCGAGTGAAGACTAATTATTAGCATTAATGGGACCTACCAGGAGCTGCAATCTCACACCCGCCGGCGATACCCTCCGGTCATTGACGAACATTCCCCCACAACTTCCGTCGCCAATGACCGCCAAGTCGTCCAATGACGGTATACCTACGAGGGTGGTCAAATGAAAACCTAAAAATTTTAATATTTTTTATCACGCAATTTCTTGAATACTAAAGGTTCTCTCTAATACAATGTTCATATCTAGTCTTCTTGGTGTACAATAAAAGTACTTCAGAGCTTTGAAAGTTCACGAATACCTCTAGAAAATCCTTAGCTTTAACTGAGCCAAAAAGCTTCTGTCGTCACAGTACGGTGTGCGCCTGATATAGTCGAGGGGAGCCTGATACGGAAATAACACTGTTTGAGAACCTCTAATCCAGGCATAAATTGGAAAGGTGCATCATCATTCTGCACTTTCATTCGTCGATGAATTAAATATGCTCCCATTACTATTGCAACGCCCTAATAGGTACTATTTACTTGTACGTTATTAAAAATATTTCTTTAAAATGAAAAACTAAAAAAATACATTTATAAATCCAATATATTAAAATGACGCACTTACTTGAATAATATTTAGGTCCTGTAAACTGTTTCCATTTATCAGAGAAATATCTCAAAAAAATCTTCCTTGCTGTTCAAATTCCACCATCATTTTGCCCGTTAATTCGGGATCAAACGCTTCGTCCATTTTACTGGAAAATTTAAATCTCTAAAATATTCCTAAATTTTATTCCTAGAATTTTATTCACATTTGCCTCCGGATCGACAAATTAGGGCGGACAGTTTAGTGTTCTGTGTATGTTAACACGCTTTTACTCCAATACTCTTTCAAATATATCGAGGTAGAATCTTCTTTACGTTCTTTAAATTAATATAAAAATTCTATTTCCCGCAGTGTTAAAAAGATAAAATCTATAAGCCACTAATGAAAAACAACCGCACACACACGATGGTTTCGGTAGACTTCTAATTCCATTGACCACTTTCCCACTTTTGCTCCTTAGGCGATATCCTGAATCGGTTACATGCATTCCCCACTCGACTTCTAGATACCGAATAGAAAAAGGCAAATTATATTTCCCAACTCACCATAATAGGTGACATAAAAAAATTCTTTCCTAAGCATTTTGTTTCAGTGTTTTTAGTTAAGGAAATCGATTGTACACCACGAAAACTATTAAGGCGTGAAAAATATATATGCAAATGTTTAGCTTTTTGTTAGCAAGGAGAAATTTTTACGACCGAGGGCGGATTTATAGACTCCAGTACCCCACAGGAGAGCTAAAAACCAAACCCATTCATTTGAAAACACACAAGAGCTAATGGAGACTTTTAAATCAAAAGAGCCAATTCATTTGACTGAGGCAGGCCGCCATCAGTTTAGTTCGTTCTTTTAAGCACACCAACTCGGAAGATAAAAAAATTTATATTCATATTTTAATGACGAATAAATTTCAGGAATGCCGAATTCTTGAGTGGATTTGGCGGTGATAGGAGTGTGAAAGGAAATTCGGATTGCTTCCATTATTTAACACCTTCGACATCAGATGTTAGTGATTTCACAAGTCAGTGAAATTTCTTCGGATGCAATGCTTTGTTCGTCAGCATACTTTCTTCGAAAAATAAAAAATTAATGCAAACCCGTCAACAGTTTTTAAATATTTTACTTCCGCAAATAAAAGACAACTTTTCCCGACTCTACAGCACTTATTTATTACGAAAAAACGCATTCATTATAATCTTTAATTATTATTATTCCGCTATAATGGTCTCACCTTCATTGAGGCCCAATGATTACATTCGCACAACACGTCATAAGTATAGCCATTACAGTGAAGCAGTTCACCCATCATGACTTCTTCGTAGACCGTCTCCAACAAATATTAAATGTCGCCATTAATTTCCCCCAGCCTCAACACTAGTTCCTCATGCGCTAGAGGTTGCCCCTTTAGTTCTCCATGCTTCCTAACAGCATTCACGCCGTGCAAATGGCTTACCCCATCCTTTCTCCTCTCCGCTCTAACACCCTCCCTTCCATCACTGCCTCCCACCATCATACAGTATTTCCTCGTCACATTTTCACTTCCTTTTCCAACCTCCCCTCTTCTGACACGACATTTAAAATTTCGTATTTGGTCTTTCCCTCTGTCTCATTGATTTTCTCAATTTTCCTCCCGCGTCAAAATCCACGTAATCCACCCAAATACTCGTTCCACAAAAACCCGGGTTTTGCAACCATACAGTGCTACGCTCCACATCAGTCTTAAAAATCAGTGCTTTCGTTCGAATTGCTTCGTTTGCAAAAGAAATTGTTCTCCTTCTATCGCTATCTACCTCTACTATCGCAAATTCCTCAATTATAATTGCTCCATCTGCTCTTATTGTATCCATCCTACTAAAATGTATTATTAATACATATTTATCAGGGGGAAAATCATGATAAATTGGTCACAAAAGTCGTAGTCTAATTCTAAAGATTTTCGGTAATAATTAATTCTTGAATGTATTTCTTGTATTCCGCGGTATTTTTTAAATTTATAAAATGATTCCATTCATAATTTATCTTCAATATTTAAATAGCAAAAAAATGGAGAGACATTTCGTACCCTCCGTTTTTATCAGGACGATGGAAAAAAGACTTATTTTCACATTGATTTGACCAAACTTTATCTGCGTTGTATCCCTTTCTGTAAACCTTTTGTTCCGTTTTGATCCTTTTCTGACCACTTTCCACATTTCAAATGGATGTGTTGAACTGTAGATGGACCAGAAAGAACTTCCTCACGACTAGCTCGCTTATAGTGATTTCTCGCAATTGAACAATCCGATGGGTTTTCGTGAGCTATGTGGATGACGCAATCACTTTCATAAATTTTTAATAATAAAACCAGTAATTGATAACATTCTATCGACGAAACGAATTGGCGTGCAACCTTTGCCATTGGAATTCATTGTACAATCACTCCATATCCACCTCATCTCTCGGCTGTTACTTTGCAAAACCGCCAAAGAAAAATTTTACTACAAGAATAATTTTAGTTAGCACCAGAGTTTCAAAAAGTCAATTTTTATCTGAGTGTTTCAACATTTTATCTTTAGTTTCCTCTTCGGTGTTTCGGAACTAAAATCTTCACTGTCTCTTCTCTTTAGCGTGAAAAAATAAAATCTTGACGTCTTCTGTAAACACCCCTAGCTCGTACTCACACAGAATATAGTATATACCTGTAGCAGCAGGATTAATTTTGATCACATTTACCGCTTCCAATACACATTAAAATTCTCCAATGTTAACAAATACTATATTCTTTGGGATTTGTATGTAGTAGTTCTTCAAGATTTTCTGCTGCTTCTGTTCGTAACACCTGAGAACATTTAGCAGTGATGCCTCAACTAGATTTTTCTAACTATTCAGTGACCTCCATTCATCCGTCCCCTCTGTTATGGTCTCAAACAAAGCAAGATATCCCAAAGGAAATCCGATTCCTTCCCTTTCCTACACACTATTTATACATTTCATGGCCGGTTCATTCTTTTTTCAACGCATTTCTCCAGCGTCACGTTAACATGTAGCGTAATCTCCTCTTCTCAGTTGCTTCTTTATATGACAAATTTAAGCAATTGAAAGATAAACTTTACAATAACAAAACTATAAAATTATTGAAGGTATACATTTTGATAAATCATTTACCAGTATTTTCAAGTTCTTTATCATTTTAGCATTTAATTTAAACATGACATTCGAAAAAGCGAATACACTACCTCTTTTGTTTTCGTTTTTGCTACATCTACATCCCTAATGATCTTTTCAAAGGAATGCATATTTTCTTTATACCTATTGCAGCACTTCATCGTTTTATCCCTACGTCGCTCACTCATTTTACTTCGATCTTATGTTATCTCCAACTGCTTTAAGTCAAGAACTTTCCACAAACGAGGCAACCCATCGGCAAAGTCATACCCTTTCCCTTTGTACTTGAACCGACTGAGACCTTAGCTGCTAAATCCGTTCCATTGATAGCCTCACAGGCGACACTACGGCAAAATTCTTTTTTGCCTTCCGTCCGAAGTAAGAGGAGTAAAGGGTCAACCGACGGGTATAGGAGCAAAGGATAAATAGGAATTTTTCTTTGGTCTTTAATCTCCATTTCAACAGAGATTCGTGACTTCCTGACCATTTTAGTGCCCTCACGCTCGTCCCTAAGTGTGACATTCTGCCCTTATTATATTCCCTATATTCCCTCATCTCATTAATCAAAATGTTTCGTAATGTTGTCAGAATCTTGTTATTCTAAAAGTTGAAATTACTCTAGGCTCGAGTAATTTTATCAGATTTTTAAGTTTCATAGGAAACTCCCCGCAACTAAATGGAGAGATACGAATACGATTAATGTAAATTTTGCTCCAGACCTTTACTTTTTTGGAACCTGGAAGGGCTTTGGAGTATATTCTACACATTTAAGGGTGTGATTGTTTTTAACTTTCAGGGTAATTTGCCATTATCACAATCATTGTACCCGGATGGCTCGTTTTCTCCATAGTTTGATATTCTTATAGGACAACATTCTTATGTTATTTATAATTACATATTTGCCAACAAAAGGTCATTTCATAACACAGGTTTTGAACCAGCGGATCTGGAAATACATTTTTTACTTCATATAATAAATAAAATAACTAGCATTATTTGCATTCAACCAACTTCAGTACGACGTGCACAATTAATTTACACACGATGGGAAGAGTGCGGTGCCTCGTACTCATGGCCATTCAAATAATAGCCTTGCATTTAAATAGAAAAGTTTAACATATATCCACCGTTGTGTCTTGATATATTCCACAATAAGAAGTTGGGAGCTAATTTTCTTGTTCCTCGCTTCTGTTTCGAATTTTCGACGTCGAATGCACTTAATATTTCAACAAATTATCGATACATGATAATTCTTCCCACGACCCCGCAGAATTCAGTTTTGAGGAGGTTTTCGAGTGAGTTTCATCGGTTCCAGAAACAAACGTACGCAACTGCGTCTTTTAGCAGACTCGCATTCAAAGGAAACCGAAAAAAATAATTTCACGGAAATAGCTTTCGAGTATATGCGTAAATTAGGAGGTTCCGAGATACACGTGGCCACGAGGCAAATTTGTGTAGAGACCACAAGGAATAAGAAAAGGCGAGAAGATGAGTGTGCATCTATTTACGACACACGGTCCTTTTTTACGTTAAAGTGCAGGAATGTTAGCTGAAGCTCGTCGTATTTGAGAAAACGATAGCCTCAGCATTTTGACATACTTTTACCTCTGCTTGGCCGGTTCATCTTCGAAAAATCAATGCTAAGCGAAATTGATCGTATATAATTGGAAGGCGGATAGCAAATATCGGATGACTAATTTTAAATACTGACGGATCATTTTTGCTTTATCGGTGGCAGTGACTATTTGGTACTAGTTACCGGCGACGTGGAATGGCGACATGCTATTCCTGTTGGTACCAAGAAGTCGCTGCCATTGGAGCAGGGTGGTAGTACAATAATCCACGCTTGAAATTTAACAGAATCTAACGTCACAAACTAACGCCAACCTAAAACCTGGTGGCGTTTTCTCGAACAGCAAACCGCGATATATTTTCTGCTTCTGTCGGAATGAGAACAAGGATGTTGAAGAAGAGGAGTTTTCGTAGAAAACAAAGTACACATTCCCGTTGAAAATACACAGTTTTGATTTGAGAGATGGTCACTTGTGGCGCCAAAGTCTCCGTTTGCCGCCAGGTGAAATTTGATTGGCTGCCTTAATATTTGTCGCCGCCTTTGCCCGTTACGCTCGGAGTCGTAGACAGGGACGACGGCGTACAGTGGAGGGATTAAAATCGCCTTCATTGCGTCCATTCCTGAAATGGCGCCACGGTATCAATCATAAGCTATAATTAGAGTAATCACAGCTCACATCTCGGCACTTGTAGTAGAAAAAATGACGCCGTGATAAGCCCAAGGGGTTTGATGAATCAGAACGGGAGAGTCGGAGAGAGTTAAATACACAGGACGAGGCGACGAGGTTGGCAAAAAAATATGGGAAAGAGAACTCTTGGGATTATCGAACGGAGACATGAAGTACGAACGAAAATGTTCTCTTTTAAAACACATGAAAGGTATGGAGGAGTCATATTAGGATTGTACATTGAATTTACTGGGGGGGAGATGCAAGATAGGTACTAATTCCGATTCGTTCATAATATGGAATCACTAGGAACGATGATGATCGTCCAAGATTACTGATTGTAAATATGACGAAGTCGCTATCCAAAGAAAAGTCACTTAAAAGTCCTCAATCCAAGTTGGTTCAATAGCTCCCTGAAGAATGATCGCAATGTGTACCTGACGAAATAAGCTATAAAATAATGACAGAAATCATGAAATCCTAGTATCCTGAGATCAAATCTTAATTTCATTGATGAATTCTGTCACGGCCAGATAATATTAAAAATAATTACTAATCTGAGATCGTCCGTCCGCTCTTACTATGACATTGAAAATACCAACGAGTTTAAGTCCCTAAGGAGAGGATAGTGACGAGTCGTAGATAAGACGACGTACGACGCAATGGAAGACTCTAATGACACGAGGAAATACCTGATTATTTTCGGCACGCTAACTTCAGGAAATTTTTTCAGCAGTTCCATGTTTAGATCATTGTAGCTCGTAAATATGACATCAAAATTAAGGACAGAAAGGCGCACGTCCTTCCACCGTCATCTGGAATGACAATGAATAGAGTAGAGCGAACTATCCTACATTCAGTTGTGAGAAACCACACTCTTGGCGCTTAACATGTAACGTGGAGCAGTGCCACTCAGGTAAAAAGCCTCTTGCCCCGGCAGTTTGTCCCGGTACAATGCGATTCGACAGCAAGTAAAGCCATTAGGCTTCAAGGGATGGGAAAATAACAGTTTACAAGAGGAAAGAACCGAAAATAGATACGCAATGTGTGAATAGGTGAGATTGAAGTTAGTTAGGATGACTTCGCGTACACGTCTCCTGTTGCATAGCTTGAAAATGCAAATGAAAGCGCGGCTCTAACCTCAGGCCCTTCTTTCTGTGCGCGAGGGGAGGATAGTTCAGGAGTTGCAATCAAGGATTGAGGGCGGGGTGGCTTCTCATCCCAATTGAGGGGGGATCGGGGTGGGAGTTTTGAACCGCTCCGTGCCGATGCACACGCGGGTTTGCAGGAATTCAGAGCGATCGAATGGACCCGGGGATCGGATGTGTGATTCAAAGAGTTTTGGTAAACTGAACAGATGTGTATGAGGTGTTCTAATGGCCTTTGACACCGACTGAACACTACTGCTTTCAGCCGCGCAGAGTAGTCACCTGTGGAGCTTAAAAAATGCTGCTTCATGTGTCTAGGGGAAGACGGTGTTTAATCTCGGAAAATCCTTCACTAACTAGTATTTTGGAATTAGCATAGCAGTATTTTATCTATGTATTTCATATTAATCCGAAAACAGCACCTTAGATTTTAAATCGAACTTTTGAACAATTATATTATCATATAAACAATTATACGTAACAACCCAAAAGTGGTTTGTTCGTTGTGGAATTCTTTCACAAATATCTCATTATTTCCAGGTGTATCATTAGATCTATTTGGCTCTCGGATCGGAACAAGGCTATAAATTTATCCGAATTCTCTCCTCATTCTTCCTTCCTCGACTCCACTTGTACAATGAATTACGTATCTTTGTATTGAGGCACCTCTGATTGCTCCTAACCCAAAACCCTCCCCATAGCCCATATTTCTCCATCCAGCCCGTTTTCATAGATGCGGTTGCGACGGGCAAAATGGTTTACCCACCAAAGCTCTTTTTTACCTGAGCAGGCAAAACATGTTTAGATCATTGTCCAGTGTACATACCTTATATGGATGTGAAGATCCTGCCCAATTATTTTCAAAGCCGTGACACTTATTAGAGAACGATATTGAGCTGCGAGGAAATAAGTTTTTGTATTCCTGATCTGCCTGTTTTGCACCTGCCTATTTTAACGTTTCACTGTCATTAATATTTCTGGAATATTTGGATTTTTCGGGATAATTAATGCTTTTTATTTTTTTTTCTTTTGTTAACGGTGTATTCAAAGAGGCCCTAAGAAATTTGCATAATCCTCTTCAGAGTAATCCCATTTAGCTAATGCTAATATAGGTGTTTTTCCCCCAACGTACGCGAACAGGTCCTCGAGGGGACTTTGCATAATCCTCTTCCAGAGTAAACCCATTTCCCTAAAGCTAACTTAGGGATTTTTCATTCTTCTCTTCCCCCCATGTATACTCAACCCTCCATCGCCCACCGACCTCCCCGTTCTCTCCTCTCTCCCTCCCCCTTACTAACGACGTCCTAACAACGGATAACTGACTTCAGTGGACATTAATAATGACGCAACCCTACACAGCAGCCACTAATGATATTGTAATTTGAAAAGAAGGAGGGAAAACGCCAGAGCGTAATTATGTCATTTGCCGAGCGCCATTCCCCGAGGATCGTAAATGTCGTAAAGAATCCTGGACCCAAGGAGTTTGGTTCCTGCGCTCCAAAGAAATAAGCATTATATAACTTTCAAAACGATCTCCAAGAAAACCGGTCGCGAAGCAGTATCTCCGAAAAAAACACCCCCTCTTCCTCCCCACCTCACATCCGCCTACGATGCGGTGTTTATTACTCGGCCCCCACCTTCCTATTAAGGGGGCATCTTCACCTCTAGCGCCAACCATCATCGGTGTGAGGGGAACGGGCAGCGCCATAGTATGGTCAGAGGATAATATATCAATCTACGGTAATGTCAATATCGATAAATTCAATGTAATGAAGATAAAAGTGCTATTCACTGGCGGCGAATAATCACTTGAAGATTTTAATGGGAAAGGAAAAAGAGGAAAGGAAATCGGTTAAACCCGGAACTACGTATTTACAAGAAATACCCATTGACGGAAAACATTAATGGGATGTTTGATAAATGGACCAAGAGGGAAAATGCCGCGGGGGATGAGTGCGCGGCAGTAAAACAAATCCCGTGCGTAGTATTAATAAATGGTAATTATGAAGATGACGAACCAAGATCCATTAGCTCGAATGCCTCTCAAAGACTAAATGACTCTGTGTGCATTACGTTTTTTGGTTGCCAAAATTCGCTGAGAAATATTTCCAAAAATGTGCCAGTATTCATTAATCCTGGCAGTTACATGCATTTGCCATTTGATCGTATCCGGATGCCAACAAATTTTGGCTTCGCGATACCATGCTCGAAAAAGTGCAGTAAAAAACGAACAATGTGTAGCCAACAACATTTTGTTTCCACATGGTGGAAAATTGTTTCCTCAATTAGTTTGCTCCGCACTTCGGCTATAGAAATTTCCCCGAAGGCACTGGGGTATGGGGTTTGCTCAGAGGTTTTCGCTTCACAGAGCTCTCATATTAAAAACTGACAAAAATCGTCACAGGAGAGGGCAAATTCGACCGCAAATTATTTCACCAATGTGCACCACGAGATACGAGAGATGCGCCCCAAATCACACTCCCCGCTGAACATTCGCACCACACCACGCATTTTACTGTGGGAAACTTAAAACGTTTCGAAACGGTGAAGCCCTTCTTCCGTCAACGAAACAAATTCAAGGATTTATTTTAAATGTTTACTTATCACACAACGCCTAACTACTATACATATGTATTCCTCAGGGGTCACCTTCGAACTTTCGTGACCCTACCGCACGCGTTCCACTGGTGTGTTTTGCTAGACTGAGTGTGCGCATTAGTGTGCAAAGGGTTTCTCAAGCCAGTTTCTGGCGTTGGGAATACTGGCTCGTAAACCCCTTCCGGCAAACCAGTGCGACAGCCAGTGCGAATCTGGTGAGTGGGTCACTTTCGCGGGATTACTCATAATTTCCATTTTAAAAAACCCTCTGTGATTTTATCCTATTATTTCCATACTTTAATGTGTCCTGAACACCTCAACAAAGTACCTCTAGTAGGAGAGAGATTGCGATTCTCGTGATTGTGACTGGAGAGGAATCAATTTCTCTGTAAACAACCACAGGGACGTGCGAATGTAAGATTCCCCGTCTGCATTTTATTGCGTGTCCCCTTTGAGGGATCCTCGCAGACGAGGGATTAATATCTCCCTGAATCACCTCCACGTGAATTAAAATGATTTCCCTCTCAAATTTCATTGCTGCCGCACTCGTAACGGTCCATGTAGTTTTTTTCGGCTTATTCGTCATTAACCAAGGCTGTAAATGTTCATTTCACATTTATTTCTCGCGCATGGAAAACTCAAGAAAGAGTTGCGATCAGGATGACGGTCGAGAGGTGTGAAATGCGCGAGGTGCAAGGCTATCGGGTGTCGGAGGGATGAAGAGGAGGGAGATGGGGTTTGGGGGTGCCACGCTGTCGATGGAGTCGTTGCGGAACTTATACGACGGGCTCCGCCGGTATGGGCGGAAGGATGGAACGGAGATGGATGGGCGGGAGGGCATCGTTCTGGTGAGAAGTTTCAGACATCTGCCTCCGAAAAAAAATTGGCATACAGTAAAAGCATTTAAGCCCGATCACGGGTCATCAGGCAGTCAGGGAGGAAATTAGGTCGTTTATATGGAATATTTAAAGGAAATTCGATATGAAAGTAAAGGGAACTGAGGAAAAAAAGACATAATTTGTGAGTAAAACTAAATAAAATTTAATTGATGCAAGTTCGGATGAGAAATATCACGTGCCAAGTTCCTTCAGTTTTTTCTTCAGTTACAATCGCGAAGTGTGAGAGAAAAGAAAAGGCTCCTCGGCTTTCATTTTGTCGAAGTTATTTAACCGCTCATTGAGGGGGATTCAGAATGCGTAATTATGGTTGATCTGGAGTCTATAGTTCTGAAGGTAATAGGCGACGACTAGGCTGAAGTTAAATATCCAAGTAAGACATTTTAAGTTAGCAGGTGTTGCAATTTGTGGTTATCCCTTTGGCCAAATATGGGCATTCGATGTAAGCAAGAAGTAAGACGTTGAGAGACTGTATTAGCAGATGGAAATTTGGATTGTATTAGCAAATGAAAATTTTGAGATGATATATATAGTATATATTTTTATATTATTTATGTATTTTGACACAAAAAATAGGAGAAGAATGGAGAAAACATGATTGGCATAGGGGAAGACAAACATTGTACTGTAATACTAGTAGTATAGTACATGTTTGGAGAAGAGAGGAAGTTAAATGGCGGAGAATCGAAGCTGCGTTGACAAAGAATATTAAAAATCAATGGAAGAAAAGTGGAAGAAAAGAAAAAGGAAGAGTGGAGGTAAAAATTCTAGGCAGGGGCAAAAGAGGGATGAAAGAAATGGCATTTTTGAGGGGAAAAGATTGTGCGAAACCGAACCAACCCAATGAAAACACAAGGGGATTGCAAATCATACTTGCATAGTTACATAAATAACCACAATCATTAGTTTCTATTAAATGCATTTGTGATATAGTTATTGGAGATCTTGATTTTAGGGGAAACACAGTCAAGTGGACAAAAAATAAGGCAACAAAATCGTTGTAAGAAAATATGATGTAAAAGTAACGTTATATTTCGCTCTGTAAGGCGAAATTCATCAAATACCATTAGTTATGGTGTATTAAATAAGTTTTTCTGGCTTTAAAAAATGTCATAGTTGTGAACAAGGGACCCACACAGCTTGGAGATGGAAGTTTTGAGTACAGGGACAGGCACATGTAAACTGGAATGTAATCTCATGAGATGAATTACTATGTAAATTGAAATGATAATTATTTTTTTAAAAAATATGCACTGAATGCATCACAGTGCAGTGGGATCTTAAGTAAAATATTTCAGAGAATCTGGTCATCTGGTCGGAGCATTATGTATCTGCAATGCAGTCTAACACGAGTATTTTCTCTGCGACAGTGGCTCCTTTAACAGTTTCCAAATAATATGAGAAACTTGTTTGAAACATAATCATGAGAAAGTTCCTCCATCCTAATTTTTTTGACGAATCGTGTAGGATTCTCTTGATTTTTATTTAAATTTAACACAAAGTACACATGTGCTTAGCTCGAAAGGTGAATTTAAATGAGGTTATTTGGACCACTTTGCGCCAAGGAATTTTATCACTTCTTTTGTTTTTTATAGCTACTTATATTTATTAAGTACAATCCGAAAACAGCCGTCTTGACCTTGACTTTTTAAAAATGATAATGGCGGTAAATGTAACTCCAAACATCGAAGTATTAGATGGAGGAAATAAAACCGATCTCGGCGGGAATCGAACCCGCGACCTCTGCGACCCATGTCACTTTAATTTAATTACGCATGAATTGTTCGATTTTTTATCATAACCAAACTGATTTTCACAGCAACACAGGAAACAGTTCACTATTTAAATGCATGGTATTAGAAGATAAATAATCACCAAATCCATGTCATGGTTCTTTCTAAGCCTGCAAGCTAGCATAAAAGTGAATACTTCCGCAGGAAAATAGCTAATATGCTGTAAAGTTATAGGTATTCGTTCAATTGCCTCTGAATTGTATTTAATTTAATGAAAATTGAAATTTTATCGAGACGGATCAAAAGTGGCCGAGTTAGAATTTCAGACGTGTTCTGTTTCAGAGTGACAACTAAACATATTACTTGGTTCGATTTTTTATGGGCAGCACTCTTGATTTTCCAAATTACAGCTTTAGTTAAGAGAAGGGAGCTTTTCAAGGAAGGATCATGTCACTCCACGATTTTTTTGCTCTTAGAAATAATGAAGGCGTTAAGATAACAATGGTAGGAGGACCGACATGAAGTGGAGGCATATTTGAGACAAGAGAATGAGAATAGCACATAGGTTTTAGAGATCTAGATACAGAGATACAGGATAGAGATACTTTATCTGTAAGAGCTGAGAAACTGAAATGAAAGAAGAGACTAACAATGTTTTACATTTGGCAGAAGAAGAGAAGAAGTTCGAAGCGAGGCGAAATTCGAAAAATGCAAGAAATAAGGGTGCAGGATGGTGTGGGGATGTTTGAAGGTCGAGTAAAATTCGTGGCGGCATGAAGAGCAACGGAGGAGCAAGGTAAATAAGCGGGGGAATAAGATTTTTCAAGCCACGAAGACTGGCAGAAGAGACGATGACCTAAAGCAATAAATAATGCCTAAAGGGCCGGCAAGAATTACTAATACGGGAGTATTTAAGTTTAAGTTTAATAGTTTCTAATAATTTCCAAAATTGCGATTTGTTAAATTTTCTAAAAGTAGTTCTAATAATTTTTAGAGGTAGGAGACTCCTGAGCGATGGGATATCGCATGGGAAGTTTTGACGAAAAACACCCTTGTCATCAGCCCAGGGCTGGAGGACGATTATTAATACGTGGGGTGTCCTTTTAAAGTAATTATCAAAAAGAAATAACCAAGATATCTTGATAAATTTATTATGAATTCTAATTGATCTTTAAGTAAATAACTCTGTCAGTGTCAGCTATTAATGTTTATTTGTTTTGCTTCAGGGAGGCGTAGATTGAAGTAACTCGAATTAGGGAGAAGATAGAGGCCGTGAATATGTTCCTTCGTTTGAAAGGTTACAATTTCCAGCAATCCAAGATAGAATAATGGTTGTTTATGGAAATAATATTCCGTCATATGACAAAGCTGTAAGGTGGAAAAGAAATTTTTTAACTGGCCACATGTCCCTCACAGACTATCGAAGAAGTGGAAGACCATCACTCACGGGCGATGCTGCCACAGTGAAGAAACTGGAGGACTTATTATCCTTATATTAGACCACAGACCAACCATCCAAATGATCATGGATGAGACTGACATGGCAGTATACGGAGGCAGTGTGTGGAAAATTATTCACGAAGAACTGCGCATTTCAAACGTGTTGTAGGTGCCTTCGGCCAGAGGAAGTCTCCGGCGATACATAATACGAGTTGTTTAGACCACTCAAAACCTACCTTGAGTAGGCAACCTACCAATAATTAATATGCATTTGATGTTAAGTGCGGAGCATCTCGGGTCAAGTAACGTATTGTTTCCATCGCAAGGCGTGGGGGCGTAAATTCCCCACCGCACGGCCCACGCCCGGCAGCCTCCGAGGAGGGCGGGGAAAATGCTCCGAGGCGGGAGGAAGTGGGAGAAGCGGTCCCGGCGAGGGCCCGCCCGGCGCCGCCGCGGCCTCTCGCCGTCAAAAAGGTTCTCTGTATGGCCCTTCACTGCTCGCTTCGACCGACGCCCATCGAAGGAAACAAATGTCTATGGCGGCTTTTCCTCTTACATTGATGATCCCTCCCTATACTACAATGACAAGTGCATTTTGCCACATGAAGTAAGGTATTTAAGAGCGCCAATATTTTTCTGCGAGCTAGTTATAGTTTTCAAAATAATTAATGCGTCCATCAAGCTACCAAATCCGAAACGTCTCTCTACAGTCTCATCCAGTCCTCCTCCCCTAAAGAATACACCAATATTTTATACTCGGATTGCCCTTTTCTACATTCGAATTCATTTGCACCTAGAACTTTTCCCTTGGAGCATACCCTTCCCTTCTATGCCTTACATTTGTATTAAATCCCATTATCATGTTGTTTGTTGTGTTCGTAGTGGAAAATGGCACTCTTGTTTTCTGTGCGTGTGTTGTACTTCATTCATTCTTTCCCTCGTCTGACACCCTGAATTCTACTTTTTGAGTTCAACTCATCTCCTGGTAGCAAAACTACCTGATGAAAATATGATTATTCAGAAAAACGAAGGTTAAGTTTTTAATGCAGGGGTAAGCCAAATAGACTGGTAACAATCTGATAGAAACAGTAAGATACGACAAATAATAACGATTAAAATATATCCGACCAGTGGCAATGGGAAGGAAATAAACATTTTAATTTTTAGCCGCTGAAAATCGTGATAGCTTACTAAAATGATTGCTACAATGGCATATTTTAAAGCGCAGATGCACAATATTGTAAATCCATTGGGAAGTTAAATAATTTTCTCGTACAGAAAAAGACTTTTTCTTTAAACTATCAGTGTCTCTCTTGAATACTATAAATATTCATGCCTTCCAGAATTCCTATTCTCTTCCACCACCTCTTCTGAGCTTTTCTCAAATTCTTCGTTCAATCATTTCCTTCATTTGGTCCCCTTCCTTTCTATCCATTTTCAATTCAGCTTCTTCTAGACATTACTGTAAGCAAATTCTCTCCTGGCCCTCTCCATCCAAAAAGTATTTTTGTTTCCTCTATCTTCAACAGACCTGGTCCATTCTCTCATCATTGCATAGTCTGTAATGATGCTTAAGCTATCGTCTCTTTCATATTTATCCAGATTACTAAGTCCCTCCTTTCTTTAAACCCAATCTTTGTGTGTTTTTATTCTGTATGCTTCGGAATAGAATGTAAAGCATACTCCAGGACAAAAATTTAACACTATAATTTTTATTTAAAAACGATTTAATTTTAGAGAGACATAGAGAAAAAGGCAAAATACGTATAAGGGAAAGCCGTATTTTTACGTAAAGCAAAAATCCGCGCTCTTCCATGGCAACAAGTCCTTTTCAGCCACCCTTAATGCAGGGAGTACATTAATTTACAAATTAAGCCTTATAATGCATTTGACATCTCGGTTTAAATTCCATTCGCTGAATATGGATTTTCCAGAAGAAAGCGCTGTAACAGATTTCACGTTAAATGACCATGTTTCTCGGAAATTGGTGTCCCAGGCCAAGCGTCATTTTTATGTAATAATTGACCGTTTTTAAAATTACTTTGTATTTTAATTTTAAATTTTTGGCACACACAAATGCGTAAGAACATCATTTGATTATCGGGATGCTTAAAACAATAACCTATAAATTGCCAGAAACATGGCATAGACTAACTAATCTGAGCAAGTTGTATTAAAATGAGGTCGTCATACCTTTTTATAATGGTGGTCAAAAACACTCAATTACCTTAATTAGCATTCTAACCAGAACAAGCTCCAGTGTCGCCATTTTGTGTTTGGTGCTCAAAGATACGGGAAATCAACTACAGAGAATGTGAGAGCATTCACACTAGCATGCATGAGAGAGTCACAGCCACTCACTGCCCCACTCCCACGCACGCCCTCTGAGAAAATGCCGCGCACGAAACTGTGCCTAACCACGGAAAAGTTTTTCACCATTACTATAGAATTTAGAATTTAATTCAGAAACTTTTATCAAACTTGCGTCTCGCAGCAACGAGTCGAGAATCACCCAGCACTTACTGTGTCATGGGAGGAAGGGAATCTCCATCCATATTGTTCAGGCAAAATGGGGTACGTTATGAGCCAATTTACATGCGTAGTGAATATAGTACCTTCCTAACTAGCATTTACAAATCAGCAATTTTTTTAGAAAAATCAACGATCACAATCGTTTATCTTTTCGATGAGATTCCCTTTTCATAAATTTTTTTCACTTGTCACTCTATGTACTACGATTGAATCCGCATTAGAACATCAGCAAAACGGTCACCAGTATTTTACCTTATTTGTACATCTCACGATTATTTTTCAACATGCACGACCAATCAATCGTGAAAAGATAATGAATGACATCATGCAACAAAATACTCAGGGAGCAGTTGGGATGTTACTCGTAGTTAGCTGTGTTTTTGGATTCGCTGAAGCGAGCGGGACCACGCCAGATGGCTCCACCCTTAAAATCCATAACCACCCCACCTAAACACTTCAGAAAAGTGGAATACTTTATTCACGCCTTGAAGTTAGTGCTTTTGCAGGTGCCTGGATACGCATTTCCGTTCCCGTCCCTCTCACAGGTGGAGGTGTGATTTTTTCCACGGACGGACTCTCACTTGAAGACGCACCACCCGACACCCGCTCGCACCACAGGAAGTTAAGCCTCTAGCGTCTCATCCGCCCCCGGCCCTCCTCCGACCCAACTCCCCCTTGCTCCCACCACCTCTTTTTCACTCCCTCCGTAACCATGGAAAACCTTTCTTTTTCCTGCTGCCTAACTCATTATCAACACTAAGTTGGCTTCACGACAACTTGAATGGCGTAATTCAACACATTTCAAAATTCATTAACTCACTTAAGATCAACTCCATTAGAAGGTATGACTCCCACGAGAGTTAGCTTACAATAGCAGCCTTCCATGCCACCAAGATCCGCCAACGTTATCTTCAGATATATATACTTAATAGGCGAGAGTAATAAGTGGCATGGTGGAGGAACGAAGAAAATAATGAAAATATTTCTTCCAACACTTGGAATCATTAAATGATACTTTTCGCAACACGACTTTCCGTATTTAAGGTTCGACACACCTTTGTAAAATTTCCCATTTCTGGTTTCTCAGTCCGTCGATTAGAATTCATCGGCTTTCCACAGATTTTCCTCCATGGCTAGTGCCTTCGATTCCTTTCTCCGGCGATTCCCACTTCACTTCGAATTTTTCCGATCTGATCTTTCGTAAACACATACCTTACATCAATGCTAAAGGCTTTAGCGACGTGAGGTTGGTATTGTATCCCCCCCTCGTCTCATAGGACCGCGGAGGCAAAACTTTAGTCGCCCAAGCAACCGATCAGACGGAAACTCCCGGAAGAAAAATAAGACTTACAGATAACTCATACTATCTTCCAAACTTGATAACAATCAGTTAAAAATCATGAATATGCTTGTTTCTCAACCGTTGGGAATCATATATTATTTAAAGAAAGTGTAAATGCCGCGGAAAACATATTTGCCGCTATGAAGTCCGTGACATAGCCAACGCAATTTCAGAAGAATTCCCATCAGAGATGTGAGACTGTGAAAGATACCCTGAAAAGAGTATAAGGATGCCGTTGATCTGCTAATAGTTGCGTGAAGTAAAAACTCTCAATGTCTTCCGCATTGTATACACCAAACCATGCGCCGTAGGCCTCAATTTATGAAAGTAAATCCTCCATTTCCCTTGGGGGCGAAATGGTTCGGCGAAACGCGTGTGCGACAGTTTGCCTCGTCGAAATTCTGGGTAAAAATACCAGCGGTGGCGGACGGCATTCGGCGAGTAAGAGACGTGGAGAACACATCCAGTTCGGCACAGACTCCGGGAGAGGCATTAAACCATGGCGGAGGCCGGGGTTCCATCCAACCCCTTCCTCCACCATCCGAAACCCAACCCACCCCGGAGATGCCCACCTATCCCTAATGTCGTAGATGGTCTCCACCAGCCGGCATCTTCCGAACGCCTTCTCCCCTATTACTCAATATTGCCGCCTCACCATTTTCCTGCTTCTTGAGCCGCCTTTCCTTCCTTCGGTTTTTTTCCCCCATCGCTCCCTCATCCGCGAGAATAACTCCAGGATCGATCTCGCCGCTCGAAATTTCCCCGAAGAAAACAAAAGAACGACGACGCCCGTCCGTCCGCGCGGACGTGCCTCGCACACGCCTCCGTCCACGGCGCACGCCCTCCCCAACCCTCCTCTCCGTGCCCGTCCGTCTCGCTACTACACCCACCCACCCCCCAACACCCCGCTCCCTCACGGGGGCGCGGCGTATCCAAGTGAGCGAGCGATCCGAGTGAAGGGGTTACGGGGAGGAGGGGAGCAAAGGAGTGGGGGTGAGGGGGGTTCCAACAGCAAAAGCGATCGCTAACCGGCCTCCACACCCCCACCTCCTCTCCCTCCGCCCCCCCCCCCCCCCGGTAGGAGGAGGTGGATGCGGCGACTAAATCTCCCTCAAAGGAGGCCGACAGCCCTTCCCCCGACTCCTTTTTGAATACCCTCCCTCGAACTATAAAAAAAGGGTGGAAACTAGCGGATGGAGGGAGAAGGCATCCCCCCTCCCTTCCTCCCCACCCTCCCCTCCCCCTCTTGGTTTCCGTCCTCCCCGAGAGATGTCAGGCGAGGGCGGACGGGCCCCTCATTTCTCTTTTCCACGGAGATCTCCGGCCCACGGGAGAAGGGGGACGGTTTAGAAGGGTTGGCGGGTGGGACGGGGAAAAGGCGGAGAAAAACTCTCGAGGAGTTCCCCAAGTATCTCTGCCGGTGCGTGGGCGGGACGATCCGCTAATTGGGTGTTTCTCCTCCACCCACCGCCCGGTCTACCCCCGGCAAGGAGGGTACACTCGCAACCTCACAAATAACTAACACCCGTACGCTCTTTTTCTCGTTAAAATATGCATTAAGACGAAGATGGTGAAGTGGTCCGCGACAAGAGGGACCCTTATATCAAAGCTACGAGTCGGTTTACGTGCCCTTACTACTTCCTCCAAGGCCAAAAACTAGAGCAGGTAGACGAGTTTACGTATCTCGGAAGTGTTTTGGACCAACACGGTCAAAATTGTATGGAAGTAGGGAGAAGAATTGCACTAGGCAAAGAGGCTTTCACAAAGAGGAGGGAGTTGATGACATGGACGTTGAATAAGGATGTTAAGAAAAGATTCGTAAAAACTTTGATAAGGAGCGTAGTTATGTACGGCGCGGAACCATGGTCACTGAAGCAGGAGGACTAGATTGGAGGCTATCATATCAGAAATAATGATAGCTCACAAAAGGGAATTATTAGAGACGAATTAGATTCATGCCTCCCTAAATCAGTAGGAATCCAGAAATTTGCCAGCATTGTAGCCACCCAGAAAAGAGATAAAAACAATAAAGTAACACTACCAGGTGGAAAAAAATTACCACACAATGCCGCACAGCAATTACGATCTACCCACCCGAAGACAATAGAGCCTCAGAAACTAGTGAGGACACTAAGGAGGAGGTCATGAAGTTAATAGACCCCCAGTATTTCAGGAATAAAAATAACAAAAATCATTAGGATTAACGATACAGGGACAAAATCTGAATCTGAGAATCCTGACCTGTAAAAAAAGGGACAAGAGTACCCATGCATTCGGGTAAACCATCTAAAAATACAGAAAGAGGAAAATAACATACCGAGATCGTGTGCAACGGGCTTCAAAACAACTGTTACCGATGAAGAACTAGTCAACTGCATCAAAAAAACAAAATGACCTCACCGAGACTGCCCATATAAAGATACTTTTTATGCTTGGATTACAAGAAAGAGAATAGAATAGACTATGTCATAGAAGTGGATCACATTTCTATACTGGGCTCACACAATGTTACAAATGCCAAAATTTGGCCATATTTCCAAAGCTTGAAATACCTCTACCTCAGTATGTCAACACAGCTCTGGAGACTATAGTTCTAAGGACTGCACAAATTTAGATAACCCCCCCACTTGTGCCAATTGGTGAAAATTGAAGTGCCAGTGGTGAAAATTGAAGATACATCCCACAAAGCAAACGATCAAGCATGCATTGTTTACCAGAGACGACTTCGGAAACTAATTGAGTCCATCTACAATGGAAACGACTAAAAACTGCTTGAATATATCTTCAACGGGCTAAAACACCAACTCATGAAATAAGAATGATAAGGAAGAAACTATTCGTTAACACTGGACCAAGACCCGTATCAAGAGCCTTTGCCGCATTACTTGTGTACAACGAAGACTTGGATATTTTATAAATAAGTAGCTTCACTGACGAGTACATAGCGGTAGCAAAATGAAGATCAACCTCAGTATCTTTATCCTAGGAAGTGCCTACTTCCCACCAAGCCAAGGTATCCTATTATTCCTAACCCAACTCCAAGCCATAGTGGAAAAATTTAAACACAAATAAATCATTGTATCTATGGACTCAAATGCGAACAGCAAAACTTGGTTCATCCCAACAACAGACTCCAGAGGAAACCAACTTGAAGACCTCATTTCACCATTCAACCAAATTATATTAAACGAACCCAGTGAACCGCAGACATTTCATAGCTTAAACGGACCCTCTAACATCGACTTAACTCTGATCAGCGCACCATTACTAGCAAAGGTCAGAGGAAGGAAGGTCATAGGAAACCAGTGACCACAGACTAATCACCTTAAAGCACACCACCTTCACAGATTAGATTTAAATTTGGAAACACGAATTGGGAAAAATTCAATGAAAAATACCTAAATAAACTAACCGTCATCGATAGAGATTTACTCTGGGCCCCATCATCTGAGCATATTGACCTCCGCATAGACAGGTTAACTACAGCAATAAAAGCAAACGTGAGCGAAAGCATACCAAAATTCACTAAAACAGAAAACCAACACCCCTGGTGGACCGTGGAACTTGAAAGCGAAGGTCAATAAACTTCGTTCCGAATGCCAGAAAGGTATAACGAAAGACAAAAATATCCTAAGAAGCAGATACACGGTCAAACTAAAGGAATATAAACTTAAAGTGAAAGAGTCTAAAAAAATCATGGAAGAAGTTCAGCTCCCGAAACCTCGAAGCAAATGCCTGGAGATTCATTTATAAATTGTTCTCGGAAACAATGAAGCTACAAACCATCCTTGGGATAACCCTCAGGGACGACGGAAGCATCCCTTCGTTGGAGGAAAAAATCAAGCTCTCCCTTGACACTTCGCTTCCAGACGACACATTCGACAACGAGGAACACGACCAAGTCAGGAAGGAATCAAAAATAATCCCCGAGTCTGAAAAACTTGATCCTTTTACGTAAGAAGAAGTTCTCCAAGAAATTGGCAAGATTAAACTGAAAAAACACTTGGACATGACCAAATCCACGGCCTCGTTATCAAAAAACTTGTAACGACCATAGCAAATATTTACGACTGTCTGCAGCTATCATACTTCCCCAACAGTTTGAAATGAGGAATCTTACATGCAATTTGAAAATAAAAAGAAAAAGACCATGCAGATCCCAGCTCTTTTGGTCCTATCACACTCCTCCCTGGCCTAGGGAAAATATTTGAAAGATTATTTGAAGAGATAATACAAATAATTCGCGAGGACACGCTGTATCACCCTTATCAATATGGCTTTGAAGTAGTAGCTCAGTGGATAGCTTTCAAGTTTAACATAGATGAAACAGAGTGTTTTTACTTCAAAAACAATCCTACTATATGAAAGTACATTAACAAACGATGAATTATATGGTAATGTTGAGGCATTCTTGTGTAGAATGGTACTCTTCGAATCAGGGATTCGGAGTGATAGAAACAAAAGAAAAAGGGAATCAAAAGCTGGCGCAGGAGGAGAATCAGATGGATAAATAAATTGAGAAATGAAATTCAGAGAAGAGAAGTAAAAACGACTACATGGCACGCAAATGCGGAGGTTGAGTGAGTGCATTTAATGAATAAATGTTCTTAATAATTACTATTAGGGTACAAAATATTAAGCTTAAAATATTCTAGAAAACCAGGAATACCCAGTTATAAGACAGTAATAATAATTGGTATTCTATCGGTTAAGGTAAGTTTTAGATTGACACAAATACCAAATAAATATTTGGTTTCTCCCTACAAAACAAAATCCAGCCAATACCTACTCTACAACAAGACCCACAAAAAATGAACTAAGGCAGAATACGAGAGAAGCCCTCCGATGACTTCTCCCGTGCTGGGAAAAGAGAGGCGGCTCGAGAAAAGGGTGTCTGGAAACATAAGGAGACATCAGACTGAGTTAAGAAAAAATCACATGAGAAGAAGAGATTGGAGAAAAACCTGAAGATCGAAAAGCGGTGCCGGATTTCAAACTGCTAAAATAATGCTAATGATGGAAGCATACATAAATCTGAGAGAGTCGATGAGGGGACCGTAATTTGAGACGTTAATAAAATATGGGAGTAAACCTTGACCAGGGGCAAAGAACATTGTATGGTTTCAGTACTGGAGCTGTGAGAGTAAGAGGCAGACGAAAGGAACTCTATTGAGAGTTAGTGGGATGCAGAAGGTCATGATAGAGGGGAGCGTGTTGCGTAAGCAATGAAGAGTGGAAAAACTCAACGGAAGAGATAAGGAATGTAACAAGGATGCTGAGCAACTTTTAAGAAACTTGTATACTTATTGAGCCACTTAGTATAGTGTTTCAAATGTGTTTTACTTACATAGTACCCTGCGTGCCACCACTAGGGTGCACCACTGGCATGGGATGATCACACATCACACTACTTCGGAACCAAAATAATTTAGCCCCCTACCGCGGTCGGACAACTTTATTCTGATCCCTTAACGTCCGTGGAAAAAATGGCATATTAAATCTATCTGTTCTACACTTAATCTCTCTTATTTTATAAGAATGACCTTTCCTACCGTAGTACAATGGGGACTTTCAACCTCACTGCTAAATAGACCTCCTTCCAAGTTATACAAGAGATTTAATCGGTAATTCAATCTCTGTTCCATGAGTAGTTAACAACCTAGTTGCTCTAATATTTTAAATACGCTACTAAGTTTATCAAGCGTTTTACAAATCTAGCTCCTCTACGCTGCACACGATCCGATTCGGCAAATATAGTAATTCAACTTCGTGAGGGTCCCGTATGCTAGCAACATTCTAAATGAGGCCTAACCAGTTGAACGTGTATCACTCAGGAGGGATTGTGAGTGAAGATATCACCAAAGAATTTAATCGGATCTAAACTTTCTATTTCGATATCCCTGATACAATAGGCGTACGGTAGGGAAACCCTGTTACTCCAGCAATTCGCTGGTTCCCTGTCCCTAGATCATGGGTTTGCCCACGTGATTGGTAAGAGTACATGTACAGGAGTAAATGTGGTTCTATTCCATCTTAAGAAACTTAACTATGGTTTACTTCTACGTACAATACTATATTGGCGTAAAAAGTGCAAAATTTGGAATTTTATTCATTGCGTCTTATTTCACTTACTCGAGAATGCATCACTGCGTCCTTTTTTAAGTTTAACTCTAATTTTCAACTGTCACACCAACATTTTGTAGCATTTCGGTCACCCGCACTGTTACGATAGTACGACTAGAGTGAGAAGACCTGAAGAGAGGTGGAGGGGCAAGGACGTGGGTGGGTGAGGGGATATTGCAGCGAAAACGGACGGAAAGCATTTGAGGATGAAGACAAGAACCAAAGTGCTAACCCCAAGTACAGCTGGAGTAAGGTCCAAAAGGAGAAGAGCCTGCGGACACCAGATGGATGGGGACTGGCTTCGCCCCGGGTAAAGGGCGGAGGGAGGTAGTATTGGGGGAGGGAGATAGATGAGGCAGTGGAGGCAGCGATCGGGGAGAATCAAGAAGCTCGCGCGACGTGGTGAAAGATTCGTGGAAAATGGCGGCGCCGGAGGAGGTGACTGGGAGCTGCAAGGTCGTGGGATGGGTAATCATAGCGCTCGGAGCAATACGCAGAGCAATGATCACGAGGGGCAACAACCGTTTGCTGCATGAGAGAGAGAGAGAGAGGGCGTTAGGAAAGTGGGACGTGGCCGGAGGGTTTTCCGTTAAGCCTCCATGGCAGTCATTCCGAGGGAAAATCACGACTCATGCAAGGCGAGAAGTGCGGAGGACGGTCTTGGCCCTTCCGTTGATTCTCGATATCCGATTCGGCGTTCAATCCCCCAACTGATTTGGTTTTACTGCGTTTCTTTCGCAATCGCCATTCCATCCTCTTGAAATCTTGTGCATCTTCTACAGCTTTTCCCTCTTTCTCTCTCAGGTTTTTAACTAGATCGCCATTTCCGACTGCCTTTATAGAGTCATTCATAATCCAGCGTGCTATTTCTTCAGTTTTTTGGGTGAATATAAAATGCATCCAAATTTAGTTGTACATGATATTTCCGGTGAGGGTATATTTCTAATGCTGCTGGGTCTATGGCGGCATGTTAACGCTGCGAATCGAGCATGCTTGCATTAGAAAACTAAAACTCAACTCCCGTTAGTCTTAAACGTGTCTTCTCTCCTTATTTTTATCCCTGAAGTTAGTATAAATGAATCAATAACATGTTAATCTGCTCCTTTTAAACCGTTAGCATTAGTATTTTAAACGAAAGAATTAACTTGGTAATTCCAAATGAACTTCATCAAAACACGACCTAGGTTTCGACTTTTTGGTATTATCATGACGGCATAATCAGACTATTGACAGCATCATCGGCACTCAGGCCGCCATTTTAACTAATGCCGTTTAAAGTCGAAATCTAGGTCGTATTTTAATATATTATTTTGTGAAGCTACTGCTATGTGACTAGTCTTATTTTAAATACATTCAGTAAATTCTATAAAGTTTCATTTCATCAGTCATTCCATCAGGCAACAAATTTCAGTAGGTATTAATGATATGGATTCAAATATCTGGCTGTATCGGTAACGGTGAGATTTATTTAAGTGAGTTTTAGGTATCTTAAGATTTCTAGAGGGAAACCAAACCTTTTTCAGTGGGGTTTTTGTTAAGTGGACGTGAAAAATAATTTACTCCGCCCGTACACCTATATTTTTTTTGTTTAGCCCGAGTCGTGTTTTATTGCTGGTAACCAAAATAAATGTCTCTTACGTTGATGCGCGTGGAAGACGCGCAGCGAATCGCGAACTAAATCACCGCCGCAAGATGGCATGGCTTTGACCGAATATAATTCTTTTGCTCGGTCCAAGTGTAGAATGAGAAACTCAGTTTGAGCAGCAAAGCCATTGCGCCTTTCCACCATAATGCCTTTGATTACACGTAATCAAACTCCGCAGGCAAGACGCAGACGCATTCATCACCCTACCGATTATTTCCCAAGGACCGAAGGCTCTCATTCCCTCTTGGCAAACGGTCTTCTCTTCACCTACTCCCAACCTTTGACTCGTGTTATTTCTATACTGACTAACTGCTATTTTTAAAGACTCTCGCCGCCCTGCTCAGTTGTAGATTAAAATTAAATTTATTTATCCATTCTTACTTTAGCGAATGCTCCAAGTTGGAACCTCCAACGGCGCAATATCAAGTACAATATGAATCATGCGAAAAGGAGATATCGGTATTTTCCATCATGACATAAGCTTTTAAATCTTACCTCTATTTAAGTATTCGCATCAAAGTACCGCCGGGCCCCACGCCCACGTTTGCATTGAAATTTTACAGACAGATTGATGATAATCGTGAACCGTGTGCACGCTAAAAAACACTTTCATTTTCAAATAAATCATTCGGGAGCATACAAAACGTTATTACTCATAAAACAAGTAGATAAAAATGGAATTATAGCACCATATCATATTCTTTCTCAGTTCTTTCTCAGATTCTTCATTGAAAAATTTAAACGAACCGTATAACTCCAGGCTTAACTTCATGGAAACTTGCCCATATTGGAGGGAAATGATAATTAACAATTCGGATTCCCATCATAGTATCGTATTTTCATCCACACGACCTAGGTTTTAACACTTCGTGCCTCCTCCAGGTCACCTGTGTGTCTCCAGGCATTCCTCAGTGTCACCTGAAGATGACACGAAGGGTAGAAACCCAGGTCGTGTGAATAAAAATACGAAAGTGGATCTCACAATTATTGACTATCATTTCTCTCCAATAGAAATTAAACTTTATGTTTAAGCGTATCTCTTAATTACATCCATTATTTCATCAAGCCCTGAGATACGCTGTTAGCCTGAAGTAGAGAGGAGTCATGAGAGCGTACCTCAACATAAATGAAAGAAACATTTCTGCGCGAAAACACTTGGATATTTTGTCAATTTCCACTATCTTTCAAAATTATTAATGAGAATACCCTAACATGTACACCATTTCCACATAAGCAATTTAATAATAGAAAAACAATGACTGTAAGAAAATTCTCAGATAGTCAATGGACAACAGCGATATAATTCAACTTCAGTAATGTTTTTACCACATGGGTTTATATGCTACATTAATTATTGAACAAATCTTTCTAATTAAGTTGAACATTATCCTATTGAAGACATGCAGTTTCCTTGAATAGTCTCCGAAGGTATATTTACTACACTCCTGCACTGGCGTTATGTATCTATGCAGACTTGAAATGAACTTTGGCCTTCACATTTCGATTATTCGCTCCGAGACTTTCGTCTAAGGCACGACCCGAGCAGGACTCTGAAAACCAGATCAACTCCTAGCCAGTCAAGCTTGATAAATTTCCCGAAAACCTTAGGTTCATAACCCTCCCAAGAACAGGGTTTTACTCTGCTCAGTTTAGAGATTTTATATCGCAACGAATTGATGTGATTTCCGCCATCGGGTCACCTCAAAACAGGATTATCACTGTCCATTTATAAATGCTTCCCAAACGATCGATCGTTTCCTCGGAGTATCCTTGTTGGTAGGCAACGGATCACACTTGGGGTTACTTCAGAATAATCAAGGAATTCCTAGCTACTGCCGTTATATTGAGTAACAGATGGACTGCAGTTGAAATACGAGATCCGTCCCATGAACACGCGAGCCGAGGCCATGAAAACTTTATTTTTCAAAATTTAGTCTAAATCGATTTTTTCCCCTTCAAAGTACTCTCAATTCGTTGCTAAGCACTTAAGATACACTGCCATAATATCAATACCTAGAGGGAAATATTAGCAATGAAATGAGCAGTCTCTCTCGCCAAAATATCCCAGAAATTAGCGGAAAGCGACATGCTCCCTTATTCGTGGATTTCAGATTACGTCATTTTCACATATCCATCCCACTACATTTTGTGCTTTCATCTACATCTACATCTACATAAGTACCCTGCGAGCCACCAAAAAGGTGTGTGGCAGGGGGTGTAGCACCATGAGGGAAGGGTAAGGGTTGAGGGGGTTGGGAGTTAGGTGAGGAAAGGTGGGGGGAACCTGTAGGAAAAAAATATATATATACATATATATATGTATATATACACACATACATATACATACATACATACACACATGCATACACAAATATTCTTTTACAGATTCGGAGAAATAGTATTTACACAATTGCAAATAATTTCTCTTGGATTATACGTACCAAAGTACAAACATACTTAATACGTATATTAGATATAAATGTCTCCGTTTTCATGATTTGGAAAAGTAGTATTTAGATTACCCCTATTTTCGCTTTTCACTTCAAACAAAATTCGCATACAATAGTGAAAAAGAAGTTAAAAACTGAGGTAAAGAGGCATTTTCATTACCAACATCAAGAAAACTGCAACCACGACGCGTCCAAATAGATACAAGTATTATGGTGGCTCACCGTTTAAGTTAGTTTCTGGATAGACACAGAATAAATATGTCTAAAAAATCAATGGGGATAATCAAAGAGCATTATTCAGGAAATAACCCGTTGCATGAAGTGTGCAAATCATTGTCATAATATCTGAATTGGAACCAAAGTAAAGATTGGATTCCCTTCTTAGGAGGGACTAGACTTTGAGTAATGGCTGAGTCGAGTTCTTTCCTTATCTAAATATTGTATACCACTCTGTAAACATTCAGACACTGGGTATGGCAGTCACAATTCATAGAGGAAATCTTTCTTGTTCCATGAACATAGCTTCGAATATTTAACTACCATTACAACGAAATCACCTCATGCATTCTTTCAGGAAACGTTTTTTACGTTCGCTAGTGCCGGCAGGAAAATAAGTACACCAATTCACTGCTGTGACCTTGGGAGGCGTAGTGAAAATACCTCGATCAACCTTATCAGCACTGTTACTCTCTTCATTATTTAATTCCTGAAGAACGTTCTCACTTTTTCCTCTGTCTGTATTTACATCCTTGAGTTTCTTCGTCATGAATTTCGCACCCGCCTCAGATGTCAAAAGGTTTGCATTTCTTCGACAAATAGTTTAAAAAAGTAATTTTGCCTTGGTGCGGGTTTGAAAAAATTGAATCAGCGAGCCCATCTTTACCCTCACTGAAATACACCTCCGAATTCAGTCCAAATAAAACCTTCCCATGATCAGCAGGAAATGATCGTTATTTGTATCTGTGCCAGGGAAGCTCTTACATTAATTTACCTGGTATCTTGTTCTGATTAGGATCTCGTCAATTTTTTATCTCATATTCCATAATAGGGATTCAATCAATAAGATCTTTCTGTCTAATATTCTTGCATCTTAATACATAAATGTTCAAGCTTCAGATAATTCTTCTTATGAAGTCACAAGGAGGAAATAGCATTTTTTTCAACTAGCTCTCATGCAACTTAGCTAATTACTGAGAGATACAGTCAAAAAGTACTTTTAATTCTTTTTCAGCGTATGGACTCTGGGTAGACCTTTCCTTCTCCGCAGCCAACAAATCTCAGCTAGGAATAATAAAGATTGATGCTGTGATTATATTTTACTACAAGAAATCGAAAAAAACGTGATTGTAGATTCACCGTGTTTATAGAACTATCAAGTGTGGACTTTAATCTGGTCGCTAAAGATCTTAAAGTAGAGTGTCTCTATGAATCAAGTGGTATGATTTGAACGTACAGATTTTCAGACACAACCTCGGACAACAAGAATCTGAACCTTACTGTCATTGCAACCCTGCCATAAGCATATAAACTTAAGCAATTTTTTCATGGATTTAATTTTTATCTATTGATTATTTGAAAGATTCCCTACAAAGTAGCTAGTTTTTAAATGATTATTTTGTGACCCTTTCTCGTCAGGAATTCTAACAATTTTAATTTGCTGTCACCAGTCACTTCGAAAAACTTAGAAATTTTTTGGATTTAGCATTCCATCCAAGGTAAATAGCATGTTATGCTAATAAAACATAGTTTCGACACTTTCCAAACAAGCTTTTAAAAGGAATGAGCGGACAATTTTATGAGACTTTATGTCTGTAGCTTTCAATCTCAAGACTTGCTAACTTAATTCCGGAGCTAAACCAGATACCGTCTCATGAGGCTGATTGCATGAATGAACTTTGCGTTTCAATGTAATTTCGCAGGCGTTTTAAATAGATCAAAATTTTATCTGTGTACGGAGATTGCTTGGTAGAAAGACACTAATGTGATTTACTTGTCACATTCGCTTTCTTTGACAACTTTTCCAGGTATATGATACATTGAGGTAAAGAAGAATAATATCGGAGCACACGAAACTAAGTTCCAAATAGTCCTCCTCATTTAGTCTATGCCTTAAGATTTCTATGAGATAAGGAGATCCTTATACTTTCTCTTGGGTGGGCGAAGTTGATTTTTCTGGTTAACAAAATATTTGTGCATTACTATTGATACCTGAATTGTAAAGGCCAGGGTGGCTTCAGTGGCAGCGGGAAAATATTCTCCTCTGACAACCCAGAGGTTGCGGGTTCGATTCCCACGTAAGTGGATTTACCCCTCGAGCTGAATGTTTGTGGTGGTCGCTGTTCATGTATATAGTTCGGGGTAAAAGGCTGGCTGTTCTCGCTAAAAATGATACACTTTCAGACCACTCGAATACCGAGCAGTAGGTGCAACATGTGAGCGAGTAATAGGGTTGAATACAGTCTTGTGAGAAATTGTGCTCGTTTTAAATGTGATCCGAAGCGTGACAAGTACTAATCGACGTAACTATGGAAACGAAAGCTACCTTTTTGTTCACTTTCGTAAACAGGCCGCCAAAACAGTCAGATGATTCTGAGAAGTCGGATAGAAAGTAAACTGAGGGAGGAAGGAGCTTCATCAGACCTTCTTACCTAGAAGATACGAAAAGAGGAAGGGCGGGAAGCCTTGGCTGGAAAACCAGAAGGCATGTTTTAATGGGAAAAGAGTAATTGATTCAGGAAAAATGATTTACAACCACTCCACCCGGGATTGGCGCTCGTGGCGTTCTAGGAGTTCGACTTCACACGTGCGCAGTACTTAGGAAAGAGCAATTAGTGGAAATAAAACCACTCGCCCTCCGGTGCCGTTGCCCCATAATCAGGACCTAGCGGTTCAATTTCCCGCGGTGCACTTGCAATTCTAAGGTAATGTAAGGCACAGGAATGAGCCGCGGGACACGGGTGGGGGAAGCTCTGCTCCACAAAGGATAGAGGAGAGAACATTATACAAGCGATTAGAGGGAGGAGAAACAACACTTGCTTCCTAGCACCGAATGTTAAGTCATGATAATTTATTCCTGGGAAGTTTTAACAAAACCACGTTTAAAGAGACACAGCTTGGTGACCCTGAAGTGACCGTTTTCAATGAGTAATTTTATCCCGCCTATTCCCCATCCTTGTACCACTGTGACACTAGAGCCCCCTTCATATTTCCTTGTTTCCCTCCTCTCCTTGTGGAATGCGAAGGATTTACGGTTTCCTTTTCCAGATGATAATAAAGATTGTTATGTTAATGCATCAATACCATGGACATTAGACTCAGAGAAACTGCGATTCTCAACAATAGCCTGTCATCTCTATTCCTCATCCTTCCCTCTTTTCTTTTCCTCCAATACTATTTCATATATTTGCTGCCTCTTTTTTCTTTCTTTTTCTTTGCGTTTTCACTTTTCACTTATACTTTTGCGAGGTCAATTAGGTCCTCCAATAAATGTTTTTAAATCCTAACTAATGACATCTCGACACTCACTCGACATTTCAAGATTTATTCCATTCTTTGCATTTTTTACACCCATTCATTGAAAGGTGGCATACAGAATTACATATGTAAAAATACATACATATAATATCTTCGAAATATAACGCTCTTCGGCGACGCACGAATTTGTAAAAACACTGATATACGAGAGATTTAAAAGCATAGAAACAAAAAGAAAGGGCACTCACCTCTGTAGTTTTGCCATTTCAACCGCTCGACCGTCATCATGTGTGTGTGGCATTGGTGGACTTGGAGAATGCCTTCGACAAATTCAAATGGAACAAGATGTTCAAGATACTAGAAGCGCTTGGATTTGACTACACCGACAGAAAAATTATCCATCACCTCTACAAGAATCAGGTTACAACAATGCAAACGAAAAATGGAAGAAAAATAAAAACCAAAATAAACTAAGGAGTAAGACAAGGATGCAACCTCTCGCTGGCAATATTCAACGGAAAAATGGATGAAAAGCGTGTTGAGCGGTAGTGGAATGTTGAAGAGGGTAATAGAGGGGAGGATGTTGGGAAAACGAGGAAAGGGTAGGAACAGGATAGGGATGTTGGACGGGATGAAGGGAGGAAAGAAGTACACAGAGACGAAGAGGGACCTGATGTAGAGTAGGTTTTCTTAGGAGCCACAAAATATTTATTTGATAGTTGTGTCCATCCGAAAACCTACCTTAACCGGTAGATAACCTAATAATGACCTGGAAGAGGCAATGAAAGAAACACAAGAATTGGGCATCAAAGGAGTCAAGAAGAACGGAGAGGAAATCAACATGCTCCGTTTTGCAGACAATATAGCAGTAGTGGTGGACACGCGAAAGGACCGGCAAGCAACTCTAATCCCTGGGGGAACTTAATATAAATATTAATAAGAAGAAACTAAAATCCTTGTGCGCGGAAGGGAGAAGCTGAATGCATATATCACAATTCGAGAGGTGAAACCAGATCAAGTGGGATCCTTCATCCCACCTGGATAGCAGCATAACATGGGATGGAAGACGTTCGACCGATATCATGCAAAGAATAGCCCAAGCTAAGAACGCATTCATGAAGAAGAGACATTTACTATGCTCAAAGAACCTAAGGCTGGAAACAAGGAAAAAATTCATTAAAACTTTCGTGTGGAGCATGGCGCTCTATGGTTCCCAGACTTGGAACATTGGAAAAGGGGGCCAGCGAAGAATAGAAGCCTTTGAAACATGGTGCTGGAGGAGAATTCTGAAGATTAAATGGCCAGATAGTAAGGAATGAGAAAGTATATAGAAGAGCAGAAGAGGATAAGACCATATTGAGAACTCTACGGCAAAGAAGAAATAGATGGATTGGATACACTTTAAGAAATTAGGAATATAATAGAAGGAAAAATAGAAGGGAAGATTCCACAAGGAAGACCAAGAGACATGTGCATAGGAAAAATTAAGAAGGACGTGAAACAGAGAATGTACCAGGGATTGAGAGAAATTACATTGAATTACTTTTATCTTAATTGGTTTCCTTTGTGGATTCAGTGAGGTCACGTAAATCATACTGAACACCAAATTTCATGCATAACATTTACACTCGTTGTACTACGAGGGACATGGTATTTTTAAATCATGCGACTGCAAATAAGAGGATGAAATTCGATTTTCAAATTTCCTAGGCAGCACTAAATGTCAGAATATTCAACAAGATTCACTCAAAATTTCACCTCCAGCCAACTTAAATTATTTTTGCAGAACGTTGAAAACATTACTCTCTATAATTCTTTGGTTAAAACCTTTCACTGGCTTCCATATCTCCTGTAGTGCTCGTTCACTCCCGTTTATGCAATAATACCCACCATCGAGATCTCCAGCAATCAAATAAATTTCTCCCCGATAAAAATTTAAAATGCTTCCTTATCCATCGTCCTTTTGAGTCACTACAGCGCGTGATTGCATCGTCTGAGTATGACATTATAATTCTCAAGTCTCAAAATTTAGCAAGATTCAGTTGCTCCACCGGAATTCATTCAAGCAACTCCTCAGGTGGACGTGAAAAAACCGTACAAAGAGTACGGACGAGGAAAATAAAAAATGTTTAAAAAATGCAAATGATCGTATCTACAGCCAAAGTAAAAATTATAAGGACACAACTCCAAGGCCGTACTCAGTGTGAACAAATTAATGAATAAGGTGGAACCAAGTGTAGAAATTAAAATATTTACCAACAGTTAAAAGGAGGAGGGGTGTCAATATTTTTTAGATTTATTTTCAGATAATTATATTCCATTGCCTTTTACGATCTAGGTCCGGTTTAATATAAACTATATGTTTTATTACGACCTACCAGGGATTCAAACCTCTCGTTAGTCCAGGCTGCGTGCGTGCGTCTGGCTCAGAAGGCTCGCTGTGTATCACAAACCCGAGGAGGAGAGAGTTTATTTAGACTAACCTTTCCTCCTTTTAGCTGTAATCTTTCAATTTTATCGTTATATCCCACCTATATTACCGCTTTTTTGTCCACAAAGACCATGACCTTAGGGTTATTTCCGTGTAACAAAGTTTATAAATATTCCAAGCGACGCACGGGTCATTTGTCAAGCCCGCCCCTGTCGCCAGCAATCTCCTCAGCAGCGGCGATGAAGGGAACGCACGTACACCACCGACAAGGACCACTCGGGATCCGAGACGTTCTCTCTGCTCCATCCCCCTCCACCCCCGGGTCCCCCGGCCAGCCCCCACTGCTCCTCGACCCCGAGAGGCTTCCCATGCGCGCCCCTGCGCCGCCGCCCCTTGGAATGCACTATCCTGGAATCCAGGGTCGGCGTAGGAGGAGGTGTTGGGGAAAGCGGAGGAGGAGGGTTCATTCCCCCCCCCTCTCCCAAGTCCCCACCACCCATGCTCAAACTTTTCTCGCTATTTAGTTAAAAAAATAATCTTCGAGAACCTTGAACGAAATTTACGGCATAGAAAATTCAATGTTCAATTTGAATCGATAAAGAAGATTCATTTAAAGTCCTCGTCCATAGAACCCCAGTCTAAAATACCTCGCCAGTGCATTTTTGCGTTTTTGCAATGTGATTGAATGTAATTAATCAATTAAGCACTTAACGCGTGGCGATACGCAGCTGAAGAAAAGGCAATGTATGATCATTCTGATTTTTTTAATCATCAAGTGACTGGTTTAGGTTGGGACACTTATAAAATAATCAAATCATGCATTCAACGATGCTGTCGGCGCTCATTCCGCAATTTGATGGAGAACAAGCACTTTAAAAATGGCTTCAAAAGTAGTGCTGACGTAAAATTTTCGCTTCTTATGATTTTCTCTATCGCTTGCGGCAAATTTATAATTGTTTAACAAATTAAATAGTTGTGAACCTTGTCAATTTTACTCGTATTGTTCCGTTGTTTACAGTGAACAAAGTTGTAATAATTCTCACCAATGATTGATTATTCTATTGCGCTAAACTCTCTTGCGTAAAAAACAACTTTTGGAGAGTGATTGTTTGGATCCTGCTCACGCATGCACGATGCACGATGTTATTTGCAGAGTTTTCCGGTAAAATCTTAATCATATCGTGCGATAGGAGCTTAATAAAATGGTGCCCCACGTCATTAAGCTCTTGACTATACTCAAATTAAAATTAGAGATATTAAGTTTAGGGGAGGTAGATTTAAGGTGCCATTTTTTCCGCGAACGATGAGGGATCAGAAAAACAGTCCGACCGCAGTAGGAGTAAAAATATTTGAATCAAAATTAGTCTAATTTGAATGAATAACTGATCGTAGCATTTTTCCACTTGATAACATTTATTTTACCAAATTAAAAATATTCCACCAATGGTAAAATAAACTTTATCACGTGGGAAAGTGCTACGACCAGTTATTCATTATGTTCGACATCCATCCAATCACGCCGGAAGCTACTCAATTTAGTCTAGTGTTTATTCATCCCCTGCCACACTGCGGTGGCTTGCAGGGTACTAAAAATTACCAACTACGGTCCACGAAGCACGACAAAATTGGTGACGTATTCTCTGGTGCTCGGCTCAACTTTATGGCATTTGCATAAGAAGTGAATGGTAACTACGGCCGTATGAAAATTATGGGAAGAATCAAGCCTTGTCGTACTCTTAAGATTTAGACTAATAAGAGTTAGGCTGGGTTGGTTGTTCCCATAATACATATACATGGAACTTTGATGATGAAATGTGAAAAACAATAACTTCGCTAGTTCCACTGAATTCCAATTCAGCGCACCTTTCAAAGTTTTTATTTTATGTTTTTCAAATTTGACCTTAAAAAGGTGATATATTGTTTTATCCATTTAGCCGTAGAATTTATAAATCTCTTGGATTTTACCAGTTGCACCGTTCCCCATTAAAATTGACAAAGGAGTAATGTGATGGTAAAACAATTTATGAACTCATTATAAACCAAAGTAATTCACAGAGAGACCATACATGGAGTTGAACGCAATTATGCCCGCACTTGGTAATCTTTCTTTACGCCCCAGAGCCCATATGCCTCGTTCCGTGGGGTGAAAGGGGCGGGGTGGGCCAGTGATCGACCGGCTGGGGGCTAGCAAGGGGGATGAGAGCAGGGGGGAGGAGGAGGGAGAGGGAGGAATGGGAGGGAGGAGGGAAGGCACCTGCACCACACCGCGCGGCACCCATCTCCGCCCCGCGGTTTAATCCATTCGGCACACGGAAGGTCCCCGTCCCACACACACACAACACGTCCCCCCGTCTCTCGGAGGGAAGGGTCGGGAGGGCCCCCAAATTCACCAGAACCAATTCCAAATTCCTTAAACCGAAGAAAGAAGGTGCCTTCACGCCCTCTCCCCTCCCCCCGCCCTCACTCACGCGGCCACAAAAGACGGCGGAGAGAGCAATCCTCCCTCCGAATTCGAAAGCGTGGAATGACGGGGGGAGTGGGTGGCGGTGGGATGGTTTGGGGAAGGGAAGGGGGGCGAAGGAATGTTTCAGGGACGAGGATCTCAGGGGGGCCCTTGAAGAGGGGACACAGCATACTGTCCCGCCGACTGCGACAATGTTAACGCGCACACAATCTTTTTTTAAAACATTGAAATGGCGTGAAGTCAACATGCAATTATTCCTGACCGCAAAGCGACTAAAATATTTCCAGGTGAAATTCAAAGAGAATTAATTCCTTGCATTCCATTTAATTTATTTTTACGTTTCGTATCTAGTTAATATCATTCTCTTTTATAGCTGTCAATACTAGTACCTACCATATTTTTTATTTTAAATATATGAATTTAACCGTAAAATCTCCGCGGCCTTTCATGATCCTCCCGGGTGACAACGCTGAAAACGAAATAGGGAACGGTTCACATACCAAAATTTGCAGGCATACATATTAGACGCACTACCAAGTTTTGAAATTTGAAATTAAAATATCAGACATTTTGATCAGGAATCAAATCGGAATCTAACGACCGAGAACGGAGTTTTGGTGTCGAATATCGCCAGGACCAAATGATTTTTTTCCTCTTTGAGAATGTCCTCACCCCAGTGCAGGTACTTTGTTACATCAGTATATGTCTCTAAGTAACATCCATAAAATAATATAATGAATTATTATAATTATAATAAAGCTAATTCTATCCACCGAAACTTACGATACATCATTGAATTATTGAATTGATACCGTAACTTAGGCTTACAACATCACATACAACATACATTAACCGGTGCATCGTCCCGATCTCCCACTAGTAGTACTAGTTTTAGGGAGGACGACCGACAGCCGAGGTCATTTGGGCCATTAGCAATGGATAGGAAAAGATGAAGGGTGGAGAGAAACCCGGCGTCAGCATTAGCTTACTCTAAACGAAAGGCGCCAAGGGGTCAAACAATTTAACGTCCCATCCGACGGACGTCGTATTCACTCGAAGTGCTCTCTACAAAGCACCTGAAGTAGGGATCGAAATACTACTGAAAAATATTTGTTGTCTCCAGGATTTGAACTCTCTGTGACAAGTCATTATGTTAGCCACCAAGGGGCAGCCAACGTTGGAATTGTACGCTACGTTTTTGTCTTTACAAATACAGATTCGATATTCTGGTGTAGACTATTTGCTAAATAGTCTCATTTGAACACTGCAGTTCTTAAATATTTGGCAAAGCGTCAAACCAAAAATTTTTAGTTTTTACATATTTAGAAACTCAATTCAGGATTTCGCCATCTTCATGGACACAAGTGTAATTAGTGGCAATATCCTCGACTAAAACAAGACATGCGGCTATTGCAAACTAATATAGAGCCCAACCATTACCAATCGACAACTAATATATGATGGGATACCATCGATCTTCCCAGTGAACTCATGATTCCTACGAGTCAAATCCTATGTATGTATGATTACGACATAAATCTATTCATCGACAACTTTGGAGACTCCAATTCGAGATCCCTCTCCGTTAATCAAATAAGTACGAACGTAAAAGACTACAAGGACCGACTGGTGAAAAACTGACAACGTCCGACTCCGCCCGCTTCCCTGCAACCATTGGGTTACCACGGACACAAAACCCTCCCGAAATTCCCTCCCGTCCTTGGTATCCTCCTATGATTGGTGCGGGCATTGGCTGAGAGGGAATAAGGTGAGGAGGGGGGTAGTTGACGCCGTTTCCAGGAAACTGAAGGGAGCAATTTCGTCGCGCAGAAGGCGCAAATGGCTGGAGAGAGTGAGATAAATAGGTAGATGCCGAGGCAATGGATGGGGTGGAGGGAAGTGATTGGAAATTCTTCCTCCCTTTGGCGAGAGGATCGGTGGGCGGGGGTGGCGGAGAGTGTTGAGAGGGAGAGACAGGGGACGACATTCCAAAGACTCCGTTTAAATTGGTTATTCGGGTGGCGGCAAAGTCGAGTTGGAGGGTTGGGTGGGGGGGGGGGAGGATTGATCGCCTCTCACGCTCCATCCAATCTTGTAATGAAGGATTTCAGTCGGAGGATATGCGAGGGTGAAAGGGTGGGGGAGGGAGCATTGGCAACTAGAATCCATCGCCCGCTCCCTTTCACGCTTGCATGGTCAAAGCAAATGGAGGGCTTCGTTTCCTAAAGGCAGCAAATTAATTACACCTCATTTCGAAGGAAACAAAATAACTAATCACTCAAAAACTTAAAATATACATCAGCTAGGCATATACCTACCTCTTTCCGGAATCAACCTAAGGTAATTGGAAGGAAATGTTTTCGGTAACCTGTGGTTATGCGTTCCGGGATTTGCTCTCATCAATTAATTGTCGATAAATCATAATTTTTCACTTTTATTTTTCACCATCTGGAAATAATGAGTTCAAATTTAGTTCAACCGAGCCAAATTGAGAAAATAGTCGTGCTCTGATTTTCGCACACTACAGCTATTCCTGGCAGTGATGGCGACGGGTTTAATCATGACCGGGGACTATAAACCCGAATTGATGGACAAGTTGTGCGTATATAGAAAAGCCCTTGTCCATTACCCGTCCCTCCAAACGGGTGCCTAAACACGGACGCCCCCGATGAAACCCGGTTTCACAAAACCGGTTTCTCGTGTTTTAGGATTTCCTAAAAGTCAGTTTTTCTCAGAAGTAAAGATTTATAAAGTTCATTTATCTCAAAATTGAGAATTCGAAAGTGTTTACGCAAACATTTATGGAAAATATTTAAATTTCCTTTGTTTCCGTGAGCGAATGGCCAATGGCTAGGTTTGGATATTACTAAGCTCCTCCGAATTATATTTTAAATTCGATTATCAATAACTACCACAACCAAACAGTTTCAAAAAGGAGACGAATCATTTAGGTAAGCTGTTATCCTGTCCAAAATAAGAAAGTTGCTCACAGTATCAAAAGGGATTTCTGCCACCTCTAGACTACCGAATCGGGACACTGGGAAGAATTTGTGAACCAAAGTTTTATAGCCATTAGGACTTTTGAACCAAAAGTCTTTCGATATTTTAAGTCCGGATTTTTACGAAACAAATATGCGGAAAGACTGGATGGGCGGTATAATTAAGTATACCACGTTCATCCAAGTGGTCAATGAATACGGAAACCAAACGGGAAGGTAATTTTGATAATGACTAGCAAACGTTGAAACCAGTTAATTTGTATTTCAATAAATACGCGGTGAAAATTACAAAAGGTACTTTTCACTCATTATCGAGTAGTGGTAGTGGTTTTAGGGAAGCTGACCGACAGTTTAGGTAATTTGCGCAATTAGTGATGGATGGGAAAGAAGGAAGGGTGGAGAGAAACCCAGCATCGGCATTAGCCTGCTCTTAACGAAAGGTGCCAAGGGCTCCGCAGTGTAACGTCCCATCCGACGGACGGCGTACTCACTCAAAGTGCTCTCCACAAAGCACTTCAAGTAGGGATCGGAATACTACTGACAAACATACGTCACTTCCAGAATTCGGACCCTCTGGGTGGGGCCATTACCGAATCCGGTAAGTCTCAATTCGTGACTTCACGGAAGAACTCACTGCGCCATTGAGTTACGCTGCTAGAAAAATATTTGGCGTCGACAGAAAAAAGACAGCCGTAAAATAATAAGCTTTAACAGAACATAAGTAAGTAAAAAAATATTTAAGTTCACATCGGGAGGACTAACTTAACAACAAAGTTCGCGGAATTTGTGTTGATGGACACGATTCGAAAGACTTCTGGACCTGGGCATTGAAAACTCTCTCAATGTCTGAACTGAGTTTGCAATAAACCGATGCTCTGTAAATAAATGTACCCCTCGATTACCCGTGATCACGAAAATGACCGAGTATATAATGATTATTTGACAAAAATCACATTTAGTATAATATTTGTTTTCAATTTTGAATTATCTCCTGTATCGAATTATTTGCATGTGATAGTTAATGGATAAAATGTTCACAAATGTTGTAGAAAACTGTTTTCCCGGACGTGAATCTCAAATCAGGTGAGATAATTTCACAATGAAGAGAGTACGTTTGTAAATTCATCAATAATGCGAAATATATTAATTACTGTTGTTTGCATGCATTTAGTGCACCATTTCTAAGTGAAGTGTTGATCGCTTACACTTATAATAAAACAAATTTTGTTATATGCTAGCAAAATTGACAAAATGAATCGAAACAAATCGTAACAAGTATATACAGTGAATAAATGCAAATTTTTTATCGCCACTTTCTGCACTTCATAGCGATACGCCGATTTTCTATTCCATACTATTAAAGCAGATATTTGCTAGAAGTGACCGAAAATTAGCGCCGCCGTCATAAATCTAAGACATCTATACTCTCACATCTGGGCCTCAAATGAAGTTCGGCATTTGGAATTTTTTCCCAGTAGAAGATTCAAATGGTACCGCTTTCAGAACACTTATGATTATGTTTCGTGAAAATCTGGGTCTTTTTGTAAATTATCTAATCCCTGGTAGTTACACCTCGACTTTCTAATCGTGTTTCGACGATGCTCATTGATTCAACATCCTCACCACTTTCATCCCCCCCTCCTATTCTCCTCAAGGTATGCATCAAATCCTTCCATATCATACCTACATTTGCTCTTTCGCTGTCCACATTAAGCGGCAAAACATGCCATCTAGCAAAGATATGAAGCCCGTTGAAAAAATAACTCAAAACTTGTCATTTGATATTTCTAGCCTTAGGCACGAATCATGTTTATTAAATTTTTATTCCATAGGTGGCGGTAAAGATCGCAATCAGTTACAAAGGCGTACTAGGCGGGTTCCGAAAGTAAAGCAATTAAATTTCTCGCGCCGCTCCTCTTGAAGTAGGTGGAATAAACGCTAAGCTTTGCCACAAAACCGGTCTCAGCACTCTCCAAGCTGTTGAAGGAGTAAGTTATTGTAAACCTCTGCGCGCCGACCGTGTCACGAAAAAAATGAAATTGACGATTGGGCAACTTTACGCGATTACTAAGCTTTATACTAAACTGAAAAAATCTCTTGAAGAGACTAACAAAATGAATCGTGAGGTTTACGGTGACTCTGCTCTGTCCTACTTGCAAGTTTAGATGTGGTTAAAGGCCTTAAAGGAGGGCCGGGAAAAGGTTCACGACGAAAAACGCCCTGGGCGGCCGTCAACCACCAAAATCGACTACAATCTGGCTCGTGTTCCACAATTGTTGGACTCTGACCGTTGAGTGAGTTATTATTATTAGGTAATCTACCGTTTAAGGTAGGTTTTTGGATGGACACAACTATCAAATAAACATTTTGTGACTCCCCACCTATCAAACTAATCTATATCAGGTCCCTCTTCATCTCGGTATGCTTCTTTCCTCCCTTCATCCCGTCCAACATCCCTATCCTGTTCCTGCCCTTACCTCGCTTGCCCAACATTCTCCCCTCTATTACCTTCTTTAACATTCCACTACCGCTCAATACGCCTTTCATCCATTTTTCCTGACTCCATAGGATTTCTCTCAACAAACCCCTCTCCTCGCCCACCATCTCTAGTACTTCCTCATTTGTTTTCCTTTCGGTCCATTTTACCTTCTCCATTCTTCTCCACACCCACATTTCAAAAGCCTCCAATCTACGTCTATCCTCCTCCTTCAGTGACCACATTTCCGCGCCGTACATAGCTACGCTCCATATCAGAGTTTTTACGAGTCTTGTCTTAACATCCCTACTCAACGTCCCCGTCATCAACTCCCTCCTACTTGAGAAAGCCTCCTTGCCTAGCGCAATTCTTCTCCTTACGTCCCTACCACTTTGACCGTATTGGTCCAAAACACTTCCGAGATATGTAAACTGTTCTACCTGCTCTATTTTTTCCCCGCCTATTTTAATATTTGGCTTAGCCTTTTTCTTTCTGGAAAATCGCATAACCTTTGTTTTATTAATATTGATTCTCATCCCATATTTATCGCACTGAACCTCCAATTCACTCAGCAATGCTTGCAACCCCTTGGCTGACTGAGCAACTAATGCTTGGTCATTAGCAAACCTAACCGATTTTACGAATTCCCCTCCGACTTTCATTCCTACCTCCAGTTCTTCCCATGCCTCTTTAATCATTTCCTCTACATATACTTTGAACAGCACCGGTGACAATGGGCAACCCTGCCTTACCCCTCTTCCTAACACTGCCCATCCGGACTCTCCGTTCCCCACTCGCACTTGAGCAGTCTGAGAAAAGTACAGGTTGCGGATCAGTCTCCTGTCCCTCCAATCCATTCCTATTTTCTGCAATACACGCATTAATTTTTCCCAATTCACTCTATCAAACGCTTTTTCGAAATCTACAAAACAGGCAAAAACGTCCTGGTTGTGTTCTATATTCCTCTCAATTAGTGATCTCATTACTGCAATGGCATCACGCGTACCTCTTCCCTTCCTAAACCCAAACTGATCATCCCCTAAGTAATCATTTGCCTTACTCTCTATCCTTTTGTTGATGATTCTGAGAATAACTTTAGCTCCGTGGGATATCAAATTTATTGTTCTGTAATCCTCACATGATATAGACTTTGCCTTTTTTGGAATAGGAACTAACACCGATCTCACAAAATCTTCCGGCCAGATCGTTGAGTGAGTATCAATGTTGTTTTCAATGAACTGAACTTGTCCTCTACTGTTGTGTTTCCCATTCTTACTTAAGATTTAGCGATGAGGAAAGCTCGTGCCTAAGGTGTTGTCAGACGACCAAAGGACCACCCGAGCGGAAATTTCAAGTGAACTTTTGCAACATATTGAAAATGAACCTTGTTATTTGGACAACTTCATCACTGGTGATGAATCCTGGGTTTTTTAATACGATCCAGAAACAAAACATCAAAGCTCTGAGTGGTACACCGACCAGTCCCCAAACCCAAAAAGGCAAGGATAAGCAAATCAAAAGTGAAAACAATGCTCATCTTCTTTTCCGACATAAAGGAGTGGACTATAAGCAGTTTGATTCTCAAGGGCTGACAGTTAGTGCTACCTACTATGCGGCTATGCTGGACAGACTCCAAAAAAGGGTCATCAGGACGGGAAATGACATATCCACTACCTGGCAACTCCATCACGACAACGCGCCTTGCCACAGTCTTGACACTTGCTACGAGTTCGCGAGTCATTGGCCAAACACCAGTTGCCAACGCTGCCCCATCCCTCCATAGTCCTGACGTCGCCCCTTAATTTTGTTCCCTCGGATTAAGGCAGCCATGAAAGGAACCCGTTTTTCGCCCATAGCAATCCAGTCAGCCGTGACGCCGACCTTGCGAGAGGTCCCCGAAGACGCCTTCCATGGCGTGTACCGATCATTTCAGAGTCGTTGTAAAAAATGTGTATAGGCCCAAGGACAGTAATTTGAAGAATTTTAAGTGTTTGCACAAATCTGTTCAATAAATTACTTAAAAACATTATTGCCTTATTTTCGGAACGCACCCTGTATAAGTAAAAATGCTTGCAATCATTTGACACTAGGCAAACCTGTTTTTGAAATGATCCCTCGCTTTCGCGAGAGGTTCCCAAAAAATGGAAAGAGCTTAACCGAAACGTTATACACCGTTTCGATAATATGAAAGAATTATCATCTTCCCACTTGAGTTAGAAATACAGATGTTACAGTAAAGCTATAGAGATCTCTTTTGTCCTAAATTAATATTTTGCTACCCTCGCAAATCAAACTGAGTATAACTTCCGTTTTCTGAATCCTTACCTTTCGAACATCCCTATTTTTTACTTAATTTACGTCTTGACCGTTAGCCCTTCTTACCCTCTGACATTCATACGCATGAGCATGTTAAATGACGCATATTGTGAAATAGCCCGTGTGACCGAGGCGAGAAGTTTGCAATTTCCAGGGTGAATGGTCACATTACCCCCTCCATTAAATTTCCAGCGCAAATATTTCACGCGAGCTTACGAAACATTTTTTGTTTTTCTCTCTCTCCAACATAACAGTCCAACTGTTTCATTTAGCAACGCCGACATCTCTGAAATTCTCACCTCACACTTGCTGCAGCCCGGAGCCCCTGTTGCATTCCAATGGCGAGGTCGCCCCTCAATCCAAGAGGAGTTCGCAGCAATTGCATCTTACATGCACACCATTAACACGGACGAGCGAACAGGAGAAGACCAAGGACGCTCAAACAAGCGACGAGCGTAAAACCGAGAGAGAGAGAGAAAGAATTGAGGATGGGAGGAATCTGAATCCAAATTCAAAAAGTCACAAATGCAATTTATGAAGATTATTTTTTTTTAATGTTTGAAGTTAATAGGAATTCCCAGGAGCGATTATTCAAGCGATTCCAAACCCATGTTCAGTCAGGATCCACAAGTTAGCATATAGGGAGTAGGATATGATCTGCCAATTACAGGCTTCTGTGGGAGAGTTCTGGATTCGAATTCAAGGTAATGACTCCGCACAACTCCCTTTAAAACCACGCGGCAATGTCTTTTGGTTAATTGAAAATCGTAGGAAATCGAATGGTGGCACCTGAAAAGGCAACGCCCCCTTGTCACCAGTTAACATGGGTGCTTCATTCTCCACATAGTTCAATTCGGGATGCCTCTACGCCAGCCAATCTAAACCAATCGGGTTGATTTCCGATCAGAGTAATGGGGTGAGACTTGCGAAGATGTGACGACCCACTGCTGCCCTTCGACGGTGGAGTCTTTAGGTGCTGATATTTTAAAGGCACCCTTCTCCAGTCAACACGCGCATGAATTCCAAGTCATGTGAAACTACGTTCATGAACTATGAACGAAGAAGAAAACTGACCTTAAAGAACTCATTCGTTCCCATCAACTCTATTTCGAGTGCCAAGATTTTCTGTCACACCTTTGAAGTTGGACCGGTAAATCTGAACCAATGCGTACGTTGCATTAATTAAAATAGCCGGAAAACATGAGTTGGCATTTTGCTAGATCCAAAATCTCTAAGATGGCTGCGAAAATCAATAGGTTAAACGGAAAATCGTCAGAAAAATACAATTGGTCCAACAAGGCGCTAATTTTCTCAATAAGTGTTGGTATTTCCAACATCTATAGTTGAATTTTCCATTTAAACTTCAGAATCGAATAAGGTTCTCGTTACTGAGGTAAAAAAACAAAACAATGTATCTTTTCACCAAATTTTCATTACGAACAGGAGTTTGGAAATAACTTTGCAGCTTCCACATAAAATAACTTATTTATTTTCTACTAGTTTCGCTACACTGTAGCATCTTCAGGAACGTACGTCAACCATCAGTCACATCAAATTTTCATTAGGTACGACGACTAGTTTCAACGCATCGATGTCATCCTCGGGTAACTGAGGATGACATCTATGCGTTGCAATTAGTTTTATCTAAAAAACATTTGATGAAAAGATACATTGTCTTGTTTGTTTGCTACAGCGTTCATGGATTTCCACAAAGTTAAGCCTGAATGCATCGAATGAGCAACTCTTTGGTTAAGAACGCAATTTTCGATCGGAATTCACTTCAAAAAGTTACATTTATAACTTTAACTTGAACTTGAATATCTAGGTACCGAAATACATAAATATTTGCTTCAATTAGTAATACACTCAATTCCCTCCACACCGCTAATACGAGGTCTATGTCCCCATCCTCAGACTTGACGGCATGTACATATTATAAATTGGAAAAAATTTTTCGACCAAAATGGCCGACCAAAGTATATTTAGAGTGTAGGACAGTCAGAGATGGACGATCGGCTAAATTGGCTGCCGAGTAGACGTATCACCAGGTCACAAACAGTCTGTCACGGTTTCTTTAACTCCTGCCGCGGCACGGCCAGGACAGCATTGGTTGTCAGTGTACATTAAAATGTTTGCGCTATTGGTGCAAGAAAGTAACACATAGGATAAGCCTAATAAGTCCGCGGTCACCTACTCTTGGAAAATAGGAATTTCATGAGTAAAACGAGAACATCATTTATGGCTGCTATCTAGATTTATCACCGATAATTTGAATTCAAAAACTGATTACATTAAATAATATTACCTTAAGCCGTAAAGAGTTTTTAACAAAACTGTAAACAGAAAAAGAAGCGGAATGTTAACATTGGTGGGTTGATTTACGAGGAAATTAATCCCTCGCCATTGATCAGACAAATATTCAAAATAGTAAAACGCTGACATTTACACAGGGGGAAGGGGTGGTATTTCCCGAATAGGTTCGCAAGGAAATTAAACCTACTGCCAGGGACCTTCACTGCTGCTTCGGGAACTTTCAAATACACGCTCAGTCACACTGGTTAGCCCTAAGAGGCGTTTTTCCCTCGCCAAGGACAAGCTCTGGAGACCGAATAGATTTGCAAAAAACTTAATCCAAATGTCAGAGACCTACATCGGGGGAACAATACACGCACATTCAATCACTTAGGGAAACTAACTACAGCAAAGCAATATCAACACTTGGGAATATGAAGTGAACAAAATACGGGATGGCATGATTATGTTGTTAAAACCGAAAATGGCAGGGAATAAAATCCACCAGTCAAAATACAGGAAAAAATAGAAAATAAATGAAGGGGAAAAAACGTAAAAATTAGGGAACACACAATAGCATTAAAAGCGGATTCGCGTATTTCGACCACACTGCGATCTCTTCAGCGCTCTGAATGAGGAACATCACTGCTATGCAAAGTTGAAGTGGAATTCATTTATCCTTACCATGAATGCATAGAGTTGCAAAGTTTGCGTAAGTTTCCGCAAAAACGTACGACAAATACATTAAGGCTGTGGAAATGGAATACGGCCTCAAATCGTAGTAATTTTCAGATAGGTGTATGATAATCATGCGTAATAACCGTAAGAGAACTCGATAATAGCCTTTATCATAGAAAATGTGAACATGAATGCCTCATGTACTGCATGTGAGACATTTGTTTAGGGATGGTTTGTAAATCGATCTCAAGCTTTCAGAAATGGGCCCGAGAACCGGGTTTCCCCAAGAGTGTTTTTAATTGGCCCGCTCGACACGCCCACCCACAATTGAAAACAACTCATTCTTCCTCGGAAAAGGGGGTTGGGGGTGGCGGAGGAGGTTCCTTCCTCTTTAAGGCGAGGAGGCGACATCATCATCACGCCCCAACGGGAGTGAAAACAGAACGACTCCCGCCCACCCCCCTGCATTATCTCCCTTTCAACGGAGCGAGACAACCGGGGGTCCTCACACGCCCCCCCTCCCGGTGGCCCCTCTGCAGATCGACAAGCGCAGCCAATACCCCTCCAGCGCGAAAGGCCACCAAGGAGGCGCGACCGAACGCCCCACCGCAGACACCCACTAGCTAGTGGACAAAAAATACCCCGTAGGGCGGGACGCACAAAAGGAAGGTAGGGGGATATTGTGAGGGCGAGGGCCAAAAGGGAGAATGGGGGCGGGAGGTGAGCGAGGGAGCGTGGGACCGCGCGTGTGACGCGGTGGCTATAGCAATCTCGGCGGCGATGCGCACGGTGTGACAACAACAGCTGTGAATTTAGTACGGGAGGAGTGGGGGGAGTGAATTGGGAGGGAACAAGAGGAGCAGCACCACCCTCTCCCACCCCCATCCAACCCCTATCGTCGGGGGGTGAGGAGATCGTCGTTCCGAGAAACAGGAGCGGGACCGAAAACAGTGCCCTGCGGGAAACCTTTAAGGAGGCACCAATTCCGAGTCCCTTTCTCTGTTTCCAAACGAGCCTGGTGGGTGGCGGCGAGCACACACACGATCTTTAGAGAAAGCATGGAAAAAAGAGGGGGAGAAGGAAATTTGCTTTTGTGCGTCCCGAGGGGAATTATTTCATCTCTTTGACTCCGATTCGATGAGGTCTCCTGTATTTTCTTTTCGCCCGTTGGATACGCGTATCCGCAAATCTTAAGATGGACACAAGCCATTTCACAGTGCGTTGGAAGCGACGCTTTGGAACTCAGTCAATCGAATCCGTGTCCAAAATCCGTGGGAATTGGGAGAGTGGCACAACTGACTCTCCCTCTTTGTCTGCGTCTCTTCTCCTAAGCCTCGAGCACATCGCGACCATTAAAATAAGTTGGTTGCCTCCTTTTATACGTCTCTAAATGTACTACCCTACAGTTGGATAGAGATTCATTTCGCTGGCAACCTTCGTTCAAAAGATCCGCACTAAATGGGAAAAATATTAAGTACTCTTTCATTAAAAGTATGAAACTGACTCGCTCATTTACAGTATGTAATGACAGATGTTAATATGTAAAATGCAGGTACACACTTTAAGAGTTTTCTTAACTGTATAGGAGACGAAAGTGCGGAAAAATTCAATTATTTCTCTCCCCATCGCCTTGGTGCACACGCTATTTACCAGTTCTGTTCCTGCTGTAAAGATCTATCCCTGGTATTTATCAAGAAATATGAATTTGAAATAAGTATTGGAGAAAAATTAGTTGAATGGAATTGAGTAGGATGGGAATTAAATTATTAGGATGGAGAGAAAGACAACCTCTGAAAAGTTTTAAATAAAAGGTGAAAGAAGGTGTAAGTAGATATATTGCTAAATGAATTCCAAAGAATATGGAAAAAATACTGAAAGATGGCGGGATATGAAAGACTGGTTGAAGGTGTGATTCTCAGGGAAGTGAGGTAGAAGAAGAAAAAAAGCTTTTCGGACGGCATGAAGGAAGGCAGAATTAAGAAATTCTGAAGGGGAAAATAAAATAAGGCACACGAAAAGCATATTGGGAACAGTGATAGTTAAAATTTTCCAGGGGCCACCAAAAAGTCCGAATAGAATTTTAATGAAGATGTGTCACAGTGAAACGCGTAGTGTCAAACGATAAAATTCTATGGAAAAATTCACGTCATTGCTTCTTTAACAGTATGGGCTTAAAGAATCAGTTTTTGGCCGTTTCCCATTTCTATAAGTCACTTCAAACTCCATCTTGTCATACAGTAATTTATCATCAATGTAACCGATGTTGCACGATTGAAAGACTGAAAACAACTCATTAATTTAGAAGACCCCAAATTGATTCCTCGATCGAGAGATCAAGTAAAATTTGTGACTAATTTTTTATATGCAGTAAATATTTAGAGTTTTCAAACTGAAAGTTATGATAGCTATTGATTTATTTCATTCCTTTATTTACACATTTTTTTAAATCTCTGCAGTAATCTGCGTCCAATCTTAGAATCAAATGAAAAGGAAGAAAACATCCATGTCATATACTCAAGACTCCGCTCCTTCCCCATTCAACTTCGACCTTAGGCAGTTTATTGCACATTTTGGAATTGAATATATGATTGAAACATTTTTTAAATTTAAAAAAATTAAATTAGGAAATAATAATGACCATTGAATAATACTGGATCAGACAGTCACTCAATGATATACGAAATCATTCTCATATAGGGAAAATCTAATAGGAGTTAGCATTTTAATTTTATTTGGTTGCAGTACATAAATCATAAATTGAAAATAAGAGGAGGGTGTTGAGGGCAGGAACTTTAAACATGAAAGGTGTTAAGGAAATATGAGGGAAACTTTGAAATAGTGTAGTGTAGTGTTGTGCGAATCCAAAACAGGAGGGAACGTGAGATGTGTGTGGATGGAGTAGATTGGAGACGACAAAATGGATGTAAATAAATATGAATTAAAGTTTGGTGGGGATCGTGGGGGAAGAGAAAACGCAGTCGGAAGGAACTCGAATAAAGGAGGAAAAGTGAGAGGAGGAGGTACTGAGAGGAAATGGGATGCTGAAGAGTGTAGAGGGTCACGGGTTGGCAGGGGAAAGGGAGAGGATTGTTGGGTGAATGCGATAGAGGGATGATGTGTGAATGGGCACACTTGGCATGGCATAAAGAGAGATAGGAAGCATGCAGTCCTTTGAAATGTCTACGTGTATTACGAGCATTAATGTTTTCTAAATGTTATGTCCAGTAGTGCGTAGCATTGCTATGAGAACCACGGAATTGAGCGATTCGGCTCCTGCCATTAATCGATGCATACTACCACCAATTCAAAGAATCTATGCAAATTCGACAAATACGCGAAAAGAAAAAAAAACAGTAACACATGGAAATAAAACAGGATTTTAAAATATTTAAAAGCATTTGGATACACCACTGCATGATTGTTTGGTGAAACCTGCATCTCTGCAGATACCTGGAAAAGCAGAGGATAAATTGATAAAAAAAACTAAGACTAAAAGCACAGACATTGGTTGCCATGGAGGCTAGAATTTTGGATGGTTAGAGAATGCAGACGATGGACGATGAGATGTCTAGATGAGACTGTCTAAATTTCCGGGGGTTTCGTGATTTCGGATATATGATTAGTGATTTTTTTAATGTTTAACAACTAAAAATATAGCATTACGACACATAAAACAAGTTGCCTGAAGTAAAAACTCAAGCCTTACTAGAATATATTTCACGAGCAGCTCAAAAAGTCAGCATTTAATTATAATCAATCGTCATTCAAAATAATAATTATCCAGTAAAATTATACCGAAGCGATTTTTCCAAAACTATGACAGTAATAATGTGCTACGTTAACGCTTTATTTACCAAATTTTAAATTCTCCTTAAATTTCGCCCTGATGGAAATGGTATACAATAATGAATCGTGTATCTACCAACATGTCCTAAGTTATTAAAATATGAATCATTCTAGCAGTGGCCATAGATACAAATGGTAAAGAGCTCTGAATGCTATGATTCAGTTGAAAATTCCACGGGACCCTTTGATAAATAGATGTTTACAGGAGTGGAATATTCACGATCATTTCTTACTTAATTAATGCAAGCCTAGACAATAGATGATATATGCAATCTCAATCCAATTTGAAAAAACCTAACATAAAGTTGATTTTCGCGGAAAAAATAAGACAACACTGGATAATTTCCCCTTTCCCCACACGTGCGATTGTGTTAAGGGCCGCCAGATAGCCAGACATATCCGACAGTTCACGTAGAATTCCACATCTTTAGCTTTGAGAGATGAGTGACAATCTGAGATCTGGCTAGGCCTTCCATTCTGCCAAATGCCGCATTCAGGAAGCCAACCTATAGCAACGCATAAGAATGGAGCGGTGAATACGGAAGTAGGCAAAGAGGAGACATCTGGCGGCGTACGCAGGGAACTTCTTTGCCTTGGAAAAACTTCTTTGCCGTTCTAACGACAAACTCACTCTCGGAAAGACCATCGAAAGAGAGGTACTCAGAGTCGCGGATCCAATAAGAGAAAACTAAATGATGGCATCATGTCATGATGTTAAATTCTAAATATTGTTCAAATGTGGTTAGAGTTTCGACATAATTTATATTAATATTTATGCTTAATTCACCCAGCATATAATATATATATATATACATATAAATATAAATGCTTTTAATACTGTCTTAATATTCAATGCATCTACAATCAGATATGATTTTGAAGTCTGTCGTTACCCATCCATATTACCTGTTAACCGCCACAAGCCAGTGTGGCATATGCTTTCTAGAGGCCAAACATAGAAAGGAGAGGAAGATTTTTGAGGGGATTGATTCCAATTGTTAACTTTTTTTTTTTTTGAGATTGGCATCATACAACTCACTAGACATCTCCGTACTACCCGCCCTTCAAAGGAGTGCCGGACTAAATATGTTACCTCGAAGCTTTAAGAAAGCATCGACGATCAATTCTCTTTAATACGTAGATTTAATCCAGCGTCGCGTATTTTTTCTCCAGGTTCTCCAAGACCAGGTTGCGTAGTAATAATGTGATTCGTTGTTTCTTTACATGGGAGGTTTTTCGCTTATCGCGCAATTCTCACTTTGTTCAACGCTTAACACGTTTTTATACTGGCACCCATCTGTCCCAGCATAGTCAATTCCATTAAAGAGAAATGCCTAGGATAATGGAAGAATGGGTAAATTGGAAAGAAATCTCATGAGGAATGATTTGGAAATGTGTCATTAGAGCCGTCGTACCACGGAAAACGAGATCTTGTCAATAAAATTAGAAAGTTCAAGCTTAGAATAGATAGATATTTACGATGGCATTTTTTCCGTTAACGATAAGAGATCAGACCAGGCCAGGGGGCGGAAAGTATTTTGTGCCAAAATTAGTCTGGTGTGTAGATCATCCCCAGACACATACCCTAGCGGTTGCTTGCATAGTGCTAAAAAACTCAACCTAAACTATTTCCCTCACATGTTTATAGTGGAGGCCTGGCGCACATATGGTTTTGATCAATTTTTATCCCCATTTTTTGCATAACTCACAAATAATTTATTAGATGAATTAACCCTTGTTTTGAATTAAGTCTTCCTTAATGATGCATACAAATTTGCAACTTATGTGATAGTTTTAATGAATATTTTTCCCTTTTCCCTTCCTCTCCCATGTCTTCCATTATCACCCCTTTCCCGTCCTTCACACATGGTACTCGCAGCCCCTGCTACACACCTTTATGGTGGATAGCGGGGTATTTACGTCGATGTCGATGCCAACATGTTGAATGCTAAAATACCAATATCAACTTTTCAATGTCAAAAACCTTTTCTACGAATGTTAATAACTTCTTAGAACTAGTTACTACAAGAGGCGACCGGAAGGTATGGTTATTTTATCCATTGGGAATAGATGGCTTATTTGATAAGAGCAGGCTATTCAAGGAATTGACCAAGAGAAGAGAGAAATCGGTCGTTGGCACTAATCTATCAAAGGTACCAAGGGAACCACCGTTTAACGTCCCATACAACCGACGGCATACTGCACTTGAAGTACACTCCACTAAGCACCCCAAGTAGTGATCGAGATGCCATCCTGTCACCTCGGTCATTCGATCTCAGGTCATCCGGGCCCAGCCCAATATAATCCAATACATTATATACCGCGGCATACCGTCTCCCCCGCGAAAAACGTGGAATCGTACGCTAAGTATGAACGAGCCAATTGTAGTAAACCTATTACGTGTCTTCCTCCTCTAGCCTACAAGTGCTGGGAGGAATTCCCTCCCAGCAATTGTAGGCTAGAGGAGAGCGTAATACTGGGTCTGACCCAAAAGCAGTATATCATATTTTTTCCCGCATAGACGGGCGGGCTGACGGCAGTTTCTCTGGCTGGTTTTGAGTGACGGTAGTCCCAAGAAAAGCTGGAGGCCAGTGCCAGTTTTCTCCTAGCCTTTACGGAGTGTGGATCGTTCGTTTGCAAAACATCTATAGCGTGACCTCGTTACCTCCGTCATGAATTGGTTATTGTAACAGCACTATGCCATCAAATGTAGCGTCAAACTGTACAATCCGAGAAAGACTCATGAAAGGCTCATGGCAGCTTATGGTACTAACGCCACGGGGATATTGGGTGTTTTTGAGTGGCACAAGTTTTTCGATAGGGTAGAGAAGATGTCGAAGACGCCGAACGTTCGGGAAGCCCTTCGACATGAAAGAGTTGTGACAAACTTGCAAGAGTGAGGGCTTTGCCAGACATGGATCACAAGATTAAGTGTTTGTATGGTTTCTGATGAACTTGGCATCCCTAAGAGTAATGTTCATCGACTTATGACCGAAACATGGGCATGAGAAAGGTGTGTGCGAAGTTGGTGCCGAGGATGATTTTTCAATTCAATTTCATGGCTCATTCGAGGAATGTGCCGTGTTTATTGCAACTATAGAATACAATAAAATTATATACATATACTCACTTCTCTTATGTCTACGGATACAAAATTTACTACGGATTATAAACTTTTAAAAATTGCCACGAGTGCTCTCAGACAAACAAACCGAAACTCGCACGCGGATCCGCCAAGAGCTTCTCGACCATGTGAGTGAGGATACAAAATTATTAGACAATGCTCCACCAGACTTCTTCCTCTTCCCCGCTTCAAATCCGTGCTAAAAGGACGTCACCCTGGCTCGGTGGAAGCGTTACAGTAGGCCGTGACGAGAGAGCTTAGCATCATTCCGGGCGCTGCCTTGGAGAAGCCGTAGAAGGCGTGGAAAATCTGCTGGCGGCGGAGCGTGGACGCGCAAGGGTGCTACTTCGACAACTTTCGAGTGAATACATCAGTTTTTCCAATACATTTTTTTAATTGACTCTATCCTGCTACTTTTGGGACGGACCTTGTCTTTGATTGTCTTCAAATATATATCGTATCGATATGAAACCACAAAGAATGGGGGAAGGACGTTCACCCGGCGCTGCGCCCGAGGGAAACTCCCCTTGGGACCGCTCGGCTGTCGCAATAATTTCCCCGCAATTAGACTCGGCTTCCTCACTCTCCCGTGTCGCACGGCTTTCGGTGGTAATTCAAAAGAAAAACCTCCTTCAACTTTGCATCTTCCTCCTCCCCCAAACACCCCTCAGCCGCAGTGATAACAGCAGGGTCCGCCAATTTCGCGTCGCACAGCTCTCCCCCTCTCTCGAACCCGCCAGCCCCCCTTCGCCTTACCAGTTCCCGGGGACGAGCGCGCCCCACCCCGTCTCCACCCGTCCGCCCTCAGGGAAAGACCATCCTCCCTCCTTCCGCTCTCGAGACGCTGAGAGAACAATACGTACACCTCCTCCGAGGGATGATGGGAGGGCGGGGTCTGGAGGGGAGGCATGGAGAGATTGGATGGAGGATTGGTGGGATTGGGAGGGTAGGACCTTGTGCCGTATTGTCATGCACCGTGGGCGATATAAGACTGCCAATCGATCAGGCTGAAGAATTCGATGGATCACACGGCAAAGTTGCGGCGGCATCGGTCATCAATATCATGCGTAACTGATACGAGGATTAGTTCGTTGCAGCAGACGCGACAGAAACGATAAAAAGTGCACAAAAATGTAAAAGCGAAAAATAAAGCACTTGAAAAAGTTGATAATTTCAAGTGTCAATTATAAGGAATTTAATTAGGGTCTAGATTTCACAACTATAACTGTTACTTCAACATCCGGAATAATCGATCCGAGGATTTGTTCGCGGCAGTTCTCTAATCTCCATCCCGTTCCCAACCACACGCCTCATTCGATTATGCGTACAGCCTTGCGCTGACGTTTCCCATCAACTTCAGTGTAATACCGATTCGCAGGATGTGTCCATAGTTTCCCAATACTTCTGCTAAGTGTCCTTCCTTCATCCACTTCTCTGAGGACTTTGTTCTGTTGTTTCATTTTATTTTCGTTAGTAGTAATATAATTTCATCGTCTCCAGTTGTATTTTGTATGCTGTCTCAACCTTCTTATGCCCCAGAACATAGAAAAGTATGCTTTATATGCAAGATTTACATAACCTCTACTTCTACCTCTGCTAGTAACATTTGCAAGCTGAAAATTTTCAAAGCCATGCCAATTCCACTTATTTACCATGTACCACTTGTCTCTTCCATCACTCGTGATCTCGCTGCCTGGAGAGCAAGTATTTTTCCACTTTCTCCAGTTTTCCTGTCCCTAGATCTACTCGAATTATCTTCCCTAATTCTAATTTAGATAATTTTTTTAAATTTAATTTTTTTAAGGTTTCACTTTCTCACTCTATTAACCATACGGACAAGTACTCTTCTTAGATTTCTTTCAACACTGCCAGCATAGCTATGTTGCCTGTCAACCGCAGCACGCTTCTCTTTCCTGACCACTCAGAACACCTGTAGTTATTATTTTCCTTAAAAACGTGTCATTGATAGGCATCAGGTTAACGTGAATGTAGAGCGGACGAGTAAAATTGACGCCACATATATTCTTAATATCTCTATAGCCATACTGAGGTAGCGGTGCGTAAGAGTTGGTTGGGAAAAAATCGACAATCCCTTAAGATATCATCCAATCGAAGGCCTTTAATTGAGGTCGATCTGCGACCCTGGAAGGATATTGGGAGCTAAAATACGATACCACCAATTGGGGGCATGAAGGAAAATAGAGAATATAAGCATCACAGAAGGAAATACATGCGATGAAGTTTTTGTTACGATAGGAGAAGACTGGAACTTGGAGGACATTCGCAGAAATCAAAAACATTGGCGGAGATAATGAGAAGTATTGGGTAAGGTCAGGAAAGTGAGAGAAGTAACCAGGTTGGATAGGAGTAAAAGCAATTGTAAAGAGACTCAACTTATTGGAAGACACTGAGGGCATATATAGTACGCCGGAAATTGAATAAGAAAATGGATGCCTACCATCTCTACAAGCACTTCCTAAATATATATGTCCTACAAGTTCCGAGGGCTCATCCAACGTCTGTTTCTAATCGACAGAAATCCTATTAAGAACGACCCACCCACCACTACAGAAATCGAACCGAAGGTTGTGGTGAATTAAAGTGATGGTACGGCCCAACCGGCACTGTGCCTCGGGGCGCATGAAAATTCATATGTTTAAGAATTCCATTTGCCATCTGCGGCTTCCTACAATTACCCGATAACGTGAAAATAGTATGCTTGGCTTTCAGACGTGATTCCCCGAAAGCATGACCCGGTGCCTGAACTTGTGACCCTTTCGGTGAGAATTCAAGTGCTCAGACCAGTGGGCGATTAGCGACCCCGCACAACACACATTTTATGGGAGCGACGGGTCCCGAGACGCTGACTGACGGGCAGAGAGAATGGAAGAATCCTTTTTGACCTCGAACTATTCGTGACAGTCGTAGGAAAAGCTCGACAATTTGAATTGAACCGAAAATAAAACCCAACGGAACACCAACAGTCACCAATGGCGCTAATTTTTAATAGTTCACACTCGGAGCCCTCACAATGATTTGTAGAGTGACGATATGCCTGGACATGTTAAAATGATTAGCACTAACCAACGTTTAAGCAACGTATAATGTTGACGTGTGGTGTGGAATCAACCTAACGGCGACTTGCAAGGTGCAATGCACGTAGATAGCTGTACAATTATGAATATCCCCGAGATTCACAATAAGGGTAAATCGATGGGTGAATTCTTCTCGGGTCTTCCACCGGGTTAAGGTCTCCATAGCTGCCGACGTTTCGATGACCGAGTCGGGAATCGAAACGTCGGCAGCTATGGAGACATTAACCCGGTGGAAGACCCGAGAAGAATTCACCCAACTCATACGCCGGGAAAGCACCAGATCTTTCAGGGTAAATCGATGTTTTCTTTGCGATTCTCACGATATTCCAGGAGGATGTTGGGAAGTGGTGGAGTCCCAGATCTCGCAGGGAAGAGGAGGAGAAATTATGAGGAGCATTCGGGAGGGGGGTGAGGATGGTAGCGTCCCGGATTCAAATTTCGACGGAACAGGTGGGAATGGGGAGGGGAGGGAGAGAACAGAGCGGCCCTCCCCTCCCAACCGACTCCGGGATCCTCGCGCCCCCACCCCCGTCCCGTCCCTCCCTCATTGCGAGAGGGTGGGCGGGCACAAAAGAATTCCTCCGCTCGGAGGGAGTGGAACGAATGGTGGGAATTGGGAACCCCCCCTCTCGGACGTATCTCGCGCCATCACTCCCCCTCCCACCCTCCACCCCCCCGTGCGTGCGTGCGTACGTTGCGGGGATGGAATCTCGGGAAATGGTAATCCCGGAGAGGAGAGGGGACGGGGTGGATATGGGGGTTGCGAGGGGCGTGCGTGGGAGGTTTCGGGGGGCGGGAGGGAGGGATGAGATCTGTTGGGGGTGGGGAGACGGGCACGTTTAAGAAGTCTCGAGAGAATGCAGAAGGAGCCGAAGAAAAGAGGTGCCGCCTTTTAAGACTGGGGTTCGGTGGGGGAACGACTTTGAGTTATTTCCTCTTTTCACTCCCTCCCCCATCCCCTCCCCTCCCCCGCCCCCACTCTCAATCTGCGGTCGTCACGAGCTCCAGAGAAACGGTTTCCATAATTTCGGGAGTGGGTTCATCTCCGTTCGAAATATTATACAATGCGTGGGCGGAGGGGGTTGGCGGCGCGGGGATCAGAGATGCGTGGGTTGGGCTCCACACTGCATCGGAGAGAGAAGATGATGACCCGCTAGAGTGATTGAAATAGGATGAAATCGAATTTCCGTGGAGCTTATTCAAGGGATTCCCTCTTCAAATTCGCGCTCACTGCACGAATATTTTCATTAAGTACTAAAACTGTTCTAACCTTTTTGGGGTTTTGTATGCAATTAATAAATGTATATTAAGCTTCCTACTTAATAGAGGCTGATGAATCAGTTCCGGCGATTAATGTGCTGGGGAGGTTCCAGGAGGCCGTCAACGGAACGAGGATTTGATCACCCGTGGCGTCATCAGTGGGGCGGTTCCCCAAATTCTTAAAAAATTAACGCCTCGTGCTTCATTGTTTTTTAAGTTGTTCCTTGCATATTTATATTCTTAATGGAATTAATGTCAGTCAAATGTAGAGGGAACAAGACGAATTTAACAGAGGAATTGTGCAGATTAACTGCTGCATACAAGAATAGATGTAGAAATACGCTCACAACAATCTCTTTAACGCAATCTACAAAAGCTATTCTTCTGATTGGCTAAAATTAATATTTCTATTTCTTAGGAAGGGCAAAAATTATATTCAGGACATGACAATCGTTTTTTAATGAGCAATTTCCTCCCGATCCTCAACTGCATCTGAAACACCGAAATGGTATGCATAGGCTCGATTAAATACTTAGGCGTCACCCTCACTCATGACTTCTCCTCGGCGAAAGATATACTATATGGGAAACATGTGAACAAGTTAACAGAAGATTAGAATTTATTAGAAGAGTGCTGGGTAAATGGGATAAAAAAGACAAAGAGAAATATTATCTTTCGCTGGTTAGGCCTCATTTAGAATATGCGACAAGTATGTTAAGAGACCCTCTTAAAGTTGGGTTAATTGCCGAATTGGATCGCGTGCAGCGTATAGGAGCTAGATTTGTAAAACGTTGTTATGATAAACTTAGTAGCGTATTCAAAATATTAGAGCTAGAGAATAGAGAGAAATAATAGAGCAGCTAGGCTGGCAATAACTCACGTAGCGAAGGTTAAATTACAGATTGAAACTCTTGCATACATTGGAAGGACATCTCTTTAGCAGTAATGTTGAAAATATATTATTATCCCATCGTACTATGGTAGGAGAAATCATGCCACTACAATTAGAGAGATTGAGTGTAGAAAAGATATATTAGGATACCATTTTTTTCACGAACGATAAGATATCAGAATAACATTGTCCGACCACGGTAGGGTCATTTTCGGGTCAAAATTAGTCTTTGTATTCACCCCCTGCCACACACATCTAGCGATGGCTGGCAGGATACTCAAATATCAAAACATCAATATGTCATTTTTTCCACTAATAAATTTCCTGTTTAATAAATAATGCTTGACCCTCCGCATAACTAACTAATTTTATGAATTCCCCGCACATTTTAATTTTTTTCCCATACCTTTTACTTCATTTCCTCCCCATGCAAGCTGAAAAGCACGAAAGATAGTGTACAGCCATGTCTTATTTCTTTTCATAGCACTGCACTTTCGGACTCTACATCCGCCACACACTACAGAGCAGACTGAGACGCACAGGTTGCAGATAAGTCTCTTATCCCTCCAGTGTGCTTATATTACCCGTAATGCATTGATTATTTCTACCCAATTTGCTCCTCTATCTATTTCAAAATCTAATTAACAAACAAATATGTATATTCTGGTTGTTCTCGAGTTCTTTCCACTGGTGTCCTCTTTACTATTGTTATGTAGCCACTTGAATCTCTCCCCTTCCTGAATTCAAACAAATCATCTCCAAACAAATCATTTTTCCTTCTCCTACATTCTCTTATTTTCTTATTTTTCCTTCCCCTATCTTATGTACCATATCATGGTGAAGAACACGTTTTATTACCCTCCGCAATAAATTTCATCGTTCTTTAGTCTCGCACATGGATGCCTTTCGATTTTTGTGGGGGGAAAACTAGCACTGATATAACTAACTCTTCCAGCCCAATTTCTTCCACATAAATGCCACGAATTATCCCGTGAAAAACTTCTTCAGCGTTTGGCTTAACCCTTTATTTTTGTGGGAATGTCAACTGTTACCACGGCCTTCTTTGATTCCAATTTCCTTGATGCAATTTCTAACTCCCACTCTTGTATGTCTGAACCTAAACTATCCTAATGTACATCATATTCTCTTGTATGCCATAACTTGTTGGCCCCTTATATCCTGTCTAAATAGATGGTATTTACATTTCTTTTGCATCCTTCCTCAGTTGTTTAATTTAATTAATTTTCCCACCGCATTATTGGTAGGGTGGACGTTTTTTCCCACTTGCATCCTGACACTGAATCATGTATACGTAGAGCACCTACTATATTTCATCCGTCATAGTAAATTTTCCACATTCTCGCAACGGGTCTTCCACCACGCTTCTTCAGATATTTTAGCACCCCGCAAGCCACCGTTAGGGTGTGTCAGGGTACATGTAGAGCGGTAAATATATACCAGACTAATTTTGGTCCGAATATGATCCTAACGCGTTCGGACATTGTTATTCCGATCCCTTACTCTCCGTGGAAAAAATTACATCTTCTTCATTATCATAGCTTCTTCACCACTATCTATTACTCGCCTCAGTGTATTATTTACCTACTTGAACTTCCTTCTGCCATGCGATTTTTTGTGTCCTTTAATTTCAGAGGCTTCCATGTTTCTTCTGCCGTATCTGTCCTCACTCCTAAATATTTCTGATAACCTTCTAGGAATCATTTATTTATTATACAAAAGAATACCTTCGTTCATCAAATCATTTTCATTAAACAATACACATGCCATCTACTAAAATCATAAGAAAAAATAATAGGTTCGAGAGAATAATTCTATGGTTGTGACATGCGATTGTTGATGAGCAAAAAAAATGGATGGAGTAACAAATATTCTCCTTAAAATATATTTCAGGAAAGGAAGAAGTAATTTAAAGAATTCCGGGAAATTACGCAACAGTAACTTCGGCGGAGTCACCTGATATTCACGGCTAATATTCACACAAATACGAGAATTTCACAGAGCGAGAAGCCCGGTCGTGGGGAATGATTTTTTCAAAGATATTGAAGCACCCTGTAAGCCACCGCTAGGGTGTGTGGCAGGGGGTGAATGCAAATCAGACTAATTTTGATCCAAATGTGACCCTCCAGCAGTCGGATAATGTCAAATGGAAAATCGAGTGATGGTTACACTGTGAAATGCTTGTATGCAGATGAGGGGGTTAAAGTTAAAAAAAATAAAAAAGTTCCTATGTCACTGAACTTCACAAAATTCAAAACTTATTGTAAAAGCTAACTGTTTCGGGTTTAACTTCGTGGAATTTCTTCATGGTGATGGTAAAAGAAAGAGAAAAAAAACATTGCAGTTCCACACACTTTTAATGTCACCATGGTCGCGTTGTATTAAAAGTGTGTGGAAGTGCAAAGGTTTTTTTTCTTTCTTTTACCCTCACCACGTTTTGTAAACTTAAAATGAACGTACGAATGATGGTCATGAAACAATGGAAAACGAAAAAGTCAAGACCGTAACCTTGCTAGGTTTTAGGTTTTTGCTCGTCCTGAGGTTTTGGCTTTTTCGTTTTTCAACTTTTTTGGTTAAATGTTGGTTTTGGCAAACATACAAGACGAACAATGACGTTTGGTAAACGTTTGCCCAAACTCACCGGTATCTGGGACCAGCACAGGAATTAATTCAAACCAATGATTGTGGATTTGACAGAAACATTAAATAAGTCCAGTTAAGTACATTCATTACATGCAACATGGTTATGGGATTTTCCAGAAAGAAAAAGGCTAAGCTAAACATGAAAATAGGAGGGGAAAAAATAGAGCAGGTAGAAAAGTTTACATATCTCGGAAGTGTTTTGGACCAATACGGTCAAAGTAGTAGGGACGTAAGGAGAATTGCGCTAGGCAAGGAGGCTTTCTCAAGGAGGAGGGAGTTGATGACGTGGACATAAAAAGGGTTAGGGTAGGTTCTTAACCTCCCTACATAGAGAGTAGGGAGGTTAAGAAAAGACTCGTAAAAATTCTGATATGGAGCGTAGGTATGTACGGCGCGGAAACGTGGTAGCTGAAGCAGGAGGATAGACGTAGATTGGAGGCTTTTGAAATGTGGGTATGGAGACGGTGAAATGGACCGAAAGGAAAACAAATGAGGAAGTACTGGAGATGGTGGGTGAAGAGAGGGGTTTGTTGAGAGAAATCCTATGGAGGCAGGAAAAATGGATGAAAGGCGTATTGAGCGGTAGTGGGATGTTGAAGAAGGTAATAGAGGGGAAAATGTTAGGCAAACGAGGAAAGGGCAGGCACAGGATAGGGATGTTGGACGGGATGAAGGGAGGAAAGAAGTACACAGAGATGAAGAGGGACCTGATATAGATTAGGTTGCTGGATTGGGTTTTGTTTGGAGTTACAAAAATGTTTATTTGATAGTTGTGTCCATCCAATAAACCTACCCTAACCGGTAGATTACCTAATAATAATGGGAAACCGACACAGTACTGTGAAGACATTAAGACCAGTTTATACTCACATTCACTTTATATTGAAGAAGCAGAAAGTGCTAAAAAGACCACATCGTCATCTCTTTTGGCAAAGCAACCTCGTGGCTGCATTGTAGCAGTTCGAATGTCTGTTGCGTTCATTTCTTCATGCATTTTAAAATGCTTACACACCCACTGCTTACAACACTTGCTCCTTGTAGATCATGCTTCGGATATCTCCCAGCAAAATTGGTTCTCCTCTCGCGTCCTACGCAAACTTCACAATCCCTCCATTCTTCATCGGAGAACTTCGCGATTCACTCGGCCCATTGGTGCCATCGTTCCGCTCATGCGCTACTCTCCCCTCGTTCATTTGCTCTTATCATTCGATAAAGTCCACCTTGCACATGCATGCAAAATGCAAAGGCACCAAAGAATCCAAGTTCTCTGGCGTGCACACAAGAAACGTCACGTAGATCCGTGGTGGGATGAAATTTGGAGATCATCAAGGCGACACCTGTGAAATAAAAATGAAAACAAAAGCTGTTGAATGTCATTCATATTACTTCTACCTCTCCGTTTGGAGAGCCCCTTTTGACAATTAAAGGCACAGAACCTATCTTCTTTCGATTTCGCTTTCAGCGCGTCGAAAGGTTTTGTTACAATTTCGGTTCTCGGGTCAAAATGCGGCTTACGTGGCGTGTACTGAAGCAAATATCAATCCCACCGCCGATTCAAGCACCACTTGATGTGAGCACCAATCGAGGCATTAGAGCAAAGAAACAGAGATGTGTGAATCATCTGATGCCACGCGATTCGGTATGCATGAAGCGAGAATCGGAGCGCAACCTTGGTCGCATTTCAAACCGTCAAAATATGTTGAAATACATCATACCGGAGTGATTTTAGGTCGAAAACGTCTCCAACATAATGTGAGCACGTAAAATTGCATCGGCTGAAAGCAAAGAGACAAGCTGATTTAATTTCAGAAGCAAAGTTACGTAAAGAAATTATCATATCGATGGAAGCCGTCAAACGAATATTTTATTTTTATTAGTCTAAAGATATACATTTAAATTAAACTAATGAATTATATTGTTGAGCAATACCTTATTTTAATTAATAAGCTTCAAAAAGGGATTTTGTTTTGAACGATAATTTCATTGTTCGTTTCATAATGCGATCTTTGAAGAAATAGGAACCGTTTTACCCTTTTCGACCAAGGATTTGACGAATGTGACGTCAATTTCAAACTTTTGGAAGGGAAGGCGGCATTAGAATAATATTTAAGCTAGAGCATAGTAATTGCATCATGAGGAAATAGTAATAAATGATAAAACGATTATAGAAATTAGGATAAACATTAATGATAAAATGGCAAAAATTGCTCTTTGTCACCAAAATACCTCGTAAGTCATCATATCACATTCTAAAAACCTCAGTAATTAACTTCAAATTTTGTGAGAATCACGTTAATCGTGTTTAATAACAATTTAAAATGCACCAGTGATGTTCAGTATTGCTATAATGATACTCCATTAGCTACATACACTCAGCTCTATGAGGATAAAATAGAATCGATTACGAGTTACTCATCAATGCGAGAAGTATCGCAAAGAGATTCCTTAATATCACGAAGAAGCACGCATTTTTTAGTAAGTCCTCCTGAAGACTGAGAACATTACAAAGGCATACAATTCAATCAAGTCCGAGCATTCAGGCAATTTGTCCGATTTTGCGAAAATTTCCGCAAAAATAAAACAAAATTGAAAGCCACACAAAAGTAAAGATCCCATTCACTTTGGGAAGGCAAGATCTTTCTCGCCGATTAATCATCGAAGAACGAGTTTTCCATTGGTGCAGTAGTTTCTACCAATGAATTCTTTGCCCCTCCAACGACGGTATCACCCCGGGAAAGGTACATGAAATCGAAATAAAATTTTAGCAGGAGTATTAAAATGCGGAGTATATTTCGTCTATATATTTATGGTTTGGAGTGTTGGCTGGCTCCAACAGCTAAGAGTATACATCATTTATGTTAACATCGAAATACTTCCCGTACCATAAGATATTCGACTGGTGGGAATAGCTTAAAGGCAACTTAGTAGTGCATGGTGCAGTAAATGTTTTAAGCCAAAGGCGGCGTAAAAGTTAGCGTTACGTGAAATCTAAGTCAAAACCACTCTGCTCCTTACGGAAAAACTTCTCTTAACAACTCAAATTCAACCGACCTGCCATTTATGAAATTCATGAGTCTTAAAACACTATTAATTATTCTAGACTATTAATTTACTTGGCTACCACTAATTGGAAAATGTATACAAAGCCCCATGCGTTACTGCAGAAAAGAGTGCATAGTGAAAATGCCGGGTCTCATCATTTTGCATAATTTTCATTAATAATTTACGATAAATACTCACAATTTGACTTAAGTAGTCAGAGCATGTGACGCAAAAATTAGAATCAGTAAGGTTAACAGTTTCAGGCTTAGCTATGTGGAATTCCTTCTTGATGAGGGCAAAAAATAAGAGAAACTTTACACTTCCACACACTTTTAATGTTCTACGACCATGGTTTCCATACTGCGCATCATCATCAGGTACAATGTAACGAAATTTTTCAACTTATATAGTCAGGCGCCAGGAGGGAGTAAGGTAGGGGACGTAAGGGAGATGGGAGGTAGTGTTGGTGCAGCAATCATTAGTGGGTGAAGGTTAGGTGAGGGTATCTATTGGATGGTTTTTGCCTCAGACGGCACAAAGTATTTGCTTACAAAAGTTGATCCTCATTAACGGACGGACGGTGACCATCACTGCTTTGGTGGGGGTTGGGTTGGTGTGGAAAGGTATTTAAGCATTTAAGGAGAGGGGAGCGGGAGAGGCATTAGATATCATTGCCCACCTCAATATTATCGGACTGAAGGGATTCCCAAATTTCCAACTCCTCCAGAGCGTTCAGCCTGCGACCTTTTACCCTCATGATTAGTCAGAGTGTACAATCAAATTTAGGCTTCAGACATTCCACTGAGAGTATAGAAAATACTTCAATTCTCAAGTTCACGTCCCCACAATACTCCACTTACTCCCCAATTGTTATTTACCTTTTCTATATAAACTTCATGCAAGCAGTACAAGAGTATTCGTGCATTGGTTGTTGGTTTATGAAACGGTTTACGGTCGTACTTAGAGAGTACTGTTCATCCAATTCAAATCCAATTAGTACCTCAAGATCCTTTAAGAATCGTTTTCTAGAGAATTCTACCGGAATATTTTTTAGAGAGAGAGCCTTCAATATCCGAAGGATCCCGCGACTCCCTGGCCAGATCTGGACCAGAGGCCTTCCCGAAGATCTGATTCTGGGGTGGAGAGAGGGTAGGTAATGAGAGGGAAGAATGGGTCACCGAGTGACCCTACTTTGATCGACGAATTGTGGTCAGACATCGTCACTATCTACGACGGATTCACTTAGTTGATTCAACGGTAAATATTACAGAGAGAATGGTAATAAAATGAGTCAAAAACCCACAAGATTATTATTTCCCCACGCTCGCCAAAAAATGAAAAGCAAATATATGAGGACTGTCCATTTAAAAGTAACCACCGTTATGCTGTAAAAACTACACTGGATTAAAAACAGAAAATGTACTATTTCATCTCAAAACTACTTATCTCTAATATTTTACACATATTCGTCAAACATGTTTAAAACATTTTTCATATCTCTGAACTAGTTTTCAAATTCCTTCAGCATAAAATTCTTCCACCTAAGAATGCAGCTAAACGATGACGGCATCTGTTGAAGTTCCTCGTCGAGACGAGCAGGAAACGTGTAACAGCCTAACTTTTCAGACTTGTTTCCATGCAACAGAGTCGTAGAATTCTGTGAAAAACTTTCCCAATATTTCAGATGTCGTTAAACGTCGCTTTTCACGAACTTTTCATCAATGTTCAGTTGCAGTTCATTGTTTACCGCAGACGTGCAGCCACTTCTGACATTAATGTTCACTGTTCAACCAATGACGATACTGACGCACAAATATTGTCACTCATCACATTTAGTCCGTACAGAACATTAATCTCTCATGAAAGTCAGCAGCTTTGGAGTTTTTGTATCAGTAAAAACCTTATCACACAATATTTTACTTCATATTTGGTGAGAATTTCCATTGCATTGTCCATTTAGACTCGCTGTTGTAAACAAACGATAAGCGACGCGACCTTCCAACCACTGCACTTCGAGGCGTACCGGCCTAGTGTGTACGTCAATACAGCGACCATTCGGCTCCCATTCGGCTCCCTCCGCTAATTCTCACGCTACATATTATACAAACGAAGATTATTTTCTGGACAGCCGTCGTAAACTCAACACATACGGTATGAGCGGAACGGACGAACTAAAATGCCCGCGAGTAACATTTTTATTTGTTTAAGTGTTTCACCCTTCAAGCCTCCGTGAGGGAATGAGGAAGGGGGTGTTAGCTCTCAATTATTAAGCATCATCCACCCCTCCCGATCACTCCCTAAAATCCCCCTCTCGGACATCCCTCCCTTTTAATCATCTCCCCTACTCCCTCCCCGGTCCTCCCCTTCTGCCATCACCTGTGCTCTGTTTTGTTCTTTCCGTTGGAAAGGATGCAAGTAATTGGGCCACCGAAATCTCCTAAATAACATGTTGCTTTATGTTGCGTTCCAATGTTTGTGTTTATTGAATATTTATGTCTATGCCATCACCTGTGACTGACCCTGTAGCGGATAAAATAAGGAATCACGGAAAGGAAATGAACGAGAGAGCGCGGAAGACAAATTTAACTGGGAAATAAGGAAATCGTGAATTTGTACTTTCAAGGAATAAATCAATTACCCCACCATACAAGACAATCATAATGCAATTCAATGTAGATAATTATAACTTTTTTCGGATAAAATACCCAAAAACTCATCCGGGAAATTTATAGCACGACGAATGAGTAACAACACAGTATAAGGATACCAGATCTCCCGGATTGTCGAAATCAAAAGAGAGAAGACGGGAAATTCGTACGACCGTGCAAGTAACCGTGAGAAATGAACCCAAGATAATCAAATTAATTTTTCGATCCCATCATACATTCGAACAGTCCCTACCAACTTGGAGGCGTGGCTGGCTGGTGGGGAAATAATGGTGTGGACTTTACCTGGCCTACACTCGATCTCATAGCATTATTTTTTTCGTTATTGCTTAACGCCTTTCTAGACCCTAATCGTTCTCTTCCAACTGTCCATTAAATATCACTACAATATCCCTTCTATCGTGGCCTTCAGCATCTCAGCAATTCTCAAAATCTACTCCATCCATTCCACCTATTACCATTTTCTCCTTTCCTCATCCGCCATAATTAAGACTTACCACTTTAGTCCTGCTCCCGTTCAATTTATTTTCTCCACTAATCGCCACCTCCACAACAAAAAAACCATCCAATATACGCATATGCTCTTCTTTACAAGTATTTTCTATGTCTACTGTTCTGGAATCAAGGCAACTTTGCGGGGCCATTGATTGTCGGCTTTCCAGCCGTCAAGGCTACTAAGGACTCTGCCTATTTTCTTTGCCTTTAAGTAGCCTTTGACCTGGTTTCAGTTCCCTCCTCTGGTCAAATACTTCTTTCGCCACTGCATTGCTTCTAATGCCCTCATCAATACACCCTACCTTTGAACTCTCCAAATTGTTCCAGTTTAGACCATCCTAATTTGAATGTTGAACTCAGTCGCCATCGCATTGATGATCTCATCAATTTGTTTTCCTTTTGATTAAATCCCGCACACCTTGCATCGATCTTGCTCGACATCAATCCATGACTGCAGTAGCTTGGCTACCCGAATGGTTGATGCTTGATCATCCGGAAATATGACATAATCATCTCGGGATTATCCTTAAAATTTTCACTGCATAAGAAGTAGTATCAATAGCGATCGACCCTAACTAACTCAGCCACCATCCAGGTTGAAAATAAATTTTCTACACCTCCAGTCAACACACGGGAATAGTTTAATTAGCTGTATCTTTTCTCCTCCGTCGTGCACATTCTCAAAATCTCATAAGTGCACAAACACAACCCTGTCTTGGTCTCATTTGTCCTTCAGTGCTTTAGATAAGTGGAATATCCATTACCATATTTAACTTGTGAACATGATCCCCTCGCAGAAAAGAATATTTGTCTATTCTAATGAATAATTTCACTCAATGGTTATGATTAATAGATCATAAAAGTCATTTATCAAAACGCACGATGGCGTACCCAATATGATGTATCCAAAATAGCCAGCAGTTAATAATTAACTAATGACATCAAACTCCGACAAAAAAATTAATTAACATTTAATGTCGACACCCATTATTGGAAATCCGCACTCTTAATTTCAATTCAACCAAAATATAGAGCAAGACTCTTTAATGTTTCCTAAGGAATCATAGCTAACCTTTTCAGCATCCAGCATGGAATGAAGTTTAAATTATTCTATTTTAATTGAAATCCTTCTCGCCTTCTATATGAAACCGGAGAGCAAAGTTTTGATAATATCGGAGAATTTCCAAGTATTAACGCCGATGGTGAAACTAGATTCTGCCGCTTCAAATAAAGATTACCGCGTCACATTCTTACATTATTACCGAAGTAATTCTCAGAAACTATAAAAGTGGCTTTCGAAGATTTGTACAATTCTGTTTGGCAAACCACCCTCGAATCCAATGGAATACGGTTTTTTTTATTTCGAGAGTGACATAAACAAATTTCACTGGAATTTAAATTTAATTTTTTTTACAACGTCTACGTAAATATTTTTAGCCTAAACTCTCATTTACTTTAGCTCTCAACAATTTTATATATTCGGAAAATGGAGTTACAGGGGGTCGAGTTCTGTGAGGAAGCGGTTGGGGAATGATGAGGTGAGGAGGGTTGAAAAGCATCGATTGTTTCGCGATTATATTGTGCGCGCGCGCGTGTGTATGTGTGTGTGTGTACGGAATCTGCGCATACTGAGTGGTTGCGTGTGTGTGTTTGTGTGTGTGTGTGTGTGTATTGTAGGCGCGTGAAAAAGAAGGGGTGGGCCTGAGTGCGTTCGCAGAGCGAGCGTTGTTCTTTTTTTTTATTTTTGAAAAGAGTTAATGTATGTAAGTGTGTGTGTGTGTGTGCGTGCGCACACGGAGGGGATGATTGAAAAGAATAAAGAATGCCTCATTCCACGACTCCCCATCTCCGCCACCACCCCCTTGCCCTCCGTCACTTTCTTCAATAGCCAACGAGGGCATTGTTGCCGTCGAGGGGGGTGAATGTCAGAGAGAGGGTGTGTGTGATGGGGAGAGGGGGCGTGGCTGTACACTTCCATCACCTCTCGTAACCCTCTCTCTCTCTCTCTCAATATGACCCCTCCCTACCCCCATCCCACCCCCGATTCAAAATCCTGAGCACGAACCAGTGGCAAATGGGAAAAAAACACGCAAAACCTTCGGCTTCCTCCGCTTTTTTGAAAACAATCCGGAGAGGGAAGAATGCTAGAAGCCCTTCTTAAAAGGGAACAACAAAAATAATAAGGAATTAAAGAAAAAAAGGGCACACAATGCCTGGAGTAGAAAAGAAATAAAGAATAAAGGACTTTCCCCTCAAATATTTAATGATTGATAGCGCCGCCTGCATGAATCTGAATAGGGAGGCGGATTCTTTCTTCCTCATATATATATATATATATATATATATATATATATATATATATATATATATATATATATATATATATATATATATATATATATATATATATATATATATATATATATATAATCTATATATTATCTTCCTCCCCTCGCCGATTCTTAAAAAACATGCAAATGTACATATATACAAGTATGTATACGTACATACATATATACGTACATATATTTGTATATTCGTAGATATGCATATTTTTTAAGAATCGGCGAAGGGAGGAAGATAATAAAAACATGCTTGAGAGGCGTATCATTGTTTGGCACGGTGGAGAGAAGAAGGAGAAACGGAAGAGCCCTCCCCCCACCACCCCTTGGTGTCCACCCCTCCACGCACGCCTCACCCCGCCCACTCGAGGCGTGATGGAACAGAGTGTCAACGAGAAGGGGCGACGACGGCTAATTGCGATTGATTACGGCATCGCATGCCATGGCACAGCGCGTCCCTTAGATGTGCCGCGTCCGCCAGTCAGCCACGGACCACGATCGTCCTGACGTACGTTCACTCATTGGCAACCCATTTCATTTGCAGCGTGTACGCCAATCAATCATCGGAAAATTTGCAGTTTTCCAGGAGCTATTTTAGTTTTAATACGCGTTTCATATCCCTCAAGACGTCTATGAGTAAATACTTGAGCAATTTTTTGTCCATGCGAATAAAACGAGGGTGAATCAATTAAAACCACTTGCACTAAAATTTCAAAATGTCCCACTTTGCTGTTAGTTGGGAATAGTGATAATCATGTTTCAATGAGTGCCCTACATTATGCCAGAATGCAACAATATGGCTCAACAATAGTGTGAACTCGGCAGATGCATATGCAATAAGAATCATCATTCTCTCATTTGTTTGTTGGGTAGTTAAGAGGAGAAACAATGGAATTCGTCAATGAATGAAAGTTGGTGATTCATCTCTGTCATACCAACAAGTTCACATGGCAACTGAGTACCTCTGAAACGGTATTACTTATCTGGTGAGTGCCTCCCCTTGACCAGGTCAGGCACACCGAGTACCGACACCTTTGTAGCTGTAAAAGTATAGCTCTTCTGGAGTTGTCAACTTCAAAGGTTCAAGAATATTTCAATCACACACCACGGAGATAACACATGAAAATATTATAACTGACAATGTTCTGTTTAAATAAATTCTGGTTCAAGAAATTAGGAGGTTTAAACAAAATTTATAACCTTCAAGGCTTTCAATGCAACAATTTTAGAGTTTAAAAATCATTCACCAGAGCCAAGATTCGAACCCGGATCCCTCGATGTCCAGCCGAGTGCTTTAGCCAGTTAAACTATCGAGACATCCTCTCAAAACTCTGAAATTTTGGGATTTGGAAAGAAGCAAGATGTTGTGATGATCTACCGTACACACTACAATGTCACAGGTATCCATTGTCGAACGCGATGCGACACAGCCCACGAGGTTAAAGCCAACTTTAAACACTTAGGTTGTTTCACCTTTTTTAATGTATATACATGTACGTTTCCGGTCATATGTATAAAAGAATAACACAGACCCGTTGGAAAGGCGGAATCGAGCAGATCACACGTGCAAAAATATTTCCTTGGCCAGGACTTGAACACTAGAGCTATCGAGGAAAAGTAATATCCACCGATATATATATATATATATATAGTATATATATATAGTATATATATAGTATATATATATAGTATATATATATAGTATATATATATATAGTATATATATAGTATATATATATATAGTATATATATATATATATATATATATATATATGCGGGTCGCGGTGGTCTAGCGGGTAGAGCGTTGGACTGCTGACCAGAGGGTCCCGGGTTCGATTCCCGGGTAAGGCACTTTGGGCACCTGCAGCTCCACCTAAGCTAGTTGATTTTTCGGGTACCAGGTCTTCCTGGGAAACCATAACCGGCACAGGGAAAAGAACTGGCCCCCCTACCCTGATGTGTGAATATTCACACGCCGTCGGGCTTGGTACATGGGTGAGCTCTACCATCACCTACTAAACCGACCTTCGGGTTGATTACTGTGTTTATGGTTTATATATATATATATATATATAATAACTAATACTAACTTTGGAATCCTTTTTTATACTTCGTTTTTTCTACTTTCCTCAATTTGACATTGACACCTCTCCTCTTGTTTATGAACTACGAAAGTATCGCAGGGGTAACACATTTCTATAATAGTTTCACCTGTGTCTACACAATATATATATATATATATATATATATATATATATATAAACCTATTCCTCGTATATTATATATATGCACGTATGAACTAACATTTGTGGTGCTAAAGGGCAAGTCATATCACACGCCTCCGTGGTGGCTTGCAATGTGTTGTGTAGACACAGGTGAAACTATTATAGAAATGTGTTACCCCTGCGATACTTTCGTAGTTCATAAACAAGAGGAGAGGTGTCAATGTCAAATTGAGGAAAGTAGAAAAAACGAAGTATAAAAAAGGATTCCAAAGTTAGTATTCGACAAATTTACAACATACCCATGTTTCGCTGGAGTGGCTGTTACGTGATTGAATAATTTTATAAAAACGAATGTTTAAAAGCTTTACATTTCCTCTGGACTCGCAAATTAAACAAAAGCTACACTTTACTCAAAGATATTTTCCTAGCGTTTAAAAAATCATTTTCAACGATCTTTTAAATGGAGATTGTACACTTCTTGTGTACTGTAATATCCAGAAAACACATAAATAGTATTTTTATCAAAGTTTAGACGCCAATATCTCTAAGGTGATTTGGAAGGGGAATTTGAAATTTTAATTACTTCAACGCTTGGATATGAAAACATAAAAAATAGTTTAATACTCTTTTGATACCCGTTAATTCTTCGTTCATAGAGATTTAAATTCGTTGATGATTTAGGTGATTTAGTTTTGAGTCAATAATAATAATTAATCGGTTAGTAAAAATTTCGCAAACCACGTATCATGGCACTAAATGATACTTTGAAACCAAGAATTGTGGATTTTCCGTGCTGTTTTCTTCCCTCATTTTCTACTCCACGCCTTAGGATTAGAATGAAGAGCCTTTGTCACATTTGCTATGAAAAATATTGTAGTAGTAAAAGTTATTTTAATTAAAATGTCCAAATGTTTCTTCTACTACTTTTTAAACGACATATAAGTCGTCGATATGGCTGGAAAGAATATAAACAGACTGTGCATATAAGCATGTGTAATTATATGATGAATATAGTATACCGTCTTTAAGATCATTGCCTCGCATAAATTGAAACACAAAACCTTTAAAAATTCCAATCGGTTATGGCAAGTGATTTTGTTAACCGCGGTCTGAAAAGAAAGTGGTTCTTTATCGTTTGACGATATAATGACCGAGTTCTATAATAAAACGGCATCAGATCACACCGTTAGAAGAAAGAATGTAATTTTTTAAGAGTGTTTAAGGGAGACTCGATGAATATGAGTCGCACGCTTCACTTGCGGTCTTGAAACCCTCGCGCTTCCTCGACGCCAAGCGTAAACTTGTACCTACTGTCCTCCGTGGTAATAAGCCACTTTGAGCGGTTAACATCTGGCGGTGGTGCGCGCACTGGTATTTGCCATAAAGTGTGCGTAACGCCTTTCAGCTCAGGACAATAAAAGGCCGGCACAGGAAAGCTCGCGCGGCGCATTGCGAGCGAGGCCCTCCCTCTTCCTTCTACGTACTATCATACTACGTAGTTTTGCTCGACCTGAGAGGGTAACAAGGCCTCAAGGGGTTTTTTTATTGCGTCTTAATGCACGTCATGAACAATGTAAAATTAAAAATGTAAATTATGCTTCACGTCCAGAGTGCAGTCATAAAAAAAACCCGAAGGGGATAACTCGAGGGGGCACAAAGTCAGCAGAGGGCATCTGCTGCGGGTCTTCCCGTCCGGCCTCTCGGTTCGCCATGGCACTCGAATACGTACGAGCAACGCCGGAGCAATTGTGTGATGAAATACGTAAAACAATTGCCGACGTCGAAGGCGATCGTCCGTTTGAGCCGAGTGCTCGCAGGCATTAAGTACGAGCGGGCCTTTTCATTTCCCCGTCCATTTTAATGGCGCTGTTGACCTATCCTCGGCTGCTGCTGACTCACGCTAGGAAAACGATTGCTTCCTAGTCGGTCATCGATGTAACGTGTGCACACAGCAATCGAAACATTCATTAATGATCCGTGCACCAACTACACGCACGCCACTGACTTTAAAATACCTTCGAAGGAAAACATTATGCATAAGACTTATTTAAAAGCATTCCTAAATGTTAGAGTAATAAACATGCTCAGATGAAATAACTTATTCTTCAAGCTAACTTGACAAAATATTTATCCGTTAGTCTGGAATGGGAAACCTCGTCCATTTCGAGTAATGCGCGCTTCGGAGTAAGATCCACTAACTGAAATGTCCTTCCTTTTAGTCTATCTCCTTGGAATCTCTGCCTTCAGCTTCTGTCACCAGTAGTAATTAGGTAAGTAATAAGGCTCATGCATACGTTCCTATCGACCCACTGTAAGAACCAATGGCTTACCGAATATCTTCTGTAACTTCGAATCCTGGTTCCCATTTCTTGCACTTTTTTATGGTTTGTAGTAAGTCTGAAGTTGGAAATTAAACAGTGACAGATTAAGATTTTCTTAGATAATTTATTTTTGCTCCTATTTTTCCAACTTTTATTCGATATGCAGCGAACAATTTAGAGAAGAGTTGACGATTTATTTTTCAGTCCTAATAACCCAATCCAAGCTTCCCCAGTGTTTTAAAATCCTCTCATTTCACTCGAAACTGTCACCATAACCACTTCAAATAATTGGCTTCCCTTAAAAAATTCTCTAAGTAAAGCAAAAACGATTTCCCTGGTAGAAAATTGTGCCCTATTTTATTCATTAGTCCTCGCTGCCCTCGATAATTGAATTTAAAAAGATCAGCACATAAAACTGAGAAATTAGTAACTGGATTAAACGATGCATAATAATCTAAATACGAAGCAAAATCTCAATCAAACAAGGTCTGAAGAAAATAATGATAATTTCGAGGATATAAGCAATAAAGAAATGCATTTACTAATATCTATCCCAGGAATCGAGACAGTTTTCTAAGAGCATGTTTTGTCGGGATGTATTGTAAATATCGTCCTGATTTTCTTTATAACTCCTTTTTACCAGCGGGAACAAAATACAACATAGAAATATAGTCCTTAATATTGGCAATTTTTAATATTCTCACATGTTGGGATGCGTAAACAAGTATGCCGCTGGTCCATGTACTGAAGAAAATAAATAAAATAGGCTTAATTTCAACATGAAAACAATTGGTACGTTTAACAAATGACATATCAACATTGGCAATTATTTTTGGCGGCTACTTTCACGGAGAAATTAAAAGCAAGTCTGCCTATTGTATATAAGCATTTCATTGTAAAAGGCGTATGTTATGAAACAAGTGAAAATCCGACAGTAAAGCGACTGTTGCAATGCACGAGTGAGTAGCCAGTTAAAAATGAATATCCAGTAAAAATGTTTTCAAAAAAGTTTCACACGATTCGATTCCCTTAAGAAAGCCCTCCAAGAAGGCTTTTTCTCACATTGGGGATCAGGACAAAGTCACGTGTAGCGATATCTGGACTACAGGATGGGGAATACACTTCGAATCGATTTGGGCAAGATATTTACCAACAAAATCTGCGGTGTGGTACCATGTACGCGATCCAGCATCAAAATGGAGAAGTTACATGACCATGGAGACTTTCGAGTGCGTCCCTATATTTAAAAATGTGGGTGTTGGCTCGCTAACCTGATGCACCATTCCCTGGAGATCGAAAAGTGATTTTTTCCAAATAGAAGCAACGTTGGCTTTTTTTGATCTTGGTGATGCCAGAGAATGTCCCAATAAGTTTCGTTGTGTTCTCTCAAGATTGATATACAGCCAAGTTTCATCTAAAGTGACAATCTTCTAAATAAGCCACTTATCTTCGCGTACCATCAACTTCAACTGCGAATAACCTACTTGTACACGCGATCGATCTGTTGCTCGGGTAGAAGCAGTCTCGAAACCCATCGCCCCCAATCACAACTCACGAGTATTTTTCTGTTGCAAACGCAATGGCAAACCCTAAGAAAATTATCAATATCTCTAATGGTGTGATGAATTTGACAACCATTTCTCTATGACTATGGTGATATTAAAGAAAGTATATATTCTACGTTTATTTCGGTAAGAGCTCCAGCTTTCTGTAAGAGCTTCTTTCGAAATGGATTGTATCTGTGCTATAAGAACGAAAGACGTTCCATAAACAGACTCTGGTTGCAGTGCATAAGCCTCGACTGAAGATTTGTCCAGGTGGAAGCATAATTTCAATACATCGTATTTCTCGCAGCGTCGCGTGTCACACCTGTCGTTGACCCAGGCGAACTGAATATGTTTCGACTTACAACGGTTGGCGCAATACTTGTACCAAATAAATGAAACGTGAACCGCGTATATATCACACATTAAGCTAATGGTTTTAAATAAAATTTAACGTTTTCACCGTAAATTATGAGAGTAAAAAAATGCTTGATTACTCATTATTGATCAGCCAACGCAACATCTGAATCTCCATTTCTACACCACGCGAGTATAAAATCAACAAATATAATATACCCGATCGATAGAAATTTACTATTTTCTTCTTTTTACAGAGAAGATTTGAGGAAAGTTTTAATGGGTAAAACACTACTTCAAATTAATCTTTTTCAGTCAGACAACGCTCAGATATTAATGCGCCCAAAAGACAGATTTCGCAAAAATTATAAAACCTATTCAGGAAACTCTGGAGATATATTCCCGTGAATGTACACAATTCTACTTTTTCTGCATTTTAATGTCCGCATGAAATTTACCCTTTTCTTTATCTTTCGAAAGGATTATTACGGAACAACGATCGCATAAAGTGGGCGGAGAGACCAACACATGCATTTCATCGCGCACCCCGGAGACAAATATATTACATTGCCGTAGAGTGGCCCATAACTGCTCTGAGTCCATTATCTGCAGATTTCGGGCGAGGATGGGAGGGTGAGGGCTTTTGAGGGCATCAGCATTCTGACCATCTCGCCATCGTGAGGGGGTCAGCGGCTGTTGGAAGAGCACGGGACACACACAGTATGTCAGAGCAGGGGGCGGAGACGAAAACACCACCTCTCCTCGCATGACCTTTCCTCCCTCCCCCACCGTCACTCCATTCCGGAACCCCTTTTTACTTCTTCATCGCCAAGGGGGCAGTTAGGCGGAAAGACAATGACTCCATTAGCCGGGAATAAATGAAACCGCAAACCCTTTTCGGATCCTTTATCCGAAAACCCTTGCGCTCGAGAGTATAAATCATGCCTCCCTCACGGCACCAAACCCTCTTACCCTCCGACCCAAGACCTCCAGTCTCTCCATCCCTCCCTCCCTTCCAAATGGACACGACTCAATGAGGAGAGAGCGGCTGAGCGACAACGAAATCAGAAACATAACGCGCATTTGTAAAAAGGAGCTCCCGCACATGTGACTGCGCCCGATGGAAGATTTCGGCGTTTTTTGGACGGGCCAGTCTCACCGTGACAGCAGGCCACTTGAACCTTTTGAACAGAAAACAAGTCATCAGCACCCACACGTATGCATGGACACGGGATCGGGCACCCCCCACCCGTCGTGAAAGAAGCGTGGGGAAGACAAGTTAGGAGCGTCTATGGAGTTGCATTGCGGTTAATTGAGTTCATCCAACGAATTTTGGGAAAATATTGGACTGATATGGCCACGAGGGGGCCTTATTTTGTCTTTGTTATACGATACTTGGTTATGGCTTGATCGTATCTCATCAGGAAAATGCGTCGACCTTTTTCGCAAAGGACCCTCTGCGGAAGGACTTAATTTCGGGATTAAACAGAACTCTTACATATATAACATGTCAGATACGTCAATAATTGGTTTAAACAAACAGAAAATATGATTATTACTATTGGAAAACACGGATTGCAATGCACCGAAAGTACGAAGATTGCATGAGCGACCCTTCTCGTAATTTTATTCCTAGTCAACCGAACCTTAAATTCTATGAGTGGAAAAATAGTTAAAAATAACAATATATCATAAATATCTATAATATCTATGTATCGGATACATAGCAATATCTATGATAGCGGATCTTTACGAAATAATCATGCCGTAGGTAATTACTTTAACTTCGACTTAGCGTTATAATTCAAAATCTAAATGGGAGCAAGTCCAGATCCTGTTATCCTTAACTGCCTCTTGTAGCCTCTGCTTACGTTTTCCAAATTCAGATTTAACCAAAAGCGTCCAAATTTCTAATCCAGCTCCGATTTCTCTAGTCCCTTGAGATGCGAATACAAAAGTTTTATTGGCATACCAAACTAGCAACCTCACTCTTAAGATCTGGATTAGCAATTCTTGAAGGAGCAAGCTGAGCACACTTGTCTTTTAAAGTCCCTTTCACGGAACCCTCCTTGAGATATAGTGGGATGGATAGGTAATTTCTGCGGATATATCATTTAAAAATATATTTTCTGCAGCAGAAAAAAAGTATTTCTAATTGAGGCATTTTATAGTTTCTTCCAAGAGTTTTATGGCATGACATACTTGCATTTTTAATTTTTTAATGGTAAACTATATGCTTCCGCGAAAAGTGTAATATTCATTGCCTTAAATTTGTTTTATTTCATGAAAAAATAAATAACTTCATTTTTTCCTTTGCACCTAAAATATGGCGCATTGCTTGGTAAAATACAACTGAGCATCTAAAGACATACCATTCTGCTCTTCTACGTTCGTGTTATTTTCATATTCGCGCAAGCGCCAGAGATCTTTGAAGTCAGCTCAAAGAGAGGTCAGCCTAGTCGGTGGGACCAGACGAAATAGTAACGCGAACACCTTTAGCTTTTTTGAGTTAATTTTTGATGTTGATTAAACTATCCTGCGCATCACAGCATTGCTTTCTACGCACACACTGATCCCGAGTGGACCTCACCGCGGACGGTCTAAAAGAGCGATCCACAGGAGGCCAGAGCCACAACGTTGCGAAATAATGGTGCTCCACCCTACCAGACCAAAGGAAGGACTTGCTATTAAATTCAGATGAGAAAAAGGTAATTTGCATTTGGACTTCGCAAGAGAAATTGACAATCATCATCACGGTAATTACTCCGAACGTTCGTTTTAGTAGTTGAAGACATAGCTCACGCCGTACCCCTTCACACATCAAGGATAATGAGGGAAGCAGCGCCCTTCCTTCCCCCTTTTTCGGCGAATTTACAAAAACCAAACATTCGTGTCGTTTGGACTTTCAAGTTTAGAATGGATATTAGCATTATCTCGGATTCGAACCGAAGACCCTGTGGTCAGAAACCCAGCGCTCTACCCACTGGCCTAATACACCACCCACGGATACAAACCACATCTAAATCCAGTACTAGGCACTTCCATGGTATCAAAAGATGATGGGTCGATTTTCCCCAAAACGCTGTGTCCCTCACTTGAACCGAAAACATGGAACTCTATGAGAAAGGAGGACAGGAGTGAAAATTCCTGAGATTCGTTGTCGGTTGGTGTCGGGTGACGGGGAGGGGGGAGAGGGGGCAGGAGGCGAAGGGAGGGGGCAGGAGGGATGGGAGGGTGCACTCTTCTCTCTCGTGCGAGTAGCAGCCTAAACGCTCTTCTTCCCCGCCGCCCCTACCCCTCAATCTCCCCCCCCTCCCCCACACGCCCCAAAACGTTTCCTTCGCCACCGCATCGCCTTGTAATTTGCGCGCAGGCCCGGCACCCGGTTATATTCCTAAATGGAACGGTTTAATGCCGGGCAAGGTGAGGCGAGCGAGCGAGCGAGCGGTAGGGTAGGGAGAGAGATTCGGACGCTCGAGATCTCTTCTCCCTTTGGGGGAGGAGTGGGTTCGCATTCCAGGTCGGAGATTCCTTCTCGGGGAAGCAGCCGCGGTTGGTTCACAGACACGGACGGGCGTGAGAGATCGAGAGAGTGCGGAGACAGGCGGAGGGGGAGGGAGTGGACGGCCGCACTGTCACCCCCTTTCCGAATGAATTGAATTTGTGTATACATGTGTGTATGTATGTATGTATATATATGTATGTGTGTATATATATATATATATATATATATATATATATATATATATATATATATATATATATATATATATATATTATTATTATTAGGTAATCTACCGGTTAAGGTAGGTTTTTGGATGGACACAACTATCAAATAAACATTTTGTGACTCCCCACCTAGCAAACTAATCTATATCAGGTCCCTCTTCATCACGGTGTACTTCTTTCCTCCCTTCATCCCGTCCAACATCCCTATCCTGTTCCTACCCTTACCTCGCTTGCCCAACATTCTCCCCTCTATTACCCTCTTCAACATTCCACTACCGCTCAATACGCCTTTCATCCATTTTTCCTGCCTCCATAGGATTTCTCTCAACAAACCCCTCTCCTCACCCACCATTTCCAGTACTTCCTCATTTGTTTTCCTTTCGGTCCATTTCACCTTCTCCATTCTTCTCCACACCCACATTTCAAAAGCCTCCAATCTACGTCTATCCTCCTGCTTCAGCGACCACGTTTCCGCGCCGTACATAGCTACGCTCCATATCAGAGTTTTTACGAGTCTTGTCTTAACATCCCTACTCAACGTCCCCGTCATCAACTCTCTCCTCCTTGAGAAAGCCTCCTTGCCTAGCGCAATTCTTCTCCTTACGTCCCTACCACTTTGACCGTATTGGTCCAAAACACTTCCGAGATATGTAAACTGCTCTACCTGCTCTATTCTTTCCCCGCCTATTTTAATATTTAGCTTAGCCTTTTTCTTTCTGGAAAATCGCATAACCTTTGTTTTATTAATATTGATTCTCATCCCATATTTATCGCACTGAACCTCCAATTCACTCAACAATGCTTGCAACCCCTTCGCTGACTGAGCAACTAATGCTTGGTCATCAGCAAACCTAACCGATTTTACGAGTTCCCCTCCGACTTTCATTCCTACCTCCAGTTCTTCCCATATATATATATATATATATATAATATATAATATATAATATATATATATATATATTTTTTTTTCCCTACAGGTTCCCCCCACCTTTCCTCACCTAACTCCCAACCCCCTCAATCCTTACCCTTCCCTCATGGTGCTACACCCCCTGCCACACACCTTTTTGGTGGCTCGCAGGGTACTTATGTAGATGTAGATGTAGATGAATTAGAGAGGAGACTCAACTGTCCCAAGTACATCCACCTCCGCCCCTCTCCGCCACCGTACATCTCCCTTTCCAGGAACGGCCAATGGGCGCACAACCTAGTACTTCTTCCTGAGACCGTCCCGCAGAGCTGTCCCCCAGCAAGAGTCATTGATGAAAAATGAAAACTCTCTCACTAACGTCGTTTAGCATCTTGGAATTAGGACACGGGATGATTGGGGGGGAATATAATTAATAGTCATTCGAAGCTGCGAAAGTGGGAGAACCGCACAAAAGGTATGTGGTGATTTGATTGATAGAATTAAGGGGTGGTGATATAACAACCCCCGCCACACGCCACAACGGAGGTTAGCAGAGTATTATGTAGACCAAGATGGAGAAAGGACCCTATTTTGCTCCATCTGGAGGAAATGAAAAACCCAATGAGCAAAGCAGGAGTTTCATATTCTGTGCCTTCAGAATGAATCCATCAAAAAAAGTCAAGAGATTTTGTTACGTTTCAGATATTTAAATTTTTTCTTTCCCACGGTTTGGCCCAAATCGTGAGCACCATAAATTACTTGACCGGAATAGGACAAAGATGAAATTTGGTACTTGTACATGTATTTGTACATGAGAATTTAGAATTTTTTTTGAGAGACGATGTCTAAAATCTATTGACCGTTTTAAGCCGTACTTCATATAATCATTACGTCACGTTCCCCGTAAGGGCAGCGTGACGTAATGATTAGTTGATGACGTAATGATGGAATCTACAATTTAGTTAATCTCTTAAATGTATACTTATAGTCGTTTATTACTTAACTCATACTAATTTTGATCAAAAAAGACTTCGGATATTCCAATGTCTACTGGACACATTTTATTCTCAGAATGAATAATATGTTGTGCGCTTGTAAACATGCAGCGAATGCATGTATTTTTGGGAAAATACTTGTAAAGAAACTTAAATAAACTTATTTTAACAACATGAAGAAAAATATTTTAAAATGGCAAATAATACATTTTTCCACAAAAATAAACAGGCAGTAAGTATTTAGGCACATAAAATAAGACTTGCTAGTTTTTTTCACCGAAATTTTCAGTAAAAACCGTAATTCATCGAATAAATGATAAGTATCAATAAAATACATAACCAATAAAATTACAACTTGATGGTGATAGTGGAACGGGATAGGCAATGTACAGGAAATGAAGAGGTTGTGTAGGCGATATGAGATCAATTAGATGAAATGATTGCGAATGTGCCTGGAAGAAAATATTTGAGAGTAATGGAACTTATTGAAATGCAATGATAGTTGAATATAGAAGCTGGAGTGAGGTAGGAGAGCGTGATTTAAGAGAAAGTAATGACAGCGGCGAGGAATCAATAGAAATTTGCGGCAGAAATAGGCTAATCACAACTAACACCCAGTTCAAACACAACGGTAAGTATTGGTAAACATGAAAAATACGGGAGATATAAAGAGATAGATGTAGGTTAGGTTGTATTAAGATCAGGCATACGTTTAGGAATAGCGAGATCAAATCAAAGAGTTCCCGGGAGCAGATGCGAATCTGAGTCGAAATTTAGTGCTCGTGAAGTTAAGCGTTAAATTTAAGAGAGTAAAAAATGAGCATAGAACCAAACTGGAGCGAAAAGGAATGGGCACCAGGACGTATTTGACAAAAGGCTGAGCGAGGATCAAGAGATGGGCACAACACGATAAAGATGGGAATATGTAAAACAAAAAAAGAGAAACAGCGCATGATACATTACGAACCATAAATAGAAACCGTGTCAGGAAGCCATGGATTACAGAAAAAACGTTAGTTAGGAAAGATGGATGAAATAGGAAAACGGAAGATCATGGACTAATAATTACGGAGGAAAAAAGGACAAAGGAATAAGCAAAAAATTAAGGCCAGAAACCAGCGCAAAGTAAACATGATAGGAGCAGCATGACAAGGGTATTTATTGACTTTTATTTGGGCGTGATTGAGACTTTTAAGGCCCCCCTTCCACCTAATACTTGGGAAATTCACCGAAACACGGTGGAATGGGCACTCTATACAGAAATGTGAAGGAACTGTAAGGATGCAATGATGGAAATCCGTTTACGCTTTTAGATATATAACGGGAAAATAGTGATGGAAAAAGAAAATTTCCTGGCAAGATGGAAAAATTATATAGGGGAACTATACGAGAAAAACAATAGGCCATGGAGTCTGGGCATAGAGAAGGAATATTATGGCGAAAATAATAGCTTAGGACGAGGAATGCATGTGGGCGATAGAAAAGCCACTAAGAGAAATGAAATTGAAGAAGGCTGTGGGGATTGATAACACCACTACAGAACTACTCAACCATTTAGGAAATTGAAAAGCGAGAGAGAGTTTTTATGAGCTCACGGGCAGAATTTTACCATCGACGATACTCATCGCCAACGTATCTATATCCGTTAAACGCATCTTTTATTTTGTTGGAAGATGACATAAACGACCAGCAAGTAAGGAAGTATGCGTGATTATTTCCTGCACAAGTAGTAAACATCAGAAAAAAGACGTGATAACCGCTATTATCCACATAGTGAGTGCTAAGTTCATTGAAACTCCAGTGATTACCACACTCTGATCAGAAGAACTAATCATATCATACACGTCATAGTTAAAGATGTTCACTGAGAGGTTCATTGAAGCACATATTTGAGTGATCATAATTATGATTGATTTGATTATTATTATGATCGATTATAATCAATTTATCCAATAACCAGGCTTTCCCCTTTCCGTGATAAATTGGGTTGAACTGCGATTATTTTTACAACTACTACGCTGAGAATTGTTCTGAGCAGAAAGGTCTAATGGATAACACACGGGTATTTTTTACCGAGTGTTGACGCCCTCCCTAATCATTCACCACAATTTCCATTTTTATCCCCTGCCACTTAATTACACCATGCATATGAATAATAATACTTATCAGACAACTTTGGTGATGGCTCGACTCACCCAAAAAAAAAGGGTCGCTTGCTCAAAGAAAAATAGTTTTCCTTAATGAATCTGGATGCTTCAATACAGGATTTCAATCGGTAACTGGTATGAAAGCAAAAAGGCTATTATGATTAAAATGGTTGGTAGTTAGTTCTGCGAAAGAGTTTTTTTTTCAAGTCTCGCCTACAGCGCTCCCCTCGATTCTATCTGTGGGAACGTCGTGGACTGAATCTCTCATCTTATGTTAGGACCGAGATCTCAAATATACCCGGTAAGTAAGAGCCTGGTTCACGTCAATCAGGTATCCAAGCCGTCATACTGTATGACTCCACTAGGTTAGCAAGAGTTACCCATTCAAGAGGCCCAAAATGGTTGAGTAAAGTATTCTCCCTAAGGATTCTCTCTTCTCCTACAAAGCCTGTTCATTATTCTCGACCCTTAGGGGTTGTTTTTAATTGCGTATACCTTTTAAGATGAGAGGAGGGCTGTGTCATTTCATTGTGTTTACTTAGCGAGAGTTGGGAAGGGTTAAGGAGGAACCTTTCGTAGGTTTAGTGTTTCATTATTGCAGCCATTGTTTAATTAGAAAGAAGTCTTTAATTATCCTTGATCACGAATGAGAGCATAATTCAGATGCTAATGATTTCATTGATCGAGTATCTAAACATGTTTTTACGAAGCATGTCACTGAACGCATCCTAAAACCAGTAAAATTAAAAATAAACAAGTTGTCTCTCTGCGTAATACAGGTAATTCCCAAGTTCCAAAACGTTATATTTATCGGATTGGCAATCTTATTGAAATGTGCTTACATCAAAGCTAAAGGCGCTTTTTCCTCTTTTAGAAAAAGGTGCCCATTATATACATATATATGGGTTGCAGTAGTCCAGGGGGTAGAGCGTTGGACTACTGACTGGAGGGCCGGGGTTCGATTCCAGGGCAAGTCTCTCTGGGCCCCTACAGCTCCACCAGGCATGTGATTTTTCGGGTACCAGATCTTCCTGGGATACCATAACCGGCACAGGGAAAGGATTACCCTGATGGGAGAACTTCACACACCGTATAGGGCTTAATACTGGGTGGACTCTACCATCACCTACCAGACCGATATATATATATATATATATATATATATATATTATATATATATATATTTATATATATATATATATATATATATATATATATCGTTGAATAATACTTTTAAAAATCATACTAATAACTTCATGCCGGGTATTCTTCACGAAGAAATGAAAGGACGCAGGTTGAATACTATGGAGGGGTTGGAAATTTGGCAATCACTTCAGTCAGACAGATTTGAGGTGGTCAATGAAACAATACACCTCCCGTTCCCCCCTCTTAAAATTCTTGAAAGACTCTCCGCACCAACCCCACCCCTACCAAGGCAGTGACGATCATCGACCGTCCCTTAATCAGGGTGAAACCATTGCCCGCAAATACCCCCCTGCCCTAGCCCACTAATAGGATGCTGCACCAGTACTCCCTCTCCCTTACTCCCCCCACCTTCCTCCACTCTTGGAGCCAGGCTAATATGAGTTGAAAAACTTTTCATGTGCGTATGTCACCTGGTGATGATGCGCAGCATCTAAACCATAGTCGTGTGAAGTAATGAATCTTTATGCGGAAAAGCAAAGTTTCTTTCTCTACCCTCACCCTTCAAAGGGGTTTAAAGAAAGCTAAAGATGACCTGACGTAGGGAGGAGTTTAAGGACGGCTCGTTTTCCCGCATTACCTAAGCAGCGTATAGGGAGGGTTTCCTGGATGTTTCCACGCGTGCCAAATGAACATCACCACGCGCACAATCTTGGGATTTTCTAATTTCCATGATAGAATTATTTACTGTAGGAAGATACGAACATGGTGGCTACGCGATCGGCGATCGACGCCTCTCCCCGGCCCCGAGGGGCCACGGCAGTCGCCGCTGCTATTCGCCTTCCCGAACCTGTCAACGTGGAGGTATGCCCGCGCAAACAATAACTCCATTCTCCCCACACTTGGGCCCTGCGGCCTCAGCGGCATTTTTGCGGCCGTCGCTTCCCCACGCCGGTTGCTCCGGGTGTGTATCGGGGAGAGAACTTTGCGCAGGGCATGCGGTCGGCGCAAATTGGATTTCGTGTGTGTGGAATTGGGATGAGAGAGAGGGAGGGAGGGAGGGGAGGTGGACAGAGAGGAGGGGGGAGGGGTTAGTGGGATCGGAGATCTGAGGGTGTGTGTGTGCGATGACGCGGAGGCGGAAACTGTGCCTCGGAGATATCGAAGCGAGAGGGTCGCGTTCCCATGGTTCCCTCCCAAGTTACAAACAAACGAAAACGGTCACCTTGGCCGCAGAGGGGGGTGGGTTTGGGGGTGAGGAATGAAAGCACTTCCCTCCATCTCTTTGTCCCTCCGCGCTCGCCTCGTGTGTGCGTGTGATTTCGAAATTCGACGCGGGGGGGTGGGGAAAGGTGGACTGGGAGGGAAGAGGGTGAAGGAGGGTGGGGGGAAGGAGCGATCTCAAAACAATCAAATTGGAAGGCATTAAATAATGAGTGCCCACCGAACACGCCGCGAGACGGCGTGAAAATAACACCGGGTTGGGAGAGGGGATGGAGGGTGCGAAGAGATGGGATAAACGTTTTTTGAGGTCTCGGTATAAGACCAAGAGATCCAGTCCACGACTTTCCCACAGTGAGATTCGAGGCGGGAGCTGTGGGCGAGAATCCGAAAAAGTCGTTCGCAAAAGCAACGGTCGTCGTCATTGGAAGACGAGCGACCCTGAGATAGGGATGCGCGAAATTCATTGACTTCGATTGCATAGCGATGATTATCATTCGATAATCTTTCCATTATCGAATTAATCTCGATTATCAATGATATTATCTTCAGACCCGATGAGTAGGACATCAGCTATATAGTTTGCACAACTATTAGTTGATACATGAATTTGAATAAATATTAGCTCTTACCCTTAACCATTTCGGAAAAATTAAGTCCGTCTTTCATCTCAACAGTCATAACTTTATAATAATGACCAAATGAAAATACATTTCCTCTAGATATTGATTAATTACACGACCAATTTCGATGTTCTGCATAATCTTCACTATCCTCACTGGCGTAAGGGTCTTAAAGGAAAACCGGATAAAATATATTCTGATGGAATAAAATGTCTATGCAAACTTTTTTTTATGTTTTCTTTAGTGTTTCACAACGGTGAGTGTGTAAATAAGGAGAGCTTCGAAAAAAGTTTTGGTCCATCCGGGAGCAGTAGGAAACAAAAGGTGGCGCTGTATGCGTACGATTTCGTTCTGACCCACAAATGATTAAATATAATACATATTTAAAAAGACCCTTCTTGAATATGCCTCCTATAACCTCGCATAAACGGGAAAGCATCTGTGCATTTTTGCCTTGAGAATTCATTAAACCCTTATCAAATTTGGCATCGACAATCTATGACTTCTGTATCGTATTTTTTCAGCTGTGAACTGTCAAATAGTCTCATGTTCCCCGGCGAACTAGTCGTCCAAGTATAATAAATATTATTCTATGCTTTGTATCGAATGCAGCCGTATCGACAATTCATTCCTGCTCCGACGGCATCGAGAAATTAGCCAGCGGAGCCTGCTTGCCCTAGGCGGTGTTAGTTGGCCCCAGGGTGAGCAAAACCCCTGTGCCCCTCACCCCATTCTTTTCCTTCACGTATCCCAAAAACTTCCTTTTCACGAGTCGAGTGGGGGGGGGAAGAGGGCGAAGAAAACAATGGAGCGAAGACGAAGCGCAATTGGTCGTCGAAATTTGTTCGAAAAATGTGCACGACGAGAGCCTTTGGACCCCCCCCCCCCTCCACTCCCTGCCACGAAAAATGAAAACCGCAGGGAGGCGGGAAAAGAAAGGAAAGCCTCACGAGAGGAAACAAAACCGTGATTATCCACGACGGCGAAAATCACACACGCACGCAACACATATCGAATTTATCCAATTTTTCCATCGAAAAGGGGCCTCTCTCTCTTTTAATCCTTATAGTGGGTTTGGTTTTACCACTGCACACATTCCGCTCACTCGAGAGCACAGCCACTCTCCTCCCGACCGGCGGGTCGCCTATGCGATTTGTGCGGCCACGGCGAAGGAAGTGAAAGCTATCGCTCCACCCTCGGATGTCCCTCGGGGGCATGGTTCCCTGGCTTTCGGAAAGAGTTACGATTCGAAACAAAACCCTCATGCGGTGAGATGTGGAGCGGCAAGTTTTGGTCGCGTTGCTGCAGAAAACGCTGCCTCGCAATTGATCCCGTTTTCCGACACGCTTTCCTTGAGATCGAGCCGACAACGGGATAATTTGCTATAAATAGGTGGCGTAGTTTGAAGACACTTAAGGAATGTTCTAGCAGTGAGGTGAAAACTGTAGTTTTAGCCCCATCGTACTACGGTAGGCGAGATCATGTCAATAAATTTAGATAGACTAACTGTATAACAGTTATTTAGTATTTTCGTTATTTTTTCCACGAACAATAAGGGATCAGAATTACATTGTCCGACCTCGGTAAGGGTAAAAATATTCGGGTCAAAATAAGTCTGGTATGTGTTCACATCCTGCCACGCACCCTAGCGGTGGATTTTAGGGTACTAAAACATCTAAATATCTAATAGCATAATTAATGACCGTCAAAGTTATTTCCGTCTCGAAAGCCTAGAATCGTCACCGATAAAATCAATTAGAGGTGGGTTTTTTGAGTCCCTAACGTCTAATATATGTATGTGCAAAGTGAACTTCCATTTTTTTCTCCTACATTGTTTTCTTCTTCCATCTTCATGTCGCCTGAAAATGCTACGTTATTTTCCCTCTGCACAGCTTGCCCAACATTCACCCTTCCACCAGGTTCTAATCGTCATGCTATTAACTTGACGTGGTTCCTCCAACATTATTCTAATATTCTGATTTTCCCCATGAGTATCCTATCTTCAACCACCTTATTGCCGTATACGTTTCATTTCGTCGTTGGTCTTCCTCTCTCCCAAACTGATTCTCTTCATTTGAGAGATAGTTGAGGCTGATACTTCGTGAAATTCCATAGTAGTGCACCAAGGAAGAATGAAAATATTTTGCGTTTCCACAAGATTATTATTATTAGGTAATCTACCGGTTAAGGTAGGTTTTTTTCGATGGACACAATTATCAAATAAACATTTTTTAACTCCAAACAAAACCCAATCCAGCAACCTACTCAACATCAGATCCCTCTTCATCTCTATGTACTTCTTTCCTCCCTTCATCCCGCCCAACATCCCTATCCTGTTCCTGCCCTTTCCTCGTTTGCCTAACATTCTCCCCTCTATTACCCTCTTCAACATCCCACTACCGCTCAATTCGCCTTTCATCCATCTTTCCTGCCTCCATAGGATTTCTCTCAACAAACCCCTCTCCTCCCCCACCATCTCTAGTACTTCCTCGTTTGTTTTTCTTTTGGTCCATTTCACCGTCTCCATTCTTCTCCACACCCAAATTTCAAAAGCCTCCAATCTACGTCTATCCTCCTGCTTCAGCGGCCACGTTTCCGCACCGTACATAGCTACGCTCCATATCAGAGTTTTTACGAGTCTTGTCTTAACATCCCTACTCAACGTCCCCGTCATCAACTCCCTCCTCCTTGAGAAAGCCTCCTTGCCTAGCGCGATTCTTCTCCTTACGTCCCTACCACTTTGACCGTATTGGTCCAGAAGGCTTCCGAGATACGTAAACTGTTCTACCTGCTCTACTTTTTCCCCTCCCATTTTAATGTTAAGCTTAGCCTTTTTCTTTCTGGAAAATCGCATAAACTTTGTTTTGTTAATATTGATTCCCATCCCATATCTATCGCACTGAACCTCCAATTTACTCAGCAATGGTTGCAACCCCTTGGCTGACTGGGCAACTAATGCTTGGTGATCAGCAAACCTAACCGATTTTACGAATTCTCCTCCGACTTTCATTGTATTGAATTCCATAAGATATGTAGAATTTATTGCTGTCAAGTAGAAGTCAAGGTGATACTACAGTTTAGTGAAACTAAGTTGACAGCATTAAATTCTACCCTGTGGAAACGCAAAGTATTTTGATTCTTCCTTAAGCACTGATTTACCTCACTATTCTTCTTCTTTACACCCAAATCTCCAAAACCTCTCATCTACCATCATACCCAGGTCTCAGAGAGACATTTATTCCAGTTCTTGGACAGACATTTTTTCTATTTAAGAAAATATTAAAGAAGATTTTATTATGGAATTTTATAATGAAACATCCTTTAATATTTACTTCACATTCTTACTTGGTATACCTGCCATTAATCATTTTCTTCTTGTAAATGCTTCTTTCGCAATAATTCTCCTTATATCCCCCCTGCTAGTCCCATTTCCCTCCAAACTGCTGCACAAGTTAATGTATTAAAACCGTGTCAATGCTTTATTAGAGATCTTGCCCCTACTATCCCTTTGATCTATTGCCGAGGTATATCGAGGAGTAGGTATTTCGTCGGCATAATATACTCACTTTGCTGGTAACTTTACAATGAATATTACGGATGTAAATGAGAAAAAGGATGGACTCCGATCATGCTACCAAGAAGAACACCGGAGACTTCATTCGTAAGCAGTGAAACAATTTCCATCAATTATTACATTTTGTTTTCCATTTGAGAGAAAATCTCGAATCCAAAATCACCCAATTTCCATGAATCTGCCATAGCCATTGGGGTTGGGTGGCGAGATTAACGATTGCAAACAGTGGAACGGAGAGTAAAACTGAGTTATCGGTAGCGATGAAATACGAACGTAGCGGTCGTAGAGTAGAAAAATCCCATTCTATAGTTCTTGGGTAAGAGCAGAAAGGATTGAGGTCAAATTATATATCTAAAAGTAATGTTAGCATCTTTGTTTATTTCTACTAACCCTGGAATTTCAGGGACATAAGATGATGCACTGTAAAAGGGCAAAAATAGAATAACAAAGAGAGAGCAAGAAAATCAATTAAATAAACTCTAGGAGGGACGGCATTATCTGAGACTGATGCGGAGTTGCAGGTGGTATGGGGGAATACTTGTATGAAATGTGCAATCATGGCATGCAGTATGAATGCGAACTATAAGCAATAGGTGGTGAGAGTTTATAGAGGGAGATTGAAATAATTAAGAATTATGACATAAGAGCATGGGTACATCGAAGCAATGGTTCCATATGCTGGATCTCGCTCAAAGCATCGTGGCGCGCCGGAGGTCGCCCAGACGAAGAGAGATGCATTAGTTCTCCAGGGATAGCGGTTGAGCCAATGGGCTGACTTACTTTACTCGTTGAAAATCAAAAATAAAAAAAAAACAATCAGCAGTCTAGGCACAGGACGGACTTAAATAGACGAAATTGGAATCGGAGAAGGATTAAGATTATAATTGGGGTATGTAACGTGTAAGGTAAGTCACGAGAAATAAATGAATGTCTAAATGAAATCAACATAATAAAGATAGATTGTATAACTATCACCGGAAACGGATTTATGGAAAATATGAAAAGTTTACGATCAATAAGAAAGTTTAAAGTGTGCCTGATGGATATAATATTATATAAGAAAGGATATACGTGGCAGCTAAGAGACCCCGCAAGGATATACCCTTCATGACGACAAAAATAAACCCTATTATTGGAGGGAACAATAATTGTATGACGTACGCGTTCATGGGTATTAATGTAGCAGAGAGTTGAATATGAGCTGACATTAGGACGAGTCTATGCATACTGTAATTTTTCTGATTACATGGTTGGTGCCCTAACAATTCCAGCCACACGCTCTTGCGGGGGCATCCGTGGTATTGAGTGAATGTAGATGGATAGAATTGTACATGCTACCAATGACATATTATAAGATTTTGCAGCATATACGATGTCAAAGGAACTGATCTGTATTCACTGACGCCGTCCTTGCGGAGGGGGGTTAAGTAAGCGAACTTCCAGTCGCGAGGAATTGAACTTTTATTGACTTGTAAAAAACTGATTTCAAATAATATTTTACTTCTCACGCATGTTCTTTCAGTATGACATTTCTTGTTCTATTATTTCAGATTTGTTTTATGATCCTACCTTGGGTCAACAATATGCCTTTCCTAAGCTCTTTGGAAGACTTATGGGAGACATAGTGCTGTGCACTAATATTTTTGCTGTAGACGTTCTGAAAAATTAAAAAAAATACTATTCTTGTTTATGTTGCATGTAACAATTTCTGCCTTTAAAGAATGTAGAGTTGAATTTTCCCATTGAATTATCTTCATATTTTAAGCTCAAATGACTTGGTGTTATCATCCAAATGTTGACATAACAAGTAAAGTATTCTCTTACCTCGTGTCCGCGATTTAACTAATTGTTCCAAATCAAATTTGTCGAACAGATATTCTGAAGTTTTTCATATGAATCTTGATTTTTTTCGCAATGATTTTCCCAAATGATCGTCGGCATGTTAAAGCGGCCGGCGATTAGTACGACGCACTCCGCATCGTTGGAAACGGTCGATAACTAGTGAAGAAAAAACATCGGCAGTGTCCTGCAGAGAGTCTCTCTGTAAAAAAGGCTAAGGACGTTATAAACCAGTGCGTTAACGTAGAGATGTAATAAATAAAAGAAAAATTAATTCGGTGAAGAACCATTAACAAAGGGAGGGGCGTTGATGACAGGGATCTTAGTTAAAAAATAAAAAAAATATTAGCGAAGTTTTTATCACTTTTTGGGGTCGAAGGGCGTCCCAAACGTTCGGTATCTTCAACATCTTCTCTACCCTCCCGAAACAGCCTATGCCGCTCAGAAACACCCGATGAACCTATGGCGTTGTCACCATAAACTGCCTTGAGCATGTCATCAGTCTCTTTCCCGGTTTTGGTCAGTTTCACTCCAAATTTGATGGCTTAGCGCTGTTCCAATAACAGATTCGAGACGGAACGTAAAGAGATCACGTTATAGAGGTTTTGCGAACGAACGATCCGCTCTTCGAAAAGGCTGGGAGCCAACTGCTGTCGACCTTCAGCTTTTACTGAGATTCGCCTCCATCGAACCCAACCAGAGAAACCGCTACCCGTCCTATCCAGGAAAAATTAAGTCCTACTCCCCTTGGGACAGGCCTTGTATGTGGAGCTGAACAATATTTTTTGCGGCATTTGTCTGTTAACTGCGGCTAGTACCGTTTTTGGTGGACTCAGAAGTTAACAGTTATAGTCCCATAAAGTATCTATTTTTATTTGAACACTGCCAATGTTTAATATAACATTTCAATCATCCAATGTACGGATAGGTTTATTCGAAGCTTCTTCCCATTTCGTGTGACGATTCCGGAAAATTCTTGATCGGTTCTCATGCAATCTCGCTTAGCATATGCACATGTTTCTCCCGCCCCCTCCACCCACACCGGGCTACTTAAAGACTCCGTTTGGAGAGACAGCGTGTTTACTCGGTTAACCTCCCCCAGCCCGTCCCTTTCTTTCCCCACCCCCGACATTCGGATGGGAAAGTCACGCCATCCGGTCATCTGGGAGAGCACCTCAGAACGCACCACGGGCGCCCTCCTGAGACACCATCGCAATACGTGTGGCGGTGCTGGATAGATACATTCGCAGATTAAAGGGAGCGAGAGTGGATTTTTCAAACGCGCTTTTTATCATGTTTCAATAAAAAACGAAGCGATAAAGGGCTTTAAAGGACTCGGTGACGCAGTGATTCTGTGTAGCGATAAAAGTATCCCTTCCTCCTTCCACACACACACACCACCGTCACCTTCCTCCTCCCCTTTTCTTCCCCAAGAGCACCATTACTGTTCTCTCTCGCCGAGGGCGTCGTCGCATTAATTCGTGGACTCACCCGTCTCCCAGACCCTCGACCTCCGGGAGATCCCCGGAGGGAGACCCTAGACCTTGGTCGCCGATACATTGATAGGCAATACATTTCCCCAGGGCGTTGGAGGAATTTATCGAACTGACACAAAAGACGGCGGAGTCCGATAAGCGAAATGTTCGAGCGCGAATTTATTCATTGGCATCGATTTCAACTGAACAAACTTGAGCCCTCCTTCTCTCTCTCCCCCGCCCCCCGCATCCCCTCCTCTCCCCGCGCCCCTGCCTGTCACTCGAGAAGGGAGTGCCTGCCCCTCAATCTACATCCGAGCGCTTATTTTTATTTGCTCGGAGAGATTATTGGCGATCGCTTAAGAGATACACACACCCTTCCCGAATGTCCACATCCCGTGACTCTCCGCCTCTCCTTCCACGTATCTCGCCCTCCTCGGCCCGTTCGTGCGCACTGAATCAGGACCTCGAAATCGGTGGGAACGAAAGTCACGGCGGAAAATTCTCGCGGGCAGTGCAATGGTAATTTAATTACAAAAATGAACAATTATGAACCTTTTCATATTAAATATTAAAGCTCCCATCGGGGCAGAATTATTAATTTATAATGTTTCCTTGATAACACCTTAAGATAAAAAGGGACGCATGAAAGAGGAGAAAACGTCAAAAAATAGGTGGGTATCAGCAAGTAGCCAATATGTTTTTTTATCTAAAAATTCGCGCTACTACAGATCGTTATATTGTTAAGGGTGATGTGAAATCTCCACTGTGCTGCGACCGTAGTATCAAATGTAAAATCGACCAAAATTTTGCACGAGGACTAAAATATAGAAAGGAGCTTTCTTCCGGCGATGAAAGGAGTGAATGGAAGGAGTGAATACCAGAATTAAATATAAAATGTGTAATTTGTAAAAGTAACTGACGCTTTCTGAGTACATTCTAAATGAGCAATCCTTTATATATTTTCTTTTATTTCAATTGCTCGTCTTCAGGATGGGGGTGAGAAGAACCTACGATAAGGACCCCCTCGAGGCCAACCAATTCTATGTTATCGAGAGGCAGGAAGTTTCCAAGGAGTCGGTAGATGAGCAAATAACTTTCTGTTGCTGATCGTATTAGGGGCACCATAGGGCTTCCCTTTCGAGAGGCAAATTGAATTTGAAAAAATGTCCTTCGCTTTGAGTGATGACCCAATTTAACTCACGACCACAATTTCAAAAGTCCCAGCTGGTCTCTGCTGCTCATCGTCCGTCACCCACAAGACAACACTTTTTTTTATTTCACATTTACTCGTACCTCAGAAGAGGGCAACGCTGCGCCAATAAAAAAACTCGGGGACTAAAGACTCCTCTGCTTTATCTAGCCGTATAATTGGCAAACAGCCATATATCAATCTTCTGAATCGCCAGTTAACCGAAATTGACCCAAAGAGTGGAAATTGAGCATTCGACCCTGGTGACAAATGTCAGCATCAATGTAAATAATGCAACGGTACCCCTATTCCCGTATCATGACGCACAGCAAATGTATGTTATACAAAAAAGATACACCAATTGAAGAAATTTCGAGACCGAATAGCATCCTCTCTTAGAATGCAACTGATGAAATACCCTGGGGCTTCCGTGTTTTGACTTGTTTCCAATTAAATAGTACTGCTAATATAGATTTTTTCTCAAATCCGATAAATTAAAATATTGAATCATTTGCACATTCAACGCTTCCAAATTAATATCCGTTCATTAGCCTTCAATCCAGAGATTAGTAGAATGCAGTCCTCGATTGTCATATTACCCATACACTTATTTTCTGTAGTCCAGGCAATACCACATTCCAAATGAACTATTTTCACGAACTGCTTTCCTATCCAAATTTAGTTAAATCATAACAATTCTTCAAACTGAGAAGTTAGCGCTTCCCGAGTTCTTTATTCACTAAAACTCTTGGAATGGCAAAAGCCTAAGAGTTACCACTTTTTTCGTAATTTGGTAGAGCAAGATAAGTAATGTGATGTATTTTGTAGCGTGGTATTTGTAGATAAAAAGGTTTATGAGGTAAAACACTGTGTTAAAAATGCCTCCTCGCGTCTCCATAAATGCAAAAAATTACGGAGGAGCAAAATTAGCGAAATCACTCTTCTGAAGGATATGAGCGACAATTAATGGCAGGTGTACCCTTTTGTTCCGGCGACGCTTAATAGCCAAACATAGATGTCTCTAATTAACACAAATCGTGATTCTATCACATGGAAATTCCGACGCGCCTTTCGGTTGCGTCCGGGCAAGGATTACTCTGGCACGAGGCTCGACGCCTCTCCCCTCCGCGGCGTGAAGGAGCGAAGTCGCCGCCAAAGGACGATACCGGAAAGAACGGCTGTCGGGGAAGGAAGATGGATGACCGAAACGGGGCCATAAAATATGGCGAATCGAGCACCATAGATTAATTTGCACTTCATACTGCTCACTGCAACAGTGAGAGAAACGTCGAGCCGCTTAATGCACCATTCGTAACCATACTCAAATCCCATCCCGAGATCAGGAAATCGCCGCCTATATGATCTATGGGAAATGTAACACTTCCCCCTGAGCGATTAAATTCCTCCCGAAGCCTGCTACTACCGCTATGGGTCGATACCGACTCGCTAAAAGGGGCCAGACCCATTTTGACGAATTAATCAATACACAAAGGCACGCCTTAAAAACCCGGATGCCGACTTGTCGTACACTCCGCTTCGATTTATCTACGCCGAAATTAATTAAGAAACCTACGGGCCAATGGGAACAGTTAGCGAAAAATTCCAACTTACGAGTATTTACGGGATGTTATGAAACAGCCCAAAATTACATGTTGGACACTTTAACAGTTTTGTAGCCTTTCATTGAAATAGGAGCCCGCACTCTCGGATATGGACTGCGGATCCTTCATTAATACGACATGGTAATGGTTCTCTCATGGTATACCAATAATTTTGGAATATCTTTATTATATTATTTCAAAAAGCAATTTCAAAATAGCACAAATTATCCTTGTTAAATTAGAGAAAAATCTTTTTTCTCTGCTTCAAGCAAAAATATCCTGGTTTGCAACTCATTTACCGTCAGCGATTAACTCATTTGAAGACATTAATATACTTACTACAGCAAAGAAATTCGGACAGTGGATGAAGAATATAAGATGCAAACTTCGTATTTTTAATCTCACCGTTTAAGCAAAGCATGAGGTTAACTGCTTACAATTTCACAAGACAATACTTCATGGGAAGAAAACATTTATATTCTCTTAAAGAAGGAACAATGAATACAACTCGATCTGATTTCATTCCAAGATCCTTTAACAAGTAGGGCCAATTTCCAATTTCCAGCGGACGATGTGATCCTGCAATAAATATTCCTGCCTACCCTCACGCACCCAAAGGCTTGTGACAGAGAAACATATTCATTTATTTGGCTAAAAATCTGAGGAATTCCAAGTCTACTAAAAAAGGAATAAATTTCGATCATGAGACGTATAAAAAAATAATAAACGATAATCTATCATCGAGATTTGATGCTGAAAACAGCCTCAAATCCGTGATACCAAAAAATACGCAGTTGTACAGGAGTGCTTATCGTGTAATAAAACGTTAGCACTCGTCAGAAAAGTATATCCCTGCTGAAGAAAAAAGGTTCCGTTAATCTTGCCCGCGGCTTAAGACGAAGTCAACCCTATCCATCTTTAACTCCAGATAAATAAATACCCATGGTTTGTCTTACAATGCTCATTTTGTGAAATAAATACTACTAAATTGCTTCGAATTATAAAATATATTCTCGTTAAACTCTAACCTCTATACATCCAAGGCAGTTTTAATTCCACTGGTTTTCGGCTGAAATTTAAGAAATATCCCAAATATTTGTCTGTTCCCACAGTATTCATTAAGAAAAACAAATGTTAGGCACTATAGAATATTTATGCTTCATTCCTAAGGCCAGTAAAAATATTTATGCAATAATAATCCCTATGACATCCCTATGACAATGCGACATAAGTGGAAAATATCTACGTAGCGGGAGACTTCCATACGGTTTTCATTGGAGAAACAGATGAAGTGATCGGGCCGCATCGCTTTCCGATCGTTAGTTGTTTTTATTGGCGAGGGGCGTGTGCGTGCGTGCGGCGGAGAGAAGGGGATAGTGCGCCCCACCGTGTTTACAAAAAAGCCAATCTGTCAAGACAATGACAAGAGGAGAGAGAGGGTGGGGAGATGGACAGGGGGTGTTTAGGTTTGCGGGGAAGGGGACGACAACACACCGGGCAGCGAGATCTTGGCCACGTCGGAGCGTAATCAACGCGTGTAATCTGGGCTTTAGAAAAAGCGGAGGCGGAGGATAATTTATTGCTTTATCCAGCCGTTTAGAGCGAGAAGGAGAGAAATTGGAAGTGGCAGAGCACAAAAAATGCGAGTTAATATGAAAAAACGAAGACCGGGCGAGAGAGCAGGGCTGGGCTTGGTGCCCGGCCACTCCATCTCTCTCGTTCTCCCACTCACTCCTCCCCAGGCCCTTCTCCGTCGTGCGGAGGGGGAAGGGCGAGTGGGGAGGAGGAGAGGGAGGAAATGGGGAAAATATCCACAAACCACCCTTCAACCCGAACGCTTAACGAAATAAAAAATGCGGGGTGAGCGAGAGTGAAATATGGAAGTGAAAAAGGTCTGGGGGTGCAGGCTAGATAGTAATCACCACCACCACCGCCGTGGATCTGGAAAAGGCTAAATTTTAAACAAATGGGCGTGCGCTGAAACAAATATTAATATACGCGATATTAATGTATAAATACATCGAGGCGACCGCTTGAAAATATTAAATAAAGAATGAAACGGTTTGAGTGTGTGTGTCCGAGATATCACGAGACCCGTTCACTTCACTCACCCCCGCCTCCCCAACCCACACCCCCTCCCCCCGGCCTAGTGTCGCACCACGCACGGATTTCGCCCATCGGTCAGCGTCAACGCTTCCAGAGTCCGCTCTTCAACAAACGCCCTCGCGCAGCGCCTCTAGCGGGGAGGGACGCGTGACAAACGCCCACAAACACGCTTGCCGCCCGCGTCGGGTGAGTTCGTCACGCCGGCCCTGAAGGGTGGTTCTGGGGGGGTTTCGGACAGAGCACAGTAGGAGGAGGAGGGGTGAAAAGGGACACCATTTCCGTTATTTTTATTACTCACTCAAGAATCCGAAATGAAGCCTAAATTTATTTATTTTGTACACCACAAACATATATCTCATTATCGTATGTGTCTATAAATAAATATACATATTTTTATTTACTTATTTAATTATTGTTGATGTGGAAGCACTCACGAGAGCAATATAACATTTGGAAGACGCAATAGAACACAAAACTATTTATAGAAACACATAAAAGGACACATTTCAGAAGTTAACGCTTTCGGCCTTCTCTTGAGGCCTTCTTTAGGTCCAACTGAGCTTAAACTTTCGGAAATTTGTGCCCTATTAAGTGCTTCTTTTTTAAGTTTTTGGTTCTTCATATTGTGCAGTCTAAATTTTACATGCACACACGCATATATCATCATTCTTGGAGAGAAGAAAAGGCTTACACTCATTTTTACGACATCATTCCGTCCCTTCCCAAGCCTCCTTCGCAGAGGAGAGACATCAGATTAACGAGAAAACATGGGGAATAAGAAAGAGAAATGAGGGGAGGGAATGTTTGCATTGCCTTATCGAGTTCAGATAAGAGGGTCAAATGTGCAGAAATCTTAAAGGAGAGTGGAAGATCTGAGAAAAGGCGGTAAAAAGTTCCCACCGTCACCTGCCCAATAGATCGGACACGCTCTGTCCTGGTGAAGGGAGGGACAAAAGGAGTTGGAGAAGAGGGGAATTAGCACCCGCGATTTACGCATTTAACATTCCGCCCCGCGCGCATTCATTTCCCATCTTCGGCGAAACATTATCGTCCACCTGCATCTCCGGGCCATAATGACAGTACGACGGTGAACTCAAGACAAGAACTGTGACAAACAAGCGGACCTCTCGACCGCTTGGTTTTTCGCAGACGTGTAATTATAATAACACGTGCAAGTAGAATGAATGTAACGAATAATGTCTCATTTAAAAAACCTAAATGCGTGTGAAATCCGAGCACTTTCATCGAAATAAGTAGAATTACCACGCTGGAAAATACATGTATAGCCGTTTTTCCCGGGCGATCCTGCTAATTACGAGGCGTGTTCATAAAGTAAGACCCGTTTGGTCACAGGAAAAAATATACTCATATGAAACACATTTTATTAACACTTTTAGTTATCTACAAACCTTCTTCACTTATCTACATAATCGCCGTTCACTTCTAAGCATTTTTCGTACCGCTGCACCAGCTTCTTTAACCCCTCTGCATAGAAACTCGCCGCCTGAGGGTTGAACCAATCGACAACGCCATTCTTGAGTTCCTCTTCGGTTTCAAACGTTGTCCACCGAACCACTGTATCAAGTGCAAGAAGAGGAAGTAGTCGCTGGGGGTAAGGTCAGGACTGTATGGTGGGTGGTTTAAAGAGTTCCCAACGACCCAAAAACTCTCGTCCACTGGACATTCATTGCTCTTTGTGGTGGTCGGTGAGCATTTTCGGTACCCACCTTGCACGCAATTTGTGGTATCCGAGATTTTCCGTAACAATATTGTAGACAGTAATGCGTTCAAGTTGAGGAAATTGTTCAGCCAGGCCATTAATTGTCAATCGACGATCACATCGCAGTTTTTGTTCCACTTGCGAAACAATTTCATCAGTCAGAATACAGGGCCTACCACTTCGCTCTTCGTCATGGACATTTGTTCGTACATTTTTAAAACCACAGCACCGTTGTCTAACCTTTCCTTCACTCATAACTGTAGGTTTATAAACTATGCATAATTCCCGATGAATTTCAGCAGCCGACAATCCTTTTGCATACAGCAATCGTATGACAGAACGCACTTCACAGCTGGCGGGATCAACGATTGTCGCGGACATTGTTGTTTGCATGCACGGACAAGCAAACGAGTTCTGAAACAAAACAAATGCTGCTATAGCTTCTCAATGAATCAGCAGATGGCGTTGCAGGAGCAAAACTGTGTTCTGAAGCGCCAATATTTAAATATAAGCAAACGGTACTTAGTTTAAGAATACGCCTCGTATAATGTGACTCTTACGGTATTTTCCATTTCTGAGCCTCAATCTACTTTTCACGAGTAAATATTTTAGAGGTTAAAAACAATTGCAAAAAGACGAGACAGCAACATTAAATCGCTTTAGCAATTCATAATTAGGACATCGGCTACCCAACAAGTTTTCAATTCGAAAATTGGTTTCAAGACTGTTTTTGCTCCTGTCAGCTAGTTGCACCCAGCGTGATACGGGGTGAGGATTGACAAAAGGGGTCGCGGGGGTAGGAGGGAAGCCTTGCCTTCCCAACGAGGGAATGCTTTTATTTTTTAACTCCTCCCTCGTGATCACATAATCATGTATCGCAGGGTGTGGTGCATCTCTTAAGGTTAGAGCGATTGTTTTCTAATTAAAAGGTCTAATCCTCAAATTTGTTGCATGGAAAAGGTTATACATTTACTTTTGTTCATATTTGAGAATAATCACCCATAGAGGTCTGACGAGTATAGTCCCGCCAGTGACGTGGTAGCCGAGTGGAAATAGAATTTGGCCACATGCACGGACGGGTTCTGACTCGAATCTGGGTAACGCTTTTAGACCTCAGATTACCCGATCTAAACTAATTAAACTAAAAATTCTGCACCCACGGCTGAATCCCTAACACTCCCCGTCACATGCCCTTTCGGGACATTATGTCGATGTAAATATACCCATTCTGAGCTATTCTTTACAAACAAGTGAATTTTGGCAATTCTCAGGAGACATAGGTAATGGAAATGACCCCCTTCCATGATGTTTGAACTTCACATGTAGTACACTATCAATACGCGGTGAACTCTGCCCCTTAGTGTTGTCATAAGTCAAAGAAATTAGCTCGGGCAAGTTGCTCTAAAGATAAGAAAAGACTCCAGGACGCTAATGAGTGCCATACTCTATTAGATATTTTTGATGTTCCTATAATTTCCAAAACAAAATGTAATCGATTTAACACCGAAATTATCCCACCATGCTTGCTGCTTGAGACAAGGTCGGTACCAAAGATGAAGATTCCACAAAAAAATCAGCACAGGAAGTTACAATACTGCTCTCTTTCACGGTGAGACACCGGGAAAAAATAGCATCGACTGCCCCGCCAGCGTGGTAAATATAACCAGCTAACCACAAGACTAGATTCGATTAAGTGACATTTTAAATGAGGATAATGGTGAAAGTTTCAATAATTCTAAGTTGACCACATCTCCATATTTTACGTGTATCCATATTCCATCACGTAAAATACAATTTACAGCACAAGGAGATATCAGAAAACAATTGAAGCTTTCGGAATCAGGTACTGGTTTGCCATGCTTGACTGTCATGTTGATCAATGAGCTGGTTTTGAAAATTAAAAAAAAATTACGCAGAACAGGAGACTAGTGCAGAGTACTCTTTGGAGAGGGAGAAAGCGGATGGATTGGGACGAAAAGGATTTTTATCAAAGTAAATTAGGAAATTTCCATAAATAGTGCTCTACAAAATACCTGCTTCTTACCGCAATACCTCTCAGCTAATAAATGGGATGGGCAAACATGCAAATAACGGGAGGTATTTACAGCATGTACTAGTATGTATGAAAAAATATGTAGGTGCTCATGGCGAATACTTTGAAGATCATTTAAACTTTAAACCGGTATTGTCAATTAATCTTCTTAAAAATATATTTCATAATTATTTTATGCACCCTGCAGTGTAAGGAAGAGACAAGTGGCAAATACGTTGGCTAAATAAAAAGGCATTGTGTCCGGTCTGGTGTAGAATCCACTTTTTACTAGGCCTTAAAAAAACGGTGTTTATGGAATGAATATTGGGAGAGTTAGAAGTCAAAACACCCAGTTATATTTGTACAACTCACAAATTTTTCTATGTATATATATACAAATATATACATATTTGTATACATATACTACAAATATATATATATATATATATATATATATATATATATATATATATATATATATATATATATATATATATATATAATATCCATGCGAAGATAAACTATAACTGAAATATAAGTTAATAATGTTCTGCCCTTTTTGTATTTAAACAAATATGTGATGACCTTCAAGACCAAGAGAGTGAAAACATGAATGCATTAAATACAGTGTTCGCTGCAAGAAGAAATAATCAAGAACATCAGCAACAATTCCTTTGACTCGCACCACATTCATTTCGAATCTTCGAATACGATCTTAATTAAAACTTTCCGAACATATTTTATAAATGCGAAATTAAAAGATTACTTGTTTTCGTTATACTATCTTTTCATTCTATCAATTAAATGATTATCTTGGCCTTCGCAAACAAAAACTCACGCCATAAGATGTTTTTGCATGCAGTGTATTTTATATCCCTCGAAATAAAAGGAACGAAAATTGATGACGGCTTCTTGAATTCCACTAAAAACTTCGGTTTTGAATGAATAAACATATCTGAGTATTCCATATGCAAACAAAACTCTTTTCTTCTTAAGGGTATGTAAAGGACAGAATCAAAGGACAATGTCCCTGATTTCACGAATCATCCATCACAAGAGCTTATAAGATTTTAACTCAAGAAAAGTAGTAAAAACAAATTTATCAGAGTTGTACAATGATTTTTTTATGAGTTTTGATGATTTTTCAAAAAATACTTAAAAAGCTCAATTACCTAGAGAGATGTCAGTTTTTGAATTGGCGCAATACTTTCTTTCTCAATGTCATTCGGTATTGTACACTCTGAGGCAGGTTTTAAAGTGATACAGACAGAACACCACCATAAGCCTCGCCCAACGAGACACTACCTGGCACCCTTTACTGCAATAAATCCTTCTTCAATTCCGCATATACACTCAATTTATTCAACCCGTCATCCGTATTCTTTTTCTCCCCAACCCTCACCTGACTACAGTCCTCAAATCTATCCCAAAAATTCAAAATTCATTCCCAATTAAAATACCCTGCACTCGCCTTTCCTGCCTCCTTTGGATTTCTCGCAATAATCCACTCTCTTCCTCCACAATGTCTTGCACATCCTCGCTTGTCATTCATTTTGTCCATTTCTTCATCCTTCATTAAATTCGCATTTCATAAGTCTCCAAATCTACGCTCATCAACTTGGTTCAATGGCCATGTATCCTCGCCACACAAAACTACGCTCCATATGAAAGTTTTCTCGCGGATTTTCTTACGAGTTAAATCCTTATCCAACGTCGTTATCACATCAACCGATATCTGAAACCATTGCATTTTGAACCACCTGTGGTGGAACGTTGAAGTTACCGAACAGAGAACGACTCCGAGTCTCCCAGTTCATTCAATCAATTCTCCAGTATTTTCATAAGCTTTAATATCCCTGCCTCCTCCCGGTTTCTCCTTTTGATTTCGCGGCGTGCATAAACCCACCCCCCAGAAAACGTCTCCATGTGCACGCGCATGTTAGGGTGTGAGTGTGCGCGGTGGGCCTACGATGATGACCCCTGGATAATCGAGCAGCTGGCAAGTGGCAACCGAGATGGGAAGGGGGGGTTCGGGGCGGGACAAGGGGTCGGAGGCCGGGCGACAGCTCAAAGGGGTGCTGGGGGTGGAAGAGGGGGAGTGGGGGTGCGCGGGAGATCTCTGCAAAGAGATCGCCGAGTGGTTGAGACTCACCCCCACCCCCGACACCCCATTAGGTGCGGGGGTCGCCTTTCCTATTCGAGCCACCCCCTCGTGCTCCTAACCCCTCAGCCGTCACGCTAACCCGGCCACCGTATCGCCCCTTCCTCCGCCCGCCGCATGTCACGCGCACGCACCCGGAGACTTGGCTGCCCCTGCACGCGTATGGCTGCAAACAGGGGCCATATACGTGCACACGTACGAACGCGGATCTCCGAGGGATATTACTGGAGGGGGGGGGGGAGCGAGAACGATGGGAGAATACGCGTATATGATAGAGGGGGGTCCGAGAAAGATGGAACGCGACCTCTTCTGGCTCATAACACAGGCCAACAGTGGTTTTGGTGCCGGAGCTTTTAATGCTGATTTAAAGAACAATTGGGGTGCTGAATCCAATTATGACACTAGTTTTTTCCTATCAGCTATAGTTTTCAAGATATTGTTGTTACTTACGTAAAAAAATCTTCTACATGATGATATGGGAATATTATATTAATAATTATTAATATAATATTCCCATATCATATTACCCAGCGATGTTCCTGGTATTTTATCTTCTGTAAGACCAATGCTATTGTATCGTATTCTTCTTTCATTTTAGTTGAATGAGCGATTGGTATTGCGCCAAACCTGTTACCATTGTGAAGAAGTACACATTTTAAACTACGCTTGGAGCTACCAATAAATCTTTTACCGAAGTCGATACAAACTATTTTTGTTTATTAATCTCATTGGCCTACAATATAGAAATATACATAAAACTTATTGACAGTTTATTGAAAATAAAAGGAAACCCGCAGAGTGGTTATAAATTAGTATACTTATAGACTTATTTAACTTTGAAAATTATTTTCCGGAATATATCAAATATTAAAACAACTAATCGTAAGATGTGCCATATCTAAAAAAGTAGATCTGTTAAATAAAAACGGATTTCATATTTGGATTCAGCTCTACAAATATAGTTAAAATCATCACAAAGATTCCCGGCACCAAAAAATTTTTTTTTGTAGGCCTGTGTAATTAATTCGGAGTACGTTTTGATCCCCAATTTCCATTTCCACCCGGGCGTCGTCCGTAAATGACGTCACATACGCTGTGGTGGAAGTTAAGGAGAGAAGAGGAAGTGGAGCCTAACGTGTCGCGCTCAGTGTCAAGTGGGATGAGTGCGTTCTTTTCTGCGTATTACGAGGGCTCTCCGGAAGGTAACCTCAGTTATGCTATAAAAAAATACACTCGGATAGACACAGAAAATGTATTATTTACATCTCAAAACTAGTTGTCTCTACTATTTTCATTTTTTATTCGCCAAGCATATTTAAACATTTGTTATTTCTCTGAGCTAGTTTACAAATTTCTTCGGCATAATAAAATTCTGGGCATGTTAGATCGCAGTCAAACGATGACAGAGCATCTCTTGAAGTTCCTCGTCGAGACGAGCACAAAACATACCGTGGCCTCAGTTTCCAGTTTTTTTTCCATGCAACAGAGTCTTAGAAATCTGTGGGAAACTGTCTAAAGATTTCAGATATTGTAAAACGTCTGTTTTCACTAACTTTTCGTCAATTTTCAGATGCAGTTCATTGGTTCACCACAGACGGGCGGCCTGCGGGCGGTGGACTTCTGCCGTAATCATGAGCATCTGTGTTCATTCTTAAACGAACAACAACACTGACGCACAAATCTTGTCACTCATCACAGTTGGTCCGCATAGAGCTCTTATTTCGCGATGAATATCAAAGGTTTTGAAGAATGAAAATGTAACTATTAGGGCAAATGATAAGGTGCAGCGTGAGTAAATAGCTGGATAAATGACGCGCTGCTTTTAGCAGATGATGATGATGATGACATAACTCGTTACGATACCCTGTGCCCACAAGTTTGTTCCCAGAATCTTCACCTATAATTCCTCCGTACCCTGCACGCCATACAGGAGGCGCGTGGCAGGGGGTATTAGGTCACCAGGCTTCAGTAACTTAATGAATAAATGTGTGTCCACCGGCGTCTTTCTAATAAATAACAGTAATTATAGTGTTTTCTAATAATTTCGGTGTAACTATCCTCCTAGTCCTTCCGTTATCCGCGTTAAGCTCGTTTTATTATACTATTTCTTCAAAAACCTATTTCGCCCTTTTTTGCAAATTTTCTAACTCCTTAATCAGCTCCTTCTCCTTATTAGACTCAAATGACTATCTAATATTTCAAATAAGGACTCGTCAATACCTCTCCCTTACTTTCTCATCACTTTTTCCTACACCTCGTCAAATTAATCCACGTTTCTTCAAACCTTCTACATATAGCTATCTAACATGTTCGATCCATGATGCGTTTCTGAGAGAGTGACGTTATGAGGTTGTGCAAGTAGGCGGTGACTAATTACCAGCAATTGAGTCAATTGCTGATGAATGTGTCGTAGTTTATGTTTATCACAGTTGTGGTCTGACATGTAGAACAATACTATTTATTTTTAATTGGACGAGACTTTCAGGCAAAAAATAAACACGAGACTAATAAAAAACTATTCGTTATAAAATTTAGATCTCATAAACATTATTCTGCTAAATATATAATAAACACCAAACGACATAGCCCAATCTAAGAATGCATTTTACCAGAATGAGATATATTATCAACCAAAAAACACAATCGTCAATATGTGGAGCCACTTCTACCAAACATATATCTGTAACGTACATCTCTATTTTTGTGAGGCATAAACAAAAACGATAGCAGGAAAGAAAAGACTTGGGCTTTTTGAAATTTACTGCTATTAAGAAGAACAATAAAGTTTATTAAATTTAAATGAAAATGTAACGTTACCTGTAAATCTAACGAGGAGGTAACACGAAGAGTAGGAGAGGAAATGACATTGGCGGCGTTAAGAGACGCGATGGCCAAAAGAAGCTAGGCATCGAGTAAAGGTGGCTAAAGAAGAAGATCCCAGATGATACTCCAGTGTAAGAAATAATGATGAATGTCAGAGGGGTGAAAAGTGGAAAGTACAGAACTTCGCCGATAGAAGAATTGCGTGGGCAAGTCCGTTGAAGCAGTCTTAGGAGTGTGACTCTCCTGCTATACGCAGGATATGGTGAAAAATCGGTGGAAGATGCGATATCGGAATAAGTTTCAAGGTGAGAAGGAATACCAACAGGGCACCCGAACAGTCATCTAATCAGAACAGCCTCAGCAGCATTTCTTTTCTCGGCCTCCGACCTAACGTTTACCTCCATAGGATACCACTGGCGTACATCTCCTAACACTGTCATCCTCTCTCATTCATCCATCATATCTCTTTCCTTCTCCGTCCATAAGCGTTCCCCAGGTTTCCCCTCGGGGGTCACAGCCTCCTGCTTCTTACTTTCATCTACATCTACATAATACCTCGCAAATCGCCGCAAGGGCGTGTGGCGGGGGATGTTAGGTCACCACCCGTAATAGGGGAAAAAAAGAAGAAACTTTCCTCCCCTGTATCTCCAAGTGCATGCACAAGCAAAAAAAGGCAAACCATCGTCGGTATAACCTCGATTGGAGGTAGGATTTCGACAGTCCCAGACCAGTTTCATTATTCCCCATCTGAGCCGAATATTTTCAACTCACTTTTCCGCTAAATTATCTTCTATTTCAGATCTTCATACTTTCGACAATACATCTGCCTAATGAGCCAAATCTTCCCTTTCCACACTTTCCCGATATTCTTCTCTCTTCGATCACATTCTGTGTTCAGTATCCCTCCCCCCACTCTCCATTCATTCGCCCGTTCTGTATCTCTCTGGGTAAGTGCACGACTTCAAAACAAGGCCAACGGAAGTTTAAATTTACGTCCATCTTATTTTCCACTAATTGGATAAAAATTGACAAAAATTTGAAGATTCTTGCATGCAAGTACCTCCTCCTTTTCTGCGATTAACTTTGTTTGAGTGGCCGATCAAACTGATATTTGTGTAGCGGTGTAATGAATGTGCATACATGACTAGTGAACTAACACCCCCCGCCACACGCCCTTAAGGCGGCTTGCGGGATATCATGTGGATGCAGATGAAAACATTTAATCTACGTCTTTGAAATTTTCACTCGGTTCAAGTGATAAGATCCCGCGCAACTTCGAAAAGAAGTTAAGAGTGAGGGAAGACAAGGACAGATATGGTTTTGATCCCAAACGTTGCTCGATAGTGTTGATAACATTCTGAAATATCCTGAAGAAGCAGGCTTTAATGCCATAGAAACTGATTTTTATCGACTGAGATCAACACAGGCGCAAGCCAAGAATCATGATGGGAGGGTGAACATAATAGCACTGAGAAAACCTTTCAGGTAGCAACTAGGCACGATATTTTTTGGAAAAATGAAATTATCCGAGTATGGAAATTAGGTTTTCAGAACGAAGAGGTGACGTCATTGATGAGGGTGCTGGTGTATCCTTATTTAATTACCCCAATCAATATTCATTCGCCCGAACCCATTCTAAAATCAAGATTGTCGAAAGTGAACTTTGGAAGTAACGTTGGATATTAAACTTCTTCCTCAAGAGGGTCAACGCTATTAATTTCACTTTCTCCCGTGCACATTCGCGTGCGTACGACTTGCCTCTCTCTGCGCATGCGTTGGGATATGGCGGTTCCGGTGTGATAGCCATCGCTTCGGTGGCGTTCGCGCGGAGGAATATGTCGGGTTGATGTAAAACAATAAGGGAAAGGCGATGGCGGCGAAGAGATAACACCGTAATCAGGGATTGGGGACGACGCGAGACCACTCTGCCCGATTCCACTGAAATATTTCCTCGTCCTGCCGCCTCGAAGGGAGGGAGGGAGTGTGTGCCTTTGTGTACTTGGGTGTGTCACAAAATAATCACCTACTGACTGGTTGTTCATTGATGGCTCCCGGCCACGGATTCCCATTTGGGAAACCCAGGCTCACATGGGTAGAGTTAGATATTATTATTCTGCGCAACAGTGTTCAAGAATGAATGTGGTGGCTTTTGTTGAGTGATTTCCGAGGCAATTATTCTTCCCGCCACGGACAACTCGACCCGAGTCGAGGCTCTCACACACACGAAAACGCACTCAAGTGCACTAAGCAATCACACGCCCTGTGGTTGCTTGCCTTTGTCCTTGTCGTGAAATTAACTTTGCGGAGATATTGCGAAAAAAAGAAATTAATTATTCCAAACATTATTCAACAATAGTTACATTTCCATTCTTGAACACAACTGACACAAATGTTGACGACTGCAGGAGTTTCTGCCTTTTTTTTTTGACATTATTTAAACAAGTTGTAAGAACTCGCCGTTTGCTTTAGTCATTCAGCTCCAAAACTGTGAAGCATTATGTCAGAATAGTTTCGCAAAAGGTGTGCAAAAATAACATAGGTGTCCACTTTAGAAATATTATCTCCGTTAAAATGCTTAAAAAATTATTTTTTTATAACAAAAAGCCCTACAAGCTATCACTATGGTGAGCGGCAGGAGATGATTACACAAACCAGACTACTTGTAACCCAAAATATTTTTCTCGCCTGACGCGGTCGGACAAGGTTATTTTGATCCCTCACCGTTCGATGGAAAAAATTATATCTTAAAACTATGTATTCTACACGTAATCTCTCTCATTTGGTTAACATGATCTCGCCTACCGTAGTACGATGGAGGTTATAATATACATATTCAACATCATTGCTAAAGAGACCTTCCAATTTATGCAAGAGATTTAATCTATAATTTAACCTTCTCTCCGCGAGTGATTACCAGCTTAGCAGATGTAATATTTTGGATACGCTACTATTTTTATCATAACAACGTTTTGCAAATCTAGCTCCTCTACTCTGCTCGCGATCCAATTCGACAATTAATCCAACTTTATAAGGATCCCATATACTAGTAGCATATTCTAAAAGCCTCACCAGGGAGTGGAATAATAACTATGGACATGAGGAAAACAAAGTGGGCAAAGTGGATGTTTTTCAAATGTTTGGTGTAAAGATGAGACCAGAAAGGAAGAATAGTACGTATTCCTGTACTCAGCATTTGACACAAGAGTTATTTGAAGGCCGATACTGAAGGTACCGCATATTGGAAGGACTGCATTGGACCGAGAGGAAACGTATTGAGGAATATGTGGCGGAAGCCGTTGGCGCAGGGAATTAGGAAAGACCAGCAGGATTGGGAAGGGACAAGGAGGAGAATCCACCAGATGTGATGGTCCGTCCGGAAGAAGAGTAAACGGTGCATGCCCTCGGCGAAAACCTCCCTCTAACAGTATAAGACACAATACGCGATTCGATTGACGACTCTTGTCCACACCCAATGCTGTATCATATTTCGGGTTACCGATATCCTAAAGAAGCCACATAGGGATAGTATTTGCTCCCGCTAACCTATGCGTGAATTTTACACACCGTAAGGGGAGTGTTCCGATCTCACCTATCAAGCACCCTTTGGATTCCGAAATAAAGGAAAGACTTTTTAATATTTCCGCATATTTTTATTAACATGACCTGATTATGCAACATTTTGCAACAAAACCGACAACCATCGTAAAATAATACGATTGTTAAAATCTCAAAACGCCGTAGACGTAATGTACTCAATTGCAGATCAAATGTAGCATGCATATTTCAGAATATGCGCTGTATTTGAATTGTAATCTCCACGATATCTATTCCGATTCATTTTGAAATTTAGCACTTATCATTGATCTTGGTATCGAAGAAGCAAACGGGAAACCATAGGAAGGAGGGTTTAACCTGAAACATTATGTTAAATACTGTCGGAAAAATTTCACTCCCTTGAGCCTGTGAGGTAATTGCTTTGTTCGCAGAAGAAAACAATTATGAATCGGATGTTTAGTAGGAGATTTGAAAGAGACATAAAGATTATGATGACGTTTCTGCAGCCATTGCCGTGAGCTAAGCTGCTACATATGCTTCCCGAGTTTCCGTGGGCGCCTGATGGCGTGTTGACCAATGCCAAATCTTAGACCATTAAAGGAAAATATGTGGCGACATCTAAAATAACATCTTGTATTATTTTACAGTTGAACACGGTTGTCTTGTTCCAATCCCTTGCAAGCTGATATGCCCAGTCGCCATAAAACTATGGCGGATAACATACTTAGTAAAGAACAGAGTGATATATACTCAGATTAGCTTACTCAAGAGGGATATTTATTCTTATTTGTCAGAAATATTTCTCGAGCGCCATTCCGTTTACGCATTCATTAACTGAACGTTCTTCATAAACTCTGCGACCGTAAAGTAGCCCACCTTCCGGAGATTATTCAAATGAGCTTTTAAAATCCAGCTGCCATTTTAATTTCCCGCAACGGTCACGCGCCACCTAGGGTGCTTAAAACACAATGACCACGACAGTCGCATTAATTACACAAGCGAATGCGACTCCGAGAAAATATCGTCACTTTCCATCATCTCCAAAACGTCTCAAGGGCGTCAAATAGAATATTCCCATTAATTAAATCCTGTTGGCAATGGCAATTATTATTAGATAAATTTTCAATTCGATACAAACACGTGGTCACATTTACATATTACGCATCTTCGGGCAATTGAGAGACAAATATTAAAACCTGAATAATCGGAAAAGATCAATTGGAAATAACGTAGCAACTTCAAGAAGGAAATAAGGACGAATCGAATTCAAGAGGGAAATATTGTATAGCTTGAATACCAAATTTCTATCAATTTTAATTTCCACCAAGCTGGAAAATAAAAACAGATGAAAAACCGAGTTCTTAGGCCAATAAAACACCTACGCTTATCGACAATGGTCATCTGAATTCATGATACATGAATTTCAATTAACCTCTTCAGTCAGAATAAGTACGCAAACATATTTTTCGTCAGGCAAAATTATCATATTAATTGGAAATAAATTAGTCTATATCCTTCCTAAACTTATTTTGAAGCAATAGCAATTAGTTGTCAGGGGACTTTCTGAAACGATAGAATTTTTGGAGTGAAATTATATGAGCCAAAATTCATGTTACTATATAGTATATTCTTTTACGTGCAATTCACTAGTAGTCAGTAATGTACTTTGTAAACAGCAATGATAATTTTTATTTGGTAGCTATAGTCTGTGAAAATATCATGATGTCATAACTCTGGGATTTTGAATTATTTCTACCGATGAATTAGATTTCGATATTTTCGTCCTTCGCAAACCCAATGATGAATTCTAGCCATCATGGTCTCAAAATCATTTTCCCTCAAGGAAATTAAACTATTCACCAGCCTATTTCTCAAACTTATAACACGTAAATTACTACTCATAAAGAATTTCGCTTCTTCGAATGCTTGACGAAAATATCATGAATTGCTTTTTTTATATCTTGCGATAACTATTTCTTGGGGCATCTTTTCATAAAAACTTGATAGGATGAACCTTTATTATGAGTTTTTATAATGGTCATTGCCGGCTGTTCAAGGGTGTGAGAGAGCGGTAAATTCCATACAAAATTATTTTGAAAAACTTTCGTATGTGCGTTAAAAATGTCGCTGCAATCGGTCTTATTTCATATGCAGGTATTTATAATGGTCCATTATCAACAGAACATAATCCACACTCGTCACAGCCCATGGAGAGCATAATAAACTCAGCATGTCGTTATAATCTTCTTACTGACTACGCCTAGAATTTTCATATTGAGCCAAACGTCCAACTGACCCCGGAATCACTCCGGGCAGACTGACGCCGATGATCGGATCGATTTGCTGTTCAAGTGATTGCGTATCTTCCCGTCAGATTGAATACAAGCGAGAAGTTGTGACTGGGGGGAAGGCAGCGTCCTGCTTTGAGTTGACCCGAGGCATTCCTCGTTTCACTTCGACAGCGGACGCGTTGCAGCTCGCAGACAGCCGCTCAGTGCGAGAGAGAGAGGAAGACAAGTGGAAACTAAGACAATGGAACTGGAAAAGCGATCGTAAAAATGAAGTCATGAGGTAAAAATCAATATATACCCACGACCCGGCTACTAAGCAATTTCTACACCCATCCCCGGGGGTCCTTGTGCCCAGCTTTCCCTCCCCTTCTCCCACCCTCGCTCGCCTCCACCCCGCTACTAACCCCCCCTATCCCCGATTGCGGAATAAGTGCGCCCGTTCCCAGCATGTGATTTTTATTGTTGCCATATCATCCATCTCTCTCTCTTTTTAGTGGATTACGGCGTCCTCCAGTCACTCGTAAAGCAAGCGGCGCTAACCCCTGGTACCCCTGGGGGACGACTCGTGACACACGGGGAAAAACACGCACGCACGTTCTAGCATAATACACACACAAAGGAAGAGGAAGAGACAGTTGTCCACTTAGTGGATTGGGTCGTGTTCACTTGTTTGCGTGTCTTAATTGCGGTCCCCCGGGGAAACGAGCTCCCCTTCCCGGCCGCCCCCACCTCCTCCTCTTCTTAACTCTCAGGGAGACACACTCTTCCCACCCCTCTCATTCAAGGGAAAGGGGTGAGAGGTGGGGCCGGATAGAGGTGCGGGGCTTTCGGGAAAAGGATTACGGGTTTAAAGATGTATGGGTACGGAATGAATGAATGAATAAACGATGCTTGGTTTGCATACCACTAGATGACCTGATGTAGGCAGGGGTCGTCCACAAATGATGCCATCGGTCATTTTACATCCGCATCATCCACAAACGGTCACGCCGTAACGTACTCATTTAATGAAACGTCACGCCGCATCTTAGTTCATACATACTCCTATTAACAATTTCAACTCCTCTTATGCTCGATAGATCGAATTCGCCTTATTTGCCCCGTCTGTGTGTCACTCTGCACTGGCGATTCTATCGATCCTAGGGAACAAGTTCAACCGCATGCAAACACAAATTTCCGTATGTTGACATATCCTCAACATTTATATAAATATATATATAACATTTTTATAGCACGTAAGTTGATAGTTCTTACTGAATATTGCTCCCTTTTCCTTTCTTCTCCCTACTAATCCTCACTTATCACTTACCATTCCCACCAGTTGTTTGCAGCACCTGCCACACACCATTTTGGTCGGTCGAGAGGGTTTTATGTCAATTTTGAACATTTTTGGATTGTCAAATTTCAAAGAATCCCGTTTTTTTCTTTTCTATAGTCGATGTGTTGCAACTGTATAAGGCAACATTTCACAAAAATTATTTCATCGATTTCTTCCAAAATTCCATTCTAATATTTTTTCTGAAAATATAATTTCTTAGTGCAAGCTCTTTTTTGTACACAACCGAATGGAAAACCCTTCAAATGTATGCACTTAATATGACAAGTTAAACCGATAGGTAGCGAATCAATTGTAGGCTTTGCGAAACCTCTATAACGTGACCTCCTTACACTCCGTCATGAAATGGTTATTGGAACAGCGCTACGTCATCAAAGTTTGCGTGAAACTAGGCAAAAACAGGAAAGGGACTCATAACATGCTCAAGAAAGCTTATGATGATTACGCCAAGGGTAGATCGAGTGTTTTTGAAGGGGACAAGTTGTTCCGGGAGGGTAGAGAAGATGTTGAAGAGCCGAACGTTCAGGACACCCATCGACCACAAAAAGTGACGAAAGTCTTGCAAGAGTGAAGATATTTTTGAACAAGGTTCGCAGATCAAGTGATCGCATGGTTTCTGATAAACTTGGCATCCCTAAAAGTGATGTGAATCGACTTGTGAAGGAAAACATGGGCATGAGAAAGGTGTGTGTGAAGTTGGCTCCGCTAGTGCTCTCGGAGGAACAAAAGGAAACTCGCACGCGGATCTGCTAAGAGCTTCTCGGCCTCTGGGGGTCCAATTTTTTTTAGAACATGCCCGACCAGACTTCTTTCTCTTCCCCAGCCTTAAATCCGTGCTGAAAGGCCGTCACTACTGCTCAGTGGAAGCATTAAAATAGACCGGGACGAGGGAGCTTAGCAGAATTCTGGGCGCTACCACCCCGAAGGCATGGAAAACCCGTTGGCAGCGGACAAATAAGATTGGCACTTCGAAGACTTTTGAGTTAATGTATCAATTCTGGAAATACATTTTTTTAAATCCTCTCACTCACATTACTTTTGGGACAGACCTTGTAGCAATAGAAAATCAGGAGATCTTAATGATTTTTTAAAATTATTATTTCATACCCCAGACCAAATTACAATGCTTTTTAAGAAGAATGCTGTTTTAATTATCTCAAGGCTCGCTCCTCACAACTTGTATTTGGAGACCAAGTGACAATTGGAGAGCAGCTATGAATTGGCGTCCAAATGAATGGTGCGAAGAAATGATAAAAAAAATTCACGAAAACATTCACAAAGAACTTTGAAATCGTGAAGGAAATTGTTTTCCCTCCACAATGGAAACGAAGATGTGGCAGGAATACACAACACGAGAAGAATTTGGTGAGAATAACGGCGAAGCGTCTCCATAGTGATACGCCGTCGCAATCCGGAACATATTCGGCCAATAGTTGCGCATCGCAGTCACAGAAAACGTTCCCACGACCACCGCACCGTGTCCCACGCCGCGCCGTGCTCCCCCGCAACAGTTTGCCCTCCGCAGGAATTCTTTAAGTGGATCGAAGATCTGCACCCTCCCTGGGAGAATACACACACCATTACACGATGCAATGTTTCACAAGATTACCTATACAATTTGCCCAAGCTGTGTGCACCAAACCTTCGCGATATTACCCATGCCCGCCTACCAGCCGCTCGACTACTTCAACTGACAGATTAGACGAAACGGAGAGGGAGTGAGCTACGTATTGTCTGAGAGTTTGTATGGAGCCAATTCTAGAGCCAATAATGGTTTTTGTTGGAACTCTATACCGATATTTCCGTCGACCAGGTGACGTAATTAATAGGAGTCAGGGTTCGACAGCGGGGAAGACCACAGTGATGAAGTATTGTCCGTGGTCCATTAATGTGTCTTCCTCACTCTCACTCCTGTTGATGGTGACATAGTTGACCGAAATATTGGAATAGAGTTCGACAAAAAATCAATATTGACTGGAGAACATATAAGATGTCCACTTACGTATGTATATCCCAAATATTCACTGTGTTTGATTTATATATTATTTGTATAAGAGTTCAACTATAGTCCGACGATTTCTTACCATACCACATTTCTCACCATAACAAATGAATCTCAGTTAACGTATAATCAAGGGAATTACCGATGAATGCATACAGTTTTAATATTTTCTTTCATGATAAGATTTTGAAACTTTCTTGCATATAAAGGGGCCATGGGTCAATCTTTGACCAATGAGAAGTACCTTCCTTGGGTTTCCTGCAAACAGTCATAGTATCGATCGTACATAGTCACCAATACGATAATTATGCTTATCTCTATGTTCAATTACTTAATTAAATAACTTTTCACCACGCCAATGGAAGAATCACGGTTCCTTTTCAATTCCTTGTTTGGTTGTTTCAACCGTCCATAGTCACAAAACGCAAATACAGAGATTATGACGAAGTAAAAAGAATGAGAAAAAGATAAAAAAAGAGAGCTCAGAGGAACAGTTAACATTTTTTTGCAGTGTTCTGGAGAAAAATTAGCGCAGCAAGAGTAATAGAAGAATAATAGCTGCGTAGGAGAAGGAAGATTTTATAAGAAAAAGGAATATGACGAATGGTATGTGAACACAATGAGGAGATATGAGTAAAAATACTTCAACGTGGATATTAGCGCTGAATGTTTAAAAAGCCTAGTCTTGAAAGCATGACGATAAACGTACGTAGGTTGAATAAACTTTTACGATACCGATATGGAAAAGAGTGTCAGTAAGAGTTAAATTCAAACCAACAAGTCTAACAAATGGCGAGTGAAAAGAAAAAGTTTTTGGGTGACACCCAAAAACAGGAAAGGTGCTTGCAGGACTGAGGCAGTGGTACGTATGCTAAAGAAATCGATAGATGGTAGAATGACAGGTAAACCGGGAAGAGAAGAAAAGACAACCCAAAGTTTGAAAGGGATTACACCTGAGAGAAAGGATGAGGAAATGGAGGAAAATTCGAGAGAAAAGTTTTTAGCCCGGAAGAGGTCCTCGTCATAATAATCAACAAATGAAGCTAGTATATGGGATCCTCACGAAGTTGAATTGAATGCCGAATTTGATCGCTTGCATCGTGGAGGAGCTAATTTTTTAAAACGTTGTGATAAAAATAGTAACGTATCTAAAATATTAGAGGAGCAAGGCTGGGATTCACTTACGGAACGAAGATTAAATTACGGATTGAAGCTCTTGCATAAATTCGAATGACGTCTCTTTAGCAGTGATGTTGAAAATATATTATAACCCCCATTTTACTACGGTAAGAGAGCTCTTGTCAATAAAATTAGAGAGATTAAGTACAGATCAGATAGATTTAAGATGTCATTTTTTCCACGAACGATAGGGGATCAGAATAACATTGTCCGACCGGGATAGGGGTAAAAATATTCGGGTCAAAATTAGTCGGGTGTTTATTCACCCCCTGCCATGCAATAGTAGTTTGCAGGGTACTAAAAAATACTAAAATACTAGGGACCACCCCAAACCTACCTTTAAGAGGTAGACTAACTATTATGGTGAAAATAGATGTGGCTGCGCCAAGTCAAATCTCACTTGATTTTTTGTCCTTAATTGTGTAGCCATTTATAAAAAATTGTCGTTATCTATGACACGTACCTCTAGTGGCTGACTAATTGGGAACTTATCTAATTTATAATTTCATAAGATCTAAATTTAGATTAACATTATTTTCAAATGCATATTCAAGGATTCAATTTTTGGACAATGATGGGCATCTTATAAAAAAAGCAAACATTTCACATAGATCGATAAAAAACGCTCTTTATTGAGTCAGAAAATACTTGTTAATTCTACCCAGCTCCTTATTGCGGATGAAGTAAATAATTGGAATTCCGATTGCACTAAACGAGTGGAGGAGTGCTAAAAATTTGACCTTCGGATAAAGAAGTAACATGCAACGTAAACAGTGGCAAACCTTTTGAGCGTGTGGGCTTAAGTGGAGCATTGACTGGAGCACCTGAGAAGCAGTGGACAAACGCCGGGGAGTGAAATCTCTATGAATCAAAGGTGGTTTTGCACTTCAGCAATTACTTGAGAATGCATTTAAATACAGATCACCGCGAAATTGTTAATTTGAAGTAGGCATGAGTCAGGGAAAATAGTAGCAAGGTTTTGAAAGTGTGGAGTTCATCATCGGTCAGTCAATACGCGGAATAAAAGTTATGCAGGAAAACAAGAAGACAAGTGATCTTAATGAAAGAGCAATTGAGATCTTCATCAACCGATCTGAAAGAAAGGAAGCGAGGAAACCAGGGAGCTCAATTTCACGATTAATTTTCAAGGAACTATGCATAAATGTGGGAGATATGTGTGCGAGAAGGATTCGCTGATGAGGTCGGTCTAATGTAATTTGGAAAAATGGCGGAAGAATTGAAAATGTAGATGCTGTTGTATGTTTATGGCGTAGTATTTGCGATAGGCATGAGAAAGTTCGCGAATTCCGGCATAACAGTTGTTGGCATTATGCGAATGCGAAGTATATAGCAGAATTTATTTTTTGATTAGGCAGACAAAAATGGCATCGTTACATTGTGTACTTCCTCCCAACTTTATTGCACAGGAGTGACACTTGGACATATCTGCATAAATGTGTACTACAAGTAGTAAATATTCGGTACGCCATCATGAAGATTGTCCGTGGTAAAAGTGTGATGTATTGATTAAGGATTGAGTGAGTTGTGAAATATATAAGATCCTCACTTGAGGGATGCCGCCAAAAGGAATATATAGTATAAGACTTACTCGATATTTTAAATTGTTACGGCTGTTATAGCCAACCTTATTTCATCGGTCAGTATCCCATGGCTGACATCTCATTATTTTCAATCTTTGTGCAAATTAAATCTATGAAATTTCCAAGCCAAGAATCGACTAGATTTGTGGGAAAAACAATAAATAAAATGCAATGGAAATTTAGAAATCCTCTTCAGTCGTAAAGGCGTTCATTTTGTGGGGAAAATGGATGGCGTTAAATGTGACAGATGAATTAAAATTGGAAAAAGCAATATAATCAATGAGAAAGAGATAAACAGAGACAAGAATTCACACCTGATATGACTATCATTTTGTGTACACGCACGAGTACGAGGAATAGTTTGTATCAGCTCTCCAAACTAAATCTTTGTAATTCTTAATAATTTCTTGAGCTGACATCGTCTGCTTCTTGCGATTCATCCTTGACAAGCCTCCGAAATTTTGTCATCCCATGCACACTTCAATTATTGGTAATCCTTAAACTATCGTTTCCCATGTCGTATCCTACTAGTCTCCCTCGTCTTCTTGCAAGAGTCCTTCACAGAGTATTGGAATCGTCCATTCCCTAAAGTACTCCTTCGGTAATATTTCGCCCTGCCTATGATTTCATTTTCATCGATCTACGATGCCAGCAAATTTTCATCACATCTTTACTTCTTTTCCCTACTACTCATTCTTCACAGTTGTAGAATTGTAAAATTCATTCAACTGTTTGTAATATTTATTATAGAGCAAAATTATAGAGGTTTTCGCCGAAAATTAATATATGTAAAGTAATCATGAGAAGTATGCATTAATAATTAAGCCGGAATTTAATCAATAAACGTGAATGATGGGCAAGAGAATTTGAAAGTTGGAGTTTGACCAACCAACCATTTTTCGTATGCGAAAACGAAATCGTTGGAAAAGCTCAATCTTATGCTAGCGGAAAATTGTGGAAAGGAAGTCATATAAACCAAGATGAAAGTCGCGGAGAACGGCCACTTAACATAAATCTAACTTCCAGGCTGCGCCACTCAAAATTAACAGGAAGTTATAATTCTGGAGCCGTGCGGGAAGATACGCAGAAATAGTCGACAGCGAATTTATGAAACCAAGCTGAAAATATCAATGACAGAAACGACCAACGCTACGCATATTTTATGCGATTATTGTTTTTCATATCCTCGTTTGACAGGGAAAGCGCGGAGGGTAGCATTTCCTCATTCCTCCAAGCATTTACCCGGAAGACTTCAGAAAAACGCGTACCTTGAAATGAAGTACGCGCTTCAGCAGTCAACTATTTGCATCTTTTGCTTTCGTGAAAAGCATAATCTATTCATCGTGAAATCCCAACCCACGGGCTAGTCTTCTGGAGCATACTTACTGATCTGCTAACCACGTGCTTCGCAATCGAAGCAACCTTTCGGACCGTAGTTGCTTTGGACACAGTCTTTCTAGATATCCTATGATGATCACTCTGTTCTAATACTTCTTGGCTGGCAAACATTTTTCTATCGAATTAGACAGTTGGACTCCAGTCTGCAGTTCATGTTCATTGAACGTGCGGGTACGTCTACACCACCCCGCAAGGGCGTGGGTCGAGATGTGTCACGGCACCTGCCATAGATACACAAATATTAGTTTATTTATTTATTTGTATATATATATACATAGAGATTAGATGGACATCATATAAATACAATATTGCATCATAGCTATTATTTGTCTCAAATCAATCGTTATACTATGAAATACAAAAAATAAATAAGGAATATTCAGCACTAAAATATTATATAGCAGACTTTTTCAACTATAATAAGAGTCTCATAATCTTCTTTGCATCTGCGAGTAATTATCAAAAAACTTTCAGCTATTAGCAACATGTATTTCAAGAAACTTTGATGGATCTATCTTCTTCAACGAGCTTCTACATTTTAGTTTAAATTTTTACCGGGCAACTCTCCGAAACAGTGAATTCTGGTTTTGAAATATTTTAGCTATTGTTCAAATTTTTACCCATATTGTCTTCACATCCACACGCAACTATAATCTTGTCATTAACTCTCTCCTCCTTGTGAATGCCCCTTTGCCGAACGTATTCCCTCTATGGCCATAATTCTTTGTATATCTTGGCCTGAAACGCTTCCGAGACAGGTAAACTGCTCCGCCTTCTCCGAGCGCTTGACAACAAACCTATTTCTTTTCAGGGAACCGTCACAAAGAGAAGACGTAATTATGAATGATATATCGAATGTCGTACATACTTTCAACTGTCCGTTGCCAAAGTAAAAGGGGCCTTCGGAATAACCAGCCTGATCCAGATGGCTCTCACTAATTATTCGTTTTTACACGATATAATACTCGTACGGCCACAAATATGCACAGAAAGTCCAATGTAGAAGACGAAGCAATAATTCTGTTTAAATTGAGAATTTCAACAACTTGAAGCATTTTGTATTAAAATCTGTACCTTATACTCACCCAAATTTTGGTTCATTTTTTTCGGAATTTCGGAAAATTTGAATGAATTTCTTGCATGAAAACTTCAAAAAGGATTACATGGAGTTGACCCAAAACTGTTGAATGAAATTTTTTTAAATTATCAGACAAACTCTTAAGATTAGGTATAAGAATAATTAGGTTGGAGAGGGGGGGGGGAAGAATTAGGATGAGGGAGGAAAGTGGACATCTAAACTGGGTGGTACTCTGGAGAGGAGTCTCAAAAGGAACAACGCAAACAAACGCCTGAGATCTCGGATAGTGAACTAACACGATCGCACGACAGCGTGAACAAGGACGAGGCGCGGGTGAACCGAAACGACATCACGTGAGAGGATTTCCTCCGGTCACTTTTTGGCGAGCAATAAAAAGGTCCGGCACGCGATACCTCGTTCACTCTCCGGCCTCCCCGATGCGAGGGAATAGAACCAATTCAATACTCGGGACAATCCAATTAAGAACAACCGAAAAAACACACTTTCACTTAAATGTAGTCGTCAACGGTTTGAAATCATCAGAGGTGGACATAACTTCAGAGTTGCCTCAGGGAAGTGTTATAGGGCCCCAGCGTTAATATTAAAGAGCTAAGTTTCCATGCTAGTACTAGCCTTACCCGATTTGCAGGCGACGAATTGATCGACAGATAAACAAGGGCATCAGGAAATCACAGAATACTCTCCAGGAATTTAGAATAGATATTGGAGTAGAGTAACGAGTGGGAGTTAAAACTAAATATCAGTGAATTTACTTTGGTGTCACACTTGCGAGACACATCAGAAGAATATGTGGGTTAGCCTTAAACAGTACAGGTTTCATTGGACGTGCAATAGGAAAATTCAATGGAAAAGTAAAAGAGGTGTTACTTCGATTTAGTTTGACCACATTAAGAATCGGTGGAAAGTATCTGGGATCCAACGAAGAAAATGTTGATTAAGAAGTTTCAGACAATCCGCTGGAAATTTCATTTGGTCCAATAGAATCGATCCAGGGAAAACTATGACTTTTGCTTTCCCTTGTTATTTTTGGTTGAAAGTTATTTAAACAAGGAGCCAAACGACTCAGGGACCGAGTATCTCCTGGGATTAGGAGACTCCATTTACCACTCCAACATCCCCTTCGGAGGGTGCGTGAGTGGACAGAAGAAGGTGGGGTACCCTGTTGCCTTTGGAGTGGGAAACAAATCCTAAAGGCGGGTGTATCGTTTAAAGCCCAAGACATGGGATCCGGAAGGTGAGAGGAGCAGCCATCACCGCAATCGAGTCCCACTGGAGTGCCCTCTTTAAGTATGGTTGCTCCGGAGAAGAAATACCCCCGAGTTAAAATGTGCCCACACTTGTATCTCCGAATGTACACTTCCCCAGGAGAACGGTTCTATGCACGAATAGACAAGGGGAAGAAGAATGAAAGGAAAACGTTAGATGCGCCACTTGATGCCGGGAACGTGAAGGCAATGGATAAGAAAGCTAAATGTGAAAATGTGAAGAGAAAAATGTATTTTAGGGCTGAGGTACGATTAGAAGTCGAAGGAGAATTGAAATTTGTAAATTATTAAGATGATTTATAAAGGGGGAGAAATACAAGAAAATGGTGTATGATATATGCATGAAAAACATCTGGAGAAAAATATTTTGAAAGTTATTCCAGTAAGTGACCGAGTTTTGATAATTATATTGATGAGCGATCTGTGGACACAATTATTGTTACAGTTTACATGCCTATATTAGCAGAGGATGAAGATGTGGTAAATAAAATATACGTACGAGCTGATAGAGGCAGTATATGAAGGGCAAGGGATGGGACATTTGAGAACGATAATGAATGAAGATTGGAATATAAGAGTGGGGAAGAGAGAGACGATTGAGATGAAGAGATGTGATTGGGGTACATAAACTTGGAAGGAGGAATGAAAGAGGGTAAAAATTAATAGACTTTTGTGAATGCACGAATCTTTGGATTGCTATTACATGATTGAGCAATCATTCACGGTAACTACACATGTGAAAGGTCTCTGAGAATGCCACATGGTATCAAATTTTATTATATTAAATCAGGGGTTCAAAATTAGTGCTAAAATACCTAAAACCAAGGAGGGTACGCTGGCACAAACTATACTTGTAACTTACTAGTGGCAGATGAAAAAAAAAGGAAGAAGCATGATGGAAAACAACAGCATATGAGATGTTAAACATCTGATTAATGAAATTCCATGGAAATAGTGCACTAAAAAGTAGAGAATGAACAACAATTTAAGGTACACTATATATAAAATATAGGACATTCTATGTTAATCAAAATACAATGTAATAGGTTTCAGGGGAAGAAGTTGGGGAAGCAAAAAAGAAAAGGAAGTAAGAGTGAATTACAGAGAGTATGCTATAGAAGAAGGGTGAACGTGGAAAATTTAAAAACGCCTCTTCCAAAGTGGGAAGAACACAGAAAAATGAACAATAAATTAAGGAAGTTGACTAATGGAGCTGTGCAGAAAGATATAATGCATAATGGAAGATACAAAACGGTTAGGACTCTGAAAATGAGGGAATCAGAGAACTCTTAATCCAGATGGAAATATGGCCGCGTATTGAAAATACCAGGAAAATATGAATTATATAAGCAGAGGAATTACATGATTCACAGGCTGATCATACAAGCCAGATGCAAGAAGATGAATGAAATTATGATGAGGATGATAGAGAACCCAAGACATTAAGATTTAGGGCGAAGATGGTGATTCTAGATGTCAGGGAAAAGAAAGAATTGGGCTGAGATTGAATACCATCTGAGGCTTTGAAAGCATTAGAATCTCATGTCTATATTGACAAGTCTAGTCAGTAGAACCTGACCCAGGGATTTGTTCTGAACAGCAGAGATAATTTCAGCCCCTTTATCAAAGAAGTAAAGGGTGAAAATATTACTGGACAATCAGTTTTACATGTCGATTCATTAACTTTCGATGTACAATTAATCGGTAGACTTCTCTTTAATTGATCCAATTTCACTTTTAAATTATATTTTAATACATTTTTATCAACTAATATTTATTGATCATTTATTTCCTTGTTTGTCGTGAGATGGAAGTAACACATACGACTTTGCGTTTCCACAGAATAGAGTTTCATTGCAGACTAGTTTCACTAGACCTTAATATCTTCGGGAATAGTCAATCCAGTACATTGGGACTAACCAGTGTTACTACAGTGTAATGAACCATATCGGCTTCAACTATCTTTCAAATCTATGCTTTCTATTTATTTAAAGGCTAAAATTGTTTGAATTTCTTCCCGCTCCCCATCGACTCCTCAGGTGCACCCTACTTCGAAGGCCACCCAAGCACTCGGAACCCTCTCCTGCCCCTGGAAAGGCGCGGGAGAGGATGCCTCGAGTGTCCTCCCCCGACGCGGCAGACACCTCAAAAAGCAACCCCTCCCTCCCCCTCTCTTGTCCACTCGATGATAATGGCGACGGTGGAAGTGCCTGGCACTCATCTGCCTAATGGACTACTGACTGCCAATCCAACCCTCCCCCGATGACCCGCGTGTCCGTTCGTGGCCAACAGTCCGTGTGTCCGTTCGTGCTACTCCCGCCCGATGACCGGAATCCCTGGAGAGGGGACAGCCCTTCCCTTCCTCCCGACTCGGTGGGGGTGGAACACTCCTTCCTCCCTTGATCATCCCAGAAAACCCTCCTAGGATATCCGTTCAATGTTATTGATTTCCCCACCTCAATGCCTTAACCAAACTCTCCCGCCAAGCACCAACTGTCTTCCGAGTAAGTAGAGAAATTTGTCGGTTGCCATATCGACGGATTTGGTTGAGTTCCACTTCTTTGGGAGTATCTTAAAAAGGAGCATCATATTTTTTGGTCTCCCGCGGGATTCTCGATTATCTTAAAAAGGAGCATCATATTTTTTGGTCTCCCGCGGGATTCTCGATTATCTTAAAAAGGAGCATCATATTTTTTGGTCTCCCGCGGGATTATCGATGCCATTGGCTCTACGACATCCTCCTTGGTAAGACTTGGATGAGCAAATCTTATTTAGCCACTTCTTTGAAAATTACCTAGATTTTGTACCAAATTTGAAAGTGAACTACAGAGCAAGAGGAAATAAGCTGGAGGTGCGATTTGACCAGGAGTGTATAAGATTTGTATACAAAGTAACAGTGACAATTATTTCCTGACTCTGAAGTTCCGAAGTCAGACCGTCAGTCAAGTTTGCGCATGATAACAGATCGTATTGGTATTGATATTGATAAGATGACAGCAAACACACCATTATCACTGAGAATTTGGCGATGCGAAGGATCTGCGCTCAACTTGTCCCGAAGGTCTTGACGGGCGACTACATGTAAAAGCAGAGTCGGGTGTCTGCTGGCGAAGACTTTCTGCAATGGCATCGCGACGATATCCCAACATTCTTACAGTCCCGACTTGGCTGCATCAAACTATTTCCTATTGCCAAAAGTGAAATCCTCCCTCAAAGAAACTTCTATGGAACCCTAAGTGCCGTCAAAGAAGCTTGAATGCGTAGCCTTACGTAAGTACCTTCCAGAATCCGCCGACCAGGGAGCCTTCGAGTCGTGGAATAGCCTCTGGAACAAAGTGTGTCGTTGCTCAAGGGATGTACTTTGAAGAATTTTGAAGCATTGTAGCAAAATCTGAAATAAATTTATTTTTCCAAAAAATTTACGAAACTTTTTATACACACCATGTAAGATGTGGTACGACAAGACATTGAACAAAGACTGATGATTTTCTACAATGGATACAGAAGAGGTTGACGAAGATAATCTGGGCATAGAGTAAGACATGCAAGGAGGTTGGGGAAGGGAGGCGAAATTCGGCGAGGCAGCAAAAAATGGAAGGAGTAGACGTTGAAAGACGGAGGAGGGACGGTGAACGCGGCGACACGGAGAAGACGGAGATTGCTGGGAAAGCGAGGAACGGGGGCACTTTTTTAAGCTCAATTTTCCAGTGCACAATTCGCGATTGCAAAAAACCCACACGGTTCCACGTTCCAACGTGGATGTTGGTAATACTAAAATTATTGATTTAGAGGTCTTGTAATCTGGTTTTTTCTTTGCAGTGACTGACTTGGTTATTGTAAGCACATGAAAGACGTCTGTAAAAAAGTGAAGACTGGACGCGGGGCACAACAGTTTACTGAAAACTGTTACTGAAAGAATAAAGAAAAGGAATTAGGAGTATCATGGGAATCGATCAAGAGCGAAAAATTAATGGTTACCACTGTTTTTCCAAAACCCCATGACACACATCCTTGCTAATGAATGAGAGGTATGTAAATCTTACTTGATACAACACAGAAATATTAGAGAACAAGTTTATTTTATGGAGTATAACTGAAAGCTGGAAAGAAAAACTCGATTAAATACCTAGGCGTTACCCACACTCACAACCCCTTCTGGGTGAAACGGGTGATCTGGGGAATATGAGGACAATCTAACAAAATATTAGGATTTATTATAAGAGTACTGAGTGAATGTGATGAGAAGGTCAAAGAGAAATTTCAAGAAACTGCGGGAGATACCACAACAGTAACTTTTAACGGAGTCATCTGCTAGGTGTATATTTCATTGCAACAATTTCAGAGCGTAAAAATCATTCGCCTTGACCGGGATTCGAACCCGGATCCCTCGACGTCCGGCCGAGTGCTTTAGCCAGTTAAGCTATTTCTTCTAAAACTCTGAAATTTTTGGGCTTTTAAGGGGACGCCGCGATAGCTTAACTGGCTAAAGCACTTGGCCGGACATCGAGGGATCCGGGTTCAAATCCCGGTTAAGGCGAATTGTTTTACACTCTAAAGTTGTCGCAAACAAGGACAAATGTTATCTTTGCGAAAATGTCTTTGCTTCGGCCTCATTTATATTACGTTTTGCTAGTACTATATGGGATCCTCATGAAGTTGGATTGATGGCCGAATTGGATCGCGTGCAGCGTAGAGGAGATAGATTTATAAAACATTGTTGCTATGATAAACTTAGTAGCGTATCCAAAATATTAATGAAGTTAGGCTGGGATACATTCACAGAGCGAAGGTTAAATTACAGATTGAAAGTCTTGAATAAATTGGAAAGATCTCTCTTTAGTAATGATATTGAAAATGTATTATTACCCCCATAGTACCACGGTAGATGAGATTATGTCAATAAAATTAGAGAGTTTAAGTGTAGAACAGATAGATTTGAGATGCCATGCCATGATTTAAAATGTCATTTTTTTCACGAACGATAGGGGGCAATTGAAACATTGTGCGACCACGGTAGGGTCACGTTCGGGTAAAATTATTCTGCTGTGCATTCACCCTCTGCCACACACCCTAGTGGCGGCTTGCAGGGTTTATATAAATAAAAAATTACATTCCCTGTGTTATTACTGAAGTTATGTCCGCCTCTAAGGAACTCAACGATTACTCTTTTTTCCAATAAAAAAATTCAGTTTATTTTAGTTATTTTTGTGAAAACATATATTATGAAAGAGCTTTCGTGAAAAAAAACAGTTTACTTATTCAGTGATCATAAATCTTCAGAAAGTGGAGCCGAAAACCACCAAATTGAGAGAGAGATTTTCTTTCACTTTGGACACCCGCAGGGGCAATACATTTAAATTATTATAAGATGCACTGGACGTAAATTAAATATTTATATGATTTGCAAAAGGAAAATTTTAATAATGAGTTAAAAGAATTAGGATTTGAAAGTATGAGTAAAAGATTTATTTAATAAATTAGAGTAACAGCCCCTAGAACATTCAATGCCTTAATCTACGTAGATTAGTTCAATTAAATTCTTTTTTCACTTATCTTTCCATTTAATCTTCAGCATCCAGCATCAAATTTTACCAGGATATTCCAAAGTCCTATGCCCTTGATCACCATATTATGCAACGCAAGGGGTCTGGCGCGACAGGCGAGTGGAGAGCCTTCATATGGGAGCCGTTCCGAACTCGGCGTCCGTCAAACCTTTCGCAGCATCCGAGGAGCCTGAGTGAGAGCGCACGCGGTCTAATTCTGCTCCTCATTCAACTCCTTATCCTGCCTTCATTCCCTAGTATGTGCTTGGACACTGCTCACATGTAGGACTCATCAAATCGGTAACTATTATCAATAAACTTCAACTGGAGTTTGAAAGTTTTTAACTATATGCGATGGAATTCTATAAAAAACTTGTGCATTTTGTAAATGAGCGTAAACTGTTTAACGGGATTGCTTTCCACAAAATAAAAATCCTTCTCAATATAATATGCATATTAATCCTAAGTATTGCTTAGAACGAGTTTTCAGATTTCTATATCTGTTAAAACTGACTGTTAAAACATTGCTAATAATTTAATTATGGTGAAAATCAAACCCATTTGACCCAGCAATTCGTTAAGAGATGATCATCTCTCCAGCAGCAAAAGCGGCAGTGCATATAAATCTCGCGCGTCGCTATGGACGACATTTTTGAGCTTCTCCTCCGTCGCATTTTCGTGCTGCCCTCTCTGAGCAAATGAATGAAGCTCAAACGCAAAGGAGTTCTGACATTCTTTACAAGTGGCAGCACCGAATGGCAGGCTGTGAAAGTATTTTGAATTCTATTTTTTCAACCCGGAATACAAAACTTACGCTAAAGTCAAGCAATAGTGATTCTACAACTGGAAAAAAAGTTTCAGTTACTCCCGGCAACGATCGATGAAGTGCTGAATATGTTCACAAGAATTAGTCTGAAGCGAATCAGGGGATTAATCCAACAGATGGGATAATTAGTCATCATGAGGCAAACTAATTGTAAATTGTTAGTACATCATTATGCAATCATTTAAAAAACATCATGAAGGTTTGAACTGATGAATCAATCAACGGCAACGTGACCAAATCAATATTAATATAATATTATTTGAAGTCAATCAGCCCCGTATAAAACACACAACCCGGAATCCAATCTTACACCTGCCCCCTGCCACACACCTCTTTTGGTGGCTCGCAGGGTATTTATGTAGATGTACACTACGCCCGTCTTCATCTCCGTATACTTCCTTCCTCTCTTCATTCCATCCAACATCCCTATCCTATCCCTGCCTCTTCCTCGTTTTCCTAACTCTCTCCCTCATATCACAGTGTTCAACATACCACTGCCAATCAATATGATTTTCATCCATCTTTACTGTCTCCTTAGGAGTTTTCACAACAATCCCCTCTCTCCTCCCCTTGCACCATACCATATAATTCCTCGTTTGTTTTCCTTTCTAGCCATCTCACCATCTCCGTCCTTCTCCATACCCACATTTCAAAAGCCTCCAATCAACTTCTATCGTCCTGCTTCAATGACTATGCTCCGTACAAAGCGACCCTCCATTTCAAATGTTTGCAAGCTTTCACGAATTAACATCCTTACTCAATGTCCCTGTCATCAACTCCATCTTCCTTGAGAAAGAGTATTTCCCTGGCGCTATTTTTTTGTCTCATTCTATCTCTAATATGAGTATATACTAAGAAAAATAGAGAGATTGAGCGTAGAACAGAGAGATTTAAGATGTCATTTTTTCCACGAACGATTAGGGATCAGAATAATTGTAGTCGAGTATATTTCCATTATTTAATCTAATCTTAATTTATTGTCCTTTTGAGCACTAACTACTCACCTATTATGTTAGGGAAGTATTTCACTCTTAGATAGCGTAGTGCAGGTACCTCTATTTATAATTATCGGTATTAGCATTTAATTTATTTACATATTCATTTTAACTACCAATTAAGCCTAATTCAAATGTTAAATTCCTGGCATTTAATCACCCTCTAGCGGTGGATTGCAGCGTATCATGTAGATGGAAATGAAGCCCATTTAACAAACTCAATTCTTCTTTAATGCGCTCACTATAGTACAATTCAATTTTAAATCACTTCCTAAGGAGAATCCATCTGTCTACTTCAATTTATGCCCTCAACTTTGAACCTTAATTTACCAGTCACATTTGTTGAGAAACGAAACATCTTTGTTTTCATAAGATTAATTCAAAATTCAGAAGAAAAATGAGCAAAAAAGCATTGCCCCTGTCTTCAATACCCACGAATTTGTAGACAATTCAAAATAATGCTTAGAAACTATTTATTTGCGGAGTATTTCGGTCTTATTACAAGATTGCACCAAATATAACAAATATCCTACCTGAGAACAGTCTATCATGGGAATAATAAAAAAATTAAGATTTGGTGCTTTCCCGGTGTATTTGCTTGATGACGTTTTATCGGGTCAGGGGTTCCATATTGGCGGTCAAAATGGAACCCCTGATCCGGTTTGAATACCAGTAAGAGTTAATAAGTTAATTTGATATGCCAGTGAGAGTTAATGGTGTCTTTCTTGAGTTAATATGTGAGGTAATGTAGAATTACTCAAGATATTTTACTAAATATGGGAAGACGTTTCGGAGGTCGGAGTTAAAACCACTACCTATCATTTAGCACCCGCATAGAAACCCGCCCAGCTTATCGAAGCTAACTAATTGTCTGATCACATATGCAATGTCTGACTGCTCTCATTTATTGGTAACTCAAGGGTTATAAATTGAAGAATATTCGAATGAGATCATGACCCATGTAGGCTACTCTCTCAGATCAGGTGATCCTCACTAACAACGATATATGCAATGAGTTCCTATTTGGTAAAGTTAATGTCTCTGACTTCAACGGCGAACGGTTCGAGATGCTTCTGCCTTGACCGCTGACTGACGACGACAGATACTTTCTCCTCTCCTCCCAGACACCACTCCTTACCAATCTCATTGGAGCTACTTGGAGACAATCCCCGGGACATTAAACCCCTCAGGTAATCGTCAACCCCAGCTGCCATTCTTCCACGTCAATAAAATAGCAGTCGACGAAACAGCGTCAAATAGCGCAGAGAGAGAGAGAGAGTAAATTGACGCCGTAGGCTGTACCAACTCTCTATTTACCACGGAAATTTAAAATTTATTATTGCATCTCAGTACACCTCATGTCCTAATTGCGAAAAAGGCTTTTACAACATTTCTTACATGAAAGGAATATCATACATGCAAACATTATTTCAACACACGCTTCAGAACGTTCTGACGTTTTTTGTAATGGCATCTGTCTTCACACCGTAAATGTATCTTCCCCTGCGACATAACAACATTCAAATGTTTGTGAAAGAATTTTCGGAGCAAGTCGCGTGAAAATTAATTTTTTGCCCAATAGGACGCCGATCCATCGTATATCCTCGTTGAATAATTACAAACCGATATGCATTTAAAAATTAAGGATGATACTCAACATGGTCCGCCACTTAAGGAGAAGAAAATGCTTATTGCATACATGTACATCAGTACTAATGGAAGCTACATTGCTTATTGCCATTTGCTTAAATTGCTGTTGTCTTAAACACTAATGAAAGAGGTGTATGTAGATCATATGGATCCAGTGTAGTACTCTGGAATAGATTAAGGAGATAACTTGGATGAAATGGGAAAAAAACGATGTGATGTTGAATTTGGTTTCTAAGAATACATGGAAAACCACTTACGACCATTAATTGTGCCTCATTAGTCTAAGGCGGGTTTTCGATGGACACAAAGCAGTGTTGCATTGCTAACCCTCTCCTTAAGTAAAAGGATATACCCAACAACCAATCGCTCCTAATCTTGCCAGCATATGAGAAACATTTCTTGAGAAAGCATCCTTTCCCAACTAATTTACATTATAATACAGCTTAAAGTATTCCTCGCCATATTATCTCAATCGCCTGCGAGCGTTGGTTCTGGGTAAATCGTATTTTTAGTGAATCGCTCTTGAACGACTTGGTGGATGCGAAAAATTCAGCGAACGATTGAACAGCGGTATGCCATTAATTTCTGTGTTGGACTGGGGAAATCGGATACGGAGATGTTGGGCATGACTCTCCAAGTGCTCAAGGATGAAAATATGCCACAAACTGCAGTTTTTAACAGTGGCACAGGCTCCTCGAAGTTGGCCGAGGGAGTGTGGCGAACGAAACCAGCGCTAGTCGGCCGTCGACGTTAAGAACCGACGACATCATGCAACGTGTGTGTGAAGCGTGAATTCAGACCATCAATTAAGTGTACGCATGATCGCAGATTGTATTGGTTGGCATTGATAAGATGACAGTGCACACAATTATCATTGAAATTTTGGAGATGCAAATGATATGCCCTAAATTCGTCCCAAAGTTCTTGACGGACGACTACATGTAAAAGCAGAGACGAGTGTCAGCTTGCGAAGACCTTCTGCAAAGGCATCGCGACGATTTTCCAAACCTCTTACAGTCCCGACTTGGCTGCAGCAGACTATTTCCTACTGGAAAAAGTTAAACTCTCTCAAAGGACGCCACCACCACTAATTGCTGTCAAAGAAGCTACTACGCGTACACTTCCGGACCTTCCGGAATCCGCCAACCAGGCCAGGGAGCCTTCGAGTAGTGGGAAAGCCGCTGGCAAAAGTGTGTCGACGCTCAAGGGATGTACTTGAGGAATTTTGAGGCAGTGAAGCGAAATCTGAAGTTAATATTTTCCCGAGATTTTCATACAAACCATGTAAATACCCAAATATCTAATTTGAAGGTTGAACCGGCGTGAAATGTAAGTTGGGTCTTTGAAAGAATAAAGGTACTTAAAAATGAAATGGCCAAAATAAAACATTAATATTTTTTAATATTTTCCTTTGATGGCGTATAATATAGGAATGGCCTTCGCCATACCTTTTTTATGTCGCACCTCGGTTTGAAAAATCACACAAGTTGTATAATTCCGTAAAAAGGAATCTTCTTCAGGGTCTCCCACATCAAAGTCCGTCCGCTGCCGAGATCTCGCCCGCTCGAGCCGTCGAAGGCCTGGGGGAAATTCCCAACGTCAAGTCTGCATCCGTAGAAGGCAATTAAATAATTTTCTTTTATTCCGCCAATGTATCAATAAACTTTGATGAAAGCATGCCGTGGCTGTGTATTGTGTACATTTTTCCAACCAAGGCATAGAGAAACAGAAAAACTCTCTGATAATCGTATATGTACATTAACACAATCGCAGGGGAGACTTAACACTAAGAGCACTTGTCATAAACCATCAGATGGTGCCAAATAAAGCAATAAGATCTCACTCACTCACTCACTCAATCTCACTCCCAAAACATATTTAATTACTACTTTCCCTTATCTCGTTCAACTCTGCCTATACAATGATTTGCTAACGTCAAACCATTTTCGGAAAATTCTCTTTTTTGAATGTGAAGTAAGTGATAGAACTTATTGTAGTTAACTGTACAAAACTAATAAAAATGTATCACAGAACTGCAACCGCAAACAAAAAATATTTATTTTTTCACATAACTGCAGAGCTGATAGTCGCATTAAACAATCTGAACGCTTTTATCATTTAATGACAGATGAAAAAGTCTTCTTTTAAAAATAACCAAAAGGACGAGAGTCTTAATCTCGTGTTACATGCTGTTCCAACTTGGATACCAACCACAAACCGTGAAAGATTTTTAGCCTTTCGAAGTTCGATACTGGGAGTAGACAAATAATAATGATCAAGTATTGTGACGATTCTTAAAAACTCAACAGGGGATCATCAACCCAGAGTACCAGATCAAAATTTTTCAACACAAAATACAGTTTGTACAGGTACCCAAGAGACGCGATATGGAGCCTGGCATTACATTTATGAATGACTTAGACGAAATGACGAGAAGAAAAGGTTAAAGGGAAATGTGATCTTTCGTCCGTTAGGTCTCATTTAGAATGTGCTGCTAGTATATGAAGTTGGATTGATTTCAGCGTAGAGGAGCTAGATTTGTGAAACGTTGTTACGAGGTGTCAAATTGAGTAGCGTACTACAACTATTTGAGGAGGTATGCTGGGAATCACTCAATGGAGCGAAGGTTAAATTACATATGAAATGTCTTGCATAAATTTGGGAGGGTGTCGCTTTAGCAGTGGTTTTGAAGTGTCATATTAACCGGTCGTTCTACCCTAGGAGAGATCATGTCAGGAAAATTAGAGAGATTATGTTTAGAAAGAATAGATTAAAGATGCTATTTTTTCCACGAACGATAATGGATCAGAATAACATTTTCCGACCGCAGTGGGAGGTCATACTTGGGTCAAAATTAGTCTGGTGTGTATTCACCCCCCTGCTAAACATCCCAGTGGTAGCTTGCTGGGTACTAGGTAATAGTAATGTATGCAACATTTTTTTGATTTTCCACACAAGTAAGACTCTTGACCATTAATAGGTTTTCCGAAATAATCTAACTCCTTATCCGACTAACACATCGATGAAAACACACGTCGTAAAATCTAAGAAAGGTCAAAGTGACCGTTTGGACAACCATTGATTCAAATTACGACACAACTGCAAAGGTGATTTCCGTAAACGCTGCATGTCTGAAATTTAAGTGACACAAACAGTCAAAGCCCAAACAAGTGAAATGGTAAATATTGAACAACACAGGATAGAAATTGAATATTTTAAAAGTTTTTGTTGGAGAATAAAGTTAGGTGTGATGATGTAAACCCATGCCACAGTTGTTATAGTGTGAATATTAGAACGGTCCACGCAACCATGGGAATTACACAAGGGATGCTGCGCATGGAGCAGAATCCTCATCTCTCGGAGGAGACACATGAAGACCACTGAAAAATAACTCCTCGACCACCTGGAATCGAACCGGAGCCCTTTGTGTGGGAATCCATCCCCTGACTATCCGCCGACGCATCCAGGCAATCCCTTCCGGCAAAATTCCCCGCGAACGTAAAACGGGCAACGATTGGAAAAAAATAATCACCAAGTAAAACCCTAATAAATTCACGCCGTGCATTTCGCCCTCTGACTGAGACGCACGTGCAGTGCTGGAGAGGAAGAAGGGAGTGGATCTTTTTTGCTCCTCAAAGCACTTTCCCCGGAATGGCCTCCGATCAAGAGATGCTTGAAACCCTTTACCAAAAAAAACTTAAGGAATCGTATTTATTAAACCAGTCAAGGCACATCAACGGATTACATCGCATTAGTATAAGTAAGCACATGCATTCTTCTATACTTCCCCCATATTGAGCGAAGAAACAAGTAACCCTCACTCGTTGCGAATGAATGAATAAAGGGCCCGCGGGGATGGTGAATGCGCGGCTCGGTCGTGGAGAGGGGGTGAATCACGGGATTGGGGAGGGAGCATCCACCCGGCCAGTGATGATTACCCCTCCCCCTCGGGGCTCTCCGTTGCCTGGGGGTCCGCGGGAAGAGAGAGGGAGGGGGAAGGAAATATCGCTGCCTTGGCGATGGAGGGCATCACACAATATGGGCAAAATAACGTTTCCATTCGACGGGGGTGCGGGGTGGGGGGGGATAGAGAAGAAGAAGCGATCGAGTTCCCACGCCTGCGCACTCCACATTCCTCTCCTCGAGAGAGAGAGAAAATTTTGCCCAGATATGCCGATATTTCTCCCCCCCCCCCCCCCTCACTCGAAAATCCGATGTTTTTAATATTCTGCCGGATTGATCCACAAAAGGCCGATCTCAACAGAGTAGTTTCCGTGCAAATGTCATCGAATAATGATTTTCACTTCTATGCTAATCGAACGGAGTCCTTTGCAGTTTCAATTTCCCCACCAATTAGCAGCAAAGATCGCAAGGGAAGCTGACAAGCGTGATTGCTGACGACAATAGAGAGCAGCTACAACAACTGTTAACAGGGTGACGATGGACTACAATGGTTCAGTCGTAGTAATAGGAGCTGGAATAAACACGCCATGGAAATAAAGTTAGAATATCAAACAGAACTGAAGGACCGGACGTTTTAATCGGAAATTATTTGCCCCAAAGTGGAATGATGACCTTAGGTTGTACTGCACCAGAGATATTGATGTGAGTGACCTTTCAGAGTCTTTATCACGGTAAGCAACCATTTGGTAATCAAATCGTCATTTGTGATTTTCCTGGAGTTGTGTCGTGTAAAAGGATACCACGAGATAAGTCCCATGCGAGCTGCAAAGATGCTTTTACCCGACGAAAATTTGGGCTACAGCTTGGCCCGTGCGACTAGGCCTTTAGATATCTCGATCGGCTTTCATGCTATTCCGATTCGCTGTGACAAAGTTTCCCATCGCCTTGCAACGCCGACAAATTCGCTTTACACGCGCGAATTGAACTTGACTCCCGAATACAAGTTTCTCAGACAAATGAGTAGCTGAAAATTGCATAGGAAGGATACTCTAAATGAAAATGCATTGCAGTATGGGTTTAAATGTTGACGAAAAGACCCTTAGTGTTTTTATAAATGATGGGGTTTGTTAAAAGAACGAATTTTTATGTTATAAGTTCAAGAAACCACGGCTGCTAAATTGTTATGAGAAATATTTTTACCTGCCAAGATTTTGGAGAATGTACTCAAGAGTTTATGAAGACATGATGTAAATTTAAACCACAATCAAAATCGTAGTTCCACTAAAGCATTTTCTACAGTATTTCGAGGACCTCACCATGCGTCACCACATTTCATTTTTCTATAGCGGTTGGAGAATGAACTAAAATCCATTTTAACACGTGAGATTATAGTACAAAGTCCACATAACCCCCTGGAAAATTTAAAAATTGCACTATATTTGAGGATTTCACTCAAAATTTCATCCATAACTGACGCAAATCTTGGAGAAGAATATCGTTTAGAATTATATCATTCCCTCAGACTAGAAACTATGAAGCTAAACTCACTGTTTAGGACCTTCTAGTCCAGGTGTAATGGTTAAAGTTAAATATGAGCAACACCACTCTGAACCTTCATTCTACGATGAATTTAGACACGTTTCATCCCCCCTTAATACGTAATTAATGAATGAGAGATCACTATTTCTCTGTGCTGCATGGCTGCATGAGGAAAGGGGAGCGGTCATGTTTACACTACGTATTGTCGCGTTCTGGTATCATGCTGACAATTGCAGGCCACTCATAAAACCAAGCCTATCACTGCGGGAAACGAACATTGGCATTGGCACGATGTTTCGAAGTTGTAGTGTGGTTTTAAGGCTTTCATTTGAATCACCCTTGTAAAATAAAGACCACCTTGAACATAATCGAACATGATTTTAGAGAGCTCCTTACAGCGTTGGCACTTCCCATTTCACGTCGAAAACCTTAAAAAAGGTAACAGAATCTCTTCAAGCTTCTCTTACTCTCTCCTAATGACAAACCTCCATTATGATTTTTTCAAGTCAATCCTATTACTCTCCGAGTGTTCCCGGTTCTTAAAACTTCTCAATGTTAATATTACGTTCTCACAAATTCAAATTGTCTTATTGTGTGCTATAAAATCCTCATATTCGGTAGGGAGTTCGAATAAACATATTATCTCGATATGTAATGACTATTAACACTAGATGAATCCATTTTTGCGAGAGTAGTGATCTTCAATGGGGGACAACAAAATAAGAAAATCCTATTTTAAGTATTCTTAGCTCAAAATTAGTTACCAGTGCGGTGAACGGCACGTTGAAGAAAATCTGAGACATCATATCCGCAATGCTCATCTTAAAAACTGACCCGCTTATAAAAAGTCGCCAGTGTCAAAGGTGAGAACCGAGCTGATGTGAGTGGTGAGGGATTTTGATTGGAGATGGGATAGATGTGGTGTGGGAGATGATAAAGATTTCTCAAAGAAACATGACGCCATAAATGGCCGACCTATCAATCCGCAATTCACTCTCAACCGCCTGCAAATAGCTTGTTGTAAAATTATCCTCGTTTCATTCCCACAATCGGTCGTGCCAGCTGGAAATTGAACAAAGCATTTTCTTTCTTTCTCTCTCTATCTAAATTCTGCTAGAGTGATCCAACCATAATCGATACTATGCTTGACTCCAGGACAATTCCCCTTTCATATTAACCCGAGACCACCATTTGCTTCGTATCGCCGCAAGAAAGACACTCGAATAATGATAATAATAATAATAACAACAGTTATGTGAGTGCGCCACCACAGCAATCAACCCGAAGGTTGGTTTTTGATTGGCCAAGGCAGAGTTCTCACACTGCGTGTGAAATTCACACAATGAGGGAAAGGGGGAGGGGCAGTTTCTTTCACTGCGCCATTTGCGGTTTCCCACTAACTTCTGGTACGCAGAAAATCCAACCGCTTGGATATAAACTGGAATGTACGCACAGGAAAATGTATTTACACTCTCGGGGACTGCGCGAGATTAAATTTTCTAGGAAGCGGTTCGGCATGCAGCCTCCCGCGTGCATTCCCTCGATGATGGCGATATCGTGTTATGATGGTCAGCCTCTCTCGGAGACTACACAACTCTTTCATCTTACCGTTAAGACTATTTTTAGAAAATCTGACGATTCTTGTTGACATTTCTGAAATATACCGTCGTCATAAAATACAGAGTTGAAGTATTTCTTTATAAACATATTTATTCAACAAAAACACGAACTTACACTAAATATTCTAGCGTCATTTAACAAAAAGAAGAATAACAAACACAAGTTTACGCTAACTAATACGTCCCTCTTACGTAATTAAAAACAAAAGCGATAAAATTGTGAAAGATGTAAAACGTATGGTCCTGAAATATTCGTAATTTTTAAATTTAGAATGATTTTCATAATACTTCTAACATGAGATGACATTCTAAAAATAAATTCTAAATTTCAAATGGTCACGAGAACCCGCACAGCGAAATATCTGGAGGTAGCAGTGTCAAGAGCCTGCGAAAGAGGTCACTAGTTGTATGTATTGACAGCCAAGGTCCTCTATCGGTTGGCAGAGAGACTATGTCGATAACGTTGGCTGTCGGACTAACATGAGGAAACATGAAGAAATTTAATATTTTAGCGGTAAATATTAAATAGTTTACACTTCGTGTCCAACGTCTTCTCATTGCTCACTTCTGAAGAACATTAAAAAAATAAACTTTTTTGGATGGCCCATTGAACTCCCGAATCAAGCAGGTTAGGTATCAATTCTCGTCACTGACATTCATAACTACAAATGAATTCCCGAAGGAGAGTAAACGATGAAAAATCAAGTGCATTACATTTTCTATCTTAAAAATGAAAAATAGAACTCGATATTAACCCGTAACCTAGAAGGGGAAAAAAGATTATTCTTCAATATCTTTCTGGACAAAATGAAGGAGTGGGCGTACAGCAATTCAAAATGTTATTGAATATACTTCACAATTGGGTAATTAATGTGATCCATTTGTAATTGTAAATTAAATACGGCAGGCAAGGGATGATATGCACCAGTAAATTGAAAACCAAACGATCAAGGGTGAAAAAATTACATAAAAAAGGTGTAATGAGTAGAGGTACGAGCCCACCAAATTTGAATGAATTAACGTGCGTGTCGTTGAATAAGTAAAAATAAATTCTTTTCAAAGTATTGCGTATTTTTCAAAGCAAAATATGAAAGTTCAGATTGCAAAAAAGGAATAAAATTCATCTTATAAGCATAAAATCATTCATGTGTACTACATGATTGAATGAGTTCAGTGAATACTTGTACTTTTTAAGCGTAGGTAATAGTGATAGCGCATTCGGTGTCTTCGACTGTATCTACCAAGATGACCAAAGACGCTCAACTAAAAGACGAAGGTTCCTAAGAGCTACACGCCAATATTTATAAATTCATTGCCTTATAAAGCCTAGATCGTATCATTGTGATTTCTGTCTAGGCCATAAGAACACGGTATCAAAAGAAACTGATTTTCAAATGAGGATTACGAATGGTTCCCTTAATTCATGATACTGTAGTTGTGTTCACTCGAGCGTTGCATACGGGATACTCCCGACACCTCCAATAAAAAATATTCCTGCCTTTATTTTGCCGTAAATACAGCAAAACGTCAAGGTGTAAATATACGCGATTATTTGTAAAAATAAATTCGGTCATGGCGCCGTTATGGTATAAATAAACAATCTATAATCAATTGAACGTAGCAGCGGAAGATACATAGAGAAAAAACATTTTATAAAGCTTGGAAGTTCCCTATCTCAGGAAATATAATGTATTGGGAATTGTGTATTAGAATGATGACCCCCTACCGAAGGGCCAAGCGTATGTAGTTTTAAAATTATAAAAATACCTTAGGCTACTCCCCTAATTCTTTAGAATTTTTGAAGAATATAAGTGCTTAACTAAATAATGAAATCCTGGACTCACCGCAAACAATACGCATGCCATTTAGTATAGGCATTAGGAACGCACTGAGTCAAAGTCAACAGGTTCACAAAAAGTACAGGGTTCGTCCGAAAAATAAGTGTACTGAGCTCAGGAAAAAAAATTTATTACACTTTTACATATCTTAAGCTAATATTCCTCAAAATAGGACCCTTGTGAGTCGATACACTTGTTCCAGCGGCGTTCCCATTCCTGGAACGCTCCCGCGAAGGCATCATCGGGAACCTCTCGAAGACACGTCGTCACGGCCTCTTTGACGGCGTCTAAAGTCGCGTATCGCGTTCCTTTCAAACTCCTCTTTATCTTTGGGAACAGAAAGAAGTCCGGTGGTGCCAAGTCCGGGCTGTAGGGCGGGTGCGGCAGCGTTGCCACGCCGTGCTTGGCCAAGAAATCCGACACGACAAGCGCGGTGTGAGACGGCGCATTGTCGTGATGCAGTCGCCAGATGTTTTTGATCGCTGGCCGGACGCGGGCGACTCGTTTTCGAAGCCTTTCGAGCACTTGGACGTAAAATACAGCATTTACAGTTTGTCATTCAGGTACAAATTCGTAGTGGACGACTCCCCTTTTGTCAAAAATCCGGAAAAAATCAGTACACTTATTTTCCGGACGAACCCTGTAGATCATTTTAAAGTCAAGAGGGCCTAGTTGTTCTTAATATCAAGAAATATCTGGGTGGAAGCAAACACATTTTACCTCAAGTGGATTTAATTATCAGATTTCATACAGGTTGTCGACTTCGCAAGTCTTAAATTGTACATGAACTAAAATCTAATACGATTAACCACAAAATGATTTAGTGGATAAAGGAATCAAAGCCTTTGTTGTAGTTCGGATCTACATGCCACCAAGCAAAAGTAGGGAGGAAGACGTCGGCGCGAAAAACGATCTATCAGATGAAATAATTACGCCTATTACTGGGAGAAAATATTTTGAGTTATTGTGAAATAATTCGTAGTATATACTATATGAGAAAAGAATTTGGCCGAAAGATTTCTTCATATCAGTATTAGTTCCCAATCCGAAAAAGGGAAAGGTTACGTAATGTGAGGACTCCAGAATAATACCTGTATGTTTGATATCCCACACAGCTAAAGTTGTTCTCAGCTTCATCAACAAAAGGATAGAGAGTAGGGCCAATGATTACTTAGGGGAGGATCAGTTTGGGTTTAGGAAGGGAAGAGGTACGCGTGATGCCATTGCAGTAATGAGATCGAGAGGAATATAGAATACCATCATGACGCATTTTTCTGTTTCGTAGATTTCGAAAAGGCGGTCGATAGAGTGAATTGGGAAAAATTAATGCGTGTATTGCAGAAAATAGGAATGGATTGGAGGGACAGGTGGCTGATCCGCAACCTGTACATGTCTCAGACTGCTCAGGTGCGAGTGGGGAACGGAGAGTCCGGATGGGCAGTGTTAGGAAGAGGTGTAAGGCAGGGTTGCCCATTGTCACCGGTGCTGTTCAACGTATATGTGGAGGAAATGATTAAAGAGGCATGGGAAGAACTGGAGGTAGGAATGAAAGTCGGAGGGGAATTTCAGCGGGGTCTGCGGATGATCTAACTTTAGTTGGCCAGTCAGCCAAGGGATGGCGAGCATTGATTAGTAAATTGTAAGATCAGTGCAACAAGTAGAAGATACACTATTTAAATAATACTATATTTTTTCGATTTTAGAGCAAGAAAATGGAGTTATTAAATGTAAAAATAATAATGTTATGCATACTTTTTACTTTCCTCATTTACATAAAATATTCCTATTCTTTTCCTCCCTCTACCTCGCTTTCCCAGCATCCTCTATCTCTGCACTACAGTCTTCAGTACGCCATTGCTTCCCGGTATCAATTATCGCCACCACTTGCCCTGCCTTCTTCGAATTTCCCCAAACAGCCTTCTCTCTCTCTCTACCAAACATTCCAGGAACTTCATGGTTTGTTTTCCTATCCGCCAATTTATTTTTTCCGTTACGTTTGTAACTAAGTGGATAATAATATCTATGGGTTCCTTCTCATTCATCATTGTGTTCCACTATGCCATGCCCGAAGGTGATAATTAAATTAATAAATTATGAAAGGTCACTCGTCGAAATGATTTCCTCCCCACTGCCCTGCGAGTGTCATCCTTCCGCGGATTACACCCTGAGAGTGGACCGATTATACAGGTAGTCCTGTCTGCACCGTCGTATTGTTCGTGCAAGCTTAGTTTAAGGATCAAAAGCCACTAGTTACCTTACAAAAGTGCAAAATACTTCAGTTAGTCACAGTCGACGCTGCCTATTACGCCATCTACTAACGAAAGCGGCTAGTATTTCACCAAGCGCCGAATAGAACATCATGATTTATATACTAAGGGATAAAAGGAACAAAAGTTGCTTTCGCTTATTCGATCTCATTGAAGTAATCCATTGTTTTCCTTTTTAATCATATTCTCCACACCGTTCGAGGGTAAGCACCTGACACTGACACGTCTTCCAGGTTTCTCGGCAGATGAGACATCCCAAATTAAATAAGAAAAATACACTCCAGTTAGGATAAATTTTTATTAAATGTCTGCACTCGCACATTTCGAGATCGCAAAAGAAAAAAAACGAAGGAAAATTCGTAGGCATTATTTACATAAACACCTCCTCGCATGGTATACTCTTTGCTCAACTTGAGTTGAAAAAATTGAAAGTTCCCTTCATTTGAATAAATAAAATTTACTTGCCTAAAAACAAACTTCCCCCGTAATCATGTGACATCTCTCAGGGGCGTGAATCACTATAGTTAATTATCCGATGCGTTTTTCACCTTTCAACATCCACCAGCTGGCTGATAAATCCTTGGTAATGCACGTCATTACGTATAAATGAGGCATACAAATAGATTCATAATGCTAACTAATATTACACTTGCGTACCACTCATTAAAATCCTTACTGGAGCGGCCATAATGTTTCTTCCTCCCTCGGGGATGAAAAGAGGCTTGGGAGAAAAGACTTGTAGAGACTGTCTTCCCAGCTTCTTGCAGGGTGTTACCAACTTCGAATGGAATCTGAAACTGCTCAGAGATAGCTGACAGCTCACGTCCGTGGCCGTGGGTTAATGAACACTAACACTAAGCACTAGAAATTTAATTTTATTAATTATACGTTATGCTACTTATATTCTAAATTAAGAGAGTGGGAAAGGGTATAGTTGGGATCATTTATCGCGGTGTCCAATGTCCTTTGACATGTTGCTCAAGGACATTTCTCATCATATCATCATTATACGATCTTCATCAGCCTGCATGCTGATAAAGGCCGTACAAATCCTGTGGAAAGACAACAAGAAGCGGACTATCTGAGTCGCGTGGGTGGCTGGCCATTGCGGACGATGGTCTCGTCCGGAGTGACCAGCCAACTCCGTCCGAGTCGGCCCTGCCACCTGGGCACGCAGTCACATCCGACTGCGTGCAACGTGTCCCTAACTCAGCCTACACAGAATAAGGGGGCACCTGAAAAGAAGAACGGGGACTTAAAAAGAAAAAAGGAATCCAACGGCGCAACCGCGGAGGTTTATAACCGATTTTAAAAGGAACAAATGAGGGCCAAAACCCGCAGTTGAATCACGGACGGGCGATTCTGCACGAATTTTAGTCCAAGAAGCAAGAATGAAGGTCTTTATCTCCGTCAAATATAATTGTTTTCTTTTGCGTACAGCTAGCACTCCCTCTCCTCTCGTGAAGGGTGGAGGACTGAGGGAGAGCTCACGGACAAGAGACCCCGGGTTGGCGCCGTTGGTGAGGGTGACGCTCCCTACCATTGCAGCGGCTGCGTCTCCCATGGCGTCCCAGGCGACGGACGCAGTCCCGCGGTGGGCGACTCCCTACCTGAAAAGAGCGAGAGGGTTTGGGTTTAGGAACATGTGTCACGCGATTCAATAAGGCACTGCAATTGTAGGAGAAACACTCACGTTTCACAGAAAGGGGTGTTTAGTTCGATAGTTTATTTTAAATATTTTAGTACCCTGCAAGTCACCGTTAGGGTGTGTGGCAGGGGTTGAATACAAACCAGGCTAATTTAAACCCGAATATTTTTACCCCTACCGCGGTCGAACAATGTTATTATCATTCCCTATCGTTCGTGGAAAAAATGATAGCTTACATCAATCTGTCCTACATTTTATTTCTCTAATTTTATTGAGATGATCTCTCATGCCGATGTACGATGGGGTAATGACACATCTAAATAGAATAGTACTGAAGACATGCTCTGAAAGATATGTTCAAGGGGCTCAGGATGGTTCAATGGTTCACGTACTTGATTCCCACCCCGAGGGTCCGAGCTCTAAACGCGGGATAGGTCAGATATTTCTTGGTATCCCTACTTTGGGTGCTATGTAGGGTGCACTTCTAAGTGCACCCTAGCGCCGTCCGTTGGATGGGCCGTTAAACTTTCGTGAGCCCATGGATCTTCCGCGGTAGCAATTTTTAGGGGAGGCGACATTTGCTTCATTAGGGATGGATGGGAATGGGAGAAGGGTGGAGAGAAACCCGGCGTCGGCATTAGCCTACTCTTAACGAAAGGCGCCAAGGGGTCAAACAGTTTAACGTCCCATCAGGCGAACGGCACCATTCCGATCCCCGATCCTTTTGTTAAGACAAGGCTGCCGACGCCGAGTTTCTCTCCAAGCGTCACCCATTTCCAGCCACTACTACCCCTGCCATATTATCCACCTAATGGCGCAAATGACCTCAGCTGTCGGTCACCTCCCCTAATGGCTGATATAAGTTTAAACTGTATTCCATATTTTCCCTCCGTGAAAACCAATTATAAACAATGCAACCATAAATCAATTAATTTCTGCAAAAAAACTATGGATTTTAATATCTGATACACCCCCAAGGGTTTCATATAACCAATGGAATCGATTTTCCTTTTTCTGACAAAGGATAATAATGGTTTGGTGTGTTTGAGATATTAAGAATTATCGCAAATAAATGTCTATTGTTTTATTTAAGTAATTCCTAGAGTCACAGTTTTCTCGCATGAAACCAGATTTACTGGAAAAGTTGCATGCGTACTTTATTCCGACAACTTTTTTTAACGCACTAATTCCTGTGATATTACAATCCTTCAAAAAAGAGTTTTTTTAATGAATCCCCACGGCGCACATCCTGGTTTTGGTCACACAAGAACATCTGCCGAGTATGGGCTCTCTAGATAGCTTTCTCTGAGAAATATTATTAGCATCCTGATAAATTATTATTTCATTGCATGATGCATAATTTTATTTGACCAAATATAGTATAATTATCCTTCAAATAAATTGAAATTTTTCTCTGCACCTATCAGCCAACATAAATTTCCCCGGAGGGTCTTTGCCAATTTCATGTTTGCACCCCGAAGAGAATCGGAAGCCCAAATTTCTTTTCAATCGCGCTCGTTCGCACCATGGAGATCCCAAGGACCGCGAAAAGGACCAGGTTTTTTTATCGCAGTGAACTGCTGATTGTCGTATGCAATAGAAGGGTCTTACCTTTTAAACGGGTTGTCCCGAGGCCCTGGAGCGGCGCCGTCCGCTTCGATTCTTATGCGATGAAGACTATTATTTCTCCCTCTTCACAGCCAAGCACACACAACATAAGCACTCACTAATGACACTCAGAACTTCACTAATACACAACAAGGCTCACGGTAAACAAACAAACTAAGGGAGGGCACATGCCATTGGGGAACTAAGTCACTCGCAAAACACTTCTAAGGGTCACTGGTCACTCAGCAAAACACACGCAAGGCACTGGCAATGAACATGTGGGCGACAAATAGGAGCACGCTTACTCTTCCGTCCGCAACAACTAAGTGAGTGAGAAACTAGCTAAGCGAGGGCGCTCATTAAACTGTATTGCGGCGGCACTGAAAACGGAACGTTAGGTGGGCGGAAATTAGGACGTAAAAGACACTTCCTAAATCATACGCGGCATAACTTAGGGCGGGCACAGGTCAAGGGAAAGGGAACTTCACAAAACTGATATGGCACATTGACAAACTGGCCAACAGTATAAATAGGACTTTTCCTTCCCAAATTTATAAAATCTTGAAACACTTATTGGATATCCACTGGACTTAAGAACTAACGTGTCTGTGCTAAAGCCATTCAATTAACTTAGGATGGACAACCGGGGCGGTTTTTGCAAAGAGGGAGCAACGGATGTAATCCATATACGATATCTATCTCTTGGCCCTTACATCGCTGGTTATCCTTGGTCATCATGGTTCGGAAGCCTTCCAATCACTCCTCCTCATCTCACAAATTCCATAGTGTTCCCTACAGCTTCTCGGAAGGATAAGTTTCCTGGACACCCGAGTTGGTGACACTGCCAGCAGAGACGGGTCACTTCGTAGAAATCAATTCTAAACAAACGGAAGAAATACGTAGTAGCATCATTTATTAGTTTCAATAGCTCCGCATCTCCACTTCTACGTTTTCTCTCGTCAAACATCTTCAATTGTACTTTGATGTGGTCATTTCTATTCCCTGTACCTGATTCGTCGCCTTCCCCATTCCATTTGATTTTATTGCGAACCTTGCGCCTATTTACATTCCCTTCTTCTTAGCATTATTTTCAACCTTTTAACCAAATTTCATGTAGTCGTTCTTCATATTAAATTATTCAGGCATGTCATATCTTCGTTAACCGTTTTAAACTCGGCATTTTAAGTCATCAGTCTTCTTTTATCTAATACCGTTTCACATTGATGCGTTACTGGCACAGGAATGAAGAACTGTGATATGATTTCACGAAATTTTCCCTTGCACCTTTCCTTTCCTTCCATAAAGGATTGTATTTTTATTCGTTTCCTTAAAAGGAATTACTTCAACTTTCTCTTCGTAAACGTTCCCAATTCGTTACTTTACTACCCTCCTATAGGTTTGAACACACCATTCGATCCTTTCATCACTCCTGAGATCTTGCTTATTTAACCAATGGTGATTTTACTCCTAGATATAAGTAGCATCCGACCATGAAGGAAGCAGTAGTAATTAGGGGAGGTGACCGACAGCTGAGGTCAGTTGCTCCATGTGGGATGCATGGGAATGGAGGAAGAGTGGAGAGAAACCCGGCGTTGGCATTAGCCTACTCTCCACAAATAGCGCCATGGGGTCCGCAGCTTAACGTCCCATCCGACGGACGGCGTACTCACTTGACATGCTCTCCACGAAGCACCTAGAGGAAGCAGGGATCGGGATATCACTGAAAAAGATCTGTCACCTACAGGATGCGAATCCGAGCCCTCTGGGTGGGAAGCAAGTACTCTAGCCTCCACACTAACCCGACCCCCGCTTTCGCTTACGAAGTCGGAGAAATAAATCTTCCGGTTGTGCCATCACGATGCAAGTTCCAAGGTTCCATCTCGATTGATTGGTAGGCTCTCATTCGAAGCATAGAGTGAAGAAACCAAACGCCTTTTCAGATTAGCAGATGGAATTAGCACGAGGAGAAGGCGGAGGCCAGCAATGAACAACACTGGGACCTGAGAATGGAGAAGAAATATCACATTAGTCAGGGCCCTTTAAAGTCAGTTTTGGTCAGGGTTCTTTAAAGTACGTAAACGGGAGAAGCATGGACGGCAACATATAAGCAATAAATATAGAGAAGATTCGAAAACTTGGAAACACTCAGAAAGGTGGGTGATTTTAATTGCGCCTGGATAAGTTGTCATTGGCCAGTTGAAGTAATAAAGATATGATATACTAATAATGGCATCGCTATTAACTGACTACTTGCAACGTAAAAATGTTCCTTACTAAATCTATTTATTGTGGAAACGATAAAATGCTATAAACTGATTGAATGGTATAAACAAGGAAAGTTTATGTATCTAGAGGTAAGACTAAATGGTCGCGTACAAAGGGTAGTCACAAATGGTGTTCTCTCTAGCGCAGTAGAAGTGAATTCAGGTGCCGTCCAAGGAGGTGCCACGGGACCTCTCTTATTCCATCTTTACGTTAACGACATTGACTCCGTGGTTAATTGTAAGATACGTTTTTATGCCGAGGATGCGGTGTTTTACAGATATAACCGTATTCCTGAGAGTAAAACAGCTTTATCAAATGAATTTCAAGAAACAGCGGGAGATGCCGCAACAGTGACTTTTAACGGAGTCATCCGCTAACATACATTTCATTGCAACTATTTCAGAGCGTAGAAACCATTCTCCTTGACCGAGATCCCGGAATTTTGGCATATATTTAATTTTTAGGGACCAGATTACAAAGTTGTCAATGAGAATGTTGTCATCGTTTATGGACAGGGCCGTTGCTGCATTTCTGTCAAAGAGTAGGAATTTCGAATGGCAAAATTATCCATCCACCTCAAGTTTATTCACATCATTTTTTTTCTACCATATCGAGGATCCGTGACTGTAAGTTGTTCATTTATCACTTTATATTATCGACTTTTTTAAGTAAACTATTGGTTTATTTTAAAAAGTAAATAGGTAGCGGAGAAAAGGCATATCTGAAGTGATATTTAACCTTATAAATGCATAGTAAAACCAATACTGAAAAGCGGTTAGAGTATGGTGCCAATACAAATTTTAAAAACTTCATGTAAAGCGATACGTCTAGATAATACCCAAAACTGACGATACAGGGAATAACTTCATATCCAACGCAAGTTTGAGAAAGTAAATGAGATGGGAGACATCTCTACCTGCTTAATGGAAGCGATATACTTTTATTTAACTTTGACTTGAAGTCAAATCATTTTCTTGGGAATTTCAGTGAATAAAGTCAATACTTTCTATAAACCTAACACTTGTTGACTAGTATTTACTTACTGACTACGAGTAAATGAGAAAAATCCCCAAAGCTAACGACTGTCTCCCACAAGCACAGGCAACTTAGAGCCAGCGTCGGTAGCTTATTTTTTTCATTCGTGGTTTTATTTATATTTCCCTCTTATTATGCCTCTATCTCCCATGTACAATTTTACAAGAGGACATAGGAGTAAATTAAATCATTTTTTAAAATTCAATACGTTTATCCGAGAAACTGACTACATGACTGAGACCATAAATAAGCACAGTTCCACACCGCACAAGTGTTCGGTATCCCAGGACTCCCAAAAGCTTCTCCGAGTAAAATTAGCAAGATTTTACGCGATCGCTCCTATGCCATTTTCGTAAAAAAATTTGGAAATTGGAAAAATTGGGGGAAAAGAGAACGACGACGAAATAGGGAACCATAGACAATAACAAGAAATACGACAAAATTGGGAAAATGTTGGGTGATGGTGGCAGAGGGAGGATTCCACCCTCTTCTTGTTGTTTCATTGTTTCAGGTATTTCTTTTAGACGGGATGAATGAAGGAGAAGTTTTCCTGGTTCCATAAAAAACAATACACGTTCCGCAGGAAGATAAGAGGTCGATGGGAAGAATTTAAATTGAGGAGGGAGTGTAGAACTCTGCTGCCATCTCTCCACGACGAGATGGACTCTTGAGAGAACGTATGACTGCTCATCATTGGGATACGCCATCTGGTCGCATCATGGTAAAACTAAGTATATTCCGATTTATTAGTTAATTTTGCTGCTGAGACATTGAGAATAATATGTGTAAGGAATGAAAAAAAAATCAAATTCACAATTCCCTTCATACAGGTCTTATTCAAAACACAGAAAATTTGGTTTCCCAAATTAACATAATGGGAAAAATATTACTGCTGACTGGCATTATAAGTTTATGTTTGAAACACTAAATAGAATTCTAAAGACAATAACAAAGGATTAAATTGACGTAAAACTGAAAAGAGGTACTATTCGCTAATAATCCCTCGTGACTACTAGCAATGAACCAAAAATATTACAACAGATAAGTGAATGAAGCTTGACTGACAAAATTGTTAATGAGTAATGACATCAACTTACACGATTTATTTCAATAACTCAGAGATTGTCTCATTCCACTCTCAAAAAGAAAATAGTTAAATATGACTAGACCAGAAAAAAACGGGAATATAAAAGTTCGCCTAATAAGTTATAATTGTATCATAAAAGTATAATAATCGTTAAAAATAAGTGTTAGGTAAACCACTGTAAAGAAATAGATCTCCAAAATGAGTGAAAATAATTGTCTATCTTATTTCCATATTAACTATGACTAACAATAACACAACATTAAAAATTATCACGAGGGATAACACCGCTTAGGATTTGTGTCAAATACGACAAAATCGCCTGGCCTCACACATCGTCAGGTTGGCCGAGTGGTCTAAGGCGCCAGACTTAAGTTCTGGTTCCCGAAGGGGAGCGTGGGTTCGAACCCCACACCTGACAAATCTTTTTTATTGCTCAATTTATGTAAGCCCATTATATTCTTCACATTTATTTCACTACAACCTTATTGCGATTGCCATCCCTTTTTTTTAAAACATTTGTTTTGGATCCCAAAACTGACAACGCAGTGTTTCACCCAATTATTAACGTATTTTAAACGAGAATGTCCTCCAGGAAGTGACAATGAACTCATTTCGGTGATGCTCAATCTGAAATGAACATTTATGTCTTTCACGAACCGCTTTCCCGGACGCCAGCATAACTTCTGGCATTTTATCATTCATCGATATGAGAGCTTATTAGGAAAATTGGTGATTATGATTAAAGGGCAAAGAATAAGCTTATCAGTTACATCGTTACGTAATGAATAATGCTAAAAAGCTAATTTAATATATTTCTTTGTTTCGGCACGTGCGTATGCTATCCGGTTTTACAGCACAGTAAAATATTCTTGCCAAATTAAGGATTTCCATATGCAGTTGCATTCTTGGGAGTGTTAGCCAACCAAAAATACGCCAAAACTTGTGCATTATGGCTAAAATGTAATGGCATTTCTCTCGCCACACGAATTTTTGGATCTCGCGGTGTGGTACGATTTCGTGAGCCAGTACGGACTTAATGAACCTCGCAATGATATGGTACCTTCTATTGCGTAACGTCGAAAACGAAAGGCGACGTAGATGTTATTTAAATGTTTTTTTTAAACAATGGAAAAGTTCAATCCTCCACGAAAACATTAAACATGTTGTAATTGTGAATGATACTCGAATAAAACAAAAGGGTTAAGTAAAAGAGAAACAACTTCAATCAATTGTTATTAATTCACTGCGGTGGAATTGTTCTGCAAATAACTCCTCAAGTAAGGGATGCCATCCATTTTTGAAAAAAACTCTATCACACACTTATTATAGCCCCGATTGAGTTGAGTGGCAAATCTTGAGCAGGCACAGAAAAATATGCCATTACATTTTTCTCTTTCTACTGACTGGCCAAAGAAATTGACCGTGGTTAAAGAGGAAAGAATGAGTCTGGTACAACTGAACACCAGAGGTTGCCCCCTCCAGCTGGCTCGATTGAGGTAAATACGCGCCACATGCATGTGCGATATGATAGGGCATGTGGAAATGGTTAAGGACAATTTCCATTTCAAATTATATGATACATAATCATCTACACAAGTATTCTTTTGGAGGACATCGATTTGATGACCAACAACAATTTGAACGAGCACTTGGCAGGAACCTATCTGGATGAGTCATGACGGACGGGTCTTAGGAATGACAGTTCAGTGTTTAAGGGTGATTTGGTAACGATTGGTTTTCAATAGAATATCCATACAGGTAATTAGTCCCAAAGTTATTTTGTTGTGGACAAACAAACGCCTTTGATAAAAAAAACCACAGTTCTCGCGGCGACGTCCACTTTATCTTATTCAAGGTAACTCGTAAAAAATAAAACCTTCGCTTAAAAAGACAAAAATGTGCGTGGTACGATTTGGATTCCAAAGTAGTGTGGTATACGTTGTCCTCTCATGTTCTCCGAATGGATGAAGCCATGACGTACCGTAAACCAAAACCCATGCCAGAAAATCCCACCCTCTCCGGAGGACGACCTACTTCGCGGTGCTTATCTATCGAGGGCAAGTGACCGCGAGGGCAATTCATGTCCACGTAATCCTTAGAGCGGAGATGAATCGAAAGTAAGGAGGATGGATTTCAGTGCGACGAGAAAATTATTAATAGTCATTAAAATTCATAAAAGGGATGAGATATTTGTTGATTTATACATCAATCGAAGGTAATCCAAACCAGCCTTGGGCCAAAGTACAATACAATATTTTAAATGAAAATACAAGTATTTTCACTAACACTATGAACAAAATTCCTTGGGTAGTATTTCTTTTGAAATAATGGGAATGGGATTTGAAATAATCTAATCCATTACACTATCTCCAGATATCCATATCACTTACGAGCAAAAAGCAATCGCCTTAGTCACACGTGTACCATACTGGCATTGGCTGTGCTTCAGTTTTGGGAACGTACCAAAAAAACGTGTCTTTCTCAGCCGATCCCCTCTTCCTTTTTGAAACCACCAGTACATTTTCCTTCTTTTAACAGATTTGAGGTCGCGTGAGTTGGAATATGGGCCGTTTTCACTCCCATGTGCAGTGCGACAGCTTTAGCGTGATTTGCAAATACGGAGACTCCCTTCTGAAGAACTTACTCAAAAACTGGTGTGGACGCAGGTGTAGACAAACGTGTACATAGATGGGCAATGCACAAAGAAATACCGACTTTCCCCAGTCTAAATTCCTCTGGATTTCTGACCTGAGATTGGTATGTGCGCTGGCTTTAAGAGTTGGTTTTTAAGAAAAGTGTTTTGTATGAACCGCTGAGAGAAAGTATGTAAAGTGCGCTATACTGATTTGGTCGGGTGTAGAGAGAGCGGATGAGAGTGATATCAGCAAGTTCAGATGAAAGAACCGAAAGGGTAAATCCTGCGAGACTAATCTTGCGATTTTTGTTCATGATACTCGTATTTCAGGTTCGGGGGAGAGTATTGCTCCATTGGGCGCGGTTTTTCCAGATATTTTTCCTAGTCATTTTTCCCGAGCGATCAGACTAGGGGAGAAAATTATTTTTTGTCAAATGTAGTCTGGTACGCAATCGCCCCCAGCAGGCCACGCATCCTAGCGATAGCTTGCCGGGGACTACGTATGTCGTATGTGTTATAGAGGAGAACATAGCGAAGAAATTCAGGGAAGTATGACCGGTGAGAGGAATCGCCCTTTCCTCGCATAATTCGGGACGACAACACCACGTGCGACCGTTTGAACTTTCCGAGATTAAAACGGCACAGTGTGCAAGCCAATAGCTGGCAACATCCCTGCCATATGTCATCTTGGCGGCTTGCGGGATTAAGGCACCGATGTCCTCTTACCTCAGTGCTGGGCTTCGTGTGAGCGAATGCGAGCAAGCAGGTAATGAGCCTTGAAAATAGGTGTTATCTGTCAAAACCATGGTCAGCGTCCAATAACTTAGGCGTGAAAATTACAAAGTCACATTTAATTGGAATAGCTCCAACCCTCGTTTCTCTGTGCGCAGGAATGAGATTTCTCAACCCTTCAAATGTTCACAATCAATGTGTTTTATAGTAATTTATTTACACCCAACACTCGGTCATCAGTTATATTTTCTCGGTAAATTCTTACTCTTATTGCACACATCTACTCCTTATTTGCGGGCCACTTGTCTCATTTTCCTCCAAAAGACGCGTATGCACATATACGTGAAAATATTAGGATTTATTCGAAGAGTGTTTGTGACGAAATGTTTAAAGAGCAATGTCATTTTTCGCCAGTTAAGACTCAATTTGAATATTCTGCTAGCGCTATACTATATGTCCCTCAAGCGATAATGTTGAAATTGTAATATTAGTCACGTCGTACTACGGTAGGAGAGATCATTCGAATGAAGTTAGGGGGATTAAGTGTGTAATCTAAGGAACAGATAGATTTGAGATACCATTTTTCCCGCGCACGATAAGGGATCAGGATAACTTTTTCCGAATACGCTCTGGGGGAAAGTAATATGCGTCAAAAGTAGTCGTGTGCAATCACACTCCTTGCCACACACCATAGTGTTCGCTTGCAGGGTACCATGTATGCATGTGCATGTAAGTGTGCACCTGCCTCAATTTATGCCCTCCCACCACACTTAATGTTTAATTTCTCCTTTACACTTCCTCTTGAGAATCTCGTCGGCCATGTTTTATTTTAATCCCATTCTCTTCAATTCGAGACTTCCGTTCACCCAGCAATGAAAGCAACCCCTCGTCAGTTAAGCCTTTAGTCTAAATTAATGATTATTTAATTAATTTAGTTATACACAAGACGCATTTATTTTCAAACCATGTCCATGGTATTATTGCAGTTGCCCGACACGATTTATTAAAATGAAATTAAAGTAATTCGAAATTTGAGAAAAAATTCCATTTATAACCAATTGTTGCCTCCAGTGATTGCGACTATATTGAGATAGATGAGCAGACGGGCAGGAAAATTGCATAACCCTTCCCGGTGCAATGCTGCTGTCCCCCATGCCAAAAGGTCAACGGAATGAATTAATGAAGTCTTATTAATAATTCAAAGACAAAACCAGATCGAATGAGATTGTTAGCACTGAATTCAGTTAAAAAGAGGAATCTTAGTCTGATGTGTATTCACCCCCTGCCACATACCCTAGCGGTAGCTTGCAGGGTACTAAAATATTTAAGAACCTTGCGCTGCGTTGCAGGGCGTCCACCTGGTTGGGATAGCTCGAGCGAATATAATTCCTCCGAAAGAATACGTATAATCGAAGCGAAAATTATCCATTCCTCACTATTCAAGAGAGGTGTTCTTAAAAACGTCCCCGTCACCACATGACAAATGTTTAATCCTAATATTCCTAATGTAAATAGGACACATTTGTTATTTCCCTACGACGGAATATCGTATATAATGAAATGCTTGGTGAGTTAATTACGAGGGTGATTCAAGTGAAAGACAACTGCGCCATCATTTCGAAACATGGTGCCATTGCCAATTTTGATTTCCCATGGTGATATACATGATCTAATAAGTGACCTACGATTGGCTACATGATATCAAAACGCAACAATACGACGTAACAATAATGTAAACATGGCCGCTCCACTTTCAGCATGCACGACAGAGAAAAAGCGATCTCTCATTCGTCGACGAATGAAAGTTCAAAATCGTTGTTCATCTGTTTCACTTCGGCAATAAAGTCTGGACAAGCAGTTCTTAATTAGTGTCGTTTCCGTATCCCCTCGACCGAGTCGTGCACACACCGTGTTGTGACTGCACAGTCTTTTAGAGCAGTTAAAGCTATTATTTCTCTATAGGTACCCGTGAACTTTCGAAGCGCTGAAATACTTCCATTGTTAAGAAGTCATTATACGCCAAGATGACTACATGTGAATGTTGTGCGAGTGAGAAGCTCATGAGATATTCAAGAAATTACGAGATAAAAATAATAACGTTTTATCGATTTTCATTTTACTCACTCTCGTACCACCCTGTTAGCACGGCATAAAATATTTCATTCATCATCGCCGTTTTTATTTTTCTTCGTTAAACGTGACAACGAAAAATATTAAATATTTTACGCGCTCTTTCCTAGCTATTTTGGATGTTAATACCTTCCTTTTAAGCACATCCGCCAAGGAAGGAGATAAAACAGGCATTAACCACTGCACGGTTCATAGGGACTGCACTTTATATTCAGATTTAATACGCGGCCGCTACCCACCATTAATATGACTCTTTGTTCTTAAAAAGTCTTTAAGAAACTTAACAAATAAACCTTCGGAAAGTATGTATAACTTCCGTTGATTCATAGCCGATATCCTTGACAGGTCATATAATTCCTTATGCTACCTCCTGCCACTGTCCATCTATAAAAACATACTGCTAATCTAACATAAAAAATACTGCGCCATAAAGGGAGGACATTATTAATTGTGGTCAAAAGTAAGGCGCTGACGTTCATCAATATCGAGCAAGGCCGCAGTATCAGGTACGGATCACGAGTAACACCTTCTGACACATCGTATGTCATCGCCAATGCATGGGCGGCCGCATTAATTCACAAATTAAATTAATTTTTTTCTTCATTCATCGGTTTGCATGAAATTTAATGTTGAAAGAGATAAGAAGACGAATAAAATTATGATAGGACGGCATTTACAAACTGACCTTGGAAGATTTAGTGGACATCCCGTGGCCGCAGACAATTTAGGGTCTCGATTCGAAACAGTTTGACACGTGAACAGGGTGGCGCGCGTCACTGGAATACCCCACAATCCATGGGCAAACGAGTCTATGAGTTGAATTAATAACAATTCGGCTTTATTCGGGCGAGATTGAGAATGTGGTAGCCCCTTCTTCCATCTAACCCATCGTCAATTACATTCAATTAAAATATAATTACACTCGAGTGCTAAATAATATAAAAAAGAACTAGTTTATACCATTCGATTTACAATAAATATACATCAGTACAAAGAGTGCAGAAAGATATGAAAGACTGTGGGAAAAACCTAAGGAATAAGGCTTTTTTATCCCTAACGAAAAAACCCACTGCAGGAAAACACCCACACCCGAAGGGGAGTGAGAAATATCTGCGACGAGCTACAGATATGTAGATGATTCCAATCGAACCTAACGAACTAAATTAAAATAATAACATAAATAAAAATAAATCAATGCTTGAAAAATTAGAGAAGAAACAAAAGAATAACTGATACACACAAATAAATGTGGAAAAAAATTAATGAAAAGAAAATTACTGATTAATAATACGGAAGTAAACAAATATAAAAGAAAAAAATAAATAAAAATATTACTGCAGTGCAATTATATCATCTTTTAAACCCATGACCAGAAGTGAAATTTTAACAGTAAAATTAAAATGTGAAATGGATATTTCTGACTAATAGTTGTGTGATTATGATATGAGCGTGAGCTCCTGAAGAGTTTTACTCGCAATTCTTCTGTAATTTAAGGAGTGCCTTATGCAAGGTTCTTTTAAATGATGCAATAGAAGGAGTTGCCCTCCATAGTGGAGTGAGTTTGTTCCACTCGCAGCAATCAGTAACAGTAAATGATTTATTGAAGATGATGACTGTTCGATGCTGCTGCGGTATAATCAGGCTTTTATTCCCTCGTGTATTTGTTTAATGAACCTTGTCTTGTGTTTTGAAAAATTCCAACAAGTAGTGAGGAGTATTTCTATCCAGAATTTGATGAAGTAGGGAGAGTGCATGAAATTGACCTTGATCACTAAGCTTTAACCAAGAAATTTTGTTAATTATGTTTATGATTTGTTCAGATATCTGTGGAATAAATATGAATCTAATGCATGAATTGAGTTAACACTGAAGTTTTAACGAGAGTTAATCTGATAAATCTGGATTAACTAGATCTGCTTAGTCGAAAAGCGGAATGAATTAGAGTGGAGCGATTAAATCATATTAAAAGACAGATCAAGTGATTACATCGAATGCGGTTGAACCTCGTTGAATGCAGTCAAGGCCGTCCCCTCGGAAACGTTAGGCTCGTATACCTCAATCTTTTTCATTAATTTAATGGTTTTATGGCAGCACTGGGGTTCACGAAGTTGATTTGAAGCACACCTCTCAGAAATTAAAGAGCGAATTGAAATAAAAAAGTAGGCATGCCGAAAGGTGGTAAAAAAAGAGATCTGAAGGGAGGAGGAATTCACTCTTGGGGCACATAAGTTTCCCTAAAACAATATTGGAACAGTAATGAAATGGAATAATCAGTAATGAAATGGAATAATCGGGGAATAGAAAAAATTAAAACGGATAACGTGATATGTTAAACAAGTAGTAAAATCGATGAGACTGGCTGGTGCTGTCCAAGCAAAAGAACAGCGTGAAGAACCGAAGAAACGGAACTACCGGATGTGTTATTATAGTAATTGAGGTTGACAATATTCCCAACATTACGCAAACCGTATAATGTTGGAAAATAACAAGACGTGTAAATTACAAGAGATTTTAATTTGACCTGTAGCTTAGATACAAGGCTCCTGGATGATCATAGTGTCATATTTGATGCTAAATACCGTGTTTGGTGACACGCAATATAGCTAATATAAATTTACCATGAATTAGTAAAACTCAATTACCCTGCTTACTTTCCAATGCTGCGTAACCTGTCTTCGTATCGAAAAATGGTTGTAGGTAATTTTTATTCCCTCCTTTTTCGTAAGATAAGGAGTTTTTATTGGGTGAAATTAACACTTGTTTTGAACAACATTTTCCACTAGTATACATATGGATCCTGTATATATATGGATTGGCACGTCATTTGGAGCTTTCTATTGTTTTAAGCTCAACTTTGTGGAAGTTCGTGTTCATTAAATTGAGAACACAATGCATACGGTGACAATATATAATGTATACTTACAGTATAAGCAGAGTGGATGTATACATTGTGTTCTCAATTTAATGAACATCATGTGGGGTTTTCTTAGAGAATTTTTTTCCCTTTTTCCAATCCATTTAAATATCCTTCCTATCCCATATCCCTTACCCATCCCACCTGATGCTTGCACCCCCTGCCACACACCTTTTGGGTGGATAGCAGGGTATTTATGTAGATTTAGACATCTGGTACATTAGTGGGTGCATGTACTCGTTTATGTTAGTTCTTAGCATATGAATTTGAATGTGTGTAAGTTAAATGGGTTTTGCATGAATATATTCATCTGTGTGTGCGTGAAATGGAATATTTTTGTTTAGTTTGCATGTGGTTTTATTCTATATTGTGGATGGTCCCTTAACAACCCCCTCTACACACCCTTTGGGCGGCTTACGGGGAATTATGTAGATGTAGATGAGTATGTTTCCATACTCATCGTATAGTGTAAGAAAATTATCACCAACTGCGTTTGTCACTAGCCATTCGTTTTCCATCCAATCCACTCCCATCCGTGGCATATACATACAGTACGGGCACCCGATTCGTTTCCTCCCTCTCTGTTCCTCTATTCCAACGCCCTGACCACGAACGCCGCCGCCACCCACCAATCCCTCCCTCCAACTCGATTCCCACTCTCGAGACCTCCATCCAGAGCACAATCTTTCCTTCGTTTTTCGCAATTCCGCAGGACACAATACTCCTTATTAATGCTACAACTTTATCCTCAAGATCTTTGCCTCCCTCCCCCGAAAGCCCTCCCATTCATTGATGCAACTCTCTTCCTTCTTTTTTTCCCCTCCGACGCGAAGCCATCATATTTTTCTCTTTCTCGCCTCTCCGCCAGAAATATGAGCCGTCGACTGGAATAAAAAAAATAACCCCTCCCCCCATCCGACCAAACCTGCTCCGAAAACACTCCCGGGCCCTCCCTCCCACTCTTGTAACCCCCTCATCTTCCTTTTTCCTCATTATACGCGACTGGACATTCGTAAACGTATAAGATCCCGCAGCCGATCGCTTCTGATCTTAAGACTCCGTCCGGATTCCACCTCTTCCAGGACGACCACCTTTATCGTGTCAAACACCGGGTTTTTAATTGGCGAGACATTTGCATAGCGCCCTACATCCCGACGCACCCCTCCCTTTCTCCCTGCCCTCCAGCCCGTCATCCCGTCGCCGAGCTGGGCTGGCCATCGGAGACCGACGGAGTGGCTGTTGTCTGCCTCCGCTGCCCCCTCCCGCCTCACACAACGGCCACCTTGGCCGCTCCTTGTTTGTCCCTCCCTTCCGCCCCGACATCTCTCGCCTCCCTCTGCCTCTTCGTTTATTTTCTTCGTTCGGATCGAAAGAAGATAATCCCGTCCCATCGATTAATTGCTGCACACTCCACGGGTGAATGTCGAGTCCCAAGGATTTCGGACAAAATCGCATTTCTCACGTAAACCCGGATTCCGCTCATGCGCAGGTGCTCCCAACGACAGGGGCGGAAAAGACGAACGTCTGCTCGAAAGATTTCTTCGGCAGTCTTAAGGTGTGCTTTCCTAATCATTTCTTTTAAGAAGATAGTCTCATTAAAAATAGTCTACTGGACATCGTGGGTCCGGCGTCACACTTCAATACACTGGCCAGCGGGGCACTTAACACTCAGGCACCCTACCCGGCTATATAATAAACTATTTTTGAGCACCACATATTTTTAACCTCCCTTCATTTCATCAAATGTGCCAAGGGGCACTAAATTTTTTTAAATTCAATTCTACATGGTATCCTGCAAGTCACCGCCAGGGTTTGTGGCAGGGTATATTCACACACTAGGAATACAACATTAAATATTAATGTTCTCTAATCCTCGATCCCTTCAACAATTTCATGTGTTATTATCGACTCTATATATTTGGCTATCGTGTAATTCTACGGAAAGCAAAAAAAGATTTTGTAGATCATTTGTATACATTATTTATGATACTTATATCAATATTTTAATCTAATCATAATAATTATAGCGAGATATTCATTCAGAATAAAACGACTGGCATTATCAAGGCGTCAAGTTATTGGGAATTCTTGATAAGATTATCAGAAATGGGTTCAACGTGAGTTTTTCAGCTAAAATTCACTGCGAAAATCTATTTCTACCTTTTTCTCGCTTTGTTAAAATGAAATTCACATGCTATGAACCAGTTCAATCATTCACTATGTAAGAAATTCAAGCGCAAAGGGTAGTGGCATTTCGTAAAGTTTTGATTATTTTTTTTAAATATAAGCTTCGTCCAAGAGAAATGTCCAAGAAAAATCAACAGACAATCCAATAAGTTCATCTTTTGAGCTATATTCGACTTCAATTGAAAATGGTAGTGTAAAACAGTATGAAATACCTGTATGCATGCTCTCTAAGTAAACCATTAAAGAGCATTTGAAAATAATTGCTCAATTTTTTAATATACTTTTTGTACATTATAAAGTCATGTTTTACATTCACTGTCTATAGATTGTAAAAGTACCGAGGTTTCACGCAACAATAACTTTTTAAGTAAACCAAATTTACGTAAATTACAAAAATGAAAGAGTAGAACAAGTTTGCATAACGTTCGAGAAAGTTTTACCTTTTAAACTGATCTGGGATTCATTAAATTTTGTTTAAATTTTACCAAGTATAAAGATTTTTCTTATATCTATTCAGTTCATCACTCGAATTTGAATCAACATTTGTAAAAATGAGAGTTAAGTCGAGCAACTCAACCAGGCTTTTCAAACTTGCACCTCTATAAAAGTATCTTAATTCAGTATGCATGAGCCTACTCGCACAAGTGCTGGACGATAATTCATTTAGTTAAGGATTTATTCGCGATTCAAGACGTTGATCTGTTATTTGGTGAACGCATTTAATTTAAGACTTTAGAATATCGTAAAATTCGCAAATTGGATTACTGGCACAAAATGGTTTCCATATTACACATAATGAGTGGTAGGTACACCTGGAACTTTTCTTTAAAAAATACAGCGAACCCTAGGCAGCGACCCACCATTGCAGTTGCACCATCAATGTGCACGGATGTAAATGGGATATCGTACTCATTTAAATATAATTAACATCGTTGGAAAATAGTCAACCAAAGTTCACCACTGTCAAGGTATTTTTGCCATTAAAAATTTGTCAGTAATAACTACTACGTCGACGCTCTCGAGAAATAGGATGGGTAAGTTTAACTTTAAGGTCGGGCGCCAAAAAATAGTACAAGCGAAACAGTTCACCCACGTGTTCAGGAGTTTTCTTGATCAAGTGAGTGGAGAGCTGCAGTCACTCAAATCTTCGGATGGAAATTCCGATGCATTCGAGGGAAATATTAAAAAGCGTAGAGCAAATATATGAAATGGGTAAACAGATCAAAGGCGGAGAGGTCCTGTTTACTATGCCGTCAGATAGGCATTCTAATCACTGGCTGACAACTCTCTGCTTTAAGCCCTACCATCGACGCATGAAGAAGCCTAGGAGACGCAAAAGACTTTCAACTAGATTACACTCCTGTTAAACTATAAATCAGCGATCAAAGGGAATGGAAACACATTTATTCGATGTCGACCAGCATCGAAAACACCAGAGTGATGAAGTAGAATTGAAGTTGTGAGCAAGAAAACAGCGGAATGGGAAGAAGAGATAATAAAAGGAATTCAGCCAACGGCCCAAACCCCCAAATGGCACTGGAAAGCGAGATGGAAAAAGAGGGTGATACGGATTGATGGCGAACATAATAAGAGCCGATAAATTGAAAGTTGCATTTGCGTATGCAAAATATTATAGCAGCAAGGCTGGGAATCACTCAGGGAGCGAAGGTTAAATTACAGATTAATTGCATAAATTGGAATGACTTCTCTTAAGCAGTGATGCTGAAAATGTATTATTACCCCCATCGCACTACGGAAGGAGAGATCATGTCAATAAAGTTAGAAGAGATCAAGTGTAAAACAGATAGATTTAAGATGTCATTTTTTCCACGAATGATAGGGGATCATTATAAAATTGTCCGACCGCGGCAGGATCATGTTCGGGTCAAATTATTCTGGTGTACTATATATTCATCGCCTGCCTTACATCCTAACGGTGGCTTTCAGGGTATATATAAATAAAAGGAAGCCGTTTATTGAAAGAAATCCGCAAAGAGAGATTCGTATGGTCTACAGAGAAAGAACTGAATTTGATTGAAAGAATAAAAAACAACTTTTAAACGCGCAAAGAGAAGATAAACGAGGATAGTGCAGTAAGATAAGAAGTTTGATTAAACCGGAATGTAAGAGAGTGCGTGGAATTAAAGAATCATGCGGCGAAGGGCAAAATAATGTTGTGTAGCCTGAAAAAACTTATTGTCCAGTGAGAAGCGACTTAACAGGAGTATGGTGCGCTGTGCAATGGAAGGGGTGATACGAACGGCTAACTTTTAATTGGAATGAATACCAAATTAAAATGTAAGAAAACACTTAATAAATGAGGCACTATACCAGGGAACTAGATACATCGAGAACTGATTTCGATTCCGCGATTGAGGAAGGCGCTTAAATACCAGGAATCGATTATATCGCTTCGAAGCTAATTAAATGAATTCCCGGAGAAAGTATTATAAATAGATAGTACAAGAACAACGAACCACTAGAAGAAGAGAACTATTAGGAAGAGGAAAGAGAACTATGAACCACTGAAATACATTTTCTAAGAGTTGTTAAGGGGCGATGAAAAAGATCAAATTATAAATTAATGAAAAGGGGATGGCTTGTATTCCACGTTTAAATGCACACAATGAAAGAATAGGAAAAAGAATTGTAGAGAAAGAATGGGTAGGCGACTGAAATATCTCAATTATGACAATGTAGTACCAACCAGGAAATAAGACTTTCAGGACGACCAAGTAAGCGATGAACTAACCATTTTTAAGATTTTAAATTTTGAAAACTATAATTGTTATTTGAAACCTACCTGTGGTTTCCAGAAGGAAATCGTAATATTTTAGTAATCCAGACTTTTTATATCCAATTTCCCATGATCTTGCTCTTCACGTATTAGCTAGCAGAATATCTGGTAATTCGGATTCCATTGCACTAACTTCTGCCGAAATGGTAACCTAAAGTATAAAAACATTAAAATGTCTTCTCCCATTGAACTCATCACTCTCGCTCGCTCTGAAAACAGTACCCCACGCAACTTTAATATCCTTGTAACAGAACTAGTACAATTTAAATATGTACCAAAATTATATTTACACCAGATGGCAATGATAGAAGAATACCTGCATAATTTTTATTAGGTAATCTACCGGTTAGGTAGATTTTTGGATGGACATAACCACGAGAAAAACATTTTGTGGTTTCTAACCAAACCCTATCCAGCACCTACTCTACATCAGGTCCCTCTTCATCACTGGTACTTCTTTCCTCCCTTCATTCCGTCCAACATCCCTATCCTGTTCCTGCCCTTTCCTCGTTTGCCTAACATTCTCCCCTCTATTACCGTCTTCGACCTCCCACTGCCGATCAATACGCCTTTTATCCATTTTTCCTGCCTCCAAAGGATTTATCCCAACAAACCCCTCTCCTCACCCACCATATTCCGTACTTCCTCATCTGTTTTCCTTTCGGCCAATTTCACCCCCTCCAACCTTCTCCACACCCACATTTCAAAAGTCTCCAATCTACCGCTATCCTCCTGCTTTAATGACCACGTTTCCGCGCCGTACAAAGATACGCTCCATACCAAAGTTTTTAAGAGTCTTTTCTTTACCTTATCTTTACACAACATCCCCGTCATCAAGTCCCTCCTCCTTGAGAAAGCCTAGCGCAATTCTTCTCCTTACGTCCCTTCTACTTTGACCGTATTGGTCCAAAACACTTCCGATATATGTAAACTATTCTACCTGCTCTATTTTTCCCCTCCAATTTTAATGTTTAGCTTAGCCTTTTTCTTTCTGGAAAATTGCCTAACCTTTGTTTTATTAATATCGATTTTCATCCCATATCTATTGCACTGAATTTCCAATTCTCTCAGCAATGCTTTCAACCCCTTGGCCGACTGACAAACCAAAGCCTGGTCATCAGCAAACCTAACTAATTTTATGAATTCCCCGCCGACTTTTATTTCTACCACCAGTTCATTCCATGCCTCTTTAATCATATCCTCCAGACATACGTTGAACAGCACCGGTGACAATGGGCGACCCTGCCTTGCACCTTGATATTACACCTCCGCCTAACACTGCCCGTCCGGACCCTCCGTTCCCCACTCACACCTGAGCAGTCTCTTATATGTACAGGTTACGGATTAGCCTCCCGTCCTCAAATCTATTCCTTTTTTCTGCAATATACTCATAAGTTTTTCCCAATTCATTTTATCAAACGCTTTTTCGAAATCTACGAAACAGGCAAATACGTCCTGATTGTATTCTATATTCCTCTCGATATCATTACTACAATGGCATCACACGTACCTCTCCCCTTCCTAAACCCATACTGATCATCTCGGAAGTAATCATTTGCCTTACTTTCTATCCTTTTGCTGATGATCCTGAGAACTTGGGCTGCGAGTGAAATCAAGCTTATTGTTCCGTAGTCTTTACTTGTTTAGGATTAGGAACTCTCCCAAGGTCTTCGGGCCAGATTACTTCCTCATAGATACTACGAATAAGTCGATATGGATAAGTCTTCTTCCCATACTTTCCTAAACATTTCGGTAATCCCGCAGGAATGTTGTCCACCCCCACGGCCTTATTTGCTTTCATCCCCTTCGATGCCCTTTCCATTTCATCGTCGAGTATACCTGCACCTAAGTGCAGGCATACTCGACGATGTTTCCTTCTTACCTTTTTATTTAATATTACGGCAACCCTTCGTTGGCTCTCGTTCCCCCCGCCGTGATTTATTATATAATACATTCATATATACGCCGCTTTGTATTATTATATAAAACATATTATTATGTATTTATTTTATAATTATCACTTCAGTAATCCCCGCTATCCTTTCATCTCACCTCGCATAGACCTGAAATATCTACTATATATTGCCTCTTTCTATCTCTCGCTTAATATTCTCTAATTTGTCTGTCCTCAACATTGTCCTAACATTCCACGTTTCTATTCTAACTTATTTCGCCTTCTTTTACTGAGTCTTCTGTTCTGCTGCTGTCGGTTTTCCCCTGCAAGGGTTTCGTGGGATCACGACCGCGGAAGCCTTTGCCTACTCCGCTGCCGGGCACGGCACACGGCCGATTGGGCCTAGTCCCGCAGTTGCCAGGAATCATATTCTCTAGAGCGTCCATCATTTTGCGATTGGGAATGATAATTAAGGTGGTTTCCCGTTGCCTTCCTTAATAGGGTTTTAAACGTGACACCATCACTTAATGGCCGCCCCACTGGGGTCAGACGCCTTTGCAGCCACCTCACCGAGGAACAGACGCTGCGTGGACTACCTTTCGGCTGGCTCCAACCTTCGACCTATCTGACATGGGTGACCCTACCAGGAGAAATTATAATTACTCCCGCCAGCACAGCTCTATTTGTCATCGGAATACATAAGCCTTTCCACCACGTCAAGGTGAATAGCTGCATATGAGTCCAGTTACTCCATTCGCCACTCTTACCATCTCAATGCGTGGCTGCCATTCTTTCCACCCTCAAGAGAAGAAATAGACTAACGATGTGATTCAAGTTATCGCTCGACACCTAGAAATACCTTAATGCGTTCGGAATGTACGGGAATGCGACTTGGCCATTTCGCAGGCTTCTGCAAATGGAAATATGGAATGACAGAAGAGGTTCACCTCCATTACTCTCTCGGTAGCTACGCGTACCAGGGGGGAGGGCAACTGCCCTCGGCCGCTCCACCCTAGGTTGCTCCAAGCCCATTGCCCCCTCCCCCTTCGCCCGCTCACCCCCTCGACAGGATATCCTGCCAAGTTATTAATGCCGCGCAGTTATTTCGGGGCCGGCTTATTCCAGAAGAGGAGAGGTCCGAATATTCTCCTCTTACTCCGCCCTCGACACACCTAGCGAAGGAAATCAATCTCCCCACGCACGAAAATTCGCAGTCATACTCCACTCACGGCTCCAAACGGCGATGTATCGATACCGGAGAGGTTCGATGCCGCCGTGGTCGCCAAGGAATAGTTGAAGGTATAGATATATCGATGGTCGATAAACGTCGCCGCCTACTGCACAGCCGATAAGTGCTTTAATTTTCTAAGACGAGTGAAATTTTTGACTCTTCCCCACGATCGACTGCGAAGATTGAGTCACCCATTCACCCTGCTATGGACCATATAGCGATACTATAAGCGAGATATTACAAGGACGTTATCACTTATATGCATTCATTAATGCAGATTCTGCTCGAATTAAACAAAGAGATGCATAGTGATACTTCGACGCAGCACCATTACAGTCATGTGACATTTTAAACATTGACGTTCACTATCTAATGAAAATAGAATTTCACAGAGGAATGCGGGTTCATCAGATATTACAGAATGCGAATTACACGTCGTAACAGATTGCGTTGTTTCGCTGGAACAGGGAGGTTTAAACTAACAAGCGTCCGTCTCGTTCAGACAGAAGTCCTCCTCGACGCTCTCTGGTAGTGGTATTTCATCATTCACCGGAGTAATGTGCTCACTCACTCACTCATTGGCCAAGAACCCTCCCAATGATACTGAGATGAATGACGAACTTTACATAGTGTTTGTTCTTTGTCTTCGTATTACTGCTTCATTCAGTTTAAACCCCTTTCATGATTTTAAATACTTTTGAAGTTTACTTGAATAAGGGTGGACAAAATACGATGGACAGAGTGGAAGGTAAAGGAAGAATTCGATCTGATGGAGGATTACAAGGAGGACATTCGAAGAATAGTGGAGATGAAATATTGAGAGGCAGGTCTATTTGGAATGCAGAGATGCAAGAGAAAATGTCAATTAGACATTGGGGTTCATAGACAAAGTAACTAATTAAATCTCTCTGATGTACTCTTAATCTCTCTCATTTATATTTTCGCCTGGCTACTTGCTATAAACTAGCTTGCACGTTCGTGATAAATTTCTTGCTGCATCCTGGGGTAAAATTATTTGTTGTAGTTAAGTGTATGTACTTGCATGCTTGTGGAGTGAAGGGAGGTAGATGTGTGGTTGCATGCGAGTCGAATGATGGGATGTTACGATGAATGTGTGCACTGCTGTGGATTGGGGTTTGCATGTGTGTGTTGGTTTTGAATGCGGTATTTCTTTTTTCCTTTTTTGGGTGGTGACCTAACACCCCCCGCCGCACGCCCTTGCGGCGGCTTGCAGGGTATTATGTAGATGTATATTGTTAATGAAAGTATTCCGTTTGAGGTGAATTTTTATTGGACACAGCGACTAAAAACTGTAATAAGTATTTTAAGTATTGTCTAAAACGACACTAACCTACGTAAAACTAAATCTACAATAAAACATTCATCACTAATTATCGTAACACCTTACCATATTTCCCTGCGCATATTTCCTGCCTCCCTTCAATACGTCAATTATCCCGATTTAATTTTCCTTCCTCTATCTCGTTTAGCCAGAATCCTCCTGCATGTACCATAACAGCGTGAAGGCTCGCAGTAACCATTGTGCACACGAACCGACCTGCTGTTCTTTCCCAGCGATTCCCGGCCAAAACGGCCCACCTAGATTCATATACACAAGCGAAGCCATATTTTTTATTTTAGATATTTTAACACCGTGAAAGACACCACTAGGGTGAGTGGCAGGGGGTTAATACAAATCAGACTAATTTTGACCCGAATATTATCATACCGTGGTCGGACAATGTTATTATGATCCCTCATCGTTTGTGGAAAAAATGAAATCTTTAATCTTTCTGTTCCACACTTGATCTCTCCACTTTTATTGACATGATCTCTCCTACCGTAGTATGATGGGGGCAATAATACATTTTCAACATCACTACTAAAGAGACCTCCTTCGAAATTATCGCATGCAAGAGATTCAATCTGTAATTTGACCTTCGCTCCGTGGGTGATTCTCAGCCTACCTGCTCTAGCATTATGGATACACTACTTAGTTTATCGTAATAACGTTATCAAAATCTAGCTCCTCCAAGCTGCGCGCGATTCGACTCGGCAATCAACGCAACTTGGTAAGGATCCCATATACTTGCAGCACATTCTATAAATGAGGCCTAACCAGCGATACATTACATTTCTCTTTGACCTTTTCTTCTAATTTATCCTGTACTCTTCCAATAAATCCTATTATTTTGTTAGCTTGTCTGCATATAATTTCATCTATTTCTTGTTGATATCAAGAATTCTTGAATGGTCTTAATTTAAGGTGGTTACACTTTGGAATCGGTTGGTTCATACTTGAATGTATTACGGGAATCAGTGCGGATACTTACTGACAGTGGTAGTTTTATTCTGTTTTATCTACTTATGAGAGAAGCTGATGGTTATATTGCTGCATTTTGATTTTGAGTTGTTCTGCTAATTGAACATTGATATATAATGACAAGTAATTGTTTCGTAAATGCAGTTGCCATCCAGAGTTTGATCTCGCGAAATTATTCTTTGAATTCCGTTGTTATATTCTGCGGTGATTAAATTGAAAAAACGCATTTCTGGTCTTCAGAGACAGGGCACGTTTTCGCGTGTGCTAACTGTCGAAATCTCTTGACGTACATTTTTACATTTCCTTGTCAGTGAATGTGACACTTTGGGTGATACCTTTTTCATGGAATTTCTCTAGACCTTCATATTCTATCTTAAGGTGCATTAAACAATGAGGCTAGATTAATGCGTGTTACAGTTCGAGGGTAAGTGGGGGATTAGAGCATTGGTAAGGGAGTGGATCGTTGCGAATGATGGGCAGGCGAGAGTGTGGGAAGAGAGCGGAGACGATTCAGGCAGGTGGGGGTGAGGACACAGTGGCGATCTTGCATACATTCGATTCCACTTGGACTATAGGGATTGGTTTACGCTCTCTCTCACATTATTCCCTCGCCCTCCGTGGTATCTAAACTGAATACTCTTCATGATATCCTGCAAGCCACCTCAAGGGGAGTGGAAATGGGATGCTCCCACATCAATCATACGCCATCTAAATTAAATTTGACTTACATACGGACGGAACTTAATTACTAACGGAGAATTTATACAATGCGAACGATGGTAATATTTTTTACAAACGGCGTATTATGATTGTATGCTCCCTGTGTTGGCGCAGGACAGCATTTTTTTAAAATAAAAATGTCAAAATTCACCAAAAACCTTTTTCGGATTTCTTAACAAATATTTTGAACAAAATTTTTCTTAAGCGGTTGACTTTTCATTGAATTTATTTACTCCTTGGACAGTTCTAATAAACGTTCATTTTCAGCCGAAGCAGTGGTTTATAGAAATACAGTATATCTACTCCCGAGGCTAAAGTATCTTTAGCGGATGGCCTAAATGCTATACAAAACTTAAAAAAGGGCGTTGTGAAGAATTTTAAAAATAAGAGCCAGATGCTCTTCGTTGCACTCAATTTGGTTCCAAAATTTAGCCTACTTCATGAGGATCCCCTATACTTGTGGCATACTCAAGGTTGAGCCTAACTAACGTGGAAAAACAAAGCTCCTTGACCCCTTTATTACAATTCCCAACTATTCTTCATATGCATCCAAAATTTTTATTAGCTTTTCCGCAAATTTCACGAATGTATGATGAGGTCTCAGGCGTGATGTGGTGGAAGCGTAACATATTAAAACCACAGGTATTGCAATTTTCCACTAGATATTTTATTTCGACACTACCGGTTTCGATGTTTTCACATCATCACACCTGATGATGATGTGAAAACATCGAAACCGGTAGTGTCGAAATAAAATATCTAGTGGAAAATTGCAATACCTGTGGTTTTAATATTTCACGAATGTGTTTTCCCCAGGACATATCCTTAGTTATTATTACACACAAGTATTTTACCGATTCCAAATGTGTAATTTTGGTTCCGTGTATACAGTAGTGTGTTTTCTGTTTAAGTACTTTTCCTCCAAAAATTTATCGAAACACATGCATTCGAATTTAATTCTAGTTCCTATGTTTCGTAGCACTTTGGAATTGCATTTAGGCCGTTGGAAAATGATACTCTATCTTCATTACTGGATATTTCCCTGTACATATACTCGTATCCCGGCATCGTCAGCAAATAGACAAAGTTAACTGGAAACCCGACACCCCATGTCGTTAATGAATAAAAGGAATAAAAGCGGACCAATAACACTACTTCTCTGTGGGACACCTGATATTACGCTGTGTCCGATGATACACCGTCTATTATAATCCTATACCCGCGGCCTGTTAAAAAGCTATTAATTCAATCTATAACACATTTATCAATCCCATACTTTCCCAACTTTTGGCTCAACTGTTTATGAGGTACTTTGTCTAGAAAATATAAAATATAGAAATGTAGCATTGACCTGAATGTTATTTTCACCTGAAATCAAAATATCATGAAGGAAAAGTGCCAGCTGGGTCTCGCAAGATTTATCCTTTCGGAAACAGTATTGGTTTTTCAAGTAATTGAGAGAATCGAGATATTTCATGATTGAACTTACAATTATGTGCCGTAATTTTGCAAGAAATGGATGTGGGAGAGGTTGGCCGGAAACTACTTGGATCATCTCTGTCGCCTTTTTTAAATATGGGGGTGATTTTAGCTATTTTCCAGGCTTCCAGGCAAGCATCATGGGGATACAACATTTACGTGGAGGAATTGATTAAAGAGGCATGGTAAGGACTGGAGTTAGGAATGAAAGTCAACGGGGAATTCGTAAAATCAGATTTTCCGATGAATAAGCTTCAGTTTGGCAGTAAGCCAAGGGATTGCAATCATTGCTGAATGCATTAATTAGGCAGCGCGATAGGTATGGGATAAGAGTAAATTAAATAAATCAAAGGTTTTACGTTGTCTATTAAGAGAAAAATTAAGTTAATTGTTAAAATAGGAAGGCAGGGTAGGTATAACAGTTTACACATCTCAGAAGTGTTTTGGCCTAACACGGTCATAGTAGTATGGACGTAAGGAGAAGAATTGCGCAAGGCAAAGAGACTTACACAAGGAGGACGCAGTTCATGACGGGGACGTTGTGTAAGGTTGTTTAGAAAAGGCTCTTGAAAACTTTGATATGGTGCGGAGTTTTGTGCGACGCGGAAACATGGGCATTGAAGCAAAATGATAGACGTAAATTGAAGGTTTTTTAAATGTGGGTGTGGAGAAGAATAGAGAAGGTGAAATGGACAGGAAGAAACACAAATGAGGACGTGCTAGGTACGGTGGGCTTACAGAGGGGTTTGTTGGGAGAAATCATTAGGAGGCAGAAAGGATGAATGCAGAGAGTTTTCATTGGGAATTGGATGTTTAAGGCTGTGATAGAGGGGTTAGGGAAGCGAGGGAAGGATAGAAATAGGATAGGGATATTGGACGGGATGAAGGGAGGAAGGAAGTATGCAGAACTGAAAAGAGGCTTATTGTAGGGTTGGATGTCGGGTTGTGCTTTGTTAAAGAGACTAGGGAATTTTCGCGAGCTTGGTAGATTGTATCCACCAAAAACTTACCTTAAACGGTAGATTACCGATAACAATAATAATATATATACACACATACATGTAGGTGCATACGACGGCCAACGGGCTTGGGCGAAAGCTACGTCGCTGATCCGGCGTCTCCTGTTTGCAGCGCGCCGCTTTCTCGCCGTTGATTCCAATTTATTTTTCCACATTCCCCGCGCCGCCGCTCGCATTTAAGTCCTTGATTCAGGGTCCCATCAGGCATCCCGCGGCGCACGCACGCTAACCCTCACGAACGCACAAAAACGTCCACGGGAGACGGTCGGTCCCACGGGGATGTGATCTCGCCACTCCGCCAGAGAGGGGGAGGGTCCCCGCCCTCCCTCGCCCCCCCCCTCTCCCTCCCTCGCGACGACGCCATCCCGAGGACCTTCTCAGGGGCCTATGGTGGATAGAGAAGGCCCTTTTAAGAGTCAACGGTTGGGAGGACCCACGGGTGAGTGAGATAATGGTCTGTCCGCCGGCTTCGTAAAATGATGATTTACCTCGCATGACGCCCTTGGAAACGGATTAAGGGGGAAATGGAGGACCCTCGTATTTTTTCGGTGCGGGCAAGAGGGGTGAGGGGGCGTGGGGTGTTGGGGATGGCTGACGTGCGGTGAGGGCGGGGGTGGGAGGCAGAGCAGGGGGTAGAGTTTGCTTCAAAATCCCCCGGCGACCCACGGGCCAATGGCAGTGGATCATCTCTGGCTTTTGATTTTTAAACTAATGGCAGCCGGACGCGGTCATGTTCACCTTTCCCATGCGTAATGTATGGAGGATGCATTGTGCCTCTTTCGTGGAAAAAAATCTTCTCCGGGATTCCGCCGTAAATACTCATTTTCCGAGGTCCACCGGACACGCTTTTGACCTTTTTTCCTCTCGACGATGTTTCTCTCCGTATGGGTGTAAAAAAAAACCTATGCTTTTGTGCGGGATTTTTTCCCAGACTCAACCAAAAAAACGTGCATTGAGCGAACTTCGATATTTATGCCTTTTACGCAGAGATTTCGTAGCTAGGACTAAAAATCAACACATATGAAGTGACACTTTTTCAAAGTTCTTTTTGCAATTGCATCGTATGAAATATTTTAGAGGATTACTTAGCAATTATGGATATAATGTCTTACACTATTTCATTATACATTTCTCTCAAGAACTATTTGTATAGCGAATATTTTTATACATTTGATGATAAATGATATAACTTTTAGCCCTTCATTCGGTGATGATTGTGGATAGTACTATTGCATGACTGAATGAGTCTTGACAGCATTTACGTCAAACACTTTCGTGCGACATTCATCACAAAACCATTCAATTTTTTCAGTACATATTAAAATTCGCCATCGATTTGTGGATTCCGAAAAAATCAACCAATGGATAATTGGGCAATGAAGCCTAATTTTTATCTAAGAGTTAACGGTTTGTTTGCCTGCGTGATTTAATTCATCAAGTGGTAAGAGGAGGGTGAAAAATAAGAAAAACTTTACACTTCCACACTCTTTTAATGCTCCACGGCCATGATTTTGATGATGTGCAGCATCGAAACCATGGTTGGAGAGCATTAAAAGTGTGCGGAAGTGTGAAGTTTCTCTTATTTTTCACCCTCATCATGAAGGAATTCCACATAGTTAAGCCTGAAATTATTACCTTTATCAAGTGGTAAAAGTTCATCTTAGAATGAATGAAAGGACAAATTACAAGGGGAGGATATACTAGCAAAAGTATATCTCCAACCTCCCAGATATCATCAAGCTAATGGATGGGATGGAGAAGACGGATCTCGGAAAGGATATATCGCATCGCATATTTTTTCTTAGCCTGAGCACCGCTGTACGCAGCGTTTTTATAAAAACCCTCGACCACCTTCGAGTACACTCATCTGAGGAGAAGGGCAGTCGCGCCTGATCCATTCATGAAAATATTTGTGCAATCCTAATTTTAATATTGGTGATCACGTGAATTTGAATCCCAAAGCTCCTCCGTAAACAGTTTCTTGTTGGTATTATCGTCATGTAAAACTTTAAAAATTTCTACTTGAGAATTTAACGCCGTTCTATTCCCCCAATGCTGATAACATTTAGCCCTGAATAAGATTTTTCCGACGTTACAGATTTTGGGGATTTTGCCGTTTATTTGTCTATGATGCAGTGGTTTACCGTGGTATTCGTTATTCTCAGGACACAACAGCTTTATTAGGCACTTGGCAATTAGAATTAAACTTAAAAAAGTGCGCAGTGATGAATATTTGGGAAAAGAGTAAATCCCTCCAGAACGCCTACTGCATCGGGAACACAGAAATGAAATGAATAGACACCTAGGCACTAATTTGAGTAAGCGTCGATGCCTGACCAGAACATTTAAGTTCGAGTAAATATCTCTACTTTCAATGATTTCGTTACATAATGCCCTGCAAGTCATCGCTAGGGTGTGTTGCAGGTGGTGACTACACACTAGACTATGATGAAATGGGGTATGGTGATACAGTGAGCAGTATCTGTTCGTGCCCAAGGGGTAGGTTCCTCAGATGTAAATGTTTCGAAATTTGGCGCTGATTAAACCAGTGCCGGCATACGGTTTTCACCGCACCAATCCGATTCCTAGGTTTTCTGGCATGACCCATTTGAAAAGATTTTGTCGCCGCTGACCAACTTTGTTGTCGGCGACTAATCGTCATTTTCGAACGTTAGCTCGTAAATTGCGTCATCCCAAACGCTTAAATCCCAGGTGCTCATAAAATCAGATGCTGTTGGACAGTTGCTTGAGTCGAAATGTAAATCGAAATTTATTGGCTATAAATTTCGACTCCCACTGAGCATTGGCTCCTAAGGTAGTCTGCCAGTGGAGGGCCCAATATCATCAGCGGTCAATGAGAATGAGCATTGGTTTCACGTACGACTCTCCCCTCTTCTTCAATCTCTTCGGGTTCGGTGGCCCTCTTCATTTCTTTGAGATATCAACGCGTCGTATTATCTTCCGGTCGCATTCCATTGTCGGTCTTCCCCCCTTAGCTCCTCCTATCCTTACGTAGTTGTCCCTTCACACTATTGCCTCGAGGAAGCTGTCATGCCTTGGAATGCGTCCAATAAATTTGTCTCTTTTGATCCTCAGCAGCTTCCATTAACTTCTCTCTTACACAAACTTTCGCAGAATTCTTCATTGGTGATACGCGCGTTTCAGTTCACATCATTCGTTATTATTACGGGTGACTTTGGTGACCATACCGCGCCGTTTCATTTACGGAGCACAACGCAATTCGCTCAGCAGTGTGCAGTAATAGGCACCAATGATGGTTGGTCTGATCCTTCTCCAGGTAGCTATAGGATCCAGCGAGCTGGCACCTTTGACATGTGCAGTTCTTCGTAAATAATTTTCCACACTCTGCCGTGACCAAGATCAGTCTCATTCAAGATCACTTAGATGGTTCGCTATAACTAGGGGTAGTGTCTCCTCCACTTCCTTCGCTGTAGCACTATCTTTCGTGAGTGAGTCTTCCACTTTATGGATCATCGGAGAGGGACATGTGGCCAGTTTGGAAATTCCTTTTCCTCCTGGCAACTGTGTCTTATGATGGGATCTCATTTCCATAAAAAGCCATCATTGCATCGTGAATTTGCCGGGCACTGTAACCTTTCAAATGAAGGAAGGCACTTAATCACACTGCAAGCGTCTATCTTCTCCATATTGCGAGTTGCCTCAATCTACGGCTTCCTCAAACAAAAGCAATCAACAATAATTGCTGTAATTTACAATATTTTTAATTATTAGAGGTAATCTACCGGTTAAGGTAGGTTTGGAGTGGTCACAAGCTCCCGAACAATTCTCTTGTCTCTCCCAACTAAACAGAACCCATCATCCTAATCTACGAAAAACCTCACTTCGCCTCCAAATACTTCCTTAGTTCTGGGTGAACCCTACCACCTCCTACCAAACCGACCTTCGGGCTGATTACTGTGTTTATGGTTTGGTATATACTTATGTGCAAAAAATCAATTAATATTCTGAGTATGTTTTATTCAGACATATCGGTTGTATATAATTTTATTTAATTTTTATAGGTATTATATAATTATTGAAATTATTAAAATAATAAGTATCAATTGCTTAAAAACGATGCCCCCACTTATTAGCAGCATATTCTAAATGAAGCCTGACTAGTGAAAGACAAATTATGTATTTAATCTATTCATCACATTTCCCAAATACTCCTCGGATAAATCCTAATTTTTAGTTAGCTTATTTCCCGTATGTTTCACCCAGGAGAGGTCGTAGCAGTAGTTTTGTTGGGGAGGGGACCGACAGCTAAGGTCATTTGCGCCTATAGGGACGAATGGGAAAGGAAGGGTAGAGAAAAACCCGGCGTCTGTGAGAGCCTACTCTTAACGAAAGGCGCCAAGGGGCCCGGAGTTTAACATCCCATCCGACGGACGTCGTACTAACTCAAAGTGCTCTCCACAAAGCACCTCAAGTAGGGATCGGGATACCACTGAAAATTATTTATTGTCTTAGGGTTTGAACCCGGGCTCTCTCGGTGGGAAGCCTGTACGTTTACCATCGCACAATCCAAATCCCCAGGTTTTGTTACAGGTTAGTTGCATTTGTCCTGAAGGTACGAGTATTACGCTGTAACGAAACCTAGGTCATAATAAAAGAAATTCTATGTGGAAAAGCAAAGTGTCTTCTTTCATCATTGTTTATGGGTGTGATTTTCAGCATATATTAAATTCACCGAACGACGAATAAATTAGGCTTTATCGTGAAATAGGGTTTATGAAATGAATTAATCGCCCTCTACTAATCGAATAATGGATGTTTAAGTCACCTGAACTTTAATTTAAAACAAATATTTACCAAAGTTAATTTAGTGAAAATTTTAAGTAAGATTTAAAAAGAAAGCATATTGCTAACAAAATATTTACTTGAAAGCTGCCTCCATCGAAAATCTACGTTAATCCGTGGATTACCAATTAATTAAAGAAATAATAATATTACTGTGCAAATGTATAATGATAATATGCATTTGTTTGTTTCCTAATTCCATTAACTTTGCGTTTAATTCTCGGCATTGTAGGCGTGAGAATTGATTTACCAAATTGCTCCCTTGCCTCAAAATTAGGCTTCAAAAATGAGTTTCATCAAGTACCTATACCATATGAACATATGATATACTATGTAGAATTAAGAACTGTAAGTATGAAGTAGTAAGACCAAGTACAATTGGTTTCTCAATTGACTGTTAAATCGAAAATTAGGGCCCCCCTATTTAATCTGAAAAAACGCTCTCTTTAAGTTCTGGGATTGGCCTTACGCCTTATAAGTCGGAGGGGTGCACATATGGAGAACCAAGTGACGTAACTGAAGGTCACAGGGTCATTAGGCACAACGTGGAGTAAGAACGTTTGGGGCATATACAGAGCATCATTAATGGGATTATGGATAATCAAACGAATGGTGGGGGATATGGTCGATGAATAAATTAATTAAATAGTACAGTATAGACTTCACGCACTGAATGCGGTTGAGGTGAAAACCAATCCAACTCTCCGATGGGTTGATTCAAGGGCGCCAAATGTACGTAGTCATCAGATTTCCAGAATTTTTCCTCCATTTTGATTTCCTCCAGATTTTAAACCTCGCTGAATACAAAATCATCCACTTCTCCGAGAATTCGATCGATTGGCTCGTAGACTGGTGCGACGCAAAGGGTTCAACATCGAAGGACGTGATGACAGAGGTGAGTAAATGGCCGTGTCGCCGCAATTACTAGCAGATGTCGTTAACGCCCAAAGCGTTAACTATTCTCCACGCGTGGTATGAATATTCCTAATGACGCCACAGTACTCTAAGTTTCGTTCTTAGAGTTCAATTAGTACTGCGGATCTCCGCAGCCGAAATGTTTCTTTCAAAAGTTAAATTCAAAGGTACACATTTTCAAAATGCCTTGACACGCCGAACTAAGCCAATTTCTCCTGCCATTGGATAGAAAAGGTAGGTTTGATCCGGTGGAATTCTTCCGGAGCGATAACAATCGCACCTTAGCAACTGCCCGCCAATGCATTTATTCACAGAATAGTTGTGGTAGTATTCAGGGATACGGTCCAAACTTGAGGCGATATTTATCGACTGGTTTCGACAAACTCCATCGTTCTGATGGTAACACGATGCAAAATGGTACCATTCATCAAAATTAGATGCAAAATGAAATATCAGTGGGCATGCGCAAACGTGTATCCTGACTCTTTTCCTTTTAATTTTTGTGCCAATTTAGATGATGTAATTATCTGAACTGAAGAGAATCATTGCCTACTTATGATGTTGTCAAAATATTGTTCTATTCACTTTCTAGTCCGATAATTGTGGAGGAGATTTATTGTATAACGGGTCGATTTAAGATGTCGTGTTTTCCTCATACCACTAAACATCAAAATATTACATGAAAGCAATCGTGTAGGCGATTTTTAGAATTGGTAGTGTATATATTAGTCGATATCCTCCATGCTTTTTCCTTCATGTTATCCTTTTTATTTAAAAGGCACACACTTCCAAATTTCTACAGCATGATTTCAATATACGAATCATGTTACTGAATATTATTGCACGTAAGTACTTTCTTTGGTGTGATTGAAATTTATCGAATTAGTGATCTAACTAATATTTGTGTAGAGGTAACATGATTTGTCTATGCATGTGGTTTTATTCTACCTTATGGAAGGTGATCACGCAGCCCCTGCCACACGTCCCCCCGACGGCTTGCAGGATGTAATGTAGATTTCATTTTTATTTGAGGTTACCACATCACAAGGAACATTCTCAAGGAAGTTAACGTCTGAACTGAATTTCAAGGGCATTCGGAGGACACTTGCGTGAGTAAAAGAAGTAGACAAATAGGGGAAGGAATCGATGACACGGACTATTAAGTAAAGACTCGGAGGAAAGAAAGATGAATGAAGATTTTGATTCGACGGGGCTATTCATGAAAAGTTGTATGGTTCCGAAACCTGGTCTCCGAAGGAAGTGACTTGAGAGATACGGGATTCGCGGAGAATGGAGAAGAGAAACTGGATGGGGAGGAAGACAAATGACGAAATGTTAGTCATGGTGAGGAAGGATGATGGATGGGAATCCAGAAAATGGAGAAAGAGTGATCGAAGAAGATGTGGAGAGAGGTAGATAGATGGATGTCGGGGAGGGAAGGGGGATGAGAGGTAGACAGAGAGCGTTGGCTGGGAAATGGGTGGAATAGAATGGAAGAGCAGGAAGGGAAGGCATGGAGTGTGAGAAGCCAAAGGGTGGAATGGTTTAAGGCAAAAGGGATTCTTCATCTTCCGTCCACAATTAGATTAACAATGGGCGACCTTATCCGGACGAAATAGTAAAAATATATTTAAATCGAAGGAAGTAGCTTAAATTACCCCATACTTTGCAGATGACTTGTGCTAGAAGCAGAAAATGTGGACGATTACAAACGAGTCCTGTCAAGATTCATTTCGGTTTGAAAGAATTTCAGTATGGACATACACACTGCATCATCGTAAAAATACAATGATATGAATATTGTTCTATTAATTCACATCCACAGAACCAGACCGATGTGAACCACAATTAAACAACGAAATTATAGATCAACTTATGAATATTATTAATAATGTACACCTAAATGAAGAAATGACAAATGATGAATTCTGCCAAAATATCTTGAACGTGTGCCGTCTTATACGCACACACGACGGCCCTTGTACTCAATCTGCACCTGAAGATTACGTAGAGCCTCGAATTAATAAGTAATTTATTTACTAGTGGAGCATTGCTATCATGCTGTCATGATTACGTCCCAATTGAAACCAAAACACTTAAATTTCAAGAAAATGTAATAGTAACTTTAACGGAGTCACCCGCTATGTGTGCATTATAATGCAACCATTTCAGAGAGTAAAAATCATCCCGGTCAAGGCGAATGATTTTTACTCTCTGAAATGGTTGCATTATAAAACACTTAAAACTACGCACTTGTTCTCCCTTCTTTTTTAACCAGACAGTACGGCAGAATTAAAAACCTGCCTTTCACTGGAAACAAAATGAAGAATGGATGTATATATACAAGAGACCCATCGTGATATATCCCATCGGAAAAACTGCGCAGAGACCAGTCAAAACCATTCAAAGAGGGCAAACTGCAGATATGAAGTGATTAATAAAAGTGACAGAGAAGACAGAACATTAGGAATGAGAACATTGGATCATTACACAAAATGCCACTCGTAGGTTAATTGGACGAAAAAATAAATAGAAAAAGTTTGTGAAATGAGCTTGCAACATGAATAGAAGAAACACGACTGGTGCAGCTAGTAGTAGATAAAAAAGAACCCAGAGGAAAGATGTCTATCACCCAAGAGATGGTCAAGTGAGGTAGTCCTCGTAGGATAAAGGGCAATATCGGAGGGAAGGAAAAGAAATTACGTCGAAGAAGTAAGTGTATTCATATTGTCCCCTGATTTAGAGGCGCAATTTTGTTTAGAAGATATCGTGATATAATTTTCAGAGTTCATCCACCGCAGATTGTTTCCTATTTTTGAAAGGTGATGGGCATTTTTTAAGTTCAGTTCATTGTTTTTTGAGCATATCCAGATTAAAGGAAACGATCTTTAATATCAAACCATCTGCTTTACGAGCCAAATAAGGTCACTCCTCAGGAGTTTATTTGGCAAACTTTTTTTTCCCATGTTTTATTGTTAACGACAAACCGCTGGTCCACGAGGACCATTGTTTGGAGAGGGTGGAAAGAAGCCCCAGCTAGAATCCTCGCCCCAATCGACGTGAAAGGGGAAAGGTACGACCGCAATTCGTACACTGGACTCTCATGATCGCTCTCCATAAATCCAGAAAAGTTCCCCGAAAAAATGCCTAGCAACCAGGAAAAAAAGGGCGGAGATTTCTCGCAGACGCCCGCGCCCTCGATGTAAGGACAAAACCAAGCAGCCGAACCACAAAAATGTCTAGACTTCTAAAACGAGAGTCGTTAGTCAATTCAATTTTCTTTAAATCTCGAATACTTACGTTCGCAATTCCTCATTCTATCATGCGAACAGCGCCGTCTATTGGTGCGCACTGAAAATCCAGGGTTAATTTTGACATTCTATGATCTAATTTCGAACCCTTTTGGGAAGAAATAATTACACGGCTAATCGAATACAAAGAGGGTAGATTAATTATATCCTGCCGGTGTAAACGACAATGAGCTTTAGCAAAAATTTTCACGGTGGCGCCAATTTTATATTTTTATTGCTTTTAAGTGGCGGGCGCGGTAAGTATTCGTTCCGCCGTTTTGTTTCGTACGAGCACCGAACGAATTAATCAATAAATTACCCAACTAAATTTCTAATCGAGACATCGCTGTTTAGTATAGAGAGAAGAACGTAGGACGTAAATTTACAATCGGCTGGAGGAGAAGATGGTGGACGTGGATCCGTCATTCATACGTAAATGTCGAGGGAGAGAATTGTATCCGCATATCCCAGTCGGAGGTGGGGGGAGGCGTGGTCGTCGGGGGTGGAGGGGGGCGGGTTGTGGAGGCGGCAGCCGGTGGGGCAAGGGGGGGCAGGAGAGGAGGAGGCGGAGGATACATGCATTAGGCATATTAACATTTCATAACTTCATTTAAATTGGCCCAAACTCGCTCTCGTCTTTTGCATTCGACTATGCATACAATGCGTGGGCGTGCATAATGAAGGGCTGGGCATAAAAGGGGTGTGCGAGAGCGGGAACACCCGGCACCCAGCACCACCGAGGGGCGGCTGTTGCCGGGGCGCCACTCGTCCCTCGCTCCACGCACCGCCGTGGGTTTTATGTTTATGGGAAGTGGGTGGGGGGGGGGAATCGCCGAAAAGAGCCAGGGAGGGGGGGAGGTGGGGGTCGGAGGGACGAAAGGCAGCGCCTAATCAAGCGCCCCCTGGCGACAGGCGCGCGCGCTGATCTCCCGAACGGAGGAAGAAAAATATATTTATAGACATGTGGTTCCACAAAAAACTTTATTATCAGAGAGACGAGGCTGGGAGTTTAATAGAGCAATGAAATGCGGTAAAGGATGAGCATGAATGTCTTAGAAGTTAGAGCGATATATAACTTTAAATACGCTTTTACTCATCAACCATTAATTATTTTATCTCCGACTTTCAGCATGTCTTAATGTATGCGTAAAAAAACAAAATTTTAATCATAAGCACTGTGTGCATATTTATTAAAACATGCTTTTATTGAGGTGTGATAAACCTGAGAACTCTACAGACAGAATAGTATGGTTGAACTTGTATCTGCAACACTTCGAACATGCACAAACACCACGTCGTCCACCACGTGTTTAGCCCACCCTACCGTCGTGGCCTAAAAAAAACATACATATCTCGTAGTCATTGGAATGAGCTATCAACCCTCACAACGAATGCACCATCTTACCCATAATTCAAGCTTCACGAAGCACTAATTTCCTAGCAAAACAACCAGTGAAAATACAGCTACAAACAATCCTTGAGACCCTTCCTTTTTCTTTTGCAGTAGCATCATACTTTGTATTGGCGATTGTAAATATTACCAGGAATATTTTTTCACAAGTATTGTTTTCATGTAAGCGTATATGTATGTATATGTTGTATATTTTTTGAAATAGTTATTAATTACTAGGCAACTAATGTATTGTGTTCCTGTATGTTAGTCCTAAGATATTATATGTATTAACTTTATTACTATTTATGTATAATTTGTGTATTTTATATGTAAGTTTAATATTGTAAATTTGTCACAAGGGGGTTAACTGGTAGAAGAGACTCCATAGACTCAATCTCGCCCCAAGTTAAAGACGACTAGCTATCTAAATAAAAAGACAATTATTTAAGGTTAAGACAGGATACTTTTTCTCTTTTTACACTTCTTTTCAATACTCTAATGCTTCTGAATACGTTTTTCGTCTCTATCACAATATCGCATTTCATATATGCACTTCTCTCCTTAAACTTTAAATATTATCCGTCTGATATCTGCACAGTACACAGTATGCCACCGCAATGGCTGATGGCAGGGGGAGAGCACCAGCCTTTTGTGTTCAAGTATTCACTCACACCAATATAAATATACATTTTCACTTGCATAAACACAGTAACATCCCTACACATACCTATGCCTATCTAAAAAAATTGTTAATCGTTGTGTTCCAGAAAAGTTAAAAATTATGCTTTCTGAATCAAAAATATTTTCTGCACCTCTGCTAAAGAGACGTCCTTCCAAATTTTTTCACCTGTAATTTAACTTTTGCTCCGTGAGTGATTCCCAGCCTAACAACTTTTTACAAATCTAGCTCGTCCACGCTTCACGCGATCCAATTCGGCATTCAATCCTATTTCATGAGGATCCCATATACTTGCAGCATATTCTAAATTAGGCCTTACCAGCGATATATAACATTTCTCTCTTTCCATTTCATCACATTTACCAAGTATTCTTCTAATAAATCCTAGTTTTTTGTTAGCTTGTCCACATATTCCCAGCATGTGTTTCACCCAGGAGAGGTCATGGCTATGAGGGTAACGCCTAGGTATTTAATTGAGTCTACATATTCCATTTCGGTGTTCCCGATGCAGTAGGCATTCTTCCTTCCAGCCATTTTGGCCAAACACATATGTAATTATAATATATAATGATTACCCCCATTCTAAATGGCATTTTGTCGGCATGTACACCTATCCTGGTAGACCCAAGCTGCATTTCAACACACTAATGTGGGGGGGAGGGTAATGAAGTCCTACACACCCCACTATATTCCCTGCCTTACGACAATATTCATTTTCTGATAAGCTCCACTGTCAACAGCTTTTCTGCTATCAATGGCACGCCTCTTAAATCTGTTTGTGTGTTATGACATTTTTCACAAGTACTCAGACATGATGCAGGTACAAAATCAACCGCTTTTCGATTATTTCTCAGCTTACACTGCTTGCGCAGTGAAAACGATTTATGGCTACAGGTCTACGTATTCATGTCGTTCAAGATAGCCGAGTGCAGTGAAGATGTTCCAAACAGTTCTAGAAATGTACGGTGGAGATATTTCGTGTGGGTGGGGGGTGGGGAAGGGAAGGGGGTGGAGGGGCTGGTGGAGGGAGGGAGGAATAAAAGCGTGTAGGGGGGATTGGAGGAGCCAATCGAGTTTGAATGTGACGATTGTGATGTAAATAAACACGGTCGGTTTTACGTCCCCCCCAATCCCTTCCGCCCCCCCGGCGCGAGAAAACACGAGGGGCAACCTCGCCCGGGGCGTCGCCCGAGGAGCCCGGCCATCGCTCCTCCAACGATACTCCATTCACACCAGTAGCGACGCTGGAACGGACGACTTCTTCAGATGGTGAATTGCATACTTCCATTTAAGGATGCGTTTCTCCGAATCAACGGACACACGCGTGGCGCCGTTTTTTAAAAATCAAAGGAGTCGCAAGTTAAATTCACGCAATCAATAATTTTTTCCTTTCTATGAATGCACTTGATGGTGCTTGTGCATTCATGGTATCCTTCATTTCATGGTTCATGTCCTGGTATCTGCAAACTCCTCTCTCCTCCCCTTTGAGGTCACCCACCGTGCCTTCCGGTCTTTTGCCTTTCCTTCCCATTCCCTCCACTACCTCCTTCAATTTACCCGTCCACTCTAGACTCAGCATTTTCTTCCACACGTGCTTCTATAGAGTCTCCATTTTTTTACATATAATCCTGCAAGCCACATCCAGAGTGTGTAATCGCGGAGATTACACGCCAGACTACATTTTACCCGATTATTTTTTCCCCTTACCACGGTCGGAATAATTCATTCTGATCCTTTATCGTTAGTGGGAAAAATTGCATCTTAAATCTAATTGTTCTACACCTAATCTCTCTCATTTTATTGACAAGATCTCTCTTATCGTAGTACGATGAGGGTAATAATACACTTTCAAAATCACTGCAAAAAAGACCTCCGTCCAATTTATCTACATCTCATCTACACAATACCCCGCAAGCCGCCGCAAGGGCGTGTGGCGAGGGGTGTTAGGTCACCACCCAAAAAAGGAACAAAGAAATACCGCATTCAAAACCAAAGCTTTATGGAAGAGCTACGATCTGTCATTTAACCTTCGCTCCGTGAGTGATTCTCAGCATAGCTCCTCTAATTACTTTACTACACCACTAGTTTTATCATAACGTTTTACTGATTTAGCTCCTCCACGCCGCATGCGATCCAATTCGACAATCAATCCAACTTCGTAAGAATCCCATATACTTGATGCATATTATAAATGAGGCATAACCAGATAAATAAAGCAATAGGGGCTTTTTGAACTCGCCGTCACTTTTCTAATAAATTATTTATTTTGTGCTCGTGAGTGAGTGACACCTAAATACTCGTATTTAGTGTTCTCTTCCTGTTCCATTATTCTTGATGTCGTAGGGGTTCGGAAGTGAACTGGTCTCCATCTGGCCTGGTATTCTCTCGCGACTTTCATTAAAGCAGTCCACGTGCTATAACATATGTTACATTAAACCGCAGGAAAAAAACCGAACATTTTTCTCCTGAAAATGAATACGTAACTGACTATCTCACTCAACTTCGTGTATATATGTTTCGACCAACCTCTTCTCATCCTTATCTCTTCCTCACCGCATCCTCCAAATTTGATTACTGCGAAATTCAGGCAGAAGATTACGCATGCTAAGTTCGCCACCCTTTAGGATAAATACTCATTCCATGTGAATCGTTCCATGATAACGGCTAAGGTAATCTTCCCGACAGTTTTTCCTCATTTTCGCCAACATTTCGCAAGAAAAACCATAGCCTAGAACTGTCCCAGTCTGTTTCAATATTCTAAACAAAATTGGTACCTCTTCCGAAAATGCCTCAATAATCAGCATATTGCTGCCAGTTCGAAAGCCACGAGGAAAAAAATGTTACACCCTGAAGACGCATCGAGTGATTGGGACCCGTGGCAGGAGGGCCGGTTTCATTTCGGAATGGGAACAGAGGAATTCTGCCCCTTTGGTGGAAAATTAACGATAGAATACGTCACATAATTGCTGGATAGCAATTGGTTAAGAGCATCTGGAAACACGGAGGTTGCACGCACGACTTAATCTGCTAGATAATAATTCATTGGAGAATAACGCTGACACCAAGGGAGGATTTCAGCACCACATCGAAGTAGTTGGTACAGAGCGGCAGAGAGAATTGAGGGAAAATTAATGCCAAACCGATTGGTGCTAGGGATGATTTCTCTATCGCACAATGTGGTTGGGCAATTTGAACTAATGGAATGAAATTGATCATAGGTTATCCTCATAGTTGGTACTCAACTCCTACACCACCTATCATGCGGGATCATGTTTACGGGAATTAATTCCACCAAATTTGCGGCCGAAACACACCCATCAGACGCACACTCTCATCTTTCCCTGCTTGTTACTATGCCTTGACTTTGCTGAATTTGGGTGACATTCTCCCTGTAGGTAGCCTCTCTTTGAGTGTGCGATTGAGTGTTTATGAGTGTGTCTGCTCTGTGCTTGACCCTGGCACGAAATTAACTCCCGTAAACAGACACGGATAGTGGGTGTGTGGTCATAACACAGGCATCCTTCGCGGATACCTGGGTTATGACCGCATCCGCCCTTTAAACCTTGTGAAGGATCACATTTTGGGTTGAGTGAGTGTGCTTGTAGTTGGTGACTGGCGAGGAAGTACCATACCCTCAAACCCATACAGAAGGGTATTCTGGATGAGAGGTTGTCGTTGGTCACTGTCGTGGAATTACTTCTCGCACAAACCATCACAGCAATTTATAGCTTTCCTTTTGGACAAGTGGTGCTAATTTATTACGACCATTGGAGATTTTCTTTAAATTCGTTAATTTGCGAGGTCGTAGATCTCGAGTTTCCTAGACTTTTCCTATCCCTTAAATAACTATTCCGCCCATTGATTTCAGTCTGTTTAACGATTGATATCTTGTTTTTCTTTTATTTTATTCCAATATTTAAGTTCTGTACATTTAATTTTTATATTTCTGATACTTAATAATAAACTACATTTATAAAACCACTCCGATATGTGGTCTAAATCATTGGAAAGGACTCTTAGTCCGCAATATGCCGGCGCTCTAATTTCTCCGTAAATCACTTCGTCGTCGCCAACTACTTTTCGTTTATGGTAAGATAATACGAGCACCTATTCAAGTTGATCACTTACTATTTCATATCATAATACCTTGGTATGTTTATCAATTTCTCTTGAAGGAATTGAATATTATGATTGAATGCATAGGTAATTTCTGAGGGTTTAATGATCAAATCTAGATGACACCCTTTCACTCAACCCAGCTCAGATCTCAACTGTGCCATTTCCTTGTGTATAATAAGAGCCCTCTGGAAAATTGAATGTTGGCACAAGCACGGAGCCGGTGCCAACGGTGAGAATGTGTGAATATCGCACTGCGTCGGGCTTCATGCGTAAGCGGTGATCTCCCCTCTCGCCAATCAAACCTGCAATCGGTTCAAAGACTGGTCCAGGATTATGAACATAACAGAGCATAAGTAAAAAGAATCAAGACTTTCACGATTTTTTTTCTCAGTGCGGAATGGACGTTTTCATCGTATTTACATAAGGACACAAACTCCACTCTTTATGGAGGGGTTGTTAAAAAAAATATCTCGCGAGGCCCTGCATTCAGAGCACTTTCCTTCGTAATTAAGTGCTTGGTGGCTGAACGCGTTGTGATAGAGGTGCTTTGAAGTGGATGGACAACTATATGGGCTGTTATTTACGTTTCGGGTGTCCGTAGCTGTCAGCAGGTGGCGTGAGAAAAGCTCGCTCGGATACAAATTTAACATGCTGGGAAACAAGAGGTTGAAAATGGCGCAGGTAGGGTAGACGTCTGTTTAAGGGGACGGGACACTCTTTGAAAAGAGGGCGCCTTAATTACGTCCGAAGGTACTAAACGTTCGCCCGTTTCAAGTCACGAACTGGAAACCGAACGAATCCGGTCGCCGAGAGGCACCGCTTCAAACTGGTTGAAACGACCCCCGGTAAGCACATGTAACCAAGGAGGCGCATTTCACATTCTCCGACGGTTCGAGATTTTCGCGTGCTTGGACCACACTCGAAGAAAACCTACCTCTCACCTTGTCTGACGTCATTTCTTACTCACATGCTATGATCATTAGATGAAACGTTTACAAACACAATCCCACAAAAGAATCCATGCTGCTTCAGGGAATTACCGTCGCGCAGGTGAGTTGATAGACAACTGTTTCGTTAAAAACCTAAGGATTAATTATAATCCCACTATAATCCGATCTATTTCTGCCATTAACCGATATCTGATCACGTAGATTACGGCCAAGAGTTTAAAATTCAACGACGTCAGATCATCACTATTATTATCATCATCATCATAATTATTATTATTACATAGTTCCCCGCAAACCACCGCTAGGGTTTTTAAGTGGTTGATTACACACAAGACTACATACTCGTATATCTAAATCTACATATTGCCCCACAAATCGCCGCGGGGGCGTGTGGCGCGAGGTGTTAGGTCACTACCCGTAAAGTAGAATGAAACCACATACAAAATCAAATCATGTTGCATATACACAAGTATTAGCTAGATCATGCACTCGATAAATTTTAATCACAAGAAAAAAAGTACTTACAACAGTTTTCAATAACAGGTTACGTATATTAAAATCATGCTGTAAAATTGTTAAAAATATGGGTTTGCCGGGTAAAAAGCATGCTGGAATAAGCATAAAGGATATTCAAAAATATATACACCAACAATGTTTACTATCTCCTACGCAATTTCTGTCATATCTAGTTTTATCTCTGATGGTACGAGGAAAAAACGACATTTTAAGTGCATCCGCTCTGCAATAAATCTCCCCGATTTTATGCTGGTGATTTGATATACCATGGTAAATCGGGACCTGTAATATGTCTTTAGCATCGTCAAATAAGTAACCTACCTCAAATTTACTGCGTAAATTTGACCTGTTTTTATTTTGCGGTCAACTAAGGGCTCCCATCCTAATTTTTTCCAAAAGTGAGTACTTTTGACGCAAAATACTTTCCCCACTTAGAGCGGTCGGACAACGATATTCTGATTTCTTATCGTTCATTGAAAATATTACACCCTAAATCTATCTGTTCTACACTTAATCTCTCTAATTTTATTTACATGATCTTTCCTACCGTAGTACGATGCAAATAATAATAATACATTACGAACATCATCGCTAAGGAGACATTCATCCAAAATATGCAAGAGATTTGAAATAACCCGCAATTGAACCTTCGCTCTGAGAGTGATTGCCAACCTATTGCCTCTAATAATATTTATACGCTACTTAGTCAATCATTAAAACGTTTCACAACTTTTATTCCTCTACGCTGTAAGCGATGTAATTCGGCAATCAATCCAACTTCGTGAAGATCCCATATGCTACACTTCACCATCACTTCATTCGAATAAATATTATATAAGGCTAAGATTTCATATCGATACCGTAAAATTGCGGTCATTGCTGCTGCACTTGTCGAGAGCTTATTAGATTCCTAATTTCTACATATCGATTCGCAATATGCCGTCGCAACCGACCTATCCTTTGATATTTGGAAACAGGTAACAACAGAGCAGCTGTAAGTCTGTTGTTTGGTAAAGATACCATGAAATCTCGGAGTAATATTAACCAATAAATTTCTAAAAAAAGAACAGTGACTTCATCTTAGGTGTAGAGTAATTACCATTTTTGATGACACTAAACGAAAAAATTTCTATTTTTAGCATTCCTAAACAAATGGACCTACGCCAATGGGCAGGGAAATGAAAGAGAGATATAAGCCATGTCCACAAGGATTCTATTCGTGAACACGTAGTGAGTTTAGTGGCGGAGAAGAGGCGGTCGAGAGAAGTAATAGGTTAACTGGATTAAAAAGTGACACATGAGGCTTGGGAGATCCGGTGTTCGTAACGTGAATGGAAGGAGTTGATCTGACTATTGACTGATTCATAACGAAAGAAGATTGGATGGGTGTGAATGCACCGTGGATACATACTTGTAGGACAGAACAGTGTTCATACACCGCAATTTCTTCATATTTACAGCAAGATGTAGTTTGATTGCATTTTCTTCGCTAATAGAGAGAAGATTTTGACATTACAAAATTACGAAAGAGAGATTAATTGATCTATTCCACTTATCAATTGTAGCAATGCTTTTCGTTGCCTTATTTTTTAATACCAAGCAACTTCTGTTTTCAATATACAGAGTATAATACCTATTATTAACAATATCCTTGAATACAAATGTCCACAAACATCAGTTCTTCAATTATTATAACATTAATGTTGTTTCTTTGGGATGTATCACCAGTATCGAGCTGTAATTGATTTCTCCGAACAATGCCGATCTCTTGTCAAGTCTCATTTACAGAGAAGGAATTTGAAACCTGAAGAGGCTTTTACTCCACCCGTCCTTTTGGACTTCTCGCCGCTTTACTACTGCATGGACACATAAACAGAAACAAATTCGTTAAATGGCAAGGAGCAGCGAAACGACGAGATGGAATCAGAGGAATGGGTGAAAAAGCGTAGTTCTAAGTTCATGCGCGAGGAACTGATAGAACGACAGGCTCGGAGGAAGACAAAGATAGTGAACAACGAGGATTGAAGAATCATAAAATATATCATTAGGATTACTGAATCTTCTTTGCAAAGAAAAATACGGATCATACAAAAAAATGTCGAAAAATCTGAAAGAAAAAAGGAGAGTCTATTGAGCAAAAAAATCATAGATAATGCAATCCATATTCGGTGTTTTGCCACCGCCTGGTGACATTTAAAACTTCATGAGTTTCCTTCATCATATGAGGAAATAAGTTGTCGAAGTTTCGCTTGCTGATTCTATCATCACCTTCGGAGTTGTATGGAAAATAATGAAATGCATAAAAGCGGAGGAGATTACTTAATATCCAAGCATAAGAGGAGTGCCTGTTGAATAAAGCGAAAAGATTCAGTTTGTGAAATATAAGGGTGACATATGTGAACCTATGGGAAAAGGAACCGTCTAAACGGTAAGAAGAGCAGAGGGCTAAGTTCTCATGTGCGGAATTGGAGCTTAAAAAAAGAGCAGTATGGCGAACAACTTCGTTTGGTGTTTTTCTTAATATGGATTCGAAACAAGGACGTGACTGCAAAGAGAAGGCGAGCGGACGGTGAGAGTTTGGATTGGTGTACATACGGAGAAGACTGCTAAACACCAGGTGGTCGGATAAGGTGAGAAATGAGGAATTTTTGAGTAAAACAGGCGAGATAACCGCAGAGAAGCATACAAGACCGTAGTAAGAGAGAAGATGGAGGTAAGTCGAATTGGAACTGTCGAGTACTGGTAAGGCAATTTCTGCTGACGCGAGGACACTGCGTAATCGATGTAGGACAAGGAGCTGACGATTTTTCCAGAGAAATGAAAGGTTATAATGTACATAGCCTTCAGCTAGTGTAATCACGAGCAAATGACCGGAGACTTCACAACTGGCCCCCATAACTGCTCAACCTGACCTCTCCTGCCATCCGATGATGGACGACAACTACAAGCGAAATCCCGCTTGGATTTTTTAATTTTTTCGCAAACCGGAGATTATGGGGACAAAAACTTTGACATGCAATTTTCAAATAAGTATAACAATAGGTCAAAGTCATTCAGATGAATAATATTAAACGAATCAGAGACAAATTCAGAATCAATTTCGAAACAAACATTTCATGACATGAGAACTCTTAGTTATTTTGAATTAGAATAAAAACCTCGGGAACAAAACTTTAGTCGACCCCTGGCCACATCGCCTTCTCACTTATGTAGATAAACCATGAATCACATGTCATTTCATGGATATCTTTAGTCCCATTTTTACGATAAAGTTGTGTGAATATTGCTCGCCACATATTTTAGGGTGATTTAGTCTATTATTGATCGCATTAAATTTACAGGGATTGCATTCGTTGGTTTTCTACGACTTTGGCGTTAGTAAGATCCCACCTTGAATACGCTGGACAGGTGTATGAAATCCCAAGAGATGGGCTTGGTTTTAAAACTAGACCGAGTACAACGTAGAGCAGCTAGGTTTGTGAAAATTTGTTATGAACAAGGGAGCAGTGTCACGACACTTTTAGAAGAATTAGGACGGCAGACACTAGTTGACCGCAGATTGAGATACAGGTTAAATTCTCCGCGTGAATTTGAGACAGGTCACTTAGCTGAGGATGTTAAAGGTGTATTACAGGCCCCGACTTACTATGGTAGAACGTATCATGTACGTAATATCAGGGAGATAGATTGTAGAACGGATAATTTAAAATATTGTTTTTTCCTCGTAACATTAGAGATAAAAGTAGATACGACCGCGCGAAGGGGATTGGTAGGGGAAGGCGCGAAGGGGGCATTGGTATTGTATATATTTTGTCGCTTTCCTGCACAAATATTAGATTGACTCATTCTCATAACATTGTTCCCACATTATTTGAATATATCCTATTATTGAATAATCTTTAATGTAGGTACCTTCTTTCTTGTGATTGAATTTTTTCGTTGTTGCATGAACAAACAAAGATCTGTGTGGTGATGTAATGATTGAACATGTATTGCCAGTGACCTAGCATACCAACTAAGAGGCTGTGGCGGCGGCTTTTGGAGTATTATGTAGGTATAAATACCTCTTTCATCTTCGAATGTATGTGAAATTTCTCCATATCTTCGCCCCACCCCTTTACCCACGTTCCCTTCACACTAATTTTTGCTGTAGACATTGTCACACATGCCATTGTAGTTGGATTTTTTGATTGGAATGGAGTATTATTTTTTATCTGTATAGAGGTGTAATCATTGTGATTTTGCTAGCACAGCTTGCACTTGCCCTTGCGGCGACTTGCGGGGTATTATATAGCTGCAGATGTAGACTTCAGCAACGTTGACGAAGATATTAATCGTTTGGACACGACCCACTGGTCATCTGAATTGAGTCTGTCATTCAATTCGATGAAAATCTGTCAGGGGAGAGTCGATTCCCACCTACTATGTCTCTGGCGACAAACACTAAAATTTCGAATCATTCGTAATCGTAGGTCAATGCGATCTCATTGCCACCACACATTGATTGCTGTGATTGGTTCCCACTTCATGGGGAAAGAACCGGCAGCAGCAGATGAAGCTTGAGAAAGCACCCCCGGGATGCTCCGATCACCAACCTTCCACCCCCCGCCCTACGCCCCCAACCCCCCACCCATGCCGACACCCCCCCTCCCGGCGACCCCAATCGCCTTAAGATTCCTCGCCTCACTCCCCCCATTACCCGGCTGACCGAAACTGACAGTCTGACTGGCTGACAATGAGCCCTTCTTCCCCATTGCCCTTGGCCGGAAATTCCTCCGACCCCCCCCCCCCTGCTGTCGCTCTCATCCCCTCCCTCATCGTCCTCTCCGCCCCATTGTCCGCCGACTTGGACCGACTCTTCCCGCGACGCGATTCAACCTCGGCGTTCACATCCATCCGAACCCTCCCTCCCACACAACACCATACCTTCTCCTCCTGCCCCCCCCACCATCGCGGTTTCTCAAAGAGGACGCGTTGTCCGATAGGGAGGGACTGAGGCTTGGGGTACGGCGTGAAATCGTCCTATCTGCGGAGACGGAAGGCAAAGGATCGAGGGAAGAGAGTCACTTACAAGATTGGAAGAAATCTCCTCTTTCTCTCTTCCAGTCACCGCTTCCCCAGCCCTTCCCCTCCATTCTCATCATCCCCTTCGAAGCAAACCCCCGAGAGACGCAGGGATGGGGAAGGGGTGTGGGGGAACGGGGTGGGCAGGAAGTCCCGTGACCAAAGGGGACGTGATGCTCGACTTTCCGTCGGGAATGGGCTGGCTTGGCGCGCATCTGTCCCGGGTCCTATCGCAGGGCCCCAAGGAGACCGCGGGCCACAGGGGGCAATGATACGTTTGATGGTCGCCGGGGGGGGGGGGGTTCTCCCGCGGCCAAGGTGCTCGGTGTGTAGCCGACCGACCATCCGATACGGGTAATTTTTGCAACTTGGAAAAAGAATCTAAGAAATAAACTTTATGCCGGTTGGAATTTATGTTTCTGTATTTTGTGTGTATACACACACACACACACACATATATATATATATATATATATATATATATATATCCCTCCCGCGGGTCGCGGTGGTCTAGTGGGTAGAGCGTTGGACTACTGACCGGAGGGTCCCGGGTTCGATTCCCCGGCAAGGCACTTTGGGCACCTGCAGCTCCACCCAAGCTAGTTGATTTTTCGGGTACCAGATCTTCCTGGGAAACCATAACCGGCACAGGGAAAGGAACTGGCCCCCTATCCTGATGTGTGAATATTCACACGCCGTCGGACTTGGTACACGGGTGAGCTCTACCATCACCTACTAAACCGACCTTCGAGTTGATTACTGTGTTTATGGTTTTCTTTTATATCCCTCCCATGGACTACAACCTTGTCGTGGTGGAAGGGCTTGTGTGTTCCGATGACCCCTAGAGCTGTGCTGGCGGGAGTAATAATAATTACTCCTGGAAGGGTCACCCATGCCAGATAGGTCGAAGGTTGGGAGCCAGACGAAAGGTAGTCCACGCAGCGTCTGTTCCTCAGTGAGGCGGCTGCAATGGCGTCTGACCCCAGTGGGGCGGCCATTAAGTGATGGTGTCACGTTAAAAACACTATTGAGGAAGGCAACGGGAAACCACCTCAATTATGATTCCCAAGAATATAATGATGAGCACTATAGATAATGAGTCCTGGCAACTACGGGACTCGGCCCAAGAGGCCGTGTGTCGTGCCCGGCAGCGGGAGATGCAAGGCTTCCGCGGTCGTCATCCCACGAAACCCTTGCAGGGAAGAAATAACTTCAGCAGGACAGAAGACTCAGAAGAAGGCGAAAGTAGTTAGAGTAGAAACCTGGAACGTCAGGACAATGTTGAGGAGAGGCAAATTAGAAAATATTAAGCGAGAGATGGAAAGAGGTAACATAAATGTTTTAGGCCTCTGCGAGGTGAGATGGAAGGATAGCGGGGATTACTCGAGTGACAATTATAGAGTAATATACAGCGGCGGGGACGAGAGCCAACGAGGGGTTGCCGTAATTTTAAATAAAGGGGTAGGAAGAAGCGTAGTCAACATAGAGCAAGCGGCAGATAGAATTTTACTCGTAGAGATTAAAGCAGAGCCGACGAACTTGGTCATTATTCAGGTATACATGCCACCGAGCAACCACAAGAAGGAAGAAGTCGATAGGATGTATGATGAGTTAGAGGATATCATCGCGAGTGTTCCTGCAGGGAAACATTTGATAGTGATGGGGGATTGGAATGCGACGGTAGGCGAAGGAAGAGATGGTGGTGAGGTGGGGGACTATGGGTTAGACACGAGGAATGAACACGGGGAGAAAGCAATTGAATTCTGCAGGAGACAGGGGTTAGTCATCACTAACACATGGTTTAGATACCACAAAAGGCGTAGGTATACATGGAAAATGCCAGGTGACTCAGAAAGGTATCAGTTAGATTATATTATGGTTAGGCACAGGTTTAGGAACAGTGTGATAAATTCGCACAGTTTCCCAGGAGCGGATGCGGACTCTGACCACAATTTAGTTGTTATGAAATGTAATGTTCGTTTCAAGAAGATAAGACAAGGGCGGCGGGTTAAAAAATGGAATTTAGAAGCAGTAAATGAATTAACGAGGAACCTACGCTTAAGGTAGGTTTTTGGATGGACACAACTATCAAATAAACATTTTGTGACTCCCCACCTAGCAAACTAATCTATATCAGGTCCCTCTTCATCTCGGTGTACTTCTTTCCTCCCTTCATCCCGTCCAACATCCCTATCCTGTTCCTACCCTTACCTCGCTTGCCCAACATTCTCCCCTCTATTACCCTCTTCAACATTCCACTACCGCTCAATACGCCTTTCATCCATTTTTCCTGCCTCCATAGGATTTCTCTCAACAAACCCCTCTCCTCCCCCACCATCTCTAGTACTTCCTCATTTGTTTTCCTTTCGGTCCATTTCACCTTCTCCATTCTTCTCCACACCCACATTTCAAAAGCCTCCAATCTACGTCTATCCTCCTGCTTCAGCGACCACGTTTCCGCGCCGTACATAGCTACGCTCCATATCAGAGTTTTTACGAGTCTTGTCTTAACATCCCTACTCAACGTCCCCGTCATCAACTCCGTCCTCCTTGAGAAAGCCTCCTTGCCTAGCGCAATTCTTCTCCTTACGTCCCTACCACATTGACCGTACTGGTCCAAAACACTTCCGAGATATGTAAACTGTTCTACCTGCTCTATTTTTTCCCCGCCTATTTTAATATTTAGCTTAGCCTTTTTCTTTCTGGAAAATCGCATAACCTTTGTTTTATTAATATTGATTCTCATCCCATATTTATCGCACTGAACCTCCAATTCACTCAACAATGCTTGCAACCCCTTGGCTGACTGAGCAACTAATGCTTGGTCATCAGCAAACCTAACCGATTTTCGAATTCCCCTCCGACTTTTATTCCTACCTCCAATCCTTCCCATGCCTCTTTAATCATTTCCTCTACATATACGTTGAACAGTACCGGTGACAGTGGGCAACCCTGCCTTACACCTCTTCCTAACACTGCCCATCCGGATTCTCCGTTCCCCACTCGCACCTGAGCAGTCTGAGACATGTACAGGTTGCGGATCAGTCTCCTGTCCCTCCAATCCATTCCTGTTTTCTGCAATACACGCATTAATTTTTCCCAATTCACTCTATCAAACGCTTTTTCGAAATCTACAAAACAGGCAAAAACGTCCTAATTGTATTCTATATTCCTCTCGACTAGTGATCTCATTACTGCAATGGCATCACGCGTACCTCTTCCTTTCCTGAACCCAAATTGATCATCCCCTAAGTAATCATTTGCCTTAATCTCTATTCTTTTGTAGATGATCCTGAGAATAACTTTAGCTGCGTGGGCTATCAAACTTATTGTTCTGTAATCCTCACATGATATAGCCTTGGTCCTTTTTGGAATAGGAACTAACACCGATCTCACAAAATCTTCAGGCCAGATTCCTTCCTCATAGATACTACGAATCAGTCCATATATGGCCTTCTTCCCTCCTTTCCCTAACCATTTCAACATTTCTACAGGAATATTGTCCACCCCCACAGCCTTATTTGCTTTCATCTCTTTTAATGCCCTTTCTATTTCATCGTCGAGTATGCCTGGATCTAAGCTATCTTCTTCTACGTCCTGTTCCTTTTCTATGTCTAACCTTGTCGGCCTATGTTCTTTACCATAGAGTGTTTCTATATATTCCTTCCATCTCTCTTGGATTTTTCCTGGTTGGTTTTTCCCGCCAGCACAGCTCTAGGGGTCATCGGAACACACAAGCCCTTCCACCACGACAAGGTTGTAGTCCATGGGAGGGATATATATATATATATATATATATATATATATATATATATATATATATATATCCTCCCATGGACTACGACCTTGACGCGGTGGAAGGGCTTCTACGTTCCGATGACCCCTAGAGCTGTGCTCGGGGGGGTAATAATAATTGCTCCTAGTAGGGTCACCCAAGCCAGATAGGTCGAAGGTTAGGAGCCAGACGAAAGGTAATACACGCAGCGTCTTTTCCTCAGTGAGGCGGCTGTAAAGGCTTCTGACTCCAGTGGGGCGGCCAATAAATGATGGTGTCACGTTAAAAACACTATTGAGGAAGGCAACGGGAAACCACCTCAATTACTATTCCCAGGTAAATGATGGACAAGAGAGAGGAATTGAGCCCTAGCAACTGCGGGACTCGGCTCAAGGGGCCGTGTATCGTGCCCGGCGGCGGGGGAGGCAAGGCTTCCGAGGTGCGGAAACGTGATCACTGAAGCAGGAGGATAGACGTAAATTGAAGGCTTTTGAAATGTGGGTGTGGAGAAGAATGGAGAAGGTGAAATGGACCGAAAATCAAACAAATGAGGAAGTACTGAAGATGGCGGGTGAGGAGAGTTGTTTGTTGGGAGATATCCTGTGGAGGCAGGAAAAATGGATGAAAGGCGTATTGAGCGGTAGTGAACTGTTGAAGATGGAAATAGAGAGGAGAATGTTGGACAAGTGAGGAAAGAGTAGGAACAGGATAGGGATGTTGGACGGAATGAAGGGGGGGAAAGAAGTGCACAGAGATGACGAGGGACCTGATGTAGATTAGGTTGTTGTAATGGGTTTTGTTTGGAGTTACAAAATGTTTATTTGATAGTTGTGTCCATCCAAAAACCTACCTTAACCGGTAGATTACTTAATAATAAATAGTAGGGTTACTCCACCGGATTAAATATTGTTATGAGAAGTTCAGGCTTAGATTCAATCCGTACTAAAATCGAAATACATACAATGTTTGGTTTCAATCCGTAGTTATGAGATTCAATATCGTAAAAGATGTTCAGAATCTGGAAAAATAATGTATGGCTACTGTCAAAACGGCACTTTAATATTAATTCCTCAAAATTTCTATTCTACTTGAATTTGATGAAAATTCGTTAAAATTTTAAAAGCCATTCTTGCATATCCGACGGACGGACGGACAGATGTGCCCTGATGCCACGCCTCGGATACTCAAATATATGCAGAGCAGTAGTCATGGTGAGCCGATTAATTCGACCGACACCCAAAGGGTAAGGATACGTAAATGCCAGAATATCCAAACGAGATATTTTTATCGTAGATTACAGCGAATTGCACAGGGAAACTCTCCCCGAAGTTTATATATGGAACCTCAGTACTGCACGTTCTGTCACTAGTATATTCCTAGGGTATAAAGATCCCACTATGGGATAAAAATATTTTTCTTTCTATCATTCTAAGCAGCTTTGTGTGTCGCCATCACTTTATCAAACCTCAGTTAATTGCTCTACTTTTAATAAACGGCAGCTCGTCTCATATGCGTAGAACATTTTCTCACACTAAGATATAGTACTGCATATATCTGTAGTTATCATTGCCTACATTTTTTAAAATATGTTCCATTACATTAGTAAATAACCATTAGGGAAAATTTTAATGTAAACGTTGTATGCCCAATGTTAAATGACCCCCTGCCACACACCATAGCGGTGGCTTGCAGGGAATATTGTATTACCAGACAAAGAGGCGTGTGTTTCGGGGATTTAAGTACTGGAGAATTCCCCTGTGATATTGTGCATTTCGCATGATATGCTGCAAACTATTGCGAGAATAATGGCGAGAGTCTTAAGAGGGAATGAGTTTGCATGTACGTGGTTGTTAGAGAACTGGAACAATCTCAGTTGATATCAATGACATATTAAATGATTATAATAAGCGTCTATGGAATGACACATACCTCATCTTTATATTTTCTGCCATCATGTTTAATTAATGATTATTTATTGTTATCCATTTCATTGTGTGATTTTAAGTTATACGTTTATATTATTGAAGCTTACGCTCGATATCTACACAACACCCAACACAATTTGTTTGCTAGTTGTGAATGCCTGGTGTGGCTACACCCCCAGCCCCACGTCTTCCCGGTGGCTTGCAGGGTAATATGTAAATATAGTTGTACCCCGCAAACCGCCGCAAGGACGTGTGGAGGGAGGTGTTGGGACACCACCCGTGAATGACATTTTACATCAACCATTTACAATATTACACTTAATAATGAAGAAACTGTTCTATGTATATAAGCAAATAATGTTATTTCAGAATTTCGGACTCTATTCTTCCCCAAATTAGTTGAGTGTTCAATGCCACGTCTCTAACGTAACACTAACGAATAGTGTCGCTCTATAAATAACCTTAGGAATGGTCTCACGAATGAAACATCTTACTCTGAGTTCAATGATTTATTCAATTATTTCTCCGAAGACAAGAGACACGGGCTATGTGTGTGTTAAATATTCGTAAGACACTGGCTGTGTGTACAATTAAACAGGATGAGAAGCTAAGCACGCCAGTGAGTAGATGTCCTCTCACTACTGGCAGCATTGAACATGTCGCCCATCGCCAAGTGCGCCAGCCCGAGAGACGAATTCTCCCCGTTCCGCAAGTAAATGTATTCATTCTTTTGTATTTAAATCGGAAGATAAATCGAGTGCAGCCTCCTATTCTTTCCAATACTTTGCTGTCCCTTCCACGCCCACACAGCCGCACATCGCCGCACATCCCTCTTCGTTTGATTTACGTGTTTGTCTTGATTCGTGGGAAATTTCCTCCTATTATGTTCCTAATAAACCCATTGTGTCCCAAGGTACACCCTTACCTGCAATACAGGACTGATACTCGCAACATTCTAAGACCACCCACCACACAATATCGCATCGCCGATTAGCCATCCGACAAGCAGCCGTGTTTCCGAATCAATATTTCGAGGGATATTAGCCAGATAATCCTAAAACAACTAATGTTTTTTGGTGATGCAAAGATACCCAGACACTGTCAGCCTGTATACCATACATTCGAAACCCACCTTGGACCGTACACTAACATATGATAATAATTGTATCGTAACATACACCAGAAACTCACTAATCAACCCGAAGGTCAGTTTGATAGGCGAGGGTAGATTTTTTAGCCGCGTGGGTGACTATGTGAGTGGGGGAGGAGAAAAAGGTAGGGGGGAGGAGAAAGGGGTCTTTTTCCTCCCCCACTCATATATCACCCATTCGGCTTTCCCATTCCCCTCCCCCATTTTCCACTGCCCTCCCCTTACTTGCTTTTCAGCATATATACTAGACACTGAGTTTTGATTGCTACCAGAAGATGATGTAGTTACATCGAAACCGGTGGTATTAAAATTTTATTTTGTAGAAAATTGCCAATTTTAATTAACCATGATATTCCACCATATCACGCCTGAAACGTCTCTTTTTATTTTAAACCAATCCTAGGATTGAGATACTGATGATGGTATATTTTTTATGCTTTTTTTAATTGAATTTGGCCAACTATGGACCGCAATGACCACAACACTTCTGGTTTGTTACAATCATACCTTGGGTTGAAGCTCTATATGGGAAGGAGTTACTAGAACCCCTTCATGGTGTTTAATTCAAGCATTTAGCTTAGTGCTGTGTACACAACAGTGACAACGATACAAACACCCAAGCCCTAGGTGGAAAAAATCCCACCCTGGCGGGAATCGAACCCGTGAAGAGAATAAACACAGAAAAACAAACAAAGAAAAGAAACCCACTAGGTTTCAAATTTTCGGTGGTCCACGCCACCTTTCTCCAGGAAGGGAAGGACAGAACTGAGCAAAAGACAGGGCTGTAAACGCTGAATGGAAGGGGAAGATTGGGAAAGGTTTGCGCATACACACATGTATATGTATGTACATATACATGTATATGCATGTTTTGCATAAAAGGTAACTGAAATATTTTTTTCCTGAAGTGTGTGCGTGAAGTGCTCTATTCAAACCATCGGTTAATTGTATGCATCATCGCAGATCGTACTGGCATTGATAAGTTGACAGTGTGCACCATTATTATCAATGAAAATTTGGCGATGCAAAAGATATACGCTCAACTCCTCCCGAAGGTCTTGACGGACGAACAAGAGCAGAGTAGAATGTCGTGTTGAAGAAGACCACGACTTTTTGGACAATGTAATCACGGCACCAGTAGACTATTTCCCAATCCCAGAAGTGAAATCCTCCCTCAAAGGATACCACCATGGATGGGACCATAAGTGCCGTCAAAGAACCATGCACGTGTACCCTTAAGGGCCTTCCGGATTCCGCCTACCAGGGAGCCTTCGATTCTTGGAAAAGCCGCCGGAAAAATGCGTCAACGCTCAAGGGATCTAATTTAAAGAATTTTGAGGCATTGCACCAATTTCTGAAATAAATCTATTTTTACGAAACCTTCTCCGACACTTTTTTTGCAAATTTGTTATGTGTTCATGTTAAGAACGAATATATCTTCAAATTTCACTGATAGGTTGATCTATACCCTTTTTGTGACAAACAGGTTTACTTGACGATCTCGCGACTTGCGTATGCGTAAAATAGATGAAAGTTCATAAGTGAAATGAATTAATATATTGTTTTTCACCGGCCATGGAATTCTTGAAATATCATTGTTTTGTGTAAATAACGACGGCGTTTCCTTGAATGCCCTCCAATTCCTTAACCGCCGACCGCCCGCCCCTCAAATGCACCCAAATTGCCTTTCGAACGCCTCTACAGTAGCACCGACTCCAGGTGGCCTATTCTGAACATTCTCAAAGGGCAAGGCCACTTAGACCCACTTAGTCTCACAGCGAGGGAATTTTTTATTTTAATGTCCTCTTACATTAAATGTTCGTTGACATGATTATTCTCCTTAATGCTTCAATTATTTAATTATAGGAAAACCCCTCAGAAATGTTAAGTTGGGCCTTATATTTAATATGACTCACTTTTGGTGATGGCTGACCAACAGTATCCAGGGCGTGTCGCTACTCCTAGAAGTCGCCTCCTTCACACATTCGAAGGCTTCGTTTCCTGTTTTTCGAGAAAAAGATATCACAAAGTTAACAAAGCATTACACGTTGGATGGCTTTTAAATCTTAAATGGCAAATCCCCATTCTCTCGATTCTCCCAAACACTCTTTCACCCTCATGAATGGACACGCGCCCGTAACACAACATAAGGAAACAACACAACAAAATCCTGCATCATTCGATTTTGTACACAAGATTCTAGTCAATACTTTTTTACTCTTTTTAAGAGTATAAATGATCTCCGAGTGAATGCGTGGAATATATTGAGAGTTGGAACCACTTTAGATGCGAAGAGAACAAGCGAGACTTAAGACTTCTAGAAATATTCAGAACCAACGAGTTTAACGGGTTGTGGGGAGATGTAATGAGAAAGTTTAAAAAAAGTGTAATTTTGCTCTAATTAGACCTCATATGCAATATGTGTTTGGGATCCTTGGGAAAAAATCTGGCAAAAAGAATTAGATGAAGTGCAGAGAAAATCCGCCAGATTCAATAAAAATTGTTATAATAAGAACAAAAGTGTGACAGGTATCTTAGGGGATTTGAGCTGGGAGCCACTTGAAATACGAAGAGAACAAGCGAGACTTAAACTTTAGGAAAGGTTCAAAACCAGCGAGTTTAGCGATGACACTAAAGGAATTAAAATGGCTCCACACTACTTAGATCAGACCCCAAAGATAAAATAAGGGAGATAGATTCCTGTAGAGATAAATACAAATACTCATTCTTTTCCCCGACAATTAGGAATCGCAATGATGAGAAACCAAAGGCACCATAGAAATATTAAAAACAATTTACAAGCAAGGACGAGATTAAACGTTTCGCAGACATAGGATAAATTCATAGGTGCATGTGTATGTTAGTGGATATTATATGTGCTTGCATGTTTGTAAGTGATGAAGACTTTGCATGAATATATACGATTTTGCATGTGTACAGGGTCCGTTCAATAAGTATCGGGACTGGTTCGCTGTAGCCTCAATGGAGCGGTGGATGAGGGGGTCCGACCGATCGCCTCGGTAGAAGGGTTCTTCACCACTCAGGCGCACTTTAGTTCAGTCGCCTCTGGGCATGCATTGAGACAGGAGGTGGATTTTTGTGACGTGTGATTGTTTGTGGTGTTGCCGCGCAAACTTGAAGCGTAGGGCCGAGCAACGCTACGCTGTGAAATTTTGCGTTAAACTCGGGAAATCCACGTCGGAGACCCTCGAACTCATTAAACAGACTTATGCGGATGATGCCTTAAGCCGCATAAGAGTTTTGGAGTGGCACAAAATGTTTAAGGAAGGCCGGGGGCTCGTCGAAGACGAACGCCGCGTCGGACGCCCGACGACCGCTCGAACCGATGCTCAGGGGGACAAAGCGAAAAAGGACTCTGGCAGGGGTTTAACCATTGCCCTTATCAGTGAGGAGACTGGTCTTTCAGCCGGAACCGTCCACACCATTGTAACAGAGGATCTTGCGATGAGGAAAGTGTGCGCGAAGCTGGTGCCGGAAGTCTCGAGTGAGGAACAAAAACTGTCGTGGGTGGAAATTTCGCTGCTGACGAAATTCGGCGTGGCAACGTTGCCTCATCCCCCCTAAAGCCCCGACCTGGCTCCACCTGACCTTTTCTTGTTTCCACGAATAAAATGTGATTTCAAGTTGAGTTATCGGTTCGACTCCATCGAGGAGGTTCAAGCGGCGATGACAAAGACTCCCAACAGTATTCCGGAAACCGACCTCCAGCGGGCTTTTGACGGGTGGCAGAGGCGCCAAAATAAGTGTATCGATGCATGAAGAATGTATTTTGAAGATTATTAAGTAATTGAAATGATAGCTACAATAAATTTTGATTTTTGGAACCAGTCCCGATACTTATTGAATGGACCCTGTAGATTGGTATGAATTTGTGGGTTTTGCATGCTGTTTTATTTTTAATTATTAGTGGTCAACTAACACCCCCACCACACGCCATTGCGACGGCTTGCGGGGTACTATGAAGATGTAGATATTTCGTATTCTTTACTCTCAAATCTTTTTTATTTTCCTGTCACACAATTTTGACAGACTTTTTTACATGACGCGAGTCACATCAAAATTCGTCCCGCGGGTGCTGACTGATGAGCATAAGTTTTTCGCCAAAACCGGAGCTTCCGTGTTCCCTCAGCCACCCTTCTCTCCAGAGGTGGCTCCGTTAGGCTTTTTTTATCCAAAGTTAAAATCAACCTTAAAAGGGCGCCGATTCGACTCTATTGCGGACATTTAAACTAATTGTACGGTGGACATGAAGAGGATTTCTAAGTCGGCTTAACAGGCAGGGTTTGAGAGCTGGAAGAAACGTTGGCAAAGATGTGATGTGTCGTCAGCCAAGGTATGTACTTTGAGGGGGACAAGTTCGATTAAGCTGTATCCGTCGAAATGAACAAGTTACCAAATCAGTCATGTATTTTTTTTTATTATACCTTGCATATGAAGGAAATGATTATGGAGGCACGGGAATAACTGGAGGCATAAATGAAATCCGGAGGGTCATATTCGTAAAATCAGTTGGGTTTGCTGTTGACCAAGCTCTAGTTTGTCATTCAGCCAAGGGGTTGAAAGCATTGCTGAGTGTATCGAAAACACAGTGCGATGATACGGAATGTGAATCAATGTTTTATTCTTATAAATAAAAAATATATAGAAAACATATATGTATAAAAACATATATATATATAATATATGTATATACATATATATATAAATATATATATAAATAGCGGGTCGCGGTGGTCTAGCGGGTAGAGCGTTGGACTGCTGACCGGAGGGTCCCGGGTTCGATTCCCGGGCAAGGCACTTTGGGCACCTGCAGCTCCACCCAAGCTAGTTGATTTTTCGGGTACCAGATCTTCCTGGGAAACCATAACCGGCACAGGGAAAGGAACTGGCCCCCCTACCCTGATGTGTGAATATTCACACGCCGTCGGGCTTGGTGCATGGGTGAGCTCTACCATCACCTACTAAACCGACCTTCGGGTTGATTACTGTGTTTTATATATAAATAATATATATATATATATATAACTTAGGCAGCAACACACAGCACGAGAACACATAAAAAGAACACTCACAATAATATCATGATAATTTCGACGGACTCGAACTCAGTCTTCTTCGGAAGATAAGATATGACTCTGAGTTATATCTTATCTTCCGAAGAAGACGGAGGCAAATAGGCTTTCACAAGGAGCAGGGACGGGGACGTTGAGTAGGGAGGTAAAAAAAAGACTCGTAAAAACTTTTATATGGAGGGTAGCTATGTACGGCGCGGAAACGTGGTCGCTGAAGCAAGAGGATAGACGTAGACTGGAGACTTTTGAAATGTGGGTGTGGAGAAGAATGGAGAAGGTGGAGTGGAAAGGGGGAGAACAAATGAAGAAGTACTGTGTACAGTGGGCGAGGAGAGGAGTTTGTTGGGAGAAATCCTAAGGATGCTGGAAAAATGGATGAAGGGTGTATTGATCGGCAGTGAGATGTTGAAGACTGAAATAGAGAGGAGAATGTTAGACAAACCAGGAAAGGGTAGGAACAGGATATGGGTGTTTGACGGAATGAAGGAAGTACACAGAGATGAAGTGGGACCTGATGTAGAGTATGTTGTTGTATTGTGTTTTTATAGGAGGTATTTATTTGGTAGGTGTGTCCATCCAAAACCTACCTTAACCGGTAGATTACCTTAAAATATACACGCGTTAATCGGACGTCCACCATGTGCGGAGGCGATTGCAGGTGCACCGCTAGAAGGGGCCACTGTTCCGCGGGAGATAGACTTTTAAGGGCAACGGAAACACGCGACAGGGGGAGGGGGATGGATGAAGGTGAAAAGAGTGGGGGTGCGGGTTCGTTTCCTTCGTTGAGTCGACTGGCGTGATTCAAAGAGGTTTTGGAGAGAACGAGATGGAGGGGGAGGGGGGGGCGAAAGAAGAAGAAGAAATGAGATTCCGATCAGGGCGGGCGGGATGTGGTCGTGGGTGGGTGGGTGCGTATATATGTAAATTGACGACGCAACAGGAGGAATCATGGGAGAGTTGGGAGAAGGGCTTGCGGAGGAGATTGAATGGATGGATACGGTTTTGGAGGGGAGGGTGGGGTGGGATAGGATGAATAATGTACTTAATCGGAATTTGGAGAGAAGACGGAGGAATCCTTGGTGCCGTCGAACGACGCATATTGTATAACTGGATGGCGCGCACTTCTCAGGAGTTCTCTGACTGAAGGTTGAGGCGTAAGAAAGAGAGTAACCGGGGGGGATGAACACGGACACCGTTGGAAGCCATACAATCAGCTCAAAACATGCCGAATAATTGTGTGGTACAATTGCATAAAATATTTTATGTGGCACACACTTCATAAAATCAGCCCAATCAATGTCAATCCTAAATAACCCCGAGGTTTAATCGGACACCTTTAGGGAAAATGCAATGAAAAGACAAAGAGGGAGGTGTTACTTGGCTTTATTCAGGCCACATTTAGAATACGCAGCAGAGTAATTGTGATCCATGGGAGGAAATGTAAAGTAACGAGTTTAAAAACGTACAGAGAAAATCCGCTTGATTTGTGACAAATTGTTACCAGATAATAGATTAACCACGGAGGACATGTTGGAGAAATTGGGTTGGGGTCGCTGAAAGCACAACTGTCAGGGTTTGGGGTACTCGAGAGCTTACTTCACACCAAAGTGGGAATCTTTATGGCTCATCATTGCAGAGGCAGATTGCACCACCAGAATTATACACTAGAGAGAGAGAGGGATAATCACCAATGGCGGATTCAAGTGCCCTTCCTTCCCTCGAACGATAAGTAAACGACCGCAAAAAAATAAAATCCGCGAGTTGTGTACATTTCATTTTCGATTTTTTTTTTTGGCGTTATGTTGGTACTTCTGTTCTCCCTTATGCCGAAAGGTTCGGCCAATTTGAATGTTCAGTTAATTGTCGAGAGCTGTTTTGCTTGGACGTGTATTGGCTTGTCTTCGATTTTTGTCTGTTTCAAAAAATGGATCAAAGAATCTGTGTCAAATTTTGTCCGAAAAACGAAATTAAGTACACGGACGCATTCCGAATGTATGTAAGAGAGATATTCAAAGAAGTCGAAAAAAATTGAAGATATTTAAATAATGGAAAAAAAGTATTAATTTTTCGAGAAATCTATTCCTGCCCTTTCTATTTGGTAATGAGTTATTCAGCATTATCATTACCAGATGATGAAATTTAAATAATGGAGTAAAAGTACTCGCATTAATTGTATGGAATTGAAATTTAATGAAACATTTTATCACTTATATTATTATTAAGTAATCTACCGGTTAAGGTAGGTTTTTGAATGGACACAACTATCAAATAAATATTTTGTAACTCCAAACAAAACCCAATCCAGCAACCTAATCTACATCAGGTCCCTCTTTATCTTTGTGTACTTCTTTCCTCCCTTCATCCCATCCAACATCCCTATCCTGTTCCTGCTCTTTCCTCGCTTGCCCAACATTCTCCCCTCTATTACCTTCTTCAACGTTTAACTACTGCTCAATTCGCCTTTCATTCATTTTTCCTGCCTCCACAGGATTTCTCCTAACAAACCCCTCTTTATATTATTATTATTATTATTAGGTAATCTACCGTTTAAGGTAAGTTTTTAGATGGACACAACTATCAAATAAACATTTTGTGACTGCCCACCTAGCAAAATAATCTATATCAGGTCCCTCTTCATCTCGGTGTACTTCTTTCCTCCCTTCATCCCGTCCAATATCCCTATCCTGTTCCTGCCCTTACCTCGCCTCTTTATATTATAATCATTATAAAAAGGATATTTAAAAGCCATAACATATAAATTAAAGCGCTAACAAAAGATATGAACATAGAAATAGATATAGCATTGAAAAATCTCATGAGCAAAATTTTAAGAAAATATAAAATTGTAAAAACAGGAAAAACGCTTCCACATAACAGTACCAAGAATGCTATGCGTACTAAGCAAAACCCAAGGCACACGTGCGTTATAATTATTTTTTTTAATGGTCATGGCGACATTAATAATTTACATTTCAAGTAATCGTTTGCTTGACTGGGAATGAATCCATAAATTACCACTATTATCATAAAGAAAATTATACGTTGTTGATTTCTTATATGGCGGCAAGAGTTCCACGATTTGCATGACTTCACAGAAAAGATTCACTGGAGGCATCTAAACAGATGAATCGGATTTATAGCTTAGCTCACATTTAAGGATCAATCATCCCTCTCATATTCTTAATTCATTAGCAATATTCTCTTTTCACACCAATAGGGAGGTGAACCGTTAACAATATGTTTATCCATAAATATTACAACTAAAAATTTCCCCTCTTTTGTCTAGTTTTCCGCCATTGATACCCAAAACTGTACTAAGTTCCATTGACGTCGATATTGAATATGCATCGCAAGCCGCAGATCGCCGTCGGAGCCTTTGAAGTCGAATACTCAGCACAGATGGAAGTTTATGTAAACGTCTTTACAGCGCTCATTTGAGGTAGAAGACATGGCGACGGAGCGATAGCGTGGCAGTTTAGGGATTCATTTTTTTTTAACACGACGGAATAAAATGTTCCCCCTCCCCTTCCCGACTACGATTTGAAGAGGACTTCGTTAGACTCTACACGACGGGGGGGAGGGGAGGGGAGATGAAATGGGGGGGAGAGGAGGGGAGATGAAGGGGAGGGAGAGGGAATGAATGATTTGTTTGAGAGGGGGAAGGGCATAAGGGCGAGGGGGGACGAAGTCATACCCCCCTCCCTGCGCCTCCTCCAATCCCGAGGGAAGAGGGATGGGCGGCCGAGCGAAGAAGTTTGGGGAGGGGGGAAGGGTTAACTTCCGAACACCGCTCCCTCCCATTCCTCCCTCTTCCCCTTCACCTATATATGTATATGTGTGTGTGTGCGTGCGTGTGCGTTGTCTGTGCGCGTCTGCCCTTTTGAGATATGGAGATGGAGGGAGTGGGGTGAGGCAGGGGGGGAGAGGGTTGAAGGGATAAATCTTCCGAGAAATGACGCGCCAGGAAAGATGAAAAGAAAGCATTTATAAGGAGGTGGGACCGAGCCGAATACGCCCCTCACTCACGCCTTTCCCTCCCAGCCTTTCTTCCCAGTCCAGAACCCCCAATAACAAATCCTTCTTAAAACTCCCCCATCCTTCACTCTCACACGAGGGCGAGAGCATTGAGGGAACCAAATGGCTCCACCAACCCCCCCTTCACACCCCCTCCCCCTCTCCTCCTCCACCCCCGAAGGCAGCGTTAATACTTCCATCCTCCCACTTTTATAGCGCCCCTCCCCGTGGCCTCCCCCGCATTCCAGCTGGAAGGGCACGCAGAGCAGCACACTAATGCCACCTACAACCACCGAGAGGAGTGGAGGGAAATGGCGAGGGTGAGCCGACGTGCGCGCGGACCGCGACATCTTCTCCCCATTCGTGTATTTCTTCCGCGGAGGAAACAAACCGAGATTAGCTTTGGGGAAAACGCATACAACAATGAAAGGCGCATATTTCTTAACAATTCGAAACATTTCACTCGTGTCAAGCGAAGGATATCTCTGCCACTCGGGGAAATTCTGTGGTCATTCACGGAAGCAAGTTATCGTACGTTTGCGGCACGGCAACCCATTGTCACCTATGTACAAATATAGCAACAGCATGCACACCTAGTTTGCTCTACGCTCAGGGTCGTTTTTTTGTTATTAGCAATCCCTGACACTTATGATTGTTATTTTGGGTGACTCGAATGGGGGAAATTAAGCCTCTCACCTGGAGTCTCTTCCTTGTGAGTCTCTTACGGGTTTTTTTTTGGGAGAAGAAGACGATTTTCAGGAAAAAAGGTTTTTGATATATCCTACAAAAAGTGGTGAGATGATCGAGGACGTCTCTAAAAAAATACCTCTTTCCCACCACCTTTCGAGGACGGCGACACATCGTTTTAATGCACGGTGGAAAACCCGCTGCCAAAGCACGCACAAAGCAATTTTTAAGGATAAAGGCCGTAGTAATCCCTTCCTCTCCAGCTGCCCCTTCAATTCCACGAGCGAGAGTCACCGTTTGATGTGAGCTGTACGGAAACCTGGCCCTTGTGAAGTGGCTTCATCCATCTCTCTCTCTCTCTCGTGGAGGGATTGTGTGCGTGGAGGGAGGGGGCCGAGTACGCATTTTATATCCCGACTGACTGCCCTAGCAGGAAGGGATTTGGAGAGGGGGGGAGTGGGGTGGGGGGGGAAGAGAATCGAAGACGTGTCTTGGGGCGTGGGACACTCCTTGGGTAAGGCGGAGGAAGTCGCACCTCCGCCATTGCTCCCACTCACGCCTTCTCATTCCGACCCTTTTCTTCTTCTCCTGCTTCTCAATCTCTCTCCCTCCTCCCCTCTTCTTTGAAGGCGAGAGAGAGGCACCTTTTTCACACCTTTCTCTCCCTCCCTCGCCTCTCGAAGGTCAGAAGGTTCGGTCGGCGGGTGGGTGGCAGCGGAGGTCCCTCGGATTGTTGCCGTTGCCCCGGAGACCGCGAGTGGAATGAGGGAGCGCGCGTGTGCGATGGATGAGAACCTCCTCCCCCTACCACCCACCCCCTCTTCTCCTCTCACACATCCCCCTGAAGAACTCGGGAGAGCCCACACAAATAACACATCCGTGTCATCCCAAGCCGAGGAGGACCGAAGTTCCGAGGCGATTGGTCCGTTCAGTGGAGACATAACATTGTCTAAATCGTGGTAAGACGAACGATGACGACGCTTGAACATGCCAGGGTCCACATCTATCCTGCCAATCTGCCAAGACGGGGCGTGTTGCAGGAACTTTAAAACCACAAGCCATGAGAGTAATTCCTAAATAATTCGATTCGGGAAGATGGTTGAATGAATTATTAACTAAAAAATATTACGCCACGTAAAAATCCAATTTTATTTTGATACTCGGGGAGTTCATTTTGTTCGAAGTTATATTTCCCGGCAGTTGTCGTCGCAAATTGTTCGAGGGAAAATGATTCCTTGCTTCCATCAGTTCTGCAGTCAAATTCCCTCAGCTACGCTCTCCGGTCCCTCCTACAGTTTTCATTTTTTACTAAAAGTATTCCTTAGAATCACATGGTCTGTCACGTTCAAACGCTTAAAGTCGTGCGGGTAATCCTCGTGGTTTTACTATCTCCCCGCATCACCTATCCAACAGCAGCGCCAGGCTTTCCGTTCCTTCATTACGACTGTGCACGAAGCAGGTGTCATACCTTTGCATCCGGTTTAATTCCTAAATTAAATCATTCCTCCTGCGAAGGGTCTACAACACTGAACGTATATTCTAGGTGAGGTCTCCTTGACATCCCCATGACTTTTAAACCTCCGTTAGTGTCAATTGACGATGGAATCTGTCAAGTTCTCTGCAAGCGGAGACAAATAATGCCAACACGCCAGATGCCTCGTAACGTAAAACGTAACACGATTTTAAAATTCTCAGGGTCTTGATAAGGATCGCCACCTTTCGACGCTCGTAGGCATGTATTTGACCTGTACCAGGGGTTTAGGAAGGAGGAGGGGGCGGTGGGTCACTCCCAAAGCGTTGCCCCCATGATGGTTCATCCCTCCTTCCTTTCTACGGATACATTGCCATCCCCTTGACCGTCTGACGCGTCCGGAGGTTGCGGAGGCCACAGCGAAATAGCATAGGATGAGTATAGTATACGAACATGCAAAGTTGATGTACGCATTGAAGAGATGTTCTGGAAGGAAACTAGAATCTATCATCTCTCTCTCCCACCATATTTAAAACTCCGTCATTAGTTTTCTTCCTTTTTTCCAACTTATTTTCCTTATTTCTCAACACCCGCAACTCAAAACCCTCTAACCTACCATATCAACATGCCTCAAAGATCAGACTTCGGGTCCATATTGATCAATACTACGCTCCATAAATCGAAGTTAGCTATGCTAGAATGTACTAAAATGCTATGGTATAAAATTTTCCAGAAAGTGATTATGAAATTTTCCGCAACCTTCCATTAGCATCCAATGATATTACGCATTTTTATTTTTGTAAGGAAATATTTAATAAGATGGTGGCACTCCTCTAAATTAGGTTGATTAACTCATATATTATTTTATTTTTTTAGTGCCCTGCAAGTCACCGCTAGGGTGTAAGTTTGGAGACGAATATACACCAGACTAATTTTGACCCGAACATGACTTTACCGCGGTCAGACATTGTTAACAAAAACAATTTACCCTCCTAACACGGTCGGACAAACGCTATTTATTCTGACACCCTTATAGTTCGTGGAGAAAATGACATCTAAAATCTATGCGCTCTACACTTAATCTCTCCGATTTAATTACCATGATCTCTCCTCCCGTAGTGCGATGGGGGTAATAATACATTTTCATCATTACTGCTAAAAAGACTGCTATTCGTCAGGGTTGTGTTGAATATTTAAGATCAGGAAGAGAGGAATTTTATCGATTCGATTAACTTTTGAATAAGTATATAATACACAATTATCTGTTGTCAACGAGGCCACTGACTACACCCTTTTCGATAAGATAACACCAAGGTAAAATGAATCCCTTTTCGGAATATATTTGGCTACCTGACTCATTGTACGGTACTTGGTGCATTGTACGGTACTTGGTCTAGGTGCATATAACATGATATATACTCGCGACAAAAGGTATGGAAATGACGATTCCGCATTATAGCGAGTCTAAAAGCAGAGATTAAATGTTGGAATGGAATTAAGTAAACCTTAAGGGTTATTGTGGGTTTTCTTTGAAGACACAGTAATGATTCATTTTCACTTGAAATTCTTAAGGACATACACGTAAATAATTACCAATTTTTTTTCAATTGTTGCGCCCGTCCCTTATAATAATGTCCTCCGAATTTGCCAATTTTAGACAAGTTTTTAGGGGTCAGGGATGATGTAACTTGGACTACATTGGCTTTCGACGGATGTCTCGTCACGAGTCTCACATCTTGCATGTACCGCTAGTCTCCACAACCAACCAACTACGGACTTTATGGTGCGAAGCAGAGGACTGGGGTTGGAAAGGTAAGTGACCCTAATCCGAAAGGTCATGAAATTAACCGCTGCCTTTCAATATGAAATATGGAGTTTCGGACTAGGAATTCCATTCACTTAGCTTTCTGTTACTTTCTCTGCTGTCATACTTACAAACATTTCTTTATTTGAGGAATGTCGCGCAGTAAAAATATCTCTTCCTGATTGCAACATGTGGGAACTCTTTAAGAAATTAAAGAGAGCAGTTTTAGTAAAGTTTTAGCGCTTCCGAAACATAGAGCTATCACTTTAAATTTGCTTTAACAGAGAATATGTAGAGGCTATGGCATTCCAGCCGAATCAAACAGCGTCGTTACCATGGAGATAACTTCACGCCCGCGAGAAAGTTTCAAATGTGCTCATTGGGAAATACAGTAAAATAATTACCATTTCCTCTCTTCCCTATATTATTTTAAAAACAGCATGAATTTCAAAATGTTATTTCGTAATTAAGTTGGTGCTATATATTAATGCGCGCTTTTTTACGAACATTACGTTTCTGAAACAGAACTTCAAGCATGAAAAGATGCTAATAACTCTTATCACAGCTATCTAACCGTGCATGCCTTAGCATTCTAATTCTATCGTTCTAGCAGTCTCCCAAGAGCAACATATTTCATTAACCTGGGATCGGTTAATTTGTGTGGTTCATGAACTGGTCTTCCCCCCGAAGGGTACGGCTAAGAAACCCGGCGGTGGCAGAATATCTGTGAACCACGATCCCTAATTGGGGTGACATACTATACAGGGTGCGGCAGTATAACTTCCTTTTTTCGAACGCAAAACGCTTTCAAATAGGGATTTATGTTTCCGCACCCTGTACTATGTGGAGAGCACACAACAAGTGTAGTCCGTCAGATAGAACTTTAAATCTTGTTACCCCTTGGCATCTTTCTTAAAGAGTGGGCTAAACCCGACGCAGGGGTGCGCTCCACCCGTCTTCCTTAATTACTTGAAAATCATACCTGGACTAAATTATCCTGCTAAACCTTATAATCTCAAAATTCAGTCGTCTTCCCCAATAACTACTAGAGCTAAAACTTTAAAACTAACGTTGTATGTTCGTTTGGTGTGCATACCTACCCCCTGCCACACGCACCTTCGCAGTGACTTGCAGGGTGTTATGTAGATGTAGATGTCTCACTTTTAACCTAAAGATTCCGTAATGAGAACGATGAGTCGATCGATAATGTGCGATGTAAAAACGAATTCTTGAATCTGTCTGCTTGGAAGGCTACCTCTCCAATTCCGCCATTCATATTGTCCAACATGATTTGCGATTTTGACTTTAGGAGTCGTCATACATCATGATTGATCGTCTCTTAGTAACGTGTTCATATCACGTTTGGGTCCAAACCACTGCGTGGGGTTGCCACTCTGGGTTCGTCGATTAATATTTATTTATTTAATGACTCCATTGAGACATTGAGACTTCATAATGACATTGAGACTTAAATGACTGTTTCCACGTATTCCCAGTACATTACATTGAAGACAATCACGCAAACCCAAGCCCTAGGTGGAGGATAACCCTCCTATGCGGGAATCGAACCCGTTCCCTCTTGGTTGATATGCGAGGACGTTACCCCCGACGACACCGGGGCCGGTTATATCAGGGAGATAGGCAGGAGAACGAATAGATTTAAAATATTGTTTTCCTCGCCCGATTAGAGATCAAAATAGATATGAACGCAGGCAGGATAATTGGCATCGGCAGCGCATATATTTTGTCGATATAAAATCTATATAATACTGTTCCAGGGTGATTTGAATTTATTTAATAAGAAGACTTATTATTGAAGAATTTTCTAATTGAAAATTGTTGAATGTTAGTGTCTTCAATCGTGGTGGAGTGCAAAACCGAACTGACATCTCTGTAGAGGTGTTATGGTTGTGCAAGCATGGCTGGTGACATAAAAACCCCTGCCACTCACACCTGTGGCTGTTTGCGGGTAGTTATAGAGATGCGAAATATGCATATCCACGGAATGGTGTGCAGCAGGAATGGAGGAAGGTGGGGGCAACTCAGTTCGTATAGACGCAAAACAAATCGCGGTCGGGGTAGCCGAGGGTGATAATTGCACGCGACAGGCGGAAGGCGACAGGTGCGGCCCCTCGGTTTGCGACGCTTGCCGCGACACATCCCCCTCACCTTCCCTCCCACCCACCCACCCGAGTGTGTCACGTATTTCACGGCCGCTTCCCCCCCCCCAATCGTTTTGTAGTTCCCAAAACCATTTTTCCAAGAAGGCACCTAATGCGGCGCGGACGTCCCGCCATCAGGAGTAATTTTTTTAAAGGAGAAGTCCATAAAAAAAGCGGAGAAGGGCGCAGATTAGGAGGGGAGGGAGGCAGGCAGGCTCCCTGCCCCACTTGAAAGGAGGAGTGGGAGGGGGGCGGGCTTGGTGATTGGTTGGGAGCGATTATACGTCCACTTTGCTGTTGGGAGGGCGATGATGAAGATGATGATGAAGTTGAAGTTGGAGCGAACGGGGTGGGGGAGGGGGTGAACTCCCGCACCCCTCCCCACCCACCCCCAAAAACGCTTAATGCGCTTGCCTCTCGCCCGCCAGGCCCCCTCGCGGCGCGGCGAGGAAGCAGTTTTCGTATCTCGAAACAACGGCCGAGCGCCGACGGCCGCGGTCACGCGGAGTAATTACAAACAATGACAGGCTACACCCGCGATGGCGGAACGATTTGACTGGGCAGGAATTTGAGCCTGGATCGCTCTCCGCGGCGGCAGCAGCAGGAGGCCATCTCCCCCAATTACGAAGGCGTCGTCGTCATCATCATTACCCACCCACAGCCTCCAATTTGCATCCGATCCTCGCGAATGCTGACATAAATTGGAGCATTTTATATTTCCAGTCGTGTATATTTCGAGAATGATGCTTTTCTGGCCCAAAAGAAAGTCTTCGGCGCGGTTATTCAAAAAGGGAATATTTTTTTAATGCATTTTTTATGGCGTTGATGACAAACTGGTATATTTGAATCTGATGTTTCCACAAGTTTATCAAAAATGGTAACGGCTCTCGGGCGTTCTCCCGCGTCGCTAGGAGACACCCTGGAGCGGAGGAACACCCGACAGACGCTACCATAAATGGTATATTTGTTTTAAAAAGTTTTATCTCCCCACAAAGGAGTAGTGAGAGGGAAAAAAATACTCATATTGAAGACCCAAAAGGGATAGTGACACGCTGCCTCCTCTTAGTACGTTCAAAACGGCACGTGTTCTTACTGAAGCAGGAGCAAAAGGATAATTTCAACCTCGATATGATTGTTTGCAGAAAAATAACGGACCCCTCCCATTTTTGACGTTATGCCTAATTTCTGAAGACATTGCAATTGGCCATTTTTAAAGGGAATGAGATTTGAGAGAAATACTGGCTAATTATCTGTTCTGAAAATTTCAGCGGAAATGAAATAGATAATTCTGCCTTGAAAATAAATCATTTTGGATCGCATAGAGTCATTCGGAACTAGTTAATTATTTTCATTCCATTAACAGCTCCAAATTATCCTCACCATGCACGCAGCAATTCGACAAAATGTACTCCATTGTGTTGGTATTTGGAAAAATACAGTGAATAAATAAATTAGAGGTCATTTCACCATGGTTAGAGCTCGTCTTATCATGACAAAAGTATTTACGACATTGGGAGAAAGTTTGAACTCACTTAAACAATCCTATAGCCAACATTTTGCAGGGTTTTACAATTCTGACTCATCTACACTGCAAGCAACCCAATTCGCCAAACAATCCATCTTCGTGAGGATATTATTTACTAGAAGCATATTTTAAATGAGACCTAACGAGCCACATATAACATTTCTCTCTGACTTTGAGGTCCGGCGTGCATGTATTATGAAATATTAGGCTTGCTATCGTCAAAAGAAAAGGACCGGTAAAACCACTGGAGAAACAGAGAATCAGTCGGATGACAATTCCTTTCCTTTAGTGGGAATCCATCTTTAAGTAAATTGAAAGTGAATACAAGTGTTAGTAAAATCCTAACAGTCTTAATTGACATGTAACCACGGATATTTTCCTGTCGAATCTGACTGTTCTCACTTTGAACAACTGTTCTCTTCCGACAAATCAGCCACTATAATCCTATCTGCGACCGATTTGGTTTCAAAAACTGAAAACAGTTACGTCATATATACGCTGGAACTGAATCAATAAAACGTATCCTCCACGGCTGATTCATGGGCGCGCCGTAGTCAGCGAGAAGAAGATAAAAAGCGATGGAAGCGTGGTGCTACCGAATAATAATGAAAGCGGAATTGGTATAAAATGGAGAAACACTTTTTCGAAATTTGAGCGAAAAGATAAGGAAGAATCTCGCCGGTAAGATGTCAACTAATTGGGCACAGCCTGGGGCACGATAGTTAATTGACGGCCACAAGTAATTGATGGAATCGCAGAGGTGAGGAATTGCTGAGGAAGGCCAAGGATGAATGACGAGATGCAGGTACGCTGCCGAATGGAAGAGGTCGGTGCAGGGAAATATGCGGGGACGAAGAGACGGGGCAGCGAAGGGAGGGATAACTGAGAGATAACCAAAGAAGATGACGTTGTCGAGAAAGGCAATCTCTTTGCAACACCACGACAAAGCAGCCCGTCCGCCGCACTGGATGACGGCCCTTCCTCATTTAAGAAATGCCTTCACACTGCATCGCATGCATTCGCTAAGAGCGCCTTCCGCGGAATTAACAAATGCTGCCACAGCGAATGCCTGTCACCCATCTCCGTAGCATAAAGCCAATGAAATTAATCGGGTGAATATTCGCTATGAAAAAGATCATTCGACCTCCCTGGAATATTGCCACAACTGACAAGAGCCGGTAGACTTACCTGTTCTGAGCCCTCGATATCGTTGTAATTTCCGAATTTCGCCTTGGCAATCCCGTATGCAATCTTGACGAATCGATCGGTTTCCGATATTGAAGTTTCAGTGAACAAAGAAGGGGGCAGACAGACTCGGAAGACAGCGGTTGATAAAGTTTCTAAAAGAATATTTGATTTCGTTGAAAGAGCGCTGGGGAAAGGTAACGGGAAAGCAAAAAATCAATGCTATATTTCAATACAATTAGGCCTCACTTAGAATACGTTCTTAGCATATGGGATTCTCACGAAATTGGATTGGTTTGTCGCATTAGATCGCGTGCAGCGAAGAGAATTTTGATGCGAACTAAATATATCACGTATTACACATTAGAATTAATAGGATGTTAAGGAATTAATCTGAGAATCGCTAGCAAACCGGATGTTCAAGTGCAGGCGAAATCTTCGATCGCAGATGGTAACCAGACCTCTTCTGTGACGAAGTTAAGAAGTAATCGATAATTCCTCCATCATGCTGCGGTAGAAGAGAGCATGTAAATGAAGTGAGGATAAATAAATTCCTTCGTAATGTATTACACCAATTTATCAAAAACCAACGAAGTTTAAGAATAGGTAGAGATTTAATTCTGTGTGATCTCTCCATCGCAAAATAACAAATCACTTTTCCAAGTTTTACGCCAAATCATTAACAACCTACCATGGTAACTGCAATAATTCAATTCAATGAGTAACTGTCATTCATTATCTAGGTACAAATACCTGGTGCCCACTCCTACGAGCTCTATTGATACAACTGACTTTTAGAATTTGAGGGCAAAAGTTAAAAGCACAGAGAATCTTCTGATAATGAGGGCGCGTCCTCTATTTTTTCAATCATTTAATGGAATGTAAGCACTTGACCTTAATCCTCTCTGAATCTATAGTAAGTTATTTTGGAAATGTACTAAAAATTTTAATGGACGTGTACTTCCAGATCATTTCCCTTTATTTTCTGTTTTCCCAACGAAGAGTGGAGATGAGTCATGAGCCAAATGACAGTCGCCTGTTTAGACCATAGGTGGTGTGGAACATAGAAAAGTGATTTATTCCTTCTCTGTTACAGAGATTCCTCAATGTATGCCTCAAAATATTTTTATATTAGCATTATTAGAATGATTTAAGGTATCATAAAACTGTGAAACCGTTGGATCTAAAATGATTTCCAGGAAAAACTATTAGGGGCCATAACTGCCACCCAAGTTCAGAAATCGCCCGGGAACTAATTTAGTTATGTGGGGTAGTCTAATATTTAGCCAATATTCTAAATAAACTCTAATGACATTGTAGCCACAAATAGAAGCTCATCTGCTTTGCACAAAGAAATCGTAGAAATTGAAATTCTATGACACAATTAAAGCTGCTCCTAATACGGATTTTCTTCATTTCCATTATGCATCTTCCCGGCTAGTCCTCAAACTATTAGTAAAATGTAAGGGGTGTAGAAACCGGATGTGCAATCGCCCTGCGCTCTTACCGCTTTCGATGGCTACCAGGGCACCAGGCTGCAGTTGAATAAAGGAACGATGGAAATGCTGGCGTGGCAAATTGGATCTCAATGGGACTTTCACTCAAAGAAGAAATGAATGAACAAGTGGAGAGCTCCAATGGCCGCAGCAGGCAAACGGAATATTGCATTGACTCACACGAATCACCATTAGGTAGGCGATGGTGGATAGATATAACGGCCACGTTCCGAATCACACTTCCTGTCTCCCACGTCATCATCACCCACAACAAATGTGCCTTTAGAAACGCTACTTCGGAAAATAATTCTGGCTATGGCCTGCGGAAGAATACATGGATCTCTATTGCCTTTGGAGGAATCAAAATGGTGTGAGCGCCCTTTACAAGTCCTTGATAGCCGGTAGCAAAGAAGGATTTTGTTTGCTATCGCAGCCAATGAGTAACCACTTGGACTCGTAATAGTAAAAAAAACCCTCTTAAAAAACTAGAATACCTAAAAGGAGTAGGAATGTACAGGAGTAGGCATGCACCTGTATGTATTCATATTTCGTACACTGATAACATTACATTTTTCCATTAATCTTTTATGAATGGCCCCTTTCATCATCTACATCCTCTTTGTACTTCCTCCTTAACTCGTCCTCTTGTACATTCTACTTTATTCAATGCACATATTTCCCGCAATGCTCTTAATACTGTGCATCTATGCGTCTAAAACAATTCCTAAAATAAATGCAGTTTTTCTCATACACAACGACATTTTGGGGGGACTTTAAATAAAAAAGATCTCACTACAAAATGCCGTACATACAATGTCACAGGTAATCGTAAACGTGCACTTTGCGCCACAGTCCACGAGGTTAAATCTAACTTTCAAACACTGGAGCATTTTATCTTTAGCAAATTCAGAGAAACCAGAGCGGGGCATATCGCGGCAGTAACTTCGACCTTAATACTTAACCTACCCAGCTATGTCTTAAGAAATACAGTATCTCCGTTTCCTAATGAATGATTGCAATCCCTTGCCGATCAAATTGATTCTCTTATACGGCCTAGAATCATTGTCTTGGCTTACTAAAGAAATATAATTCGCGAATATAAATTCGCAGGCATGATCAGTTTTCCACTTATATTATTCATCCCCACCTTCAACTCTTCTCAAAGGTCTCTCATCACTTCCACCACCTCCATGTCTAAAAATACGGGAGACAAATGGGAGGTCCTAATCAGCTGCCGTGCCTATCTGTTCCACTTTCCAAAGTCTGCCGGACGCCATTACACACTGAGAAAGCTGAGATCTCACGAATTCCTGAAATATCATGAACACTAATGCTAACTTCAGATAAAACTGTTTTACCATCCAACTAAACGTTGCCCAAAATAAGGACCGCAATGCGAAAATGTTTTTTTGTTAAAACTTCTGGGATATATACAGGCCGGTAAATAAAACTTGGCAGAAAATCTGAAAGGAGAAACTGATATATGCAATAAAAATTTACTATGAAACACCCACGACATGATATTCCCCTTGTATTTTTAATAAAAACGCATTATTAGGTATCTTTAAAACAAGCCAAATACGAGGGTAAGTCAATAAATAAACCGCTGGGTAATTTATAATAAAACTGGATACAGGCAATAATAATCGAAGTACCTTCCTGAATTTTATTACACTTGTCTACATATTCACCCTGTATTTTAACACACTTATCTAATCCCTTTACAAGTCCTTGATAGCCGGCAGCAAATAAGGATTTTGTTTGCTATCGCAGCCAATGAGTAACCACTTGGACTCGTAATTAGCATTGTTTTATTTCGTCAATGTTATGTAGTTAGGTATTTTGACACTAAGTTCACTCGGGAGAAAATATTTGTTGAAAATAAGTATGCGTAATGTGATAGGCTAATTTTCTTCCTGGGATGATACTGAACCATCAATAAAAACACGCTTCATAGCCGTAAAAGGTATTCTTTGGCTCCTGAAATGCATTTACCGCGAATTAAGAACCTAAAAAGTACTAGATAAAAAATAATCACCAAAAAAGTAGAGAAGTTGAAAGTTCTGAACGTATGTTTCGTTTGAAAAATCATTTAGTTGAGGCAAAAAAAAACCAAATATACGGTTTCGAGTAACCTCTTTAATTCTCCCGTTAATATTTTATAGTTATTATTACTTCCTCCTTATGTGAGAGCACTCGACTCGTTTGCCTGCGATTCGCACCCCGAGGGCCCGGGGATGAGTGCAATCGGCTTCCCCATCCGATAAGCAATCCCATTGTTGGAGTAGACACGGTGTCCCACAGCGCTACCTCTCGAGATATCAAGCGGCATTCCGCACGCCATCGCCTCCTCCCTCCGTCGATGCCGTGTCGCGAGTAATTGCACTTCCTCGGTCGCCTGCCTCTGTGAAGTATATCATTTATTTTATGAAGTGGCCATAAAAATCGGCAACGGTGGGATAATGGTTCAACAGAAGTAATAAATAAGTCAACTGGGGAACAAGAAGGAAAAAAAGGATAACCGGATACCAGAATAATTACGATAAAGAGAACGATTAGCCGGTGGATTAAGGTAAGCACGTCTAAATCAGAGGAATGCGGCAAGGGGTGTAAAACAAAAGCGGTCGTAAAAAAGTAAAATTAGTCACGTGGTCGCACGATCTCGAAGACATTTTAGTATTAAGGTAAACGGTTTAATTGATGAGAGGCGGCCAGCCCTGCCGCTGAGAAGGCGAGCATTTCGGGAAAAGTGAGCTGCGAGTTGAATGCGGATGTAATCGGTTGGTCAACAAAATATTTTTAAAATGTGTTTTACGCATATTAAAGTGACGCTCGACTATTTAACGCGTTCCTTTCTTCAAATTTGTGTCCTAAAATCCGTAGACGCAGCGGATTTATTTTTTCAGCATCGCTGTGTTTATAAACGAAAATTTCACAATAGGTAAGAAAGTTCTTTTTTACGAGTTTTTCAATAAATTTCTTTTGGCCAACTCCATTTCATTCCAATTATTATTTATATCCATTAGACATTATACTTTGGTAATATTATGTACATACATATATATATATATATCGATTTTTTTTACATGTATATACTCGAATGTATAATATGTATTATATATATATATGTATGTATGTATGTATGTATGTATGTATGTGTGTGCGTGTGTGCGTGCGTGTGCGTGTGTGCGTGCGTGTGTGTGTGTCTGCCTGCATGAATAACATCTCTAATTAAATAATCTCATAATAATCTCTACTTAGACTAGCTCTAGTTCTCTTTATTTCTCATTCTTTTCTTACCAGCAGGTGTAGGGTGTAATCTGAACTATTTTCAAAGTTCCAGCTTTGAAATCATAGATTAAGAAGTAGGCTAAATCCTCCACGAGATATTCGAGAAACCAAGTGATTTTCAGTCTGGCGATAGGACTTCTTTTCCTGGAAGTATACATTAGAAGACCCCGCGGGACGTCTAAATCGTGATGTAGGAGGGGCTGGAAGAAGGCCGTTTTATGCTTAGGGTAGTGAATTCCCACGGGAAAATATTTCTTAATAAATAAGTATTAGCCTAGAGTATTGACCGTTAATCTAGCAAACATAATCACGGAATAGTTTCCGATAGTAGCCGAATCACGTGCAATTCGCTGGGTGGCTCAAAATGTTATGATTCTAAAAAGGATAGAAAACTACGTAGAATAAAGAGTATTCAGATCTAATTTGGAATACGCGGCACGTTTTTGTGGAAAACGTCATTTAAGGAATTAGTAGAGGTTTAGATAACAAAAAAGCTCCCAGGTTTGCTATAAAGTGCTCTGAGAGAACTCGTGGCGGGAATGCTGACGGAATTAGGATGGGAGTCCTTTAATTAACGAAAGGGAGAATGAGAAGGTACTTTAAGAAAGGTCCAGAACGCCAGAATCCGCTTGTGACACTGGAGGAATTATCATGGCTCCATATTGAATTGGCAGATGTCACCAGGAGTGATAAAACAATATTAGAGAGATAAACGCCGTCATAGATAGGTCAAAGTAATCTTGATACCCTTGCATGACTCGTAATCATACGGAAATCAAACCTACACACCAGATTATAAAAATAACTCCTAGACCCAAATTTTTGGATTTAGTCAAACACATATTGTTGCATGATGTATATAGGCATTCACAGGTGTACGAGGATAAGTGCGTCACTCTGCAGACATACGAATGAAGTCATAAGAAGTATGTAAACATGTACAAATTTTATATAAAAAGTATCGGGAACAATTTTTTCCCGACGTGTGCGTGAAGTACTGAATTCAGACCGTCGATTAAGTATACGTGGAATCGCGGATCGTATTGGCATTGATATGATGGCAGTGCACACAATTATCCCTCAAAATTTGGCGATGCGAAAGAGAATCACAAGTTGATGAGAGAAAGGATGAGAGTATGTCTTAAGAGCAGCATGGATGCAGTTAGGAAGTACGAAGAGATGAATAAGAAAATGAGGGATGGGAAACAAGAGGAAATCCAAGCAATTTATAACACGTAATAGTCGTCATGGACCATCACAGCCCTACGTTGAAAAGGTAGCCTGTCAATAATGATGCCGAACTACATCTGAAGAACCATTCCCTTTTTGCAATCCTCAACACTTATTCAACCGAATAAATTTAGGGATTTATTTTTCGTAATCATCGTAAGGACGATCCATTCTCGTAATTTGGACGTTTCCTAAGTGCAGTTCTGGATCCCACCCTTCTCACGCAGCACTCATTTGTCACGAGACTTCGTAACCTGGTCATTATGAGCAACTCTCAGGGGCATTACGAAGTGTCTCGGATTTTCGTGCGTGCTGGGCCATGTTGTCGAGGATATCTGTCCTCGGAACAATACGACGTGGGCCATATTTAGAGCTCATTTTATGATGTGGTAACAAAAAACATCAGTCATATCCGCAGAGAAATTAATTACGAGGCAATTGGACGGAAAATAAACAACAGCAAAGCTCTAAAATCGGTCTGCGTTCGTGAAGAATGCATTAACAAACAACTAAAGATGATAACTTTAAAGGAAATGTTGGTTTTTAGGATATATTTATGGAGTAATAAGTATATTATCCAGAATGACAGCAAACAGCGGATAAAATTACTGCCAATGCTTTGTGGATGCGAAAAGCAGAGTATTTTGCAACTGAACATACTTTTTTAAAATGCACTTTTTCGAACGTGTAAAGTTTCGAGAAAAATATTAATAAACAGCAACATATACATTTTTGGTAAGCTTCAATCAATTTTTATTTTTACATTACCAGAAACTTCATCACAGGAAATAAATCCGAGGATTGGTTTGCAGCATATTTTAAATCTAAATCTTATTATATTCCAATGTCTTCATTCCCTCCAAGTTCCTTTAACCGACATCTTCAATCACATGCTTACGATAGTTCATCCTTGGCTTTCCTCTTAGGCGTCTTCCCCTCTACATCTACATCTACATCTACATAAGTACCCTGCGAGCCACCAAAAAGGTGTGTGGCAGGGGGTGTAGCACCATGAGGGAAGGGTAAGGGTTGAGGGGGTTGGGAGTTAGGTGAGGAAAGGTGGGGGGAACCTGTAGGAAAAAAAATATATATATACATATATATATATATGTATATATACACACATACATATACATACATACATACACACATGTATACACATCCTCGCGAAGTCCCTAACCTGTACGTTAATACTTATTGTAATGAACTAAGTCCTGGGGAATTTCGACTACGAGCATTCTGTTCCCTTATCGTTCTTGGAAAAAATGACATTTTAAACCTGTCAGTCTTGCAGTCTATTTCTCTAGTCTTATATTCGTGATCCCTTCGACCGTAATACGTTGGGGTTCGTATTATATCCTTGATGTCATCGGAAAAGGGCCCATCTTTAAATGTTTTTAATAAGTTTAATCTATATTGGAAACGCCGCTGTGTAAGAGAATCCCAACCTAAACTGTCTAACAAAGTGGATACGCTGCTGAGTTGGTCATAACAATGTTTGACAAATCTAGCCCCCCTCCGCTGAACTCGATCTAATTCCGAAACCAAATTTATGTTGTGAGGATCCCATATACTGGCAGCATACTCTAGGTGGGGCCTGACCAAGGCAAGGAAACATCGTTCTTTCACCTTTTCGTCGCATTTACCTAGCACTCTTTTCACAAATCCCAATTTTTTATTAGCACGACCGCATATTTCTCGTATGTGTTTTCCCCAGGACAGATCGTGAGTAATTGTTACACCCAAGTATTTAAAGGAATCTACCCTCGCGATTTTGGTTTGTTTCACTTTGTAACTATAAGGGAGGGAATTACTCTTTTCCCAAAAATGTATTACTAAGCATTTTTTAAAATTCAATTCCAATTGCCATGTATCGCACCAATTTTGAATTGCATCTAGGTCGTTGGCTAACACGACTCTGTCTTCGTGACTTCGGATGTCCCCATAAATTACTGCATCATCGGCGAAAAGACGGAGCTTGCTATTAACTACGGTACTGAGGTCATTTATGTAAATAAGGAAAAGGAGGGGGCCTATGACACTTCCTTGTGGTACCCCCGACGTGACCTTGACAGTATCGGATGATACACCGTCCAGGACGACTGTTTGGACACGATCACTTAAAAATTGTTTAATCCAGTTAATAATACTTTCGTGTATTCCATAGGTTTCCAATTTCGCCAGTAATTTGCAATGAGGGACTTTATCGAAAGCTTTCTTAAAATCTAGGAATAACGCATCAACTGGAATATTACTTTCACCGGAGTTTAATACATCATGTACAAAAAGTGCGAGTTGAGTTTCGCAGGATCTACCCTTACGGAAGCCGTGTTGGTTATTAATTAATAAATCTTGGCTATCGAGGTGCCTCATCATGGAACTAACAATGATGTGTTCAAGAATCTTACAGGAAATGGAAGTCAGCGATATTGGCCTATAATTACTGGGGTCCTCCCTGTCTCCGTTTTTAAATATGGGTGTTACCGAAGCTACCTTCCAGCCGTTTGGCACGCTTTCTTCTGCTAATGATTTCTTAAATATTATATCTAGATATGGGGCAATTTCAGCCGACAGTTCTTTATACACACGTGCCGGTATCTCATCAGGTCCCGGAGATTTGTTGGGGTCTATGTTTTTAAGGAGTAATTCTATTCCGCGGGTGGAAATATTGATTGCTTTCATTGAATGCTGAAATATTTTCGGAAGGTTCTCGGGTGTATTTTGTGAGGATATGTTGAAAACACTCTGGAAAAATGAGTTTAATATGTTGGCTTTATCTAAACTACTCGTTACTTTATTCCCCTTTTCGATATTCAATGAGTTTACGGTGGACTTGTTTCCCTGCACTTCCCTGACGTAGGACCAAAACATCTTTGGGTTATTGTTCAAATGTTCGCCTAATTTTTTCCTTTTGAATTCCGCTAGCGCCTTCCGGAAAGCCTTCTTGGCAGTGGACCTAGATGCTTTGTAGTTCTGTATGGTTTCGTTGATTTTATCAGGGGAGGAATCTTTAACTGCATTTTTCATTCTGGCATGGCACACCCTTTGCCGCCTAAGAAGCTCTATTCTTCCTCCGATTAAGTATCGAGGATGGGTCCAGCTGCGCTAAGTATTTCTTCCAGAAAGACTATCTAGAATGTATCAATTCTGGCAATAATGGTTTTATCGACTCGGTCCTACTAATTTCGAGACAGACCTTGCATTTCTCTCTCTATTGCGTTACTGCGCACGTACTAAGGTGACCTCCCAGATTGTCATACCGGGGGGATTAACAAAGAATACATATACTCGTATATCTGCGAGTCCATTGCCCTTTTCCAATTATGACTGCTTTCTGGTGTCTAACCCTTCCTCTTTTCTAGCTTCTAGGTGAGGACGATCGAGGAAACTCTTCCTTGTCAGTTTAATATAACTACTGCATTTTCTAATAATCTTCTAATTCTTTTGACAGCCTCTTTTTGAGAACAAGCAATGGATATTTCTCTTTTAACACGTCACTGTAAATGTCACGTTTCAGGTCACCTTTCTAAGGGACAAATTTTCTCACAGGAATTTATTCAACACCATCACTTGCCCATATTTTGATTCTAAGACTCGGAAGTTCATTACTTATTCATCACAATGCAACAGTTGTAGAGTGTAAAAATCATTCGCCTTGACCGGGATTCGAAACCGGATCCCTCGATATCAGGCCAAGTGCTTTAGCCAGTTTAGCTATCTAGACCTGACATCGAGGGACCTGGGTTCGAGTTCCGGTCAAGGCGAATGATTTTAACACCGTAATTGTTGTATTGTACTGAATATTAGCGGATGACTCCGTCAAAAAGTTACGGTAGCGGCATCTCCCGTAGTTTCTTTTAACTTTTTCATCAGTTCTTACGCGCATGTTTTTTTATAACTATTAAGTCACGTTTCATGAGAGCTTTATTTTTCTGTTTCAACTGCGTCTAGATGAATATTCAGTATTGCTAAGTGGTCCTTGTAAAAAACCTTAAACGGAATTATCATATTGAGTACTTTTTTCGTCATTTATATTTAAACATAAATGATAGAACATGGAACAGTGCGTGTATGCGTTTGTGACATTTAATGGAATTAAGTTAACTTTCCAAAGATGCACACATAGTTATCGCATTTTTTCCATATTTCATTTCGACTATTGGTGGACTGAAGCCCCTCAAATGATGTTTAAAATGTGCAATTACCCCAATCGCACTACAGCAGGAAAGATCCTGTCAATAAAATTGGAGAGATTAAGTGTAGAACAGATTGATTCGGATGTCGTTTTTTCCACGAACGATAAGGGAGCAGAATAACATTGTCGGACCGCGGTGTGAGTGATATTCACGTCAAAATTAGTCTGGTTTGTATTCATTCCATGCCACACACACACACTATTGATGATTTGAAGGACACTAAAATATATAAATATCGATATCTGATGACTCCACCTTCCTCGATCATCCCTGTATCCTCCAAATTTCATTAGACCCAAGTGCGTTTGACAATTTTATTTTGAAGATATGAAATACAAAATCTCATTCAAATTCAGTCCCTCCGCCCTTTTGAATGTAAGGTAAATAGAGGTGTACCTTTTACCTCGCCACAACGCCCGCAAATGTTTTAAGGAAACCCTCTAAATTTCACGACGCCAAATTGACGTTGTGACTTCGTGACATCGCCGTACTCGGGACATTCGGACCGCACAGGAGACATTCACAGAGCGATTCGCGCCGGATGAAATCTCAACAGGGGTTTGCTTACTTAGAGGTTATTTCTCAACGGCATCTCCCAAAGCGCGTCGGATTAACGTGCGACGGCGGAGACCTTCGTTGACCCGGCCACGGGAGCCCTTCCCCCGGCCAAACAGGAACGAGAAAGAAAGGGAACCCGAGTATGAGCTCAGCAAACGGAGAGCCGAAATTCGAAGAATTCACTCCACCGGGAACACTTATGTGTTATCGTATCCCCGCTAAAAGAGCATCCAAACACCTTCTTATTGGTACACACGGACTTTTTAAAAGTCCTCCAACATCGTCCCACACCCACCCCCACACGCAGGCACGCACAATAGTAACTCGCCACCAAAATTATGACGCGCGCGCCGGTGCGGTGGTGCGCACGTACCTACATACGTGTGGAGGCTGAACACAGATGACGCCACCGAGGAGGAAAAAATAAACTACCTCCAAATGCGCACAGGCATACGCATACGAATAAACGGACACCACTAAATACTATATTAATTAAAGAGAGATATCCTGCGCACTCCATCTTCGGAGGAGTAAGACGATTCTATTCGACCTCGGGCAAACACATCAGGTCAATCAGGCACTCGACTAATTGCTCGTTGAATGTACTATTAACATATTCTAAATGAGGTCTAACCAGCGAAAGATTAGCATTTCCTTTTAAACTTTTCATCATATTTACACTTGCATTAGTAAGACTGAAATAGAAAGCATGGACTCTATTAAATACCCGTATCACGGCCTCTCCTAGGGCATATGTGGATAAGTTAACAAGAAATTAGATTTTATTAGAAGATTACTTGGTAAATGTGATGAAAAGAACAGAGAGATGCTATCTGTCGTTGGTTAGGCCTCATTTAGAATCTGCTACAAGTACATGGGATCCTCACGAAGTTGGATTAATTGCCGAACTACACCATGTGCAGTGTAGAGGAGCGAAAGTTGTAAAATATTGTTATGACAAACTGAGTCGAGTATCCAATACCGTAAGAGCAGCTAGGCTGGGAATCACTCACGGAGCAAAGGTTAAGTTCAAAGATTAAATCTCTTGCATAAATCGGAAGGGCATCTCTACAGCAGTGATGTTGAAAATGCATAAAATGTAAAGCATGTTGGAGAAAATGGAGGAAGGAAGGTAGAATGCGGAATCGAAGAATTGCTTGCTTGCGAGATTTAATTGTGCATTTAGAAGGGTTTTATTTCTTTCAATCAAGTTGAAGAAATATGTATTATTTGCGATACATGGGACTTTAATAAACGATATCAAGTAAGTTCTTTTAAGCATTAACATTTTAGTTTTACTCTTAAGACTGTAAATCAAATGTGGTAGAAATACGTAGAAGTACAAATACGTAGAGTTGTCAAGTATTACTAGGGAACCTGCGATTGGAGTCTACAGAGACCTCAAGACTCGATGCCGGATTCTCGTATTTTTCACGAAGGCATCGACTGAGCGAATTTAAATGCTATTTTCCAAAATATTTCAAGCAGCATTATGTACATCGATAGGGTACATACGCAATAAAAGTAACACTATGTAGATAAGCTAAAAGAACATCACAAAACCCCTATCGGGTGCTTGCGATGTTCTTAACGAAGGGTTAAGTTTTCACTCGTCTTAATTAAACATTTTTGTTGCGGTGCTTAGCCTTGTAGCATTAAAGAAATAGTATTTGAATCTGTTCATTTCCTTTATTGTTATCTTAATATAACGATATCCCTGTATTGAATGGGAATGTGTCACAAATAAGCTATTCGACTAGAAACCTTTCAGAAATTCTCGAATTCAAATGAATAGTGGTGAAGGATGTAAAAGCAACGTTAGCGGACTCACCGGTGAGTTCAAATAAATACGTTAAGGTTCGCAATGTAAAAATCAACCACAGCTACCCTATATCTCACACTGGAAGCCACCGCGTGAGAGTGTGGCAGGGGGTGTTGCCATTAGAATCTCAGTGGAGTCCAGGTCAATCGGGTAGGTGATTAGTGACCAATGGCATTCGAGAAGTTCAAGTCAGCATTAGGTATGTTCACTACCTATCGTAAAACGATGTACATCTACACCATACATACATCTAGTGGCCGCATGGGCGTGTGGCGGGAGATGGTAGGGCACCAGCTATATATGCACAACTATTAGTCCATTAATACATTTGCACGTATTGCAAACATTAATTATTAGCCCATAGGCAAAAAAATCCATGCAAATACAAATCAATTCCAATATAAGTCATGCAATTCTGACTTAATTACTAAATGTTCGTCTTTAAGTAACCATATTTGGGTGCTTGACTTCTGATTTTGTCATGACTGCGTAACCTGCGAGTGAAGTTAGAATGCCAATGATTATGTTAATGACGTTATCTTTCATTTTATCCCGGTGGTAGAATCTACCAATATAATATGGTGCCAGAATAATACCCTCGGTGTCGCAAGAAAATTCAGGTGTGCCGTGTGCCGTACTAAATGTGTTATATTTGCCTGCTCTCTCTTTCTGAATTAAAATTTCCAGAAAGTACTCGTCACGCTTACTTTCTTCGGATAATTATAAGTATTGAACAACGGATTACAGTGCAATGGGAATAATTATGGTACCACATTATATGACCAAATTCATAACTGATTTTCATCCCATATTCATTTCACCGATTTTGCTACGCAGTCAGCATTCGTCGAATCCCTTTGGCTGAAGTGCTAATCTAAGCTCGACAGAAATCTAAGTGATTCCATGAGTTCCACACCTAATTCTCAATTCTTCTATCAGACCCTCTCATGCTTCACTGCCAATTTTCTCCGCGTGAGCGAATAACTCACGGAGCGAATGTTAAATCACTGATTAACTCTATTGCATGAATTGGAAGGGCGTCTCATTAGCAGTGATTTTGAAAATGTATTATTACTCCCATCGTACTACGGCAGGAGAGATCATGCAAGTAAAATTAGAGAGATTAAATAAAGAAGGGATAGATTTAATATCTCATTTTTTCCACGAAAGACAAGGGATCAGAAAAAACATTGTCCAACCGCGGCAGGGGACTTATTCGGGTCACTATTAGATTGGTACATTCCACTCATCCTAATAGTGGGGAACTGAAATATTAAAAAATATCTTTTCCATCCTTCAGATGATGGTCCTGAGCACTGCCTTTGCTGCGTGCTAACTCAAACTTAGAAATCATCAGTCTTCATAGACCGCTTCTTTTCCGGAGAAATACTGGTAATTTTTCCTCTTTTTTTTGGGAAGGGAAATAATATTGATTGTTGGAAGAACTTTTGGTCACATTTCTTGATAAATGGTACGGATGAAACCATGAAGATCTCTTTCTTCCACGTTACCATAATTGCCCGATTATTATGCAGGGACGTTATCTCACTCCAAACATTTTCCGATTCCATTTCCTTGAGTGCAATTTCTACCTCAATATCAAATCTTCCCAGCCCTCACCAACTCCCATTAACATCTTACAACCCTCTCAGTGTCCAAATTGTTCCTATCGCGCACTCCAAACGCAGCAAAGGGTTTCGCCGTTTGGCACTGCGGGAGTGCGTCAGAGGTCTAATGAGGGGTCGCGGGGTCACGCGCGGGGGGCGAGGCACACCGCGCCCCCCGCTGTCCAAACGAGCAATCATGCCGCCGGGGGAGGAATTTTCTCGCTCTCCCGACTCGTGGACCTCTCCGTCGACCGTCTCCAACAACACGAGAATTCAATGCAGACGGTGGCAGGCAATGCGTATGAGAGGCACAAATACTATGCGCGCATACACGCCTGCCCTTGTATACACACATATTTATATATGTATATTTATGTACTTATACACATACACGCACATATATTTTCACATATAAACATACATAAAGGTTATGCGATTTTCCAGAAAGAAAAAGGCTAAGCTAAATATAAAAATATTGGTTTTGAATGCGGTATTTCTTTTTTCCTTTTTTAGGTGGTGACCTAACACCCCCCGCCACACGCCCTTTCGGAGGCTTGCGGGGTATTATGTAGATGTAGATGTTAAAATAGGCGGGGAAAAAATAGAGCAGGTAGAACAGTTTACATATCTCGGAAGTGTTTTGGACCAACACGGTCAAAGTAGTAGGGACTTAAGTAGAAGAATTGCGCTAGGCCAGGTTTTCTCAAGGAATAGGGAGTTGATGACGGGGACGTTGAGTAGGGATGTTAAGACAAGGCTCGTAAAAACTCTGATATGGAGCATAGCTATCTATGTACGGCGCGGAAACGTGGTCACTGAAGCAGGAGGAAAGACGTAGATTGGAGGCTTTTGAAATGTGGGTGTGTAGAAGAATGGAGAAGGTGAAATGGACCGAAAGGAAAACAAATGAGGAAGTGCTGGAGATGGTGGGTGAGGAGAGGGGTTTGTTGAGAGAAATCCTATGGAGGCAGGAAAAATGGATGAAAAGCGTATTGAGCGGTAGTGGAATGTTGAAGAAGGTAATAGAGGGGAGAATGTTGGGCAAGCGAGGAAAGGGCAGGAACAGGATAGGGATGTTGGACGGGATGAAGGGAGGAAAGAAGTACACAGAGATGAAGAGGGACCTGATGTAGATTAGATTCCTGGATTGGGTTATGTTTGCAGTTACAAAATGTTTATTTGATGGTTATGTCCATCCATAAACCTACCTTAATCGGTAGATTACCTAATAACATACATGCATATGCATGTAATTATAAAAGCACGCGCATTTATAAAATGTAAAGGCATAGGTGACTAAAGGTGCCCGGATACAGCCATATACACGTGTGCGCGTACATATATACATGTATGTATAAATATATAGAAAATATATATGTATAATTTGGCGCCTCGTAGGCGGCCAGGAGGTTACAAACCACGGGGCATCTGTCAGCTTCCATTCTTGCCCGGCGTCTTGAAACCCGTGGAGACTCTCGAAGCATCATTTTTTACGCCTCGCCGTTCCCTCCCGGCCCCCCACCTCCTCCCCCGCTTTCTCACCTACCGACCTCCACACACCATCTCCATCGCTCCACCCCCCCCCCGAACCCTTCTCGTTCCCTCCCACCACCGACAGCCCTCAAAATCCTTTACCTCCCACTCCCCGCCCCGCCCCTCCCCGTCGCCCAAAAAAGCGATCCTCCGCCCACCTCAACGCTCGAATGGTCAGCCACCTAGCGGCGGCCTTGAAAAACTCACGCCAACCCTCCCCCCCCCCAACCCGACGCCCCCGGAGGAACCAAACTCCCTTCTCCAGCCCCATCCCCCAGCCACAGGTAGGAAAAAACGTTCTGATCCCCCTCCTCCCCCCATCTCTCTCTCTTCTATTCCTTTTTTCCCTAGCCCTCACCCTCAGGGGGACCAGTCATGGTGGCTGGGCGAAAGATTCTCGCCCCCCCCATCCGGGATGATGGGGCCGCTCGGATGGGGTGGGGGTGCTGGAAGGGCCTCTCTTCTTCCCAAGCGAGTCGAATCGAGTGAGGCAGGGCCGGCCTTTCCCCCCCCCCCCTATTCCTTTCCGCCTCGCCCCCTCCCCAATCCCTACCAGCCTCACCCCCTCCCCCATCCCTACCCTTCGCCAACCCCCTCCACCCCCCTGATCGGCATCGACTGCTCTCTTCGGTCCAATTCCCTCCCTCCCTTCATCCGAACGCGTTCGTCTTTATGGCGATAGCATCGCATCCCGGTTTTAGGGGGGTCGCCACCACCTACTCCCTCCCTCCCCCTCCCCAATCCCACTCGAGAGGTTTATTTGAAGGTCGAGGGTTCGGAGCCCGCCGGGGGCAGCGACGAGTTTTCCGTTTCGAGTGATTTCTTTTTTTTCTTTCGGAGGGCGTCTCCGGCGTAAGCGATTCGTGACCAATATGTTTCCCGCCCGGAGATGATGGGATTTGTCCGTTCACACCCGCCCGCCGGCCCTGCCCGGGCCTCAACCCCCTCGTTCCTTCCTTCGCTCCACCCGCCCAAGGGAATCCACCCGGCACCGGTGAGAAGGTCGGTCGCCCCCCTACTGGAGAATTTATTCTACTGCAATGACCGAAAGCAAGGAATGTTTATTTCCGCGGTTGCATTACCCCACAATGCACTGCAAGAGATTCGCAATGCGTTTTTACGTTTCCTTGGCCATTTTAGAATGGCTCCTCTTCCTCTCATGGGCACAGCTGTGCTCAAGGGGACACTCAATACTACCTTGAACAAAAAGTTCCCGGAATAACCACCGTGTGGCGCTCCCATCGTTCCGATTTGAGTTCTGTTTTTTTTGTTAAATTGGTACATCTGTTGTTGATATTCCTTTTAAATCTTAGTGTCATAACTTGACATTTGCAAAAGTTACGTAGCCAAGAGTACATCTATCTCTGTGTGTGTTGGCGATTTTTTACAATTGCAGAAATGGATTTAAATTTGCAACGACGAACTTGTATTAAATTTTGCGTAAAAAACGGATTTAGTGGCGCACGGTCGTTGGAAATGTTGGAAAAGTGTTTCGGCAACGATTCTCTAAAAAAAACGGTCGTTTACCAGCGGCACGAGCGGTTCAGAAGTGGTCGTGAGTCAATCGAAGAGGATGAACGCAGTGGCAGACCATCGACATCGAAAGTCGGTGAAAAAATTGATAAAGTAAAAGAAATGTTGGTCAATAACCGCAAATTAACCATCAGAGAAATAGCGGAGGACTTGAACATTGCCTATGGATCCGCCCAAGACATTGTGGTTAATGATTTGGGTTTCCGTCGTGTAGCAGCAAAGTTGGTGCCAAAAGACCTCAATTTCATGCAAAAAAGAGACCGTGTTGACGTCGCAAAAGACATGATTTGCGAGGCTGAATCCGATCCCACATTCATCAAAAGGATCATTACTGGAGACGAGACGTGGGTTTATGAGTACGACACGCAATCCAGACATCAGGCAAGTGAATGGCGTTCACCAAATGAGCCGAGACCAAAAAAACCACGTCGTTTTCAGTCAAAAAAGAAGGCAATGCTGACGGTTTTCATGGATTACAACGGTGTAGTGCATCATGAATTTTTGCCAGAAGGCCAGACCGTAAACAAGGAGTATTATTTGGGCGTTATGAGACGTTTGCGTGAAGCAATTCGCCGAAAGAGACCAGAAATCGTCGCACAGTGCGTCGAGACCGTCGCACAGTGCTATCATTATTCGTAATTTTTTGACGAAAAATGCAACAAATACCATCCAACAGCCACCGAATTCACCTGACTTGGCTCCCTGTGACTTCTTTCTGTTCAATCGAGTTAAAAAACCATTACGGGGAACGCGTTTTAGCAGCTGAGAGGAAGTCATGGAAAAATCGCAGGAAGCATTGATGGACATACCGAAAGCCGAATATAAAAAATGTTTCGAGGATTGGATCAAGCGCTGGCATAAGTGTGTTGCAGTCGATGGGGATTACTTTGAAGGGGACAATATAGATTTAGATGAATAAACTTGTATTTTTAATTTTCTAAATAAATTCCGGGAACTTTTTGATCAAGGTAGTAACCATCTTACGCCACTTACGACTACGTATCACCGCATTATCTGACCCAACACAAGCGACTTGAAGGATGCGACGAAGGCAATAGGCAATAGTTGCTAGGCCAACAGCCATTGGGATACTTTTGCTCAAAAGGTCAAAATTTAATAGTGAAGCAAACCTATTATGGTATGCTATATTCAGGTCTGTGTGCGTGTGTGTGTGAATATTTGACTAAAATTCAAATGCACGTATTAACTAATATTTCTGCATATATGCCTGGAGCCATGACACCCCTATGTTGATGTCGATTTGGCGTTAATGGGGTTCGGTAGCGTCGGCTACCATTTTACTGGCGGGGAGTTCAAATTGTCATGCATGTGTTTTGTCCCGCTGTGGTGCTTCTGGAATTTGTTGGAAAGAAAGGATTCTGGAGAATAAGGAAATGCGTAGCGGGATCCTCTGGAGCATAATGGAGAAAGTATTTGTCTGAATGACAATGAGTTCCTCGTAGGATGGTTCGCACTGTTCAGGGAAAAGGATGAATATTTTACGACAAAAGAACATTACACGAGCACTTAGCGTTTCAAATCTAAAGTTTCCAGACATACATTTTGATTCACCCCGACTTTGAAATCATTCTGCGATACCAATCAAATTTGATTAACCACCGACCGCAGCTTCAACATTAACGCGTCATTATCAAGACGATTCCATCTCGTTCAGAACACCTTGATAGTCTTGTTAACCTTGAAGTTGCGGTCAGTGGCAAATCAAAAGGAAAAGTACAATGGTTTATATTCCGAGATTTAATATTTTGATTTCTTCTGTCGCTAAAAAGTTTATCAATGAGTTTAGAGCCAATTTTTTCATAAAAATTTTCCATGAACTTTAACGCAGATTAATCAAATTCTTAAGCTTACCATTCGGCAAAAATCACACTTGCAAGACTGCATCTTCCTGTGAAATTAAAGCTTTCACCTTACCTCCCACATCGCAGAATCGCATTCTATTCCATTAACTACGAAGAGATGAAGCGAGGCCTTGGCTTTTCGCAAGGTTCAGAACACACGAGATTGAATATGATACATGACAAAGAGGGAATTATAATGGCCCCGTACTATTTGGGTAGGTTAGAACACGAAGATACAAGGGTACATTTTACACGAAGGAAAATGTAAATAAGTAAGGTAATGGAGATTGACTCTAATGCAGATCTGTACAAATAATATTAGTTCCTTCCTCGGACAATCAGGAAATATAACAGTAATAAATAGTTTTAATAGTAATAGCAAAAACATCCTAATTACAAGCCAGGACAATATCAAACGCTGCGTAGGCATTTGGTATATTCGGAGGGGCATGTGTATATTGGTTGCTTGTATGTGTATTTGCAAGTACGTATGTAAATTAAAATAGGTTTTTGCACAAATACAGGTTTATACGTACCTGCAGGTGTGAATTAAGATGCTTTTTTGCATGTGGTTTTATTGTTTTGGGAATAGTGTCCTAACCCTCTCCACCACACGCCCCTGGAGAGATTTGCGGGGTGTTGTGTAGACGTAGAGCTCAACCGTCGACTGAGCCCACGGCCACTGGGCCGATCTTCCCGTTCTGCGCCTACGATGATCAACGATCTTCAATATCAATGCTGCCTACATCCGAATCCTTACTTCGCTCATTGATATTTTACGTCCATCAATAATGAGATATTTCTCGGAAATAGAGATTTCTCGAAATTGTGAACTATTCATTTCTGCTAAGGACTTAAGATACTGATGTTAGTCAGAAATAAAATCCGCCCTAGTATGCACCCATGTGTGTCTCCAAAACACATGGATCCTTAAATCTTAAACAACCGGTTCAGACGGATTACAAGTCGACGCAAGAACGTGTGGTGTTACGATACCAGCCGTACATGCACAAATATGAGTACATACATACTTTTGGGAACGTATTTGCTCATACATACACACACAATCGTGCACATTCATGCCTATATAGGTCATTATGTCAATTACATAGTCATGCCTATACACATTTTCCAACATCCGGTCTAATAAAATCTGAGGTTTGCTGTAAGGCCATCCGAAAATTCTGTTGACGAGAGATAACACAAAGGTATTTGACTAATTCTGAGCTACTTGGTTCTATCCCACCTATTTTATAGTATGCCTTGGCCGTTTTGCTATCTTATTTATTCTAGACTTCAGTGCTACAAACTTTCTAAGATTTAATTTTAACCACATGCATAATCCACTTCCGATATCTGGTCTAAATCGCCCGAGTGTAGCCCACCGGAAATCTGGCGTGATTTCTCTATAAATCATCGTGTCGACCTAATTCTAAGGTTACTATTGATATGACAGTTTATGATATAATACGATGAACAATTATTTTTATCAGATGATATACATCGTCTACATTGGCATATTTAAGAGAGAGTACACCCTTTCATGTACATGGGAAAACCCTTGAGATATCAATAAATTTAAAGATGATTTCAAGCATCTCTGAAGACTAATGTACTGCCTTCACGAACCACAGAGAATATTGGAATAAATTCTGGAGGATACTGGGGAAAGACAGTTCACTGGGGTACTCCCGACGGGGGGGGGGGGGTGGTAAACGGCCCTGGGAGAGTTGAAGGGAGGCTGGGAGGAGCGGGAGAGAATGTCGACGCAGGCATCATTCCTCGCTCATATCACTAGTTCCTTAACGGAGGTAAGATATGCCTTGTCAGAAGTCATTAGGGGCTGACACCGAGAGCACCGGTGATCCGTGCCATTAGGGACGGGAGGGAAATTAAAGGAGAGTGGGTTCAATTCAATGGGTAGGGATTCTTGGCGCATTGGAGGGGAGGAATTCATCCCGGGATCGTGCCGGCTAGTAAAGGCGAGGTGCTTTGGGTTCCTGAGTAGACGTCTCGATCCATCACGGAAGGTGCACTGCTCCACTGACGTGCCTTCTCATTACGGCACGCAATACGGGGGCGAAGTCATTACCGCCAAGTCTGCGAAGTATTGCGATGAGGACGAGATTATTTTCATGGAAATTCATCGCGCAACCTCGTCGGCTTCCGGGGCACTTAGGAACAAGAAAAAACAGTCGCCTTACATTGGAAATAGATATAAGGAAAAGGGATAGGAACACAGGAGAGGTTTCAAAAATTAACGGGAATTTTTTCATTTCGCGGGCTTGGAGATTCCGATTGTCAAACTTTTTTTAAATTATATTGGTGTACATGCTCCTGAAGTAGGATAAAACTTTCACCTGTTTTCATTGTGGACTTTGTCTGTGACGGCCACTAAGGATAGACGTGTTTTATGAGCTCGACGATTTTCGTTTGTTAAAAAAAATGGATCAAAGTATTTGTATCTAATTTTGCGTAAAAAATTAAACAAAGAGTAACAAAGCGTGTGAGATGTTAACAAAGGTCTATGGTGAGTCTGCTATGAGTAAATCAAGAGTTTACGAGTGGTATAAGTCAAGAAGGCCGTGAAGACCTTGAAGATGACGAACGCCCTGGAAGCCCCAGCACATCAACATTCGATGACAAAGTGGAAAAAGTGAAAGAAATGGAAATGAACGATGGAACGAATCACAATTGAGAGGTCGCTGATGATGTTGGCATATCGACTGGATCATGTCATGGCATTTTTTCCAATTTTTTGTGGTGTGAAACGCGTGGCAGCAAAATTCGTTCCAAAATGGCTTTTGCACCACGATAATACACCAGCTCACACTTCATTGCTTGTTCGTGAATTTTTGGCCAAAAACAATCCCCCATCGATTCCCCAGCCTCCATATTCGCCAGATATAGCTCCGTGTGACTTTTTCCTATTTCCAAAAATTAAGAGAACCTTGAAGGGCCGTCGTTTTACAGCCGTAGATGACATTAAAAGCGCATCGCTGAAAGAACTAAAGGCTATCTCAAAGATCGAGTTTGAGAATTGTTTCGGGGATTGGAAGAAGCGATGGCACAAGTGCATAATCTCCAATGGGGTCTACGTTGAAGGTGACAACGTCAATGTGTAAGAATGAATACATATTTTTGTCCGAAAAATCAAAATTCCCGTTAATTTTTTATCATACCTCGTACATATATATGGATCGCGGTAGTCCAGGGGGTAGAGCGTTGGACTAATGACCGGAGGGTCCCGGGTTCGATTCCCGGGCAAGGCACTCTGGGCACCTGCAGCTCCACCCAAGCTAGTTAATTTTTCGGATACCAGATCTTCCTGAGAAACCATAACCGGCACAGGGAAAGGAACTGGCCCCCCTACCCTGATGTGTGAATATCCATACGCCGTCGAGCTTAGTACATGGGTGAGCTCTACCATCACCTACTAAACCTCGACCATAATGGTTTATGGTTTGACACACATACACCGCCGCATACATATATCTTTCGTTAACATCCCACTACGCCTCAATACCTCTATCTACTTGTCCTACCTTCCTCGAGTAGTTTCCCACGGTGACTTGCCCTTCCCCTCAAAGGATATGTTACCCAGGTTTGATTTGACACCATCATATCCGTTGTTCAACTTGACCGTCTCGATGACATGTAACATATCCGTAACATTTTTCTGAGGTCAGCAGTATCATAGGTGACACCAAAAAGGTTTTCGTTTTTCCCACAAGACGCCGCTAACCGCGTGATACACTCATCGGCCTCGCTTTGCTCATTCTACTCTTAATGAAATTCTTTTCGGCTTTTCAGTTTAACTGCTGTTTTGACTTTAAAAAACACCTTTCAGTTTGCAGATTCGTGCAGAATTATTAAATTCGTCGGCGATGTTTGAGGACTCCCGCAAGCCATAAACCTGTAGCCGAGTGGAATACAGGAGAGAGGGGCCGAATCCGCATTCGGGCTTATCTGCCGAGCGCCGAAAACTGCGTGTTCCCGTGAGCGCAGGTCGTAGTTTACCCCACAGACTGGTTTCTTCATTGGAGACTTCGCCCGTGTATTGCCAGCGTTTTATCGTGAGATAATGACCGAATTCTGGAGGAACCTTAAAAAACAGTTTAGTGCCGAAGGTCTAAAGAGTTCGATAACCAAGACGCGAATGGCAGAGAATAACATCTGTCTTGAGGTGTGAGTAAGAGCAGTAGTCGGCGTTCAATTCCTTCTTCATTCTCTTTGTTCTCCAGGGTGAAACACATTCGGAGAATACGAGGAAAAGTCGAAAAAAATTTGGAATAATTGGAAGAATATTCGACAAATGTGAGGAAAAGATTAAAGAGAAATGTTATCTCGTTTAAAATCTAGTTAGGCCTCATTCATAAAATGCTCCTGGTCTATGGGATCCTCATGGCTTTGAATTGAATGTCGAAATAGATCGCCCGCAGCATAGAGGAGCTAGATTTGTAAAATGTTGCCATGGCGAACTGAGTAGTGTATGGAAGTTATCGAGGGGTAAATCTGGGAAGCACTCATTGAGCGAAGATTAGAACTCTTGCATAAATTGGAAGGACGTCTCTTTAGCAATCATGCTGAAAATATTGTATTAGCCTCATTGTACTACGGTAGGAGAGATAAAAGGCAGAAGAATAATTAAAAATAGAGAGATTAAACGGTATCTTTGATAGATTGGAGAGGTCATTTGTTCTAATAGCGATAAGGGATCATAATAACGTTAATTTTTTCATGATTTTGTGGGTTTTCCATATGGTTTTATTCTTAATTACGGGGGGTGACCTCCTCCTAACACCTCCCACCACACACTCATGCGGCAGCTTACAGGATACTACGTAGAAGTTAATGTACCGCGATTAGGGGGATAATACAAGGACATTTTTGCGTCAAAGGTAGTCTGATGTTTAATCACCCCCTGCCCCACACCCTAAGTGGTGGCTTGCAAGAGTTTATGCAATGTGATTCATCTAGCCAATACCACGCACACCTATGCAAGGCCGTTTGGTGGGATGTCAGGACAGGCGGGGGTGTCAGCCTAAAAGGAATGCATAAACAGTCTGCACATACGTCTACATCTAAATAATACCCCGTAAGCCGCCGCAAGGGCGTGTGGCGGGGGGTGATATGTCTCCAGCCATGCATGCACAATCGCAATCATTACACCCACATATATATTAGTTTAATGACCCACCCGAGAGATTTTATTCACACAAAAGAAAGTACTTACATGCAACACACGTGAAATTGCAAACATGCGTGCCTATTTACACCATATATATTAGTGCAAGTTCTATTAAGTTGCTACATTTAGTTCTTTGAATTTCGAAAGCTTAAGTGGGGGCTTCTTATTTTGTTCCGATTGTTCACCGTGCGAGTGAAGAGAGCAGATATCGGGACGTGAGGATCAGTGAGGGTCACCGGATCTCTCTTACTTATTCCGATGGCCTAATCTACCTAGGTAATTCGGGACCGAGGTCCCTCCGGTTCCATTCCGTGGTTCTGTCCCGTTCAAATCGTCTCTCACCGCTCTTCTCTCCGTGGTTCAATTGTCTCCACTCCTATGCCCTCGTCATTCTTACCATTTTTTTCTCTAAACAATTTTTAACAAATCTAGCCAATTGTTGCTGACCCTTTCCCACTTCCTGAATACGCGTTATCTCCCATGGATCCCAAGAACTTGCCGCCTATTCTAAATGCGGCCAAACTAAAGCGAAGCAACGCCTCTCTTTTCCTCCATCACTACTTTTTCCCTAAGCTCTTCTGCCATCAGCGAAAACCGGTATGAGACTCATTGACCGACCATAATATTTCCACTGGACATTCCAACATTTTTGTATTAATTTCCGAATTTGAAATCAATGTTGAGATGTGAGAAGTATCTTGGTTCGGGTACTTTTGTGAAGGACGTCTCTTAGAGTAGTTACTCGTTCTTTTTGCATTATCAGTAGATCTAATGAGTGGATCTCAGATATGTATAATCCTCCAATTCGTGTATGAAAGTTTTCTTGCATAATTTATTATTAACATTGGTGTTAATAAAAATACCTTTCGATTAAATATGTTATAATGTCCGACGGCCAGGGGTAGCTTTTGAGGGATGCTGGAAATCTAATGCAGATTATCGTGAGCCCATAAAGAACATCCCGTTGAATTTACGCGTAGTTTTGGTACTACTTCCTTCCTCAGTCCGCCATACTTAATACGGATCTCCCTTATCCCCAAAATACCTAATCCTTTCATCCATCTTCCACACTTAGTCTTCACTGTAAGTGTCACACTACACACGCAGCTTACCAGCTGACTTACAGCTCACCGCCCAAATTTCTTCAGCCCCGTAAATCCTTCTTTTTTAAAGGAAATCTCCCATTCCTAATTTTTATCCTTGCCGAGATTACCATTTTTTATGTTTACACAAAATTCTCAGCACCTGTTTTAATAGTATGTGCACTCCCACTCTAATGATTAACCCAGACTTCCTGCTTTTTATGTTTTAATTATCATCCGTTTATCGATTTCATTTTCTCTCTTTCACCTTAGAGTGAATTAACGTTGCAATCCACTGGGTGTCTGGCTAACTATACCTTTATCATGAGCAGATTTAATTGACTTAATCGGTTCGCCGTCCACTTCCATTCCCAACCGCTACCCATTCCATTCCTGCCTAACTCTCGCCTTTAAAATGAAAAAGAACAGGTTATAATGAACCATAGCAGGTTACCTCTGTCTTATTCCGCTAACCTTAATTGTACAGTCTGATTCATGTATATCTTTCGAATGCCTTTTCCTCCAATCTACCCAGATGTCCCGCTACACTTTATTAATTTTTCCCACGTCACATTTCTCAACGACTTGTTCTTATCCACGAGGAAAAGGCATTTCAATCTTCACATTTGGATCTACTGTTGCTCTTATTATTGGCATAGCCATATTTTAGCATATGAACGTGCATGTTTGCATCAGTCAGTGTGTGTTTTACGTATGTATGCGTACAAAAAAGTAGACGAGGCTATATATAACAACAAACATTTCTCTCTTGTTTCATGTTTTTACCAGAAATGGTGGTGGTGCCATGTGCATTTCTCTCGAATCTGATTAGTGGTTACAGTTCAATTGCATAACGATCGCAATTGTTTCCTGTGGTTGTGAGTCATGCATGATGCGTGACTGTCCGCTGGCGTGCTGTGAATGCCTGGTATGGATACAGCCCCTACCACACACCTTCCTGGTGACTTGAAAGGCATTATGTAGATGTAGATGCAGCGCATTATTCACATCATGTAGTCTTCTGGCTAGGCTCATTCTTCATGCATGGCAACAATGACACCATAAAAAGATAAATTCGGGAGTATCATCATTTCCAACTGCCCCGTAGGGATCCATGTCACCTTGGTGTCTTATTAATCTCGCCATGGTGTATTCCAGGCTCCAAGTCATTCTTATCCATGTGGGGTGCCGGGCAGAATACGTCCTCCCGCCTTCCCTGAGTCTATTTATTCCTTCGATTTTCGCACTAATATTTTGCAAATTGTACATTTTCCCACGCATATTCAGACGGATTTCACAAAAGTAAGAGCCCATTCTAGAGTACGCTGCGTGTGTATGGCATTCTTACGAGGTGGGCATAATGTTGGAACTATATATAGTGAAACGCTCATAAGGAAGTTTTGTGAACAGTTGTTTGAACAAGTTAGCCATGTCACAACACTCTTGGAAGAATTAGGATGGGAGCAACTAGTTGACCGTAGGCTGAAATGCAGGTTAAGTTTACTGCGTTAATTTGAGGCAGGCCACTTATCCGAGGATGTCCAAGATATATTACAGATCCCCACTTACTGTGGTAGATAGGATCACGTACATAAAATCAGGGAGATAGATAGTTGAACGGATAATTTAAAATATCGTCATCCCCATACCATTAAAGATAAAATAGATATGACAGCAGGCGCGAAGGGGACAATTAGAATTGGCAGTGTACGATATATTTCCTTTTTATCTCGTATACATTTCTTCGATATCCTGCATGTTATTTTAAATAGACCCATCATTAAAAAATTTTCCTGCCTGATTTGAATGCTTTCTTTATTGAATATGCTTGCATGTAATTGGACTCTTTGGTGTGATTGACTTTTCCCGAGTGCGTGATCGAACAAATATCTTTATGGTGGTTTGATGAGTATGCACGCAACGCCTACAATCCCCCCGCCACAGGCTCTTGCGACGGCTGGTGGGGTATTATGCAGATGTAAATACCTCTTTCATCTTCAAATGAATCTGAAGTTTCTCCATATCTTCGCCCCCCTCCTTTCCCCACGTTTCCTTCTCGCTAATTTGAACTGCAGACATTGCCACACATGCCATTGTAGTTGGATTTTTTAATTGGAATGGAGTATTATTTTTTATTTGTATTGAGGTATAATCATTGTGATTTTGCAAACATGGCTTGCACTTGCTCTTGCACTTAGGTTGAATTTTTTATTTGAAATGGACTCAATTATCCTCTCGTAATCAGAGTATCAATGTCATCTAGATGAACATATTGGCTAGAGTCAGATTAAAATGCATGGGAACCATCCTTGTGTCATCACTACACTTACAAGGTGCTTTGGAAGGATCATTGGGTTACGTACGAATCACTAGAGCCTTAAATCATTGCCATATCATCCCACTTCCCTTCTGCCACATTTTAAATTTCAATTCGAGAGTAGCCAATCACAGAGAGCCCTTCGGGTATTACGCCCTCTCAATCCGAAGTCTTTTCCTCATAACTCCCTCCATGACTCACCGCCCAGGAATCTCTCTGCCCTCCCAAGCCTTCCTCTTCTTACCTCACCCTCCTCCGCACTATACTTATCCATTACGATGATCGCAATTCTGACGACTCTTCGCGCATACAGCCGAAGAAATGCGGATCTGGTTACTTCTTATGTTAGGCGGAGCGATTTCTCACTCCCGAGAAAAATTTTAATATCTCGTCATACCCTTCCCGTCATACTCTTTTCGGGGAAGATAAAAGAAAATAAGCCTGATATTCAATTATTAGACTCCTCTTCAATTATGCATTCCGTTCCGCTTTCTCTCCCACCACACCTCTCTCTCTCTCCCTCTCGTCACCTTCACAAATTGACATTCGTGCATGATCTACTGCTCCTGAGACTCCTAATATGTATTCCTTGAGTCACGCTGACCATTTAATCCCCAAATTTTGTTCAATTGGAAACAGTTTTCGTATCGTATTGAACAAGTGATCCATAGACGTGGGTGTTATGGAATTATACTCAATAGGGCATGGCATTTCAGGGACAAGGGCGTGTGGCAGGGGGTAAAGCCACACCAGACTAATTTTGACCCAAAATACTTATCCCCCCAGCGCGTTCGGACGTTATTCTGATCCCATATCGTCCGCGGGAAATATTACATCTTAAATCTATCTTGCTACACTTGGTCTCTCTAATTTTATTGAAATGATCTCTCCTACCGTAGTACGATGGAAGTAATAATATATTTTCAGTATCAATGCTAAAAAGACGTCCTTTCCATTAATGGAAGATATTTAATCTGTAATTTAACATTCGCTACGTGTGTGAATCCCAACCTAGATCCTTTAATCTCTTGGATGCGTTACTAAGTTTATCCTAACAATTTTTTACAAATCTAGCTCTTCTTCGCTGCTCGCGATCCCATTCGCCAATTAGTACAACATTGTGAGGATCCCATATACTTGATGTATATTTTAAATGAGGCATAACAAGCCGAATTTCACATTTCTCTTTCACTTTATTATCACATTTACCTAGGACTCTTATAATAACCCTTAATATTTTTATAGCTTAACTACATATTCCCCGCATGTGTTTCACCCAGGGGAGGTCGCGGGTGAGGGTAACGCCTAGGTATTTAAGTGAGTCTACACATTCCATACCGGGGTTCCCGATGCAGTAGGCATTCGGGAGGGACTTCTCCTCTTCCAAAAATTCATCACTACGCACTTTTTTAAGTTTATTTCTAATTGCAAAGTGTCGCACAAGTTAAGTTATAGAAAAGGTAAGAGAGAGGTGTTACTTCACTTTAGTAGGACCAACTTTGGAATGCATGGCTGGTATTTGGGATCAATACGAGAAAGCGATAATCTAAGTATTGGAAGAGGCACTGAAAATAATTGCTCGGTTTGTTGAAAACTACCACTAAGAGAGAGTGAGTGTGATGGATATGCCGGAGGAATTAGGGTGGGAGACCGAAGAGTGCTGGTAAGACTCTTAGAAAGGTCCATGGCATCTGAATTTTCTTTCAACTCCGAAGAAATGCTTATGACACCTTGTTACACTGGTGCATTCGACCACCAGGGTATACTGAGATGGAAACCATTACCGACATTTTTAAATACCTACTAATTCTTCCCTCGGACGATAGACATAACAAAATGGAGCCCAAACAACCGAATATTTTTATTAGGAAAGCAAAATTGAACGACCAAGAAGAACAAATACATTATTGCATGATACACCTTGTGTGTGTACGCGTAAGTGTTTTTGTTCATATAAACAAATGTATATGCACCTTTGGATTCCTATTTCTGTGAGTATACCTGGTGCCATATCACCTCCAGCCACACATCCTAGCGGCGGCTTGCATATTTGTAGATTGTCCAGATATAAATGCAGATTTTATTGCGCGTGTGCTGACAACAGATCAGGCGCACGAGATGAAAATTAAATGCTGTTTAAATGTAGGTTATTTAGAGGAAATTGTGATAATTAAAACGATGGAAATTATTTCACAAAAATTACTGCACCCAAGTCTATAATTACTTCTCTGCATATGCGGGACTGGGTGCTAGTAAGGACAAAATGAAATGCTTCAGAATCTATGTATGTTTGTACATGAGATATGGGGCAATCCTACCACCCCCTGCCGAACACCCCCTGAGGATACGACGCCGATGTATAGAAGTGTCTAAGCACGCTGAGATGAGTTATTGGACGTGGCGGTTATCTACCATTGAAGTCCCCCACTTGTGGTAAGAAAATAAATCTGTGTGGGGGCGTCGCGAAGGGACAAATTCATATGGGCGCATTTCCAGCCAGCAACCACTCCCGGAGAGAGCAATTTAAGGCGCGATGGAGGAGGACTAGAGAGGAAGACCTCAGAATAGAAGCTAACAGGCATCGTTAAAGCAGGGACTTTGAAGAAATGAAGACGCTAGTTTTGGGGAAAAGGAACGAGACGAGGAGTGCAGCAAACCCATTTTCTAGAGTGATAAATGCTGATGACATGCATTCGCTTCAAGCATGAGCATTAGACCTGTTTTTTTTTGTCGTTTGTCATTTCAATTCCCCACGCCTCTGCTTTTTCTGCTCATTCGCAGCTCCTCGTTCCTCACTTCCCCTCTTCCATTGCTCTTCATTTCCAGGAACTCGCTTCAGGTTCTTTATTTTTTTCCCTCCTCCTGTTTTCGTTCCGTTTATTGTGCGTAGTTAATGGCACCCGAAGAGGTTTAATTTTTTGAATTTTAATATCATGAAGGTGAAGGTCGATTAAGAGTCGTGAGAAGGAACTACTACCGATGTTCTTGAGTTGTGACCAATAATACGACACGCACAAACGAACCAGAAAAAGCCCGCTGGTCGATTCCTGAGAAAAAGTACCGAAATTCAAAAAGAGATAATATCATGTTTGCGACATGATCGAGATTGTGAATGCTCGACTGATGAACTAACACCACCCGCCACACGCCCTAGCGGCGTCTTGCAGGGTATTGTGTAGATGTTGATCATAAATGACGATCGCTCGAAAGCATATATGAACATCTGCATCTTTCCCCGCAAGACGCCGCAAGGGCGTGTGGCGGGTGGTGTTAGGTCACCACCCATAAAACAGAATAAAACCCCATGCAAAACCAGCAAATTCATTCAAATCTACAACTACAGAGGCGCATATATTCATGCAAAATCCATTTTAACTTGCACGAATGAAAATACATACACTATCAACGAACATATATATATATATATATATATATATATACACCTACGAATATACATTATCTCTACGCAACGTTTAATCTTGTCCTGACTTGTAAATCAAATGTCTTCATTATTTCTACAATGACTTTGGTTTCTTAGCATTACAATTGCTGATTATCTGGGGAAAGAATGAGTATTTGTATCCATCTGTACTGGAATCTATCGCCCTTATCTTATCTTTGTGGTCTAATCTATATAAAGTGTGTGGGGCTATAATGATAATCCCTTTAGTGTCATCGTTACAGTAGTTTGTTCGGAACCTTTATACTTCTTCTACTTATAGAAGTAGCGAGTCTTCAACACTTCCTCCGCCTTCCTCTTCACCGTTTGGCAAAATGCCGTTTGCTATCGCAATCTCGTCTCTTGAGGTACGTAACACGAATAGCGTAACTTAAAGAGGGCTTAGGAGCGGTGTGTATGGAGAACATATTGTAAAAAGAGGACTAAAAGGAAGGATTTTCGCACATGTGGGAGGAGAGGAAGTTGTTTGGTGAAATCCGAAAAAGGCAGGAGAAGTAGGTGGAAGAGAAGTTGGGGGCCTTGATGGAAGGGAAGAACGTCGGGAGGATATCATTCCGGTAACAACAAGTGTACGACGTCTGCGCTCAACATGGTTATAGCACAAACTATCCTAAGATATGCTGAGTCTTGATCTAAATATTCAGGTAAGAAGATTCCGTCAAGCAATTCCCTTTCAACTTCCACACAAATATTTCCCCGGTGTTCGTAATAAAGTCAAACCAGAAACCACAATTCCGCCCACTTCGACGATAATAGTCGTTTATACGAGGTTCAAACGATTTCGGACGATTCGATTCTTGCCTCCGATTCTCGTAACAACAATTTTACGGATTTGAATGGAGTGATCCTCGCTTTTTCCGTCTCAGGTGTACTATCTATATAATGTAAGGGATTTGAGCCACCGTTCCCGTAGAGCTGCGACTGCTCGTGCTCCAGTCAGGCAGACGAGTCAAATCACCTTGGTGCATTCATAAACTCATTACGCTCGCATCACTGCCTGAGGCAGTACGGCCCGCCGCATTCAGGGACAATGCAGCGGGGCGCATCGCTCCCTCGTCGGCGGCACCGACCGGCCGCCGTCCTCTCCCCATTCCCACCCGCTTCAACCCACACCCTTCCCCTAATTCGTTCTCACCTGAGTGCGAGGGGGAGGGGTCGGGAGGGGAAAGGGGATGGGAAGGTCTTATCGTGGGCTTCTTATCGAGGGAATAGGGGGGTGGGAAGACGGAAGGAGGGGGGGAGCGAGAAGCTCAGAATTCCCCTCCCTCTTAAACCCCCCCCCGCCGGGAATTTATCGCCGAACACCGTGTCCCGTCGTGTTCCACAGCTCGCTTAACTACCTACCACTATCCTCTCGCCCGCCGGTTCCCCCTCCCACTCCCGCCCAACCGGCCCTGCCTCTCTCCTCTCACAAGCCAAGCGGAAAGCATCCGACCGACCGAACCAACACCTACCCACCTTCCCCTTTCGCCCACTCCCACAGCGGCCGAGAGAGATCAAGCGACACTCGCGCCCGTGTTTTGCTCCTTTTATTTTTTAGTTCCGTCTATTTTTTTTATTTCTGAACAGTCTCATGCGAGCGGCTCCGTCCTTTTATTCCTCGTGCATTTTTCATCCGAGAAACTTATTGGAGGCGCCACGCTCGCGGGACGAGACGAAATTCCACACGCCTAAAGGTGCTTGCCATCTCTCGGGATTTCGGGGATTTTTCTTTCTGCCATCATCGGATTCCGGTGACTTTCCCGCGGCGACCAACCCAAGAGCATGCATGGGCGCTAAAAAACATACGTCCCGGAGATTTGATAAATAGATACACGTTACAAGCTATCGTAAGGTGGTTCGATCTTGAATACTCGAGTATCTTGGGATATAAATGCTCCTTCCTCATGCATTCGAATTCATTACGACCTATCATTGACGCGAGTTGCAGTTGCATGCTTCCAATGTTAGCAATTAGCGATATTACTTAAAGTACAAAAATGAAATGCGTTCATGAGACGACTCACCGATGGTTGCTATGGAGATGTTGGGTCGTTTTCGTGTCTCGACCACAACACTGACAAGTACATGCATTTGTTCTCGCCTTAGGACGAAGCATAACCTTACATAACCTTGTTCACGTTGTAAACTGCATAACACAACATTAAATCTTTACTCCAACGAAACCTTTACCGTATGATGTAGACAGACATGTATGCGCGCGAGAGTACGTGTTTATGAATGTGTGAGAATACGGGATAAAAATATTGACGTACGAATCCATATTTTCATGGATATTCATATAGATTACGCTGATGTACATCATAAACATATTTTAACATGCTCTTGAGGACTCATTACTTACATACATCTACATAATAATACCCCGCAAGCCGCCACAAGGGCGTGTGGGGGGAGGGGGACGTTAGGAAGCCGTGCAATACAAACAGATACATGCCAATTCACACCAACACAAACGAATATATATTCGCGTAAATTTCATTTTAACGTTAACCCATGCAAATACACATACTAGCAATGAGCATACATATGCACATGTCCCTAGGAATGTACGTAGCGTTTAATCTTGTCCTGGCTCGCAATAAGAATCTCTTTAGATTTGGTCTGATAGTCCTGGATATTACTTAGCCCGGGGGATTCATTAAGTTTGTACATGGCCGTGATAGTTATGACTTGTTAAAGACAAACTCTGATCGGTAGCGTGTAAGTACTCAATGCTTAACTCGTGAAACACTTTAAATATATGTTTAAATATCATCATTGTAGCAAGCAATTTTAATGACAAAAATAATTACATTCATATTAAATTAACTATCGTAGAAACAATATTTAGCTTTATTGTGTTAATTAGATGCTACGATATTGATTTCGTGGCGAATCGAGAATCATTATCCCGAAATAATTATTTTATATTATAATCAAATAATTAGCCTAATGAACTACAGGCTCCACCTGAGGTTAAGAGGTGTAACATTACAATCATTTACAAAATGTGTTCACTTGTATTTTTATTCGAAAATTTAATCATTTCTGGCGTCTTTTATTGGCTGTTTACATGTATTAGATGCATATTTTAAATTGATACCCTTCACTTTTTATTAACACTTGTCATATATCCACTTCTTATTTCAAATATAAGGTATATCGACGCAAAAGTTTCACATGTGAATTATTATTTACTTCAGTTAGAAAGTCTTGAATTGCTGACGCAAGGACGCAATGAACTAGTATTCTGAATGGATAAAAATAAATTTGAACGAACAAATATAATTGTACCCAAAAATTAGTGCATACATTTTTGGTGACCCGAGAGCTGAGCCATGAGAATTGTTTTCATTGAATTGATATCAAAAACTGAAGACTAATCATGTTGCAAGTGTGCAGACTGCAAATGGGAATTCATTGATTCAGGAAGCCGCAACATTTACATTAACAATCTCTGTGATTCATCGGCGGAGGAAGGACAACTTGCGGTCGGCGGCTCGTAAAGGGTTCTAATCCGGTCCGCCGAAAGGTTATACGTTACGCTCTCGGATTTATAGTACATCGCTGGTTTTTATCCATAATAGGATAATGACGGGGGTCTCCAGCCCACCAACACTCGGGATCAAGACGGTCCCGCCAGAGGCAAAAAATAAGAGGTTCCCGAGCACCATAACCGGTGAAATTGGAGTCATTAAATACAAACGAAAACCACTTTAAATTAAGATCTTCCTCTCACTCCACCAGTGATGTGCGTATGCCACTGCACGAGATTGATTCAAGCGAACTCCTTGAAAGCGCACTAACATTACAAAATGTTGTCCCACTGTCCTGTCAGTCGGCAACAAGGCTTTGATGAGTGCACCACGGTTAGCAGCATGATGCCAGAAAGCAACATTATGGTGAAATAATAGTAAACATAATTCAATAACAAACATGTCCGTGGCATTTGTAACATGCAAGACAGAGGAGCAATTGTTTGTAGATTAGTTTAGAGGAGAAACATTGAAATTCGTCAAGGAAATAAATTTGGTGACTCATCCCTGTCCCTCCGACAAGTTTACATGTTAACTGCGCAGGTCTCAAACGGAATTACTTATCTGGTGAGTGGCTTCTCTTGACCAGGTCAGGCAAACCAAGTATAGACACCAGCGGCCGTTTAAACAAATAAATCCAAAGCTTTTTTGGAAGTGTCGTCAACTTACAAAGTACTGGAGTATTTCTATTGCATACCACGGAGAGTAAATATGAAAATGATATTACAGAGAATCTTTTTCATCCAAGAAATCTCGAGTTAAAAAAATACATTTTTTGAGTTGTTTTAGGTTTTCATTAGACTCTCCCTGGTGCTTGCTGAAGAGCGTTGCCAGGACGACGCTCGCGATGAATCTTCTGTTGGGTGTCCAGCGTAAATGCGGAAGAAATACAGCCAACACCCTTCCTGATTCTAGGCCGCCTTGAGGGGATGGCAAACAAACACGAGGATGGCGCCTGCCACCCGCCCGCACCCAGGGAAGCACCCGCACCCGAGCACCAGGGCCCCAGTCGCGTCGTTGCTGCTGGTTACGCTGCAGCAGGGGAATGCCCCCCACGTGGATTTGCATCACGTATGTCTACATACCTGTTTATATATCTATTCGACAAGGCGAATTCTAACAGACTACGAGAAGATTTGAAAAAAAGAATTGCCAGAATACAAGACAATAACCCTGACAACCGATACAGAGAACAGCTAAAATTATTCCTTAAATATTTTGCGCGAAGGAATGAAGACGTACATCCAATCCAAACTTAAATGCGACAATAGAGAACAGAGATGGTGCAACGGAAAAATAAGATCGACATTAAGAAGGCAAATAAGGCTACAGTCAAATTTTAAAAAGAGCTTAAAAAGTGACGATATTGTTTATGTGAATACATCAAAACAGAAACTTAAAGAATGTCGCACTAAAACAGAAAGTATCATGCGCACAGCTCTACGCTCTTTTAAATCTAAAATACTAAGCAAATATCTGAAGGAAAATCCAAAGTCATTCTGGTCTTCATCTACATAATCTACATAATACCCCGCAAGCCGCCGCAAGGGCGTGTGGCGGATGGCGTTAGGTCACCACCCAAAAAAAGGAAAAAAGAAAAGCCGCATTCAAAATAACACACACATGCAAACCCAAATCCACAGTAGTGCATACATTCATGGAAACATCCTATCATTTTACACGCATGCAAACACACATCCACCTCCCTTCACTCCACAAACACGCAAGTACATATGCTTAATTATAACAAATTATTGTATCTTAGGATGCAGCAAGAAATTTATCCAAGAACGTGCAGGGTAGATTTTAATAAGTAGCAAGGCGAAATACCACCACCACAAGAACGTACGACATTAAACGATAATACGGTCTTATGTTACGGAAATACAAAGTAGACGTCCAAAAATAACAATTGAAGACGGAAAATGGAGTTATATAAAGTTATCACAGACGAAACAGTTATTACATTACAGAAACAAGTATTACAGTGAAAAAAGCAAACATTTTAAAGAAGTTTTTCAGAGCCTCTACAATAAAGACACAAACGCACCAAACGATCCTCCACACCCACCCGAAGAACACATGAGCGACATAACACTGACCAAGAATGGAATAGAACATCTACTACGTAGCATCAAACCAAACAAATCACCTGGTCCAGAAGAAATACCTGCTAGGAATATTAAAGGAATTGGCCGAAGACATTTCCCCGTTTTTAGAAATTGTTTTCCTTAATTCGATAGAAGATGGCTCAGTTCCTCGTGACTGGAAGCTAGTCCATACAACTCCTATTTATAAAGGCGGGGATAGGGATAAACCAACCTATTACCGACCCATTTCTCTGACATCGATCTCTTGTAAAATATTAGAACACATTATTGCCAGTAACATAACTATGTTTCTTGATAGTAGGATAATACTAAGCCACAACCAGCACGGATTTAGGAAGAGCAGATCTTGCGAAACACAATCAGGTCTTTTCATTCACGACATACTGAGATCGGGAGAAACACCACAAGTCGACGCAGTATTTCTAGATTTCAAAGAAGCCTTCAATAAAGTCCCACACAATAAATTGTTACACAAACGTAAATGCTTTGGCATCAATGAGAAAATTATTAATTGGATTAGAGACTACTTGTCAAATCGCAAACAAATAGTAGTCATCGATGGGTTGTGCTCAAAGGAAAGAGATGTAACTTCGGGCGTTCCCCAGGGAAGTGTAATAGGGCCTCTTCTATTCTTAATATGCATTAATGACTTAAGCGCACACGTTAGTATCAATCTCAGGTTATTTGCCGATGCCACAGTGGCGTGCAGGGAAATACGGAGCAAACTAGAAGGCGAGCTACTCTCTAGAGACTTAGACACAATCTCGGATTGGTGCAAGAAATGGGGATTGACGCTTAATATAGGTAAATGCGCAGTTTTGAAATTTTGGAACAAAGGAAGTGGCGAACAGGACATAAACTACGAAATAAGGGTTCAGTACTAACTACGGCCAAACAAGTAAAATATTTGGGGGTAGTTCTAACACCACGCCTTTCATGGGGAGCACATATCAGGACAATATGCGGATCCGCTCTAAAGAAACTGGGCTCCATTAAACGGGTTGTGGGGAAATGTAATGAGAAAGTTACAGAGAGGTGTTATTTCGCTCCAATTAAACCTCATATACCATAAGTATTTGGGATCCTTGGGAGAAAATTTGGCAAAAAGAATTAGATGAAGTCCAGAGAAAATCCGCCAGATTCGTGAAAAATATATATATGCCAAGAACATAAGTGTAACAAATCTCTTAGGGGATTTAGGCTGGGAGCCCCTTGAAATGCGAAGAGAACAAGCGAGACTTTGACTTTTAGAAAGATTCGGAACCAGCGAGTTTAACGATGACACAAAAGGAATAATAATGGCCCCAGACTACTTAGGTAGATCAGACCACAAAGATAAAATAAGGGAGATAGATTCCAATGAAGATAGATTCAAGTACGCATTATTCCCCAGAACAATCAGAAATCATAATAGTAAGAATCCGAAGTCCATTGAGAAATATCAAAAACATTTAAGTGGTAAGTCGGAACAAAATTAAAAATTCAAAGATATTAGGTTTAAATATAGGTGCATGTGAATGTTTTTTGGTAGTTTATGGGTTTGCATGTGTGTGAAAGGGTTGGGGCGAGAGGGTTCTCGCATGAATGTTTACCATGTTTGGTTTGTGGACTATAAATTTGTAAATTCTGCATGCGGTTTTTTTTCTTTGTAAATTACGGGTGGTTCCCTAACACCCCCCGCCACACGCCTTTGCGGCGGCCTGCGGGGTGTTGAGTAGATGTCACCCAAGTGCCTCTTCACTTGTTCCGAGTCACTCTCACACCACGGTCTTTATTGTTTACGACATGTCTCGTTTCGATCGCTCCGATTTCCGCACGGTTTCATCTACACATTCAGAACACACCACAAGGCCCCGCGATGTGTGGCAGGGGGTGTAAGGGCAGAAGGCATCCATACACAAATCTATATCTATGCATAACCGACCACGAGGTCGTGCGACTGGGGTGTGTGTGGAAAGGGTACCAACATGCAAAACATATAAAAAATGTAAATGGACACCCACAAAGCGAATATATAATCATGCAAAACCCATTTTAACTTAACATTTTAACAAACAGACAAAAAGCATACACCTACAAATGTACCAGATATCTAAGCTGCGTTTGTTTTTGTTTTCTATGAGTACAATCAAGAAAATAGATGTGCGTACACTTTCTCTCTCTCTCTCACACACACACGCGCCCAAACATCACCATGTGAACCATGCAATCATGGTTGTGTTTGTCTAAATAGTTAAATTTTGCATGTAGAGTAACATATGGGGGTTTTGGGACACCCCCTGCCACACACCCTAGTGGCGGCTTGCGAGGTATTGTGTAGATGTAGATAACGTGATGCCATAATAATTTCCTTCAGAAAATTCCGGTGTCCTTATTCTTTGTAAAAGTGTCCGAGTCTTACCTGCTGTTAATGTGCATTAGATTCAGACAGCGTTTTGTCATTGATTTGGATAGCATACTTGAACCAGGAGTAAGCGTTCATCCAACCTTATACCACGCATCTCTGGGCTTAAGCGCAGTCCAAAGCGAAGCAAGACGGCAGCACAGAGAGACTTGGAGAAATTTTGTTGCTCGCCACTTTTGGTTGTAAATACGGAAAATCCACACATTCGCGCTTGAATGAATGATCAACAATATGTGGGGAAACATCGATATGCATTGGTCATATTTGCCACCTGGTGCCTGTTTGGAGATGTACTGGGCCACTGGGACCTACGGCCTTTTCCAAGCCACGACTCCCCGTGTGCTCCACCGCCCGCCCCCATCCGCCCCTCCCTCCCGCTTCCCGCCCCCAGACATGCCTCCAGGCAGCACCTCATCGATGCGCGCGTATTTTTACCCCCAGGCCCCCTTGTTCCTCCAAACACCAGCTGCCACTTATTCCCAAAGGCCCCCCTGAAATATACCACGGCTGACGACACGTCATTTGTTCGATGTAACGCCATTTGGTATTCATCAGATAAGTAAAACGGTGAAAGCCCATGTCCGTAATGAACAGCTTCCAATCCCCGCCCGCTCCGCCACTGATTCTCAACTCTCTAGGTTGGGCATCACTCACGGAGCGAAAGGTTAAATCACAGATTTCAAATCTGTTGGAAAAAACTAAAAGCTGGTCTCCTCGGCAATGAGGTTGAAAATGCATTGTAGGCACCATCGTACTACGCACGGTAGGGGAGACTATGGCATTAAGATTAAAGAGTTCAAGCGGAGAACCTACAGGTTTGATGTAAAGAAACCCGCCATCATCAAACGATGGTGGTGAACGTAACATCTACATCTCCATCTACTCAATACCCCGCAAGCCGCCGCAAGGGCGTGTGGCGGGGGGTGTTAGGGAACCACCCGTAAATTAGAAAAAAACCGCATGCAGAAGCCACAAATTTATAGCCCACAAGCCAAACATGGTAAACATAAATGCAAGAACCCTCTCGCCCCAACCCTTTCACACACATGCAAACCCACAAACATACACATGCACGATCTTTGAATTTTTAATTTTGTTCCGACTTGTAACTTAAATGTTTTTATTATTTCTAAATGGACTTCGGATTCTTACTATTATGATTTCAGATTGTTCTGGGGAAGAACAAGTATTTGAATCTATCTGTATTGGAATCTATCTCCCTTATTTTATCTTTGTGGTCTGATCTACCTAAGTAATGTGGGGCCATTATAATTCCTTTTGTGTCATCGTTAAACTCGCTGGTTCTGAATCTCTCTAAAAGTCTAAGTCTCGCTTGTTCTCTTCGTATATCAAGGGTCTCCCAGCCTAAATCCCCTAAGAGACCTGTTACACTTGTGTTCTTGTCATATATATTTAACGAGAAATTTAAAGAGAGGTGTTATTTTGCTCTAGTTAGGTCACATTTGGAATATGCCGTAAGTATTTCGGATCCTCGGGAGGAAATGTTGCCAAAGGAACTAGATAAAGTCCACAGAAAATCTGTCAGATTCGTAAAATCTTGTTACGATAAGAGGACGGGTGTGACAAGCCTTTTTGGGGAATTAGGCTGAGACATCCCTGTCTTACTCCCCTACCTAGAGCACTGACCAATCCGACTCCCTTCCATCCGCCACACGCACCTGTTAACTATCATATGTACAGGTTTCCAATAAGCCCCCTAAATCTTTAGTCTACTTCAACCTTTTGTTACACAGTCACATATTCTACCAAATTTACTCTATTATACGTTTTATCGTAATCTACGATAAAACTATTGCATCGGGACTGACTGACCTCTGCTCCTTTGTTGCAGAGTACTCATCGCTACTAGGGCATCATGCGCACCTCTTCTCTTCCTGAACCCAAGTTGATCATCCCCTAAGAAACAAATATGTAACGAAATTCCCTGAGACCGTACAATTAGTGTGACAGAGAGGGAGGCAGAGGGGAATAGAATAATTGGTTGACAAAAATTTATGAAAGACTAATTCATTTTCTTAATTTTAATTCTTGAACATTTACCTCTCTCTCCCAAGGGCAGATTCTCTCTACTCTCAGGGAGTTTTGTTCTATGCAATAGCTTTTTTCTTATCCTCTCTCTGCCGGCTTGCACGCCCCGATAAAAGAGCGGGCGAATACTGACCGGAGGGTGTTGGGTTCAAATCGGGGTGCTTTCTCTCAAGTCACCCCCAACCTACTCATGTTCCACCGCACCAGAACTTTCAGAGGAACCACAGGTGGCTCACTGGAAAGAAACACTCCCTTTCCCTCTTCTCCCGTGACCAAGCGATCATCATAATCAGATTTAGTCCTTGGTGAGTCCACGGGATGATTCGTGTGGTTTGGTAGTTACAACTTCGTGGCGTTGCGAGTAGTTGTGATACGTATAGTTTAAGGTACTTCAAGGGCTTTGGTCAAGTATCACAGATAGCGTAACTAGGAGACACCCAAATCACATCGTGGCAACACAACGTCCTGGCTCCAGAACTGGTGTTGAATCATGAGACCTCGGTTAATTCAGGCGGCGGGCGCGTCTCCCACAAGACTAAATGGCTATCGGTATAATTTGCTATAAGCTACGAAATCATACGCAATCAACTTGAAATAATACAAATGGGGATAAATTAAAGTATTTTAGTTAAAGTAGAACCACATCAAAGAAGTCCACAGAGCAATTGAATGACTTGGCAACAGACTACAATTATTCGAATACCTCTTAAAGCCTTTCTTTCAAGGTAAAAGAATGGGGTTAAGAAGAATTTTCCAACCTACTACATTCGGGATACCATTTAAATCAAGAAACGATTGATCGGGTAATTTTGGTGATTTTCAAAAATCATTCCATGTTCGTCTCCATGCCATGGTTTACGTTGGACCCTCGGCCTAAATACCATGGCACTTTCAAACCCCGCCTAACTCAACACTACGACAATATAACGCCCCACGCAGTGACAAATCATTTGAAAACTCCGCATATATGTTCGTTCAAATTCCTAATTTCCATTCAGACACAAAGTATATTCCTCCTTTAACCAACAATTTAAGTTACCCTAATATTTGGTTTAGCATGCCTGGTGTTGAATCATCCGCTGCCACACACCCTAGCGATGATCTGTAGGCTACCATGTAGAAGCAGATGCAAACCCAACGTTGATTACACTCTCTCGGCTTCCAACATTCCGTTGTCACTCAATAGCCCTGCATTCCCTTCCTCGCCTCCGAAATTCCGCCAATGACCATCTCTCTTCCCTCACCGTGCCTCCCTCCTCTTCGCCCGCTTTACTTTGCGTCCATTTCACTTGTTCCATTCTCCCAAACTGCATCTGTAGGATTCGGAATGTTCTTGGCTGGATTTAAGTATGAAAACGTGAGAGGCAATAGCAAGAGTACCGCATTAAGTTATGAAATGAATAAATAAAGCAGGCTAAGGTCTATATCAGAATCAGGTGCAGAAGCAACATTATAACGAAATTGGACGATCTAAAGAATTCAGTTATTTGGGAAGTAGAGATATCACAACGTAAATAGCCATTTGTTTAAGTTTGCGGAGGAACGTCATTAAAAGGTGCATTTTTATATGAGTCAAATCGGTTGAATCGCAAAACCAAGACCGGAATTCGAAAACAGTTCATCACAACATTTAACTCTAGTCGCCATATTCACAAAAGGAATTTAGTCATTAAATGTTAAAGCAACAGAAAAATTGAGGAGTTTGTTTTTTTTGCGGGAATAATAACGAAAAGAAAATGGCAGGAAAATAGCTAACGAATAATTTCCTCGATGAGTAGGGAAGGGAAGCAGTCTGATGAAAACAAAAGAAAAATAGTGTAAATAATATCGCAAACTTTTTTGGCGCGTATAATTCCACAAAGAGTTTTCGAAAGAACCGAGAACGAAGACTACTTAGTACGGAGGATCCCGGATGAGATTCATGAAGTGTAAAGGATGCCAGTTATGAGGGAGATGGCCGATATGATAGATACCAAGGGTCCGGCCGACGGAAGGAGAAGACTAAACTCACGATTAACGACTGTTGATGATGGCGGCACGTGCGCTATTCGCGGCTAAATCATTTAAACACAAACAATGGCACACATTTTGACAAAAATGTAGATGACGCTGAAGTATTCCGCGACCAATGCGAAACACCCTCAATCCCTTCCTCCATTTCCCTCCACCACGGGGAAGTTTCTCGCAGTCCTCCCTCTCGGTAATGAGGATGGATGTATGACGCCTCATGCGGAAACTTCGACTCCTCTCCTCCACCCCCTTCCATGCCCCTGATATCCCTCCCCCACCCACCCACTGCATGGAATGCGTCGGAAAAAGTCTCCGTTCCTGAGATGTGTTTCCGGAGTGCCTCGCGCGATCGGTTGGAGGCGCTGCGATCCCGCCCTCGCGGAGGTGTTTGTTGACCCAACAAATATTTCGGGGTGGGGCGAGGGTGGGGGTAGGGGGAGGAGGGATTTGAGGGAGGTGGGGTGAGGGGGTGGGGTTGAGGGGGTAGGCGTTGACTAGGATACCGCTCCTTCCGGTGCGAGGCCTTCAACCCCCTCTCTGCCCCCTCCCCGCCCCCGCGCAGACACACAAACAGCGAGTGGGAGGGAGATTGGGAATAGGGGGTTGGAACGGGGGGCAGAATAGTGAGTTGAGACGGGACGGGGGTGCAGTGTTTTCTCAGGTGGCCGCTCCTCGCTCTTTCTTGGGGGATTTTCCTTCGGCCAGTGGGAGGGGGGGGTTAGAGAAGTGGGGCTGTGACTCCTGCCCTCCCATCCGCATCAACCCCTCTCTCCTCCCCCCCACCCCCAAGAGAAGTTTATTTTGCCTGCCTTCCTCCTCCACCCCCGCTCCTTGCCCTCGTACCAAACGGAACCAACTCGTCACTCCAGGGGCCGCCGAAACTCCGAACAGGGGGCTCGCTGGTCGTCGAGAGCGATTCCTCTGAAACAGGGCCCTCACTCTCACGGGAAATTCTTCGATTCCGTGGTTCGTGTGTCATTCCATCAGTCGAGTCCAGTCGATGGACGGCCGATCCGCTGACGGATATATCGGATGGAAGAAATGGGTCCGATTGAGTGGCTGTGTCCACCCCGCCCCTGGCCCCACATTCCATCGTTCGCTGACCGCACGCGTAAATGTGTCAGGCGACTCCCAGGTGGGCGGCGTGTTTTGAAATTTGATATGTTGGCTGGTGTTTGTCTCTTAAACCGTTCGAAATAATCGAAGAATCCGGAAAAATGGACAGATAAGGAAAGCAGAAATGATACTCAGTATTCCCAATCTAAAGTGAATGAGAAATGCCAGACGGAGCGTTCAATTTGCATGGTTTAAAATAAGAGTCAATAAGCCGACAACTCCGAGACTGAGGATGAACTAGGTTTGAAATACGAGATAATATTTATGCAGTGAACAATTTCACTTAATGATGATCTATGAGTTGTAATAATTTATTTTAAACGCCACCGCTTGTGCTGTATCTATCGCATTGCCAATCATTTGGAACCAAAACGAACGCATTGCCGTTTGTTTCATCCATGCATACGTGTTCATAAACGCATTGAACATGAGCGACAGCTTCAAAATGCAATCCAAAATGCTTGAGATTGCGGCCACGTGAATACTCTATATTTCTTGCTTTCGCACAACCACCAGTTCGTTTTCAAATTGAGAATTTAAAAAAAGACAGTTTTCTCAATAAATATGACGCTAACGTTTGAAATCAAGCGGGAGAGGATAGAACAGAGCATATGGAAAACTTGGCTTAATCGAGAAGTCTTTCAAACGAAAATGGAACAAGTGGTGAGGACTTCAGGAGAACGAATTTGTGCGTCAACTGGATAACAATCCACAAAGAAGAGGGAGAAAAGGGATTTAGGGAAAAGCACAAGGAAACGATTCGTGAAACCTTTGACTTGGAGCGTATGTTCCAGCAGCGCGGTCCTCGTGGAGAGTGGAATAGCGCAGAGAGAAGTATTGTGAGTGGATAAAGTGGGCGGGTAAAGAAGAAAGTCAAATGTAACGAAAGATATGGAGTGTGAGGCGTGAGGGTAAAATGGAAAAAACAGCTGAAAAGGATTCGAAGGAGGCAGGACAAGAGCATGCGGAAGACATTGAAATGCAATGGGATGTCGCGGGCAGAATACTGGGTAAGTGAGCCGGAGGAAAAATTAGGCATTTAGAACTGCGGTAGAGATTAGGAGTAGTAAGGGTGAGATAAGGAGTGTGGGCATCTAAAGATTAATTCAGCATACTCGTAATGTAGGATTTTTGGGTGTATCCAATCGAAATACGTGGGAGTATCGCTTTTAAATAATTATTACTATGAAATAACCGAGATATCTGGATAAAATTTATTTTGCATACTTTTTCAGGCTTATATATGTAATTTTGTAAATAACAGCAATTTATGTTGATTTGCATTGTTTCAAGAAGCCGTAAATTTACGGCGTCATTAAGTTCCTTCATTTGAAAGGTTACAGTGGTCGGCAGATCCACGATGGAACGATGGCTTTTCATGGAAATAATATCCCGTCATGTGACACAGTTGTGATATCGCAAAGAAATTTTCAAACTGGTCACATGTCCCTCTCAGAAGATCCAAGAAGTGACCACGGACGATGCTGGTACAATGAAGAAAGTGGAGGATTTTACCCTATTAGACCCAAAGGGTAACCATCAAAATGATCATGAGTGACACTAATCTTAGTTATACTGAGTTATTGTATAGTAAAATCATTCATAAAGAACTTCACATGTTAAAGGTGTCAGTAAGCTGGATTCCACGTCTACTGACTCCTTTTCAGAAGCAAACATGGCGCAACCGCCAATCAGAGCGATGTGTCTTTGAAATATTGTCCCTTCCTCCCTATTCTTCCGATCTCACCCCAACCGACTTTTTCTTATTCCCAGAACTAAAAAAAAACATTATGGAGTAGGATATTTGGCAGCATAAATGACGTCATTTAAGGGGTGGAAAAATAGTTTTCGACGGAAATTCTGAGTTCTACGATGACGGTCTTCGATATGAGAAGAAACGCGGGAAGATAAAGTATGTATATGCATCTGGATGGTGACCAAGTAGAGAAGCATTAAGAATAACGTATAAAAATCAATTTTCTATCTCGATTATTTTTAGTAATAATCAAAAGTTTACGATGCCCCCTCGTATCGAAGCTCCATCTACGATCGGTAGGCTGCTCTAATAATAGTCATCTCCGATCAGGAGTATTTCTCCTTCACCAAAGATTAAGATAGGAAGACGGCAGACGAGGTCTTCATTGCCTCCACTGGACAGTATTAGACCAATAATTAGTGCCGGCAATCACGCAATGGAACAAATCGAAGTTGCTTCAACCTCGAGCAATCTCACACTAATAGCCAGGTAAAAATAATGCCACAAAGAATATTCGTCAAAGCTAAAATGTCACAAGACCGGCCGTATCGATGCGCGGCGTTAACCGCTCCGAAACTGCCAACCCATTGATCACATTGCAGTTCACAACGATACATGACGACCGATGCTCGCAGTCAATGTTCAAATTTCACCTCTTGGATGTCGTTGAACTGATTCATAAGGACATATCAGCGTTAAATTTTAGAGTATGATCTGTATGGAGAACATTCACATACTCATCGGAGTGCCTGACATTCGAACTCGCCCAAATACTTACTGCTTGGGAAAACATCAGTACCTACTTCAGGTCCGAAAAATTGAAGCTAACTCTTGAAAATCACTCCAAGAGTCTGTGTGTCCAAGATACGACGATACGATATTTCTATTCCATTCCGAAAATGTTTCAAATTACCCTCGCATATAAACGTATAATGCTCTCAATGAAAGATCATTGTCCTCACAAAGCCCTAAAAAATTTCCAATCCGTGCGTCTAATTTATAGCTCAGTGAGACGTCCTGCGACGGGAAATTGTAAAAATGTCTCTCTGTACTTCTCCTAAAGAGCGGCTTAGAATTCCTTTGGCGGACAATTGGAGAGAAAAACCAAAGCATACATCCATTTTCCATCAAGCACACTCTAGGTAGGTATCCTTAAAGGTCATTGTTGCTGAAATAGAACGATCCTTGGGAGCAAACCCAAATACGGAACCATGCCGAAAAGGACGTCCCCGTGCAAGGTTCCCGCCGCCGTTGGTGTCTCGGTCCGAGCGTGAGAGAAGAGCGATTCCTCCCGTGCCGGACCGAGTGCCCTCCCCCACGTCCGAGAGCGACGGAAGCCCATCCTCTGAATATCGAGTGGCTCGCTCCCCTTAAACGGGATGACTCCGCAGCTGTGGAGAAGGAACGCATCCAGGAATCCACCGAGGATCCATTCCTTTCCCGCGGCGGCGAGATCCCCTCTCCCGCACGAAGCACAGGTGCGCGCACAGGGGGGGGGGGGAGGGTGCACGGGCCAAAATCCCGAGAGGCCTCCAGGGACGGCGGAGGGAACCGCCGAGAGAGAGACGACGCCGCCGGCCTTCTTTCGTCGAAGCGAAAAACTCATCCGATTGGGATGTGGTTCGATCCCGCGAGCCGCAGCTAAGACGAATGCCACTTGGCAGTTGCGTCACACAAAAGAAACTGCGCGGCGGATGCCCAGCTCGGCTCTCGCTTGTTGCCCAAAATGTCATCTAATCGCCCGGTTACGACTGCTATGGCATTGTGCCATCGCTACGCGAGAGGAAAACATGACATTGCCAGGAGCAGTAAACTTTCATCGGAAACGGACGACGATTGCTAGGCTGTGACATGGAAACAGAATCGTAACCTGGGAAATTGGTATTCAACATGTAACCAAATGAGCCAAAGGAGGGGAGGCGGCCAAAATATAAACGCTGGTACATTTCCGTTTACCATTTCCAAAATTTATGAAAGAAAAAAACTTGGCTTTACCTCATAGTGTGTGGAAAATGTGTGTGAAAGTGTGTTTTTGTGTGAAAACTCTATGTGGAAAACTTCTTCCATCATCATGAAGGATTTCCACCATGTTACGCCTGAAACTGTATTATTTATTTCCAAAATTATCATTATGGTAGTATTAATTTGCTATTCATAGCGCACATGGTATCAATTCTCAATATCAACAATGCTTCCCGATTAGCAAATGGAATGAAAAGCATTCTATCACCCGTCAACGACATATATGAAAGTAATTTTCAAATATTTCAGACTAAACATTTCTTTTGAAATCATAGATGCTTATAGCTTCAAAGACTTGATGGCTTCTGGCTCAGCTTTGTCAAAGTTCACGATCATGGAATGAAGAACAGAATTTATTTTTCCAATGTTCTTTATTTAGGTAATACTAGTTTCAACGCTTAGGCGTCAGCATTGGGTACCTTCAAAGACTCAAATGAAGGAATCGGTGAATTAAGTGACTCGGAATGGAAGGCGGCAAGGTCAATTCGCTTGCACCTGCCACCAAGGCCACGAGTATTCATATTGATCCCCAGCAACACGCTTATGCTTCCGAATTAATAGCTATAGTCCTGCAATTCTTTAAAGCAAAGAAGATTCGTCGCGGCGTGATTCAGAGAATATAATTTCTATACCGTACCAACAAGGCCAAGGTTAGGCCTCATTTGGAATATGCCGCAACTATTGGGGATCCTAGAGAGAATGTTTGGCTGAAAGAATTTTGCCAAATTTTCTCCCAAGGATCCCAAATACTTATGGCATATGAGGTTTAATTGGAGCGAAATAACACCTCTCTTTAACTTTCTCATTGCATTTCCCCACCACCCGTTTAATGAAGCCGAATTATTTTTAAAGCAGATCCGCATATTGTCCTTATGTATGTTCCCCATGAAAGGCGTGGTGTTAGAACTACCCCAAATACTTAAGTTGATTGCCGTACTTAGCGCGGAACCCTCTTTTATAGTTTATATCCTGTTCAACATTTCCTTTGTTCATTTCAAAAACGCGCATTTGTCAATATTAAGCATTAATCCCCATTCCTTGTGCCAATCCGGGATTGTGTCTAAGTCTCTAGAGAGTAGCTCGCGATCTAGTTGGCTCCTCATTTACCTGGGTACCACCTGTATATCCATGCACTCATTCCAACGAATCTTAAATATATCCTATATTTAAACGAGTGATCTATGATTTCCAATGTTTCCGTATCATTAATACCATATTTATTTTTCAATGGTCGCGTGACGTGAGAGATAAAGTAAGGATGGCAGCAATGGAAATGCAATGATGCAGAGTAATTATGAATATAAATGATTCATGATGACAAAATGAATTGATACAGTGACAAATTAGGATATACCTCGGAGATTTGCTGAAGAGAGACGATCTGGAAGGTAATTTGAAATAATAAAATGGAAATTAATTGGACACAACCTGAGACGTGACCAAGTACTGGAGACCATTATTGAAGAAACCATAGAGGGGATGAATTACGGAGGGAGGCCAAGGATGAATTATGAGAAGCAGGTGGTGGATAACACCAGCGAGAAGGAAGGAAAGGATTGGCAAATAAGAGGATGCAAGTTGGATAGCTGCAACAAAACAGTATCCGGTTCGAAAGCCCTTTATGATGGTCATGAACATAAATATGAGTTAACGCAATGGGCCATCAAGGAGTTCTATCGCCAAAAGTGTTATATTCCTACGCACCAGTAATGAATATTTGGCCTAGGTACCACCAGCAAATTGCACCCTATGAGGATTTTGGCTACGGAGAGAAATGTAGGAATTGGAAACAAAGTAATAAAGGAAGTGCAGGAAAAGTAACGAGTATCTTATTTTAATTACCTCAGGAGGGAGTAATCTTCGACCCATGCTGCGAGTCCCATTTGTAGACAAAGAGTCTTCGACCACTGACGATGGTCACGAAATGACCAACACATGCAAGTCATTTGTCTTTCCAAATGCGATTCTATGGTTACCATTGGTGATATAGTCTATATACACAGATAAAAATTTGTTTTTGGATAATTTAAATAAATGTTTCACTGGGGTATACAAGTAAAATAATTTTACACATTCCCAAAACCCATTCAAATGCGAAGTCCCGCCATACGGCGCACAAATATTCATTCAAACATACAAATAGGTATAAGGAAAGGGGATAGGAAAACACATAAAAGGCGAACACAGGACATGTGGGGAAGGCGGTTTTTTGAGCAGATCACGAATGTAAAAATATTTCCTTAGCCGGGATTTGAACACCAGATCTTTATATATAAAAATAATATTTGTATATATATATATATATATATATATATATATATATATATATTCATTCAAACAGAAATAGGTATAAGGAAAGGGGATAGGAAAACACATAAAAGGCGAACACAGGACATGTGGGGAAGGCGGTTTTTGTTTTCCTATCCCCTTTCCTTATACCTATTTCTGTTTGAATGAATATTTGTGCGCCGCATGGCGGGATTTTCAAGTTTGAATATATATATATACATATATATATATATACATATATATATATATACATATATATTTATCTTTTTATAAATAAATAAATATATATATATATACAAATATGGACTGGGGGGTGCCCTTCTCGGATTCCCCGGCGGCCGTCTGGGAGGAAGGGCTGGAGATGTCGTCGGGTGTAGCACGCCCGCCCCGCCCGGTATCTCCCTCCCCCCCTCTACGCCCCCTAAAGGAAGAGATAAGGAGGAAGAAGAAGTTGGACGCGACTAACCGGTTGCAGCAGCGGCATCCGCGGAATCACAATCGCTCACCCGGGAGATGGGGAGGAAGAAGGGCGTGCACCCCTCTTCTGCCCCCCCCCCTCTCTCTTTCCCTGTCGCAAGGGCGAGGCGGGGTCTTCCCTTCCCTCTCCACTCTCCCCCGCTTTCTTTCGCCTCCCTCCCGGAGGCCCGGCATTCTTCCCAAGACTCATCCCGATTAAAAAACTCAGCCAATGTTACGCGCACCCACACTCATACGAATGAGCCGTGCAAATAGCCTCACCGTCATAAATGCTTAACACTCTAGATCAGCGGTGTATGTTTCACTCGGAGCTTTTGTTCTTGATGCGAATCTATAAGATCCTTTTGCGATTCGGTCGGCAAAAGGACTCGCGGGAAACATATGGTTATTACAGAGTCGCTAATGCCGAGGTACACATGGATTTGATGAATACTTAATTCTGCGTTGCCTCAAAAATGTGAAAAGATTGAAAGAAACGAATAACTTAATGTTCAAGCATTTGATATATTTACAAATAATGCACATGCATTTAGTCTTAGATATTCTCGAGAAAAGTGCCTAGGAGCCAGGAATACTGTAGGAGGTGCTCGGAAAAAAATTAAAATGCTTGGAGGTTGTTCTTAGTACTGTATGTAGCAAATGGCAGTCACATCGAAAGTTGGGGAATTCGGGAGTTTCTTCTAAAGAGTCGAAATTCGATGGAGTATTCCAGTTAATCAACAATAAGGAGAACTTTCAACTTTGCTCATCGAACTCGAATTTCATCTCAAACTCATATTTTTTTCTCATTGTTCATTTTCCCTCTCCGGTTTTCTTTGCTGATCAGTTTCCGATCGTTTGGATGGGTATCCAGGGTCAGACGGTCAGAGGAGAAAGGGCACAACGGAGACTAACAGGTATTGCGACCGAGGCTCATAGGTGTGAGCTACGTGAACAGCCACCGAGAGGACAGAAATTTAACATTATTTCAGAAAACTGTTTGTTGCTTGCGTTCGGAGGACTTCGCAGTTTAAGGATTCGATAACGTGAAATCGATATGAAATAGATGGTCCAATATAGTCGGAAATATTGTAAAATAGCCTGTTATTTGGCACCAAAGCTACTTTGGTTCAAAATGCAACCAACAGCTTAGATGTAAGGATTTTAGATAACTTAGGAAAAAATGAAATATGAATACGTTTTTATTCCATACAACTGGCATTTGTATTATTATCTTTATTTTAAATTATAAATAATTTTCATTAAAATATTTTCAAATAACAACAAATTTAATAAATTTAAATTGATTTTACTAGAAGATGCATTTAAAAATAATTACGACTTGTATTCCATGAAGAAATTTGTGCTATAAGTGATTGAATTTAAATACTTGCGAAGTACATGTTTCAATCGTAATGTAAATAGTCAGCCTAAATCCTTTTAAACTATGAAATTTTAGATGTTATCATCTCACTTTGCGGTAGGGAGAAAATTACTAAATGAAGTGGAATGAATTTTTTTATTATAATGTGCGTATTTATGGATGTAATGGTTGTTTTGGTGGCCCTAGTTGACCTTCTGATCGAATGAGAGTCAAATATCCGATATTCCTTGAGGCATGATGAATTTATTGACCGTTTTATTTTGAATACAATCGAAAATAATAGTTTTTTGATAAGGTTTTTGAAAATTCATTATTTATTACAGTTTCAGGAATGTTAACTTTCGTAGAATAGATTCACATACGAGTATCGCGTATGTCCGATACACCAGGTATAAAAGATAATTTGTATGCAGGTATGTTGGAGGCTCAGTAGATTAGTGCTTCGTCATTTGAATTTATTAGAGTAAGCGAAAGAGATATAATCAAACGACTGATGCTAAAATTGGAATCAATAGGAAGGTCCAGTGCCTAAAATACCTCCTCTGACTCAGGGTTTTAAGAGCGTTATTTGATGCGGCGTGTGATTGTCCCTTTTTAATAACGTGCCAATGAGGTAAACACCTCAACCATGGGCTGTTTTGCATCAGCCATTCTACTAGTCGTCAGTACTTAAAGACTTTAATTTCAGGAATGTCACGCAATTGAGTATCGTGTCTATTTTGCCTGCACTCCCTTAGGCATGAAAGGATCCGAGGTGCCCTCCACCCTCACCTATCTCAACCTTAATGATGACGAATTACGTTTATTTAATCTTATACTGTGTCTGGTGCTGTTTTGATATAGCTCAGGTCAACATCATAAGGTATGGTCGTACCCTCTAAGAAGTCCAGTTAAGAATTTTAAAATCTCTGGGAAGCTGATCCACCAGAAACAAAATCGCCACGTCGATAATTGGCTCTTTTTTTGCGACAGATAAATTTTTAAAAATAGAAGTGGCGGCAAGAACCTCTTATGTTTTGCTCTCTTTGCTCAGACGCTCTCTCAATTGACGGCACTTGACTTCGCGAGACACTTTGTATGCACATATGAATATCTCCAAGTCTCAAACCAGTTTGTTTTTTCTCCACGGCCCTTCCTTCCACACCTACGGCGCAGCATGCCTGTCCGACGAGCCAATTAACATTAATTAGTGAGTCGATGGCATATTCATATCACGGACATCATCATCATCATTTATCCTCAGACTTGTTCCATGCAAATCTTCGCTTGGTACTCTCCCATCTTAACACTATTTCTATACGGTTTCATTCCTATCTCACATTCAGCGAGGGGGCACTTATGATTAAATTTCCGCGCAGGGCACAAAAAGTGAAGTAAACATGTCGCAAAAAGTTATACGTTACTAAATGAAACTGCAGCAGGCGTGAAACTGGTTGTGAAGGGATTTATGGATAGTTCACTGACCTATTTGAGGAAAGACAGTAAGGGTCAAAATGGCGGGGCGCGAAACAGTCTCGAGCAGTGACAAACGAGCGCGCGATTAGAAGTGGATAACCTGATAATCTCTTCCTGTCTTCGCGCTTGCAGTGGGCCTCCCCTCCGCCCCCCTTTTAACGCGAAGGCCGCAGGCGAGAGTCTCCCTCTCGGTGGGAGTCTTTCATGTTTGAGGGAATGAAAAATGGCTCTGCCTTTCCGCATTACATTTCATTTACCTCGAAGTCCACTGCGAAAGCGACACCACCGTCCTTCTCAAACGTTCCACTTTGAAGATTTTTCATGTATTTATGAAGTGAAAAATTATGCCGCATTACATTTCATTTGACACTCATTTAATGTAACAGCGCAGGCGCATTGGACCGCAAAGTAATAATAAGAAACATTCCCCATCAGAGACAGGCAATAGCATAAAACATTATTCTGCATTTTCGAATTAGATCTTAGTTGCAGCGCCTATGACTTCGTTTCCGCCAATGGCCATCCATCGGGTTTTGTCGTAAAATATTCAGCATTCAGCTCAAATCCTCCCTCCGCCCACTCCTCCGGGTCTGCTTTTCTTCGACTATTCCCTGAAGCAGACTCCTCGGACCTTTGCAAATGCCGATATGATTTTATCGCTTCATCCTTTTAGTGCTTTCGGCAGGCTTCTTTCTTCATTTCGCAGAAATTCGCTGCAAACCGCGCGTCTTTCCTAGAATGGAACAGCAAATGGATGCCGAACCGAGTGGATTCAAGGTAACGAAAATATTATTTATGGCCTGCCACGTTAGTTAATTTTCAGAAGCAGTTGATCTTTCGTATGCTTGGTCATGATTTACATATATTTTTACGCGAGGTATTCCGATGACTCGCAATTAATATTGTAATAGTGATATTTTCCATATTAACATATGGGTATAAAACATTATTTATCGATCAAATAAATTACTAGCCGTGCAAGAAAATCTTTTCAAAAATGTATCTCGGCTGTTTTGTAAGATAGGGGCTGATTTTATGAATATTTGTGTTGATTAATCGAATGTTTTCTCATTGTCTAGTCGATGCTAAACTCTACCTCAGTATTTACCAACACATGTGTACGTTATTACTGCAGGAAGAATTCTGACAAGAGTAGGTGTTGGATGATTCCTGACAAACATAGCACTACTTTGTAAAATGTAAAGGACATAAGTACGAGGGTAGACTGAAAACTAATGCACACATTCTTGAAGACCACAAACAAAATTACCCTCAGAAGCACTCCTGGGGGCATGTTGAAGAAACATTCACCTTCAACACGCACACGCTTCTTTGAGGTCTTGACATTCATCCAGTGTATGTTGAGAAGCGGAAGTATGGAGACGTGTTCTAGTGCTATGCCAACGCGTGTTAAACAGCGTGCTGTTATCAAATTTTTAACTGCTGATAAGGTGACTCCTACAGAGATTCATCGTTGGTTAAAGGCTGTTTATGGTGACGATGCTATTGATAGGTCTACTGTAAATCGATGGGTAGTAAAACTTCGTGGTTGAGAGCCTGGAAAAGCCAAAAAATTATTGATGAAACACGCAGCGGATGTTCGATCACTGCCACAGACGAAAACATCGCAAACGTCAAATATTTGATTCAAATTGACCGGCGAATCACTCAAAAGCGGATCGAAAACCCCCCAGTTTGTTGACAAACCAAAGCCTGGTCATCAGCAAACCTAACTGATTTTACAAACTCCCCTCCGACATTCACTCTCATCTCCAGTTCTTTCCATGCCACTTTGACCATCTCCTCCACATACGAGTATACCTTGAACAGTACTCTAGCATGAGTGACTGCGGAAAATTTTAATTTAATGCTATTATATTAGTTTAATGTGAACTCTTTACGCAATTCATGGATGAAACATGTTCGGTAAATTTACATTATCACATTGGGGAACAGGAAAAATCATATGGATCTAAGTTACTCGGAGATGAGGAACACGGTTCACTTTGTTTTTCGCAAGATTTTTCTGATTTCGTGGAACCCGCCGCTCATAAAAATTCGCAAATTTTCCTTCGCCAGGATATGGAAGCCACCCGATGAATATTGCCATTTTACCAACACTACTATATACGTGCTCATTTACTACGCTAATTATAGTCTTGTTGATGTTTGTATGTTTGTGTCCTTGCATGTTGCTTTTATACGTCACTAAAATTGACAATCCTGTTTTATGTGCACTTTTTACCAAATAAATAAATAAATATGAACTGTTTAAAAATGGCGAGTGATAATTTCATGGTAAGTATAGAGATGAAAGACGTTTGCGGCAACATTCCATAGAACGACAGTTAAGATTCTAATTCTGCTTTGCTTGACAATATCATCAATTGGCTCGATCACAGTCGATATGAACGAATGTCAATAGCTATCGATATACCCAATAATTACCGTTGTGCTGACAGATCACCGCCTCCTGACTACCTATTTTGTATCTCAGATAGACATTGCGAAAAGAATATCGCACAGTCCTACTCGAGTGCATTGCACCGCATGAGAGAGAGAGATAGACCGTGGCCTTGCGCACCGCGGGGTCAACACCTCTCCAAGTCCGAGCCCCTCCCGCCCCCGCCGGCCTTCCCTCGCCCATCCCTCGCCTTCGTAGCTTCCCCCACCGTCGCGAATGTCGCGTTCACTCTCGGAAATTGCCGAATGCCCATTAAAGGTGAATGTTGATTAATGCCGAAGAGTGAGACAGAATACCAATGTCAAATGTGAAATACATTTCGATTTCTCCAACAGATCGAATAAATATAGCCACGACTGATCGATGCCTAATAAACATGCACTTTTACTATTACCTCTTCCACCAGCTTCCATCTGCCCCCTCTTCTCTTGCTAACTTGCACCCACATCCCAAGGTATTTAACAGAAATGGCCCTGCCAACTGCTGAAGCGCCTTGTTGGTTCTTATTGTTTTCCAGGTCCACGTAAGCCTTGACACCAAGCTCTGACCGTCATCTTGGGAACATGGATCCGCAATGGCATGGGCGCTATTATCGAGCATTCACCCAAACTCCCACTCGAAGGTCCCGTGGATGTCTTCTGGCCTTAACTGACAGTAGTGGGGTTGGCTTGCTGCGGTTGTCGCCGAATAACATTCTCCTCAAAATACACTCTCTAAAAAGTAAATGATTTTTGTTTAACTTACGAGATGGTAATGGAGAATGAGTAATGCCACAATACCTATTAATAGGTTCGATCATATCGATCAAATGGCAGAAAAGAGATCAAAAGGACGATCAAGATGCGTCGAGATCTTCGCTCTATTTACATGTCTCCCTCGCACAATGTCACCTCATTGATTTTAACCAAATGAGTAACATATGTATAGGATTTTTTATTTCCAATTGTAGAATCAGGTCGCGATAACTTTTGCATTCAATGGGTGCAGCTGATACTTGTTCCTTTCCCTGGATCCGTCCATAATCGACGTGATATAAATTGTGAAACACCACAATTGCATTAGGAGCAATCATACCAGTTATGTCTCTTGCTTCCCGGTAATGCACTGCGGAGCATCATATTACGAACTCTCATTCAGAGAGTTATCGATTACTAATGGCGCATTCATTAATGAGCTATAAATAAGGGAATCAAATACAAAAAACGATAAAACTTAAGAAGTATTTGATAAAAAAATATGGAATTATTTTGCGATTTATACGTTATGCTACCAACACAAACTAAACCAAACGACTACCAATGGCAAATACCAAGAGTAGAAGAACAAATCCAGAGCTTTCAGCGATACATTCTACATTAATACCCTGGGAGCCACCAAAAAGGTGTGTGGCAAGGGGTGCAGCATCAGGAGGAAAGGGTAAGAGATGAGGGGGTTGGAATATTTCAACATATATAACACGCGCGGTCCCTAATTTTTAGGTTAATACTTATTGTGTCGAACTTACTCCTGGGGGATTTGCAAGCATTCTCGTCTCTTATCGTTCTTGGAAAAAATTACATTGTTCGTATTATGTTCTTGGTGTCATCGGAAAAGTACCCATCTTTAAATGTTTTTAATAAGTTTAATCTATATTGTACACTGTATGTTTAAGAGAATCCAAGCCTAAATTGTCTAGCAAAGTAGTTATGCTGCTGCGTTGGTCATAGCAATGTTTGACAAATCCAGCCCACCTCCGCTGGACTCGATCTAATTCCGAAATCAAATTTATATTTTGAGAATATATGTGGCCATATACTGGCAGCATACTCTAGGTGGGGCCTGACTAAAGCAAGGAAACATCGTTCTTTCACTTTTTCGTCGCATTTACCTAGCGCTCTTTTAATAAATCCCAATATTTTATTAGCACGACCGCATATTTCTCGTATGTGTTTTCCCCAGGACAGATCGTGAGTAACTGTTACACCCAAGTATTTAAAGGAATCCACCCTCGCGATTTTGGTTTGTTTCACTTTGTAACTAAATGGGAGGAAATTAATCTTTTCCCAAAAATGTATTACTACGCATTTTTTCAAATTTGAATTAGTTGACCCATTGGCGCTTTTCGCTATGAGATGCTTTAAATACCGACGCCCGGTTTTCTCCAACCTTCTTCCTCCCTTCCCTGAACATTCAACTACCACCAAAACACGCACCGTTCCCTGATGGTATAAATAGACTCGGATATCTGTCGCCTGCCCTAATAACTACCATTACTACTAGCAAGTAGTATGATAAATATTGTAATTGTAACTAACTGTACTTTCAAATGTGGTTTCATCTTAAAAAATTATTTTTGTTTTCAAAAGAGATTGAGGACTTCAACGCAGGGAACTTCGAAGGAATGTCGAGACTGTCAACTAATAATAGAATAACTCAGATCCAATAATAGAATCCATTAATAGATCTTTGATCAATTCCACGGACTGATGAACCATAATAGTCTCACTATTCCTCGTGGGTTGCTTATAACCCAGAAGTCTATTCCATGGTTCATGCTGACAGCAGGTGCTCCGCTGAAGTCACTGATTCGGATGGATTATGCTAACGGAATGAAAATACAACATGTAATCAGCAAATTTTATTCATTTCACGGCCATTAATTTGAGGGGCCGTTCAGGAATGGCGCCCTCATTTTGAGGCCACTTTTCCCTCCCCCCCGTCCCCCCGCCCCCCTTCCGACTCTCCATTGTCCGAATTGGTCCATTTACACAAAGCCCTCACCTTAAAAGGACTCCAAAACGTCCACGCCCCGAAAATCCGTAAGGTTCGATAAAATTTGCTATTTTTATGATAAATGTCTTTCCAAGGCGTGTTCATTTTTTCTAATCACTTTCAGTAACGAATAGCTGGGTCATAATTTTAAGGTAAAACTGATTCAGTGAGAGTCAGGAACATTTTTCGTGCTTTGGACTAATGAAATTTCATGATTGGAACGGTTCTAAACGTCTAAATGCTGCTTAAGCACAACAGGAAAATCACCGCAATAAAAGGTTACTGAAGGAAACTTTTCCAACAGATTCAGGCGAGATGCAGTGGAAGTTCGTCATTATGAGAAAACATTTTAATTACAGCCATTCTTATTTCTAAAGCAATTAGCATAATCAGACATTTTTTTTATTACTTGGGTTGATTATAAACTCATCTCGCAAGGCAGATATATTAACATTGAATTGATTGCAAAGTGAATAAAACGTCATTCATCAATATCAGTATTTCAATCCTAGGATTGGTTTACTGCAGCCCTCCATTTTACTCTATTTAATACCAATTTCCTCAATCCCTGATATCTTCGCTGTTTTACGTCTCTCTGGATTTGTCCTACATACATGTCTCTTGGTCTTCCTCGTGGAATCTTCCCTTCTTATTTTTCTTCTATTACATTCCTAACTTTTTAAAGTGTGTCCAATCCATCTGTTCCCTATTTGCCGTAGAGTTCTCCATATGGTCCTATTCTCTTCCGCTCTTGTATACACTTCCTCGTTCCTTACTTTGACTGTCCATTTAATCTTCAGCATTCTCCTCTAGCACCATGTTTCAAAGGCTTCTATTCTTCGCTGGTCCACCTTTCCAATGTTCCAAGTCTCGGAACCATAGAGCGCCTTGCCCCACACGAAAGTCTTGGCGAATTACTTTCTTGTTTCCAGCCATAGGTCTTTGAACATATTAATTGCCTCTTCTTCATGACTGCATTCTTAGCTTGGGCTATTCTTCGCTTGATGTCGATCGAACTTCTTCCATCCCATGTTATGCTGCTGCCCAGGTAGATGATGGATCCCACTTTCTCTAGTTTCACCCCTCGAATTGTCATATCAGCTAATTAGCGATTTCAAATTAACAGTACAGTTGAAATTCCCGCCAATTGTGAAGTTCAATCAATGATAAGGTTTTTACTGGTAAAAAAAAAACTTTACAGCTGCTCACATTCATCAGGAAATGTGTGCTCTGTACGTACCAAATGTGATGAGTGACAAGAGTGGTGCGTCGATGGTGTCATTTGTGTTGCGAGTTAATACCAAAGTCCATGATTATGACAGAAGTCCTCCGCCCGTCTTCGGTGAGCAATGAACTTCATCTGAAAATTGACGAAACGTTCGTGAAAACCGGCGTTTCTAGATATCTGAAATCTTTAATAAGGTTTCTACAGTTTTCCACGACACTGTTGCAAGGAACCATATCTGAAAAGTTAGGCTACCACAAATTTTTTGTGTGCTCGTCTCGACGAAGAACTTCAAGATGCCGGCATTTGTTGGCTGCGATCTCAGGCGGCAGTATTTTATTCTAAATGAATTTGTGAACTAGTTTAGATGTATGAAAAATATTTAAATCTATTTGGCGAATTTGTATAAATTCAGTACAGATAAGTAGTTTTGAGATGAATTAATAATAAATTTTCTGCATCTAATCAATTGTATTTTGTATAGCGTAATGGAGATTTTACTTTCTGGACAGACCTCGTGCGTACAACTAAAATAAGTGTTAGACAGATAATCTTAATCTTTCACTCCAAGTCGCTAAGATGGCATATAGTAGAAATCAAGTTTACGGTCTTGGCTATCTCATTTTCGTATAGTAGCGGGCTTTTAGGTCACCGATCTCTAAAGCAATTGATGAGTTGAGGCTGGAAATCCGTAAAACTGGAGTTCGGAAAGTTAGAATCGTCACATCAGCCTGATGCTCTCTTGTGTGGTTTATCTCAATATTTGCGATGCAAAAAAATCCATATCCTTCGGCTCGACATCCAGTTTCACCCATCCGATCGCCGTGGGGTCGCTTAGGAATACTGTGCGGGACTGATATTATTCTACTGCCCCAGCGTTAAACCCAAGTGATGCGTTCATCAAATTGTTCAAGCCGTTCATACAATCCTTGTGCTTCCAATTTCTCTCAACCCCCACTCACCAGTAAAAACAAGACGTCCTCTGTTTTATTTATAGCTAAACGTAGGTCAGCGTTTTTTTATCGGCTTCCAAAAATAAACTTTTCCCTCTGTCCTCTCAGAAGAAGGACCATAAGAAGGTAATCTTTTGGAGGACTTTGGAAAAGTTAAATTAACGCGATACGGGCGAGTTCCTCGCCCTTTCGGAATATACGAGCATTGTGAACGCTGGATCGTCGCGAATGATCCATAGAAACGGATGAATTTTTCCAGACCGCGCGAAAGGATGGCGGTAGTTCCTGCTTTCTGTAGCGCACAATATGGACAGCAAGAACAAAAAAATGGCGAAAGGCAGTGCTCCTATTTCGTCGTCACATGGCTTAAAAATCGACAAAAATGTGGAATTTCGACGTGAAACATCGAAGTAGGAATCCAATGTCGGTATGTCGTCCAGTCTCACGTCCGACCATCGCTCTGGAATGGGCATCGCCGTCCAGAGAACATCGACATGTCACACGAGGTAGGGGGGGATCGCTGCACCCCGCCTCCCTCCCGCTCAACATGGCCACCGCCCGCATTAATGTGCTCACCTCGTCGGTGAGCGACCACCTCGTTGCACACACGGCTTCATTGCCTTTCCGCGTCCGTCGTCCCATCGATGCCCAGCGCCGACGACGGCCGGCCGCGGCCTTCTTGTACCAAATCCCCCTGCCCCCCCCCCCCGCTTTGCCAACCCCACTCTCATCCATCCACCCCTCTCTCTCGCATCATATTATGGGAAAACAACCCCTCTGTTTCTCTCTCTCTCTCCCGTTTTGGCGAGAGAGGGAGAAAGAAAAGTCCAGTAGTTGACTTGATCTAATACGGAGGAGGTGGGGGTTGTTGATGATGTTGGACGAGAGGGGGTGAAAGAGAGAGGAGGTAGAGTTGATCGGATGCCTTAAAAAGACTTTTTGGATTCTCTCCTTTAAGGGAAGTCACAGAAGAAGAAGAATTGGTTTCACTCAACTGGAGACGGCGGAAGACGCTGCTCGGCTCGTATTAAGTAAACGGGGGGGGGGGTGATTATTATAAGGAGACGAAGAAGGCAAGGTGGATGGAGGGTACGAGGTGGACATCTTGGGGGGAACTCTTAGCGGCAGTGCACGGGATCACAACCCAGATCAGTCCTCCTTACTCGAACTCCACTCTAAACGTACAAGAAGCAAGGCTTCCTTGTTGAACCGTCTTTCCAAGCTAAAGCCCCAAGATTGTGAGATGGAAAACATTTTTATTTTATTTACGGTTTTTTTATTCACCAACAGCAAGGGTTTTCTGGATTTATCCAACTGAAAGACAAATCATACAGTTTTAAATAGTTAAGTGTGAAAATGAACTGATGCTTGTAATTTATCATAAATTAACCTAAGACATTTCCGCAAGCAAACGCCTGACGCCATTTCTTGAATAAAAATGAGTAAATCATGACTTAAAAAATCTTCGCGTATTAATTCGACACAAAGAGTATAAACTTGGTTATTTCTCGGACTAAAAACACTTATATAACTAACTCTACCATCACCTACCAAACCGACCTTCGCGTTGATTACTGTATTTTGGCTATATACATGTATACATATATATAATACTAGAAATCACACTGCACTGAAAACACTGCTTTCGGGCTCTCCTCTGCCTCAGTTCTGTTCCTAATTCCTCTTGAGAAAGGTGGTTGCACCACCGAAAATTCGAGAACTAGTGAGTCCCTCTTTAATATGTTTCAGTTTCTGTGTTTGCTATGACTATTTAGTGAATTTTATTGTGCACGTTCGTGGCTTTTCCAAGAAAGTGAGTATATATAATACTAGGGTGGCCCTTATTTTTCAACTTTCTAAAAGTTTACCTCCCACCCGCCTATATTGTTTTCATAAAAAAATGTGCAAAAATTTCGTCCAACCGAATAACTGTGAGGCGACCCTCATTTACCATGAAGTTTTGAAATTTTGGTTCAGAAGGTCATATTTTAATATATTTTGTTTAGCTATTTTATTTTCTGGAAGATATACCTTGTCACTTGGTATTTCGTCAGTTTTTAATAATAAATGAGCAAAGGAAATAAATGCGAATCGGAGTACAATATAGAATTTTTTCCCCATAGAATGTGACTTTCTATTCCTAAGTTAAAATGAAAAATCACTAAATATTGGTCGAATGAATAATGACATGTGGTTTATCATTAAAGATAAATTTATGCCATAATTTTCGAGCGCTTCGTAGAGTTATTTTGAACTAAGAATTATAATCAATTTTTTAATTATTGTTTCAGAACTGTTTGTGCTGCTGGTATAATGTTACTTTTATGAAGTGATCTTCTCAGACTTGTGAAATGGCATCAACTTCTTCAGGTCGTTCGACACACACGTTAAGAAAAGATTTCTATGCCACTCTTGTTGGCTACATATCCAAACAAATCGTTGAATCCAAACTTCCTTCAAAAACATACATGTTTTGTTCACTTTTCTACAATCTAAGAGCTGTAAATATTACAACGAAAGGAAGTGCAGCATTGGCGATTCAAAAAGTTGGTGCATTTTGGCAAGAAGCACGAATTCCTACCAGAAGAACAGACCACTGCATTGAAGTAAGATCTGGTGCTCTTCCGGAGTATTTGCTTCCTGAAGGATTCTCGTGTCTTCCACCGGGTAAGGGGTTTCATACTGGCCGACGTTTCGATGCCCGACACGTGCATTTTCTTCAGAGCTGATCCTTGAAGACGATTAACGTGCCGGGCATCGAAACTTCGGTCAAAATGGAACCCCTGACCTGGTGGAAGACACAAAAATCCTTCATGGAGACCACTGCATTGATAAGTTAGTTAAATACTATGTGAATAGAAACATTTACACGACATTTTGCCGAGAATTATAGGCAAAGAAAAAGAAAAAAGATATCTTTTCGTTGAAACTCTGAACCATTTGTTTGAAATAGCTCATTCTGATGCTTTGGGACAAATGGATAATGAAGAAGACAAAAATTTCATACTGCTTCTGCGACAAAAAGGACGACAGGGCTCCATGGTTGGTGAAGATCGAAAACTAAAACACAAGGATGAAATAGCACTAAAGGACTTGGCAATAGAAACTGCCAGGAAAAGATGAACTTATGAAGAAGCGGAACGTTTTGAGTTATCAAAAACGGATGCTACTACATCAGTTTGCAGCAAAAATAGTGATGGTGATTATGACAGTGAAAGTTCTTCAGCCATCGAATTAGCAAATGACAGCAACAGTTGAAACTCGAGGTACACTGCAGTTTTTTACTCCCCGTCTCTCTAAGTTTTTTGATGGGTGCAAAATCGCTGATATAAATGGGGTTTACCAATTGATGGCTGATGCAGAAATTTGGGTTTGATTGTTAAAACCTGATAATAAATCGAACTTTATGTCAACGCCTTCGAAAGTAATGTAGAGAAGCGAGACACACAGAAATGCAACACAAATTCAAACTAAAGGACTGCCAAAAATTAGTGTTGCACTGGGATAGAAAGTGGCTTCCGGCACTCTCAGATGTTGAAAACATTGATAGACTCTCAATAATAGTAACTTTTGAAGGTAAGGAGCAACTGTTGGGACTCGCTGAAATCCCAAAATCTTCGGAAGAAGAGCAAGCCACGGCTGTTTACCAAGCAGTGGGGTATAATGGATAAAATTCAGGCACTTTGCTATGATGCCACTGCAAGCAACACAGGTAGAATAAAAGGTACCTGCAGAAATCTAGAAAAATGTTCAATGGTATTCTGTTGTACCTTCCTTACCGTCATCACATTTTTGAGTTAGTTTTGAGGAGCTGTGTCAACTCAGTGATGGGTGTAACTTCTGGTCCAGATATGGCGCTTTTCAAAATATTTAGAGAATCCCGGAAAATACTCTACAAGAAGATTTACAGAACCGGTAGGAATGAAGTGCCTGATGATTTCCGCTCTACCATTCTTGGATTTCTTGAAAACCATCTTTATGAGCAGAAACAACAGCGAGATGATTACCGAGAATTGTTGGAGTTAACTTGTCCCCTCCTACTTGTATGACCCCAACTCATTCGTAGGCCCTCATGGTCTTTTATTACCCTTGACCTTCCTCATGGCTCCTACCATTCCGTTAATTATTACCAGTGGTCTACCCGCTTAAGGTAGGTTTATGAATCGTCGCACTACTGCACACTACTGTATTCAGAAACCCTTAATAATATGGGACAAATTATCGTTAGACCATAGACCACACACGCAAAGAAACTTCATCTCCGTATACTTTATATATTTTTCATTCTTATTTATTGAGTACCTTGCGGGCCCCGGCTGGACGTGTGGCAGGGGGTGATTGCACACCAGGTCTTCCTTCATTCAATGCTACATGCCTATTTTCTTGCTCCCTCTATATCACTTTCCCAGCATTCTCCCCTCCATCTCAGAATCCTATTTCCTCTCCATCAACTCCTACCTACACTTGCCTTGCATTCCTCGAATAACTCTATCTTCCCTTAACCATGCCTTGTATTTATTTGCTTGTTTTCCTTTCCATCCATTTTATTTTCTCCACTCTTCTCCACGCCCACACCTCAAAAGTCTCCAATCTACATTTATCTTCTCCACTGGTATTTTCTTTGCTTTATATCTTTGCTAAAGGTGTCTGTCATCAATTCTCTCCGATTAGGTTGCCAAACAAATCCATTATGTATGAAGGCGCGCCCAATCCATCTAGCCCTTCTTTCCCTTCAGCCGGCTGCATATCATATTTTCCTCCATCACATACACAACTCCATTCTTCATCTCTTACTTTTATCTGCCCGTTTGATATTCATAATTCGCCTCCAGAGCATCAGGTTTCGAAGCATTCTGCCATTCTTCTCCTTCCCTACTCTTCTCTGCCAATTGCCCTCGTGTCTCTCTCTGGTCCATAGTGTTCCACCCGAATATGTGCTATAAATTATCGCCTCCTTCCATTCATAATTGTGAACTCTTTCTTAGCACGTGATCATCCTTAGATTTGTTCCCGTCCAGTTCCTTTCATTTCGTATTACGCTATTTCCGAGATTACGTGAAACCCATTACGAAACCCTTTCTGTATTGAGAAAATACTTTACGCATGATTTTTGATCAAAAAGATTTTCGACGAATTCCTGGGATTGGAACCCATAGATATGCGGAGACTTTATTAAAACCAATCGTATCAATTTTGCATCTGACGCAAAAGATTTAATTTAGACCCCAATTACATGAGCAAAACTGACAACTGTCAAGGAATAAGAGAGACTACCGAACGGAAACATTCCAGTATTCGTTTTTCCCGCGCGCTATTAGCGACAAAAACCCAAGGGGGAAACACTATTTTAATAAGGGCGAAACGGAAATTGGTTGGCACTGGCTTATTTAACGAAGTGCGTACAAGTTACAATAACCTTCAACTAACTTAATAGCTGGCTGGCACTCTAACACGCCCCGCGCGCCCTTGGGACGGGTGGCCGGCTGTTGAGTAAATAATTGTACAAGTAATGCAATTGTCCACCCCGCATTAGGGGGATGCTGGCTAATAGTTGTTGTCTGTGTTGAATTTTTGCCCACCCTTTTCGATAGGATTCCTTAATTGCGTTCCTATTGCAGCCAGCAGATCGGTTAGTTTTTAGTTTGATTTAGTACCCTGCAATTTAGCACTAGGATGTGTGGCAGGCGGTGATTACACACCAGATTATGCCTGACCAAAACCCCTCTCACTCCTAGAGCGGTCGAAAAAACGTTATTTTATTTTGATCGTTCATTGCTCCTGGGAAAAATGGCATCTTAAATCTATCTGGATATATAGTACGGCTGGTGACCTAACACCTCCTGCCACACGTCCTGCGATAGCTTGCGGCGTAGAGTTTAAATGTAGATAATCCTCCTCACCGTCAGGCGAGCGCGTGGTTTTGGGAGGTGGTGGTAATCTAGTCATAGTGAAGTTAACCGGCATGAAATTGGTACGCTAAGGGATTCAACTAACACTAACCAAGCAATCGATCTTAGGTGCGATTACACTGCCATGATATTGGATTAGACAAAACGAAATTAAAGTGAACAGCTATCCTTGAAGCATGTAAGCCTTGTATCTTTTATATATTTTCCTTATCTATGCATATATATATATATAATTGTGCCGAGTTGTATATACTATATACCCCATACAACAATCAATAAATGTTCAGATACGTTGTGGACGATTTCTGAGGTTACTTGTCTACAAATTGACTGTCTAACTAACGTTTACCTGGGTATATAAAACAGATATTCTGTAGAATAACCGAAAAACCTCAAAGTTTACATTAAATTCGGCAGTATAGTATTTCCATTATTTTACCAAAGAAAATTTTTACTTGGCGCACATATTATTTGAGTTAAAAGTTAACATTATAACCGTGAAAATGGTATTTTTCATTGATGACAGCGCAAAGAGATTCATTGCACCTATGGATAGCGGAATGACGAATAATTCGCTTGAGATACGATGCATTGGTGTCAATTGCATTACCTTTCAAGATAAAAATGAAATGAAAATATAGATATACAACAGCACAGTTTATATGACAAAACTAATTCATGCCCGACATGTTCGGCAAATGACGTCCGAAGCGCCTGCGAAAGGCGTTCACGGATCAAACTGATAAGTTGCTTAACGCTAAAAGACATACCAATCATTCAACTTGACAAAACCAGATGTGGGAGCAAGTGCACAGGTTTTATCGTAACGCTCGCAAATATTTTATCTCCCCTAGAAGTTTTTACTTACATGCGCTCGAAAACGCGGCACGCTTCGTACATATTATCTTCAATTCGCAAAACATATGAGAACTCTTAGTATCGTTGTAAAAATACGGCCAAAGCAATTTTCATATTACGCTCTCATTTTGCGTAGTCACCCAACTCCCCCCGCCATACCCATTCCCCGTTTCCTCCGACAGAGGTAAAAGACGACGCCATCATCCTCTTCCTATCTGTTGCCCTTTCTCTCTCCTTCCTTGCTCCCTTTCCCCTTCCTCCCCTCCAAGCCATTCCTTCCTATTCGCTTCGCTTTTTAAGATTCCGGTCGCCTTTTGCTCTGCTCGGGACGGTTGAGCAGAGCAGAGGGCAGAGAAGGGGGGCAGGCAGAAGGAGAGGGGGAGAGAAAAAGGGGGGAATGGAAGCAAGGGTTGTGGGGGAAGGGACTCCTGTCTTTGCCGCCGGGAGATGTTCTCGAAAATGTCTTTTTCCCCTCCTACCCCCCCAACCCCTCTCCCCCAACCACCCCCTCTCTCGAGAGACATAAAATGCCTCCCTCCCCTCACCTCTTCCGCTCGCCTTGCGAAAAAAATTAAGGAAAGAATCAACTTGAAACTAAATTCAAGTGACAACTTGAAGGTGCTCGCCATTAAAATGATCGTGCGCCGTCATCCCTTGATCTGGTTTCTTTTTAATACGTTTAAGTACCGATATTATTCCTCTATAATTATCGAAAAGGTGGGTATTATCCACTTTTTCAAACAGGGAATCAAATGTAAATATTGAATCATGGAAATATCAACTTAAAACTTAAATTCACGCAATTACTTGGCGATGCTCACTATTAAAATTAAAGCACATGAACGTCATATCTTCATCTGTTTTTTTTTGCGGAAAGCACTTTAAAGTTATTATTCTATAAGCGTCAGGAAAAGATATAAGTACGCTTTTCTTATAAGAGAATTATACTCGTACATAAATATTAAATTGAATAGTATATTAGGCCATCCATTTTTTCTTCCCATGCTCACTGAGTTATCGGAATGTGTTATGTTATTTCAGTTTAAAGGTCATTTGTGTTTATATTGCTCTAATTTCATTGATTTTCCATTTAAAATTTGTTCCTCTTCCATTGCCAACGAAATTTATGATGCATGGAGTTGACTTCAGTGTATTGGCGGAGTTTATCGAACAGCATGAACACACAGTATACAGTGTGAACTGCCTGATTTGAACAGAATTGACGATGGGAGCCGGGATGTTCGCTGATAATATTGGGATTGGATATTTATCCAACCGACTTTGGCATGCCGTCTGTTTGCATTGCAGACAAATTACACGGAATTAATTCAGACACCGTCTGCAACACAGTCTAACACAAATGTATTCAACACAGTCTAACGAGAGACGCCCTGCTATTACAACCCGTAAACAAGGAGTCATAAGTTAATTTTACAGGAATTCAATTTCACATAATCCCACGGTTTATTATCTCTGTTCATTCCTTGACTTACCCCATGAGCAATGCAAGTGGCGATTAAGCCGTGAAATATCACGCCCCAAGTGTACGTTGGCGTTATTATTTCTCACATAAACCGCCCTACAGCCTGGTATATGTGATAAAAAATCCCCGGTCGTATCGAAGTATTACGACAAACGCGCCCGTATGGGTCTACTGCAACCGATAAAACGACGATTGCTTACGCACATAATGGTCAACGAGGTCCGAGGTGAAACGTCGGAAGACCCGACACTAGGCTTCGGCGTTTATCCAGTTTGCAGGAAAACTCGGGGCTATTTTTTTTAAATGTTGTCGAACGCAGTCATCGGCTTTACGTCGGGTAAATATCACGCCAGAAGTCGTCGGTTGACGTTAATTCGGCGTCATTTCTTTCTCCGCCAACGCGGCCGGCCTTTTAACCGTCGTCGTCTCCGTCCGCGACGAGCCGGGACGGGAAGGGGAGGAGGATGCGGGAACCTTGGGTGGAAGTCTTGGGTTTCCCTCGTCGTCCGCGAAACGGACACCAGACGCGGGGGAGCACGTTCTCTCTGCCCGCCAAAAGGAATCGCGACCAGCCCTTTGAAGACGTTTCCACGGGAAGGAAGTAAGGGGGGGGTAGTGGTGGAGGGGCAGAAGAGAGGAAGACCCTTGGAGTGAAACGAGAGGCCTCCTCCCCTCCCTGACGTGAAGTCGCGACCGACCAACCCCCTACCACCCTCCCACAAAGATCCCCCCTCCCCCTCACCATTGCCCCGAGAGAAGGGGGAGGAAAAGAGGAACCTAACCTATTCTTGTCGTGCCAGACGAGAGTTGGGAGTTTTCAGCATTGAGATAAAATGTTCACAATGGAAGCCGTCGCAAATCCTTACGCAGTGTTTAAGAATCACGTGCGACGGGAGGTCCGGAGACAGTGTGGATTTGCGTAAGGGACAGAAACACAAGGTTTATGCTCCCATGGTAATTCTTTGGAAAATCTCAAGAGGAAATGCCACCTGCTTCAATCCTCTTTATTTATTACGTATCGTTTATACACATTGGCTGCCGATATCACCGACTCATTACGCATAGATTTCATTCCACTGGCTTATTTTGTTTACGGGAGAATACATCAGCGATCACGACGAAATGTTATAATTCCTCATACTCGGAAAGATGTCACTGTTGCAGGTGACCCGAAGCGGTTCAAGAGTTTCTCCAATGCCTTTAATAAGGAGTCAGGACAGACCCAAAGGATCACAGAAAAGCTTCTTCAATATTGTTCTTTTGCCGATATTTGTTTTAGATTTTCGAACATTTTCCTCCCGCCACAATTTTCAAATCCCATTTTCGAGGAACATAAAGTCAAGAACCCGATGCCAGGAATTCCTCAAAGGCTTAGTTTTCGCGCAAACGTGCATCCTACTATTTCCACGTGGTACTCTGCAAGCCACCGCGACACTTCCTTCAATCTCGGTTCCTTTTCTACAGAGTATGATTCAATGTTCTCACCAGTCTTGAGCACCACTTTGAGACTCCCTTTTGTTTCTAAGCTGTCACAGTCCTTTCTTCAGTTCATACGACATCGTAAAATGTTCTCACAATAGACCCAAAAAGAGAAGGCCGTTGAGAAAGATTTTCGTTGTTTTGACAATAGATAACTTAGAAGGTTACCACACCATTTCCGAAACTTTCTTTACAAATATCTTGTATGTCGAAAGAAATTCCGGGAAATGTAGATAATGACGATTAATACTCATTAATAAGCTTACTTCACTTGTCTTGGGGTGGTTGTTAGCGATTCCTTTCCATATTACTTTAAGAAACTCTTTTGTTGTAGATAGCTTCCTAGATCTACATACACTCAATCATTTACAATAAAGTGTTCTAAATTGGTAATATACTTCCGGGAGAGGACATCCCTCGAAGTACGTGAATACCTAGATTGTATCCAATTTCACTGAACCGAGAAATTTTGATGTCGTTGCAAAATTCAATGATTTATTTTGAGGCAATCTTTTCGATCAAATAAATAATACTGCACGTTCGCACGTCTTTCAGCATATTCCATAATAAGCTTCCTACAACTTTAGTACCATTAGGCGCTTTATGATGTTAGTTGGTCAGTCATTTTGTTTGCGCCGTCATGATTGCTTTTCCCTGGTTACCGCCGACCATTTTCACGAGAGCGGTGGCGTAGTAATCGAAATGACTCTCGTATGTTCCTCGAGCGGACGACGCGCAATGAGCATTCCGGTCCATGCAGTGAGCACTGAACCACTTGACCGACCCCTCTTGAATTTCGAATGTGGACCGCGTGCGACGAGATTGCCGAGGAAACAAACCAGCCAGGTTGAGACGATTGGATACCTCCCGGAATGCCTGGAAATTTCGAGAGAGAGCGATTTTTTTACTCCCCTCCCCATTGTTTTTTGTGAGTTTTGTCCATTAAGGGGAAGGAATGCGTCGCTTTTTTTCCTCTCCATTGTTGGTCCGCAGGAGATCCGTCCGCCGTCCCGAAGCGAATCTCTCGAGTCACTCAAGAGGTCGCAACAGCAACAACAACAAAAAAATGAAAGAAGAGAAGGCAATACATCTATCTACCCTAACAAAGCGAGGGCGAATTTCGAGGGAAACGATCCAATAGTTTGGAGTCGAATTATCGCCAACGGTGAATCTTTGACCGTGCGTTTTTTTTATTTCACCGCTTGTGGCGGCGCCCTGTGCGTGTTCAAATGGGGATGTCGATGACAGTTGACTTTCGCTGAGCGCCCCAACAACGCAGCTAATATTCTGGGCCCAGTATTGAAGATGTATATCAGAGAATTCGTGAAAATTTTTGCGGAAAGAATACTCAAATTGTTTTCAAAAATAAATAAATAAATGCGGGCTTAAAACAAGGGGAATTATGCCATTCACGGGGGGTTCTTTCACTTTGGCTCGCGCAAGCAGTGGCCGTGGGAATGGAGAAGATCAGGCAGACGTGCCATGCGGGGGCAGGTTCGCTATAAAAGAGCCCATGGCTCTTTCGTTCCTAATTTCCATTGCAGTTCGCTCTCAAAACCCCCGAGTCAATATCTCCACAGCAATATCGCGCCAATCTCAGCAGATGGCTCTCTTCTTCCGTCCAGACCGGCGCGTGACGCTCCGCGAGTTGCAATTTGGACGCACAAGACGTCGCAAAGGGGTCCGGGTTCTAAGGAAGTGATGACGGTTCGTCCTGCCTTACTATATAAGGAAAACTAGACTAGGTTTTCGCAAAGGACGAAAACGGAGCGCCTCAGATGCCTCGACATTTGTCGTTCGAGAACTTTTGAGGTGATCCGAAGTGGTCATTCAGTTAACGATTCCGCAATCAGTTAACCTTTTTTTTGCCTCAACCTTGCAGAGATTTACAGGATTGGAGGAATTTCACAAGGTTGCTCGTACGGACACGAGGTTGGATCTCTTGGAAATCTAAAAAAAAGGGAACGGAGCGGAGCTCGGATCATCCTTATCTGCTGCGATCAAAACAAAATTACAGTTGGATCACGTTTGTGATTGAGGTAAAAACTAGTACACCCATTGGCATACCGTTGGCTAGCAGACGACGTTCTTTTTCACTGTTCCATACGTTTCACGCTAAGGTAACCGAGTGGCAAAACGAAGCAACCATCTCGAGTAAGTGACACATGATTTAATATTTTTTTATTGACCATGCCTTTTCTTTCCTTCTGGGAAAGCACACAGATCGATCGTGGAAGAAATGACTTCTGCGAGAGTTTCTTAAAAGACTAAGGTTTCACGAAAATCAATACTATTTCACATCTCGTAGTGAATAACAATTCCCAGATGGCAAAATTTCAAGAGATAATGATCCGTATGGAACGTTCAATCGGTCGATAGTGAGATGGTCCAGCTAATTCCTTAGGCGTACCCCTGGCGCCGACCCATTTAGGGGTGGGCGGAGAGAGAAAAATCCCGAGTTTAGATTATTTAATCATTTTAAAGAACAGTCTCCAGTCGTCCGTACCTTCAATACTAGTGACACATCAATGGGTACACTTTGTTTACATTAAGAAATTACCAGCATTTCATACATGCTCTTTCGTTTCTGAGAGTTCTGTCTTGAGAGTCTCTTCGGACGCATTATTTATTATAAATGCAACGCATTATACTTTATAAATGCATCCTTCCTCAGCGACTATTCCGTGATTACTATCATTAGGGAATCATAAACTCCCTTGGTACGGATTTCACAGGAGAATTTAGGCTTGAATTAATTTCAGATTTAATCTCATGCATTCATTGGAAGGATGTCTCTTTAGCGATGATGTTAAAAAAGACTGTTAGACCCACCGTACTACGGTAAGAGGTCATGCAAATAAAATTAGAGAGATTTAGTGTCGAGCAGACAGATTTAAGATGATATTTCTCCCAAGAACGATAAGGGATCAGAATAACGTCATCCGACCGAGTTAGCGGGGAAGAGTATTTTGAGTCAAAAGCAGTGTGGTGTGCAATCACCCTCTGCCACACACTTCAGCGGCAGCTTTCACGGTACCCAGATGTAGGTGTGTACGAATAGACAGCTGAATACCATCTTCACTTTGCCGCCCCAAACTGGAAGCCTCAGAATAAAAAAGAAGTAATATACCAATTATGACCTGATATTAACGATATTCAATTGCTCGTAAAAGGGAATCTACGGGTTAAAAAAGGGTTTTAGATGTCCCCTAACAATTATCCACAAATCATTCGCACTTCCTGTTCCACATCATTTCCTTCTTCAGTTCCTTTTATCTTACACCTGCCTAAACCTCGTCCATGAAAACCCATTCTACCCCTTCTCCTATCCCAATCACTACGTGCACAATACTGCCCACATTCTATCAGAGCCTTCACATCCCTATAAATGTATTAATTCTCTTTTTTCATCATTATCTTCAACTAAATTGACTACCCGATTTTATTATTACCTGACTGATTTATTGTGTATTGTTTCTCCGAATAATCTTGACCGTTAATACTCCCTCCACCCACTTGTTCAGCGTTCTTCGAATTTGCCCCGGCTACTTCCTTCCCTCGCGACCAGCACATAGGTATATGTTTCCGTCTTCGGCCTTCCCCTCTGCCCAACCTAAGTAACTATGTCCTCAATTCTGAAACCGCCATGCGTGAAGCACGAATGCAACTTCGCAGGGGACGGTCGGCGCACTCTTCCCGACGATGCACGCGGCCCTCGAGTGACGAATTAAGTCCCTCCGTCCCCCTGCCAAAAGCGCCCATCTCCCCAGGTACACCTTACAGGATGATCCGTCGGGATTGGGAAATACTTTCCCAGCCGCTACCCCAAGTAGTGCACCCGCTCTGCGGCACGGAACACGAGGGCGGAAGCTGACGATTCTAGGATAGGGAAGAAGGGGAAGAACACTGTGTTCGTTCCCACAGTGGCGCCATTTGCGAGAGTGCCCTCCCCCCGCCATACTATTTCGAACAACGAGAATAGCCGAGGACTTGTAGCCATACCCCCTTCCCCCAACACACCCCCCCTACTCCCCCCTCGCTCCGAGTAATTCCAAGTATGCAGCGGGCACACTTCCGCGGTGCGCCGAGCGGGGCGAAGGACAGCAAAGGAAATAAATAAATATATATTACACACACACACACACATTCAAACACGAAATCCCGCCATACGGCGAACAATTATTCTTTCACATGGAAATAGATATAAGGAAATGGGATAGGAAGACACCCAAAAGATGAACACAGGAGAGGTGGGGAAGGTGGAATCAAGCAGACCACGAGCGTAAAAATATTTCCTTGACTGGGACTTGAACACCGGATTTCCCACTTGCCGGGCGGATGCTCTTTTGACGCTCGTGGTCTGGTTGATTCCGCCTTCCTCACCTCTCCTGTGTTCGTCTTTTATGTGTGTTCCTATCCCCTTTCCTTATATCTATTTCCATGTGAAAGAATATATATTTACATATATATCTGCACATATATATACATACATGCATATATACACACCATACATTTATATATCTGACTTGAAGAAGGCCTCAGGGAAGGCCGCAAGCTTTAACTTTCTGAAATGTGAGTCCTTTTACTTGTTTTCTATGCATATTTTTGTGTTCTACTGTCCCGTCCAAGTGATATATATATATATATATATATATATATATATATATATATATATATATATATATATATATGTGTGTGTGTGTGTGTGTGTGTGTGTGTGTGTGTGTATATATATATATATACATATATATACACACACAAACATATTTATATATACACACATTTTTAAAGCGGCGGGAGCGGAGGAAGGCAGAGGAGAGGTGTGCTTGCGCTTGTCGGGGAGTGCGGGGGAGGGGAGGGTTTGGAGACGACCCCAAATACGGAGGAGGGAGAGAGATGGCTGGGAAGAGATACTGGCGAGAAGGGACGGAGCGGGAATGGGGATGAGGGGACGAGCGGGAGACGGAGCACGGCAATCCTGTTTCTACCTTTTTGCATACACGCACACAAGCACACGCCGCGAAAGACTTCCTTTCCCGACCGCTCTTTTTTCCTCCCCTTGCGGGGAGTGGGGGTCGGCTCCATTTCTCCCACTGCCGCTCGCTCTGCTCCGCGCGAGACTCGAATACTAAGGGAGGGAGGAAGGGAGAGGGCGCTCTTTGGTGGTGACCACGGACTATAACGAGCCTCCACCCCCACCCCCCTCTCTGCCGGGAGACGGACGATCGCCGCCTCCATCCCCACCCCCCCTGTGCTCCCCCTCCTTGTTTGCGATGGGGGCTGTTGCGGGGCAGGGGGGGGGAGGCAACCCGAGATGGGAACCCGAGGAATGATACCCCAGCTTCAGTCCCACCCCCCTGTAGCAACACACCCCCTCCCCGCCCCCTTAATTCCTCCTTTTTTCGCCCGGCCCGGAGATGGGAGGGGTTGGCGGGGGTTGACTTGTGTACCGGGGACGTGTAATTGGGGACTGGGGTGGAGGGAGAGGCAGCACGCACGCAGGCACGCCAACGCACGCAAACTCTCTTGGTTTTTAGTTGTGTGTGTGGGGGGGGGGAGGGGGGGGGGATGAAAGTGGAGGGGAATGTTTGTTTCATTCGTACCCCAAGCGCATAATGACCACCCCTGCAGTCGCTCTCCTTCCCAGGGGCCATCAATTCACGATCGCATAGTGACGACACACCTTCATTTTTTTCTCTCTCCCCCTCCGCTTTTGGCGGCACAGTGAAATATTATTAATTTCATATTTTTTGTCCCATCTCCAGGTATCCTCCTCCCATTGTGTGATTGACCGGAGAAAACGCGGGAGGTGTTTAATTGGAGGGGTCGAATGATGAATCGAGGATTTGGGGCAGGCACATTAACCACAAAAGGCGAACTTCTAATGGGGGGGTGACCCGGAGTCGCGGCTGATTCGCCTGCCAAAACTCCCATTCTTCACCGATACGCTGACTTACCGCCGCCATTCAAAAGGCAGAATTGGAATGAAAATATTGGTTTCACGAAAGTGCATGATGAGGCGATTCTCTCCAAGGTGTCTAGCACTCTGTCGAAGCGGGTCGTTCACTCCGGATGATTGACTGGCATCTCCCCCTCGCACCTAATTCGATGGCGCGCAGCGAATACGACAGACTTGCAAAACGCTGTGTTAATAAACTTGATGTCGTATCCAAATTAATATATTAACTGAGCTGGAGATCGGACGAATACAGCAAAGTTAATTTGTCTTACATAAATTGGAAGATGGTTTCTTTAGCGATGTTGCGGACGTTTGTCAACTACACTATTGTGCTACAGAATGAAAAATTAAAATTATAGAGACCGAGAGAAGACCCAACACACAGAAATGCCATTTTTCCTGCTAACGACAAGGGGTCAGAATATCTGTAATTTGATGAAAATAACTACATATAGTATTTCTCCTCTCTAGCATCTCGCCACACTTGAGTACAAAAGTATTTTTTGAAAGATTTGAGACCTCTAGTTTTTGCACGCTGTCGTTAGCACTGTTTCTATTATTTGAACAATTCAACCAATATTAGTAAATTGAGGTCAATGTTGTCCAGGGTTTACGTGCGTTGGATTAATGAGCGGAGAGCCCGGGTTCGATTCGCGACGTGTCTGTTGAACCAAATCTCCGAATTTTGGATATCCAAACAGGACATCTACTACGTGGCATCAAACCAAACAAATCACCTGGTCCGGAAAAAATACCTGCTAGAATATAAAAGGAATTAGCCAAAGACATTTCCCGGTTTTTAGAGATTGTTTTCCTAAAATCGATAGAAGATGGCTCAGTTCCTCGCGACTGGAAGCTAGTCCACACAACTCCTATTTATAAAGGCGGGGATAGGGATAAACCAACCTATTACCGACCCATTTCTCTGACATCGATCTCTTGTAAAATATTAGAACACATTATTGCCAGTAACATAACTATGTTTCTTGATAGTAGGAAAATACTAAGCCACAACCAGCACGGATTTAGGAAGAGCAGATCTTGCGAAACACAACTAGGTATTTCCATCAACTACGAAATAGATGGTTCAGCACTAACTACGGCCAAACAAGTCAAATATTTGGGAGTAGTTCTAACAGCACGCCTTTCATGGGGAGCACATATCAGGACAATATGCGGATCCGCTTTAAAGAAACTGGGCTTCATTAAACGGGTGGTGGGGAAATGTAATGAGAAAGTTAAAGAGAGGTATTATTTTGCTCTAATGATACCACGTTTGGAATATGCCGCAAGTATTTGGGATCCTCGGGAGAAAATCTGGCAAAAAGAACTACATAAAATCCAGAGAAAATCCGCCATATTTGCGAAAAATACATATGACAAGAACACAAGTGTAACAGGTCTCTTAGGGGATTTAGGCTGGGAGTCCCTTGAAATACGAAGAGAACAAGCGAGACATATTCTTAGAGAGATTCAGAACCAGCGAGTTTAACGAAGACGCAAAAGGAATAATAATGGCCCCACACTACTTAGGTAGATCAGACCACAAAGACAAAATAAGGGAGATAGATTCCAATACAGATAGATTCAAATACTTGTTCTTCCCCAGAACAATCAGAAATCACAATCCGTCAGAATCCACAATAGTAAGAATCCGAAGACCATTTACAAATATTGAAAACGTTTAAGTTACAAGTCGGAAAAAATTAAAAATTCAAAGATTGTGCAGGTGTATGTTTGTAGGTAGTTTGTGGGTTTGCATGTGTGTGAAAGGATTGGGGCGAGAAGGTTCTTGCATGAATGTTTACCATGTTTGGTTTGAGGGCTATTAATTTGTGGCTTTTGCATGCGGTTTTTTTCTAAATTACGGGTGACTTTTAATAATCAAACCACTTTACTTTTCCACATAAACTTTTTAATTTTTTACTACCCAGGTTTCGTTAGAACATAACATCATCAGATAAAAATTGATAAGTCCAGCACCGTATATATACATATCTCTGGGCGGAGGGGAAGAGGAGGGAGGAAAGAAAGGATTGGTTGAGCTAAGAGGAGGGGGGCTAAAAGTCTATGGTTTGAGGCGGATAATATTATATAATTAGCTGGAAGGATATGGCCAATACAATGTTGCAAAAAGCCCACCGGACATCAGATTAGTTGGCAGAGGATTAGGGAAATGATTACTATGAACTCGGAGAACGGCACTTAGTAATTAGTTAGGTGACTCAGTAGCGGGTTGGGAGGAGTCGCTAAATTGTTGAAAAAGTCTCACTTGGTTTCAGTAAAGTGGTTTGATTATTAAAAGTCAGTATGAAGATTTTCCACCAAGTTACGCCAGAAACTGTTTTATTTAAATTACGGGTGGTTCCCTAACACCCCCCGCCACACGCCCTTGCGGCGGCTTGCGGGGTATTGAGTAGATGTAGATGTAGAAAACTTTCTGGGAAACCATACGTGGCACAGGGAAAGAAACTACCCACTCTACTCTTATGTGTAAAGTTCACACGCCATATGGGACTTAGTATCGGGTGAACCCTATCGTCACCAACCAAACCGATATTCGGGCTGATTACTGTGTTTATGGTTTCTCATTATTAAATTACATTTTGCAACATATAATTTAATTTTTCAAATCTGGTTTGTCAAACCACCCCCTGCCATAAACCCTAAATGTAGCTTTCAAGATTAAATGCAAATGTGGATATGAAATCCTTTAGTTTTAAAAATGCGACGGCATATGGCATCTCATCATGCTTGAACGGGATCCTCCGTAATACTTTATGCGGTACCTGCTGGTCATAGAGCAACGTATAAATTACATAGTTCACTGCAAGCCACCGCTAGGTTATGTGGAAAAAGTCCAATTGGGAGAGGGCTTGTCTCTGTGAAAACGACAAATTTGGGTTTTAATTATGAAAATCCATTTTATTCCCACGAGGTAGTCCCTGACTAATTTCCATTGTATTCGCAGTGTTACTTCGTTGTTGGTACCATTGGTCGGACAGATTTTCACATCGTTGGTTCCCTGGCAGATCACAGAAAAGCAGGCATTTAGTTTTCGTAATTACTCACCCGATTAATATTTATGCCGAAATATTTCAACAACAGAATTATACAAAAAATTGGAGCCACACGAATTTTCAGTACGAAAGATCACACTTGCGTCTCTGCTAGCACTTGTAAACGAAGTCCGCGACGCTTTCGAAATGTAGGGCATTATAACCAATAAGGTGAATCAGTTTGGACTCTTTTCTTCGTACCCCCCCCCTAGCATTTAGAATCGTGGGCAAAAACTACCATTAAGACTCCTATGGTTCAAGATTATTTTATGCGAATTCTATGGTCTCAGGCTCAACTTTGTGGAGGTTCATGTTCGTTTTAAATGAATATACTTTGTAACTTCCGCACAATTTTTAATTCGTACTACCGGTTTCAAAGCTTCGGCGTCATCATCAGGTACCTACGTACCTGATGATGACGCCGAGGTTGAAACCGGTAGTACGAATAAAAATTGTGTGGAAGTTACAAAGTATACTCATTTAAAACGGATTATTTTATGCCTTCATAACATTTTATGTCACAGACTCCTCAGTTACGAGTAGAGAATGGAGAGTCGATATTGATACACTGTGTCTGTACCCTGTGTCAGTACCCTGAAAGTCATCCCTAGGGCGTGTGGCATGGGGTGATTATACTGCAGACTAATTTTGACCAGAATATTTTTACCCCTACCGCGATCGGACGACGTTATTCTGATTCCTTATCGTTCGTGGATGTAAGGAGAAGATTTGCGTCAGGTAAAGGAGTCTTCAAAAGGAGGAAGAAATTGACGACAGTGACGTTGAGTAATGATGCTAAGAAAATGCCCGGGAAAATTTTGATATGGAGCGTAGCGGCGCGGAAACGTGGACACTGAAGCAGGAGGATAGACGTCGATTGGAGGCTTTTGAAACGTGGATCTGGAGAAGAATATTTCGAAAGGAAAACAAATGAGAAAGTACTTGGTATGGTGGGCGAGGAGAGGGGTTTGTTGGGAGAAATGCTAAAGAGGCAGGAAAAATGGGTACAAAGCATACACATTGACAGGAGATGTTGAACAATGTGATAAGAGGGAAAAATGTAGGGGAAACGAGAAAAGGGCAGGAACAGGATAGGAATGTTGGGCGGGATGAAAGGAGGAAGGAATCATATGGAGATGAAGAGGGGCTTATTGTAGAGAGGGATATTTGGTTGTGTTTTTTTTTGTTAGGAGAGGCAAGTAAAAACATTGTGTACTATTCTATAGGTTGTGTCTATCCAAAACCTACCTTGAACGGTATAATACCAAATAATAATAAACCTACAAGAATATCCGGTAAGGGCATATTCAAGAAGTACCTCCTGCAAGAAGTACCTTGTGCAACGATCAGTTTTCATTTGAGAGAAATATATATCCAGAAACACACGAGTCTCGGTTGAAGCTGGAAGGAAGGATGAAGGTTAAGCTCCAAGTACTTGTACCTTCCCGCTGCGCTCGACTGAGAGTAGGGGCGCCCATGGGATTTACCTTTGAATGTTCCGGTCTCCTATCGCAGTACAGGGAAAAAATGATCGCTGGTTCTTGCTAGAAGGGAGGCGATGTAAAGTATTTTGATACCCTCTAGGTTAGGTGGAGAAATGGGTGGGGGAGAGTGCCCCAAATGAGTGAATTTAACTCAAGTGCATTGCCAGGGAGCCCCGAATCGAGCAGCGCCGTCGGGAATGATTTATTGCTGACCTCACCTCACCACGTCCTCTCGTCGTTCCTTTGGCCAACATTCTACAGCTACAGAACGGTAGCTTAGCAAGGTTGAATAAAAACTCTTGCATAAATTAGATGCCTCTTTAGCAGTGATATTGAAAATGCATTATTAACCCAATCATACTAAGGAAGGAGAAATTATGTCAATAAAATTAGAGAGATTAAGTACAGAACAGATGACCGTACTTAAGATGTCATTTTTTCCACAAATGACAAGGGTTCAGAATAACATTGTTCGTCCGTAATGGGGGGAAAAGTGTTCGGGTCCAAATTATTATTTAAGTCTTATTCCGTTTTAGACAGATTTCAGTACAGTTGAATGGAAGTCATTTGATGGATCAAAGAATTTGCATCAAATTTTGCGTAAAAAATTAAATAAAGTGTAACAAAGTGTGTGAAATGTTAACAAAGGCCTATGGTGAGTACGTTATGAGTAAATCAAGAGCATACGAGTGGTGTAAGCGTTTCCAAGAAGGCCGTGAAGACCTTGAAGATGACGAACGCCCTGGACGCCCCAGCACATTAACATTCGATGACAAAGTGGAAAAAATGGAAGGAATAGTTATGAACGATTGCCGAATCACAATTAGAGATGTCGCTGATGATGTTAGTATATCGATTGGATCATGTTATGATATTTTTTCCAATTTGGGTATGAAACGTGTGGCAGCAAAATGGTTGAATTTTGAACAAAAACAGCGGCGAATGGAAGTTGCTCAGGAGTCACTAAATTAAGTACTAAACGGCGATGCAGAAATACTGAAACGTATTCTAACAGGTGACGAAACATGGGTTTATGGATATGACGTTGATAATAAGGCTCAATCATCCCAGTGGAGGCATTCTGGCTCGCCAAGACCGAAAAAGTACGATCGAACGTGAAGGTTATGCTCACTGTGTTCTTCGATTTTAATGGCATAGTGTATCATGAATTCCTGTCGCCAGGTCAAACGGTCAATAAGAAGTACTACCTACAAGTTCAACACGCCCGCTCACACTTCATTGCTTGTTCGTGAATTTTCGGCCAAAAACAATACTGTATCGATGCCCCAGCCTCCATATTGGCCAGATTTGGCTCCGTGTGACTTTTTCCCATTTCCAAAAATTAAGAGAACCTTGAAGGGCCGTCGTTTTACAACCGTAGATGACATTAAAAGCGCATCGCTGAAAGGACTAAAGGCTATCTCAAAGATCGAGTTTGAGAATTGTTTCGGGGATTGAAAGAAGCGCTGGCATAAGTGCATAATCTCCAATGGGGACTACTTTGAAGGTGATAACATCAATGTATAAGAATAAATAAATATTATTGCCAAAAATCAACCGATTCGGACACAAGTTAAGCTTACCAAAAGATCAATTGACGCCGTACATTAACAAGCCATCCCTACGTGAAATACATGCATGAGAGATTCAAGCCAGATAGTAGCACAAATATGAGACGTCACTTAATAAAAAACAACCAAATGATCAACGAATTAAACATCAAAACATTGCAGAATATTTGTTTTCGGAAAATGCAGGTGGAAAACAGAAGAAAGCGCGGCATCGTGTAAGACGAAAGAGGGAAGGAGTGCGAGTGGGAGTTCGAAGCCAGCGAGCCTCACAAATACTACACACGAACGGGAGTCCAAATGTGTAACGAGCGTGAAACCCAAAAAGGTTCTCGGCGAAACAGCTTGTTGCGAGGGATACCCCGCGCGGGACACAGATTCCTTTGCCTCTCGAGGGCGGGCTGACACAAGGGGTGGGGGGTGGTGGAGGCGAAAGGGGGGGGGGGAGGGAGGCGGGAGGGGAATGTCGTCGTCCCCTTAATCTGGGCATCTCTCTCCCTTTCTCTGTTCTGCAGGGATTCGCCGCTCCTCACAGGGACGCACTCGCCGACGTCTTCCGAGGAGGGAATTCCTTCCCCCTTGGGAGGGGGGGGGAGAAGCCCACATTTATATAAGTAGACACGTCTGCGCGGCGGCCATCTTACCTCTCGCCAACCCCCCCCCTCTCCCACCTCCGAAGGGCCGGGCAAATATATGTGTCGATACATCGATGCGCGCGCGATACCGGCCGGCCATAAATTAGCCAAGATCCGAGCGCCTGGTTTGTTGATACCCGTTGACAAGGCGGTTTCCCCGGCGAAGGAGAAGACGAAAAAGGAAAACTACTCTCGAGGAAATATTTGTGAAATCTCCTTCTCTACTCCCTTATATTGACTTCTTCCATAATTTCGAGTCTGCGAGGGAGATACAATGGATTTGTCAGGAACATACAAAGATGGGAATTTGGAAAAGACGTTCCCAGAAAGAAGGACGAGGAACAAACACGAAAACCAAATAAAGATGGATTTGGAAGAGAGCTATCACGGCGTAGGAGGGAATAGGGGACATAGGGGGGGGGGAGGGACGAAAAATTAAATTTGATTCAAACAGAGTTTGCTGGTGCGTGTGTTTCAATGTTGCTACCGTTGATTTCCAACAATGATATTGGCGTCCATCAAATGACACTAAACCTTAATAACCGCGTAAATTAACGAGTCATACGTGCTTTTATTAACAGTATTGGGAAAAGTTTCCGAACAATAGATTTATTCCAGACATTGTTCGTACAATGCTTCTCAAAATTCTTCCAAGTACAACCCGTCTCGAGAGTCGACACACTTTTCCCCTTGCGGCTTTCCCACTACTCGAAGGCTCCCTGGTAGGCGGATTCCGGAAGGTCCTTAAGGCAAGCTTCTTTGCCGGCACTTAGGGTCCCATGGTGATGTCTTTTGAGGCGATTGATTTCACTTATGGAAATAGAAAATAGTCTGCTGGTGTCGTGATTACGCTGTACAAAAAGTCGGGGTCTTCTTCAATGCGATGCAGAATGCCTTCGCAAGCAGGCACTCGACTCCGCTCTTTGTTGTCCAGCAAGATCTTCAGAACGAGTTTAACGCATCTTTCGCATCGCCAAATTGTCTGTGATAATGGTCTGCGATGCCATCTTATGAATGCCAACATACGATCTCTAATCATGAGCACACTTAACCGGCGGACTGAATTCAGCACTTCACGCACACCTCAGGAAAAAATGTTATGGATACTTTTTATACAAACCTTGTACATGTGTGGGTTGTATCTCAAGTATTTTTTCCCGTCGAGTCTCTCGCCCACTTACCAGGGTTTGAGCACTAGGGTCCGGGAGCAAATGGCTCTCAGCCGGCCTTGAACCACCGCCTACACTCTGCATTCACCCTCGCCCTTAGTAGTCACCCTCAGCTCCACCCAAGCTATGAGAATTTTCAGCCATCACATTTTCCTAGGGAACCATAGACGGCACAGGGAAAGGATCTGGCACCCCTTATTCTCCTGCAAATGCGTGAATTTCACAAGCCGTTGGTCTTAGTATTTCGTGAACTCTACCCTCACCTATCAAAACAACCCTCGGATTGATAGCTATCGTTTTTGGCGACTTTACATTACCTATTTCACATGAATCATTATTTTGGCACGCTTTATTGTGGATGATATTCAGTATAACTGGTAGCTTTAGACTGGGATAAGCTTATATACATAACACGATTAATATTGCTGGCATTATAATGCTTAATGATACGTTTAGAAAAATCCATGAAAGCCGTTACACGACCTCGTCAATTTGCAAATGGACTTGCTTGCAATAATTCGTATCTAACCATTCTCCAATTCGTAGTTTTAACCCCTTTCATGCCACCGTAGAAAACAGATTCCTTTCCTCCCTCTTCCCCAAATACTCAACATTCTCTGTCGTATCACAGCCTCCAGCATTCCACTCACTATCGCTCCGTATCTGTTCCGACCACTTTTTCTGGCTTCTTAAAAAAATCTCCCAGCAATTTCCACGATTCCCCAGTCGTGCCTAGCGCGTCTACTTTAACACCGCGATGTACAAATACGATACGGTCAAAAAACTAACGAACATTTTCAGCAGTGAGAACAAACGACTTAAGTGGCAGATGGTGGGGTAGTTCGAAAAATTGCGCGGATACCAAGCACCCACCATATTCCTCACTGCGCTGCTACCTTCGCTCTGATTTATTTCGCCAAGACTGCGAGGAGCATACTTATAGAATGAGGCAAGAAAATAACAATATGAGAAAGAAATTTACCGGATTCTCTCAGGCAAAACTACTGACTGACTAAATATCTACTTCTATCGGTCGTCGTCGTAAGACGAAAAGACGAAAAAAGGAACGTTTATCTGTCACGATTTGAGGAAAAGTTGCGTGTTTCACTGGTCTCAAAGTTTTTTTCGAGGTCACTGGTTTCTCAAGGAAAATTTCTCAGTTTCATATAAATTCAAACATAGCTGAACCTCAGAAGGATCATATTACAATAAAGGAAAACAAATGAAATCAATGTCTAATCAGAAATCAACGCTCGCTCGATTTAACTGATTGCAACACGAAACAGTACGTCCAAAGTGAAACCCTGTGACATATATGAATATCGCCCCTTTGATTCATAAGTATCACTCTATTTTGAATGCAGAACTAACGAGAAGAGAGCATATAATCTGCAAAGATTTTTCGAACGAATAAGTGAAAAGCGGAAATAAAAGTTGAGATTGAAATGTTTTTCAGTTGCTCGGCTCGCGCTTATTCCTTATTTTATACATATTCAACAAACATATTTAAACATTTGTCATATCTCGGAACTAATTTTCAAATTCGTACAGCAGATTAAAATTCTGCCACCATAGATCGCAGCCAAACGATGAGAGCATCTGCTGAAGTTCCCCGTCGATACGAGCACAAAAAATGTAGTGGCTTAACTTTTCTATCGGGTTCTGACATACCACAGAGTCGTAGAAATCTCTGGAAATCCTTCCAAAGATTTCAGAAAACCAAAAACGCCGATTTTCACGAACTTCTCATCAATTTTCAGGTGCAGTTCATTGTTCAACACAGACGGGGCGGGAACTTCTGTCATCATCATGGGCATTTATGTTCACTCTTAAAGGAATGACAACACCGACGCACAACTCTTGTCACTCCTCAAATTTGGTCCGTACAGACCACACATTTCCAGATGAATATCGACAGCTTTGAAGTTTATTTAACAGCATAGGCCTTTTCACTGAATGGACTTCACATCTGGCGGGAATTGAAATTGCAATGTTCATTATGACTCACATTCAAAACAAAAGAAAAGCGGCGCGACATTCCAACCACTGCAGTTCGAGGCGTACTGACCTACCGTGTGCGACTATTCGGACCCTCCACTACTTGGCACGCTGCACCAAAACGGAGGTTACTTTTTGGAAAATCCCCGTAATTATAACATCTCTGGGGTGGGAAAATTGACCCTCTCTATAAAGTAACATGTGGGTTTATTGCGAGAATGCTTCTGGTTGTTTTACAGCAGCATATTGGCACAAAAGACAAAACGGTCCAAGAAGATTATCATTGGTCCGGAGACTGAAGTCACTGAAATAGCACTGCGATATAGAACCTTGAAATGGTCGTGGATCTCGTCCTGGGGCGCGCTTGTATGTGCTTGCGTGCGAGCACACAAGCAGATGGGGGAAGGGAGGAGGAGCGGGGGAGGGTGCGGGGGCGGGTGGGCCGCCACAGATGCGCACCCTCCGATAATTCCGGTGGGCGGTGGACTTGCTTCGGTCGGCGACGGCGCGCCCCTCGCGAGTCAGTCCCTTCTCTGCCCGCCCGGGAGTCGCGGAATGCAGAAGCAAAGGCGCAACTCTTTATTTTTTTTAAATAGCATCTGCGGTGGAAGGAATTGGGAAGAGACCTGCTGCCGATTATCAAAACCGTCGTGAGCCCAACGAAAACTCTGATATGCAAATTTCACTCCATGTGCGAAATTTCAGAAAGACTAAAACGAAACTTACATACATCTTAGAAAAAGGTGTTTGAGCGTGTTGATGATTTTTTTGAAAAAGAGAAATTTCCTCCTGAACGCCTACTGCATCGGGAACGCCATTTAGGAAAATGCAGACTCGATTAAATACTTAGACGTTACCCTCACTCAAGCCGTCACCTGGGTAACACATATACGGGGAATATGTGGACAAGCTGACAAAAAATTAGGATTTATTAGAAGAGTGCTGGGTAAATGTGATGAGAGGGTCAAAGAGAAATGTTATCTTTCGCTGGCTAGGCCTCGTTTAGAATATCCTGCAAGAATATGGGATCCTCACGAAATCAGATTGAATGCCGAATTGGATCGCGTGTAGTTTATAGGAACTAGATTTGTCAAACGTTGTTATGAAAAATAGGATAATATATCAACATCATGAAAGGAGCTTCGCTGGGAATCACTCACTGAGCAAAGGTTAAAGTACAAGTTAAATCTTTTGCATAAATTGGAAGGATGTTTCTTTAGCAATGATGTTGAAAATGTATTATTACCCCTTTCGTGGGACGGTAGTAGAGATCGTGTTACTAAAATTAGAGAGATTAAGTGTAGAACAGATAGATTTAAAATGTTATTTTTTCCACGAACGATAAGGGATCAGAATAACATTGTCCGACTGCGATAGGGGTAAAAATATTCGGGTAAAAATTATTCTGTTGTGTATTCACCTTCTGCCACACACCTTAACGGTGGCTTTCAGGGTACTGAAATATCTAAATATCTAAAATGTCTCCACGATTAACATCATGCCTTTTGAAATTTTGCTTTCATATTTGAATATCATAATACCCGCGCATTGCCACGGGGTTGAACTGATTTCAATTTCGCAATCGTGTGCCCTGTTTGGCACTCGCTACGAACGCAATATTTGAATCATAACCACAGGATTAACATCGAAGAACTTGAGCGACTGATATGGCCTTACGTTAGTGACACCTTTTATTAGCCTTAAACAATCGACTTGATCCATACAATGAGAAAAATTTGTAAAAAAGTGTACTTTAATATCCGATGAGATTTGCGAGCAAATGCAAACATAATGCCTCTCGTAAATGCAAACATTACATCGCTCGAATGTAAAAAGAAGAAAACATAATATAAAGAGCTTTGGTCAATTACGAATCAAAAACAGAAATGCAACTCCGTGAAAGAAATACACTTGTTATGAAATCAATCGAATAACTCGAATACGTAATTTAAAGAAATAAGATACACAATGCAATTATCCACTCTGGATTTTATCGAGGCAATCCAAGTTTCATCGATTAAGCGTCATCATTTGGTAAATTGATTACCATATGATGACGCTTAATCCTTGAAAATAGCTGTGCATTAATAAAATCGAACAGGCGAATATACTCTTTCTTATTTCATGAACATGGACTTCCACATGGTAGAGGCGGTAACCATCGAATTTCTATAATTTAAAAAATATCTACGCATTTTCGATCTATCCATTGTATCGTAAGACTCAATCGGTGAACAGAATACTTGGACTCCTTTTAAATCGACAATAAAGCAAACACCAATACTAATACGCTGAATCGGTACTTAAATATTTACCTACACGGGAAACTTATGAGCCTTTAATTTATACTAGCCGTAGTCCATATAGGCTTAGGGTAGGTTTTTGGTGGACCCTGACCCCTCCCACTACTGTCCTCGTAACCCCTAACCAATACAAGACTCAAAATATCTTTAAGCCCCATATTAATTATTACATGTTCGTACCTTTTCATTCATTACTCATTCTTTAGCTTTGAATATTTCATACCTCCCTCTATCCAGAAAGTCAATTCTTTTCCTCCCTCCACCTCCCCTCCCAGCATTATTCTCCCATTACCTCGTATCTCCTGAATCCACGTGTCCTGTCTCCTTGTAACTTCTCCGAACAGCCGTCTCTCTTCCCCTTGCATGCCTAAAATTTCGTCGTGTTTTCCTTTCTATACACTATTTTCTCAATTCTTCTTCACAAATCCAATCGAAGCCTCCAGCGTACGCTCATCCCCTTGCCTTTTCGACCAAGTTTCCGAGCCAAAAAACCACCTTCCATGTTAATTTTTTCACTCGTCTTTTCTCTTTATCTTTACCTATGCTGCCCGCCATCGACTTCCGGCAAGTTCCCGAGACAGAGTCAATCTAAATACATTAATAACAGCAATTAAACGAATGCCATTAATTACCTTGTTAATACGTAAATATAGTATGTGACTTTTCATACTGAAATAATAACATACAACATCATTGGAAACAAGTAGCATTCCACTTACATTCCTTAAAAGTCAAACATACGAGTGATGTGTTAGACGTGCATCAGCAGTTATAGAGCTTACAACAAAGAGCTAATGGGATTGTGAAATGAAACAGTAACTGAGTTTGCATGGAATTACTTAGCTCGTTCTGAGCTTCGTTGACAGTGGACATTGACACCTGATTTAGTTGAGCGACCAACTAGGTCGTGATTACTTAATTTAGGGGAAAGACTAAGGTAAAGCTTTACGTCGCCATCATAAAGCATTCCCAAGAAGGCTCCTAAAACGCGTGAAAATGACCCATGGAATCACATGCCACTGTCTGCACTGAAATCGCTGCATTTCAAAGAGATAAATGTGTTGATATGGAAGATATTGTCTAATATTTGGACAATTCGATAAAAAAGTCGACTGCTTTCGTAGGCCAAGTTTCAGTCTTAGTCACGATCGGTGGGTCCTGAATCCTATACATTAGCCTATGGTTTGCTTATACAGGCGAATAGAGGAAGTACTACTTAGTTCACTGTGTCAGTTTCAGGGAGATGCATGTGCTGGTTTAGGAGATGTACACGAAGCCGTGTACTTTGAGTATTCGTATTGAAAATTGGATACGATCATGTGTTTTCTGTCATTACTGAAAAATCTAAAGCCTGTTCCAGTCGAGAGGAAGTCGCGGACCAAGTTCAGTTAACTGACGCCGTTTTCTCGTGTCGATCCACGGCATTGGGGCATGTAGGGTAGACTTGAGGTCAAGCCTGCGGGGCTGGAAATAATTACTCGGTGCCAGCATAAAAATTTAAATCACGTAACAAATACGAATCGTGGAATTCTCGAATGCAGACTTTGGGTTTCCGGAGATTCTGAACCTGAATTTCCAAAAATGGAGAGAGAATTTCTGTTTGTTCAACGTGACTGTTCACGAACGGGGCATCTTTTCCTGTTAACTTATTTAATTCACAAACACATGCACGAGATAGCCCGCCCAGGAAAGCATGCGGCCAATCATTTGGAAAATATCACTTCCCGCGAGATGATAGTCCAGGGAATTACGTGACATATCACACAAAATATTCATTTATTTAAATAAACCCCCAATAAATTAATAGCATATTCCTCTGCTTTAAATTATCCCCAACCTTGATAAATCCCGAAACATTATTTTACCGAGCGTTCCTTCGGCAAATAGCGGTCCGCGATGTGAGTGTTTGAGATATGTTCAAGTTATGAATCAATGTCCGTGACTGACTCCACGGACCTTTTATTCATAACGTGAGCACATCTCAAACACTCGCGTGAATAATTTCATTGGCACCTGTAACAGAGCCACGGATTGCCGTTCGTGGGTGGTTGCTCACATCATTACCTCCATGGCGATAATTACAGTAATTTTTGTTTTGTGGACGCAAGGACCAGTGTTCCCAGAATTAACTCCCGCTCATGACTTGCTTGACGTTCCCATTCTCGGGCAAGTGTGAAGAGCGAACGGTGAGTTTACTGCCGCCACCGAGTGGGCTGACTGCCCCTCCGGAGGGTATTCGGGGCTCCATCAGACGCCCGCAGGAGTTGCGTCATCCCTATCGAAATGCGTTCAGTCTCGTCTTGTTAGAACTCACGGGCCCTGGGGGGTTGCGATGTTATCGCGTAAGTTTAAATGAAGAAGGTTTCGGATCCATGCAGCGCTACGCTCCTTATTCAAGTCCCCGTTAACATTCCATTTACTTCTCTACTTAGCGTACCTTTACCTCGTCTTTACCAATACTTCGTCCGAAATCCGTCATCACTCCCCACGATGACGCACGGTTTTCACCAAAATACCTTCCAAAATATGCTATCCCACCGTGCTCTAGCTCATAACTTTCTACTGTATTAATAAAACTAAATAAATAGCCAGCATAAAAATAAATTAATCGAAAGCCACACCCGATGGCCGAAGCAACCTAGAGAACATCCAGATAAACACTTGTACACAGGCGGGACGTGAACAGTGAAAGCATCCAAGGAAATTACATTGGAATAGATGGAATAACGACGCTAGTGAAGGAGAAGAATAAAATGGACAGACTGATTGATCGATGAAAAGCTTCTCCAAGAAGACCACGATACGCCGACACGGTTACAGGACAACGCCATACCATTATTGGGAAATTCCTGGATATCTACTAAAAAATAACTAACTAATTTATCATTAAATACCAAACTATGGAAAATAAAGGAAACAGTACAAAAAGGTTAGCATTTTTTGAGCATATATATAGATTGGATGACAATAGTTTGATCTCCAAATATTTTTGGGGAAAAGTAATATACAATGGCTCGATTTCCGCCTTGATACGGATCGCAGGCTCGTTCAGAAAATCCCTCTTACTGATGCAGGCGGCTTCAGAGGACAACTCAATAAACCCCTCGGCCCAATAGTAAGCACTCCTTCAAACAATTGCCTTGTGGGTTAAAATTGGTGGAAATTGCAGAAGAGCAAGAATCGGGGGACATTAAGGGAGTCTATTGCCTTTCGTCAAAATCCGTGAGTTCCATCGTCGGATTCTGACTAGTTGACGTACAAGGTCTATCCCAAAAGTATTAGGACAGAGTCAGAATTGTTGTAGTCACGCAGAAGTCTTCGAAGTAGCACCCTTGTGCGTCCACACACCGCAGCCAGCGGGTTTTCACGCATCGTAAGCCTTCTGGAAGGCGGCGCTCAAAATGCTGCAAAGCTTTCCCATCACGGCCTATTTTAACGTTCCCACCGAGTCGGGGTGACGTCTTTTTAGCGCGTATTTGAGAAAGGGGGGAGAGGAAGAAGTCTTCTGGTTGGGCATAGTCTAAAAAATCTGGATCCTTACTCAGATACTCAAGAAACTCTTGGCAGATCCGCGTGCGACTTTCCTTTTGTACCAACGAAACACCAATATCGCAAACATCTTTCTTGTGCACATGTTTTCGCTCACAAGTCGATGCACATAACTATTGGGGATGTCTAGCTGATCAGAAACCATGCGAACACAATCTGCGATCCCTGTCCAATAAAGCGTTCATTCTTGTAAGATTTTCGTCACTTTTTAAGGTCGAAGGGGTGTCCTAATCGTTCGGCGTCTTCAACACCTTTACCCTCCCGAAACAACTTGTGCCGCACCAAAACACCCGATTTACCCGTGGCGTTATTACTGTAAGCTACCCTGAGCAGGTCATGAGTTTCTTTCTTAGTTTTGGCCAGTTTCATACAAAATTCAATGGCGTAGCGCTGTTCCAATAACCGATTAATGACGGAGCGTAACGAGGTCACGTTATAGTGGCTTCGCCAAGAAACAATCCGCACTTCGCATAGGCCGGGAGCCTACTGTCACCGGCCTTTCCTGAGACATCCCTCCTTCGAACCCACCCAGAGAAACCTTCCTTCTAAGCGGGAAAAAATAAGTCATACTACTTTAGGGACAGACCTAGTATGCCCATACCCAGGAATTGTTCAATTCCAAATGCCCGTACTCGCGGATGGAGCAACATATTCATTTTTTTTTAAACAAATGGGCTTTCTGCCGATTTCAATTTTCGCACATGGCAAAAACCGAGTGCTTCAAACACAAATATACGTTTCTTGAAATCAAGTTTCATTAATTTCGAAAATCCATATCGTATAAGTAATTCGTGAAGGGCGGTATACACAAAAATGGAGGAATTGAAAGTAATTGAACCGTAGGGTAGAGTACAATAGAATTGACGGGAATCAAGAACCGTTCTACCCTTCGATTCGTCCAAAACTTGAGTGGCCTGTACTCACCGAAACCAAAAACTTGGGTGAGGTCTGCGCTCTCCGCCCGGTGCGCCACATAACCCGAGGAAGAAGACCACAGCCTGGGCACTCCATTACAAATCGGGGTTAGAGGTACACACTGACTTCGAATATCATGGCAGTACATACACACACACACACACAGACACACGACTCAGAGGAGATATGCTATTCCTGTTCAGCCGTGATCAATGTCTAGTACCACACTCGTCGTATAATAGAAAGAAGAAATATTTTCCTGAGATTTTCAACCCCGTAGTACATCGATAAACGGAGAGGAAATTTGAGATACCGTGGCACAAATCCAGCAGGAAAATCCGCCTGCCCTCCTATGTAACTAAAGTATCAGAAAAATGTTGTCCGACCGAGGTGAGGGGGAAAAGAACTTTGGGCAAAAGTAGACGGATGTTTCACGTTCAATCACGCAAGGAAGGGTTGGCATGAAGTTATTTTCTGCCACTTCAACGGAGAGTATTTTAATTAGAAGGCGACCACACCATGGGTGTGCACGTATAAACGTCCCGAGGCGTACTAAACAGCAGAGCCGGGCTCGTCCGCAAGAGGGCCCACCTCAGTGGAAGAGGAGAGAACCTTACCGAGAAAGCTCAGATTAAAAGCCAAATGACGCCCTTGGTTGGTGTGTTGGTCTCATCTACTGCCACTTGGGCTCGTTTGATCTGTACTCGTGGCCTTGGTCACCTCACTACTGGCCCTTGTCGACGGCGCCTGAGCGCGAGCGGGTGTTTGAGGCTTCGAATCCAACAAGCCTCCAAGCACGAGAGCATTTAGAAAAGTAAGTCCATCCGCTCCATTGCTCTTACACTATTCTGGGTAGAGATATCACAACTGCCCAGAGGTTGCATGCGATATAAACGTGCCCGTGAATAATGAAGAGTTCAATACCAAGAAAAAAATCTCAAGATTAATGATTTGACACTAAGAGTAATTTTCCAAACATTTAACGTACTGAAGATACATCAACCATCTTATATCTTGATTTTACGAGTCAAAAATTATATCGTAAACATTATTCACCCCGCGCCATGAACCCTTTTTTCGGGTGGGCTGTAAGCGAATGTACGAGGTTTGTTAAAAAAATAATGAGAATTTTAATTTTTCGGTCAGTAATATTTATTCATTCTTATACATTGAGGTTGTCACCTTCAAAGTAGTCCCCATTGGAGATTATGCACTTGTGCCAGCACTTCTTCCAATCCCAGAAACAATTCTCAAACTCGATCTTTGAGATAGCCTTTAGTTCTTTCAGCGATGCGCTTTTAATGTCATCTACGGCTGTAAAACGACGGCCCTTCAACGTTTTCTTAATTTTTGGAAATAGGAAAAAGTCACACGGAGCTATATCTGGCGAATATGGAGGCTGGGGCATCGTTCCAGTATTGTTTTTGGCCGAAAATTCACGACAGAAGCAATGAAGTGTGAGCTGGTGTATTATCGTGGTACAAAAGCCACGAATTGTTTTTCCACAGATCCGGGCGTTTTTTTCGGATTGCTCCACGCAAACGGCGTTGAACTTGTAGGTAGTACTTCTTATTGACCGTTTAACCTGGCGGCAGGAATTCATGATGCACTATGCCATTAAAATCGAAGAACACAGTGAGCATAACCTTCACGTTCGATCGTACTTTTTCGGTCTTGGCGAGGCAGAATGCCTCCACTGGGATGATTGAGCCTTATTATCAACGTCATATCCATAAACCCATGTTTCGTCACCTGTTAGAATACGTTTTAGTAATTCTGCATCGCCGTTTAGTACTTCATTTAGTGACTCCTGAGCAACTTCCATTCGCCGCTGTTTTTGTTCAAAATTCAACCATTTTGCTGCCACACGTTTCATACCCAAATTAGAAAAAATATCATAACATGATCCAATCGATATACCAACATCATCAGCGACATCTCTAATTGTGATTCGGAAATCGTTCATAACTATTCCTTCCATTTTTTCCACTTTGTCATCGAATGTTGATGTGCTGGGGCGTCCAGGTCGTTCGTCATCTTCAAGGTCTTCACGGCCTTCTTGGAAACGCTTACACCACTCGTAAGCTCTTGATTTACTCATAACAGACTCACCATAGGCCTTTGTTAACATTTCACACACTTTGTTACACTTTATCTAATTTTTTACTCAAAATTTGATACAAATTTTTTGATCCATTTCTTTAAACAACAGAAAATCGCCGAGCTCATAAAACACTTCTAACCTTAGTGGCCGTCACGGACAAAGTCCACAATTAAACAGCTGAAAGTTTTGTCATACTTCAGGGGCATGTATACCAACATAATAAAAAAAATTTGACAGTCGGACTCTCCAAGCCCGCGAAATGAAAAAATTTCCGTTCATTTTTGAACACACTTCGTATGTAAAGTCCATTATATTTGTAAATTGTTAGTCCGGAATGCGTAGAATACTACCCGGTAATGAGTGTCTGAATTGCATGTGTACCTGCCCCCATTTAATTTTTTTCCTTGTCCTCTTTGTGTAGTCATAGGGATAGCTGCTAACCATGTAATACTCGTAATATATGTAGGCATGTTGCGTGATTGGTCTTCGGTCGCCCCCTTTCCACGCGGTTTTTGGTGAATCGCGGGGTGCCAGGTACATGAGGGAATAGAGGAAATATATATAGAATTCAGAAGAGGAAAAAGAAGAAGTGTACGAACAACTGGAAGAAGCTCTAGGGGCAGCAAAAGGAAAGGAGAAGCTAATCGTGATGGGAAACTGGAGGGCTGTGGTTGGAGAGGGCCGAGAGGGAAGGAGGGTGGGACAGTTCGGATTGGGAAAACGGAACCCGACGGGAGAAAGACTGATAGGACTCTGCACCGAGAAGAACATGGTAGTGGCAAACACTCTCTTCGAGCAACATCAAAGAAGAAGATACACCTGGGAGATGCCAAGGGAAAGGGCAAGGTACCAAATCGACTGCACCCTCGTGAGAACGAGATACAGAAACCAAGTTTAGCAAAGATGCTATTTATATCTGCCCCCCGGCGCAGATATAAATGGCGATCACAACCTGATGGTCATGGAGAGCCAACTGCGATACAGTAAAATCAAGCAAGGGACACAGGGACCAAAATGGAACACAAAAATGCTGAAGGAAAAGCAGCCAAGAGAAAAGTTCACCTTGACCATTGACAGAAAAATAGAAGGAATAAAAGCGACTAGCATGCAAGGAAGATAGAAGGAAATCAAGAATATCATAACCGAAGTAGCAGCTGAATAACTCGTGAGTAAGGCGGCGCCAACCAAACGGCCATGAGTAGCAGCTTAATTAAGATACCTCATACAGGAAAGAAGAAAATACAAGAATCCAAGAAATGAAACTCAAGAAACCTTTTAAAAGAAGCTGTGCAACTAAGTCATACGAGAGTGCAAGAAGGCCAAGGAAGAATGGATAGAAAGCTGCTGCGAGGTAATCAGTATCAAAATAAGGAAGGGAAACAGTGAAACTGCTTAAATATACTGGTGAAGACACAATTCGGAGTGAGAAAAACAAAATCCCACAACGTCCGAGATGCTAATGGAAAAGATACTGACAGAAGATGAAGACATTGGGAAGAGAGTGAAGGAATTCATTGAAGATATCTATCAAGGGTCCGAACCACTTGAAGGTGACTTACTTAAAGAAGACAGCGTTTAAAAAAAATGACGAACGGGGCCCGGAGACACTGAGAAGTGAATTCGACCGAGCCGAAAAAGACCGGTAGAACAACAAGGCACTGGGAATTGATAAAATAAACGGAGAAATCATCAAAGCACTCGGAACCAATGTAAAGGAAAATGCAAATACCCTATTTGAAATAATAGAAGATATCTAAGACAGTGGAAGACTACCAGAGGACTTCGAGAGAGTAATGATTGCAATACTGAAGAAACCTAGAACAGATAAATGCGAAGAACACGGAAAATTGAGCCTGACTTCTCACCCATAGAAAATAATTACTCGGTAAATCAGCTGACGAATAGAAGAAAAGGTAGAAGAAAGCCTCTCGGAAAACCAATAACCGAGGAAAAGAAGGAAAACTGAGGAGCAAGAGAGGCAAAGCTTGAGGGTACTAGCTGAAAAATTGATCCATACAAACAAGCCATTAATGTGCACTCGGAGAAGGCCTTTTACAATGCCTAATGGAACAAAATGTTCAATATAATAGAAGCACATGGAATGTACTACAACGACAGAAGAATAATCCATCATCTCTCCAAGAATCAGGTAACAACCATGCAAATGAAAAATGGTATGGATATAGAAGCCAAAATAAACACAGGAGTTAGACAAAGATGCAACCTCTCACCAGCACTATTCAATGCATGTCTAGAAGAGTCAATAAAGGATGCACAAGAATTGGGCATCAAAGGAGTCAAGGTGAATGGCGAAGAAATTAACATGCTGTGGCTCGCAGACGACATCGCAGTAGTAGCAGAGCCGCGAGAGGGCCTACAAGCAAACCTGAATACAATGGACCAAGTACTGGGGGAATATAATGTGAGCATTAACAAGAAGATAGCGAAAAGCTTTGTGTGTGGAAGAGAGAATCTGAATTCAGCTATAACAATTTGAGGGGTGAAACTAGAGCAAGTGGAATCCTTCATCTACCTGGGCAGCAGCATAACATGGGATGGAAGTGGACAATCAGGAATCAGAATAGGAAGAAACCAGAGTCAATATAGAGATATTAAAGACATTATTTCACAAGTCAAGTCAAGATTAAACATTGCATAGAAATAAGGTATATTCATACGAGCATGTGTATATTAGTTGATAATATATGTATGTATTTGCATATCTTTAAGTCACGAAAGAATTTGCATGAATATTTACGATTGTGTGTGTGTGGATTGGCAAGAACTTGTGGGTCTCGGATGCGGTTTTATTCTTACTTACGGATGGTGACCTAACACCTCCCACCACACGCCCTTGCGGTGGCTTGCAGAGTACTATGCAGATGTAGATGATTAAATACGTACTACATATATCTATGGAACAAGTTGTGCCAGAGGGGAAACTGATTCCGGAAGTGACGCTGAAATGTATTCCAATGGACGATTACGGATTCCTTTATAATCTAGGAATTATCATTGCGTGAATATACGGAGTCTGTACCAAAATTAAGTAGAATAAATATGGGGAAAATTTATTGCAGGTCATAGTGCAAATTGCTGCTGAAATTCTTCATAAGAGCACCCTTATGCATCGACACACCAACGCTGGTGCCTCCGCCAGTTGTGGTATGCTTCCTGTGCTCATAAGACCCTCGTTCAGGCACCTCGTCAAGGACTCTTCGGCCTGATCCAGTGGTCCAAAATGGTACTCAAAGGGTCATACTTGGTTCGTACTCAAAGACCCATGTTTCGTCACCAGTAACCACGTATCTAAAAAAATGTCACCGCAGTTCAAGAGGTCCAAGGCAAGATTGTCACACAAGCAGTCTTCTGACAGCACCTTGGGGACCATCTTGGCGCACCTTTCTCATTGCTAAATCTTCTGTAAGAATACAATGCACTGAGGTTTTCTGAATATTGCACTCATCTGCTAACATCCTGACACTTGGGGGTCAATCGGAATTGGGCATATGTCTCGCTTTTTGCGTATTTTCATTACTAGGTGTTTTTGATGGATGTCCAGGGCATTCCTCATCGTCAACCTCCTTGTTACCCTCCAAAAACATCTTGTGCCAGCAGAAAACCATCACTCGGGACATTTCTCCATCTCCATAAGCATCCTTAACCATGGTCATGGTCTCCGTACCCAATTTTCCAACTTTATGCACAATTTAATCGCATATCATTGCTCCATGGAAAGTTGAATCGTGAATTCGTGCCGTGACCGTCGAACGGGGTCCAGTCCAGCAGCAATCCGCACATTGTAAATGGCCACAGTTACTGACGTGAGACGTGTTGCTTACCAAGAATCTCCCATTACCTTTACGACTACAAAACACCACACTCGAGCCATCTGCATTGGCGGCAAAAAATCATTCTACTTATTTGGGTGACGTTGTAGACCAGTGGGTAATGTGCTGTGCTACTGAGTGGAGGGCCCGGGTTCGAATCCAGGTGCCGCCTGGGTACCCTCATCTACACACAAGTAGGGTGAGGTTCTTGGCACCATATATTCGTGGGAAATCACAGGCGGTAAGCACGCCGCTTGCAGGTGCAGGGTACCTAACTTTAATTGCGGCACCGAAAGAATTATTATGACCTCAAATTATATTGGTAAATTTGACCACCGGGATAAAGCAAGAGAGAGAGAGAGGCAAGTCACCGACAGATTGAAGCACTCATCCTTCCCTCGCTCGATATACAATCATAACATATTGAAGCAAAGACTCCTAAAAAATTTAATTAATCTAAATACTAAAATGTAATGAATTATACAAACATAAAAATTATTGTATGGAGTGCATAGACATATATGTGAACGAATGTTTACACATGATCTTACATGCATTCAATTGAATATATAAACTGTATATAAAGGTATATGGCTGTATATGGCTGGTGCCCAAACGCCGACTAGATTAGAATTATGAACTGGCCCCGTGCCTTGATGCATGGATTTCTCACACCGCTGGTAGCAGCGCGTATTAGGAAAGCTCTACCCTCCCTTAATCAAATCAACCTTCGGGTTGATTACTGTGACTGGTACTCAAAATTTACGAATTAGTACTTTCGATAGATAAATTTGAATAATGAAGTCACATGGTCCGTCATTGATTAACTTTATAGACAAGTAAATTTCGTTGGGATGTACATGTATGTACGCAAAGTATAAATACAATTTTAAATATTGGATTAATGAGAAGACAGGAAAGGTAGTGTGGTCAACTAACTGTTGATATTTCTTGCCTTTCGTCCAACTGGAAGGCAATGGCGATCCTTGCATCATTACCTGCTTACCTGCATCAGGCGACGGATATGCGTAACCCACTCTGTCTGGAGGGGTGTCAGAGGTGGGTAAATATTATTTCGACCTTATAGGAGAAGGTTAAGGAAATTTGAGAAGGCTACGTCCCCCGGCGCTAGCTAAAACCCACCAATAAAAATGATTCCATGAATCCACATTTTACTGCGAAATATATTGTCCATCACAATGCTCAGCACTGGAGGAAAAAACTGGAAATACTTGAACGTCGTAATTCCATAATGTATTACTGCCGGGCGCCATTGGACGACTCGTTTAAACGCGCACGCAAAGGCCGTAAAAAGTGACAAGAAGCATAAATCCGACGTGGCGGGGATTCAAATTCACATACGTATCCCCAATTCTCTTTGGTGCGTTTCATGATGATCCCAATCGCGTACATGCGCCCTTATTGAAAAAAGGATATCCGTGTCCGAAAAAAACGACTTCCTTTTTTGCAATTATGTGACCTGACGTTAACTTACCATCAACTACAGCAATGAACCAGAAGGATTTAAATCGTATGCCTGGGTAGAGCTGGCATCGTCCATTATGATAAGACGTATTAAAATTATAGGTACTTAGATAAATAAATATACATCACTCAAATTTAATGACATAAGGAAAAATTTTATCGTCTCATTAGATCTGGAGGTATGAACACTGAAAACTGAATGCTGTACCGATTGATATGAAGAAAAATTATTCTCTCGCATAATTCGAGACCGCAGCAGTAGGAATCAGAATTTATGCCACAAGTTCACGGGTGCAATTAATCGCCGATCACCGAATACTTAATAATGGCTGATGACCTGAGACCCCTGCCACACGCTCTCGAGGCGACTTAGCTTTCAGGTTGTAATTTTTTATCATTACTAGCAGTAGTCTGCCGGTTTAGCTTAGGTTTTTAATGAACCCTGGCTCTACAATACTGTATTCTTATGCCCCAACTACGTAGCACAATACAATATTACAATAAGTCATTCCTTAGCTTGGAATACTTCATACCTCACTTAATTCCATCCTTCTCCTCCCTCTGCTGCGTTTTGTCAGCATTCAACCCTCTATCACCGTTTTCAGCACCCCATTGGCTCTGAGTACACCTCCATCTACGACTGTATAATACCCCACCAATTGCCGCGAGGGCATGTGGCGGGGGTATTACATCACAAATCATTCACGAAGAAATGTTACGTCATTCATGGGGTCTGGGTGGTCATGCATGCTTGGTCTATGGTTACCGGGTGCGCCGATATCACATTCAATTGTTCTTCCACTTGATGAACGAATAAAACTCTTATTTATCCTTTGTTTAACTATTTTCCTTTGTTCTCCATAAAATACGAAAATATCGCGTTATATACTTCAAAATTAAACTATCAAACCGAAAAATAGGTTAGAAAACCTTGTTATTCTGTTGTCCACAGTTTATCTCGGAATCCTGATATCAAACCCTTCTACCACAATTGTTTATACGCTTTAATAACCCGCGTACCCCGCCCCCTCCATTCGCTCACCTTGACGTTTTCGAATTCCACCCAACAGCTGTCTCTCTTCCCTTTCAACTTCGTTTGTTTTCCTTTCCATCCATTTTATTTTCTTCATTCTTCCCCCACACCCACATCTAGAGTTTCCAATCTACGCTTGTCCTCATACCTCGGCGACCAAGTTTCCGGGCCATGCAAAACTACACACCATGTTATATTTTTCACTGATCTTTTCCATGCATCTTTAATTAAGGTGCCTGTCGTTAACTCTCTTCACATTCTAAACTTTCCTTACACAATTCAATTCATTTTTAAACGTCCTTACTATTTTGCCCATCTTCTTCTAACATACTTTCGAAATCGTTCTATTTGTCCTAGTGCATGTTCCCAAAACTTTAATACTTATCTTAGCCTTCCTATCTCTTGATACTCCCAGTATTTTCGTTTCCTTTTGATTATTCTTCATCCTATATGAAAGAGAACATTTGATAATCCACTTTCCCCCTCAAAATCCCTTGCCAATCACTTACCTCTCCACCGACTCTCCATTTGCACCTGTGCAATCCAATACATGTACAGGATTCGGATAAGTCCTCTATTCTTCTAGCCAACTTCTCTCTTCTCTAGAGTATTATTCATTGCCTCTACCCAATGACCTCTGTCGAACACCTCGAAATCTACGAAGCGCACATGTATATACGTACAACTTGGTTGGCTCTTTACGTTCCTTTCGACTATTGACCCCTATTTAATGTTACAGCATCACGCAAACCCATCCCCTTTCTTAAACCAAACTGATCTTCTGCTAAGTACTCATATGCTTTCTTCCCCATTTTTCTTTTAATGATATTTTTGTGGTAAATTTTATCGATTGCTTTCTGGTACACCTTCCCTTTTTTTCAAGTTGTGTCCTGCATTCCACTTTCTTATACTCCTTCTTCCATTTATTATTCTCTTAAATTCAGCATTACACTCTTAATGTGCACTAAACTGTAATTCGAATTCGTATATGCTCTCTGGAGCGGTTGGAGCTGTTCGCCGCATTCCTCCTCAACTTATGGCAACCATCATAAAAGCTAAACGATATCTCCTGGATGGAAGAAGACACTTTCCATTTCCACATAGAATTTTTTTTATTACGACCTAGGTTTCGTTACAGCGTAACATTTTCAGGTCCTGAAGATTTTACGTTGTAACAGGTTGTAATAAAAAAGTTCTATGTGGAAATGCAAAGTGTCTTATTTCATCATGAAGGATCTCCACCATGTTGCGCCTGAACTGTGTCATTTGTCGATATCTCCCGGCCTTTTCCGTATGCACCTACGTCTTCTGTGGTTTTTAAACCGGGTTTTTTAGTTTTAATCCACCTCTTTCCCCTGGACAACTCGCAACGTACCATATTGATATGCGACTCCCGCAACCTAGATAAAGCACGTTTCATCCAGGGAAGATCTGTTCATCAGAGAGTGCTGGAGTATGGGTCGAACTGTGTTTTGGTGTGCAGAGACGTCACGCGGATAAGCGACTGTGACCTTTCGCTCAGTAGTCTCGTTCTGTACCCTCTACTGAAGAGTCAGCATGAGTTTAACGTCTCCTTCGGTCGCTGACACCGCTGAAAATATGTGATCTCCCCGAATGGCTAATTTGCTTTCAGCAATACATTGCTCTGCATCTTATGACCGCCGGGAGGAAGAAAAAATGATCCCAGGTGATGATGGAGAATGCTTTTTATCCTGGGACGGAAATTGTTCTCGCAGCTGCCGTAAATGCTGAAAGCATCGACTTTTTCAATACGCGAAGCTTTTTCTCCCAAAATCCCCCTTTGGCTGTCCCCCTGGGGGGTGGCTGGGTGGGGGAGAGTTCGTTGGCTCGCTTTCGTGTGCTCTCCGGGGTATGTCTGCTCCTCCTCCTGCGCTCCCCTTACTCACGCCGAGTACGCTTCAACTTTTGTATCGACGACATTAGCAGGAACGCATTGCAAAACGTTTTTAACTTGGGGACGCGCGGGTCTCGAGTTGCTGCGCGCCCGGGAAAAAAAAGCGCAACGTTTCTTGTTATTCCGAGAGTAATAAGGCCTTTTTCCTGCTTAATGACGAGGGATTCCCGGTCCACGCCATCTTAATTGGAAAAACGCTTTCGACCTTCCCCCATACTCCCAGCCCACCCCCTAATCGGCCGTAATTGCCCCAAAGCGCTCACCAACCGGGGCGGGTGGGGAGCGGAAGAGGGGAGGGGTTTTGGAGGGGGCGAGAGAGGGTGGACGGAGCGTGGTTCGTCGGAGGCGAGGAATCTCAGCCACCGTTCTGCGTCCCATTTGCGACTCACCCGAGGAAGGATATGGGGAGATGGCGGAGATGGAAAATCAAAGCAAAAAATAAATAATAAAATGAGGACGGGAATTAAGGGAAGATATTTTTTTGTTCCTCCGCATGACAAACGAAACAAGCTAAGCACAAGAAAAAAATGAAAATAAGAAGCGCGGAAAAAATTGTGAAAAGCGCCCCCTCCCCCTTCCACAGAGTATAATTCATTCATCTGCCTTCTCTTCTCATTTCCCCCCTCCCCTCTTCCCCCCTCCCCTCCGTCATGAACCGCCGCCGTCTTTTTTATTCGGGCGACCGGCGTCGTGAAAAGGAATACCCTCCCGTTTCCCTCCTTCCTCAGCGCTGATAATAAATTGCGGATGGGTCATGAAATATTGGGTAATTTATTAATTCATTAATTTCGCTGAATTTGTCATTTTTGTCGAGTGCGGTTTATAGGGTTATTTAAGGCCGAGATGTAAGGTAGAATACTTGATTAAGGAGAAAGAATGATGATAGGTAATGCGGGAGGCAAGGAGGGGGGCAGAAAAGGTGAAGACGCGAAGAAGGAACCTGCATCTACATAATATATAGTTAGCCGCCGCAAGGGTGTGTGGCGGGGGGTGCTAGGTCACCAGTCATGCATACACAATCATTATATATCAACACAAATATCAGTTCGATCATGAACTAGAACAAAGTTCACGAAAAGCACGAGAGAAGGTAATCATGCTAGAATGTTCGATTAAAAGATTTTCAATGACAGGCTTTATTCAAACCATGCGGGAACAATGTTATAAATATGGATTTATTTAAAAATTATGGGTGATATTGACAAAATATATACACTACCAATACAAAATATCTCATTCGTACATGCGGCCATGCATGCATATTTTTATCTCCAATTGTACGACAAAAAAACGACATTTTAAATCTATACGTTCTACTATCTATCTCCCTGATTTTACGTTGGTAATATGATCTGCTATAGTAAGCCGGGACCGGTAATATATCTTTAACATCATCAGATAATTAACCTTTCTCAAATTTACGCAGTAAATTTAACCTGTATTTAAGCCTACGGTCAACTAGTGGCTCCCATCCTAATTCTTCTGATAGTGTCGTGACATTGCTATCTTGCTCATCACAACCTCTCATAAACCTAGCTGGTCTACGTTGTATTCGATCTATTACCAAAATTAAATCAACTTCATGAGGTTTTAATACACTTACAGCATACTCAAGTTGGGGCCTAATTAGCGTAAAATAACAAAGCTCCTTGACCCTTTCATTACAATTCCCAAATATTCTTTCTATGAATCCTAACTTTTTATTTGCTTTTCCGCAAATTTATGATGCACTCATGCACTATGTTGGTATTCACTTTTCCTTGCTCTCCCATATTTATGATCTGATCTATCGCAGTAAGTCTGGGCCTGTAATATGTCTTTAAAATCCTCAGATAAGAAACCTGCGTCAAATGTATTCAGTAAATGTAACCTATAATTAAGCCTACGATCAACTTATGGGTCCCATCCTAATTTTTCCAATAGTATGCTGACACTACTATCTTGTTCATTGACAACGTTTCAACATCCTAGCTGCTCTACGTTGCACTCAATCTTGTTCTAACACTAAGTCTACCTCGTGAGGATCCCATATATCCGCAGCGAACTCTGGGTGGGACGTGACTAATGCGAAATAGCAAAGCTCCTTAATTCTAATAAATATGGCAAATCAAAGAATGAGGTAAATGGGTTACATGTACAGGTGTTATATTTGCTGCAGCCGTCCGAGACCTACAATACGCCATAATTAAGGAAGAATTAAAAGGAAAACCAGGATGGGCGTCCCTACAGACACTGTGAGGGCAAGCGAGGCGCCAAGGTCCGCATTCCAAGTCGTCCTCCAGTTCTGGGTGTCTCTCATGTTGCTGCCTCAAATATCGCCCTTGAATTTTTGATGCAAGAGGCTCCCAAAACGATGGGAGGCGACCATTCAACACGGGCCTTGAAGATTTTCAGAGGCTCAGGGCGCAAGTGTTCCTTTGAATTCTTTCACGAAGATAACTATTAAAATTACACTGGCAGAGAACAGGCATCGCGGGTCCATTAAAAGAAACGGGACATCCTCAGTGAAAGAATGCAATGCTCGTTCCCTCGCACAATTTGCGATTAGGACAAGAGTCAAGTTTTTAAAAAGTCACCGAGAATTGCGACGCGTGGACCTACCAGTCATCCTCCGCCCTCTCTACTCGTCCAACGTGTCATCGAATAAATCTTTAAAAATTTCCACCGTCGAATTTTTTGGTGGCTAATTATTTTGTGACTAATTTGCCTTTCCCCCCATTGCCCTCCGTCTCGTACCGCTCTCGTGAGGAGTCGTATGATTTACGAGGTCGTAGTACGTGGGCCACTGTGGGGGGGGGGCAGATATCCGGAGGTGGGGGAGCCTAGAGGAAGGGAGGGGGCTTCCTCCACCGGCTCGGATGGAAGGGAATAAAGGTATCGCTTGCCCCCTCCTCCCAACACACATTTCATGAGGAGAGAATGAATGTTCAAAAGGAAGAAATCGCAGGAAGATGGCAACGCGACGAACGCATGGAAATAATGAATGCTTGCGAAGGGAAAGAGCGGAGGGTGAGTAAAGGTGAGTTGGTAAGATATTCACAAGGGAGCTATTGTCTATCACGCAAGCGCAGGCGATCATTCATTAGAAGAGCAGGCGGAAGGGATGGCAATCCCAATGAAGGATTGACAAAATAGCGTCTTAGAAATCGATTGGAGCATCACTATTAAACAAATTAATGACATGGCCACCGTCATCTCAGCGACAACACTTCCTCGGTCATAAATAATTGTATCTAATAGACATTTTGAAACCGCGTAAGGTCCTCGTAGGTTTATTTTAGAATCATTTCACGAACAGAAAAGGGGTGTCGCTCAAAGCTGAACGATAAAATGGCTTAAAAAAAAGAAATCCTGATACTTCCTCTGTGGCCAGTCTTGCACAGCCTCCTTCCTACATATCCTAACCATGACTACACACAATTTCCAGGATGATACAGAAATTAGAGCTGTTTTACCTCGCGCGCAGTGGCTCATCCACGAGTGGGGATTACATGTATCATTAATTCCTCCCCCCCCCACTTTACCCCTCCCGGACGTGACGGAAGAATTGAGAGAATTTAAATATGGTCAATGTGTAACTATAGGAGTACCACAGAACCATGAATTCAGTGGAATAATCTCGAACTCGACTGATGATTCCCAGTTCTACGTAAATCGAGCACCAAGTACAGCAAGTTAGCGATTTACACATTCGCGAAAAGTCCAGCAATTAGTGAGACAAGGAAGAAGGACATGGCGATTGCTTGAAAAAACGAATTGATGACTTGCAAACTCTCCAAGGGCCCTCCTCCAGCTAATGATCGCAAATTGCGCTAATACACGCACACGTTTGGACCGACAGTTTTGCTGTCTTTATTTTTTTGCCCGGAGACGAAATATTAACTTGAATCTTTCCCGGGGGCAGATGACGAAGAAAATGAATTAGCGAGGTCCAAACGAAAAGAAACTCTGGCTCCGCGCCCTCCTCCACCCTGCGGATGCTAACGGAACCCCTCACTATGGAGACGGGAAATAGTTTTTGCGACGATGCCAAATTATAAAGTTAGAGAAGTCTCCGTCTCCCTCGAGTACAAATGATTCCGTAGTTGACGGTTACCTACCTGATTATTTAGAAAATCTTTTCCTTTGTCAATCCTGAATACGCCATGCGCTGGTTTTTATAGCGATACACTTGCTGGTACCTAAACAGGTTTCCTAAATACTTCCTAAGAAGATGAGCCTGCTTTGCATGATGTCAAAGTACTTTGAGTCCGCTTACGAAAAAACTATGAGAAACCCCATTGGATTATTGCAGCCCCCTCTTCCGTTCGGGGCTCAAGCCAATGCAAAAATCATGTCGGAATATTCTCAACGCAAAAATAAATTGAACATTCGCATTATTGCAAAACTTCTGTTAAAGCAACGCAGCAGCGCACCCGGTGTTTCTTTTGCGTTCAATAGAGTCATGTCAGATGGTTGGATAGCCCAAATGGTTCGGGGAAGAAAATTGGCGACAGGTGTTCAGAAAGGATTCAAAAATATCTCAAAGAAAAATGATACACTTATATAATGTTTTGCTAATGAAGGAGAATTTTTCTACATTTTTTCGTGCGAATGTAGATTTCGTGTTGTTTTCACGGTCGGTTTTTCCAAACACAATTTGACTTTAAATAAATAAGGAACGTACCTACGGTCGTGAATCAATGTAAACAAAAAAAACGGTCTCGGGATTTTTTTGTTTACAAATTTGACTAAACAAAGAGTTGATCCCTAACCTGCTGGATTCGCTCAACGTATAGGCATATTTATAGGGAGCTTGCTAGCAAACGTACTTTTTTTTCCCTCGCTTAGGATAGAGGGAAAATTAAACCATGTTGTGATTGAATTGACACGCATCCGTTTACTTATTATATATATATATATATATATATATATATATATATATATATATATATATATATATATGTTGGGCAAGCGAGGTAAGGGCAGGAACAGGATAGGGATGTTGGACGGAATGAAGGGAGGAAAGAAGAACACAGAGATGAAGAGGGACCTGATGTAGAGTAGGTTGCTGGATTGGGTTTCGTTAGGAAAACAAACTAATTATTTGGTATTTGTGTCCATCCAAAACCTACCTTAACCGGTAGATTACTTAGTAATAATAACAGCCATGATTTAAAGCAGATGAAAGAAGGGAGTTAGGACAAAAAAGAGGGAGAAGAGGAGAAACGAATCCGGTGCGCACGAATACGGCCATTATAGAACGTCAAAAAATATCAACACAAAATGACTAGAGACAAGTTCGAAAAACATTCCTTTCGAGAAAAAATAAGAAAATTGATTAATTACGAAAATTGGAGCACCATCGCACTCGTTATGCAACTTCAATCTTGATCTCTCGAAGAGTGATCGATGTAGGTGAATGCTCATTGATTTGAGAGCAATGGAGAGACGGAGGTGACCTCGAGGGACCCATCTCAAGTTAACTGCGCAACAACACTATTTACACTCCCAAGAGACCTCCTCTTATCATCTTACTCCAGTCTCGAGTAAAATACGATAAACTTTTATTTCGATAATTTTTTGCCACGCGGAAAAGTAAACAGGCGAGTGGATGTTTTTGTTTTCCTTCTCCGAGGGCAAACAAGAGCGCCCTCGGACGCGTGGAAAAAAGGTGATGTTCCATTTCTGGAAATTAAAAAGGTAGGCGATAAGAAGCAAACAAAGTGCGATCATAAGACACCCATTTCTTCGAAGGAGATAATCCGGGGCGGTCTTCGAGTGGAGGCGATAAGCGGCGATTGGGGGGACACAAAGGAAGCGTGGCGATAAGGGGAGCGGAAGGGAGGATTCTCAAAGGGCGGGGGGGGGGAGGGTTCTGGAAAAATCCCCTTTCCTGGAATGGATGCCCTTTTCGCTGCAAACCTGTGCCCTCCGGGACGTGACAGAGAGGGGACCCTGAAGCGAATGTATAGCTCCAAAGGATAAGATGGGATTCGGTGACAGGGTGGCTAGATGCAGAGAGGGCGTCGACGGTGCTGTCGATCATTGCCTGCCGGAGAAAAAGTGGATATCCCGGCTCAAAGATAAAGGATTCGCGCATTTTAATTTTCGCGATTTCCAGCTGAGGCGCCGGCGGATCTCCCAGCGTTTTGAACTCCAAACAGGGAGGAGAAACTTAGATCGACCATGGATCGGCTGCGGACGAAGAAAAACAGGCTTGGTGCCTTCTCATTGTAACATGCCAAGGATAACGTTGAGTGGGAACGTCTCCAAATACCAATCCGATTTAAGGAGAACCTTCTTCAGAAAGATTAAGGTGTTTCCTACCTGTCGAGTAAAATCATGAAAGTATAATCAAAAACCATCAGGGATCATTTCGCTATAAAAATGAATCGGTAGTTTCCACAAATGTTACTTCGTGAACAATTATTTTTTTCCTGAAATGTGTATCATTTCGAAGAAGTAACCCCTGACGCAATTAATTGTATTGAGGATAATGTGGCTCGTGGGATTTATTCCTCGCGAAACAAACAAGTGTTTGAGTTGACGTCACGTCAGCTATAGTTGCTAAATTGGTTGTACCGGCAAATATCTTGAATCTGGAAGATTTAAGGTGATTTCAATAGATATATGATAAGTCATACATTAATAATTTCGAAGTTAAAAAAGAGATACCGCAAACGAAACCAATGAAACTCTAAACCGATTATGGTGTCTTGCGCCAAGTTCAACGCACTTTGTAATCTAAAAGCTTTAAACCACCGGTATATTTGCGCTTCGACTTTCCTTTGCAACTGATAACATGTCGCACGCCTTTAAGCTAATAATGATAGCAATCTCATCAGAGTTACCCGTGATTGTGGCGGAGTGGACAACCATAGCACCTGGGAACAGATGAAACCCAGTCTCCACAAACGAAGGCGAAGACTGCAGGATACAGTCAGCACCACTCTAAACACGATGAGGGTAGAGAGGGTAGTGCAATGCCCGTGAACAAGTGATCGACGTCATGGACTGTGCGTAATTCTATCCTAAAATAACCAGCAGACATAGCAATACCATGACATTCTACGAACTATTAATCGATACACGATCAGGATAACCTCGTCTGAGGAGTAGTAGTGTAGATTTGAGAGGAAATTATCAAGGGAGTCGGGATCATTGCAAATTCTGTGTCCTCTTATGGACACAGAATTTACAATGGTGCAAGAAAGGAGCATTCGGTGTGATATGAGGGGAAACTGTTATAATGCAGGTATTTTTGTTTGTTGGTGGGTTTCATATGCACAGAAGTGTGAAATTTTTGGTCTATTAATGATACGTGTACAATATAGGAAGTTGATTTGGGAGGAGGAAACCGTAGAATTTAAGGAAACAGAGGACCAAGCATTGAGATTGGAAATGAAAGTTTTTAGGGAATCAGGACCATGTGGCCAGAGAGGGAACATATCGTCGATATATCTGAGCCGAACAGAGGTTTCAGGCACTATTCCCTCCTCAAATGAGGTTATCCTGAATCCCTTCTTAACAAAAGGATCCCGAAGACATGCTTACTCTCCCAAACCATCCTCCACCGCAGAAACCCACCCTCTTTTGATTTGCACCACATACTTCCCCGGCCAACAATCTCTTCGATTAATGCAAAAAGACCTCTACCCTATCCTCAAAAGCCATAATTCCACCGCCACCCTTTTTCCCAAATGTCCCTCTGTTACTTTCAAACGCCCCGCCAATTTATCAAATCTTCTCAAACCAACCAATCCACTCCTTAAATCCCCGCTCCGTCACAAACCCACTCCCAGGCCCTGCAAAAGACCTAGATGCAAAACATGTCCTATTTTCAAAACCAGAATCCCATCCCTCTCCCACCCGCATTTTAACTCTCTCCCACCAATTCCCTACTCCTCATGTACCTCCAGCAATGTAGATTACCTTCTGAAGTGCCAACTTTACCCTGCCTTTTACATTAAGCAGTGTAACACACCCCTCAATATTAGGATCAATAATCACCGAGCCTCATGTAACAATTCCTCCCTGATTGGTATGCTCTCAATCCCCAAACACGCCTCCGAACACAACACTTCCTTGGACAAATGCTGTAGTGTATCCTTCTTAGCATCTGTCCAACCCTCTGACCCTTCACTGAAACTCAAAACAATAAAGCAAGCGTTCATCTGGCTCTTGGATTCTGGAGACTGGTGGGTTTAGGAAGGGGAGAGATACGCGTGATGCCATTGCAGTAATGAGATCACTAATCGAGAGGAATATGAAATACAATCAGGACGTATTTGCCTGTTTCGTAGATTTCGAAAAAGCGTTTGATAGAGTGAATTGGGAAAAACTAATGTCTATATTGCAAACAATAGGAATGGATTGGAGGGACAGGAGACTGATCCGCAACCTGTACATGTCTCAGACTGCTCAGGTGCGAGTGGGGAACGGAGAGTCCGGATGGGCAGTGTTAGGAAGAGGGGTAAGGCAGGGTTGCCCATTGTCACCGGTGCTGTTCAAAGTGTATGTAGAGGAAATGATTAAAGAGGAAGAACTTGAGGTAGGAATGAAAGTCGGAGGGGAGTTCGTAAAATCGGTTAGGTTTGCTGATGACCAAGCATTAGTTGCTCAGTCAGCCAAGGGGTTGCAAGCATTGCTGAGTGAATTGGAGGTTCAGTGCGATAAATATGGGATGAGAATCAATATTAATAAAAGAAAGTTTATGCGATTTTCCATAAAGAAAAAGGCTAAGCTAAACATTAAAATAGGAGGGGAAAAAATAGAGCAGGTAGTAACAGTTTACATATCTCGGAAGTGTTTTGGACCAACACGGTCAAAGTAGTAGGAACTTAAGGAGAATAGTTTCACTAGGCAAGGAGGCTTTCTCCGGGAAGAGGGTGTTGTTGACGGGGTCGTTGAGTAGGGAGGTTAAGAAAAGACTCTTAAAAACTTTGATATGGAGCGTACCTATGTACGGTGCGGACACGTGGTCGCTGAAGCTGGAGGAAAGACGTAGATTGGAGGCTTTTGAAATGTGGGCGTGGAGAAGAATGGAGAAGATGAAATGGACCGAAAGGAAAACAAATAAGGAAGTACTAGGGATGGTGGGTGAGGAGAGGGGTTTGTTGAGAGAAATCCTATGGAGGCAGGAAAAATGGATGAAAGGCGTATTGAGCGGTAGTGGAATGTTGAAGAAGGTAATAGAGGCGAGAATGTTAGGCAAACGAGAAAAGGGCAGGAACATGATAGAGATGTTGGACGGAATGAAGGGAGGAATGATATACACAGAGATGAAGAGAGACCTGATATAAATTGGGTTGTTCGATTGTGTTTTGTTTGGGGTTACAAAATGTTTATTTGATAGTTGTGGCCATCCAAAAACCTACCTTAACCGGTAGATTACCTAATTCATAATATATATTTTTTTATTTAAGTGTTTTTCCGCAATACCACTGGTTCATGGTATTCCTCTTGTTTCTCGATTCAATGCATATGATACTGCTTCATTGTAAATATTATGAGTTTCAAGTTAAATTTGAGTTTCTGTTGAGAACTCGACTGCAGTGTTGTTGGTGAGTTAGACAAATCCACGTCCCCTTAAGTGAGACATTAAGTAAAACATTGTAGAGCGTGTATGGGCAGTGCTAGACAGAGGTGTGAGACAGGGATGTCCGTTTCTGGTCATTATGTATGGGGAAAAATGGTAAGAGGGGTAAGCGCTGGAAGCCTGTGGGAAAGCAGGCAAGAAATTCTTCAAATAGGATTTCCGGATGATCTGTATTTGTTAGTCAGTCAGCCAAAGTTTACATTTATTATTTCGTTCAAAGCAAAACAGTGTCATAGGTACGGGATTAGAATGATCATAAAAAAATTCATGTTATGACATTCTAAAGAAGATGGTATTCAAATGATAAACATTTTTGTTGGAGGATATGAATGAGAACATGTTGAACAGTTTACCAATTTAAGAAGTGTTCTTGAAGAAGGTGGGAAAAGTAGTAAGGAGATAAAAGCCAGGGATTAGAATGGAGCGGTGGCTAACGTATTGGCTTCCATCCAGAGGACCCGGGTTCGAGTCCTGGAGGTGCCACCTATTTTTCGGTGGTATCCCGATCCCTACTTGAGGTGCTTCGTGGAGAGCACTTTGAGTTTTGAGTTGAGAGATTACGACTTTCGTCGGATGGAGCGTTAAACTGCGGACCCCTTGGCACCTTTCGACAAGGGACAAGACAACCCGACAAGGAAAACCGACACTGGGTTTCTCTCCAACCTTTCTTTCACATCCATCCCCAATGGCACTAATGACCGTAGCTGTCGGTCGCCTCCCATAAAAACTACTACTACGGTTGACTACTGTTAATATTTCTCACTCCTGAAAGAAACACTAGCCAAAAGATAATACTACTACTTAACGAAATGATTCATATTCCCTTCGGATAATTTATAAACATTGATGATCATCACTTTTTGGGCTTTTATTTTCGAAATATAATAGGGCTGCCATTCGACTAAAATATGTTATAAATACAACCTGATTATTTGAAGCGAATCTATGTTTTTACATATGTTTTATTAAGATCCTAAAAGGAACGAGAATAAAATTGTCTGACCGCGGTAGGGGTAAAAATACTCGGGTCAAAATAAGCCTCATGGTCATTCACCCTCTGCCGCCCACCCTAGAGGTGGCTTGCTAAATTATCTAAATATTCGTTTTATTTTTACATAAGCAAATGTGGAGAAATCGCCTTGATACCAGTCGAGTGTTGCACGGACTCCTAGTTTCTAAATGAAAATCGAGAATTTAACAATCCAGAACCACCTTGACGGCAATTAACTTTTAGAATGTTTTTTTGGAAATGAGCTTACTTCGTTTCAGAACTCATTTCTGATTTTTTTTCTCCTTCTTCTCCTCGGTTCTTGTTGTATTTCCGCGAATTCACGGGGAGAGTTGGAATGTAAGGCGTCCGAAGAAATGGAAATAGAATGGAGCGATGCCCCCCCCCCCCACACGGCCGCGGAGTCTCTTGGCTTCGAGGGCCGGCCGGCCGCCGGCGTGATAAGATCTCGGGCGAATCCTTTTGTCTGTGTGTGTATCCCCTCCCAAGGTTATCGAGTCCCTTTGACTCCTCCCCGAAGCCACTGGTGCGTGAGTCGGGCGCTCAGCAGCCCCCAATAAATCCTAGCATTGCCCCGAATTTGAATTTTATCCTCGGGATGAGCGCTGTTCTCTGAGGCTTCCACCACATTGCCCTTCTCTTTGATCGATCATTGAGTCAGGAGGAGGGAGAGGGAAATTGGGGGAAGGGGTTGGGGGGCGCCGCTGGTGGGGCGGGGCATCTTCCGCCCACCTCTCCCTTCGCGGAAAGGAGATCGAAGGAGAACCAGGGAAGAAGATCTTGTAACCACCGATCCACTGAAAATTCGACCGGGGAATGAGGTGCAGTTGCAGTCAGTTGGTCTACCGGTCAAAGAAGGCTTTTGAGTGATCCACTACCGCCTGGCACGGCACTAAACTAAGACTTCTACACCGCACCACATTATCATAACCGTTCTTCAGATCCACATGCTTTTCGCCTCGCCCCCAACCCCCAGGTTCATTTCCTACTTCTTTTACTCGATTGGCCCAACATTCTCCCCTCCAACGCATTATTCAACCCATTTCCACTCGATATTACTACTACTGCTTTTGATTTAATTTAATTTATGCCCCGATTTCCCCTCAATGTTTAACAAAGTTTTAACATGCTATCTTTAGCTGCAATCGAACTTCTTGAAGCAGTGCCAAGCTGTTGTGTTGATCCTAAAAACCTATGATTTACAGATAAAATCATCCATATAGCATTTTCAATGTAATTTCCCATATCATGCTTCCATTCCACATGCCTTCTCTGAATTTTTCCCAACAATTTTCTTTCCTCGACTGCCGTGCATGGAACTTCACTTCCTTTTGTTACACATCTTCATTCCGCTCCCCTCCTCCCTATCGCAAAAGTCTGCAACCTATGCTTATTATTCCCTCTCCTCCACAAGCAAGTTTCCGAATCGTGTAGTGCTACGCTGCACATTATTTCCACCAGTATTGTTTTCTCTATGTTGTTACATACTGTCTCCGTCATCAACCCACTCCTATTTGTACCAGCTTCTTTACGTGTTGGAATTTTTATTGTAATAGCCATACTACTTTGCTCAACTTTTAAAACAATTTAAAAATAGTTGGCTTTTTACTTTGATATATGCTCACCAAACGCAAATGTTCATCCAAGTCTTAATATTTCATGAGAACCTCGACATCATTGTTTATTTTCGCTGATTTTCACTCCGATTCTATCGCATTTTTTTTTAAGCGCTAAGCTAAGATTGCAACCCTTTGGCTGGCTGGATAGTGATCTAGAAGTGTCTAAAAAACAATGAAAGAGAATAACATTTACTACTCGTGATTCACCCATCGAGGCAGGAATTTTTGTTAAAGTCTAATGCATGGTGAAAGCAGGTTAAGCACGTCGAACCGTGCATTTTAATCACGCTGTTCCTAAATCTGTGGCTAACCATAATTTAGTCTAACTGAAACCTCCGACATTTTCCATGCAAACCCACACTCTTTGTGCTGCTAAAATAAGCGTGCGTGAGGATGATTAACCCCTGTCTCGTGCAAAACTCTGTTGCTTATTTTTTTTTAATTGAGTAATATTGTCGATGGGGGATATAATCGGTATACGTTGTGATAGCTGCTGAATATATAAGCGCGCTATTGGATATTGATCGGTATACCTTATGATTGTCGTCACGCTGTTGTTTCACCCCCATGGCAATAGTTTTGACAATCTTGGAGAAAGGATGCATATAAATTGTCGCTGGAGAATATGGTCCGCACCAGTCTCGCTAAAAGGCTCGTATTCTGTTGAAACGCACGTGTCTAGTCTTAGTGGGTGTCATACCTTAAACCGAGGAATCTGACTGTATCACAAAACTGTTCAAGGCAAAAGAAATAGAAAAGAGACTATTTTTGGCCATAGCGTGGGGGTCACTTACATGACCCCCACGCTCTAACTGGCAATCTTTTTCTCTTGTCACACAAGCATCCCACGATACGAGACAATAGACCAGGAAGTCTCATTGAGGCGTATTTTGGACGGCTCCATTCATTTTTAGGGTGGAAATAAACCTCGGAAAAATATGTCCCAGTTTCAACAGGAGTAATAAATGAAGCTTTTTTCGTCGATTAAAGAAAAATGGCTGCGTGGTCACCGATCACTTAACGACAGGAGCAGTTTTTAAAATCGCCATTTCCTGTATCGAGCATAGATAAATGGATGAAATCTTCACTCCAACTAAGTTTTCGCCAAAGTTCACTCGACAAAACTGTCTCAAATATCATCGCCAAATATTAAAGACATCTCAGTCCAAAATCTATTTTTTTTAACTCAGGCACTACAGCGTATAAAACTGAAATTCAGGATTGAAAATCACCTATCGTGCGTCATTTTTCTTGGAGGGAAAATAAAACTTCGTTAGCTGAGCTCTTGAAACACGCTGTTTGGACTCTACTCAAACAAACGCTTTAGCTCTCCTCAAATCCTATCAAACAATTAAAATAACAAAATGACAAAAGACCGAAATATGTTGACTATATGTCTAGAGATCTGAATCAGGAAAACATTATTCAGCATTGACACGCATAAAGTGTGAGTAATGGATTCATTAAATACCGAGGTATTACCATCACAATCCCGTAAGATAACTAATTCCTTTCATAGAGGCCAAATAGAAAAAATAGAACAAAATATGTATTCTTTGCAATGAAATGGTACTTTTGATTTTAGTTGAAGATGACTATAATACGTATATTCCGAGGGCACATTGATCAAATGAAAATCTAAGTGTAGAATCAGGATACGCCTTCAGGGTACAATTGGCATTAGAGTTTAAGGAAACAAGAAAAACGAAATGCGAAACAAGGATATTAATCTGGTATCACTAAAATATTTTAACCCGGGGTAGGTACTGTGTTCTAATGCGTCTTCAAGATGTAATACAATGTAATAAGAAAAACGGTGATAATAATATCGAATCAGAGTGTAATTAATGAAGAATACCTTCGCGTATGAAGTTTATAGTACTAGTGCTTACTGCTAAGATAGGTTATGCAGTACGGGAAAGTTAGAAGGCGAAAGTTCTATTAACCCATGGCTCCCATATCTCCACCCATGAAGTCACAGGTAGAAAATGTGACACTGCTGTTGGCAGCGGACGACATGAGCGACGATCATCCCCCGCGGAGAGGGACGAGGGATTGAAGGGGGAGAGTGAAAAATGCAGCAAAACATGGTACTAGAGCTAATTGCGCGGAGTGCAGAGTGTTCCTCGAAAATTTCATTTCCTCCCTGCCAATGATTTTCGGATGGATCGTGTGGGCATCCGAGGCATCGGTACTCGTTCGCAACCCCACAGGGGACCGACCCCTTGTCCTCGGCTGACCATTCCGCTCGCCCCCCCTCAATCCTCCTCAAATCCTAAAACCTAATCTCTTCATTTCTTCACGGCTCTCCTCCGCATTAACGTCTTCCCCCAAGTTAAAAGCGCTTCACATAATTCATCCCTCTCGACCCAACCGACCGAGGCGAAATTACCTCGGAATTCCCCCCGCCTCCAGGCCGAGGGAAGAAGGGTTGGAGGGGGAGGGTAGGGTAGGGGAGGCCCCAGGGTGGGGGAGGGTGGTCGGAATACTGGAATAATAGCGGCTCAGTGCTCATCACGGAGAAAGGAGGGAGGTTGGATTGGCTGGGGGTAAGGAGGCGATGGTCCACGCCAGTTAGTCCGCGCGCGATTGTGGGGAGAGGGGCATGCATCACTGTCAGCAGTCAGGGTGATCAAGCCTCCTTCTCTTCTGAAAGTTTGGGGCAAGGGTGCGCGCGAGGGGAGGGGTAGGGAGACTGAGGGGGAGGGTGGGGATGGAGGGGATGGGCGGGCGGAGGATTGAATTAATTCGCCGTGGAACCGATTACCCCTCGGACGGTATCTTATCGTCCACTCGTGTTTATGGCATTTAAAAGAAAATCGCCCTCAATGACAGCTGCAAAATAGGAGTTGATGTTACAGAGAGATTCTTTGCCTCTTGTTGGCGTCGGGGTAATGAGGATTTTTATAAAAACGCTTTTACGTCCTGCATATTTCGACAGAGCATTCAGACGAAAGCTTTTCTTCCATAGCCTCCGAAGGACGAAATGAAGGAGTAATCTCGAAATCATCTCCTCTTGCAGTCTACTTTTAAATACGAAGAATTTTCAAAAATATCTTCCCTTTCCGGAGGGGTGTGGATTCTGGATTCGTCAGCACTTATAGAGAATGGACCGGTGCATAGTGATCGCACATTCGAGAGCGCGAAGTCCTAATATTCGCCTAATCAGTGTGATGTTTTGGCTTGGTTGGATTATTGAAAATTTGCATAATAGTTTGTTAATTTGACTGCTTGCTACACGCTTTCCTTAGAAAGGTTTTATTTTTATACATGCATTAGCAGTTATTACGCTGAAGCCACATTACAAGCTAATTTTCACTTGCGATAAACTGTTTTCAATTTAATCGTGAGACGAGGTTGCTGTTTTTATTGATGAGCAAATGGGCCTTGTCTTTTCTAATCTGCATTCTAGGGAATGCTATCATAGCGCCTCTGACGCCACTCTGAAGAATGATTTTTCTTAGCATTATTAAAAATAGAGAGAGTAACACCCTCATCAATCTCTGCCTCACATCCATCACTACCTTCTACGGTCTCTTGAGGCATTGCAACTTTTAGGAAGGATATATCGGTAACATTAAAGCCTCTCTTTCTAAGCTTCCAGTTTCCCCCTGAGGAAGTTTCCTTAGGTTAGAGTTAAGAGGACCAATAGCATTATCACGACGTTTAATATACCCCAATTATAGCATATTCGTTCCAAGAAAATTTGCGCGTACTCTCCTTTCATCTTTTGGGATTCTCCAGGAAATGGCTACTGATGGGGCCCCCAGAATCCCCTACTTCATTGGATTTGTGGCATTTGAGTGGTTATTTAAAAATTGTATAAAAACACCAATTACAATTTTTTCATTTGAACCGTGAAAAGAGCAACAAGAGGAAAGTAAATCTGTTGGGAAAATATGATAAAAAAAATAATTGGGATATTTTCCTCATAAGTCCGATACCTTACCCCTGGTCCAGATTTAAATCAGTACGAGGAATTAGAAGTTTGTCAGGGGAGGGTGTCATGTTAATGCTTAATGTATCAACGTAGCATAGCGCTTGACAGTGTCTCGCGTGCTTTCCCGGGGTGACTATTCCCTAGGCCCGATCTGATGCCATCCCCCGATATCCAGTGCCACATAACAGGCATTGAATTATGCATATCCAGCTATGCAAAGGGGAGATAGCATATGCTGTGTAATCTGCTCTTTTCAGGATGTAGTACGTAACGTACATTGTGTCGACTCTGACTTTTTAATCGTTTATTTACATACTTTCCTAACAACCAGTGCAAGTTGTTACTTTCGCCGCCGCTGTAGGTTACTGGAGTTTTTAAGTAAGTACGCAAACCACCAGCCTGCTCTCTAGCATGATTTTTTGGTCCACTCTCACGGCCGTAGTTTCCTTCACATTTCTCAAACTTTGCCCGTATGCAACTTCTTGCAGACGACGATTGAGGATTTTGCCAGATGCTTAACTAGTCAGGCGACGCATTTTGGGGAGCATCCACCATTTTTCAAATTGACCTTGGAAGGTCTATTTGAAATCCTCCGCGAATGACTCTGATGTGGGCATTCGACTTCTGCTTTGGAAAAGACCAATTTTTGCCAAACACAATTTGTCATCGCTTGGTAATGCCTAAGCACGTTGAAAGAAATGCCTCACACAGGGCAGCAGTCTACAGTAGTGCCACTTTCCTTTATGGAAAGAACAAGAACCCTGTCCTCAGTGAACGAAGTCGTTTTCTTAATTGTGTCCTGAACATCCTTTGTCATAAAACTAAAATTATTTTAAAATTAGTAAGGTCTCAGTACATTAATAGTGAAATATAAATAATATAATTTAACGAACCGTATAGTTTCTGGCTTAACTTTGTGGAAACTTTCCATATCGGAGATATATGATAATTAAAAATTGTGATTTCCACTATAGTATTATACTACATTAGAAATCACACTTGTTAATTATTATTTCTCTCCAATATCATTTAAATTTGAAATTAAAATATTTCGACGAGTTACCTTAAGTGTATGTATTAGAGAACCGATTTGAAACAGAATTTTGGGTCCTGTGCTAGTCACCCTCCATTACTCTTGCGAAACCAATCAATTTCCCTTAGACTCCATCATCCTTCTTGAACTTGTGATTTTTATGTGGGCATGCATTTATGCAAATCATCTCTTAACCTTTTCGTCTAAAATCTCACTATATCTACATACCTAACTCAAAGAAAATTGTAAAATATTGTTCCAACAAGTGACTCAAAAACATTATCCTTGGGAAAATAAAATAGACAGCTGAGTATAGTTTGCTTGTTCTGATACAATGAAAATATATCCAAATAAAACAGTTTCTGGCGTAACTTGGTGGAAAATCTTCATACTGACTTTTAATAATCAAGCCACTTTACTTTTCCACATAAACTTTTTAATTTTTACAACCCAGGTTTCGTTATAGCATAACATCATCAGGTATGTTATCAGGACCTGATGATGTTATGCTATAACGAAACCTGGGTTGTAAAAATTAAAAAGTTTATGTGGAAAAGTAAAGTGGTTTGATTATTAAAAGCCAGTGAAAATATATCCAATAAGAAATTTAATTACTGATTAAGTACCCAATTTGATCTTGATATTTTTACGTTGACTATGCAGTCAACAGCTTTCGAAAGGCTTGAAGATGTTAGCACCCAGTCTGAATGGTGCTGCTACAATATATCTGAACAGTGCACTAATATCTGGGATAAATTCTACCTACTGCAAGAAGCATCTAAGTTAAGGAGTAGGATCGACGTTTTTTTATTTTAGGTTACCTGTTCTTTCTCGGCAAGAGAATAGCAAGGATCGCCAATGAGTTGAAGGGAGAGAGTGAGTCTGAAACGTGTACCGGTTGGCAACCGAACTTTGTTTATCGACCCGAAATGATTTCAGTTCCACGCTAATGTCAATAAAATTAGAGAGACTATGTGTAGAACAGATATATTTAATATATCATTTTTTCCACTAACGATAAGGGATTATAATACTATTGTCCGACCGCATAGGTTCATATTCAGGTCAAAATTAGTCTGGTGTACATTCACCCCTTGCCCCACGCCCTAGCAGTGTCTCGCAGCGTACTAAAATAGCTAAACTCTTTCATTTTTTATGAGAGAAATGAAGTAGCAATACCCCTATCACCTCGAAGGAAGTATCTATGTTAAAATCCATCTAAGTTTCAGATATGGACGTTAAAATGGCATTTGAAGAGTGGAAAGTAGTTTTAAATTTGGAAGACGGCCGTCACCTTACCGAAAGTGACTGAAACTGAAAAAATTAAAATAGAGTTCCGATGATCATTCCTGCATACAATTTTTAAAAATAAGGCAACGGTGGAGTCCATTCTACTGGAATAGAGGCGGATGCTTTTTTCCTCAAGTGGCGATCCGCGGAAGAAGAGGGTAAAGTACCCGACGACGGCGGCGGGAATAGGGCAGATCCCTGGTTCTCTGGGGCCGGAGTCAGTCCGGGGTGCGGGGGTGCAGAACGCTTTTGAGGCTGATATCCCTGAAAACCGACGATACATACTGCAATGCCAATGTCACCATATCTACAAAAACATGAAACACAAGAATGCACCAAAATATATGGCAGGGAGTGCATTCACACCAGGCATGTTTGTTGTGCAAACAATGATGGTCTTGCTTCGTATATAAAAATCACTGGTATCAGAGTTGAAAAAACTCACTACCTCTTATCATCGAAGCAATGACTATAGGTCCTAAAGGTACTACTTTTATCAATATATTTTTAAAAATACAGTAATCAACACAAAGATCCGTTACGGGGCCTTTCCCCGTGCCGGTAATGGTTCTTGGGTGGGGCTACAGGTGCCCAGACAGGTTTTCCCAGGAGTCGAACCCGGGTCCTCTGGTCAGCTTAGTCCTACGCTCTACCCCTTTACTACAACTATTACCTAAATTATATATCTACTACATTTAAAATGTTAAACAAATGCACACAGTTATTTTTTGTGTCTGGCGCTTGAAAATACTTAAATCTCCTCATAAATATTTCATGTTTATGTATTTTTATTTTCATCAAAATAGCAATGACGATAGCGTACATAATTCCTTGTTTGAACAGGCACTAGTGGCACATGTTTCATGCATTATTCTACATATTATTGCCAAATAGAATAATCAGTAACCACAATTTAGATACGAACAGAGGAATCTACTCTGCCGAAATTCCCTCATTTCCATCAATATAGTTTGTTCGATGAATACATCATTTCGAGATGCACGTTTTCCCGCATTTACAAGAACGCATGTCCGTGGGCGACTACGATTTGCTGGAGCAAAATTCGTGACATCTTTAGAAAAACAGAAATGGCGCAGAGATTAAAACCCTTCATCCATCGGGCAAAACTGCTTCCTGCATGCCAATTGCCGGTTTGATTTGAACCGTCATGACTTCGGAATAAGGCTACTTACTTTCATTTGTCCCGATTCCCACGAATAGAGTGCCGGCGGATGAAATATGATTAGATGGGAAATGGATCGAGGGAAGAGCACCAAAGAAGAAATATATTCCGAATGTGTTATTCAAATCCGTTCTACACGAATGGGTACATCATCAGGACGGGAGGAGAGGGAGGGAGGGCGGGAGGGGGAGGTACGGAAACCAGGCAGGGGGGAAGGACGGGAACTTAGGCGTCAGCCCGCTCCTTACGGCGAGGCGCCGAGGGGTCAGCACGGTTTAACGTCCCAAGCGAAGGACAGAGTGGGCACTCGAAGAGCTCTCCACCCAAAGGAGGAACGGAGAGGGCGTCGGGGGAAAAATCCGCCATCGAGGAGATTCAACTCCAAAGGAGCCAACTGAACTCACCGGCACAAATATGTCTTCCATTGGAGAGCTTACGATATCATCCATTCATATGTCAAAGAAGACCCGAGTCCCATTTTTGAATTAACCTTCGGAAGTGAGAGTCACTGGAAAGAAGTCTATATGCACGAATTTAACTTTGCAAGTCATTCGAGTTTAACGCTGACACAAAGGGATTATTTTAGCGCGGCATTATATTGGTTTGGCGAGAGGAGAAATTCACTCATCCTAAAGTTTCGGCGAATTGAGTGGCGGATCGATCAATATAAGGTGTCACTTTTCCCTAGGACTATTCGAAACCACAAAAGAAGGGAGACTTGTGACAAATTGATCTTTCTGAATGCAAATAAACACCTATCGGCGATTACTCTAATAGCTAGTGACCTCATACTCCCTATCAAAAGCCCCCTTACAGGGTATAATGTGACTGGAGAGATAAACATACCTACATGGGGAAGATAGTATGGTAGGTTTATCATTACATAAAAATACTTTGTAAGCAACTAGTAAATATGCGGGTATATTACTGACTTTCGACTACGTTCCATTTAACTAACCTTCCTGATTGTCGAAGCATTAGTAAATGACATCACAAGGTGTTCCTGCGAAGCAAACATGAATGTTTTGGGAGCCTGCGTGAAAGAAACTAGTTTCTGAGTTTTACAGGAAACAGAAAAAAGATTAGTATTTTTTTGACGGCTACTATGAATGAAACGACATCGAAATACTATTCTTGGCATTCTCAAGGTGAGAGCCACAGAAAGTTCGAGGAAAAATTTTTATCAGTGCAATTTCGAAGGACAATGCTACGAAATTCTGTAGATACATGAGAACGAGGAAATACAACACGGAACGCGTGAACATGTTAAAAACTAACAATAATGTCATGATGACCTACACTGTGGAAATAGCAAATATTTTCAACTCCTGCTTTAAAGATGTTTTTCGGGGAATAGAAAACGAAAAGGAAGATAAGGCTTGCCTAAATAACTCAGAAACGACAGAGAACTTCGTCAGGTAACAGCACTTCCCTCGACAAACGGTTTTATCGTGGAGGACTTATTTTGTGAAAAAAATAAGGAATATGAGGGAAAATAAGTCAGCGGGACCGGACAATTTATCAATTGATATTCTAAAACTGGGTGATAACGCAATAGCTTTGTACCCCAGTCATTATTCAAAGTAACTTTAACTAATGATGCCTTACCAAATGATTGGAAAAAACAAACATTACACCAATTTTCAAGAAATGGAATAGAAAAATAGCCAAGAATTATAGACCAGTAAGTATAACATCAGTTGTTTGAAAAATAATTAAAAAAATCGCTGACTGCATTCGGGAATGGTGAACAAGAGAAAGATGGCTATTCAAACACTAACATGGGTTTAGAACAGGATACTCGTGTGAAACGCAGCTTTTGGGGTTAGGCCAATATATCGGCGACGCAATAGATGAAGGAAGGATATTGATGCGGTAATCATTGATTTTTCGGCAGCTTGCGACTGAGTGCCTCACGACAGATAATTGTTGAACTTGGAGTCGTTACCATTGGATTTGAGGGTAAAGCGATGAATAAAAAAATTTCTTTCTGGCAGAATTCAACAAGTAAAAAAAGGGGAATTATTTTTAAAAGAGGCGAACGTTGTAGCAGGAGTTCCACAAGACAGTGTTCTAGGGCCATTACTCTTCCTAATTTACGTAAACGATCTACCAAATAAATAACATTCCCAAGCAAGACCGTTTGCTGATGATTGCATTGTATACAGACGGGTAGAGTATGTAAATGACCTTGTAATACAACAAAATGATATCGATCAACTTGGTGACTGAGTTACAAATAATAATATGGGCATTAATGTTAGTAAGAGTAAGCATACAAATTTTTCAAATAAAAAGAATGAACAAAAGGACATTTGCGCCCTCTTTTGCGACAGAATCCCATGTAGCAAACATTGCACATATTTAGGCATTTACTTAACTAGGGTGGGGAGTCCAAGTTGATAATGTGGCATGGAAGGCATTTAAAGTACTTAATTGGGTAATGAGAAATTTAAAAGGAAGTAGCGTAGCCACAAAAGAAAAAGCATATAAGGTACTGAATAGCCATATCCTAGAATACTCGTCCATAGTATGGGGTCCATATGAGGTGGGACGTATTAAAAAGATAGAAAAAATCAAAGAAAGGCAGCAAGATATGTACTCGGAAGGTACAAAAGGACAGATAGTGTCACGGAAATGTTGGATAAACTGAAATGCAAAAGTATGAAAAATAGAAGAAAAAGAAGTAGGTTAGGCGCAATGCATAGCATTTTTAAAAAATTACGAAGTGTGGGTAGATTTATGGAAAGAGATAGAAAAACCAAACTTTAAGGGAAAAAAACGACCACAGTTTTAAAATAAAAATGAAAAAGAAAAATACGCTTTTTTAAACAGAACTATTGTTGATTGGAGCCAAGTGCCTGGAGATTTGTTTGAGCCCTTACCATCCAATTTTATGAGTTTTAAGAATAAGTGTAAAGCAGCCACCAGGTGATAACCTTCATTGATAAGATTGATTGATTCCACTATTGTACTCATAAAAAATATTTTTCTGCATGTGATGTGGACGGCGTGAAAAGTTGTATTGCAAAAGTGAATGATGTGTTAACGGTGCGTGATTTTGGAACGGTATATGAAATTGAAGAGTCCGTGATTATGGACGGAGTGCGGCGATGGACGGAGCGTTCTAAGTATGGTGTGAACCTAACCGTTGGGTAATAGTAAAGGTGCGGTTGGTAATCTGAAAGTGTCATTGCGTATGAGGGCATTTAGTCTCAGATCTGTTCATCTTGTGTATGTATATGAATTTAAGAGTGAATAAATTTTTTTTTTGACCCTGCTTGACCGATGCCACCAGGATAATTGTCTAATTCCAACGATATTTTTATAACAATAATAACATAACATTTACGGCTTAATCTATTAGAAAAATGCAAATCATAAAACGTGAATGCTGACTAAGAGGAAATGGCTTTTTCCCCCTTGGATTAGTGGGCGAGATACGTAGGCGAAGGGAGTGCCGGACGGACCGATACATTGAGAAATCCTTCTTTCCTCGAAAAACTCGTAACTACATATCACGTACGAATATTCGAAGTTCTAGAAATAAAATGGTTCTAGAAATAAAAAGGTTTTGCCCCTAAAATCGAAAATAATAAAGAAAAAATTATCCACTTTCTTTCGTCAGCACTTGCTTCTCCCTATGACTACCTTAGAAAAATAACTATCTAGTAACAAAGTTTAATTCGAGCCGATAAATTGCAATAACAACTCACGCCTACAAATCAAAATAGCGAAGGCGGATCAGTGAGGCTAACTTACGCTCGCACACCGAGACGCTTACGAAAGTAAGTCATTACACTCATGGACATAAGTTGAAGGCTGTTTAGCTCGAACAATTTTTCGACTACCCCGGGCGTTGAAGTCACTGCGGGTGCCAGGTAGCGGATCCAGGCCAGGCGTCGCGCGGCGGACGTTTCAAGTCCCTAGATAGCAATTAGCGATCATTTGAATAAAATCCCATCAAATGAGACGAATAAATAATTCAGAATAATTGTCGTAAGCAAATCGCTTTGACCTCGCGGCACCAATTTCTTCTCCTTCGCTCCGGAACAGAAATTATTTCACGGTGATGGCGATAAAATGATTCAAGCATTTATCAGTAATTCAGTAGGTAAACGCTATAAAATACAGAGATCGTCACGGACGAACCTTTCCTTTTATTACTTATGAGTATTTCAGCGCTGTGTCTCCGCTGCAACAAAGCAGTTAGTGCCGTATTTCACTTATCTCTTCAACGTACGTGTAGTATATCCTTTCCATCTACTCCGCGAAGGAGCTAACTCCGTCGATTGTGAGAAATGCTAATAACCAATAATCAGGGAATTAAGGGAGGTGGGCTGTTCCATATTCCCAATTCAACTTCATTAGGTTCCAAATATCCTAGTATCACATTCTAAATGAGGTCTAAACCAGCAAAAGGTTGCATTTATCTTTAACCCTTTCGCCATATTTCCCCAATGCTCATACGATTAATCCTAATTTTTTGCTAGCTTGTCCTGATATTCCCCGTAATTTAGGGGTTAGGTGGTAGAAGAGATTCCATAATCTCAATTTCGCCCCAAAAAAGACTACTATAAGCATGTCTATGTACATGTTTCACCCAGGAGAGGTCGTGAGTGGATGCAACGCCTAAGTATTTGATCGAGACAACTTCCTATTTAGGTATACCTGATGCAGTAGGAGTTTGAGAGGGGTCTGCTATAATTTAAGAAATTCATCACTACGCACTTTTTTAAGTTTAATTCTAATTCCTACGCATCATACCAACGTTATACACCGTTTAGGTCATCTGCCAAAGCTACGTAATCCTCGGGACTACGTGTATAATGCCGATACTATGCCTATACTATAATGCCGATCTGCATCATCGGCAAATAAGCATCAGCATATCTTTTAGCAACGGACTTTTTATCTCGTATTAATTAACGACGGAAAAGAGACCAGATAGGTGTACACGAGGTCGCCCAGGAAATGATCGTTCAATCTAGTTAGTCTATTTGAAATATAGGTCATTCCAATTGCATTATAGCTGTTGTAATAACCCCATCCACTGATGAATATCTAGCTTTAGCACTAAATGGATGATGCACGATCGGAGCGGCGGAGTGAGGTGAACCTCAACCCCATTCCCCATAAAAGGCTCTCCAAAATATATTGATAATTACGTCTTGGAACACGTGAATTTACACCTGACACTGATTTCCCTCATTATGTTATTGTTGCTTCTTTTGGCTGCGCAATAGCTGTGAGCAAGATGAAACGCACAAAGGCGAAATGGTCGTCGAGAGCAAGGCGGCAGCTTGTCAAGGATGAAATGATCGCAACGCATAATTACACCTTCCTCTCAAGAGAATCCACCAAGGAGGCGTGTCATACTAAACGCGGATGGAAGGCGTAGGGATTCAGTAGTATTTCCTGTAAAAATTATTGATGTCGGAATCTGCAAAAGGTGGAGGGAACATTTCAACAATGGCTGTTTTTGAATGGTCTAGTCCAGGTGCTGAGCTGTTTATCGCTCAGAGAATGTAATCCCAGACTGCTATTTATAGAGAAAATTTCATTTCTTGGCCTCCTAGTTAAAAAAAAACGGCTAGCCTGATATAAATTTAGTTCCAAAAATATATAGTGACATATGCGTACCTATTTAATGCAGCAAACATCCAACTCCTTTAATTCATTCAAAGTTGGAAACCTACTACACCGGAAAATATGATGATCAATTGGGATTTTACGAGTACTTTCTTATTAGCACTAAACAAACAGGCACAACTGAAATCCTCTGTTAAACTCGTAGGATCAAAATATTTCATTGTCAATAATTTTACAGTCTTTTTCAAGCATCCATATCTAAAATATCTAACCCAGATGTACCCCCTCTCCTTTGTAGGAATTACTACTATGATAAGTAATCAACATGGATTTGAATGGATAAAATGAAACAATTTACACGGTAATGAGCTGTTAATACTTGTTGGCACTATTCTCGTCAAACATGTAAAATGTCACCTTAATGAAACTTAGCAACCTGAGCGTTAATAAATACTGACCGTTATAGAATTTCATACCAAGGACAAACTACTGGCCCTACAAACTTACAACTCTTATGTGTGGGCCAACGATGGTGACCTAGGAAAAGGATACAAAAGCTGAAGGGTACTTTACAATGCTGAAAAAAGCACAACAGAATGGCGATTGTTGAAGGACGTAGGTTGAGCGCAACACATTCTAAAGGCACACGAAAATATTTTGAGGGAGAAAGACGAAGATCATTCAGGCGATGGATCTGATCGGATGCCGCTGTCTTCAAGTTGAGGGTGTGACCATCTTGACATTGGGACCATGCCACGAGGGTGAGCAAAGAGGAGGGAGTTATGGTGGAGACTTACAGCAAAGATGTGAGCGAATCTTCAATATTTTACAGCTTTAAAATTTGGTCATTGAGGCGCCAGGATAAACAGATTTTGACAGATAAGTGTACAGAATAATTTAATAAAATCGCATAATGAAGAAGAAGGTAAACGAAAAGATGACAGATGTTTGGTGGGGGAGAAAAGTTTCTTGGGAGTATTTCGAAGAAGGCAGGTCCGGTGGATGCAAAAAATACGGATAAGAATGAAGATACTGAAAGCGGTGATAGAGGGGAGAACTCAGTCAGACAGCGAGGCGGAGGGAGGCAAAGGATATGGACTTTAGATCGAATTAGGAGAAATAAGATATTATGCATTGTTAAAAAAAGTTATTTTCATAAATAGCATTGAGTTAAAGAGCATCTAAGGTTTAATAGATAACCAGGGCTTATTGGTGAGTAGTGCCAGGGCCCATCAAAAACCTCCTCTATCACAACAGACTATAGTTAATAATAAAAATAATGAGCGTGTGACTCGCCTGATGGAGTTAAGTCGTCAAGTAATCCTGCAAACAGTCTTAAGGAAGCATTTTTATAATAATAGTATTAAATTTAAATAATTTTATTTACGCCATGATTATGAAATACAATACAAAAATAATAACATAATACACAGTAATGGAGCTTTAGATAACTGAAACTCCATTTTAAAATCCTGTAGGAAACGGTTAAAATTACAATAAAAAATAAAGATTTTTTCGATTCATGATCGAGAAAATATACAATTCTTAGCCAATTTTTGTTTGCATGTATTTTTTACACATCTGCAAAACGAAAGTAATATGTTATCATGTACACCTTTTTCCCGACGTCGGGCAAACACTTCTGGTACAATTTGAGGTTGTGCCTCCATAACCCAATCGATTAATGCGTGGATTCCCTGATGAAGGCACTTCTATAAGGATGTCACGTTACCACTTGCCATACAAAAAAGTGTGACCACTTTTTAAATGTAAAGACGACCTATTTAAATGATCCTTAGGCCATAGAGAGATGAAGCGAGTCGTATTAATTTGTATCAGTAATTATTTTAAGGATTGGTTACAATAACAACAGGCTTACTTTTGTATGCTGGTCATCTCCACTACAGCCGACCGCAAAATATTTTACTGTGCATGAACCAACGCGGCGCGGCGCATATTGTTCTAATCCAAGTCAAATGGGCGCATGTTGGAGGGGTAGGCATTACTTATCCCCTCCCACTGCGCCAACACGCAATGCACGCAGCTCTCACGAACGGGGAGACGCATCAGCCGGAGAAGGGAGAGGCGGGTAGCGTGGAAAGGGTGCGAGAGGGGAGGAGGGGTGAACGGGGGAGCTCGTCCCCACCCCCCGAGGCCATAGACTGTCGGTCGGCAAGGAGACTGCTTGCGTTTTATAAGAAGCTCCACCACCAACTGCCATTATCGTCATTTAAGTTGTTATCATTATTATCATAAATAATCCTCCCCGAATGCATAAGCTATGATTTCTCCCTCCCGGGCGTGGCGGGTGGTGGTGGTTGTGGCGGGGGGAGTCGTCGTGGAGTGAGTCCGCCTTCGGTGATTCCAACGCCCGCACCCGAATCCCACCACGAGCACATCTCCTCACTCCCGCCTCGCACGCCACCGACCAACAAGCATCTTTTTGTTCGCCTCCTTCCTTCCTGCTCCCCCCGCCTGCTCTCGCCCCACCCCCAGGACTCCTCGGGACCGTATCACGCACTCTTCCTCCTTCTCCTCCGCACCATTACCATATCCCCCGTCCTCTCCGTGATTTCGTAGGAGGGCAAGAACGGGAGCAGCTGGAGCGAGCAGTTCACGTGCTTGGAGCGGTTTTTTTAGACGAAAACAGGAATTTCGGAAGACGAACATCAAAAGAAGAAATTCGTTGGGGAAAGCAGTATATCTGCGTACAGAGGAGGGAAATGGACGATAAGGACTTTCAAGTGCAGGCATAAGGGAAAAGGCGAGTAGAGATTTCGATAGGGAGCACAGAAACGGGATATGTTGCGGAAACTTAACCATTTTGAGCAAAAAAGATGAGTGTATCGTGCTCCTAGTTCGCAGGTTGTTTAGATGTGGGTTTTGGAAAAGGATGAAGAAGATAATTTGAATGAAGTGGAAGGAAAGCGACCACAAGAGCCCAGTTGTACCATGCCTCGTTTAACTGAATATCAACTTGTTGACTTCAACTATAACTATAGGTTATTCGTGAAAACGATTAGCTGTAGAAATACGCCATAGCAGTTTAGATAAAGCGAAACCTTTGTTTCAGATTTACTAGTCAAGTCTAAATTGACCGTTAAATTTCTCATGTACACAAAGACGGAGTTATAGTCTGTTAACTTTCACCAACGAGCAGGCTCCATTGTTTGCAAAATCGGACCGCTCGGTAATATCCATGTAACATTCACGTACACGCTAACTTAACATCCACGGAAAGTGAAGGTAGGATTTAACGAGACGTTTAAAAACCGGATTAAGTGTGAGATGTCGACTGTCGGGGATCACTCGAGTTTGAATTTGACTTGACCCGACGGTCAGTAACCGTTATCAACAACTATTACCAGTTTTTGAAGGGTGGGATTATTCATATTTTATCCCTTACGCAGTTGACGCTCTTTTTTGTTTCTTGCTTGCTTAGCATACTAGAAATGTTTAGTGACAGGTAGTTTGTTCTCTCGTCTGCATGGTTTCTCTATTTTGGTATGACGACCTCGTCTTTCGTGAATCGAGTAATTTTTTAATGCGTTAGCTACATGATAGATTTTTTTTTACAATTGCCAGCCATTTTGCGGCACGTGGCCATGACCATGAGATCTCTTCGCGTACTGTGCGTGTGTACGAAGCGTGGATGCACGCCCAGTCACGGATCTTATTGGTGACTTGCAGGCAATCATGCAGGTGTAGATGAACTGGGCAGTCCACTCGCTGCACTACCATGACCACTTTTCCTACTGCCATAAAATATTATTATATTACGTCGCACAGCTTCCTGCTGACCTTTTCGTATGCTACGGCATTGCACGCTCTACGCGAAGTAGTCCCGGGCCAGAATAATAAATTGTTATTCCGTTCTATTCAGTCCTTATCGTATTCTATCGCCTATGCCGTGCTCGTTCGTCCGTGGAGCGAGCAATTTGGGAGGGAGGCTTCTTGTCGGTTGCCAACGGCCGACGCCGCTCCCACCCACCCACACCCCCGCCACCTCGCGCTTCGGGCCGCACCCCCATTTCGGGTTGCCCGGAGACCCTAGGGGGAGGGGGGCAGGAGGGGGAGGGAAGAGGGCTCGAGCACCAACGCAGCCTTCTCCACCACCTCCTTTGAATAAAATTCCAATTCGGGAGGAGGGTTTGACTCTGATGAATGCGAGCCGGGTCGCCTCCCAGTCCCGCTGGGGATGAGGAGGAGGAGGTGGCGGCCACAAAAACCGGTCCGTCCGGCCCTGCTCCGGGCCGCCCCCCCCCCACTTTCCAACGTCGAAAAAAATATCCTCTCCGCCCCTCTCCATTCCCACCCTCCCCGCTATCCCACTCCATTCCCAAGTTTTCCATAAGCTACGGCGACGCCGCCCGCGATCTCAACCAATTGGCGCGTCTCTCGCACCGCCAGGGTGTCGGGAGAGGTCTTAACCCCTTCTCCCCTCCCTCCCCCCTCGCGCCGCCACCTCTTCCCGTCGTCTTTCTTCAACGAAAGTCACCCACACACACGCAAAATACAAGCACACGACGACCTCCTCCCTTGTGTTATCTCGCGCACACCCGGTGTGCCTACGAATTGGACGAAGGTCGCAGCTGCGAAAGTAGGTATTCATTGGATTAACACCACCTTTACGGCCGACACCCTGGGAGACGCGGCACCGAGGGCATTCCGGGACACGCCGAATTAACTCCGCGGAGATAGTGGAACAAGATTTAAATTGTCGAGGGATAACATTAATCGATTTCGGGGTGGCGGAGAATTCCAGTGGACAGGGCCCTCGGCTTCTGGCCGGGTAGATGCGATTCCCGGGTTAGACGCGTCTGAGTATCCCTGGTCACGACCGCAAGATGTGTGATTAGTACTCAGGGTGCCAGAACCATTTGAATAACAGGAGGCGCAGGGTCCTCCCTATAGCCCGGAATGTGTGAATTGCACCCGACGTGCCAGGTGGTTTACACTCCTCCAAACCCGACCTCTGGGTTGGCCGAGGATGGTGTCGACGTTGCGAAGGGCAGTAACCGATGAAACTAACTCCGTCTCTCTGCGGCTAGTTTCTGCCGTCTCAAGTACAAAAGAAAAGTTTTAGCACAATGCATGCGCTACATGTCTCCTATTTGAATACTCGCGTTCTCCTTCGACAGCAACTGTAATGTCGTACTCCAATTTTTAATTAAGAAACTGATTTTGGACGAGTGAAAAAAGCATTAATAGATATTGTTGCAAGTGAAACCATTACTGCAATTCATGCCTTTATTCAATAGTGCCACATTTCCGGATACAATGTGAGCTCATTGAAAAATAATAGCCTAACTATATTTTGGCTTCTCTGGGCTGAAACCGGCTGTCGACGGATTCCAGCTATAATACATGGATTCCAATTGGATAATGGATTCATTTTTAATATTACGATAGGTATGTGAAGAATTACAAATATAAACACTGCAATGAAAAGATGGATCGTAAATATTTCCACTCATGTACCTATTTTATTCATATTAAACTTAAAATCTAATGTTAAATAACCACCAGGCAAAGTCATACATACTCGTATTGGGTGACAATCTCGCGGGTAAAAAGTGGTCCATTAAATCAATATATGAAACGGAACACAAACATGAGCTCTCAGTTTTCCGATAAGAGAGGATTGAAGTAGTTATAATATATTTGTTAAAATTCTATATGGATTTCGTGTCTCTACGGATGTAATATGGCTCTAACTTCAGCAAAAGAAAAGATGAAACCGTAAACATAGATCACTTCTACGGCAGCAGGGAGACGGCGGGTTCATGGAGAGCCCAAGTGACGGATGACAACACTCTCTGAATTGGGGGTGAGTAAATTTACGGAGGAAGCAAGCACTGGTCATCGGAAAAGGAAACCCGATTCTACGTACTCTAAGTCACAACATATTACCTAAATTCGTGTTAAAGTAGCCATACAAGAGAAAAATTGCAAGTAACAATAAGACGCCGGAGTAGGAAAGTATTAATATTGAAATTACGTAATCTCGAAGGGAATAGGGCAGCTTTGAAGGCGGCTACGAACCAATTTAATGATCAATCACCTATTCTGTTAATTTCTTTGAGAAGCACTCAAAATGCAATTCTCTTTACTACCTACACCAAAGTATAGATGTATTGTTAAGAGGCGAGACTAAGATCAATTACATTTAAAGTTTTCACAGGAACATCGAGTTAAGATTAAATGAAGCGTATTTCTGCTAAGTCAATTCCGAAGTCCTCAACTTGTCTGTCAATTCCCTCTTCATGTGAAGAATTAATTTTACAGTAGCAACAATTCTTCGTCCATCCACTGTACCCGTCATTTAGCATCAAAGTCAACTACGTGTATGGATCAAAATGTTGAAATATCTAGTGGCAAATGCTTAAAAAAATACTAATAAATCCACAGTTCATAAATACGAGTTTAATTAAATCTTATTGTATTCCATATGAAAGACATGTTTTACCCAAAAATTTCAACTCAACAAGAATACCGAGGTTGTTCCCTAGGACGGATCCATTTCCTCCGCCGGTTTGTACTCCTCGCTCTAACTTCCCCGAATATTTTAAAGTCTATTTTTTTGCCAATGGTATTTATTTTCAAAATATTTTATCATATTTTTCATATCAATAATGTATAATGAATTACATATCCGAAGTGGTATTAGGCTACTTTGAAGCCTTTTCTTATATTCGTATACTTCCTATTCCCGTGCAAAATAATTCAAGAACACCTAAATCAAATATCCTCACCTCCTCTAATGCATATTTTTGAACGTTACAGAAAAATATTCGACATTCAAAACTACATAAAGAAGGAAAGGAAGCTAAATCAGTTTATCTGGGATGCCAAAATATAGTTAATGATGATGTGATTAAATATAGTCAATGGTGTGTTAACAGAACGCGATTTTGAACGGTATATGAAATTGAAGATTACGTGAATATGGACGGAGTGTGGCGATGGACGGTGCGTATTATGTTCTCGAATGGTGTAAATCTAGCCCACAGGTGATGGTAAATTTAATAATGTAGTTGGTAATGTCATTGTATATGAGCTTTGTCTATCTGTTCTTCTTGTGATGTACATGCCCATGTCATTTAACATAGTATTATTATGTATTGTAAGATTATGTATTATATAGATGTAGAAGTCATGAGTGACAGCTGACGAGACTTGACCGTTGCCACTAGGACAATTGCCTAATTGCAACGATAAATTATTAAATATTAATAATAAAGTTATAAATTTTCAGAGATGCAATTACAATGCATTCATTTTCCTCTCCTGACAAAACACCATATGGTCATTCGACATTAAATTAAACTTCTTCAATCCCGCGAATTTATACTTCCCAAAAGTTAATCAAATATTCCTATCCCATTTCCATCCCTCCTTCGTTTGCCTAACATTCTCCCTTCTATCATAGTCTTTAAAATCCTATTGCCAATCAATATGCTTTACATCCATTGTCCCCTTGTGATTCCTCCCAAAAATCTCCTCCCCTCCCCCACCACTTCCTCGTTTGTTTTCCATTCTATTCACTTCACCTTTTCCATCAGTCTCTAAAGCCGCATTTCAAAAGTCTCATCTACTCCTGTCATCTTGCTTCAGATACAATTTTTCCGAGCTGTACAAAACCGCGCTCCATACCAAATTTTCTTAACCTCTTTACTTAACTTCCCGGTACTAATTTCCCTTCTGATTGAGAAAGCGTCGTTTCTAACGGATTTATTTTATTGATGTCCCTAATACTTCGGCTATCTTGATCCAACACACTTCCAAGATATGTCATCAGTTCCATCTCTAGTTTTTCCTCTCATACTTCAACGTTCAACTTAGATTAATTTTTTCTCGAAAATATTTCCTAAGCTGTGTTTTTCTTACATTTATATTCAACACATACCTACAATATAATATGATAGTATATTTTGTCCAATTCGTTCAGTAGACCAATTTCATTTTTTAACTCTCAATATCCTCGCTCTGCATCTTCCACCATGTTTTTTTCGCCCTATAAGTTTTCCGCCTAAGTGCATTATTGTACTTTCTTCTACTCCCACCCTTGTTTTACATTCTTCCATTTACTAATCTCGTCTATCGTTTTAATCATCTCGTCTGTGATTCATAGTTTGTTTCACCTTTTCCCATTCAATGTTCCTAAAATTTCGCTTGTGACTTTCGATGTCCCTTGTACGCATGTCATTCGTATGTTCTCATTTTTCTCCTTCTGTACTTCCCTCCCTTTCCTCATTCATAATTTTTTATCGCTTCCTCGTACTTTTTTCTCTTCTTCCCCGTTAACGACTCTACATTCCTCAACCGGCTTCCCTGTCTTATCCCCTCTAATTCGACGCCACACTTCATTAATACTAAATTATGACCTGAAGTCGTAATCAATCCTGAGAAACTGTACGAATTGATCATGCTGTTCCCAACTCTGTGTCACCATAATATTATATTCCATATATATTTCTAACGCCTCGGCTAAATGACTAAACGTAGTGTCATGCAGAATTCTATTGCTTTCTCATTTGACAAAGCTCTTGGGTTCCGCATTTACTTCTACTAATAATATTCCATCACTCGCCTACTCTATATCACTACGCTTCTTCCCATGTTTTTGCTCAACAGCACCGCAAAACCCTCTCTGGCTATCTTCCCCTCCGCTTTAATTGTTCTATAGCCATTTCTCCAGTAATACCCGGAGTGCTTTTCACCGTGCAAAGTCTTAAAATATCTATATTTCTTCTCCCCATCTTTCAGACTGACCATATTAAATAATTTTTCCTTAAGGCGTCAAGTGTTTTTACACCACTGTAAAATGACAAAGCATGGGAATATTAAGCTTGGTGTGATCTGATCACTGGCTAGGGATTAACTTCCCCATACATCACCACACCAGGCTTAATATTGCCCTGCCTTTTACCTTCATCAGTGGTGTGGAAAACCCTTGACGGCTTAAGGAAAAATTATTTAATATAGTCAGTCTTAGAAAGGTCGTAAGAAGCTCAAATTCTTCTTTCTATCGTTCACTTAATATTTTCTAGTTTCCCTGATCTCTTCGTCGTACTGACATAACAAGTCTCCATTCTAACTGGTCCGGTCTATTTTGTGTCTTATGTGATGCTGCTTCGATTTCACTCTGCGCGGACTTCGTGTGATGATGACCGCGGATGTCTTTCCTCTTCCGCTGCCAGGCAACACAAATGGCCAGGTCCTGTTGCTGCCAGGACCCAAACGCATATTTCTCCCTCATAAGAGCGTGAGAAAAATAATTTAGGTGGTTTCTCGTTACATTCCTCAATAGTGGTTTTTACTTGATTCGGTCACCATCACGAGATCCTATCATAGTTAATGTTTGCTAATATGATGTGATTACTGTATAATCTTTCTAACCCTTAATCTAACCCTTTATATTGATTATAAAAGCATAATATCTATATCTGCAGCTCATGATATCGTCTGTTTATATTCGTGTAAAGGTATTAATGGATATGCAATCAAAAGATGTCTTCCTTTGAATATTCTTGCAGCTCTGTCTTTATGTGTCTTTGTCAAATATAATATGGCATTCCTGATGAAACCCCGAAAATAGGTTAACATCAATGTGTTACCACAGCCAACTTTATTTTTCACACGCCACTTCTTTTCTTCCATATTTTGGAGAAACGTAATGTTTTAATATTAATTTACTATAAAAGTGCACATGCATACTTCTTCCAAAATTGTACTCATCGTTGTTATTATTAAGGTCACTGTGCATTATTAAACGAGTAATGAATTTTCTTGGAGCACCAAGGGCTTGTAATTATATTTAGTGAAGCACGACTAATGGTGCCCACACTACAGGCTTTAAAGCCAAACTTTCCTCAGAAGAAGTCTCACATGAGGAGACCTCCCGCAAAGTACATGTCAGTGCAAACGACACATACGAACGGTGTCAGGAATCCGGATGCGGCGATTTAGATAAGAGACGAAGGCAAGTGGAAAGGAGAACTCAGTGGAAATAATTGAATGGATGGATAGCAAAATACAAAAGCGAATGGGCAGGAGAAAATCACTCGTCTTGAGCCACGTAATCGGTCAGTAATCCAAGATAAGTAAAAATAGTAAGGAAGGCAACGAGTGTAATATCAAAACGTAAATATGAAAGGAAAACTGTGTGTAAGACAGGTAAGCCATAGGATTACTAAGGAAGCACTTGTGTGAAGTGGGGAAACTTCACACAAGTGAACTTATCCTCGCTTTTGCGATTTTTTTTAATGTTACCGAGGGAATTGGCACTTTTCCATGATTCCCACCAGAATTCACTTATCCTTGTGGAAACGGGCTGACCAATGTCATAGATGTCTGGATCGTTGAGACGGTAGGAGGGGACCACGATCGTATACAGTGCATAAGGATTGATTGTTCATAAAATAAAGGAGAATATCACAAAATAGGTGCAACTGATTTTACCGACTCTATGAGCTATTAAATCAATATAATCGTCGGCATGATTACTCCCTAAATTCAGACCCTTTTCATCACCTGGAAAGGGATTTTTCTACCCCTTCATAAGTACCAACAATTAAATCAATGACCAGTGTGTCACGCCCACTGCCACACGCCTCTAGGGGTGTCAAGAAGGGTGCTCACTTCGTGGTGTCCACACCACTCACTTAATGAGTCTGAAAGTGATTGCAAGGAACTATAAAGATGCAGACAAATTGTTTTCCTATATTATTACATTAGAAGTTATTATATACCTGCCTCGAAATTCGTAGTTTTCATTAAAAGCAAAAATGTCGTCTATTCAGTAGCTCATTCTTAAAAATTAGAATCACCGTGGTGAAATAATCTACACTACATCGCATCGCATAGCACCCTACAAATCCACCGCCAGGATGTGGGACATGGGATGATTACAGACCAGACTAATTTTGACACAAAATACCTTCACCACCGTAGCACGGTTAGACTAAATTCTTATCCCTTATCATTCACGGAAGAAATGGCATTTTAAATAAATCCATTTTACACTTAATCTCTTCGATTTTATTGACATGATCTCTCCTACTTCAGTGCGATGGGGCAAATATCACATTTTCAACATCATCGCAAAATAGACATTTAATTTATGAAAGAGACTTAATCTCTGATGTAACCTTCGCTTCGTGAGTGATTCCTAGCCTAGCTCCTCTAATAACTTTTGATAGACTACTGATAACTGAATAAACTACAATTAAAAAAAAATACAATAAAAAACAATTAAAGAGACGAACATAGACATTACCGTGATGCATCAATCAATTGTACGATCTCTCAAAGATATCTTATTCGTTACCATATTTTTAATCCTTCATAGTTGTTTTCGCTCACATTTTACATCGCCTAAATCTCGTAATGCATACAATAGAAAAACACAGGATAAATATTTCGTATCTTACATGAAATTCTTTTGTAAAATTTATGACTAGAGCTGTCCGATTTTCATAAAAAAAGCAATAATCTTCAACAACATTTGATGGTGGACTTGCAAATCCGCGATAGGTCCAAATACCAAAGAAAAAATAATAAATGCGCTAGGGAAAAATTAAGAGTGCGAAAAATTATTGAAGGCGTTGATAAACCCTATTTATAATAGAACTATTGAAAAATGATAGCTATATTCTAGTAATCTAAGTAAAGTGTATTACAGGGGCGTTATTTTGCAGGCAAGAGAAATATTTAGAGGGAGGTAGTCGACCCGGTCAAGTTTAGTACCCATACCAGTACTCAATCCGAAGATTGATCCATACAATTCATAGATCTCCGTAACACATGTAGAAAATCATTCATCTGTTACAGGTGATGTCACGAAGAGACGTAAAATGGCTACTTAAAAATATTTTCATTGTTTAGTCTCGGTTTTCCACGAACTATCTTTTGCTAGACCCTAGTTCACCCATTGCTTATGTCGTAGTGATAAGTACATGTACTCTTCTGAATTAGGCATTTGTGCTACTCGAAGAGGATAATGGGAACAGTGGTTGGTTCAGTTGGCTCTGCTTCACAATGGTAATGTGTTCACATGAATATATATTTTTATTTATTATTATTTTTTTAATAGCGTCAACAAAAGAATGGAGGGAGTAATGTTCAATGCAGGAAATGCGCAAATTCACATCTGTGCTTTCTTCCAAATCTTTCGACGCCACCTATGAAGCGTATTTCCCCAACGGGTCGTTACACACGATTTTAACCTACATGCTACACTTATGCTGCATTAAAGAAGCGAGCAGGCAGACAATGGTAGGAGGGTATTGTGACGTGCGAGGGGACGATAGGTGATGACTACCAACAATGCAACTCCTCTACAAGGCCACGGCTAAGAATGTCATGGTGATCAACTTCGGAAATAGCCCGCAATGCGTAATGACCAGTAATGAAAACCGGCTGAAAATTATGACGAGGGCCACGGAGACAAGATGCAACACAATCAGCGGCTGTTATCAATCCCGATGAGCTATCCCCCCACCCTCGACCCCACCGATCCCTCCCTCCCACTTCCCCACCCCCTCGACGCGTGCCATCCTATTGTCTTTCAAATTCTGTTTTTACAATCCATTTTATCCTCTAATGCTAGGTTCTTCCACATATTATGTCGCAAGCCACATAGAGGGCGAGTGGCAGGGATTGCTCGGCCAATAACCACAATCATGGTATTTGTATTTGTGCTTTTGGTACCCTGCAAATCACCGCTAGGGAGAGTGGCAGGGGGTGAATACACACCAAACTAAATTTGACCCGAATACTTTTACCCCTATCGCGGTCATACAATGTTATTTTGATCCCTTATCGTTTGTCGCAAGGGGCGTTTCGTGCGCGACACGGGTTATCGGGAAAGGTCACATTAAATACGCAGAGTCTTACAAAAAACATCGTGTATTGTACGACATCAGGCTCATTACACCATTTACACAAGTATCAACAATTGAGTATTATGGATGGCTTGACCCTTGGTAACCTAACGCGAGAACGGACATTATTGGCATGGGGGAACATTACCTGAGACGTGGTAAAGGCAGGATAGACGCGGTCACGGGACTTGTAACCCAGGCAGAGTCCTCGTCCGTAGGTGAGGAGTGCGGGAGCGGTGGACTCTGTCTCAGAAAATGTAACTCGGGCAAGGCCCTCGTCCGTCGGGAATTCATCAATAGGACACGCTGTCGGGACAAGCGCAACACAGCCGAAGCCTTGCGTCCTACTGGTAACCAGCTGGCAACTTTTCGCCCCGCGACCAGGGCTTTTATACCCAAATTTAGGAGTCAGGGAAGGAATACAATGTCGCATACTTGCGAAATTTCGTGAAAAAATGAAATCTTAAATGCATCTGTTCTGCACTTGATCTCTCTAATTTGATTGGCATGCTCTCGCCTACCGTAGTACAATGGGGCAATAATACATTTTCAACCCTCAGGTTTTGAGGGAACCTATATTCGTATCATAAAGACCGGTATATACGAGTATGTTATTACGACCGATTGAAAATTGAAGACGTCGTTATAGGCAGATGTCTATAAGGCTATATCAATTCTGGTGCGACACTAAGCAATTAGAGTTAAGCTTAAACAATGGGTTGAGGCAGATGACTTTTCCGAGGACATTCAGGGCATCTTGCAAGCCCCGACTTACTACCGTAGATCTATTCACGTACAAAAAATCAGAGGGATGGATAGTAGAAATGATAGATTCAAAATGTTATTTTTATACTCGTTCGATTAGAAATCAAAGTTGGTATGATCGCAGGGGCGAAGGGGGTAATTAGCATTGGCAGTATATATTTTTGCTAATATCCTGCATGAATTTTAAAAAGATCCATCTCTATGAGATTGTCCATAAATGATTTGAAGATATCTTGTTATTGAATATTCTTGCATGTCAGTGGCTTATTTCGTGTAACTAACATTGTTCGAGCACATGTTCGAACTGGCGATTGCGTAATTGTGCAATGATTGTGATTGTGTATGCATGGCTGGTAAACTTGCAACCCCCGCCATACGTCCTTGCGGCGGCTTTCGGGTCATTATGTAGATGTAGGATAGATGCCTTCGTTTGAACACGGAGCAATGTCAGCCCCACAATAAGCGGGTAGACCAAAACCTAGTTTAACAGCAATAGTGACTTTTCCTAGGCTCTATACGTACACCGGAAATTAAGAGCTCTTATGCGCCAAATAACTACTATCTTTCTCTTCCTCTCCTTGGTGATTACATAAAACGCGCGCCAACATTCATTCTTTTAAACTTTCACAAGCAACATTTGCTAAACGGGCAATTAAATTTCATCGCTGTTGGTGGTAACCTGATTGGACCTAATGCCTTACAGTTTGTTTCTCAATTTGATCACCTTTAACTTTCACGGTTATGTTTTCTAAATTGTCTGGAGTTTATGAGTACATATTTGGGGTCTGACATACGTGAGATAAATGCTCATTTTGTAAATAATACAGAGGGAGACGCGAGGCATAATCATTCCCCGGATGCATTCCACGAACGAAAAGGAATTAGTTGATTCCTGCGCGAGATGCCATGCCTGCAATGTGTCCCAACGGACTAAACAGCCTGTCCAGGAAATTATTCCCTTCCTCAAAATACACACCCGACTCCGAAAGTGTTTGATCATCTTCGACACCAACTTCTGTTTATTATCGCATCGGATACCAAGGAAACGCGCCTCTCCCATTCGCCGCTCCGCCACGTGGGTCTAGTGAAAGGGAATTCCGAACAGGATGTCGATAAAAATTATTCCTGCCAGAGTCTAATAAACAATTTACGAAAAAGTTAATAAAATCGCCGAAAATCCCATGAATATAAAAAAACTTGGAAATCATCGATGGAATAAATTGCAGACTAAACAAGTAAAGAACAAATTTTCATGACTTCCTTAGCTCTCTATAATAGGGACTCGGAAATGAAACCTTAACTAGCGTTGAAAAGTCTAAGAAACCTTTAACAGTTAAATGCCTGAGATTTGTCTTTATTTTTATTTACTAATTACCCTGCAAGCCACCGCTAGGGTGTGTGGCAGGGGTTAATTATTCACCAGACTACCCTTCACCCAAAACAGCTTTCCCCCCCGGCGCGGTCACACAACGCTTTCTGATCCCCTATCGTTCGTGGAAAAAATGACATCTGAAATCAATCTCTTCTCCACTGAATCTCTCTAATTTTATTAGCATATCTCCTACCGTAGTACGACGGGGCTAATAATACAGTTTATACATCACTGCTAAAGGGACTCCCTTCAAATTTATGCAAGAGTTTCCATCTGTAATTTAGCCTTCACTCCTTGAGTGATTCCCAGCCTAGCTGCTCTAATGTTTTGGATACGCTACTAAGTTTATCATAACAACGTTTTACTAATATAGCTCCTCTACGCCGCACGCGATTCAATTCAGCAATTAATCCGACTTCGTGAGGATGCCATAATATACCTGCAGCATATTCTAAATGAGGCCTAACCATCAACAGATAACATTTCTCTTTGAATTTTCACCGCGTTTCCCCAATACTCTTCAAATAAATCCTAATTCGTTGTTAGCTTGTCCACATATTTCCCGTTTGTGTTTCACCCAGCAGAGGTCGTGAGTGAGGATTACGCCTAGGTATTTAATTGAGTCTACACATTCAATTTCGGTGTTCCCGATGGAGCAAGCGTTCGGCTAGGAATTGCTCTTTTTCCAAAAAATCATCAACACGCACTTTTTAAAATTAAAGTCTAAATGCCAAGTGTTGCGCCAGCGTTGTATAACGTTAAGATCATCTCACAAAGCTGCTGTGTCCTCAGGAATACGGATATCTCTGTAAACCCCTGCACCTGAGACCACAGGTATGCATATTATTTGAAAAGGTAACACTTACCTAAGAATCCGCTGGAAATATAATTAAATGTACTGAATAAACATACTCAAGTGTTTTCAGTACACTAAGATACGTTCATTAAGTATGAATGCTCCTTAAGAATGAACAAATATATACGTTTGTTAAATGAGAAAGTTAATGAGCCTATTTTTAATGGTGATCATAAAATGAATGTTAATAAATAATACAATCCATAATAATTATAACTATTAATGTAATATACATAAATGCAATAACTTGATGAATAATGAGGGCCATATTAAAGCATATAATTTGCTCCACCTTCACTATTCCTCCCCGCGCAAACATCAACCCAGATAACCCTCGATTAGTTCCTAATTCCATGCTGAACGTATGGTTTAAGAGAAAAAAAATTTTAAAGGCGCTCCTTCATGCTTGCACCCTTGGAGGATGAAATATTAATGATTCGCCGATGGTGCGGACTGCATTCTTATGATTGTTCGAAAAACTTGTTTTCATCTCGTCTACATTATTTACTAAGATTTCTTAATATCACAATTGTCCTCAAAGGTGGATAATAGACACATATGGGCCTCTTTTTAAGAGCGGAGATACATCCAATAAGAATAATTATAAGTCTATTTACAATCATCACATCATTTCTAAGACATTCGAGATGCTCATCAATGACAAAACCTTGTTGAATATCAAGTGAAACCTTTCTGAGGAGCAACATGGTTTCACCAACTTAGCGTTGCATATTAACATGTTAACTCAGGTTCCGATTCAATTGGCATGGGTTGTCAAACTGACACAGAGTATATTAACATTGCAAAAGCCTTTTGACAGGATATTCATGTCTCTAAGCGGTGAAAAACACAATCCACTCTTAGGACGGCGAATTGGAAAGGTGGAGGTTGACAAATTTCAGCCATCGACACGAATGCCACGATCGGCAAAAGGGATTTTTAATTATGACGCAGACTCAACACATTTTTAATGATTCATTAATATGTTTTCAGAAAAAAGTGTTTACCTTTTGAATGGGAAGTAATTGTTGCTGTATTTTTATTCCACTACCTTTCTGATTTATTATTACTGTTGCTTTTATCGAAACACATGAAATTGGGGTTATCCAATATTATTTATTCATGTACCCTGCAAGCCCCCGCTAGGGTATGTGGCAGGGGTGAATGCACCCCACTCTAATTTTTACGTTGACTGTGTATCTCTTGGTGCCTTTCGTTAAGAGTAGACTAATGCCGACGCCGGATTTCTCTCCACTTAATTACCCACCTATCCTCAATGGGCAATAACTCAAGGCTCGGTCGCATCCCCTAAAAAATTCTACCATTTAAGTTGACATGGCCCAAAAAAGTCCGCGTTCAAATACCAGGTAGTGCCTTGGTTGTGGTGAGATTGTATATTCACAAGTTCTTCCGAGAAAATCGAATGATGGCACAGAAAATGGATCTGATTCCCTCTCATTACCACGAATGTGCCATTTTCACATGCATGAAGTGCACTTCGGAGAGAGCTCCAGCATGGCCAGTTAAAACCAGCCTTCAAGGTGATTCTTTTTGGGCGGATGTGACGGCTCAACATCTCAATACATTCCAGATTTGCGCGGACCGTATTATGGAAATGAAAATTCACTTCTCAAAAGTTTTTATGTCGAGGAAACGTGCACACAGAATATTCTCTTGAACCGTTAGTCCTTCGGGTAAAGAAAATGCTTGGGAGTCGTCGCGTGCTGTATGCTGTTGCCTCCGGGGGCCGTCTTGGGGTTCGGCCCAGCACCCTCCGAATAGCATCACGCGACGTTCCCTAAATATCGCCAACAAGGTACGAAGATGATCATCAATAACCGTTAGAATCAGGGAGAAAGGGAGATATTATTATATTATATAATATTATATTATATTAAAGTGGGTCGCGGTGGTCTAGCGGGTAGAGCGTTGGACTGCTGACCGGAGGGTCCCGGGTTCGATTCCCGGGCAAGGCACTTTGGGCACCTGCAGCTCCACCCAAGCTTGTTGATTTTTCGGGTACCAGATCTTCCTGGGAAACCATAACCGGCATAGGGAAAGGAACTGGCCCCCCTACCCTGATGTGTGAATATTCACACGCCGTCGGGCTTGGTACATAGGTGAGCTCTACCATCACCTATTAAACCGACCTTCGGGTTGATTACTGTGTTTATGGTTTTTATTATATTAAAGTCGTAGTGGTGGACGGACGTTTCTTCACAATGCAGGGCACCGATCCTGAGAGAAGGATTCTCAGCATCCGGAGAGAGAATAAAAAATTAAGGCAAATACCGTCAGTAACATCAGCGGAATCTCCCACCGACATGCAAACAATGGGAATAACTTCACAGTTGAATGAGGTCCATCATTAACCTAGATCCTAGTTCGAACCCGAAACCCTTGATTCCTGGTGAAATATTTTATGTAATTATTTATATATTTATTTAAAAGTACTCCGTTAATCGCTGCTAGGATGTTTGGCAAGGGGTGATCACACACCAGGCTGTTTTTGGCCTAAAATACCTCTCCTCCTTAGCACGGTCGAATAAGGTTATTTTATGCTAATCTAATTAAAATTATATTATCGCCGTTGTACTAGTTGGCGACGTGACAAGTTGATTCAAGGAGTTCAATGTAAAGGAGTTCAATAGCGACTCACAGGTATCTTTGTCTTTGCCCCACGTTGTAAAGCTATATGTGCTACAATGAATAGATGGGACCTTGAAATTTCCACCGATTATGACGTGGTCTTCGTTGTTGTTGGGATGAGAAATCTTGGATTTGCTGATTTAATTCTGGCATTAAATTATCTTTGTCGTCCAGTGGCCTATTTAACCTTCGCTCTTTTAAGTGATTCCCAGCCTAGCTGCTCTAATATTTTGGATACGCTACTTAGTTGAGTAGATGACTGTCCCTAAACAACGTGTTACAAATCTAGCTCTTCTACGCTGCACGCGATTCAGTTCTGCAATCACCCCAACTTCGTAAGGATCCCATGTACTCGCAGCATATTATATAAATGAGGCCTAACCAGCGAAAAATAACATTTATCTTTCACCTTCAGATCACATTTACCCAGTACTCTTCTAATTTATCCTATTTTTTGTTAGCTTGTCCACACATTCCCCGTATGTGGTTCACCCAGGATAGGTCGTGCGTGAGTGAGGGTAAAGCTTTAGTACTCAATCGAGTCTACACATTCCTTTGTTTGTGATCCTGAGGACACAGCAGCTTTGTCAGATGACCTGAAGGCTATACAAACGTGGTGCGACACCTGGCAATTAGAATTAAACTTTAAAAAGTGCGCAATCATGAATTTTTGAAAAAAGAGCAATTCCCTCACGAACGCCTACTGCATTTGGAACACCAAAATGGAATGTGTAGGCTCAATTAAATACCTAGGAGTTACCCTCAATCACGATCTCTCCTGGGTGACGCACACAGGGGGAATATGTGGACAAATTAACAAAAAATTAGGATTTATTAGAAAGGTACTTTGATGTAAATATGATGAAAGGATCAAAGAGAAATGTTATCTGTCGTTGGTTAGGTCTCATTTAGAGTATGCTGCAAGTATAGGGGATCCTCACGGAGTTGGATTTATCACTGAAATGAAACGCGTGTAGCGTAGAGAAGCTAGATTTGTAAAGGGTTGTTGTGATAAACTTAGTAGCGTATCCATAATATTAGAGCAGCTAGACTGGGAATCACTCACAGAGCGAAGGTTGAATTACAGATTGAAGCTCTTGCATAAATTACAAGGTCTCTTTAGCAGTGATGTATAAACTGTATTATTAGCCCCGTCGTACTACGGTAGGAGATATCATGAACATGAAATTAGAGATTAAATGTAGAACAGATAGATTTAAGATGTCATCTTTTTCCACGAACGATAGGGGATCATAATAGCATTGTTCGACTGTGGCAGGTTCACGTTTGGGTAAAATTATCTCGTGTGTATTAACCCCTTCAACACACCCTGGCGGTGGCTTGCAGGGTATATATAAACACGTAAATATTTACAGGTACACCTTGGGCCCCGGTACAATTATATAGGTCAGAAACCCCTGATGCTTTGGCGACACCTCGGTATCTTGGGAACATTCATAGGCCCCGGTATCAAGGGCAAGAATTCCAAGCATGCATCGGCGACTCGGTACCGGCGTAACTGTCCCCGGATTGCGACCTTAGCGTACGAGTTTCTTGCGTGCCTCCATCTCCTCGCAACTCCCCCCTCCTCCATCGTCGGCGGAGGTCCTTGCGGAGGCGCTGCGAAATGTGGGGCGGCGTCTCCTCCTCCCATGAAAAGAAACCGCCCCCGTCCGAAATACGCGCGGATATTCGTCGCGTCGGTCCGGAGCGCGACATCGCATCTTAGTCGCGCGCGCGCGTCCTTTCCAGCCCTCCCGCTAAATAGGCACGCGCCGCGCGACCCGACGGCGCCACCACCGCCCAGACGCCTGGCGCCCCCCCGAAACAAAAGGCCGATCCCACCACAACTCACTCCTCTCTCACCCGCCCAGTCCACCGCCACCTATTCCTGTTGTCTGGACTGCGACTCTCTTCGCGAGCCACCTTCCCCCCTCTCCCGCCGCCACACCATTCCTCACCCCCTGTGCGTATTTTGTTGTTTTCAGGGGGGAGGGGATGCGTACCACCCTCCCCGCTCCTCTCTCTCTCTCTCTCTCGTCTCCACCCCGCCTCCTCTCCAATTCACACCCCCTCGCTCCCTGTCCCTGCCTGGCCATCTCTCCTCAGACTCCCGAACCCCTTAACTTGTGCTAATAATTCGCTCCCTTTCTCCTCCCTCACCCCCCGTCAGCCTTAAACGGCAACAAACGTCCCCGACCACCTCCGCGTGCTCTGCTCCAGAGGGAGCGTCTGTCTCTCTTGTGGGCAGAGCATCGTTCTCTCCAAGAGGAAAGGATTACGTACCTGCGTATATGGCCACATCCTCTGCTGCTGCTACAAGATTCCTTCAAGTGATTGCTGCAATCGTTTTCCTTTATCGTAAAGGAATGCTGCTTAGATCCGCGGAACAACAAAGAAAAAATATTTAATATTATTTTTTAGTATCCCGGAGAGCGAGTACTGAAACTCTCTGTGCATCCCAATAATATACCCATCGCCCGCCATTCCTGCAGCAAATATTATCACCGAGACCACCCAACTTTCTCTGCGTGTCTCGCCCGGGAGTGAGTCTGCTTCGGATTTTCAGATCGAAAATAAAGATCGTTGAGTAGCGAGGTAATGGGAGAGAGACCTGGACCTGGAAAGCTGGAAGTCGGATGTAAATCAAAGAGAAGTGATGGAGACGTGGGTGTACTTTCATGCACATTGTTCTCATAATAATGTCGTCCTATAGGTTGCCTTCCCCATGAACGTAATTCTATACTTTAATTTAAACTTTTTTGAACAATTTAACGCCATTTATTAATTTATTTTCGACTCTTTTAATAAAATCATTGCTGCAAATTATTTTAAATTTTACCTTTTGAACATTAAAATTGATATATAGTCATGACTATGGAAATTGGAAATACGCATACCAACAAGACTCTTTTCGGTTAAAAAAATTAACTACGCATACACAAAAAGATTCTTTTCGGTTAAAAAAAATTAACTAATTAGCTTTGGTTTTGATTGATCATAAAGATCCCTTCAATATTCACATTGCACCGAGGATTCCCCTCACTGTATGCTACTTTGGGTCGATTCAGGAAATTCATGATTTCATTAGTTCCAGCAACAATTTTAATCTACCGAGACAGGAATCATATTTCCTAATTTGGCGTGATTCCTGATTGCGTGATGCTCCAATGGGAATGTATTTTAGTCACTACTCTCCTTTGCTGCCACAGTATCTCCACGAAACACCAACTCTCTGATATCCACGCGGTCTCGACTTACTTGTTCTCTTCAGCAATAAATAAATGTCGACTACATACAGTTTTGTAGAGGAATACCCCTGGGTGTCGTTAAACGACCCCGGATTCCTATGTGCCCAAGGTGAAGGATATTCGAGGATTCAAATCCCATGTCCAAACGATACAAATACCAAAAGCAAAGTGATGCAAACATAAATTTATTGCCCACCTATTGGGCAATATTAGGCAGGGGAAAGAGCCTAGGGACGAAGAATGTGGCCGGCTTCCTCTTCTCTACCCGAGGGGACATGCTTGTTTTCATCCGCCAGATTGTTTTGTAAATTCAGTCTGCCTTCGGAGACATAAGCATATAATAAAAAAATGATAGAATTAGTAATGTTTGCCTAAATATAAAAACTTTTGGGCGATAGGTAATTAATTAAACTACCTAGGCGAATGCTTTTATTTAAGTACCCTGCAAGCCACCGCCAGGGTGTGTGGCAGGGGGAGAATACATGCCAGACTAATTTTGACCCGAATATGACCCTACCAGGGTTGGACAATGTTATTATGATCCCCTATCGTTCGTGGAAAAAGATACATCTTAAATTAATCCGTTATACACCTGATCTATCTCATTTTATTGACGCTATCTCTCCTACCGTAGTACGAGGGGGGTAATAATACATTTTAAACATCAGAATTCAATTAACTGCCGGAGTTGCCGCGACATTAGCTTTAACTGAGCCATCCACTAATGCGCATTACAATGCAAAAATTTCGAAGGTATAATATCATTCGCCTAAGACGGGATCGTGGTCAAGGCGAATGTTTTTCTACACTTTGAAAATTTCGCATTCTAGGTGAATATCATTTTCTGTTCAGAAGAGAAGACGAACGCATGATACCAGTGATAAGGACATTTAGAGAAAGGAATGTTGAATGAAATCAGAATTGTTTGTTGCCATTTGTGCTTCGTGGATTTGGTGAAGACATTCGATCGTGTAGACTGGATAAAGTCAAAGGAAATATTGCGAAATATGAGAGTAGACTGGAAGGATAGGCAACTTATTAGATATCCATACAAAAAAGAAAGACTTGTACTTTTCCAAAAATTTTATGATGTGGTATAACGCGTTTCACCGACTTGCGGCATCATTAGGTACATATGTCGTACCTAACGATGCTGCAAGTCGGTGAAACGCGTTGTATCATATTATAAAATTTATGTAAAAGTACAAGTCTTTCTTTTTAGTATGGATATTAAATACTTCCACGAAGTGAAGCCTGAAACAATAGAAACTTATTAGATACTTGCATTAGAATTAGACTGCACAATTGAAAGTATCAGAGAGAGAATCGGGATGGGAAGTGACATTCAGGGGAGTAAGAGAGGGTTGTTCACTGTTGCCGGTCCCTTTCAACATACGTAGGTGCATGCTAATGAAATGGCAAGGGTGGCATGAGAAGGGTTTGAGATGTAAATTAAAATGGGCGGCGAGATGATTAAGTCGTTAAGTTCTGCTTGCAAATGATAAGAGCAATAGTGAGTCTGGCAGACAAGTGATTGAAGTTATTATTGAGTGTTTTACAAGAACAGTGAGTGAGGTATGAGATAAGGATTGACCCCAAGGAAGAAAAATTTATGGAAGTAATGAGAAGTAGGAAATATAATTCAACCGTTAAAGTGGGAGAAGAATTTAGCGAAAGACACATTCACAGGAAGAAGAGAATTGATGACGGGCACGCTGAGTGAAGATAAGAGGGAATGAACAGTGAATAAAATGTATAATATGGAGCATTGTGCTTTAAGGGGGTAAGATCTGGTCTTCTAGGCAAGAGGATGAACGTAAATAGGAGATTATTGAAATTTGAGTGTGGAGGAGAATGAAGCAAATTAGTTGAATTTAGGGAAATACAAACGCTGAGTTTTCATTTGGGTGGGCGAAGGGAGGAAGTTAAAATGAGGGAATGGCGAAAAATGCAGTGAGAGAGTGAATGTTGAAGGACGTGATGGAAGGGAGAATGTTGGATAAGTGGGGTAGAGGAAAGAAGGCTTCACAGATAGCTCGAACAGAGAAGTAACGAAGAAATGAAATTATGCTGCCAGGCAAAATGAGGAAGTCCTTGCAATCCGTACGAGTAAAGAGTATTTATGAACATTCCGAAACCTACCTTTAAATGGGCGAAAACAGTGAATGAATAACGTGTTGTGGTCGGTCTTTGAGTTGGTAGAGTGTTACTATGTTCCAAATTTCGTTTTTCTCGAGAACCCTAGCCAACAGCTTTATAACCTCGAACATTTTTTAAGTATAAGCTCTTTTATAAGTCTCTCGCCTTGATTGATTAAATCATTATTGTATTGTATGGATGGAAATACAACGTAAGAGGTTCCTCAACGACACAACTCGCATGAAAGGAGAGCATTTTCTCGACCTTTTGGATAAAGTTTCTCATTTAATATTTAAGAAATGATCTTAGACAGAAAGTTTATGCAGCGCATAGCCTGGCACATTTTCTATCGTCGACTTTACAATGAGTTAGAAAATTTCGGATGAACCATCAGTGACCTCATTATGCCATTTGATAACGATAGACGAAACGACAGTAAAGGACTCCCATCCGTCTTAAGAAAGGAACAGAGAGGAGAGAGAGTTGGTCGGCTCTAGCAAGATACGTGGTCGTGAATGGAGATTAAAAAAGTATCATCATCATGATTAGTTCGCAGTATCAATAATATTTTGACAGTATCACTTACACAGGCCAACAGTGGTTTTGGTGCCGGAGCTTTTAATGCTGATAAAAAATAATGCTGAATCCAATTATGACACTAGTTTTTTCCTATCAGCTATAGTTTTCAAGATATAGATATGTTGTTACTTACGTAAAAAATCTTCTAAATGATGATATGGGAACATTATATTAATAATAAAACCCACTAAATATAAAGACTTGATTTATTTCTAGGGCTGTTAAATCACCCACAAACACAACAGAATTTTACAATACAATTGAACACAAATACTAAAATGTTTTACTGTAATAAAACAAATTGAAAAGAAAAAAATACATAAAAACATCACTCAACACATCGAAAGCTTCTTTTGCGCGATTTTCTTGAGTGCACTTTGTTCAAACAGTCTCGTTTTAAGCACCAGCAGTAATCTGCCATCATATGGTTATCCCATCTTCCTTGGTAGCGAGCTTCCATTGTTTTTATATCCTGGTGAAATCTTTCACCTTGTTCTTCACTTGTGTCTCCTAAATTTCCAAGAAAATTGTCTAAGTGGCTGTGTAGGTAGTGAACTTTTGTGCTCATATTACATCCAAGTGATTTGAAGTTACTGAGCATAATGTTTACCAGCTCAATATAATTTTCACTTTTGTGATTTCCTAGAAAATTTTTTATGACCTCAACAAATGACATCCAACTAATTTTTTCAATCTCATTCATTGACTCGACAAAAGCAGGATCCTTTGTAAGTTGTCTGATTTGTGGCCCCTCAAAAATACCAGCTTTAAGTTTTCCAATACTTATATGGGGCATCTTTAGTCTTAAGTAGCCGAAGCATGGTCCATCCTTGTCAAGAGCCTTTACAAATTGCTTCATTAGGCCTAGTTTAATATGTAGAGGCGGTAAGATGATTTTCTCTCTTTCAACTAAAGATTCAGCAATGATGTTTTCTTTCCCAACAACCAAGTTTTCCCTCTTAGGCCACTCCTTCTTAATCCAGTGGTTTTGTCTGTCCCTGCTATCCCAGAGGCACAAGAAACAAGGATATTTTGTGTAGCCACTTTGCTGCCCAAGAAGAAAGTTCACCATTTTTAAATCTACACAAATTACCCAGCGATGTTCCTGGTATTTCATCTTCTGTAAGACCAATGCTATTGTATCGTATTCTTCTTTCATTTTAGTTGAATGAGCGATTGGTATTGCGCCAAACCTGTTACCATTGTGAAGAAGTACACATTTTAAACTACGCTTGGAGCTATCAATAAATCTTTTACCGAAGTCGATACAAACGATTTTTGTTTTTTAATCTCATTGGCCTACAATATAGAAATACACATAAAACTTATTGGCAGTTTATTGAAAATAAAAGGAACACCGCAGAGTGGTTATAAATTAGAATACTTATAGATTTATTTAACTTTGAAAATTATTTTCCGGAATATATCAAATATTAAAACAACTAATCGTAAGATGTGCCATATCTAAAAAAGTAGAGCTGTTAAATAAAAACGGATTTCATATTTGGATTCAGCTCTACAAATATAGTTAAAATCATCACAAAGATTCCGGGCACCAAAAAAAAATTTTTTTTGTAGGCCTGTGTTATCATAGCTACTTTGACGAAAATTAAAACACATAAACTGAAGTTATTTACGAGAACATGTTAACTACTCAAGATTGTAAAATGTAATAATGTAAGTGGCCTATTCTGCAAAAATACATACAGTGTGCCTTGATACCTATTAAACGCACTCTTAATTTTTTGAGCAACATCAATCAACCAAAGATTCGATATATTTTATATACCAAGAAAGTCATCCTTAAACTGTTATAGCAATGTGATTTCCAAATGTACACATGTGACGGTCAAAATGTTGGTGGACCAACATTATTTGTTCACTTATCGTCAGAGGTATGCATGGCCAATGATATACGCTTAATTCTGAGCAAGTACATACACAGATTTGAAAAGAAAGTATCCCCTTATAATCAGGCTGGCAACATTGAAAGGGAACGTTGTCCAAAGATAGGTACTTGCATGTATCTACGTATGTACGTGTATGATGAATTCAATGTCGATTAATACTCATCACGTTTGAAAAAAACACAGTAATCAACCCCAAAGCTGGTTTGGTAGGTGATGTTGGAACTCACCCAGTACTAAACCCAAAGGCGTTATAAATATGAACAATAAAAGCGACCTTCTGTTCTGATTCCTTCTTATCGCTTAAGGGGATAGATAGGCTGGCGCGGAGCGTACCTTACATGGTCCATAAACGGTCTACAAATTGGAAACGGGTCGAAGAATGCGACGATGTAAAAATTTATGACTAGCCCCATCGCATTACGGTGGAAGAGATCATAAAAACAAGAAGAGACCAATGCACTTGAGTTGAAACGACACGTTAAAAATTGTTATTTTACCAACGTCATAAATCTACCATTGAAGAAAAAGGGTTCAACATAACCGCCGGCGACGTCGCTAAGGAAAGTAATCTCTTGTGTGGTCATTATGCCATCTGATTACTATTTAATTAGTCTTCGGACGGAAGCTCGTCTTGCATGCCTAGAGCAGTGTTAAACACATGATTATATAACATATTTCTATTGATATATCGTTCAGTAACGTTTCTGATGTTGCACGCCTGGTACGGTATTGACCCCAGCACATAACCTAGCCGCCGGTTCATAGGCAGCCATGCACGGAAACATTGCCATGTACGGAATCCCGCATGTAGATGGAGATCGCTTACGGGTGTTACACAGACTCCCTCCCTCTTCAATGTGCCACGCGTTCTCCAGAGTCACGATCGGGAGGACAGGGCGCCGACGAACGCACGCCCTCGCTGTGCTGGCTCGTTGAGGTGAGCAAAGCGATGGAGAGCAAGCAGGGGGCGCGCTGGAATCCGTGAACAAAGGGAAGAGGAAGTGATATTTTGGACTTCGGCGGCAGAAGGAAGTCGAGCGTGCCAATTGGGTATGGGGAGGGGGGGAAGGTGTTTCGAAGATGGGGAAGTGGGATGGGGGTGGGTACGTGTTGAATTATCGCTCGCCCCGGCGTGGAGGAACGACCCCCCCCCCCCCCACTGCCCTCCTGCGTGCGGTGCGAGGGGGTGGAGCGGTGATTTACGGCCCCTCGCGTCGGCTGTACGGGGTGGTGGGAGTGGGCGGATGGGGTGCGTGAGGGAACAGGGGGGCTTGGGGGAGATTAGTAGGGGGGTTACGCGCGGGAGTGACAAGGGGTGTGCTTCCGCCGGCCACTTCTTTCAAGGGGGGAGGGGCGCAGCAGCGGAGGAAAGGAGCTTAGTTTCTTCATAATGAATACGTCGTTCCTTCGAATGCCCTCACTACGCGTCCTTCGCATGGTGGCTGTGGGTTTTTTTTCCCTCACGCAGTTTTTAAAACGCTCATTTTTTTTCTTACGTACATAAGAGGATGCCTCGATGTCGGTGTTGCCCAATTAACTACTTGCTCCGAAGTACAATACATTTTGGACCATAATTTCTCCTAGTGAATACTAAAAAAAGATTTTGGGTCGTCGACAGACAGACAAAGAGGATGTATGACGGAAAATTTTGGGATATACCCTTTAATAGCGGTCCCGCTATGGCATAACGAGGAACACTCTACACGTATATTTTCCAATAAAATATTTCTCTTAGCTCAGTTTTAAGGCACCGAATGCATCCAATGTGTGGCGGATGGCGGGTCGACCTTTACACATAGAGGTCAGCCGAGAAATAAGCGAGTGTACTGGACGAATGAGCAGCCGTGGACAATTAGGGCGGTACTCGGAGGACGTCCTCCAGTAAGATGACCTAAAAAAATCCACTCCTATGAAGATGCCGATACTTGGCGAGTGATTGTCAACAAACAATAGGCCGCCAATTACCTGGAGGAGGGGGCAGCTGCCTTCGACAACGTGACCTGCATAGCTATTAGCACAGAGAAGGCCCTAAGAGGATACCAGCCAATTGGAAGCGTGGGACGTCAAAGTATAATTTGATAATAAACATGATTAAAAGAAAGGTCTGTAGTCGAAGTAGGAGAAAAAATGTCAACGTTAGACGAGGGTAAGACACAGGAAGATGTGTCTTGCTACTAGGATAGCAAGATCGCTAGCGATGAAAAAAGCGATAGGGTTTCGTAGAGAGAATAGGAATGGCGAGGACTTTCCATCAGAAAAACCAACTGCTAATGGCGAGTAGTGCCAGTATAAGCACATGGAAGCAATTTGTTAAGAATTAAACATAGTCGTATGTAGAGAATACATTTATATGAATGCAAGACGTGGTCGATGGGGTCTGGAGGAAAACGAAGGTAGGAGGAGGTGGAAATGTAGTGCTATGGCAGACTATCGAAAATAAATTGGATAGAGAGAGTAACAAATGAAGAGCGTAATTCGAAAAGTGGTTGACGAGAGAAGCCTATGGACGACCCTAGCAAGAAGAAGAGGGAAAGCGATTGGGTACATCCTCTGGTACTGGTGGTTCTCTGAAAATCATTGCTGAAGGAAACATGGAGGGAAGGAATTGCAGAGGAAGGCCAAGACTGAGGCACGAGAAGCAGGCGATGGGAGATGTCTCTGTGTCAATGAGGTGATGGGGAGATTGGCAGATTGATACAGGAGAGATGCTAGGAGCCAATCTTCGGATTGAGAACCCACAGTGATGATGAACTTCTTTTTAACCCACTACCTTTCTCATTAGCACAAGCAACAGCGGTGGTCTTCTGGGGATGAAACAACAGAATAGCACGCATCCCGACACATGGTTCTCTTTTTTGCATGTGACCGATTGAGATGAACGGAAACATTTATCTGCATAGTTCTGAGAAAGCGTTATCATATTGGACGGTGATTTCCCACAGTCACCACAAAACCGTCCAAAATCCGTTTAACGCAGCTTTTTTTCTGCCTCTCAGCTTTAAGTCTCATGCTGGCCAACTTATTCAGTCTCTGTATCTCTCGTTTGATACGTCTACCATTGTTTACTGCATGTATCTCACCTGGGATTTTTTTTGCTGACTTCTCCAGATCACACTCTTCCGACAACGACTAGGCTAAAATATCGCGTTCCTAAATCCGTCCGATTCTTTGGCCCAAATTTGTCAATGTTTCGCTTGGGATCAAACAAAAACAGTCATTTGTAATTCTCCACTTGATGTTACTACACGTTTCGACGATAGCGTGGTCATCATTTTTCACCTGATATCGTTGAGTTTTTCGTAGACTTCCTGCTCCTCTTCCTCGACCTAGTTATCCGATCCGCCTGTTTAGTTTTGATCATTCACTATTTGCATTAACAGAAATGGCCATCCCCTTCGCTAACAGCGCTCACGTTTCGTATCCTTAGAGAAGCGGAATCTTTAAGTTAACTATATCTTGACGATCTGTTCTTCACTTCGAGGATACTTCTCGGTCCTACGAGTATCTGCATTTTTACATAACAACCCGCAAACCGCCGCGGGGGCGTGTGGCGGAGGGTGCTAGGTCACCACCCGTAAAAGAGAATAAAACCACATGCAAAACCAAATCATCTTATCTCTACACAGATATTAGTTCGATCATGCACTCGATAAATCTTAATCACACGAGAGAAAGTACTTACATGCAACAATATTTAATAACAGGATACGTACATTCAAATGATGCTATGGAACTGGTAAAAAGACGGATCTATTAAATAAAAAGAATAACATACAGGAAGAAACACCCGGTGGATATTGGCAAATATAATCTCTACACATTACCTTAATATAATATAATATCTACACACTCACTATTCTAATTATCTCCTACGCGACTGCTGTCACGTCTATTATGATCTCAAATGGTTCGAGGAAAGAACGACATTTTAAATCAATCCGATCTACAATAAATTTCCCTGATTTTACATTGGTGACCTGATCTGCCATAGTAAGTCGGGGCCTGTCATATTTCTTTAACATCCTCAGATAAGTAACCTGCCTCAAATTTACGCAGTAAATATAACCTGTATTTTAGCATATGGTCAACTAGTAGCTACCATTCTAATTTTTCCAATAGTGTCGTGACACTGCTACCTTGTTTATAACATTTTTTTACGAACCTAGCTGTTTTACGTTGCACTCGATCTAGTTCCAAAATTAAGCTAATTACAAGATTATATGAGGATCCCATACAATTGCAGCATACTCAAGGTGGGACTTAACTATCGTGAAATAGCAAAGCTCTTTGACACTTTCATTACAAATGCCAAGTATTCTTTAAATGGATCTTAACTTTTTATTAAGAGTAGCTATTCCGCAAATTTCACGAATGTATTTTCTTCAGGACACATCCTTAGTTGTCGTTGCACCCAAGTATTTTACCAATTCTACGTGTGTTGTGTTGGATCATATGGTATCCCTCCCTTCCTGAAGCATGCTTCTCGTCTTCTGCTTCTGAAGGCAACAGAGGATCCTCGAGATTTAGTCGCGGAAATCTCAAGGCTCGCGGAACTAAAACGGCAACTGGGAGGCTTTTTACCTTTCCATTTGAATAACGAACTGTGGAGGGAGGAACTGTGAAAATGTACGAAGAAGAAGAGGGCGTAGTCAGCACCAACCCCTCTCAAACCATGGCTCACCACGTTTACATGTCATTCAAAGCACCACGGCCTCCCAATATTTTATCACCAGCAAGAAACCACCCAGCATCGTGCTGGAAGCAGTTTTCAACTCACGAGCTACGAATCTCCTCGTTTTGAGATGGACAGTGCATTGAATGTTTAATAGTCCCTCGCTATTATCGCTGTGCTCCATTCAACTGAATGAAGGCGGAACTGGCCGACCCAAGCACTTTATATCGCACGCTATCAAATATAAATTTTATTTTGGCCATCTTTTGCTAATATAACACATTCGGGGAAGACAAATATTTAATAGTACGTAGTTATATCCGGCAAAAATCAGTGCACATATAAACGCACATTCAATATTAATTTCGCTTACATAATCCTCTCATCTTTACAAATTAATATGTTGTCCATGCGTCGTTATCATAAGTATCTAATATTGATGCTGCCTTCAGAATAACTAGAGTTATCGTAACGTTCTCCGTGCTGCTTTCAGAAAAATTTTTTGATCACATGAAAGTGATACGAACCATACTCGTGTATAATAACCCATAATTAAAATCAATGTTCCTTAGTTGTCATGACCAGAGATAATTAATGAGTCGTTCATGAACTGTTAGAATTCCATGCCATTGTAGCTAAGACAATCGAAAAACTTTCTAGACGTTCTCTGGCGCGATTAACTTGGCGTGGCAGAACATCGCTCTGTATGGAATGACAATTGGTTTCCCTATATTATATATATATATATATATATATATATATACATACATACATATATATACATCAGGGTAGGAGAACCAGTTCATTTCCCTGTGCCTGTTATGGCTCCCCAGGAAGATCTGGTACCCGAAAAACCTCTTTTCTTGGGTGGAGCCGAGGTTGCCCAGAGAGGCTTACCCGTGAATCGAACCCAGGCCATCCGGTCAGTAGTTTAACGCTCCATTGTTTGCGTGCAACTTAAAGCTGGACAATTGAAAGCACCGATAATATATGGGTGTGGCGTTGCTACGCGGGAGGGGGTCATTTTTACAGCTGCAGGCGAGAGGTTTTACCTAAGGGAATGAAGATATGTGAAATACTCGCTTTTCCCAGTGTACACTCGTGCATCGTGAATGAGGGAAGCGTCCCTGCAGAGACGGAAACTCCCTCGCTTCTCTGGACAACCTTCGGGATTGGTTCGTTAGTGTGCAGCGTAATAACGTCGGAGCGAATGTGTTCAAATAATAGGAAGAGAGAAAATATCAGGCGGAACGAAGCTTGTCATTCCGGACGCCCTCGAAATTGGTGGGGAGCATCTGTTAAGAGTTACTGGGAATAGGGGCGCGCTGGGGTGCGGGGCAAGGAAGGGGGCTTCCGGGGAAGGAGGACTGACCGCGCCCTCCCTCCCACTTCGGACGAGAGGGCAACGAGGGAAACAGACGAGGGCGTCATCCGCCCCACTGCTGAAGCGTTCTCCTTCCACCTACGATACATCAATGACCTACGGGGGGGTGTTTGTTCATCTGCCATCGGTGCTTTTGGAACCCTTCAGCACGGTATCCTGCAAGTCACCTCTAGGGTGTGTGGCAGGGAGTGATTTAACACCAGGCAAGCAACAGAAAAATGAAATTTTACATAATATTACCTGGTTAACATAAATGCATGATAATCTCTAGGATGGAAATAATTATAACACAATCATAGATACTACGGCATTCAAACATGAATCACCTTAAACAAAAAAATGCCGGGATCGTAAACTTTGGCACTAAGTGAAAAGAAAGAAAAAGGGAGAAAAAGCCAAAATAAGTATCAAAAATAATAAAACAAACTTACAACCACTCGATCACTCGGCTGTGTTGCGAAATAACTTTCCCTCTCGTGAATCACATTCACACACACACTCAGGGTTTGCAAGGATCCATCCTATGTCAGTGACCCGTCATTCACACTAATAAATGAAAATTATAAAAGGATGTAATGAAACAGAAACGACTTACGTGAATACACAGTCACTCAGTCACTCGGGTGTGCTCGAAAACAAGGACCTTTGTGATTCACAAATACTCACCAATCAAGTTAACGATCCCGGCATTTTTTTTGTTTGCATTGATTGACGACCGTAGCTACGTTCCTTGTATATTTTCCTTGTATATTTAAATGAATCACCTTAGTTTTGAAATACCAAGGCTGCGAGACGAGCTACTCGTAAAGAGAATATAGTAATCTATAGGTGCAAGCACCAGGCGGAATGGGTAAAGGCTAAGGGAGAATGAGAGAGAGGAAGGAAAAAGGGAAAAAATATTCACTAAAAACTCCAATTAGATAAGGTTTCGATCAAGTAATGACCAAACACTATGCTATTTAAAATAATTTTCAATTAAGCGTCGCCGTTTGAATTTATTTTAATACCTTATGCTTCGCGGAAACAAATGCATTTTAATTCTGTCGGCTTAACGTATGATCTTCCCAATCTTATTTTCACGAGCTCATCTTCAACCTTAGTATGACGGGCCTAGTAATGCATGTTCAAAATCATTGTTTAAGATTAATATACATTTCATCTACAATTTGACCTTCGCACGATGAGTGATTCCCAACGTCGACCCTCTAATAATCTAGGCACGCTGCTGGTTTACGTTGCGCACGATCTAATCCGACTAACGAGTTTTTACCCAGACTGGGCAAATATTACCAAAAGTTAACTCATTAGTTTAGGTTTAATGCTGTATTGTTTACTTTAATTTACCAAAACCTTATTGGTCGATAAAATTAATTCTATTCAAAGTAAATTAGAATTCACTCTGCAGTTAATCCTCAAGTTAATTAAACAAAAACCCCGTGTAACTACCGTCAGTATGTTGTCCATTTCTGAAAGCAAAATGAATCGCGTTGTTCATAGAGTAGAATACTGATTTCTTCGAAGTAACACGGAAGTATTGAATAAAAAACTTAGACAGCAACACACAGCACGAGAGCACATAAAAGGAACACTCACACGTAATATCTTGATAATTTCGATGAACTCGAACTCCGTCTTCTTCGGAAGAGTCCTCACTTATCTTCCGAAGAAGACGGAGTTCGAGTCCGTCGAAATTATCAAGATATTACGTGTGAGTATTCCTTTTATGTGTTCTCGTGCTGTGTGTTGCTGTCTAAGTTTTATATATATATATATATATATATATATATATATATATATATATATATATATATATATACACTTTTTTGGAAAACCCACAAACGTGTAATGTAAATTCACTGATAGTCATAACAAACACAGAATCCAAAACACACAAAAGAGGGAAAACTCACTGGTTCTCGAATTTTCGGTGGTCCAACCACCTTTCTCAAGAGGAATTAGGAACAGAACTGTCTGTCTCAGTTCTGTTCCTAATTCCTCTTGAGAAAGGTGGTTGGACCACCGAAAATTCGAGAACCAGTGAGTTTTCCCTCTTTTGTGTGTTTTGGATTCTGTGTTTGTTATGACTATCAGTGAATTTATATATATATATATATATATATATATATATATATATATATATATATATATATATAAACCATAAACACAGTAATCAACCCGAAGGTCGGTTTAGTAGGTGATGGTAGAGCTCACCCGTGTACCAAGCCCAACGGCGTGTGAATATTCACACATCAGGGTAGGGGGGCCAGTTCCTTTCACTGTGCCGGTTATGGTTTCCCAGGAAGATCTACACAGGACATGTGGGGAAGGCGGTTTTTGAGCAGATCACGAAAGTAAAAATGGATAAATACTACATTAAGTATCGAAATAGAAATATCTCGATTAAAAGTTGACTTAAAAATAAGCTGGCAGATTAATTAGAAATATTCGATAAATTAAGTTTTAAATAAGCGCCTTAATAGACATCCAGGTTTGATGTTATTGGTGCTAATTCAACGCTAATTATCTAAGCGATTATTTGTATTGAATATCATTTTGTTTCAATAAATTTGAACTTTGTAAATTCAGGTGAATGTCATTACTATAGTTTTTATGTTATAATCAATTATTTATAGACTAAAATTTGGTGAAATGAGTGCATTCATTCCTCTGCATTTTCACACCCGATGTGCCAAAATGGTAGCCAGCATTTGAGCATCACTTTGATCAGGGGATAAAAAAACGGCCTTTATTGGGTAGGAACGGCCCTCCACTCGCATGGGTTAATACAATTACTCTGAACATTCCTATGAATAATTACCATTCTATGATATGCGTCGTACGTCGATTCTAATCTGTCTGCGTCACTCCTGCCAATGATGATTAAATTTCTTCTAGCCATACGTTTAACTCAAGTCCCATTGGTTTCAGATTAAACAATGTCGGTTTGAAGGAACAGTTTACTTTCAGCCTCTCCACTCATTAACCTAGATAAGAATTCATTTGTTATATGTGCACCTAGATAATGGCTTAACTCATTAACTCATGGGGGAATAGAACGAATCGGCCCGCTTGAAAGCACTTGTTCGAAATTTCTTTATTAATTACTCCTGTATTCAAGGCTTGTATAAAAGTATCGGGAACGATTTTTTCCTAACGTGGCTGTACGAAGAAGCGCGCTAGCACCACGCAGGTACGGTGGTGGAGGGGTCTGACCTTCAACACGCGCCAAGCGCCAATCGCCTGCGAGCGTTCGTTTAGGCTAGATCGTGTTTTTTTAGTGGACCACTCTCGCGTGACTCGGTGCTGGCGCAAAATTCAGCCAACGATTTAACAGCGGTGCGCCATAACATTTTGTGTTGAACTGGGAAAATCGGGTACGGTGGCGTTGGGCATGATTTGTCAAATGCTCAAGGATGAAAGCATGTCACAAACTGCAGTTTTTAAGTGGCACAAGCTCTTCAAAGATGGTCGATAGTGTGTGGAGGACGAGCCCCGTGATGGACGGCCGTCGACGTCAAGAACCGACGACAACGTGCAACGTGGACGTGAAATACTGAATTCAGATCGTTTGTTAAGTGTGCGTATGATTGCAGATCGTATTGGCATTAACAAGATGACAGGGCACACCATTAACACTGAATATTCGGCGATGTGAAAGGTCTGCGCTAAACTCGTCCCGAAGGTCTTGACGGACGACCAAAAGCAGGGTCGAGGGTCTGCTTGTGAGGAACTTCTGCAACGGCAGCGCGACGATTCCCCAACCCCCTTACAGTCCCAGCTTGGCTCCAGAAGACTATTTCCTATTCCCAAAAGTGTTATCCTCCATCAAGGATCCCACCATGGGACCCTAAGTGCCATCAAAGTAGCTTGCACGCGTACCCTTAAGAACCTTCCGGAATCCGCCTAACGAGGATCCTTTCAGCCGTAGAAAATCCGTCGGCAAAAATGTGTCGACGCTCAAGGGAAGTACAGGGTTCGTCCGGAAAATAAGTGTCTTGACAAATAAGTCTTTTTTGACAAAAGGGGAGTCGTCCACTACGAATTTGTACATGAACGACAAACTGTAAATGCTGCATTTTACGTCCAAGTGCTCGACAGGCTTCGAAAACGAGTCGCCCGCGTCCGGCCAGCGATCAACCGTATGACTGATAACCTGAGCGACAATTCGCCGTCTCACACCGCGCTTGTCGTGTCGGACTTCTTGGCCAAGCACGGCGTGGCAACGCTGCCGCACCCGCCCTACAGCCCGGACTTCTTTCTGTTCCCGAAGATAAAGAGGAGTTTGAAAGGAATGCGATACGGGACTTTGGACGCCGTCAAAGAGGACGTGATGACGTGTCTTCGAGAGGTTCCCGATGATGCCTTCGCGGGAGCTTTCCAGGAATGGGAACGCCGCTGGAACAAGTGTATCGACTCACAAGGGTCCTATTTTGAGGAATATTAGCTTAAGATATATAAAAGTGTAATAATTTTTTTTTCCTGAGCTCAGTACACTTATTTTCCGGACGAACCCTGTATTATAGAAACCTTGTAGAGAAAGTAATGAAAAATTTGCACAAAAAAAATTCAACTTCGGGCTTTCAACGTGTTTTGAGGTATCTCTGAATGCAATTTGGACTAGGTTTTTCCCCACGACTGATAGCTCAGATACTGGTAAATCCGACACAACATTTTCGAATAAATATGTTTATCAGGAGCAGGTTAAATGATTATAATTTGGCAAAAATGACCCACCTGAAGTGACCAATTCGACCAATTTCATGTTGTGGCTCAGGCGCCACCCAAAATATACGTTTATTTTTAAAACACGGCAGATCTGAGAATTAGTAACATATTTTCGTTTAAACTGATACGAATTTCACTGTTTCAGTTTTCTCATTAAAATATGAAAGAATAATATTATTGGTGCGGAAATCGAAACTTCATAAGAAATGAGAATTGATTTTTTTATTCTCCTCCTCCCATTATCATAAAGTATTTTAAAGCATCGGCTGTTCATTTACGGATGTTAGGTGTTTTTTTTTCTTTCGGCCCTTTTGGATGTGCTCCCCATTGAGGCCCCGTTGTCGCCGTCGATTCACTCCTGTCAATATCGTGGATATCGAATCCACTTACTCCAGAAGAAAAGATATTAATCTAAAAAGCTGATGTTTAGGAATATGATGTCGATTCCCCCTTCCCAATTAACCTTTCTATCTGAGTATCTGAGATAAAGATTTTTGAAAATATTTCGATATCACGATAGTTAAAATACGCAGTTGAGTCGTCACTCATTTTATATGACCCACTGGAGCAAATGACATACTTATCACTTTACTTTTTCGTATCGATGTTCATTGTGAACATATATTTTATGTCAATTGACTCAGGTAAGGCGGGGAATCTTCGTAACAACGTTAGCAGCTGAAATTAGCTCCGAATAATTACACCGATAATAAACAATGCATGAGACCGTTGTTCCCACAATCCCTTCACCCTAAGGCGTCAATGTATCCCGATGCAAATCAAGTGCCTGCAACCAATTAAGAAAGTAACAAGAGAATCTCGTCGCTGGGGAGGGAGAGAGAGAGAGCACGGGGGAAGAGGCGGCCCTGCCAGCCGGCCGAGAGATGCAAGACGAGATGTCTCCCCAGTCCCGCTCGGGAGGTGTCGGAGGGGAGAAACGGGGAAGTCGCACCCTCTCGAAATGCTATCCTCCTCCTCTCTCTTCCTCACACTCGAAAATCCACCCCCACCCACTTTCCTCCAGTTTTCCTCTGGACCGCCCCCTCCCCCGACGAAAAAAATCCTCCAACACCCCTCACCCACACACACACACACACACACACACTCATCTCACATCTCCTCAGCCCTTCTCAGGACCCGAAACCCTCGGCCTTCCTCAAGCCTGACGCGTCCCTAGGAGTGGAGGGGAGGAGGGGAGTGGGAGGAGGGCAAGGGGCATAAAAGAGGGAGGAATGAGGGTGTTCCCTCTTCGCCTGCATGCTGCGGCTGGGTCCAGAGCGGAGGGGATGGAGGGGAGTTGAAGCGGGAGGATGTGTCCCGGCGAATTGGTTTCCAGGGAGAAGAGGTCCGGATGAGGCGAGGATTACGTATTACTTACTGGGAGACTGATGCCGTCCTAGGGCTTGCGTGGGGTGTGGGACGAACCAGTCCGAATGAGGAAGGGAGGGAGGCGGCCTTTTATTTGAGTGAAACCGAAACGAGAAATACGTACTTCGTGAAGGAAGTGGTGCCGAGCTGCGCGCTACTGATGATGCTTCGAAAAAAACATGCCACTTCGAAATAACAACGACTTTAATTTCCACTTAGTCACCTATTTTAAGTGGATACACTTGACGCGTGTCATCTCACAATGGCCGACAAGGTTGCCTTACAGAGAACGATCGAAGCGTTCCCCTGATTCCACCTACATCATGTTAAAAACAAATGAAGCACGAAATGCGTTCTTTTTTCCCAACTGCGAGTTGCACGCAGCAACCAAACAGACGAGAATGGCGTGAAGGTGTGATGATTGATAGAAAAGGAGCGCTGCTGCGCAAACGGTTAACAAATTGATCGAATCGAAAATATCGATTGATCGACGATATTTTCTAGAAAGATGAAATCTAAAATATGATGCAGCTGCGATAAAGACGAGAGGGTTGTTTGGTAACCTATGCAGGAGTGCGCCCTTCATCGCACGCATTTGTTGACACCGAATTAAAGAATGACACTTTCTCCTCTCTCTTCGTGGGTCGTATCAAAAATTCCACGTTTCCGAACAATATTAAAGATTGACCCTTTCTCCTCTCTCTACGTGGGTCGTATAAAAAATTCCACGTTTCCGAACAATATTAAAGATTGACACTTTCTCCTCTCTCTTCGTGGGTCGTATCAAAAATTCCACGTTTCCGAACAATATTTAGACCGAGAAAACATCTGAGTCGACTAGTGGCGCGACTTATTTCGTGTCGTCCTTAAAGAGGACACAACCTCGATAAAATGGTATGTGACGACGAACTGAAAGAGTTTGTTGTCGAGAGGTTCTTAAACTTAAGCCGTTGCAATGGCAAGGGTATTTAGTCCTCCTGATTGGGAATAGAAATATCCATTTCTTTTTTCTTATTCCAAAATTTTATTTTTATGTTTTCGTGATACTGTCGTCAATTTTTACCTCGTTCCCATCTAGCAGCGCTCTTTTGTTTTCATTAATTAAACCTTCACGTGGTGCTCGCCTCTGATTGGTAGTTGCATGCAGCTCGCCGGAGGGGAAAAGTAAATAGTTCGCCCAGCACTAATTCTCGTACCAAAACCCATGGAATGTTAATGCAATGCCGCGTGCGACCCGCACGAAAACTTGGTGTGACGTGGTTTAAAAATCTTGTGTGGGACGTGGAGGGGGGGGGAGGGAGGTTGGTGCTGGAAAGCGACGCACCCTCCCCCCCCCCTGTTTCCTCATGTCCCCACTCCACAAGACATCCCGTGGCTACACGAAATGAACGCGGGCCACACCCCCTCCACTAATCCCGTCCCCAACCGCCCGCATCACGCACCACCGAGAGAGGGCGACGCTGTAAATAAGCATTATAGCGATCACGCGCGCTCTCGAGTCCCCGGCAAAAGGGCGTGGCCCGTGTTTGGAGGAATGGGCGAGAAGCGGGAGAGGGCCCAGCCTCCCGAATGTGTTGAAGCGAGGCCCGATGCGAGTGAAAGGGCCGTCTCCCACGCGTTGAGGACGATCCCACTTCCCTCCCTGAAGAAGGCTTCCGAGAGTTTTCGAGGGGGACTTGAGCGAAGCAGTTGAAGCCAGGGGGATAAGGGAGGAGAAGGCACCCCTGCTAGACCTCCCCGACCCCAACAGGCGGCCTGTTGACCCAACTCCCCGGCATACTAGGAGGGGAAAAGGGCTCGACACCCACTTCGGTGGGGGTGGGGGCGAATTCCGTGTCCTTCTCACCTCCGACGAAGTGGTGCTGTGGAAGGAAGTTCGAGTTGGTGAGAACGGACATTTGAGTGCCGAGATGGTGCCAATTGCTGCAGTTATTGATTTGATTTATTTGAGTTGTGGACTCGATTGGAAATAGCTTTTCGACATTTTCTTGACAAACGTAATTCAATGTCGTGGAGTGCTCAAGAACAAACGGCGATTAAAAATTAGTTTCCAGTTACAATATTTCATTCTTAACACCGAGCACTCTCTCCATCAGTTCATCTCAATGCAAATGGGCCCAAGTTTTGGGTAGAAAAAGACAAGATAAAGCTGACTGTTTCGTGAATAATCTTTATGCCCGAAAAGAAAATGCCACACAACTTTTAGGAGTTCATTTTAATTAGAATAGTACTTGGTAAATGTGATGAAAAGGTTAAAGCGAAATGTTATCTTTCGCTGGTTAGGCCTCTTTTAGAATATGATGCTAGTATAAAGGATACTTATGAAGCTGGATTGAATGCCTGAATTTGATCGGGTGCAGCGTAGAGGAACTAGATTTTTAAAACGTTGTTATGATAAACTTAGTATCGTATCCAAAAATTTAATTGAATTACTTTCGTAACGCACCCTGAATACAGTATATACATATAAATACATGAAAAACTTTGACAGCAACACACAAAATGAGAACACAAAAAAGGAACACTCACACGTTATTTCTTGATAATTTCGACGGAATTGAGCTCCGTCTTCCTCAGAAGATTAGTTATGACTGTCCTAACTGTAAAAATACTCGTTTATACTATATACACATACATGTCGAATAAACGACTACAGAAGCATGGGTAGGGCTAAAGGAAGGACGTGTGTAGTCGGGATGCTGATTATTAAAGTATTGATGATTTGGTTAAGTTTAAGACGATTATGTCGTTTCTCCACGTTTTCTAGATTCACTTCACCAATATAATGTGTGTCACAATCGGATGGCCTTCTCCTGCAACCTTTTTTATTTTTTCGAAGTAATTGTCTCGAAATATGTGTTCAAGCCCAATATTTCTAATAACTGTTCAAACAGCTACTAAAGGGCAGAGGAGCAATCGATAGTCGAAGTTTCACACGCCTGATGGATATGAAATGTACGGATAGACTGATAAGTGAAAACATTTTGTCGAAAACTGTTCTAAGTTAGAAATTTTACGAGTGACACAGAAAAAAAGAAAAGGAATTCGACTCATCCTGAGGAGCAATATTTAACGGAAGTAAGTCATTCGTGCCAATTAAGGTATTACTACCCCACAGCTTATAAAATGAAATAAATAAGTATTGGGCTCAAATTGAAAATTATCCCCTCTGTCGGTTGCATTTATCTATTGGTCTAATCTAGTGATACACTTCTTTAACATCAACGCGGTGAACGAGATACCTGGAACTGCTGCTACAAATCAATCATGAGGCAGATAACACATTATGATGAATGACGTGTTCATATCTACCAAAGTTTACCCCTGTGACTTCTTCCCTCGCTCAAACTGGACTGACTTCCGTCGTTCACTCGATCAGTCCATTTCAAACTGATAGCCCTCCCACTACGACATCCCAAATTCCTTTTCCTTCCTATTTATGGTCCAACTAATGCCACCGCCTTCGGAAGAAATTTTCAGAGGAAGGTAATTAGTATTAAAAATCTTTTGAACGATTTTTCCAAAAATAATGGTTTATTTAATTGGCATTGGTCGTATTGGAGCTACCGCGATAAGTCTGTGGTATGACGACATGTGAAATATCCTCGCAACTTTCACATACATTAATTCATGCTAACCACGTCGCTGATATCTTGTTTCTTGCCCGAACAAAAATTACTCGAGTGATTCTTTCTCGGCGGAAAAATCCATTTAAATGGCTTTTATGCCATGCTTCATGTACTGAAATTACAACTAAGGCCATCAAGTACAATAACGCGAATTGAGATACTTTTATAAATTCTAAATGTTCTGTCTTAGAGCTTAGAAATAAGGGGATGATTTCACGAAAAGCAAAGCCAGTAGTAGTCTAGGCATTGTAATCGACCTGATAAAATCGATTCCGATTAATAGAAATATCGGTGATAAAACGAAGTTCATAGACCGCAGAAAGTATTACAATGAGACTAATAAAACCGAATATAAAATTCAGCCTTCAATTCGTGGAAGTTGTAAGCAATCTTAAGAGCGGATGGAACAACTTGAAAAAGTACGTTGTTTGCTCCGTTATTGCGAATATGTATACTTTAGAACACTCCTTCGACTATAAGATTAGATCTTCAGTACGTGACATTTTGCCCTCAATTGAATGCAGATATCCCATCCTTAACATATGCAGCCAGCGATTGTTTCATGCAGTTACCCAAACAGAATTAAATCAACAAAAAGGATGCCCACAACAGATTCAATCTAATTAAGAGCGTAAATGCAAAATGAACGTACCTACGGTCGTGAAGCAATGATAACGATATAGCCGAGACCGTAAATTTGATTTGCACTAGGTTGGTTTAAGGAGGGTTGGTAAAAACAAAGTGACAAGTAGGGGGGAGATGGGAAACACATACTGGGTCACTTGGGTGTGTTTGGGAAACAGTGACCCACGTGTACCTCAATGACATATAAAACAGAAGCAAAATTAGTAAATAATAAAACAAACTTACAACCACTCGATCACTAGGGTTAAGTGTTAAGGAAAAACAGTCACTCTCGTGAATCGCATTCAAACACACACATTCAGGGTTTGCAAGGATATCTCCTGCTTGGCAGGCGAAACATCCTGTGTCAGTTTTTCTCTAGGCACTTACCCAACCCCGATACTTATTTCCTTGTTTTTTAGGTTTGTGTGATTGACGGGTCACTAGCATAGGAGAAACCCTTGTAAACCCTGAGGGTGTGTGAGAATGCGATTCACAAAGGTCTAACACAGTCGAGTGATTGAGTGATTGCGAACGGGAACTTGAGGTCTTTCTTTTTAATTTTTATTGTTTCTATTCCAGTGTGAGTACAACGGGTCCCGGGCATAGGAGATATCCTTGTAAACCCTGAGTGTATGTGTGAATGCGATACACGTGAGGGACTGTTATTCCTTAACACACCCTAGTGATCGAGTGTTTGTCTGTTTCCTTATTTATTAATTTTGCATTGTTTGCGTGTGATTGAGGTATACGTGGGTCACTGTTTCCCAAACATACCCTAGTGACCTAGTGTGTATTCGCTATCTTTCCCTTACTTGCCACTTTCTTCCCCCCCCCCGTTTGAACAAACCTAATGCCAGTCAAGTTTACTGTCTCGGCCATTTCATTTCCATTGCTTCACGACCGCAAACACGTTCATTTTACATTTACGTTCTCAACCAGATTGAATCAGTCTTCGGTGTCCTTTTTGTTTATTTAAGTCTGTACCTGATATTTGACACCGATTATACATTAAGAAGACTTATTTTAACTGAGCCGAATAACTATTTCGGTACACTTCCCATCTCCGCGAGAATAACAGAGAAATAGACATATTTTTGGGATTAGCGATGGAATTTTCTGACGATTTAACAGGAAGAAGGGTGGGATGGATACTGTGATCAGGATTTGAACACGAAGGGGAAATCCTCTGAATTTTGAGGCCTACGAAGTCATATTAAGAGGATGCTGTAGGATGAAATACGGCCAAGCCGCTAAAATCTTCGGCCGCCTTCAAGGATCCGCATCGAGAGCAAAGGAAGAAGGCCACGCCCCGAGACGTGGTTCGCAGAGAGAGAGAGAGAGAGAGAGATGGAGATATAATGCCAGTTAGAGGGAGAGAGATATGCACTCCCAATTAACTCCTTCCCAACGCGCCATTAATCCGGTGCGATTCGTGTCTCGGGACAGCGTGGCTGCTGCTTCGCACTTACTTTCCACACCCTCCTCCTCCCCCTTCCCTCTCCTCTCCCCGCCCCCACCCCACCCCCACCACCATGCCCTCCCCTTCTCTCCCCATCACTCTGCTGATTGATTGTTGTCAAGCGATGGAATTAGATCGTGTGCAGCGAAGGGAAGGAAGCTGAATGCGAGGAACGTTTTTGTGATAAAACTAATCACGTATTAAGATTATTAAGTGGAACTACGATTGGAATCACTCACGGAGGGAAGGGTATATTACAGATTATATTTAATGGTTGAATTGGAAGCAGGTTTCTTTTGCGATGGATCCGCATTAAAATTATGTTACTATACTCGTCATTCGCACTACGGCATGAGATACCATGAAAATAAGATAAGAGAGAATAACCATGAATTTGACTTACACGTATTTCAAATTTCATTCCTCCCACGGTAGGGCTCTGAATAAATGACGAGGAAGCTGCACAGGAAATCATATTTTTCCTATTCACTATTCTTTTTGCCTGTTACTTTTACGCATCTACATCTACATAATGACCCGCAAGCCGCCGCAATGGCTTGCGGTATCAGCTAAAAAGCCATACAAGCATATTACTGTACGCGTTCATTTGAGAGTGTGATAGCTCTTGTGCAAAATGGTCTCGTGCAAATACACACACGCAAACATACATGCCTACATACGCCAAGCAACAACTGTAGTGTTTGGTTCATTCGTGTAATTTTAGTGTTAATACAATTTTAATTTTACGGTCTCTTGGTTTCGATTTTGTCATGGTTATGTATCGTTAGAGGGAAGAACGAGTTCGTGAATCTCTGTTATATTTTTATCACGATAATTGAATATACCAATATAATTTGATGCCATAATAGTTTCCTCTATGTTACCAGAAATCTCAGGTTTTCAGTTCGAGGATTAGTCAGTAAATAAGTCGCGAACGTCAGCGAGACAAACACAGGAGCTTTTACTAGTAATTCATTGGGAACGCTTGGAACATTTACCTTGCAGTCCCGACTTGGCCCCCAGTGATACTCAACTGTTCGGGCCGCTGAAAAATCATTTGGATGGCCGACGTTTTGAAAATGATGATGCAGTATTCCAAGATGTTATTCATTGGCTGGGACAGCAAACATAGGACTTCTATGCTGCAGGCTATCAAGGACTTGTAAAGAGCTGGTGTGAGTGCCAGAATGTAGAGGGTGAATATTCAGAAAGGTGAAATATATTTCAGGAAGTTACTTTGATTGCCTCCACTCAGTTTTTCGAGTAATTTATTGACTTACTTTGGTGCTTTTTTTCAAGTCTGCCTTGCATGGTTACTTTGAGAATCTAGGGGCTCCCAATCTCAATACCGCCAAATTGCCCGTCACGCTTACTCTCTTCTCTTAGTAATGTTTAACAGATCTAGAGGATTTTCTCTTAACCTTACCCAATTCTTTAGTTTACGCTTCCTTCAATGGATTCTAGATACTTGCCTAGTGTTCCAAATACAACCAAAATTATGAAACCCTAACTAATGGCTCCTCTTCCTTCAATAGAGTTGTACGTTCGATTTAGTTACTTAGTGCATACTCGTATAGAGGCTTTTCGACTTAGTTACTGTAGTGCATACAGAGGCTTTTTTAAAGCTTGTTTACACTGTTTGAACTTAAAATTTAAAAAGATTAATTTTATTTAGTGTTACTCATCTGTGAGCGGCCAACAAGAGGGTTCGAATCACCTACGGCACACTCTGGTCGTGTCTAAGGTGTACACGCTAATGATAATGGAACAGAATAACTGCAAACAACGGCCCTAAGGAAACAAAGTTTGTTTTGTGCTAAGTGATTCGATGTGTTTGATGTTTATGTTACCCAACCCTTATTTTATTTTTCTTCCCCCTTGCAGCTTGTTTCGAATGCTTAGAAAAGTGTTTTAAACGTAGATACCATGTTTAAGCTGCCGTAACAATTACTTCTAGCACTTAAGTTATTTTACATTTCCTAGGATTGAATGGGCACCTATATTTAAGGCTTATCTGATTACATGCTCCGAATTAAACATGCATCATCAATCGTACTTTTTCCTAGTGAAGAGAAATAATATATTGTTGTGCCATCGAAAACTTTACAAGCATACTGGAGTAATACATTGGTACAACATTGCCTCTATAATTAGCATTACCGTAATGTATAACGAATGATACAAATATACATCACACATTTGCTTCAATATAACTTTTGCCAAGATATGATGTTCAATAATAATTTTTTCCTCTATTAAATGCCAAGGCATACGTATCATTTGTTCGGAATGATTTATGAAAATTATGACATAAGTATTACAATTGAAACTACAGGCTTCCGGTTTTCATCGAATCTCAGATGCATTGATTTCTAAATACGAAGGCTGTGAGCTTAAATGTGAGCGAAAAATATTTATTCCTATAATGTAAAGTGTGTAAATTAAATTTTAATGTTATATCATTACCTTGACGTATATATTTCCACGAATTTCATTTAGTGGATTCCAGTACTGCTCCAGCGGCAAAACTTCTCGTCTTATTTCCCCAACACTCTTCTAATAAATCCTAATCTTTTTGCCAGCTTGTCCACTTATTTCCCGTAAATTATGGGTGCAGTGTACTATTATTGACTCCAATGGTATTTTTATGATACTAAAAAATATTCCTTCAGCATTAAGCAGGGCATATGTACGGCAGGCAAGCAATAAATAACCCACGCACAATTTATTAAGCAGATTTTATTCACTTTTTAATTTCAATTTTAAAATTGCCGTGTGAGCATGGATCAAGGTGACTCATGGCACATCGGATAGCCGTCAGTTGACACACGACGCCCTGGATAAACTTGTTCCAAATTAATTTTCGTTCACGTCCCACACGCGGCGGGATGATTCAATCTGCCGGACAAGATTTCAATTAAACCATTTTCCAACTGATGAAAAATGTCTCCCTCCATACTTGGGGATGGGCAGATGGAATTGGCGTGTCATTCCGAATCTCGGACGGGAAATCCTTTCGCATCGCCAACTCCAATAAACGACGAGACAAGCGGTCATCTTTGCGCCATTTCCCGCGACCACACCTGCACCCGGTTGCCAAGGAGGTTTGTTTATCTCGTGTGATTGGTTGAGCGGACGGCTGGATCTCCCAATGTCCTCAATGCACATCGCATGCATGCACTGAGGAGATACGCGTGTCCACTCAAGCAAGGACAAAATGAAGGACGCGTCCTAATCTCGCCGACTCTCCCAACGACACTCCGCCAGCGATATTCGGCGTGTGTGTTACGCGTCCGCTCGTCGAACGGCAAAATAATAGACAGGGGACAGTCAAACCCATCCGCCAGTGACTAGAGACGGCGACAACGTCCCCCGTCCCTCTCTCCTCACGTGCCCTTCAGGGCGACGAAATTGGAGGGAGATCGCCTTCACGACAGCGAAATAGTCAGCGAGGAGTACGAGAAAATCATTCGCTTGCAATGTACATTTCTTAAAAAAAACAACTTAGATATCGGCTATCTCACGCGGAGCTCTCTTGCGCAACTTCCAACTATAACGCACGAGTCTCGTATAAGTCACTTTGCCATCAGTAGAAATTTCTGTGTCGTGGTCACTGAGTGAAAACAGTACGTAATGAGAACGAACCCACGTATTACTTATCCATGTTTTGTATATCTTCATGTATAAAAAAAACCATAAACACAGTAATCAACCCGAAGTTAGGTTTGGTAGGTGATAATAGAGTTCACCCAGTACTAAGCCCGACGGCGTGTGAAATTTATACATCAGGGTAGGGGGGCCAGTTCCTTTCCCTGTGCCGGTTATGGTTTCCCAGGAAGATCTGGTACCCGAAAAATCACATTGCTTGGGTAGAGGTGCAGGTGCCCATAGCGGCTTGCCCAGGAATCGAATCCCTTCCTCCAGTCAGTAGTCCAGCGCTCTACACCTAGAGTACCGCGATCCAATTCTTCATATACAAGTATAGTACATAGAAAGCCAAATATAAAGAGCATACGAGCTCGTATATCACCTTACTGTACGCCGGCTAATAAAGAAATAAACACTTGACATATTTTAGATATTTAGATATTTTAGTATCCTGCAAGACACCGCTACGGTGTGTGGCATGGGGGGAATAAAAGCCAGAATAATTTTGACCCAAAGGTGACCCTACCGCGGTCGTGTTAGGCAATGTTATTCTGATCCCCATTCGTTCGAGCAAAAATTTGCATCTTAAATCTATCTGTTCTACAATTAATCTCTCTAATTTTATTGAAATGATCTCTCCAACCGTTATGATTAAACATCGAAGAGTGTTTGATACATCTCTGTTATTGACGAGGTCCACCTCAGTCGGTGTCGAAGGAGGAGAGAGATGGCCAAATGGTGAGTGAGTGAGTGAACCGATTCTCGAATTGCATAATATTCGCATGTGTTGGAGAGAGGGAAACATCAGCTGATAAAAACTAACATTCGATACGCGATACCCCGATAAAAAGCAGCCATTGCGATATTTAGAATGTCAACTTTCCGTTTATTCCTTATGTGTACTCCAAACATGTTAATGCTCACAATATTCAGTCAAAAATATGAAAATGGTCATTTTTTCACTTAGCTATAAAGGACCGAGTGCAAATTTAATCTAGGAACCTAATTGCTGTCTCCGATTACTACTAATAGAACATTATACGCCCCTGATATGACGTTATGTAAAATTCTTTCCTTACACCCCCTGACACGAGGCCTTGCAGAATGGAAGGTAGATATATATAATGTTACACATTGCTCACATATTGCATAGGTCACCGATGACATTAAATTTCTTTTATGGCGGTATTGCACGGTTCTACAGCATAATATGTTGATTTGAATTGAAATCTCCTTCAAATTAGCAAGTTATGCTGGCATACCAGTGAGGCTTCATGTTATTATGCCCAGTCAGATGTGAATTAGTGGCTCGTGTGTATAACGTCTGTCCCAAAAGAAGCAGGACTGGGTCGATTAAAAAACATTTATTGCCAGAAATGATACATTCACTCAGACGTCTTAGAAATAGCACCAATTTGCGTCCACATACCGCTGCCAGAGGGTTTTCTACGCTGCGTACACCTTCTGGAAGGCGACGGCCGGAATATTTCCAAGCTCGTCACGACCTGTTGTAACGCTTTCACCGAGCCGTTATGACATCCGTTCTGCACGGATTTGAGTCAGGGGAAGAGGAAGAAGTCTGGTGGGGCATTGTCTAAAAATATTGGATCCTAACCCACATGGCCGAGAAGCACTTGGCAGATCCGCGTGCGAGTTTCCTTTTTTTCGTCCGAGAGCACTCGCGGCACCAACTTCGCATACACCATTACTATGCCCATGTTTTCGCTCCTTTAAGCAGATGCGCATCACTTTTAGGAATGCCAAGTTCATCAGAAACCATGCGAATACTTAATCTGCGATCCTTGTTCAAAGCCTTCACCCTTGCAAATACTTTCGTCTCTTTTTGAGGTCGAAGGGCGTCATGAACGTTAGATGCCTTCAACATATTCTCTAGCCTCCCGAAATAATGTATGCCACTGAAAAACATCCGATTTACCAATGGCGTTATCAGCATCGCCTTGAACATGTCATGTGTCTCTTTCCCGGTTTTTTCCAGTTGCACGCAAAATTTGAAGGTTTGAACGCCGTTCCAATAACCGGTTCATGGCCGAGCGTAATGATCACGTCATAGAGATTTCGTAAACGAACGATCCGCACACCGCTAAGCCTGGGAGCCAACTGCCACCGGCCTCCATAACCTTTCTTGAGACTCCCCTCCCACGAACCCAGCCAGAAAACCCTCCGGTATCCGGGAAAAAATAAGTCATACACCTTTGGGACAGATGTATTTAGTGTGCTTTAATGGTTCATAAGGGTTGTCTATATTCCAATTAATTATGCTTGTTCGATATAATAAAGTCCAAAAAATATTTAAGCATATTTTTCTCGTAAATGGTCGATGAATCGTACCCTTTAATGAACTACGATCATGACGTGGTGGAAGGGTATAAACGTTTCAATGAAAGGTTACCTTAAGATTTACAGGCAGGGGTAATGGTAAATGATCCACATAAGGGCTCCCAATCAAGCAAAATTGTTAATGAGTCCTAGCAACGAAACTACTACGAGATTCGGTCCTCTGGGACAGTAGTGTCGTTCCCGGAAGTGGAGACACAGCCACCATGGCCGTCATCACAAGATCTCCATGCAAAACCTTACATATGAACCAGAAGACACAGATGAGGACAAAGGAGAAGGGTTGATTAGTGATGGTCACGGGAAGTAGTGAGACTGATTAGTCCGTCATTTCCAGTACTCTTTGATTTCTGTGCACCTCCGGGAATTCGTGGTAAGGGAAGGTCTTGAGCTGGGAATGAAAGCGGGGGCGAGATCAGTCAGGTCTGCGTATGATCGAGCAATAGTCAGCCACGGAGCCATGCGATCGCAGGTGTGATTGTTAAAGCAGTTATCGCAGTAATTATTTGAATTACCGTTGATTATTTAATTATCGTTGAACCAATGCGAGAATTATGTCATGGTGATTAATCGTAAGAAAGCCAATGTAATGAGCTCATCGAGGTGTAAGAAGGTTAAATTAAACTCCAAAGTCGGAATGAATAAACTAAAGCATATGGACTACTTCGTTTAATGGGGACTTTAAAATGGGCGAAATTGGAATAGGATTAGGGAGAACGTATTCGGGACTTGCCTGAAGAAGTATTCACGAAGAAGAAGGGGTTGGAACAAATCACAAGTTTACCCAGTTTATTCGAGGGAAATGGGTGCACTAGTAGAGGAATTAGGGGCCGAAATACGCGGGCCATAAAATATTTGCAGAAGGAAGTCACTGATGACAGATATGTAAGGGAGGATGTCAGTCAAGCGGGAAGGGGAAACGCAGAGAAGCGGCTTTTAGGACGCACGCCTCTGCCAGATGGCGTCTCTATTCCTTTGAATTTCGCAACACAGAGAGCAATATAATCCGACCCTATTTTTCATCACGAACACTCGCTTTTAACTTGAAGCCGATGTCACATCATGGGTTCAATTGTATGGACGTAACTTTTTTGTGTTAAAATAATTTTTGTGTTCAAAGGGTTTGATTGTTCGTGATAGTGCAGTGGGTAGAGCTCTAGGATACTGGTCGGAGGGCCCGGGTTCGATTCCCTGGGACGACTATAGGAACTCCACATAAGCCATGTGATTTTTTGAGTACCAGAACTTCCTGGAAAACCATAGCCGGCACAGGGAAAGGAACGGCAGGTCCCCCTATTCTGATGTGTGAATTTCACTTGCCTCTTAATATAGAGTGAACTCCGCCATCTCCTAACAAACCGATATCAGAGTTCATAACTGCGGTTTTGATTTGCTTCGTTAGTGAGACTTCTTGCATAATTTATTCTCTCTTTGCTCACTCATATTACTAGCATTTATAAAGGTGAAAATGAAACGACTAATTATATACAGATAGAAACTTATGTAACTGCAAAAATACAACGTATCATATCAATAAAGAAATGCCTCCTCCAGACGGATAGAGCGTATTAGGATGAAGCCAAAAGATCACTTCATAAAACAAAAGGGTCTTCTTAACCACAACATTTTTTTCCAACATGGTTCCCTGAAAACCCCCACCGCTTTGGTGTGTGGCAGGGGATGATTAAACATCAGGATTGCAATATCAAAAATTAAGCTTTCTTAATTTTTAGCCGCAGTATATTTCTGTAAAATAATTCAAATGAGGAAGATCATGATAACAAAAGGCGCAATATCACGTTTCCCCGAAAAATAAAAGAAATCAATCCAGTATTTTAACAACCCTATAAGGTCTTCAACGAGTTCCCTCACAAAGACACGATACACACCCCTAATTTTTATGGCACCGATGAAAACACTTACTGGACAGGATGAATGTCATTTTGACGCCAAAAAGTAGTAATTCAGAGCTAAAAAGTAGAATAGGCAAATGTCACAAGGAGCATAGGGCTATCCACAATTACGTACCACCGCAAAAACTTCAATAAGTGGGGTGCATTAAAAGTGTTCGTCATTCAGCCAAAAACTACACATACTTCTGAGCACATTACACAAATAGTGTGACGTTTTTTGTGACGAGAATAACTGAGAATAAAACAAATTTAAGTTCTGAAGAATTAGGAATGCCAAGTTGAACATTAAAATTAGAGGGCACACACTTCTCCAGCTGGAACAGTTTGCCTGACTCAGAAGTGCTGAAGTTTGATGACAATTGTCGTATCAGTAGAGCCATTTGAATAATTTTTTTGTGTTAGGCCAGGTGTGTTGAATTATGTAAGGCAAAAAAGCTCTTACAAATAAATGAGAGTCGAGGATAGGTGCACGTAAAGGGCTCTTCGTCGTACTTTGAAAGAGAGTATAGAGAAAAGATGAGAGAAAACTTTGATTTTGTATCATACAAGGGTAGGCTGAAAAGTAATGCATACATTCTTGTGGAGCGCAAACACGAACAAATAGCAAAATCGGGGAAAAAAATACAATTCTCAAGTTTCGCAATCATGTATTTATTTTTCAACGTAGCGTTAAGGCTAACAGATTTCTCCCAACGTGTAACAAGTTTTTTCATTCCGTCACTGAAAAACTCATCCGAATCCAGGACTTGACAGCTGTCTTCACCTCACCGTCCGAGGTGTAATGATTACCCTTGAGGTGTCTCTTGAGTTGAGGAAAAAAATTAAAATCGCAAGATCGGGGGAATAAGGAGGGTGTGGAATCGGTTCAAATTTCAGATTCCGCAGAGCCTCTCCAGTTGCGCTTGAGTTGTGTGGACGAACGTTGTCATGTGGCAAGATTATTGGTGCCAGGCTGCCTTTAACACAAAAAAGCTGGACCAATACGATGTGCGATACGCTTTGAGTGATTCGCCGGTCATTTGGAATTGAATATTCGACGAGTTGCGATGCTTATCGTCTGTGGTGGTGATCGGACGTCCGCTGCTTGTTTCAGTAGCAATTATGGCTTTTCCAGTCTTGCAACCACGAAATTTTACTACCCATCGATTAACAGTAGACCTATCAACAGCATCGTCACCATAAACAGCCTTTAAATGACGATGAATTTCAATGGGAGTCAATTTTTCAGCAGCTAAAAATTCGATAACAGCCAGCTGTTTAACTTGACATAGCCCTATAACACGTCTCCATTCTTCCGCTTCCCCAGATACATTAGATGAGTGTAACGACCTCAAATCTACGCATGCGTGTTGAGGGGAAATTGTGCTATACTCTACTTTTTGCCCGACCTTGGTTTGGTTTGCGCTCTACAAACATGTGTGCATTACATTTCAGCCTACCCCCTTATTATTGTAGAGAAAGTGGGAAATTGAAAATAATATGTGGAAAGAGTGAATGTTGGGAAGATAGATGAAGATAAATACACAGAAATGAAGGCAAACGAAAAAGAAGCAGTGGACATGGACTACTAAATTTTTACTCACAGAAAATAAGGGTGAAAATTGGATACTGGCCATGAATAAGCTTAGGCTTGAGGGTTTTTGTATGAGTGCACCAAGCACAAAGGTACAAGGATCGATTTGGATGGGCGAGATTACATCTGCCGAATGAGGACTGCATGGGCAGTAAACGAATGGTGGGGAGGCGACCAGTTTCTCCAGCTGAGCCGTTCCCGGTTGATGTTGCTTCAACAAATCCTGAGCTCGGGACCACCTCTTCCAAGACAGTGAGTGCTTTCTTATTCGCTAGATCACATTTTGAGTACAAAAAACCATAGACACAGTAATCAACCCGAAGGTCGGTTTGGTAGGTGATAGTGGACTTCACCCAATACTAAGCCCGGTGGTGTGTGATATTCACTCATAAGCAGGGTATAGGGGCCAGTTCCTTTCCCTACAATGGTTATGGTTTCCCAAGAAATTATGGTACCCGAAAAATCACACAGAGGCTGAGAGTTCCTACAGTTTTTATCCCAGGAAATCGAACCCGGACTCTGCGGTCAGTAGTACAATACTTTACCACTCTACTTACTTTACTTACTCTAGGTAACAATTAGTTATACTCAATTGCATGCACTTTCACTAACCTCCTGTTTGTTGTGTCAAAACCCTTCCCGCATGACCGCATTGGAATGCCATTAAGTAATGAATTGCTGTTTACAGTATTGTTTGTTCTGCTTTTGGTACCCTAAATTTCCCCTTTCATCTCTTGTCCCTCTCTGTGGGGGAGCCCTCTCCCTGCCTGCAGCATTGGGCCAAATTCCTCACCTTGGGTAGGAGAGCATTTTGTGTTGCACGTTCTTGTGGTGGTGGTATTTCGCCTAGCTACTTACTAAAAACTAGCTTGCACGTTCCTGATAAATTTCTTGCTGCATCCTGGGGCACAATTATTTGTTGTAGTAAAGCGTATGTACTTGCATGCTTGTGGAGTGAAGGTAGGTGGATGTGTGTTTGCATGCGCGTGGAATGATGGGATTTTTCAATAAATGTGTGCACTGCTGTGGATTGGGGTTTGCATGTGTGTGTTGGTTTTGAATGCGGTATTTCTTTTTTCCTTTTTTGGGTGGTGACCTAACACCCCCCGCCATACGCCCTTGCGGCGGCTTGCGGGGTATTATGTAGATGTAGATGTACTTTACCCCTTGCGGGATAACGTCCTCGCCAGCCAACCCAGAGATCGCGGGTTCGATTCCCGCCTAGGTCGATTTTCTTCTATCTAGGGCTAGGTTGTTTGTGATTTGTCTTCGGTATAATATCTAGGGTTTAGGTGGAAGAAGGGACTATAACTCTCAACCTCGCCAAGTTAAGTCGATAAATAAATAAATAAATAAAATAAATTACCCCTGCACTACCACATCCCATCTGGAGCATACGGTACGTGATTGAGATCCATCGGCAGAAGTGCTGATTACGGAATTTGATTGACCTGCGTTCGAACGCGGAAACGACAAGATGTATGATGATAATCGTTATTCATTATCCTCCTTTCAAGTAGCAATGCGTTGCGTGAACTTTCACTCACTACTGTTCCCTCTCTCAGACACAAACTCACTCGTGCAGAGGAGATGATAACATCGAGGTTTGACATAAGTTATGAATTCCGTTCACAAATCACTGCGAGTGTCGACTAAAAATGATTTTTAAAAAACAATGGAACTTACGGTAGTCAGGAATGTGGAAACCGAGACAAGGACGGGCTGAGAGGAGGGAAAGGGGGGGAGAGGTGCCCGACAGGGGCACCACAAAAACATCAGCTACAGCGGTCGATGTAAATGTGGCATGTTGCTCAAAAGATTCACAATTTCCATCGGCACCACTATGTCTGCTAACAACAGCCGACATCTTGTTGTAAATGAGTTTGAGTGTAGTTCAAAGAAGATTCCTTTGGAATGGAATTCCCTCCGCGAACCACTGAGGAGACTAAGGGCATCAGTCTCAAAACATACAACTTGAGGATTTCGAATTGTGCTGGGAACAAACCGATTCGATGATACACCTTTAAGGTCTACGGAGATTTGAGTGGAATCTCGGGGGATGATTCACGGACATTAGAAATTATTGCAGTTTTAGATCGCTCTCAACAATATTATGAAATAAGGCCTCGAAATCGTCGTTCCTTGATAACACGGTGTGGCGTCAGCCCATCGGAAAATTCTCAGACTCTCGTGTGTACCGAGATTGGAAAAATAGTAGAGCCCGCCGAAACGTCTTTGCCGTGAGTTAACAATTTGAAGTCATCACTGAATAGTCTCCTTGATATGTCACTCCGTCAAACATAAACAATTCTGTCCGGATGAAAGCTCAGCAACCCATTTGTCCGGATTCCACACATATATAGTACTGTGGTGGGAGAGAGAGGACATCCGCATCTTATCTGTAACCCGTAACGAGGACGAGTGGCCAGGTGTGTTATATTACCACCGTTTAGAGTAATGTTCGGTGATTGGTGGCATTCGGGGTGTTTCGATTGTCCAGAGTTATGTTATGCCCACTTACGCGGTTTAGAGGGATGCGAGGAAAGACAGTTCTGTCATCGATCAATTCAAAGTCAGTTTCTTTTCTCACTTTGTTCTAATCTACCTCTGCAATGAAGCGTCAAAACTATTCCCCTTTGTAGGAGTTAAACTCGAATGTTTCAATTGATCCTAAAGCTTAATTTTGCATGTAACCTTTGCATTTACAAAGACTCGTAGGCCAGTAAATCAGAAAATAATACAACGCTTTCCATTCGTTCATGACGATCACTCAAGAAACAGGTGTTTCCCATCGTCAAACCGGGATTAGGCGCTTCTGCCAAAGGTCCCAACCGACGAACATTCAAGGTTAAGTCTGACTAACGCGAAATAACACCTCTCCTTATCTTTGCCATCGAACATTTCCCCCTCAGCATTCGTATTGAGAGCCCTAGTTTCCTTGCTAAAGCTTTGCAGATAATGGATGAGGAAGGCGCGTAGGAAGAGGCAGATTGCACGTGGACCTCGCATTCCGGGTCCGGAGGGAATGCGAAAATCGTGATGGGGAATCATCTTCGTCCGCATCTCTCCCATGCACCCAAGGTGTTGCGCTCGTGCCTCGGAGTGTCTGGGGTGGGACCCCCCTCTCGAGGCGCCCACGGGAAGGGGGTGCATCGAAAGGGGTGCGGGGGCGGGGAAGGGGAGGGGCGGGGTGGTGGGGATGGTGGAATGGGAAGGAGCCGGTCGCCCGCCTCCCGAACAAGACCGGACCCCTCCTCCTCCCACTGCCTCCACCCCCCCCCTTTGGGCTACGTATCTCCACCCCTTGACGCCCACGCCTCAGCGGAGAGGCGAGAAGAAAGAAGAGGACGGCTTGTGGAGGAGAGGCGGGAGGGCCGGCGGTAGCCTCGCCGTACGACCCCCAATCAAATCAAACACCTTGTAAATGCGCGTCGACCCATCCAAGTACACCTTCTCCCGCCGAACTACCAACCACCCACCCACCCCCCCAACAAGCCCCTCCTCAGGCCGGGGAGAAGAAGGAGCGGGGAAAATGGCCGCCTTTGACACCTCCCCCCACTGCATCCGCCCCCCCTTGAACCACCTCCCACCCACTCCAACCAGAGAGGTGAGATACGATACGGGTGTCCTAGCGACCACCCACCCGTCTACTCCCTCCCCCTCGATAGCCTCTCCCCTCCCTTCCTCGCATCCAAACCACCCCCCCCACGACCCTCGTACCGGCCGTGTAGCAGTTAGAAGGGAACGACTCGGCCCGTGAACTTTGCGTCAACACCATACTGCGTTTGGGCGATTCCCAATTGCATAGAAGGGATGCATTTTGGATCTTCAGAGCGGATTACCATCATAAATAAATAAATAAATATATATATATATATATATATACTATATATATACACACAGTAATCAACCCGAAGGTCGGTTTGGTAGGTGACGGTAGAATTCACCCAGTACTAAGCCCGACGGTGTGTGAATATTCACACATCAGGGTAGGGGGGCCAGTTCCTTTTCCTGTGCCGGTTATGGTTTCCCAGGAAGATCTGATACCCGAAAAAACACATAGCTTGGGTGGAGCTGCAGGTGCCCAGAGTGCCTTGCCCGGGAATCAAACCCCGGAGCCTACGGTCAGTATTCCAATGCTCTACCCCCTAGACTACCGCAACCAAATAAATATATTTCCATGTTTACATTTATATCCATATATAAATATTGACATAGAATTTTAAAACATGGAAACATAAGGAAAGGATAAGTCAGATGATGATGACGGTCGTGCCGCCGAAACGTCAAAACTACATATGTGAGTGTCCTTTCTTTGTGCTTCTATGTTTTAAAAATCTATATCTGTGTTTTTATATATTTGTGCATCACTGAAGAGCGTTCCATTCCACCAAATGAAGATCATGTCACTAGGATATCAATATAAGGAAAATGGAAAGAAACACAAAAGACAAACACAGCAATGACCACAGCGAAGTCCCGGTCTTAGGAAATTTTTCCCGCTGGTTATTCGCACTACTCTACCTTCCCACTATTCCTTTAGTTGTAATGTAACAATTTTTAAGGGTAAAAACCAACCGTCTTGAAGTTAATTCGAACCCGGATCCCTCGATGTTCGGCCGAGTGCTTCAGCCAGTTGCTCTACTGAGTCGTCCCTCGAGGGAAACAAAGTTAATATAAAGATGAGTGAGCAGTTCGTTTATATAGGACGTGTTTCATATAAAGGTGGGCAAGGCATAAGGCAAGGATATTAAAAGTAGAACTTCTTTAAGAGAAGAAGCTTTTACAAACAGGAGTGGAGCGATGTCGGACGGAACGAAGGGATTCAGTTAAGCATGCGGATGATGCTTTATTGTTGTTTTGGGTGTTCTGTTGTTTTGTGTCTTGTAAGACGAAGTTCAGAGGTGTAGCAGTAGTTGGCCTCTTGGTTATTTGTGAAATCTATGTAAATCAGTAAATTATAATTGATAATTATTTTCAGTTAAACAACATCGATGGTGGTTCTATGTGTCGAAGTTATGAACGCAAAAAACAATAATTTACTACATTTTTTGCAGAGTTCCTTAAAAGAGAAAGTCCGTCATCTTAAGCCAGTTCCTGTTGTATCACGGTTCCATGAACGACTGTTGCGACCTTTCCCGAATCAACTGTTTGTGTGGCCCCGTAATCTTATAAATATTCCAGGGAGAAAACAAGACGGAGCAACACGCGTTGATAATGTTCTACAACAACACCATTTACGAAAATATTTATTCGACAAAATAGATCGAGGATAGAACATATGGGATGTTTGAGACCGGGAGATGGGAGACAATTGGGTAAGCGCGGCGGAGGAGAAGCAAAATGTTTGGGTATTTTAGGAGGTGTGAAGCATTGCGGAAAGTTGAAGAAGGGAATGAAGTAGTCTTAAAGGTGTTTTTGTCTCGTGAAAATTATTTAGAAATCCATGAGTTGAGAAATATACGGAAGGAAACATACAAAATCTACCTCTGATCGGTAGACTCCAATTGGATCAATAATTGCCGTTCCGTTTTCTCAGACTCTCTAATTAGCAAATCAACAAAATTGATTGCGGGTAATTCGCCTACTGAGACCAAAAAACATTAGCAGAATCCTCCAGATTCCAATCACTGGTAGCATTTTATTGATAGTATTGGCAATAGCCTAAGGATAACAACTTCTACGTTAGTCGTGTTACTTCAGTTGTTCATAATGTACTTAGTAGCGTATACAAAATATTAGATGAGCTAGGCTGGGAATGCAGCCTAGCTCCTTTAGCGAAGCGAAGGTTATATCACGGATTAAATCTCTTGCATCGATTGGTAGGATGTCTCTTTAGCAGTGATGTTGAAAATGTATTATTAATCCCATCGTACGACGGTAGGAGACATCATGCGAATAAAATGAGAGGGATTAAATGTAGAGTAGATAGGATTAAGATGTCATTTTTTCCACAAACAATAAGGAATCAGAATTGCATTATCTGGCCGCAGTAGGGTCATATTCGGGTCAAAATTATTCTGGTGAGTATTCACCCCCTGCCACACTCTCTAGTTTTGGCTTGTTGCAGGGTACTAAATATCAAATCTAAATCAAATATTTAGCATTTTTATGACATAAGTTATTTTGCTAATATGACTTTTTTATTGTCGTTAGTAATTTAATCCTAAGCATCTGGCCAACTAAACCTTTTTCGAGGGTGTTATCTATGCCAATACAAGGCTGGCAAAAGTGTGTCGACGCCCAAGTTATCTGCTTGGAAGAATTTTGTATTGTAGCAATATCTGAAATAAATCTATTTTCCGAAACCTCTCTGGATAATTTTTATACAAACGTTGTATCGAATTTATTCCCGCAGGTGATAACTCGTTCCTGCGGTTAAGTGTTGATTCAATCACATTAGATACCTCGCCATTGAAATAACACTTAGGCCTGGTTTTAAAATGTCTCATTAAATCCAGTGGCTATTTAATGTGTCAACTTAACGTGTAGAACAACGACAAATCCGATTTAATAAACAAATATGATTTCTCATGATTGAATGTTAGCATTATAACCGTAGCGGAATCATTGATGATACTATAGTGTGGCGAAAGTAGTCGGCAATAAAAATTTATTCTGTAGAAACCCAAAGTCTTATTTGTTAATTACTTTCCACAAAATGGAATTCCACAAATTATCGTCCTCAAACATCCCTCAAACGTAGTATGATCATCTGTCAGTCATTGAGCTGGTTATCGGTCGGTTTTGGACTTCATTAGCCGCCATGAAACTGAGTTTGAGTCTTAACCGGAGGTTAAAGTTAACTTTCAGTTCAGCGATTGATACATTATAAAACCTTGTCTATTCTATTATTGAATTCACATCCGTCAAATAGGAATTTATGTTTAACATTTCACATCTACTTTAATAAATCAAAAAAAGTCAAGATATCGCTACATTCAACTATTAGAATAACTGGAAAACTGAGCTTAATTATCAATAATTATTTCATGACTTAGACGTATAAGTATACTACACGCGTAGTGCTTTAGGCCAGTGGAACCGCCCAGAAAGTTAATCGGTACCTGAATATGGCAGAATGAGAATAGGTACGCTGAAATGAATAACTGATCGTGGCATCTTTCTACTTGATATTAAATTAAGTTGAAGGCATTAGGTTGGAGAGCCCTTTGATTCACAAGGAAAGGAGGCAAGACTTAAAGAAAACTTTTAGAAAGGCACAGGGTACCTGTGTTTTCTAGCCACAAAGAGGGAATTGTTACGGCACAAAATTGTATTGGTAGATTCGACTATCGGGGAAAAATAAGAGGTGTATACCGTCTCAGAGACATTAAAGTACTCGTTATTTTCTTGCACGATGGGCAATTATAGCGAAATCGAACACCAGTCATAAATATTTTATGGATTATTGCAATTATTTCATGTATTGAACGATTTTTATATGAGCTAATACATAACCAAGTGGTTTATATGAACTAATAGTCGATGCCCTATCACGCCCCGACCACAATCCACAGCGGCGACTTTCGGGGTATTGTGTGGATTCACATGAACACAAGAAAATACGAATAACTGCCACTCCTTTGAGTCTTCCTTGCAATATAATGCTGAACTGGGGAGTTCTCATTTATTAAATAAGATAAGGTGCAAAGAAAGCCATTTTCTACACATGTTAGTGGAAAAAATGTGTCATAATCACAGGAACTTCTAGTTCGTTCAAAAAGGCGTTTCAAAGCTTTCCCTTAAGGTAGCATGACCGCATAGAACAATAATATTTTTTTAAATAAAAATAAAATGCCACAATTAACAAAATGCTAAGGATTTAAATCATGTACTGTACATATTGTAACTGTATAGGATATTACCCTGAAGGGGCATATCCAAGGCATGTGGCTTGATGTAAATATTTAGAAAATCGAATAAATGTTCCCCGATCTGCATTATCAGTTCTTGGAGAGTACACATACTATATTTGCATATACTGAGGAGTGCTGACTGGTACATAGTGTGGACTATATAAACAGTTGTGTTTTTCTGGCAATTACAGTTGATAGCAACTGTAATTCGCAGTGTCAATGTACGAGTACAATTAAATACCCACCCAATAAATATACATTTCATATTAAAGAAATAATATATTTCAATATATTATTTGAGAAATTGGTCTTATTGCCTTGTGGATAACCAATATCTACCGGAATGGAATTGGTAATGGCTTCTCATCAAGAGAGAAAGTCTCGTGCGAGGCAAATCACCGAGTGCCTACGTTAAGCTCACCTCGGCATAGGCACGTGAGGGCAAGGAACAAAAGAGGTGGGTAGGAAAAGGGATAGGGGAGTGGATTACTCGTACTGGCTTCATCCTTTGGTACCCTATCGGAGGTGCGCTGCCGAGAAACCTTTAGTGGCTTTCTTTTTGGAGGCCTCGCGCACCGCAGGCCGCATTCGAGAGGGAGGGACGGGTTTCCCGGGGCTCTCGTCGAAACCGCGAGGTAGCTCAGGAAGCCGAAGGCCTACGCAGACACAGCCAGGCGCTCAAGACCAGGAGCCACGGCAAGAGGAGAGGCTTGCCGTAGGCCCATGGGACCCATCGAGGTCGCGACCACCACCGAAGGGGTAGCATCTGGATGCCTCACCAGATAAGAACTTTTCAACAGCGAGCGGTCGAACTGAATGATTCAAAGTCATCACTGTATAGTATTCATGAACATGGTGACTGATAGGCGAGTGAAAGTACTTTTTCCAGAGTGGACAGCTAGAGGAATATCCTTAAAGGTTGTAAATATGTATTAATATTATTGGTGTTGGTATTTTACGGTTTAAGGTAGGTTTTGGATAGACACATGCATATGAATTTACTCAGTACTCAGCAAATAGCAGCAAGAGCGTTTGGCGGGGATATTTTTTAGGTCGCCAGTCAGTCACACATGCAGGAATATTATCTTACATATGTACTTGAATAAAGAGTTCATATTAGCTTATCTACCACCTTGACGTGGTGGAAGGGCTTGTGTGTTCCGATGACCCCTAGGGCTGTGCTGGCGGGAGTAATAATAATTGCTCCTGGTAGGGTCGCCCATGCCCTGTAGGTCGAAGGTTAGGAGCCAGACGAAAGGTAGTCCACGCAGCGTCTGTTCCTTAGTGAGGCGTTTGCAAAGGCGTCTGACCCCAGCGGGGCGGCCATTAAGTCATGGTGTCACGTTAAAAACACTATTGAGGAAGGCAACGGGGAACCACCTCAATTATTATTCCCACGTAAAAAGAATGGACACAAGACAGAAATGGAGGCAGGAAAAATGGATGAAGGGCGTATTGAGCGGTAGGGGAATGTTGAAGATTGTGATAGAGGGGAGAATATTAGGCAAACGAGGAAAGGGCAGGAACAGGATAGAGATGTTGGACGGGATGAAGGGAGGAAAGAAGTACACGGAGATGAAGAGGGACCTGATATAGAGTAGGTTGCTGGATTGGGTTTTGTTTGGAGTTACAAAATGTTTATTTGATAGTTGTGTCCATCCAAAAACCTACCTTAACCGGTAGATTGCCTAATAAATAAATTTGGTCATATACAAAACCTGTCTTTCTCATAGATGCATGCGTATAAACATCATGCAATAATTTCCGCGTCATATAGTAGTATGCACAGCAACGGGGCAAACAAAAGCTGGAGGAGATGTAATATTTATGTAACCGGAGAGTAAAACAACGACGGAAGATGAGCAGCAGAGTGTCCTTTAAAAGGTGAGCTACTGCGAGAAGACAAATTCACTAAACGCACGACAGTTCATTAACTCAGTTTCAGGTTAATCAGGTAGGCCACGTACTCGCCTTCTGATTCGGAGACCTCGCGTTCGAGACCCACCTCGGATATGCGTGTTGTTTCAACTCTGACGGTTCAGCCTCTAGAACAACCAATGATGAGTAGTCCTCAGGGATATTAATCGTAGAGGAAAAGAAAGCAAACGGGAGCTGGAAAAATAAGGCACGTTTCATTAAAGCAAGCATAAATCTGGAGCGCACACGTCATGCAGCGAAACAAGTTCAATGAAAACAACGCGAAAGATTTTCGAATATTGGAATGGGTGCCCATGAGGTAATAATGCATACAAAATGGAGGGATTGAATGGTGCGAAGGTAGAAAGAAGTTTGGAGGGCGAAAAAAGGAGCATTACTCAGCCAATTGCTTTCAAAAATGTATTTAACCTCTTTGTGAAATTTCCTTCTGAAATAATTTGTTTAATTCTTTATAGTACTAAAAATTACTCCGAAAACTGCCATTCTGAAGCAGTTATTATCGCTAAATCCAATGTATACATTAATAGTGGTATAAATTATAGCATGAAATATTTAAAAAAAATGAAAATATTTTGATAATTTTTCCTGTTTTATTTTAAGATTTGATTTTTGGTTTTATTTTAAGAGGTTTGAAGATTTTGACTGCGATTACTGTGGTGTCTGAACTATGTATTCTCATTGATAAATGCAGAAACGTAAATATGCGACTGCAAATCCATAATACATGTGACCCCAATTCCATTTTCTTTACTTAAAAAGTATTTATCGAGTTCTAATGAAATAGTTGAATTAAAGCTGCAATTTTTGCGTTCAATAAGAAGTCTTGTGAGTCGTAATGCAAGGGGGAATGTTATCAAAGCGAGGAAAAAGAAGCATGTGATAAGGCATTTGAGCGAAATGAAGACAGATGGCAGGTGTGCGGAACCTAAGAAGAAATAACATAGAACAAGAGGAATTTTCCCTCGCGAAACGTAATGTACTTTGGCTTTGGTGGGAATTGTGCTAAACCTCACTTTAACAGGCAGGAAGAACACTGCTGATGATTACGAAATACGGGAAAAGTGCGTTCCACAGTGGTTTTACCCAGATCACGGAACATTACAGCAAATATTTCTTTGGTAGTTGTAGTGTTCCACCCGCGAATGGCAGAATGAGAATTACTTCCACTCGTTCATCTTGCTGAAGGGCACTCATTCGAGACCGAAATTCGTTGGGCCCAGTGTTTTATGCAACGATTGACGAAATGCAATGTATCATGGGGCTTACTAACCACGAAGCCTTGAGCGAAACTGGGATTCATGAAACGCATTGTTGCCGTTCCGGGTGGCAGCAGACGAATGAAAAGGTCGAGAGATTCCGCACGAAAATCTTAAAGAAGATTTTAAGATAAATCAAAGAGAGTTGAACGAATTCAACACAAAATTTGTACAATTTTCACCACCGCAGACTATGTTTTCGGTAATTTTCTTGACTATTTAAAATTATAGAGATTATTTTCATTGAAAGAATTACTCAAAGATTGAATGATCCTTTAAATATTGATATCATCCCGCCAACTATCTTTTCAACTTAAAAAGATTTGAAGAGTTTGCAAATTATTACAGCATCAGAATGTTCCTTATTTGATAACCAATTTACTAGACTGAAGTTTATCTGAACCACAAAACTGAGAATTGTATGCATTAAAAAATATGATATATTTACGCACAAAAAATGGAAAAGGAGGAGCAGGTGGAACCTATCTCGTAAGTGTTCTGGACCGAAATGGTCAAAATAGTAGGGACATAAGGAGAAGGATTGCGTAAGGCAAAGGATCTTTCACAAGGAGGAGGGTTTGAATGACTGGGACGTTGAATAAGGATGTTAAGAAAAGGCTTGTTAAATCTTTGATATGAAGTGTTGTTATATACAGCGCGGATATGTGGTCACTGAAGCAGGATGATAAACGTAGATTGGAGACTTTTGAAATGTGGGTGTGGAGAATAATGGAAAAAAGGAGAGAGGGGGAAGTACTAGGCATGTTGTGGGAGGAGAGGAGATTTTTGGGAGGAATTCGGAGGCAGGCAAGGTGGATTCGCAGCATTATGACAAGTGATGTGATGTTGGGGACAGTGATAGAGGGAAGAGCACTAAACGAATGGGTAGGAATATAACGGCCATCTTGAACGGAATGAAGGGAACAAGGCAGCATGTGGAATTGAAGAAGGATTTATCGCGGAGTTGGATGTCTGGTTTTGTTTTTTTAGCGAGGCTAAGAAATGCAGTGTTGTTCAGTCTGAGTCCATCTAAAACCTACCACGTTATACTGCCTAATAGTAATAATAATTTGCACAAAGCAAACCCAAGCGTGAGATGGGTAGATATATTTTAGATAGATATTTCAGTTGCCCATAATCCACCACTAGGGTGTATGGCAGGGGGTGAATACATAGCAGACTGATTTTGACCCGATTATGAACCCAACCACGGTCGGACTGTATTATTATGATACCTTATCATTCGTGGAAAAAATGAGATTTTAAATCTATCTGTTCTACACTTAATGTATCTCTAATTTTATTTACACGATCTCACCTACCGTAGTACGACGGGGGTAATAGTTGGTATAAAAACTTAATGACATCGACGAAAACATATGAAATGGGTCGATAAGTTTCGGAATCCTTTGCCTCTGGTATCTTTGATACTTTTACCTTCAGTTTAGCACTGAATTTATTTTTTCAAATATTAAATTTACCAGACACGATTAGGTATCATAATTCCCGCAAATCGTATTGCTGTTCTTTGACGCAGAGTATAATGGCGATGCCAATATCTATCTCAGAAGAGAGGATGATATATTGTTTTTCTTTTATCGTTTTAAGCTGTTGATATGTCAAAATAAACCATGGACACCTTAATCAACCCGAAGGTCGGTTTAGTTGGTGATGGTAGAGCTCACCCAGTACTAAGCCCGACGGCGTGTGAATATTCACACATCAGGGTAGGGGGGCCAGTTCCTTTCCCTGCTATCTATCAAAATATACCCGAGCAAATATTTTGCGTTGGTGTACGTCCAGAGCATGGGTTAAAATATATGTGGTGGGCGATCATCATCTCGGGCTAATCGGGATCGATCGCTACCTCAGCTTCCTTACCGACTTATACTGTACAATGCAAAGGCGATTGACTTCACGGAGTTGTAAACCAGTCGGTCACATGACCCACTAAAATAAATAAACGCGTGTGCGTCGACTGTTAAGTGATAGATCGAGGCATCAATTATTCCACTCCTGGAATCACGTAGAAGCAGAAGATGCACGTGATCGACGGCATTCTCAACGCGATTAAAGATGCACGCTCATGTTTCCGCAATCACTCTCTCGCTTACTGACCCTTTCATATTCACGCTAACGTGCCAATGTGATTCCCCGCGGCCGCTCTCGCAAACTGCGTCGAAATTACAGCATTCCCGGGCGTTAGCAATTCAAAATACTCCTTCAACACGGCTTACCGGCTTCAAAAGAGACTCGACTGGAAAATAACGATTTTGGGAAATTGCTTGAAATGCTTATAAAAGTAATCGCGTCAAAATAAAAAAGCAGTGCTGGCAGAGGTAGATTTTTAAAAGTAGGCAAAACATTTGTTCAAGAAAAGCTTCAGAGAGAAGCCGACAGAATTGTTAAAACTTGTTACGAAAAGAGAGAAAAGGTGAAGGTTCCAAATCGAACCAAAGCATCCAAATATATTTACTTAAAGACAAATATTTAATTATTTATCAATTAATCCATGATTCATGCACGTGCATGTATGTGCACGAATGTTTTTGTACTGTGTATTCAATTGTATGCATGAACCAATAGTTGCGCATATGTGACCATTGCCTGCCAACCCCCACCACACGCCCTTCCGGCAACTTACGTTCGGTGCATTGTGTAGAAGACGTTTTACGCTACCGTGTATTACGTCACCGTATTAGTCTAGTTTCCAGTTCCTGAATGTGATGTAAATGTTGATCATTTACCATCTGACCCTGTAAATACATGTATATAGTTTTATATATGGATAACAATTTTCATTTCACATATGCCTCCGGAGTTAATACTCATACCAATATTCGGAGTATGTTTCATATCTTCTCCGTTTCGTCGCTTCCAATTTGGATTCTCACACACAAACCTGTGTGTCGTCATTCACGCTTGGTTCAACAACTTCGCCAATTGGTGCCATCTAGCGATGAGAAGAATTGATTAGAATTTGCGAAAATCGCATTGTATACGATTAAATCTACATGGTGCCACGAGAAAGTGGAATAATAGGAGAGGAGAACAAGGCGTAAGGTACGAGGGCTGTGAAGAAAGTAACTAATGCTTTGGCCTAGCGTGGGGATGCGTGCTGAGTGCATGGACCTTTAGACACCAATATGGTTTCTCTAGCTCTACCCACCGCTTCGCTGGATCGAAACGTAAATTACTTTCTGGTCACCCTTCGTACAAAGTAGAGGGTATAGAATTGAGCTATCGAGAACTGTTCTGTCACAAAGAAATAAAGAGCCGTAGGGAAGATGTTCAATAGGATGAGAAGTGTGTTAGTTGGTCAGTGCTCCGTTCTCCAAGTGTTACGGTCGCGATTTGTGCAAGAGGAAAGTAACGAATCCTTGAACCTATTCCTCCTCTCTAGTTCGATCCAAATTCACACGGCATACGCCCTGAAAGGCGCTTGGGTGTGTGGCAGGCCTGGTGTCCTCAATCGAAGTCCCACGTCAAACCTTAAGATGGACACTTTTTTAGCTATCGTCAGTCTCTCCATGCGCCCAGAGGCTCCCTTCACATGCCCGATAGTATTCGTCCGACGCTTTATGTTAATTGCATGGCAGATATTTTATGAAGCTAATCCGTTTATCAGAACAGCTATTCTCTATAATTTTTCAATTTCCGTATCAACATTCTCTTGGATGAAACCTAACTCATCCCAATGAGCATCTCACTAATGAGGAACAGCAGTTGAAGGTCAATGTACAACAAAAGTTCCACAGTCACATTAGTTGAAACAGGACCATTGTTTCTAATTAACACTTCGCTTTTTTATATAAGGATAACAGCTCGTTTGATACCAACACTTTTTTCAACTACATCTCACAGAATACCTCCCATAGCTCACCAAATCGTGTGCCGGTCAACTGATGCTTACAATTTAAATCTCATATAATGGAATAGAAAGTTTGCTGAAAAAAGTTAAGCCTAATAAATCCTCCGGACCCGATAAAACACCATCTCGTATATTTAAGGATCTAGCTTCGGAAATTGCGCCGTTTCTAGAAATGATATTAAAGAAGTCGCTGGTACATCACAATGTTCCTAGAGATTGGAAAAAGGCTAATGTAGCATCAATATTTAAAAACGGAGACCAGGAGGAACCGACTAATTAAAGACGTATTTCCCTCACATCCGTTTTGTGCAACGCTATGGAACATATAATTCCTTGTTTGACCGTAAGACACTTTGATAAATAAGATTTATTAATGAAAAATCAGCACGGTTTCTGAAAAGGTTGATCCTGCGAGATACAACTTACATTTTTTGTCAATGATATTCTTATATCGGGAGAGAGCAATGTTCCCGTGGACGCGATTTTTCTAGATTTAGGAAGACCTTCGACAAAATACCTCACAGTGAACTACTCGAAAAGCTCTTATAACATAGATAAAAATATCTGGGGTTGAATTAAAGACTTTTTGAATGGTCGGGTACAAAGAGTAGTGATAGCTGGAGTTAGCTCAAATCCAGTGGAAGTTACTTCAGGTGTCCCCTAGGGAAGTGTTATCGGGCCTCGTTTATTCCTACTTCACGTTAACGACATTGACTCCGTAGTCACTAGTAAGATACGTTTATTTGCCGACGATGGAGTGGTTTACCGTGATATCTATTATCCGTCAGATAACGTCAGATGACGTTAATGGTACATAACTATGGTGCGACACTTGCCAATTAGAATTAAACTTAAAAAAGTGCGTAGTGATGAATTTATGGAAAAAGAGCAATTCCCTCCCGAACGCCTACTGAATTGGAAACACCGAAATGGAATGTTTAGGCTCAATTAAATGCCCAGGCGTTACCCTCACTCACGATCTCCCCTGGGCGAAACATATATCCGGGGAATATGTGGACAAGCTAATAAAAAATTAGGATTTATTAGAGGAGTGCTGGATAAATTAGATGAAAAGGTAAAAGAGAAATGTTATCTTTCACTGGTTAGACCTAATTTAGAATATGATGCAGGTATATGGAATCCTCACTTGGAGTTGGATTTATTACCGAATTGGATCGCGTGCAGCGTAGAGGAGCTACAGTATATTTGTAAAACGTTGTAATGATAAACTTAGTAGCGTATCCATAATATTAGAGCAGCTAGGCTGTGAATCACTCACGGAACGAAGGTTAAATTACAGATTAAATCTCTAGCATAAATTGGAAGGACATTTGTTTAACAGTGATGTTGAAAATGTGTTATTACACCATCATACTCCGGTAGGAGAGATCATGCTAATTAAATGAGAGAGATTAAGTGTAGAACAGATAGAGTTAAGATGCTATTTTTTCTAAGAGCGATAAAGGATCATAATAATATAGTCCGACCGTGGTAGGGTCTTGTCCGGGTCAAAATTAGTCTGGTGTGTATTCACCATCTGCCATACACCCTGGCGGTAGCTTGCAGGGTTTATAAATAAATAATTAAAATTTTGAAAATGAATTACATTATTCAACTAAATAAAGGTTAATCATTACCATGGTTTCTACGCTACGTGGCTTTTTTCAGTTGAAAACGGCCACGGAGGTTTGGATGCGTGGCAATTTTGTCCATTATTCACCTGAATCTGACCAAGTAATGTCGAAAAATATGGTCGTGGTAAATCTTTATATAGGGGTATAATGTGATCATTTAACAAGCTTTAGTATTCGCTTACCACAGCACCATACTTGAATCTACGCAATTTATGTCTAAAGACTCTTGCAAAATGTATTCTTCTACCTGATGATGATGGTGATATTTATTGAGACGTCACAGAATCCCGTTAAATATTAATCTGAATTTGCTCTGTTCCCTTGTCCATCATCGAAAAATTCTATCAATTGAAACCTGAGAGGGTATCATAGAGAAATGATGGCATTTGCCTACCTTTCCATCGATAGATTTTCCAGCCTTGAGTTTCGCGAATGCATCCTGAGGGTGGAAGCGTACGTGCAGCGTCCTCAAGCTCCCTACAGATGCCCCCTGACACCAAATAAGGAGGTGGGGCGGTGCAGCCGCATAACCTGGATAAATGTTCTTATACTCAACGTTCGCAACATTATTCCCTTTCTTCTTGAATTTCAAATTGCACTTCTTGAAGCCTGAATTGAAGATCTGAATCTTGGAAGCTTTCATGCGTGAATTCCGTCAATGATGACGGTACGATAAGAATTTGGCAGTCATTAAGCACTATCCCTCCGATGTTAATTATACCACCACGATTGATTTCATAATCTTCACCATCATCTCTTCTCACTCAACATTAAATCATCAAATATCCACGTTTTCTTTAGCTTTTCCGGAAGAACATTATATGCGAAGGAATTTTTCAGAAAATGTTTACACCAAGAAACATTTAAATAAATGGAATACAGGCGTATTTGAGTGATTAATCTGAGAAAACAACCAATCACAAAGAGAAAAACTTCAGCGAAGCTTCTTCCGTACCATAACCAATTACGTGAAGTACTCGGACATTGGCGTGATCTCAACTGATGGGATAATAATTGTGTGTGGCGTGGAGACAAAATTGTGCTTGTGTGTGAATACGTCGGAATGTCTTAAAATATTTTTGCACGGCCAATCACATCCGCGCATTCAAGGACCACGCCGGTATGACTGACGCCACGATGAGAAATCCCCCGCCCACGAGGAGACGGAACACCCGGTTATGATGTGAGTGTAAAGAGTAACATTTGGGAGCCGGGACAATTTCAGATTTCAGAACCTAACGGTATACTGAGAAAAATATCCAGTTTCGTGAAAAATCGTCATAAGCGAACTAAAAATGTCACTTCACTGTAGGAAATGCTCATTTGGGCGCTCATAATAACGGTACAAGGGAATAAAATACTTAAATAACCAATCAAACAAAATAGTTTGCATATTAATGCTAACACGGAATAATAATAACCATTCGGACCCAGTGGCGGCGGGGTAACGTCCTCGTCTGCCAACACAAGGGCTGCGACTTCGATTCCCCCTTAGGTGGGTTTTCCTTCATCAAGGACTTGGGTGATTGTCACAGTGCCCATTGTTATCTTTATTATAAGTCCGATGTAAAGGCCAATACAGTGCTGTTTTCTGACTAATACTAAATAAATAAGTAATGCTATAGCTCAGGGCTACGTCTAAATTATACCTGCCCAGTCGCTACTGTTGCATTTAGGCATCAATGATGGCCACGGGGCAAATGACGATTTTATTATTCGGGGGAATTAGATAAAATTTTATTTTTCAGTAGTTCGATTTGTCTGAAGTGATATTTGCCATTGAGCACGAATTGTGAAAGGGGAAAAATAAATTCCTTCCATCATGGCGCCCGGCAACCAATGTTTCTTAATTTCTCGTTGGGGACATAACGACCGATGCACTGCGGGATTGAAATTATTCTCTGCGTGTCATAGTTAAAAAATCGAAATGTTTGTATTTATCTAATAGCTTAAAACGTAATTTGTATTGATAAGTAGTAGCTTTTTAACAGGGATGAATACACAACAGAATATTTTGACCCGCATATTTTTACCTCTACCGTGGTCGGACAGCATTTTTCTGATCGTTCGTGGAAAAAATGAACACTTTAAATGTAAATCTATCTGTTCTACAATTAATATCTTTAATTTAATTGCAATCATCAAGCCTACGGTAGTACAATGGGGGCAAAGGGGCACTGTCAACATCATTGCTAACAAGACGTCCTTCCTATTTCTGCAAGAGAGTAATCTGTAATTTACCTTTAACTCGGGAATGATTGCCAGCCTAACTCCTCCAAAATATTGGATACGCTACTAAATTTATCATAACAATTTTACAAATCTAGCTCCTCTATGCTGCACATGCGATCAAATTCGGCAATCAATCCAACTTCGTGAGGATGCCAAATACTTACAGCATATTATGAATGAGGCATAACTAGCGAAAGATAATATTTCTCTTTAACCTTTTCATCATATTTACCCAGTTCTCTTCTAATTAACCTTAAATTTTTCTGCGTTCAAGTTTACAATGCAGATCATCCAAAAATCCTGTGACACTGTCCGTTCGCTCATGACAAGGTTTAGTGAAATGAGTCTTTTTCTCTCCATATTTTAGCTAATGCCTGATCTTCATAATTTTTTATCCAGAGAAGCGTACTACCATTCCTTGTGAACCCAATTGTCTCAGTCAAAAATGATGAAAATGTAAGATGTTTCGCCAACGATGCTAACAATGTTGTTCTTTGCCCGAGAAATTAATAACCGAAGAGAAGACCATGAGGCTGAGAGGTGTGTCAGTTGTCATGGCTTTTCTCCTGGCGTGATATCGCTAATTAATCAAGAGGACAAAAAAGAATTCTTGAATACATTCGCCCGATAGATAACCCATCTCCCTTTGGTCCGGTCTGGCGATCCACGTCAGCATGTTGCTGAAGTCCAGCGCCGTGTTGTGTGGCAGGGATACTGTCCCCCCACGCAGTTTGAGGTGATTTTCTCGAAGCCGCAAGTCAAGCCATACTTCGCCAGAAGTTCGCAAGTATCGTTTGAGTCTTTGAGCCACAGAAAATTATGAAATTAAAATGAATTTTTAATTCGATTGGCAAGCGAAATAGAATATGGAGGATTGCGTTAGAAGTCCATAGATGCCATTTAGAAGATGGAAATTAGTTGGAGACTAATGATAAACTATTATTTACTTGACCAGGAGGATTAAACCACCCCAGTTTTGAACAACTCAGTGGTGGTAGGTTCCCATCTAGGTGGGTTTTTCCTTCACCTAGGGTTTGAATGTTTGTGGTTGTAATTGCTGCTATTGTATGTTTATAATGCGATGTAAAAGACCGAAACATAGCTTTTCGCATTGGTAACAAATAAATATATACACAGGAAGGACGAGGATGAGCACTTCAAGAAACGGGAGAGAGCAGCCAAAGTAACTGCGAAGAGATGAAGTGTTGTCTGGGAACAGTATAAGGTTGAAGAATGATCACAAACTAATCTTCGAATTAATGACCCGTAATGAGGATGCTTTGTGTTCGGTCATGACGATTCTTCTCCTACCGGAGAGCAAATGAGCCCTTTCGGCGTGGTCCCCATCGAACCCGGGCCCACGACGACGGAGGATCAGAGCGTAGAATGATCACCAGTCGTCCGGAGGAACCATTCCGATCCCCCTGCCACAGGGGAAAAAAATCGTTCTCTGGGAGTCGTTCGATTCGTGGGAAAGCCTTTGCCATGCGGGCGGGCTGGGTGGGTGGATACCTGCGGGGGCGCTCAAAAAAGAGGGCGGCGGGAGAGGGGCGGGGGGAAGGGGCGGGAGGGGCGGGAGGGAGAAAGAGCGCCGTGGATCACGATTCAGGAAAAAAAAGACGGATTGGAGGCGCACACCGTGAGACAGAATGAATCCGCGAGGAGCGTGCATACGTAAAAAGGTGGGAAGGAATTCCGGGGAAGGCGAGAAGAGACGCGGAGAGGAGAGAAAGATGGACGGCGACGGGATGCTTCGTGAGGGAAAATTATGAAGGATGTGAGAAGAGAAAAAGGAATTGTAAATGGGCGTGAAATCATTAGCGTGATGCTAGAAACACTCAAATTAGGCGGCGGACATTTATGTAAGCTGATATTCTTCGCGGCTTGTAAGCCATGGCGGTGGGGTCGAGCCGCTCACGGGAGGGTGGGTCGCTGGGTTCAAAAAACGGTTTGACCCCTCTCAAAACCCCCAAAACTCACCCTATATGGCTTATTTCTCGGTTACCCGATAAACGTGGCATGCGAAAAGCTAATGGCTCTGGGAAGGCGTGAGTGACCTCCCTCGCCTTGATGCGTGCCTCTCACACTGCTCACGGCATAGTCGGTCAAGTGATACGACGCAAACCGAGAGTAGCTCGGGTGTTGGTCACGTACAAGCCTTCATGTGGAATAGATGAAAGAAAGCAAATCCGTATTTATGCGCCAAGGGGGGTACCGCGCGAAACACTTGTCTCATAAACTAAATCGTAACTGGGAACGAAACAGTATCAACACCACACACCAACACCTCTTCACAGACTTGCCTCCTGATAGCATTGACCTAGTGTGTTGTATCCACATGGTGAATCCAGTGCCCTTGGAAAATACTAACGCTCAAGGGCACGAGTTCGACACAGGCTCGTTCAAAACTAACGACGACTTTGGTCGATGGGCACATCCGTGGGCATTCACTCTTAATTAACTCCTGAATGAGATACTAATTAAGAGTGTTCACATTATATTCCAGAGACATTTATTCGGGTTTTCCCGTAAATGTGTGCATAAATTATGATATATCTTGACGGATTTGACTCAAATCACCACGAAATTAAGTGTTTCTTCAAATGTGCATAATTTTTCGCTAAAATGCTACTGCAAAAGAATGGTCATAGAGAGACATTCCTTTGGCAGTTAAATTTTAAGTGCTTCAGTTCGTATTTGCGAAAATGGTCTCCATTACGTCTGGCGAAATAAAAACGAATTTTTCCAAAGCAACTGCAAAATCGCGTGCTCAAAGACCAGACCGTGAAAATAAAAAACTGACCATTCAAATAAAAAGACCTAAAACACGAAATAAATCCAGTTACAGCCGTACGGATGGATTGGTCAGGCGATGCCGTTAGTGCGTGTGTATGCATGTATGTACACACACACATATGCAAACACGGAAACCAGACAAAGGCGAACAAATATTCATTCAACTGGGTATAGATATAAAGAAAAGGGATGGGAACAAACATAAAAACAGGAGTGGTGGGGAAGGTGGAATCGAGCAGATCACAAGCGTTAAAATATTTCTTTGAACGGAACTTGAACCAAGGATCTTTGGACTTGCCGGGCCGATGCTCACTCTCTCTCTCTCTCTCTCTGTATATATATATAATCCCGGATAAGGAAATATTTTTACTTTCGTGATCTGCTCAAAAACCGCCTTCCCCACATGTCCTGTGTTCGCCTTTTATGTGTTTTCCTATCCCCTTTCCTTATACCTATTTCCATGTTTGAATGAATATTTGTGCGCCGTAAGGCGGGATTTTCAAGTTTGAATATATATATATATATATATATATATATATATATATATATATATATATATATATATATATATATATATATATATATATATATATCGATGATGCGGAGGTTCTCACGAGAGCAATAAAACTTTTGGACGGCACAATAGAACACAGAATAAAACAGATAACACGTAAAAGGACACTCACACTGTAGATGATTTAAGCTTTCGGCCTACTCCGAGGCCTTCTTCAGGTCAGACTGAGAGGTTTTGAGGGAAGAGTGCCTGGGGAGGGGAGGGGGGGCGGAAGGTTTAGGGACTGTTGGGAAAGAAATTAAAGATGGCGGTTAAGGGTGGGAATTTTAAAGGATCGGAAAAATAGGATGTATGCGGATTCGCGAGTTCTCACCTCTATGTTGGTGGCTGAATCGGGTAGGGATTCTAGAACTGTTAGGGAAAAGCATTCGTCAAATGATAGGTTGTGTGAACTTGCGTGTAAAGGGATAGGAAGTGAAGAGAGTGAAGCAGAATTACATGAGTAGCGGTGATATATATACTAGTATATAGTATACTAGTATACTATATACTAGTATATATACACACACAGACACCCACACACGTGTATATTTGTGTGTATGTATGTAAACCATACATACAGTAATCAACTCTAAGGTCGGTTTGATGGGCAAATGTTCAACCAAGACTAAGTAATACGGCGTGTGAAATTCACACATCAGGAGGGAGGGTAGATCCTTTGGCTGTACCGCCTATGATTTCCCAGGAAGTGCTGTTACCCGAAAATCACCTCCAGAGAAACTGAGGGTGCCCATAATCGCACCAGGGAATAAAACCCGGGCCCTTCGGTCAGTAGCCCAGCGCTCTACACCTGGACTGCCTCGTCCCACATATCCCGTATATCGCTTGAGACGGGTGCGGAGGAGCGCGTGATTGTCGAAGTTTTGCCCCTCGCTATCGCTCGGGCCACGGAACGAATCCCCGGGAAACGAATCCAGACTTGGCGGGCCATTTCTTCCCCCGGCCAAACAGAGAAATGTCCGGAGAGATGGCGGGTACACGTGTAATGTAATAAGAGCTCGAAAGAGGATTCGCGTCCCTCACCCCCTTTTATCAAACAGCGGCATCGTCCTTGGGAGCGGTGAAGGAAACCTCCCCTCTTCCCCTGCACCCCACCCCCCCTTCGTGTCCTCAGGGCCGGATGACTTACCCTCCCCCCTTCTTTTTACTCCCTCCCCCTCCGCATGCAAATTCACCATTTAGGTTATACATCCTAGGTGTAATGAGGAAATCTTCGTCATGTGTTTAAACGTCTTTAGTATTTTGGAACGGAACGGAACGGAACGGTCTTGCGTCTTTTTGTTATCACCCTTTTCAAACGAAAAGATTCATGCGGGGAAGATTCACGTGCTTCAACGAGTTTTGGATGAAGAATATTATCAGCGTAAAGAGTAAAAATATATTTAGTCAAACTTTAATTAATAAGAGTAAATAAACTGCAGAGAGACAGAATGTAATATTATTAATAAGCCGGAAGAATGTCCCACAATCACTATGGAAACAGAGCTCAAGACGAGATGGTGGGTATTAACTGCCTTCGGAATGAATTAAGGGGTTTTCTTTCTTTTCCCACCCCCCTTCCTCTCCCTCCACCTATCGTCCTCCCCCCTCCGTATGCAAATTCATCCCCTCCCCCTTCCCTCCCTAACCCCTCACCCAATCCCCTGGACCGGATTCATATCTCGCTCGCCATCGGAAGCGCGGTGAATCCCTCCTTCTTCGAATTTAATGAGAAGTTGGGATTGCAGAGGTGAGCTTTTTCTTGGGACGTATTGTGGGCGGGATGGGGGGCCGGATTTCGGGAGGTGGGGCCTCCTTCCATCCGCCATAAGTCCAGATTAGATCAGAGCCGTCCGAGGGCCGGCGCCCGGCCGGGAACGGGCCCGCCGCCGCAGGTCTTCAGCTGCCCACCTCGGACGTACATTCCATACACTCCTCGAGGCTGAATTCGGTTCCTTATCGAGGAACTTCGGCCCTACCTTGCGCTCGGTTGCCGGGGCCTCTCAAGGGAGTACTACGTTTGATATTCAAAAATGTTCTGTGTTTCCAACTGCTTTCAAGAGGCATTTTTAAAAACATGAAATCAATCCGACTCCAAACATCTAGTTTCTAAGTATTCAATACTACAACAATCATCAGTAGACTTTCCCACACTGTCATACCACCGGTTTTGGCTTCAACACGTTATTTCCTTTTTAAACTTCTCTAAAATAACCTAACACTGATCAGTGTAACTAATTGTACGGATATTAACTAGTGTGCGATTTATGTTCTCATTCGTTGCGAGTCAAATATTGAGGATTTTTACCTAGTGATGTCAACACCACTCTCAATTGCTTTGCATTCCAAGTACTATCATAATACTCACAAGTATGTTGATCGTTTTACTAGACTCTTTGAATATTCAGTAAGAGTAAAATTATTAATTTAGTACACAACTTTGCAAATCTTTCTAAGCATACGAATCTTAAAGCCTTTTTGAATAGCTACGCCTTAAGTTAGCATGATACCCTTAATTTAGAGTGATCGCCTTCCCTGATAAGCACTTTTGATAATCCGGTAACTCATTTGTATCTCAATGCATATGGGTAAATGTTACCAGAAATAGAATAGGAATCAAAGAGCGAATGTGAGTGCAATATCCTCCCCCGTCCTATCGTTCTTCCCCTGCGCGTCCGTTGCGGAATCCGCGCGAACATTCGGGAATGGGGATGCGGACTAAAAATAACTGAAGGAAGTTTAAAATTTACTTTAGACATAACATATATAGCCTAAATTGCAGGTTAAATTGATACTTTAACCTCTCTTGGCAGCATGTTGCATGATTTTCAAAGAAAAAATTAAAATAGATTAAATGAGAAATGACAATCTCAGCCTGTCGCTAATGTTTCTTCAACAAAATAAAAATAAATGTAATGGTCTTGAAAGTATTTATGATCTTGAACACCCCTCTTTTGTCTGTTCAAAAATGTTTCAAATACATTTTACGATATGCAATTATAGGGTTACATAGGATCATTTGAAGCGTTGAAAACAATGTCACGAGACTTGAAATTGTTCATTTAATATGTAAAAATGTTTTTTCAATGAACAATTTCATGGGCAACTGAGTTGGATTAGTATCAATTGATCCAGAAAGATTGTACAATATGTGAGGCTGCTAGACCTTTGATTGGATTGACGTGGAATGACCCTTACATACACACTCCCACATGCATACGATATGTGTGTGTGTATACAGTATATACTCATATGAATGCATGGGTGGGTCGTGATTGTCTACGGGCTGAGCATTGGACTGCTGATGGAGGGCCTAAGTTCAATTTCCCGGCAAGCCTCTCTGGGACCTGCAGCTCCACCCAGGATCAAGCTATGTGATTTTTCGGATACCAGATTTTCCTGGAGAGCCATAATCGGCACAGGGAAAGGAACTGGTCCCCCTACACTATTGTGTGAGTTTTACACGCCGTTTGGCTTAGTACAGGGTGAACTCTACAATCACCTACCACACCGACCTTCGGGCTGATTACTATGTTTATGGTTTTATAAATGTTAATAATAAGTAATCTACCGGTTAAGGTAGGTTTTTGGATGGACACCTATCAAATAAATATTTTGTAACTCCCAACAAAACCCAATCCAGCAACCTACTCTATATCAGGTCCCTCTTCATCTCTGTGTACTTCTTTCCTCCCTTCATCCCGTCCAACATCCTTATCCTGTTCCAGCCCTTTCCTCGTTTGCCCAACATCCTACCCTCTATTACCTTCTTCAACATTCCACTACCGCTCAATACGCCTTTCATCCATTTTTCCTGCCTCCATAGGATTTCTCTCAACAAACCCCTTTCCTCACCCACCATCTTCAGTACATCTTCCTTTGTTTTCCTTTCGGTCCATTTCATCTTCTCCATTCTTCTCCACACCCACATTTCAAAAGCCTCATCTACGTCTATCCTTCTGCTTCAGAGACCATGTTTCCACGCAGTACACAGCCACGCTCTATATCAGAGTTTTTACGAGTCTTGTCTTAACATCCCTACCCAACGTCCCCGTCATCAACTCCCTCCTTGAGAAAGCCTCCTTGCCTAGTGCAGTTCTCCTTACGTCCCTACCACTTTGACCGTGTTGGTCCAAAACACTTCCGAGATATGTAAACTGTTCTACCTGCTCTATTTTTTCTCCTCCTATTTTAATGTTTAGCTTAGCCTTGTTCTTCCTGGAAAATCGCATAACCTTTGTTTATCCCATATTTTTTGCACTGAACCTCCAATTCACTCAGCAATGCTTGCAACCCCTTGGCTGACTGAGCAACTAATGCTTGGTCATCAGCAAACCTAACCGACTTTACGAATTCCCCTCCGACTTTCATTCCTACCTCCAGCTCTCCCCATGCCTCTAATCATTTTATATATGCATTCGTATATTATTTATTTATGCATGTATTTGGGTGTATATAGAAAATATGATGATGATTTCTTCAAAGTAACACGGAAGTGTTAAATAAAAAGTGAGTCCTAACTATTCTTCTGAGGAAGACGGAGCTCAATTCCGTCCAAATTATCAAGAAATAATGTGGGAGTGTTCCAGCGGGAGAGGCAAGGCTTCCGCGGTCGTCATCCCACGCAGGGAAGATATATATAAATATATATGAAAATATATTAGAATTATCTACTAAGTACGAGTTTCTAAATATTCGAACCGCATGTTCAACATATTTTTATCATAACATTAACAACTTGAAATAGCATCTTTATCCACTTTATTTTGGTCAGGAGCTTTTTCAACATCTGTCTTTGACTGGTTTTGCTAGTTTCTGGTTTGGTTCAACCGAATTATTTTTCGGGGTACTCCGTATTGTATGAACGCCCCGCCCTCAGAGGACAGTTATGTCAGCGTGTGAATGCCAATAATAGTTTAAAAAATCAAATAGGCAACGGCACACAAAGAAGAGGCAGCTGAGATCTTCAACAAGAAGAGGGAGATTTGCGAAGGCGGAGGGAATGAGAACGAGTAAAAGAGGGAGAGAGTGGTAGAGCGAAAAGGGACGAGATGGCGGGAGGATGTCGGAAGAGGGATGAGGGATTCGGGGAAGGGGATCGGACAAAGATTGAGAAAGAGAAATTTATGGATGGCAAATGGCGGAGTAACTTTTCGAAACGACGGCCCATCAGATAGATGGTGACGTCGCTGGATATGAATGTATCCTGAATAAATGTGTAAATTTTTTCTCTCGCTGGGTCGCCGTGAGTTTAATTTTTGTTCCCAACCCAAACAACCCTTCGCCCATAGGGCCGACGGCTTTTCACACGCAGACCGGCTTGGCACGAGATGAGAGCTCAACCCACACCCATCCAAATCGACCTTCGGGTTGATTACTGCGACCGCGGTGGACCAAGGGAAAACGCAGGCCATCGCCGGGGTTTGAAATTTTGCCGCGTCGGCCCTGGCCCTCCGGTCAACCCCTGCGCCCACGAGTCCCTCGCCCGGCGAGAGAGGGGGTTGGGTAGGTAAACGTACCTTTAATATGTTCTTTGAATGAATGAAAATATACCACATCCTTGGGCGTATTTGTCTTATTGAGTCTTCATAATCCCAATGTTAATTTTTAAGTTCGATATTTGTTATAATACACTTTAAAAATGGCGTAAATGGTAATAATAACAACAGTGGAACTCGAGATGACATTTTGGACGTGATAAAGACTCAATGAGATAAATACACACATGGATATTGAATGCTGTTGTTCATTCATTGTAGATATTAAAAGTGGGTTTTGTACATCTCATAAAGTATGTTACACGTATCCTCCACGCTTTGTGAGAATTTCTAATTTCCCCTGTATTATTTCCTTCTTCAGTTCTTGGCAATTTCTGTCTGTTCTCGTATCGTCCTGAAGTCTACATACTCTCTTCCTTCCTTCCTCCACTCCGCTAGCCAAACATTCTCTCATATATTACGTTCTTTAACATTCCAAATAACTTTCAAAAATTCCCCCACCTACTTTGGCTGCCTTCATCGGATTATCCCTGGTAACCTCTTCTCATCGCCCACACTGTTTAAAATATTAACTTTCCTCTTACTCTCTCTCTCTCTCCTACTTACACGTGCCTCTTATCTTCTGCATTCTTTTTCATATGTACCTAAATTTCTAAAGCATCTTAAAGTCTCCTTCTTCCTCATGCTGCTCTAGAATTAGTTTCACATACATCGAGAATTTCAATGCAATTTAGAGAAGATAAGAAATGTTTATGAATCCAAAAATCTTTAAACTAAGCGCCGAAGTCCTAAGTAAGACTTCAAATAGATGGGTTACATAGGAGGCACCAAAAAGTTATGTGTTGTGCCTCGGATGTGTACTTTGTTACAGGAATCAAACCTGTAGAATCTTTAATTCTGTGTCCATTCTGGTAACAATCTCCTTTCTCTCAAATTCCTGATCAAAAGCGAAATTTTCACTCTCCCAAAATCTGAAATGGAGTTATTTGAATGAAGCACTCCTCCCGAGATCCTTCTCACTCTTTACCCGAGTAGCCAAAGAAAAAGCAGTTTAATGTGCGAAAGAAGTATGGTAAAGATGGGGAAGAGAAGCAGGCTATGGCTATGAAAGCAAGGGAAGAGAACAGCTATTATTATTGCTTATCATGGCATAGTACCCTGCAAGCCACCATTAGGATTTGTGACAGTGGGTGGTTACATACCAGACTTATTTTGACATAAAATACTTTTCCCCAATAGCTCAGTTGGGCAACGTTATGCTGAGCCCTAATCGTTCGTGGAAAAAAAAGATAATTTAAATGTATCTGCTCTGTACCTAATCTCTCTGATTTTATTGACAAGATCTCTCCTACCATATTACGATGGGGGTAAAAATAAATTTTGAACATCATCGCTAAAGGGATACCCTTCCAACTATTTGGGACCTGAAGAGCAATAGTTTAAGGGGATCGGGGAGGTGTGGTGGCCGGTGTACTGGCTCCACATCCCGAGACCTCGGGTTCGGATCCCGGTAGTGGCAGAGTTATTCAGAGGTATACCGATCCCTACTTCGGCGCCCTTCGAAATGGAGAGCATTTTGAGTGGAGCAAGCCGTCGGTCGGATGGGATGCTAAACTGTGGACCCCTTGGTGCCTTTCGTTATTGCAGTTTGCTCAAGCCGGCGTCGGGTTTTCCTGAACCCTCTGAACATCCTATCTCCACCAAAATACCCACCTATCCCTAATGGGGCAAAAGACCTCAGCTGTCGGTCGCCTCCACAAATAACTACTGCTGTAGCACAATTCATACCCCATAACACTGCTCTAGCACGCAGTATTTTACTGAAGACTGAAATGGGAAAATCGATGGATTGCAATAATTATAGAGGAAAGCTAACGATGAATTATGGGAAGCAGTTGGTGCGTGGCATTTGTACAAGAAAGGATTGAATGAAGGTATTAGTAATTGAGAGGATAGCTGGGAGTGTTGCCAATAATCAATCCAGGGTTTGATAACCTATGATGATGTCCGCTTTAAATCAGCCTAATCCCGAGTTAGATCCATGTCAAGATAATTGACTGCTCACTGAGCAATTCGCAGGCGATTGCGAGAGAACGGTGCGTGTAATTTCTTGCTTACTCAAAGATTTATGTTTAATCGTATGACCTCGTAATTGCAGGAATCCGAGCGAGAGAGGAGTTTTTAATATTCAGCCACACTGAGTCTTGTGTGACGCTGTTATTACGTTAAAATTCAAGACGACGCACTTGATCCTGGCTTAAAAGGCAAAATCTAAAATATGAAACTCGTGCCGCAAAACAATATAATTCTTTGATGAATTATTGCGAAGGTTTATTTCAAATAACATGTAATTCTTAATTAAAATAATAAATTAAATACTATATTTGAATGATCAAGTTTTGAGAATTTATTAATATTTAGTAATAATGACTCCCTTTTTGCTCTTCAACTCCATTAATTACTCAATTGTATTATTAGCCTTCGTATTAAATTTTTTCTGCTCAATGATAGCCTCCAGCCAGTAAATAATATCAAGGAGAGCGCCGCTAGAAAGAGGAGCAATCGGAAGGGCACCTTAATGATGACAGTTTCGTAGCCCAACGCAGACACGATGTCACATGGTCAAAGGATTATTGATAAGCGTAAGTGGGAACTCTTAGAGTGCCTTAACCACCACATATAAAAAGCAAGGCGGCCATTTAGAATGAAAGGCAATTGCCAGAGACGAGTTTCTCTACGATTCAAGTCTATTTATCACTCATCAAAAAGCCGTCTCAAAGGAAATTACAAAACTTTAAATTTGGAAAATCCCGGCAGAAAACAAGTATCTGCATCATTTATCACAATCAAAGATCTCCATAAGATTTTCAAATTACAAGTGAACTGACTGGCTACTTTGAAGAATGGTTCCAGTTTTTGAGTAGCATGCAAAGTGCAGCACTCATTGATCCGGAATTGGACTTGGAATGAACTGCGAAATGAAATTGATACATATATTGAAGTTAGGCAACAGTGAATAGTTTCGGTGTAATCAGGTAAGAAACTGAAATAAAGATTGCAGTAAGGCAGGGATGATATCAACCGCCCTCGGCATTTAAGGTGTAGGTGCATAGAGAAAGAAGGTGATGATTGAGAGCAATGGATATTGAAGGGACGGTGCAAAAATTGAGGCAGGGGGGATATGTAGTTTGCTGCGATTTTAAGGCGACATAGCAATACGTACATGCAAAGAAGAATGGAAATCTATGAAAGAGGCTAGCCTCTAATCAGAAGAGGAAGAAAACTTACAAACTAAATATTCACAGGATTAAGGCTAAGGCGATGATCTGCGTTCGACGTAGGGAAAATAATCTCTTAAGTAAGACTGGGCAAAAAACATTACGAAAAGTGGAGGAATTTATCAATTTTTAAGCATCAGGATCATCGGTAATATTAGAAGGAAGAGCAAGCAAGAAAATTAACGGCTAAGAAGAAATATTTCCATCCCACAATGTCACTCCTAACGGCAAAAGGTTCTAGGATATACGTGAGGAAGTGATTACGTAAAGAAATTCATTCAGAATTATTATTATTTTCATTTCGTTACAATTAGGTAAATGACTCGGTGGCAACGGTCCAGCTATGCACCCTTATAATCCACAAGAAGAACATATATTAAACAAAATGCGTTTTAAAATAATGGCACTTAAAGATTCTCGAATTTCTCAAACGTACCTCTACCATCATATATGACCCAAGTACACGCCATGCAAAGCAACGCCAACCGTGCAACGTCACACTCCGTCCAAAATCACGCATTTTTCTACATAATAAGCCCTTCCAAAAGTCACGCACCTTGATGACACCACACACTATTACAATTCAACTTGTCACGCCATACACATCACATACAGAGCAATACTTTTAATAAATAAAAGAATATAATAATCCCCGACAAATAAAGTTTATTACGTAGTCCTTTGTGCTGAGGCTGCGTTACACCTATCTTAAAACTCCAAATTTTTTTTGGAAAGGGCTCAAATAACCCTCCAGGTATTTGATTCCATTCAACAATATTTCTGGTTTAAAATTAATATTTTTTCTTATTTGTTTTTTGCGTTCTTATTTTTATTTTAAAAATATGGTTGTTTTTTCCTAAACATTTGGTTTTTCTATCTCCTTCCATAAATCTTCCCATGCTTCGTAATTTTTAACTATTCTGAACATCGCACCTACCTACTCCTTTTTATTCTATTTTTCAAACTCTCCCATTTCAGAGTACCCAACATTTCCGTTACGCTATCTGACCTTTTGTACCTTCCTATTACGTAGCTCGCTGCCTCTCGTTGCACTTTTTCTATCTATTTAATATTCCCACTTCATATGGGGCCCATAATATGGACGAGTATTCCAGGATAGGCCTAACCAGGGCCTTATATGCTTTTTCTTTTATGGCCACGCTACTTCCTTTTAAATGTTTCACTACCAATGAAATACTTTAAACGCCTTCATTTAGGGAGTTGTCTGCTTTTCTATGGATAAACGTGGGCTATAGCAAGGAGATTGGGGGCGATGGAAATGTGGATATACCGGAGAATGCAGAAATTACAGTGGATAGATGGAATAAAAAATGAAGAAGTACCTCGAAGAATAAATAAAAAGAGAAGACCTTGGAGGACACTTGTAAGAAGAAAAGAGACACCGATTGGACAGATCCTAAGGCACGATGGATTAATGAAGACCACAATTGAAGGAAACATTGAGGAGAGAAATAATAGAAGAAGGTTAATGATGGACTATGAGGAGCAAGTAATGGAAAATGTCGGTGCAATCAGCTTCGAGAGAAGGAAGAGATTGACAGGAAACAGGATATAGATTGGAGAGATGGTAACAGCCAAACATCGGATTGATAACTATGGTGATGAATGAACAGTTCAAATATTCCCTAAAAATAGCCTTATGGGAAAAGTTAATTATATTTAAAATAGATATTTGATTGTTAAGAGAGGAGATTTCGAAGATAAGGTTTTGCTAAATGTTTAACCCACACATTCACAGCATTGAACGAAGACGTATTTTGAATAGCGAATGAAGAGAGAAGGTTATGAGGGACAGTTAGAAGAAGAAGGAATCTACCCGTGCATATCATTGGGAATGAAGGCCATAATTGATGGATACAGAGAGGGGAAGAATTACAGAAACGAAGAGTAGCGAGAAGTAGCTAATTAAGGATGAGTGTAAGGAGCTCTGAGGGAATATGGAGATTGGGTACGAACAGTAAATAGATTGGAGAGCTGACTCACGCAAACAACCCTTGCTAGCCAAAAATCATTCGATGCGTACTGCTCGTTCAGTGCGATCCTTTTTCACGAAAGGGTAACATTTTGCCTGAATCCTGTTTAATTCCTAAATTAGACACTTCTGAGCATAGTTCCAAACACACAATGCGTATTCGACGGGTGAGGTTTAAAAAAAGCGTAATGACTCACCTCTCCTTCACTTTTCAACTCGAATGTTCGTCCACAATGCTCGCTCGATGAACTCTACCTTCCTAAATGCAGTTTTGCAGATGTTTCCAACGTGATCTTCCCACATCAGGTGATGGATGATTTACTCATGATTGAATGTCTAAACGCAGCGATGAGGACAGATGGAAAACACTTTGCTGTTCCACATCGCATGTTTATTTCTCTTGACCACGGTTTCCACGCGGTGCATCATCAACAGATACACATTATCATCAGGAGTTCAGCGTCAGGTATACAGCGTACATTGAACAGTATTGAAACCATGCTGGCGTGGAATAAATATTAAACGAGGGCTGCCAAGAAAGTAACTAACGTTTCGGCTTAGCGTGGCGGTGGGTAGGGCTAAAGCCACCATCTTGGTGTCTAAACGTCCCTACACTCAATATGCATCTTGCTGTGGTAGTGTGTGCAGACTGTGGTTCCTCTACTTTGCTCAATGCGTACCGTTGATATGTGTGCTGCAGGGAATATTCCCGTTAGTTGTGTAGTGCGATCTGTGATTAGGACTTCACTGGCAAAAAACACCAGCCAATTGAAATTCATAGGCAACTTTGAGAAGTATTGGAGAAGAAATAATGAGTGAAGATAGAGTGAGGCAGTGGTAAATTCGGTTTAAAAATGGCCACAACACCAATGTTCACGATGAGGACCACTATGGTCGGCCTAGCCTTGTGGTGACTGATGAACTGACGGTGAAAATCAGCGAAAAAATTCGTGAGAATCGCTGATTTACGATTGCGGATCTCTCGCAAGACGTGGCTTGCCACACAGCGCTTTGGCAGTTATGCAGAATTGCATGCTGGTGTAAACAGGTGGTCAAAATGCAATGTGGCAGATTTCTTCAGAGACGGAATCGAAAAGCTTGTGTCTCGCTATGGCAAATACCTCAATTTGAATGGCGATTATTAAGAAAAATAGTTTAAGAATGTATATTTCCAATTTATATAATACAACCTAGCCCGATAGTAAAAAATGGGTCCGAGGCTATCACGTTTGACAAAAACCAGACTTAAATAACTAAATTGTTCTGCCTATAATTCTTGTAGCATTGCACCGCCGGCCACGGGGCCTCGCGGCGGCTTGCATGCAGGGTTGGAGGTGGATGCAAGAGGAAACTCCCATCGCCGGAACGCACCCCCCGTATTGCGGCACCTGCAATTCCCGTCTTTCCAGCGGATCCGACACGGGGGAGGGGGTTGAGTTCATCCCCAATTGCGTGGGAAGTCGCACTTGGACGTCCGGTCAGCGGATCCGACGCCTTCCCTCCCCATCCCTTGCCCGCCCTTCCTAACCCGCCCACCCAAGGGCCCGCGGATCACCCTCTTCCACGCCCCCCACCCCTTCCTCCCTCCCCCTCCAGTCCTCCTCCCTAACGATCCCGCTCGCCGCGTGATTTCAACGCCCGCACGTCCACGTCGAGGGTCCCGGCGCGAATCGGGCCACGAATTAGTCGCCCCGAGTCGAGGGCCGCCCCCCGCACCCACCCACGGCCTCCACCCCCGTGACGCATTCGACGAAATGACGGCGGCGTGAGACGGGCGGTGGGAGGCACCGGTGTGAGGGAGAAGGGCGGTGGGAGGGCCGATAGAGGAGAAGGGAGGCGGGCAATTCGTGGAGGGGGCGGGAGGGAGTGGTGCCATTCCAAATGCCTCCAAGTCTTCGGAAAAGATAGGGCCGAAAAAAATGTGAGGCGCAGGAATAAAGAGATGCACACCCCCATACTCTCTCTCGCTCTGGGGAAGTGCCTGAATGGAAATTTGGACTGGAACGGAATGAATTGCTCCGGGGAGAAAATTACCGGAATTCGACGTGCACGCACAGTCGAATCCTCGATTTATGTCGCAGGTGGGAGGGAAGGGGGAATGGGGGGAGGGGAGGGAATGGGGGAGGAATGAGAAAGCTGAACTGTGGGAATAAGACGACTAACGATGAAGAAAGTGGAAAAGTGTATAGATAAAGGCGACCGAAGGCGGTCCAGGAGGGTTGTAAAAAGTTCAACGACAAGCAGGAGAGAAGCGATGATTGAATGATAGATTGAGTGAATGAGGGAGCGAGCGATCAGAGTTCACACACTGGGTGAGGGAGACATGTGCATGCATTAAAAAATAGGTAGCGTAGCAGCCCCAGCGGGCAGAGCGCCCAGGGCTACTCACCGGGAGACTGACTCGGCTACGGCCGGGTTTGACTCCCGGTGACTCTGAACAAACTTAGCTTATGGCTCTAAACAATAACTACCAAATTTTTCTGGGACACTGCAGGCAGAAAAAAGAAAGGAACTGGTCCCGTACCCTGTGGATTAGGGACTTTCACAGGTCGAATGACTTAGTATGAGATGACTTCACCCATTAAATCAACCATCCGGTGATCACTGTGGCATAGAAACATAGGTGCAAAATTGTATATTGAAATAAGGATTTCAACCCCAAGATTAGATAACAATGTACAATTAACCCTCACATATAAGATAAAATTACAAAGCAGATATCAAACACTGTCTCAGGCGTTACTTGGTGGAGGTCTTTCATACTAGGGGTAAATGAGGGAAGACTAACTTGGCAGATTACATTGAAGAACTTTTATTTTGCACGGCCATTGTATCGCTGAGAGGCAACATCAACAGGTGAATATGAACCCGATGGTGTTGCCTCGCAACGAAGCAAGATTAGCATTCGTCGGGTCGTGCAAAATAAAAATTTAAGCGGAATTTGCATGGTTAGCCACCCCTCACTTACGCCAAATAGATAACGTTTCAAATACGATAGTGGTTTAAATATATTTCCGAGCGATGGTTCTTTGGAATTAATTCGATGAAAATATGAAGTGAACTTCAGAGAATTTCTCATTTGCCTTCAATTTTTGCTACACTCGCTCCGCACGGTCGGCAAAATCAGACGGATCACATGAACTTTATGTTTGCCGATGGGCATTCCATTGACTTACTTAACTATGCCGGTTTCCCTGTCCTTTCGTAGTAGTATTACCTTCGTGGAGGGGCCGACAGGATTTGAGTCAAAATGGAAAGATAAGTGATTCGGTAAGCGTAGGGTGTTCAGAGAAGGGGGATCGAGATGATGCCTAACCCCTGGTGGCTAACGGACTGGCTTCCGACACAGTGGAACGAAATCGAATCCTGGAGACGGCCGATATTTTTCAGTGGTATCCCGATCCCTACTTGACGTGCTTTGTGGAGAGCACTTTGAGTGTGTACGCCGTCCGTCGGATGGGATAAGACTGTGGGGTCGCCTCCCCTAAAACTACTATCACTATATTCAACGAATGGCGGAATAAGGGTGGAGAGAGACTCGGCGTCGGCAATAGTCTACTCAAATCGAAAGACGCCAAGGTGTCCGCAGTGTATCGTTCCATTCGACGGACGGCGTACTCACTTGAAGTGCTCTCTCTATATGGTACCAGAAGTATTTTCATATTCAGATACATACCCTGGCTCTCAGAGTGCAAAGCCAGTTCATCAACCACTTCCCCAATCCTATCCCTTATCCTTTCGTTTAGGATCTATTAAATACCATGCATTAAAGATAGTAAAGTCTGATACGTGTAGCTCTGACATTATCTTCATTATGCTTTCTATTGTGATATAATTTCATTAAACTTTCAATGAAAGATAAACCAAGGTGTTACCTGACCAAAAACTAGCACATTATACCATGATTATAACTGAAAAATAACAGGGGTCCGCTTTTCAAGACAACAAGTTAATCCACAACACTTTGCGGTTTCTTCAAAATAATCATCTAATTACAAAACAGAAGGTACAGTCCTTCTTCAAACCCATATTTTAAAAGCCTCCAGTCTAATTCTATCATCCTGCTTCAGTGAACACGTTTCCGCGCCTAGCATACAGGGTTCGTCCGGAAAATAAGTGTACTGAGCTCAGGAAAAAAAATGTATTACACTTTTACCTGTCTTAAGCTAATATTCCTCAAAATAGGACCCTTGTGAGTCGATACACTTGTTCCAGCGGCGTTCCCATACGAGTAGCTACGGTTCATACCAAAATTTTCTTCTACGTCATGTTCCTTTTCTATGTTTAAACTTGTTGGCCTAAGTTCCAACTCTCTTGGATCTTTTTTGTATCAACCATTATCTTACCGCGTTTATCTTTAACTGTTTGTACAGATCTTCCTTTCTTACTTCCCGATAGTAATTTAACCTTGCTGTATAGCGCACCAATTTCACCCTTCATCTGTAAATAACATATCCTTGCATTGCATTTTCCCCCTTCTTCTTTTGCTTTATTTGTGGCCCGTCTTAACTTATTATTTAACTCTTTGTACTTCATTTTGCCCAACTCTGTGTTTACATTCTTCCATTTTCTTCTCATCCGTGATCCGTTGTCCTTTTCGCGTTAACGGTTCCTAGTTTCTCCTGCGGCTTGCGATATCCCTGTTTTATTTATTCCCATTCCTTCGATGGATTTCTTCAATAATAACTAAATTGTGGTAATAGTCGGCATCCGCTCCCGGAAAGCTGTTCCAATTGATCATACTCTTCCTAAACCTGTGCCTAACCAGTATATAATCTAAGTGATACCTTTCTGAGTCACCTGGCATTTTCCATGTATACCTACGCCTTTTGTGTGCCTAACCCATGTGTTGGTTATGACTAACCCCTGTCTCCTGCAGAACTCAATTACTTTCTCCCCATCTCATCGCCATCTCTTCCTTCGCCTACCGTCGCATTCTAATCCCCCATCACCATCAAATGTTTCCCTGCAGGAATACATGTGATTATGTCCTCTAACTGATCGTATATCGAATATCTTCCTCCTTATGATTGCTCGGTGGCATGTATTCCTAAACAATGACCATGTTTGTTGGTTATATATATATATATATATATATATATATATATATATATAGGGAGTTGATGACGGGGACGTTGAGTAGGGATGTTAAGACAAGACTCGTAAAAACTCTGATATGGAGCGTAGCTATGTACGGCGCGGAAACGTGGTCGCTGAAGCAGGAGGATAGACGTAGATTGGAGGCTTTTGAAATGTGGGTGTGGAGAAGAATGGAGAAGGTGAAATGGACCGAAAGGAAAACAAATGAGGAAGTACTGGAGATGGTGGGGGAGGAGAGGGGTTTGTTGAGAGAAATCCTATGGAGGCAGGAAAAATGGATGAAAGGCGTATTGAGCGGTAGTATAATGTTGAAGAGGGTAATAGAGGGGAGAATGTTGGGCAAGCGAGGTAAGGGTAGGAACAGGATAGGGATTTGGATGGGATGAAGGGAGGAAAGAAGTACACCGAGATGAAGAGGGACCTGATATAGATTAGTTTGCTAGGTGGGAAGTCACAAAATGTTTATTTGATAGTTGTGTCCATCCAAAACCTATACCTTAACCGGTAGATTACCTAAAAAAAATATATATATATATATAGTCCAGTCATATCATATATATAGGCCAGTCATTTCTTATCTTCCGAAGAGGATGGAGTTCGAGTCCGTCGAAATTATCAAGATATTATTGTGAGTGTTCTTTTTATGTGTTCTCGTGCTGTGTGTTGCTGTCTAAGTTTTTTATTCATCACTTTCGTGTTACTTCGAAGAAATCATCTATATACATAGCTGATTTCTTCGAAGTAACACGGAAGTGTTGAATAAAAAACTTAGACAGTAACACACAGAACGAGAACACATAAAAAGATCACTCACAATAATGTCTTGATAATTTCGACGGACTCGAACTCCGTCTTCTTCGGAAGATAAGATATGACTGAGGAAAAGTGTACGTGGTGCAGAGGGAGTAGGGGACGAGGGAGAGGGGAAAAACAGGTAGTGTGGGAGGGGTGAAGGAGGAGGTTATGGAGGGGGAAAGGGAGGCCAGAGGGGAGCGGAGATGGAATAAGGAGGATGCGGAAATAGTAACAAGCGACACAGAAAACTAACAATTCATCCACAGATACCACAACACCCATGACCAAGGCATCAACTCACAAAGTCATCATGAGGGTTCGACAAGTCAAAACCCAGGACAAGGATGACAAAATGTATGCGGATGAATAAATTGTCCCACCACCTCGCAAGAAACAAATCCACTCCCATCCACCCTAGCCCCCCCCCCCAATTTAGTGAACGACATTGAGACCCAGATGTTGATAGGCTTTACACAGCCATTTAAATGCCAATTCCATTGTTTTTAATTTTATAGGGTTGTCGGATGGGGGAAGGGATGCTAGAACGGAAACATTGTAACAGTGGTTGAAGGGGGTATTGTGGTGGGAGGCATGTTTTGGGATAGGAAGACCCGCGGACGGGGAGGAGGGATTACATGAGGCGCGATGATTGTTCACCCCGAGGTTCAGGGGTGTAGAGCACTGGCCTATATAAAATGCTGGGTAGAGTTTGCAAGTTAGAAGATAGATTACATTCTTAGATGTGCATGAGGAGTGGGGGAAGGGCGGGAGAGAGTTATATATATATATATATATATATATATATATATATATATATATATATATATATATATATATATCTTCTGTTCTGTTCCTAATTCCTCTTGAGAAAGGTGGTTGGAGCACCGTAAATTCGAGTACCAGTGAGTCCCTCTTTTGTGTGTTTTGGTTTCTGTGTTTGTTATGACTATCAGTGAATTTATATATATATACACTGTTTTTATTTATATTTATAAACCATTTACATATAAACCATATACCATACATATACCATACCAATACCAATACAAAACCAATACCATAAAAAACCATATACATACATATACCATATAAACCCGCCATATGGCGGGACTTCGTGTTTGAATGTAGTGTCTTCAGGTCAGACTCTGAGTCTGACCTGAAGACACTACATTCAAACACGAAGTCCCGCCATTTGGCGAACAAATATTAATTCACATGGAAATATAAGAAAAAGGGATAGGAATATTATAAAGGACGAACACAGGAGAGGTGTGGAAGGCAGAACCGGCAGAATCACGAACGTAAAAATATTTCCTAGACAGGGATTTGAACACCGGATTTTCCACTTGCGGACTGCTTTCCACTTTTCCGGACTTGCCTTGAACTATCTAGGAATTCTTCATGTTTGATTGTGTGTTTGGCCAATGTGGCTCGTCTCTTTCTTCCAGCTATGCGTGTCACGAAACGCACTCTGATTCTGATGACGACGGCCGTGCCGTCGAAACGTAAATATCCAATGTAAGTGTCCTTCTTTTATGTTTCTATGTGTGTGGTGTTTGTTGTTTTAGTGTTTGTGTATATATATATATATGTATATATATATATATATATATATATATATATATAATTATTAGGTAATCTACCGTTTAAGGTAGGTTTTTGGATGGACACAACTATCAAATAAACATTTTGTGACTCCCCACCTATCAAACTAATCTATATCAGGTCCCTCTTCATCTCGGTGTACTTCTTTCCTCCCTTCATCCCGTCCAACATCCCTATCCTGTTCCTGCCCTTACCTCGCTTGCCCAACATTCTCCCCTCTATTACCTTCTTCAACATTCCACTACCGCTCAATACGCCTTTCATCCATTTTTCCTGCCTCCATACGATATATATATATATATATAAATAAATTGAAAATGACGCACTCCGGCGACGCACAAACACACACACACTAGGTTAATAAATATTAAACACACAGAAACATAAAAGATGGACACTTACAGTAGATATTTACGTTTCGACGGCACGGCCGTCGTCATCAGAATCATATATATATATATATATATATATATATATATATATATATATATATATATATAAACAGTATGTTCCCGCTTTCCCACTAATTTTAAGTGCAGTGCATCATTAATATCCTTGGTCAGGGTGCCCCACCGTTCCACGACGTCCCTGTGAAGTTGTGCCTGGTGCTTCTAAGTGCTGTTTAATCGATTACGCCGCACGCAGATGCCGTGTGTTGGTGACCCTGCGGTCCCTTCCCGCCGGCATGCAAGCGAAAGGGGGAAGAAAGAATTGCATCGCCTTGACAACGCCTTCCACGCGAGTTGCAGTCAGGGCTGACAACTTTGAAAGAGTTAATTTAGGCAGGGCTCTTGGTAATGAATGAAAGATGTGGCTAAGTCTTAATAAAAATATGCATGACCTCTGCCGTGAAACGTTCACTCCTTGATGTTTACAAAGTGAACATATCTGCTCTTAATTTAAGTGCCTGAGTAGTCCAGCTGAGCACTTGAATGAATATGGCCACGATTTACCTATTAGGTTCTGGAAAATTTGATCGAGATCGTGAAAATTCCTGATAACTTTTATCAAGCACATGTGCAGGTGATTAAGCATTATGCATTAGCAATTGGTCCACCACTCAAAGAAAGTTTTTGATGGACTCACGGACAAGGTTCCTCTACACTAATAATGTCCAACAATAATACCCGTTAACTTAGTATTACAGTTAAGCATTTTTCAGAAGCGCATAATTTCAGTCTTTGCAGCACGCCCCTCAAACTGCCAAGTCACTTCCTCCGTGCAAATAACCTGCCTTCTCCCCTACATCCCGGCATTCAGCAATCCAATGCCTCCAAGCATTCCCTGCGTTTTCGGATCTCCGCCCGCGCCTTCGACTTTCTCCCAACATTTCTCTCTCTTGCTCACTCATGCACATGACTTTGTTTTCCTGCTCAATCAACAAAGGGGAATACAAAGTCTCGGCTACTTCTAAGAATAATTATATATCATTCCATGCGTTATTTGTTACGGTGTTGTCTTCTAAAATAATGGATAATGTGAAAATGGATATGGAATGAAGAACACAATGAATTTGTATCAGGCACCTGACGATGGCGCCTAAGCGTTGAATCTAGTAGTAACAAAATAAAGAACAGCGGGAAAATACATTGTTTTCTTCATCCCATGAACGTGAACTTCGACAAAGTTGACCCAAACACCCTCGAATATAGAAAATTGATATGCTGATGTACGCATTATTGTTGAAATACGCTTAGTAATGAAAAAAATATTTATCCACAACAATAGCACTTTGTTTAATTTTTTTTTAATGTTAGAAAAAGAAAAAAAGGGATGAAATATCTCCGGCAAATTGTATGACACTGCAGTCGCTTTACTGTTTGAAACATGAAATCAAGATAGTCATTTTTTTAGCAGAAAAAAGATATAAATACCCAAAGCAACCAAAAAACATTTGTGCTTGTCGCAAACCTCGCGGTGAGTCAAAACCGGCGCTTAAAATAGTCGTAAATACCGAATAGGGGAGAACATAAGTTTTCCTCATCAAAGAAACATCCGCGCGGGGGACGGTTGGCAGCCCTGTCCACTTGCAGCGGAAGAAGAACATAAGAAGGAGGAGATGGATGTGCAGCGGCGTGGAGTGGGCGCCGCGAGGGGGGGCGGCGGCTCGCGAAGGTGCTCGCGACCAGGGGGGGCGTTGCCGGTCTCCATGGCGACGGCGTCGAAACAACGGAACGCCGCCAGCACCACCCCTTACCTCCCCTCTCGGGCTGCCGTCAGTCCCCTCCGCTGTCAGAGGGGGGGGGAGCAGGCAGGAGTGGGGCAGGAGGAGGCGGAGGGAGCGTAGTTGAATGAATGAATCAATAAAAGTCCTTCGCCCAAGGGAGACGGAGATGCAAATGAGGGGGGGGGAGAGAGAGTGCAGGGGGCGAGCGTGCGTGCGTGCACTCGGTCCGCAACGATAATCACGAGGGTGCGCGGGTTTCCCGCTGTTTTGCACTCCAAATCCTACTCGCGGTGCACGGAATTCCTATCCGCGAATCCCAGCACCAAATCTCCACAACGATGGTGCAAATAACTCCCGCTCCCACACGAACCGCGGTGACAGTCATCTTTCAATCACGTCTTAATTTCCTTTCTTTTTTGCATTAAAATAATAGAATATACAGTTCAGTTGTCAAATTTTATGTATAATAACTACTAATGAAACCAAATTATTCCAATACACGAAGTTATTGATACATGTTTTTCTACACATTCAAACAGGAAATCCCGTCACAAGGCGGGGATTATTCACGTGGATAAAGATAAAATGATATACGAAAACAGCAATGGTGGGGAAGGTGGTATGGAGCAGATCACAAGCGCAAAAAACCTTCCTTGAAAACTTTTTTGGACTTGTGATCTGCTCGATTCTACCTTCCAAATCATTACTGTGTTCGTCTTTTATGTGTATTCCTATTCCGTTTCCATATATCTGTAAACATATGAATGAATATTTGTTCGATTTTGGCGGGTTTTGGTGTTTGAATATGTGTATGTATCTTCGAAAAAAAACGCTCTTCAGTGCCGACACAAATACGTACAAAATTTGAGAAAAACATTTAAACGGAGAGACACAGGGAAAGGACACACATAGTATATAGTTTTGAAGTTCCAAAGTCACGATCGTCATTATCGGAATTGCTATGATTCTTTGAAACGACAAAACTGAATATGTGGGTCCTTTCTCTGTGTCTCTCAGTTTAAATATTTTAATCGAAGTTTTTGTACATATATTATGTACAGGTATATATATATATATATATATATATATATATATATATATATATATATATATATATATACATATATATATATATATAGCAGTCTGACCTGAAGAAGGCTTCGGAGTAGGCCGAAAGCTCAAATAATCTACAGTGTGAGTGTCCTTGTACGTGTTATCACTTTTATTCTATATATATATATATATATATATATATATATATATATATATATATATATATATATATATATATATATATGTAATGTATAAAAATATATATATGTTTTTGGATGGACACAACTATCAAATAAATATTTTGTTTCTCCAAACAAAACCCAATTCAGCAATCTACTCTACATCAAGCCCCTCTTCGTCTCTGTGTACTTCTTTCCTCCCTTCATCCCGTCCAACATCTTTATCATGTTCCTGCCTTTTCCTCGTTTGCCTAACATTCTCTCCTCTATTACCTTCTTCAACATTCCACTACCGCTCAATACGCCTTTCATCCATTTTTTCTGCCTCCATACGATTTCTCTCAACAAACCCCTCTCATCACCCACCATCTCCAGTACTTCCTCATTTGTTTTCCTTTCGGTCCATTTCACCTGCTCCATTCTTCTCCATACCCACATTTCAAAAGCCTCCAATCTACGTTTATCCTCCTGCTTCAGTGACCACGTTTCCGCACCGTACATAGCTACGCTCCATATCAGAATTTTACGAGTCTTGTCTTAACATCCCTACTCAACGTCCCCGTCATCAACTACCTCCTCCTTGAGAAAGCCTCCTTGCCTAGCGCAATTCTTCTCCTTACGTCCCTACCACTTTGACCGTATTGGTCCAAAACACTTCCGAGATATGTAAACTGCTCTACCTGCTCTATTTTTTCCCCGCCTATTTTAATATTTAGCTTAGCCTTTTCCTTTCTGGAAAATCGCATAACCTTTGTTTTATTAATATTGATTGTCATCCTATATCTATCGCACTGAACCTCCGATTCACTCAGTAATACTTGCAATCCCTCGGCTGACTGAGCAACTAATGTTTGGTCATCAGCAAACCTAACCGATTTTACGAATTCCCCTCCGACTTTCATTCCTGCCTCCAGTTCTTCCCATCTCTCTATAATCATTTCCTCCACATATACGTTGAACAGCACCGGTGACAATGGGAAACCCTGCCTTACCTCTCTTCCAAACACTGCCCATCCGGACTCTTCGTTCCCCACTCGCACCTGAGCAGTCTGAGACATGTACAGGTTGCGGATCAGTCTCCTGTCCCTCCAATCCATTCCTATTTTCTGCAATACAGGCATTAATTTTTCCCAATTTGCTCTATAAAACGCTTTTTCGAAATCTACGAAACAGGCAAATACTTCCTGATTGTATTCTATGTTCCTATCGATTAGTGATCTCATTACTGCAATGGCATCGCTCGTACCTCTCCCCTTCCTAAATCCAAACTGATCATCACCTAAATAATCATTTTCTTTACTCTGTATCCTTTTTTTGATGATCCTGAGAATAATTTTAGCTGCAAGGGAAATCAAAATTTTTGTTCGGTAGTCCTCGTACGATGTAGCCTTTACCTTTTTCGGAATAGGAATTAACACTGATCTCACAAAATCTTCCGGCCTGATTCCTTCCTCATAGATACTACGAATCAGTCCATATAGGGCCTTCTTCCCGCATTTTCCTAAATATTTCAACGGTTCTACAGGAATGTTGTCCACCCCACAGCCTTATTTGCTTTCATCTCCTTCAATGCCCTTTCTATTTCATCGTCAAATATGCCTGGACCTAAGCTATCTTCTTCTACGTCATGTTCCTTTTCTATGCCTAACCTTGTCGGCCTAAGTTCTTTACCATACAGTGTTTCTATATATTCCTTCCATCTCTCTTGGATTTTTCCCGGTTTAACTATTATTTTACCCTACTCATATATATATATATATATATATATATATATATGTGTGTGTGTGTATATATATATATAACACACAGCACGAGAACACATAAAAAGAACACTCACAATAATATCTTGATAATTTCGACGGACTCGAGCTCCGTCTTCTTCGGAAGATAAGATATGAACGATGAGTCATATCTTATCTTCTGAAGAAGACGGAGCTCATGTCCGTCGAAATTATCAAGATATTATTGTGAGTGTTCTTTTTATGTGTTCTCGTGCTGTGTATTACTGTCTAAGTTTTTTACTCAACACTTCCGTGTTACTTCGAAGAAATCATCTATATATATATATATATATATATATATATATATATATATATATAAATATTTTATAAAAATATATAAACATATAAATATACATATATACTGCACTAAATGATCCTCATATAGCTCGCAAGCCAGGAAATTGACTGTTAAGGGACCCATTCTCTGACACTGGCAGTCAAAGGTTGGGCATCTCCATAACCGCTCGATACCTTCATCACCATCCCCGTAATCATTCAATTATCAGTTTCTAAATACCTCAAAGATAAGATAAGGAACACTAATTTGGGTTATGATGATTAGCCGTAAAACCTGATATTTGAGGAAAGAGGCAAAGTAAACTGGATGCCTTTGTGAATTCAATTTACACGATGATAATGACGGAGTGAAAGCTCCTTTGGCGGAGTGGAAGACTAACAGCTACGAGAGGGAGAGAGGAAGAGATGTGAAAATGAAAGAAGAGTAATTTTGGATGAAAGGGTAAGAGTGAGGCAAAGGACTTCGTTTTGGATGACAGGAAAGCGACGTGAATATACGTACGTTGAACCGAGGAGGGAATCCTTCACGCCCTTCACTCTCAGTATACGTAGGCATTGTCACTGATAGTCTGGTGAGTATTAGGATACTAAGTCTTGCTTAACACGCGGTAAAGTTAGTGTTTTTGGCTCATCAATAAAAGGATGAAAAAAAGGGAAAATGAATTCGTAAGGGAAGATCAGTTTGGATTCAGAAGGGGCAGGCATGATGCCAAAACAATAACGAGATCACTAGAAAATAAAGGAATATAGTAAGTTTAACCAGGATACATTTACATGATTCTTGGATTTTGGGAAGACGTTCAACAGAGTAAACTGGGGACAGTTAACGAACCTTTTTTCCGAAGATAGGAGTTGACTGAGAGATAAGCAACTGATCCGGAACTGGTACGTCTCAGACTGCACAGGCGAGGACAGCGAATGGAGGGTCGGGATGGGCAGTTCTAGGCAGGATAGTAAGAGAAGGATGTCTATCACTAGTTCTTTTCAAAATTTATATGTAAAGGAAATGCTAAGAGAGGCATGGGGAGGGCTGGAGTGAAAGTAAGAGGGGAACTCTTCGAGTCAGTTATATTTGCGGATAATCAAGCATAACTTAACAAGTAAACCAATGGGCCACAGTAATTCATTTAGCGCCTTGCAGAGGCAGTTCTATAGGCATGGGATGGAAATCAAGATAATGAGATTTTTAAGGAGTAGAAAATCTAAGATAAACAATAAAGTTGAGGGACATACGTGTAGTTTAACTAGAAGAGGTGGAACTGTTCCACTATTTGAGAAGTGCTTCGGAGGAGGGTGGGTAGAGTGGTGGGACCATGAATAGGAAGCAAATACACATTTAAAACGAGGCGGAGGTTGACGACAGGCACCTTAAGTAAGTATGTAAAGAATGGCCAGTGAACACTATAACTTTGAGTATTGCTCAGAAACTTGGCCAACGAGGCAGGAGAATACGCCGCCGAAGAAAACAAACGATGAAGTTACGGGCATGGTAGGGAAAGAGAGAAATCGGTTGGGAGGAATCAAAAGAAAGCAGGAGCTTCAAGAGGTAAGGGGATGTAATGCTGAAACTGGTAATTGGAGAATACTGAGGAAGTGATAGATAGATAGTAGTCTTTAATTAGGGGCGAGGTTGAGACAATGGAGTCTCTTCTACCACCTAACTCTTTGTCACACATTTACAATAATAAACTTACAGAGAATTACGCAAATTATAAATAATTAGGAACAAAATTAAAACTTGCAGTATCTTAAGATTAACACACAGCAACACGATACATTAGTTGCAAGTTAATTAATAGCTATAACACAGAATATACAGCATAAAATATATACAAATACTATACATACACACACCAATGCATGCAAAGAATACTTGTAAAACAATATTCCTGATTATATTTACAATCGCAATTACAAAGTATGATGCTACTACGAAAGAAAAATGAAGGATCTCGAGGATTGCTCGCAGTTGTATTTTCACTGGTTGTTTTGCTGGGAAATTAGTGTATTGTAATTGGGCGCCGGAATGATGGGTGAGATGGAGCATTCGTTATAACGGATGATAGCTCATTCCCATAGCTACATGCTGTAAATGTAACTGACTGGTTGTATGCAGTTGATTTGTGACGGTGGATAACAAGGTCATAAATAACTCTGGTATTTATGTTTATGTATTCTTATGTATTTAACAAAGCAGCCACAAACGGCACAAAGGCTTTTACATTGGCTGGCATGTAACATACAACAAGAAAAAGAACGTGTAAAAGCCATTTAAAATAATGAAAAGTTGACAAATAACGTCAAGAACAGATATAAGAAGACAGGAGAGCACACCAGAGAGAGATAAGTTACTATCTGGCGTTTAAGGAAGGAGGTGAAAGCGTTGAGGGAGGAAGAGAGGTCCAGGGAAGGATACTGGATGCTCAGGGAATTAAATGTAGCGGGGAGTCGATGGAATAGGGAATGTTGAGAGACCGAGAGACGGAAATTTGGAATCTGCAACATTCTAACAAGGTCATTGAAGTCATTGGTAAAATACTGAGGATTTTATAATTTAGAATATGGTAGAATAAGGATATCATGGGGGGGTGGGGGGGGGAGTTTCCTTTGAGAATCCAGAAACAGCCACTTAAGTTTGTTAAAGTATTCTGAAATGTGATCTGCAATTTTCAAATTGTAAATGAAGCGTACGCATGCGTTAAGTGAACTTAGTAGTTTTACCGACAGCTCGTTTGAAAGGTTTTATTATGTCGCCATAATCAAAGGGAGGAATAATTAGAGGAGAATAGTGAGAAAATAAATGGAGGAAAAGAATAGATATTTTGAAGGGGAGTAAAGAAGTGATAAAGTACGCAGAGATAAAGGATGAGTAATTGCATTGCATACGAGTATTGTAGGGTCTAAAGGATTTTTTTGCCGTGTTATTTAAGGAATAGGAGTACATACATTAGTGCATAGTGCCAGGGATCATCATTACCTACTCTAATCTGATAAACTACTGATACTACAAATTTAGGATACGAAAGTAAATTAACTCCCTTTTACTAGGACATTTCCCACTACCCTCTCCTCTACCTGCGTGTTTATTTCCCCTCTTGCACATACACTCATCGTTTCATGAAACTCTTTGTGAGACCCCGAACCATGAAAATCATACTACAGCCAATAGCGATGGAGAGAAATATGTAAATTACGGGCGAAAATACGTTAAACGTTCACGAATTATGTAAATAGTCATCAAGAGCTTGCTAAAACAGACCTCTAATTGGTAGACAACATGCATTAAAAATATATTATTTTTTGACTGTGTAAACAATATTTGTCTTTTTCCCACAATACAGAACAGTCTTGAACAACCTTTTTGGCAGAAGGCAACTTTTGATCGGTCACCAAGTTCTTGAAGACTAAGAGGAAAATTTAATCGGGGGTTTGCATCAAAGAGACTGAATTTTATGATATTCCACTTAAATCAAAGTATTTTATTGAGTCAGAAATGGTGATATTAAACTGTTAGCAAAACCCTGATTCAACAGGGCAGAAAAGGATGAAATTATGCAAATACTTTCCAGGTGAATTATTTGTAAGAATATACCAAACTCCACTTAATTCTCATTATCAAGGTAACTCCGAAAAAAAGTAACTTTAAGGCTTAACATAGTGAGTCAGCTGTGAGTCAGTCTCTAAATCAAAGATTTGACTTCGGTCCATCATCCTAGGCACAGTGAGTGCGCCTTTTCACCAATAAGATCGCTTCATCTATTTACTCTAGGACGGGGACGCCTGGAAGAGGGTGCGGCAGAACAAGATGTCTACCAACGCCATTCTTCGCACTTCTTCCCTGATGGTACATGAGGGCAGTTCGAAAGTTTCTCGGAATTACCACCAGATGTCAGCGCACATTTGAGTACTGTATCTTAAGACACCTTACCTCATGTACATAAAAGTACCAAGGTACTTTAACATATTTTCTTTGCCCTACGTGATGGGGTCGATTTTACAACTGCACATATCACAGTAACAAAAAACTGCTAATTAATATTTCGTATACATATGTCATATTCAGCGATTTTCACTGGGAAGATTCAGACCCATGGATGTTGCCCTGACAACCACTTGCACATCAGATTACGAATTAACTTATAATTTTAAATTCAAGGCTGGTACTGGTTCATAGAGGCAGGTATCAAGAAATGAGGTAGGTATAAAGATCCTGTAGGTGTCAAGAAATAACGAATATTTTCAACCTGTTTTTCGAGGTTCTGTACCTCAGGTCATTTTACTAGCTACTGGAACCAATGATTCGTAACTTAGGCTAACTAAAGATTTAAAATTTTAAAGAATCTCATCCTGCTCTGACGGAAGCTGCAGAGACGAACGGGACGCAACAATGCAGCACGGTATGGTTTAGCAGGAATGGCGGACCTATCCTCAACTTTCACCTCTGGGCGTGTCGCTTCGAATTCGGCCTCTAAGAGACTGCCGACGTATAGCTGCCCATCATTTTTGCCTCTCTCTCTCATCAAAACACTCGACGCACGGGAAATATGGTTTTGGAGGCAAAGATTTCGTTCCAGTCAGTCCTCAAGTTAGCCCATAAGGATTATTAGACCGATCGGTCCCAAAAGGAATCCCCTTGGAATGTCGGTCCATCAATTGACGGTTACGTCAAACTACCTGACCTGGAGGGTTCGATTACGGATGATGCCGAGTTACCTGATAGAAAACGATTTCGGATCGGGCTCCGCCCAACTCCACCGAAAGGGGGGGGGGGCAAGCAGAGAGCGCCAACTCCCACCCACCCGCGCTGAGAGGGGGAGGGGGAGGGCACGGCGTTAAAATGTTGGCAAACATGTCACCGGGGCTATCTCCCGAGAAATGTATACGTGTATTCGGAAAGGCCGCTCGCTCCGCAGCGGAGGGCGAGTAAACACGCCGTCTCCGGCGACGACGGCGACTCGGAAATGAAAAGTTTCCACTCTTCCCACCCCCCCTTGTGTCCGCCACCCCCCCCACGCCCGGATGAATTTGACGGCGGGAGTCAATAAACAGCGCGCGCGGATGAAAGCCCCTCCCCTTCCCCAACCCATCGCAGACCCCTCCATGCCGCCTCCTCCCCCGCCAACCGTGTGCCAGGGGTCGAATCCCAACCGGGGCAGCAGCCACGGGCCGATCCCCGGAGGAGGAGTCCTCCCCCGCCGATGCTGACGGACCAAAAATACCGGCGCGCAGCATCTCACGTTTCGTGGACGTGGGATGAGAGGGGGTCGGGACGAGGGGATGGAGGAGAGGCTGGGGTTTGGAAATCAGGGTTCGAGGAAAAAATGGGGATGGGGAGTGGCGACTCAAATGGATCTTGGGGGGGGTGGTAAGGGGAAGGGGTGGGAGTGTGGAGAAGAAGCATCCATCGCCAATGGACCGGAAATGGCGAAAAAGTGTGCCCGGAATATTCACCATGCTCACCAAATTCTCGAGAAGTTTTTTTTAATTAATTTTACTATTTTATTTGGTCAATTTTGAAGGGAGGTTTCTTGAAGGTGGAAGGCAATATTGAAGTGGCGCAAGTAGGATCCCATCTCGAAGGCTGATACCCACCGACCGCCCGCGTCCAATGGGACGGTGAGGGCTCATGGCTTCGAAGGCCCACTCTCTGTTTTTTACATTTGCATAACATAATTCAGGAAGTTGAAATAGAACAACAGAAACTTTATCATAAGTTATCTCAGGGGCATCAATTCTCATTTCTAATACTTTTCTCCACATCGCCATGTTCTCGAACAATTCTTAATGATCCGAAATCCAACACGCATCATCCACTTTGCATACGTACTTAGCATAACGAAGCACCTACATCTATATGGGTACCATCTGCAATATATTGTAAATATAATGCACATCACTATGCATATAATACCATCTTCTAATAAAAAGAAGGGTAATAAGCTATTGCTACATGAAATGATAATAATTTTCGGCTACTTAGAAAGAAAAAAGAAAAATACATTTTTCCCACCTAGTGCTGCCGGAAAACTTTATTCTCATCCCTTATGGTTCGTCGAAAAAATGGAATCTTAAATCTATATTTTCTACGCTTAATCTATCTAATTTTATTGACATGATATCTCCTCCCGTAGTACGATGGGGATAATAATGCATTTTCAACATCACTGCTAAAGAGATGTCTTTGCAATTGATACAAGAGTTTCAATCTTTAATTTAACCTTCGCTCCGTGAGAGATTCACAGCATAGCTGCTCTAATATTTTGGATACCACTCCTCAGTTTATCATTACAACGTTTTACAAATCTAGCTCTTCTACGCTGCACGCGATCCAATTCGGCAATCAATCCAACTTTGTGAGGATCCCATACACTAGCAGCATATTCCAAATGAGGCATAACCAGCGAAAGATAATATTTCTCTTTGACTTTTCATCACATTTACCAAGTACTCTTCTAATAAACCCTTATTTTGTTTAGACTTTCCAAATTATCCCCGTATATATTTCACCCAGCAGTGGTTGTGAGTGGGTGTAACACCGTTAATGTGTAAATATTTAATCGCGTTCTATACCATATCATAAATTCCTGTCACATTGAATTCTCCATTTACTACGTTAAGTTCAGGCAATTCTGTAATAAGTTCGCAGTGTTATATTTCATAATTTGTGCCTTTGTGCGAATTGAAATGATTTTCTAAAATTATTTTGTCATCCGTCAAAAATCATGTACTTCATGGAGATATTTATGTGGAACAGAGGGGAAAAACAATTTACTTTCTTGCTCTTCACAACTATTATTCAGATATTACGGCTATTGTATCACTCTTTTATCACGCTTAAATCAACCGGGTATAACGAGAATAACTAAGCCGTCGGAGGTGCTAATCATAATTTACAACCACCAATACAATCGCATTTCGCCGAAACAGATCCTCTTTTGTGCACATTTTGTCGATTATATTTTCAAGTAAAAAATGATGCGGTCTATAATTATATCATGGCGTCTATTATAATAGACGCCATGCCTGAGGGATGTGTACAGGAAATATTGGAGAAAAGTGGAAGGGTGTCATTGGTTCATTGAGGAATTTGCATTAGACGCACTTGAAATAGGAGAGTGAAGTGTACTCGGGTACATATTTGACGTTGAAAAAGAATGAATAGGACTCGAATAACCAAAGGTACCAGCTAAGAGTGGAGTTTTATTGGTTTGAGAAAGAGTAAGGTGTCACCTGAGCAAGCCATGGATGAGTGCGATCGAAGAGACTCAAGAGGAGGATTAGCAGTGGTCTTCGGAACATTAGACCTTGACCATGCGAAGGAAATAAGAGAGGAGCGGGTCGTATGGAAGAAAGTAATAAATTAAGTAAAAACCTGATATGAGGTATGTATATATATATACATATATTTTTGTCCAGGATATAACGGGAATATTTAAATTTCGCGGGTGCGGAGAGTCAGATTGTCAAATTTTTTTAAAATGTTGGCATACATGCCCATAAAATATGATAAAATTGCCAGCTGCATTCATTGTTTTCTTTGTCTGTGGCAGTCGCTAGGGTTAGGCGTGCTTTTATGAGCTCGGCAATCTCAAAATATTGTTTCATTTTATCCGAAAATATTTTAGATAATTCAAAAACCGGGGAACGGAAAATGTTTCCGTGAAACCGTTGCTTTGTGCTATCCATTTCCTGCAATAGGAATTACTATTCATCGATAAATACTGGAGTCGGAACCGTACCCGTAATTTGCGCCAATATTTCTTACGAATAGTTCATCTAAGTAATTTATGTCATTTGTTTCCGTGGTTTATTCTTAATTTGCATCATTCGGCACCGCCAGTAATTAATTGGTAGGGACAAGGCGAAGCCGGTAACTTCAAGCGTATTCTGTTCCGCATGATTCAATTGAGTTGGAGGTTTCAGGGGATAGGAAAAAAGTCTCTCTTGATGGCCGGTAGCCTAGCAATCCCCACCACACACCCCCGCACCGGCTGGCAGAGGATCGCGTGGGTGACGCCTGAGTTTCGATATCTGCGGGAGGGGGAACGCCCTCGGTGCCGCCATCAACGACGAAGCCCCCGCCCAACGCGATCAAACCGGGAAGGAGGCAACCGCCGGATGCAAGTGTAGGCACGAAGGAACAACGGGCGAACGGATGGGCACTTAGGCTCACGGCGATCCCTATCTCCGTTTTGCGAGTCATTTCGCCTATTTTGGGCAGATTATGCGATCCCGCGCCCGATAAACAAAACTGTGGTTAAGGGGATAATATGAGAGTTCTAAGGAGATGGCATGGGTGATAATCCGATGGTAAAGTACGTTATATATCTTCATTTTCCACTTCCCACGCACCGCTAGCGACGAGCTGCAGCGTGGGATGCGGGAATTCAAGCAGATGTGTGGATGTTCGCACACGTGCTAGTTGGTCTTTGACTTAATGCGTTCGACATTAACTATAATACGGTAAATCCCCAACGTCACATTTTACATTGAAAATTTATTGCGTACGTAACAATAAGCATATTATATATTTTGAAATGAAAGATAAAATTAAATAGTATACTTATATTGCCTAGCTCTTTCGGCATGAATTCACGACTTTCTGGACATTTTTATAAGCTTTGAGCTTTTTTTATAAGCTTAAGCTTTACCCGACTGAGATGAAATATCTCTGCGACCCAAGATTTGGATAAGTGAGATTGGAGATTTTTTCCCATATTGCTGCCAACGTATTCCATCGTTTTGTATGTAGATGCCGTACTAGTATGTGTCATCGTAGCAGATTGATTGCGCTCGTTCATTACGCCTTCATGATGGCTAGAAAAAACTATACTTTCGAACTGTCAAAAATAAGGAATGCCTGATACTGTTACTTCAATAATTAAAATTTAAGAGGCGATGCAATTAAAAAACGAATGGTTTTGCTTGAGTTAGGCGGTCACCACGAAGAAAAAATCATTGGTGATAACCTGGAAATCTTATTACTAATAAAAAATAGATATTTAAAAAATGCGCAGTGTTTACTCATTCTCGCTTAACTAACTCCGTGAATTAATCAAAACTTTTCAATACATGGACGCAAAATTGGCATTAGAAACCTATTTCACGTAATCAAATAAGAAGTCGTCTCGAGACTGAAAACTTAAGCACATGCATATGGATGGTCTTTGATACCCGTCACTTAGCAACGCTTTATTTGTTGCAATTACGCTTGTAATTCGCAGTCGTAGGCTATTAACACTCAAGCAGTAGTAGTTGTTATTACAGGAAGGCGAACAGAAGAGGTAATTTGCCCCAGAAGGGATGGGTGGGTATTTAGTTGGGTAGGATATTATAGGAATGAAGGGAGGGTTGAGGGAAACCTGGCGTCGAAATTAGCCTACTGTACACGATAGACGGCGTCAAGGAGGCCACAATTTAACGTCCTATCGGACGGATGGTGAACTCACTGACAGTGCTCTCCACATAGCACCCAAAGTAGAGATCGGGATATCATTGAGAAATCCGGCCACCATTGGGATTCGAACCAGATCCCTTGAGGGAGGGGGAAACCAGTACCTTAGCGACCACACCATCCTAATCCTCTCGACACTCTGTCCTCAAGCTAAACTGTCATAGAAATCCTCAAAAAAATTAATCAGTGATCATGGGAAAGATGGTGCTTGTAAATCGAATAACCTAATATACTCCAAGAAACTGCGGGAGATGCCGCAACAGTAAGTTTTAACAGAGACACCCCTTAATATGCATTTCAATGCAACAATTTCAGAGTGTAAAAATCATTCACCTTGACTGGGGTACGAACCCGGATCCCTCGATGTCCGGCCGAGTGGTTTATCCAGTTAAGCTATCGAGGCTTCCTCTTAATTCTTAGAGAAATATTTCGGAGCTTAAGAGGACCCCTCGATAGCTTAACTAGCTAAAGCATTCGGCCGGATATCGAGGGATCCGGGTTCGTCTCCCAGTCAAGGTGAATGATTTTTACGCTCTGTAATTGTTACATTGAAACTTCATATACTCTTAAAACTTCTTTAGAGAATGAATAATTCCATTCATTGCATAATTGAGCTTTCCTAGCCGGGTTTCCCTATATTTTTTACCAGGTTATGTACGGAATAGGCTCTTGTTGACATTTTTGGTAAATAACTCGTATGTCATTTAAGACACAGCGGATGCCCAAGATTTTTAAAAGTGCTTTCCGTTCATACTCACATTTTATGAAGTGTTTTCAATTTCCTCAAAAATTACATCGGTGTACGTGATAGAATAAACTAAAATAGTATATATATATATGCTCTATTATCTCGTAATAAATGCCGACCCATCTAAAGTGTTGCTGGCTAATAGATGCGCCTTTAACAGCAATACACCCCGCCGCCGGAAGCGGATCTCTGTTTAGCCTGGAACGCAATCCTCAGAATGTTTTATTACGATGTCCGAAGGATAAGTGCCCACGCATTGTCAATGGCACGGGAGAAGACATCAGTCGTGAACTTCCCAGAACATCCAGTAAAGGCGGTTTAACATACGTACCACGCTCTTGATGAACGGCGCGATGGACAACGGGCAATCGGGTGTGACGGGTAGTTACGGCTGAGACGTGCGCCTTCGTACTCCCGATCGTGGTTGGCGTAAACTCAACAACGTTCAATGTCCGAAGTACTTGAAACGAAAGCATTGAGGTTTGCTGTGAGTGTGTGTTTGTGGTGGCGAGAAGAAGAAAGCGAACGTACTAATCAAGCGAAGAAGCAAGGGGACCTTTACACCAGAAAGGATTAAACAAAACAAGAAATGAGACGCCCATGAGCTTGATTGATTGATAACTGGATGTGGAAAACGGAGTAGGGTATTGTAGGCGTTCGGGAAAATTTAGAACAATTCCTAAGGGGATGGCTCTGGTCTTCCAAGTAGATCTATTTGATTTTTTTAAAATAAAAATGGAACCCGTGACACTTATATAACTGGCCCTATTTAATTATTTTGCCATTTTGACCCTTCAACTACCGTATTTTTCGTCACACTTTATCTCAAATTCAAATAACTGTGGGAGATGCCGTGGTAACTTTAACTGTTTCATCCGCTGACATGCATTAAAACGCAACAAATTCAAAGTGTCAAAATCATTCACCTAGACCGGGAATCGAACCAGGATCAAATCCAGATCAGTGCCGTTAAGCTACCGTGGCGTTTCTTACACAATGAAATTTTGAGGTTTTTTTAAAGGAACAGGATGCAATGACGAAATACCATGCATACAACGTCACAGGTGTTCGTAGTCGTGTATACTGAGGCAAAGTAAACGAGGTTAAAGGCAGCAAGTTATACAGGTGCACCTCAGACAAATTCAAAGAACCAGGTGAATAGGCGAACGATTTTTGCACACTGAAATTTCTGCATTTTTATGCATCTTAGCGGAATTACTCCGTTAAAAGTTAATGTCGCGGCGTCTCTCGCAGTTCCTTTTGAATTTGTCACACCTCTCTGTTTTACAACGTTGGGTTTAAAATCGTGGACTGTGGCGCTTCGCGCACAACTACGAATGCCTGCAACATTTTAAATATGGTATTTCCTCATAACATCTCGTTCCTTCAAACCCCTCTAAATTTCCGAGTATAATAGGACGCCTCGGCGCCTTAACTGGCTTGATCCAGCATCAAATCCCGGTCAAGGCGAATAACTTTTACTCTTTGAAATTGCTGCATTTTACACAGTCATCTCTTCATTAACACAGGAAATAGTTTTACAAAATTAGATTGTGATGGGCTCGGTGTCACCTTTGCCACCGATGGCAGCCCAAAATCAACAACTGCGACGAAGCGCAACAGAGACGGCCCCATTGTCCCGTTTCTCATTTCTGTTCTCACCTACATCGGCAGAATTCTCCGCTGGGGTGCATGGCACGGGGTGATACCCAACCAGACTTGCATCATAAAAATTATGTGTTCTCCCCTACCCCATGCTTCACTCCGGTCATCGCGAAGGTGACTGACCTCGCCCCATGATTCAATGCGCGAGCCGTTTTCTTATTTGAGACTTCTCACTCGTGAAATTCTGTGCATCCAACGCATGCGTGGAGTGCGTGCCTATTCCCCGCCCGCCCACCGGGGCCGCGTCTGCGGGGCGGGGAAGGGAGGCGGGATTCCTCCGCCCGCCCGCCGCATCCCACGCGGGACGTCCGAAGTGGTGCGGGAGACTCAACTCCCTGCTTCCGCCCGCTTCGTCCAAGATAAGTCATCGCAGCAGTCGCCCTCCGATCGAGGAACACCTGGGCCACCGTGGACGTTCTCTCCCACGTGTCCTGCGCTATTCAGGGACGCAAAAGGCAATGGAAATGGGGAATTTACGGAACCCTGTCGGATGGATTTCTAGTGAGACACTCTAGGTACACAATCAGTGCAAGTTTATGCACCGTCTAACCAACTATAGCCACCATCGATATCCAGAGTTCATTCAATGTGCATCCAATTGATGTCCCAAAGCCTTCATTTTACACAAGCATGTGGAGTGTGTTCGCGTGTGGTTCGAGCGAATATTATATTCCCTAAAAATGGAGAGATCATGTAAATGTCAAGGAGACATCACGAAAACGAAATGAGAGAGAGTAGCATAACGGATAGATTTAAAATTTTTTTCCACGAACGATAAGGGATCAGAATAACATAGTCCTAGAGCGAGCGCTATGGGGCCAAAGCATTTTTGATCAAAATTATTCTGGTGAGTATTCACCCCCTGTCATACACCCCAGCGATGTCTTACAGGGTACTATTTCATAATAAATAATAAGAAAATGATCATTTGATTTCGGTTCGTTACACATGTAGTTTTTATGCCCTTTGGGCTTTTGACAATCTGCGTATTGTATTGATGTCACTATTCTCACCATTTTTGAGCTTGTGTATTTGCGAAACTAATTCGAGAAAGCGATGAATCTAAACCGTAAATTAACTTTTTTTAAAGTTACCCGTTACGCTAGGAGTAATTTTCAATGCTGACATGTTATCGCGATAATCTATGTCATGAAATGGCTTTAGGATGGATTCTACGTTATGGGTGACCATTACGGGTGCAATTACCATTGCAATATCTTGATTTCCTTGGGATTATCCCAGTCCCACCGCGAATAACCAACCAGACGGCCGCAACTCCCGTCTTCATACCCAGACTGCCTCCCGTGTACGAGCACCCGCCTGAGTTGAAAACTATCTTTTGTAGAATCGTTTAACAAAACCTAGTATTGCCACATCATTTAATATATAAACTGACGACAAAAGGAGGAACTTTTTCTAAAAAGGCGACGCATGAATATAATTACCTATATTTTTGGATGGACACTCACGCTTTTATAAATATAATATTCACTCTAGGTATCGAAAATTCCGGAAAGATAATGAAAATCCCACCTGGTATTCCCAGCCAGTTAAAAGCTGTGTCTGAGAAAAAAGCCAGCAGGCGATGCTCAGAGGGTGAAGACATCCTCCCGAGGCCGGCACAACACTTCCTCCATTCTTATTCTACGTGATCAAATTTTAAAAATTAGCATTCATCAATCAATCAATCACCACTTAAGATGAACATTCTCAAAGCAAGACGAAATATTTACACATTAGGTCAACGAGAATAAATTAACAACGAAATTTCTCAATTGCCTTACACACTTTAAAAATTCCAAGAAGAATTATCTCATTTTAATAATAATTCAAACACGTGGAAAATTTAAAAAGTTGCGCGAATTAAAATCGCGACTTTTCACCTGAGAAAATCGATGAAATGGTCAAATAAACCTTACAACATGGTTTCTCTCAAGAAACCAATCTATAACGGTAATAAGTACCATACACTCCTGGGAAACTTTCACCGGTACGAGTTAAGGATCCAAAATATTTGAGCTACTATTATCCTTTCACCCGAAATAAACTAAATATTTAAGTGCCTGAACCATAAAACGCAACACTCCGTGCCAAAGTCCACTCGCTCCATCGCGGGACATCCTTAGTCCAACGTCACTCTAATCAATTTTACTGCATTCTTTCTGGCAATCCATATTTTGCACCTTGGTCCATTTTGATTCATAACACAATCTGAGTTACCATAGCGATGCCAGCCCTGAACTTTACCTTGTCATAAAAGGAATTATCCGTTGATGCTAAAACATTTCTTGAGAAGTTTTCTATGAAAGATAAACTATCTAGACAGGGTCCATCGCGAAGGTGCTCACAAATATTTGCGTCTGAATGACCCTCGAATGTCTTCCCACTTCCAGGGAATGCTCCAATGTCACCTCTCCGCTTTCCTTAGAAGACATCCCCCACGTCTCCATCGGCATCTCATTCTCCCGCCCTTCCATATGAAATCATTGCATTTTTCAACTTCAAAAGTATAGTGGTGCTTCCCGGGAAGCCGTTCATTTTGTTTTAAAAAAATGGAACTCAGATCTGCCACTCTGAAATGGCATTCTTGTGACGATCTCCGATGCCATGGATATTGGCCGCCGGCAGTCACTTGCGGCGGGTGAATTTTGGCCAAAATCGAATCAGTTCGCCTACTCCTGATGAGAATGTTAAAATAGGCGTGGTCGAGGAGACTGGCTTTCGAGGTTTTGTCCGCACGAAAACCTATCACAAGAACAACTCGGAAAATGGTCGACGCGACTTCACGTCTTGTGGTGCCCGTGGTGTCTCAATGGAATGCGGGAGGAGGCGACGCGGTGCACGGTCGAGGGGAGGATGAGGCCTTCACACCCCGTCCCCACCCCCGCTGCGCACGTCAGAGAGTCAACACTCCAGCCTGTCCGCCGAAGGGGAGAGGGAGGGACGCGTTGTTGACTCCTAGGCCCGCCCGCCCGTACGTTATGTGCGTGGGTGGATGGGTGCGCCTTCGAAGATTTTATGACACTCGGGCGGGCGAAGAATGGAGAAGGGGGGAAGGTTGCCACGCCGTGCCGTCGAAACGTCAAAACTACATATGTGAGTGTCCTTTCTCTGTGTTTATGTGTTTAAATTTCTTAATCAATGTTTCCATGTAAGGTACACTCACACGTTATTTCTTGATAATTTCGACGGAGCTCAATTCCGTCGAAATTATCAAGAAATAACGTGTGAGTGTTCCTTTTATGAATCATATAAATATAAATATATATATATACATATATATATATAACTTTGACAGCAGCAAACAATATAAGAACACATAAAAGGAACACTCACACTATATAATATATATTATATAGTAAATATAATATATATTTGTATACGCATGAGTGTTCCTATATATATATATATTTTTATATAGAAATATATAAATATTTTCCACGTGCGAGTCACACACACATATATACATACATATACCGGCAGATTATCTAATAATAATAAAAATATATTTTCGAGTATATTTGTATTTATATGTATACAAATAACAATCTGCGATACGTCTTAGCAACAACACCTCCATCATTTATTAAAACCGGGAAACTCAGTATGTTCAAATTAAAAGGAGTAAACTAACGCGTAGCTTTGAGAAACGGGTACCTGGTTAAAAATAAGGAGTTGACTTTAATATTGTCCCAACAAAGTAATTGGAGTTCGGCTGTAAAGGTGGAGTTTGGTAAAGGTGTAAACGAACGTAATATCGTAACGATGGAAATAAAAGGAACAGACCGGGCGACTATGGAAGAGGTCCTTCGAAGAACGAGTGAATAGTATACTGAAGGCAGTGTAGGAATAGGAAATCTACAGAGAAAGCCTTAGGGCGAATTTCGAGAAGCAAGCGATGGAAGGCTCGACGACGCAATGGGCAATGAGAATGAATGAATACAGAGGTTGGCGGGGATCCTAGGAATAGGCTGTCGTAATGATTTATCAACCAAGCCGCAATCTTAAACCAAAGGACGTTTTTGAGAGTTAAGGGTGGAGCTGACCGCTCACTAAGCCACGAGACGCGTGAAATTCACACTTTAATGGGGTAATAAGGAGGTTGGGGGTTGTAAAACCCTGTGTGCCGTCTGCGGGTTTCGTCTTGAGTTCTGGCATGGCAGATAGGCGCAGCGTTCAGTTTGAGTTATTTCAAAACCATCATCAGGATTCGGAGCCATCCATTCATGCAATCGAATCTATCGCCACCAACGAAATAGATACAACGGATAAACTTTTAGAAAAAAATTATTAATTGGTAGTGCACAGTTTTGAGGTAGTTATTGACGGACACGGACTACACTACTTTATAAATTAGTCTCGACTAACGAGGCAAAACTTTGACATTCCACACTAAAAATTAACTGTTCGAATCATTCAGTCTATTTATCCACCTTCATTCTGTAAGAATAAAATTAAAATTAACTAATTTAATGAATTAAGTTAATTAATTAATACGGCAGTGAGTGTTCAATCCTTTGATGTCTCCATCACATTCACTCTTTCATATTTTTAAGGAGTCTTCGAGGAAAGGATATGAGTATATAGACTTCTGAGATGTAGTCATAGAGAAGGATGGAGGAAGTAAGTTTGGGCGGAGAGAAAGGCGGTCGACGGGGTGGCGGCACAACATGCGTACGAGGTGAAATTCGAAGAAGGCTGAATATGTGAATGAGGAGATACCGAGGGGCTAAGGGGTTGCGATAAAGAGCGATAGGGGAAGAACGTGAATGTGTGCACGTAAGGAAGAAGAAGGAAGGAATAGAGTAAGATTTTTGCGCGGCAAGGAGGCCGATAGAGAGTATTAAGAACTAAAGAAGGGAAGTAACGAAAGGCAAACCAAAGTTGAGGAGGAGTCGTGGGGGATTCCAAAAAAAATACCATAGTTAAATGGGCGTGACTTCAAAGAAAGGTTGGCGAAGACGGACACGTGTTGTACCTACCCCATAAGGCGTATATTTTTAAAACCACTGCCACCCTTATTTGCCATTTTTATATGTATCGACTAGTACCATTTTCATGTCTAAGGGTTGCTCTCCCCTGTGGAAGTCTCCTCTCAAGGTGGACCTCCATATCTCCCTGCTCTAAAGTCATTCTTTTCATTTCTTCCTAATTTCCCTCAATTTTAAGCATGGCCCACACCATTTATTCTCTTCCTCCTTCGTTATCTCTTCCCCTCTATCATTCCCTCCAACACAGTCTTCAACGGGTCACTCCTTCCTCAACCAATTAACCCTCCTTTCCTTGATTATCTTTACCAATGTCTCTCTTTTCCAATCCAACCGTTCGCGAAAATCATTAAAAGGAGTGTTAGATTTCATTAAAAGAGCCAGTAAGTATAATTTTGCTGTATGAGACATCTCATTATGCTGGGTAGCAACGAATGAGGAGGAAATCATAGTTAAAATAGAATAACTGTGTCCATGCTTTTTGATCCTAAAGGATTTTGATGAAATGGGCTGAAACCGCAGTTTTGGAGTGGGCGAAAGTGATTACGAAGTGTATGCTGAATATGGGAAATACCATTTGGAGGAGAATGCTGCCTATTTCCATAAATAATTATTGAACACTGAGAATGATTGATAGGCAAATGAAAAAATCTTTTGAACAAACGTCTCTTTGGAGTGCATTGTTACATGGATGCGAAACTCGGGCATTGGGAAAGATGGAATAGTCTCCGTTGGAAGCAAGGGAAATGTGGATTTGGAGAGGGACAACAAGAGCGAGTTGTGAAGACAAAATCAGCAACAAATTAGTATTGAGAGAAATTAAAGAGAAAAGAAATTTGACGAAAGAGATGGGGAAAAGGAAAATTTAATTTGTTCGATATGTTCTGCGGGATAATAACTTTCTGTAAAATATAATGGAGGAAAATGTAACACCAAAAAAGGAAGAAGAATTCCAAGAAAGAGATTTATAGGTGATATCAAAAGTACTCAAAGAAAACAACAAATAAAGATTTCAAAAGAACAACAATAGAGACATACATAGTATAAGGCTGCAACAGCAAGACTTCACCTTTCGAATAAGATAATGATTAGCGGTCGATTATGTGTTTTATATTCTATAAGGTAATCTACCGGTGAAGGTGGGTGTTTGGACGGACACAACCACCAAATAAATACATTGTGACTTCTAACAAAACACAATCCAGCAACCTAATCTACATCAGGTCCCTCTTCATCTCTGCATACTTCCCTCCTCCCTTCATTTCGTCCAACATCACTATCTTGATCCTGCTCTTTCCTCGTTTGCCTAACATTCTCCCCTCTATTACCTTCTTTAACATCCCACTGCCGCTCAGTACGCTTTTCATCCATTTTTCCTGCCTCCATAGGATTTCTCTCAACAAACCCCTCTCCTCACCCACCATCTCCAGTACTTTCTCATTTGTTTTCCTTTCGGTCCATTTCACCTTCTCCATTCTTCTCCATACCCACATTTCAAAAGCCTCCAATCTACGTCTACCTTCCTGCTTCAGTGACCACGTTTCCGCCATATCAGAGTTTTTACGAGTCTTGTCTTAACATCCCTACTCAACGTCTCCGTCATCAACTCCGTCCTCCTTGAGAAAGCCTCCTTGCCTAGCGCAATTCTTCTCCTTACGTCCCTACCATTTTGACCGTATTGGTCCAAAACACTTCCGAGATATGTAAACTGCTCTACCTGCTCTATTTTTTCCCCGCCTATTTTAATATTTAGCTTAGCCTTTTCCTTTCTGGAAAATCGCATAACCTTTGTTTTATTAATATTGATTCTCATCCCATATTTATCGCACTGAACCTCCAATTCACTCAACAATGCTTGCAACCCCTTGGCTGACTGAGCAACCAACGCTTGGTCATCAGCAAACCTAATTGATTTTACGAATTCCCCTCCCTCTTTCATTCCTACCTCCAGTTCTTCCCATGCCTCTTTAACCATTTCCTCCACATATACGTTGAACAGCACCGGTGATAATGAGCAATCCTGCCTTACACCTCTTCCTAACACTGTCCATCTGGACTCCCCGTTCCCCACTCGCACCTGAGCAGTCTAAGACATGTACAAGTTGAAGATTAGCCTCCTGTCCCCCCAACCTATTCCTACTTTCTGCAATATACTCATTAGTTTTTCCCAATTCACTCTATCAAACGCTTTTTCGAAATCTATAAAACAGGTAAATACTTCCTGATTGTATTCTACTATATATTCCCCTCGATTAGTGATCTCATTACTTCAATGGCATCACGCGTACCTCTCCCCTTCCTAAATCTAAACTGATCATGCCCTAAGTAATCATTTGCCCGACTCTCTATCCTTTTGTTGATGTTGATCCTCAGAACAGCAAGTGTTTTATGTTATGTAAAGTATATTTTTCTCAAAATTTATTACTCTATCTATTTTTATCATGAAGCGGAAATAACTTCAAGTGCCATAGGAGGAAACATTTGATAGTTATGGGAGAATTGACAGTGGGGTAAGGCAGAGATTGGTGCGAGATAGAGGACAAGGGTATTGAAGAAGGAATGACCGCGGGGAGAAATCAATAAAGTTCTGCTGGAGCCAGGGTCAATCATCACCATAACTTGGTTTAGAAACCAAAAAAGGCGTTGGTACACATGAAAAATAACGTGGGACTAAGGAAGGTATCAGTTAAGCTATATTATGGTTAGGCACATATTTAAGAACAACGTGATCAATTCGCACACTTTCCCGGGAGCGGAGTTCAGATCATTATTTAGTGCTGCTGAAGTGTAGCGTGAGATTCAAGAGGATTAAACAGGGAGTAAAGGGTGAGGAAATGGAATTTAGCAGCAGTAACTGAGACGAAAAGAAAGGAGTACTAGAAGGCAGTAAAACATTGTGAGTGAAGGCTGAGAGACAAGTTCAGTAGAAGAAAAATAGGAACATATCAAGGGATAGCAAAAGCTGCAAACGAAACTATAGGAAGAGTATATAAGAAAATGACAAGGAAACTATGGATAACTGATGGCACGATAAAGGAAATGTACGATAGATGGAAATGGAAGAATGTTTACACAGGTTATGAAGAAGGAAGTCAAAGAGTTGAGCGATACGCTGAGAAACTATTCGGGCGAAAGAAATGTGGTGAAGGAGTAGTGCGAGGCAATTACTATTTTGAAGATGACGGGTGCGCTGTATAGGAAGGTGAAAGCATTTTCGGGGAGTAAGAAGCGAAAATCCGTTAGAATGAAGGCTTTTTAGATGTGAGTGAAGGATAAGGATGGAGATAATATAATGGACGGAACAGGAAAAAAGGAGAGAGTTACTAGACATTGTGAGGGAAGAGAATCGATTGTTGAGAGAAATCCAAAGGAGGCAGGAAAGGTGTATGAGGAGCATTATGATAGGCGATGGAATGCTGAAGACTGTTATAGAGGGATGAACGTTAAGAAGGAGAGGAAGGGGAAGGAATAGCATTGGCATGATGGAAGGAATCGAGGGAGGTGGAATGCATGCCGAATTGAAGAAGGGATTTGCTTTGGAGTGGATTCAGGTTGTGCCCATCCAAAATCTTTTTAAACGGTGGACTACCGAATGCAAATTACTCTATGAGGAAGTGTACTCAGTTTTTTTACAAATGAAGAATTGCTTCCAAGTGGTTCTTCGTTTTACTCTTTGAAGATCATAAGAGAAGGAGCCACCGAGGTGAATAATAAAGTCCATGAAAATAACTAAGAGAGAAATAGGTAATGGAAGATGTCAGTACAGGGACAATGAAGGAATGAAGAAAATATTGATGACAGACTGCTACAGACTAATCCTCGGACTGATAACTAACAATTAAGAAAATGAAAGTTAAAATGCTGTTCCTTCTTGCGGAGTTAAGTCCAAATTCATTAGTACTTTTCAGGGAATGTCCAATACCTATTGGCAGATATAATTTATGATGAAATGGTTCCGATATGAAATTTATTGGTGAAACCTATCGCTGACCTCGGGCCGGCATTTGGAAGTAGGACCCCTCGCCCATAACTATCCGTGCGTATTTTGTGCCCCCCCCTCCGATGCCCTTGACGCTTCGCTCGGTGTCCTTTGGCGTGGGCGGGTTCGCTCTTTCCGTGGAGGTGCGGAGGGAGGAGTGCCCCGCCACCCTTCCCACGTCCCCCTCCCCCCCAGGATCACCCCCTCCCCTCCTCTGCCACCCGCAGGGGGGGGGACAAGAGACAGGGAGTGGAGTCGTCCCTCCAAGAGTGAGGATGTAACAAGGACGGACGCAAACAAATGGGGTTGGAGGAGGGATTGTGTGTGTTCAAGACGGTGTTTAAGACACACCTCTTTGTAACTGTGCCTCTCCCCGCCTCCTTCTCTCTTTGAAAAAGATATGGGCACCTCCGGGATCGATTTCCCCTCTGCCCCCTTGGAAAGAAAGCAAATAAAAATGAAACGATGCCCATCCGCGGGGAATATTAATGGCGACGGAGCCTCGGCGAGCGTTCGCCGGCAGAGGGCGCCCGCGCGCGCATACTCTCGGCTAATTGACAGCCGGGAACTTTTAAATTTGCGGCCGATAAAAATTCGGTGGGGGAGCTAATTTGGCAAACTATTAGACGGAAAGAGTTTACTGAGGACTCTAATGGAAGACGACACAAAATGGAGGGATGGATTTTTGGGGGATGGCCAAGGATGAGTTGCGGGAATTCGAATTATGAAAGACAGCGAGAGGAATGATGAATGAATGGAAATACTGGCTGGGAACACGATGGCATTGAGAGCTCCCACGAGCCAACTCTCGGACTGATAACCGACGACGATGAGCAATGTTGAAGACCGATGTTGATTAATGTTTACAAATCTTTGCTCTTCCGTAGTGCGAGTCCAATTGGTATAGGCTCTCACTTCACTGCTGCGTCAACTCCCTGTAGAAATCACTTCATTTGCGATACAAATTTGATGTGGCGCGAAAATTGATTCGTGTTGCCATGTTCTTTTTACGTTCTCCTCCGAATGCGCAGTTTTTTTAAAAACCGTAAACATAACTTTCCAAACGGGAACAGGCAGAATACGGCAAACACCATCCACCAGCCTGGATTTCGATAAGCCGTTTCACAGCTCCTCCCTCATTATTTCTGCCCCCCGTCCAACTTGTTTAATTTCTTTCCTCCCTCTATCTCGTTTACCAAACATTCTCCCATCTGTGGATCAGTCTTCAACGCCCATTTACCTCTCAAGATTATTTCAATCGTCCAATTTTCCTGCCTTCTTCGGATTTTACCAAACAGGGCAGTCTCCTTTCCTACCACGCACAGCTATCCTTCGCTTGTTTTCAATTCCGTTCATTTTTTTCCATTGTTATTCTCCCCACCTCTAAAATGCCTCTCTTTCAAGCCCATCTTCATCTCTCCTCAACAGCCAAGTTTCTGAAACATACATCTACATAAATACCCTGCGAGTCACCAAAAAAGGTGTGTGGCAGGGGGTGTAGCACCATGAGGGAAGGGTACGGTATGAGGGGGTTGGGGTTAACAAATAGGTGAGGAAAGGTGGGGGGAACCTGTATGAAAAAAAATATTTTCATACATACATGCATATACATATATAAACACATACATACACATATGTAGATACACAAACATATTTTTATTATTATTAGGTAATATACCGGTTAAGGTAGGTTTTTGGATGGACACAACTATCAAATAAACCTTTTGTAACTCCCCATCTAGCAACCTAATCTATATCAAGTCCCTCTTCATCTCTGTGTATTTCTTTCCTCCCTTCATCCCGTCTAACATCCTTATCCTGCTCCTGCCCTTTCCTCGCTTTCCCAACATTCTCCCCTCTATTACCTTCTTCAACATTCCACTACCGCTCAATGCGCCTTTCATCCATTTTTCCTACCTCCATAGGATTTCTCTCAACAAACCCCTCTCCTCACCCACCATCTCCAGTACTTCCTCATTTGTTTTCCGTTCGGTCCATTTCACCTCCTCCATCCTTCTCCACACCCACATTTCAAAAACCTCCAATCTACGTCTATCCTCCTGCTTCAGCGACCACGTTTCCGCGCCGTACATAGCTACGCTCCATATCAGAGTTTTTACGAGTCTTGTCTTAACATCTCTACTCAACGTCCCCGTCATCAACTCCCTCCTCCTTGAAAAAAGCCTCCTTGCCTACCGCAATTCTTCTCCTTACGTCCATACCACTTTGACCGTATTGGTCCAAACCACATCCGAGATATGTAAACTGTTCTACCTGCTCTATTTTTTCCCCGCCTATTTTAATATTTATCTTAGCCTTTTTCTTTCTGGAAAATCGCATAACCTTTGTTTTACACAAACATATATATACACACATATCCTTGCGCAGTCCCTAACCTGTACGTTAATACTTATTGTAATGAACTAACTCCTGGGGAATTTCGACTACAAACATTCTGGTCCCTTATCGTTCTTGGAAAAAATGACGTTTTAAAACCGTCAGTCTTGCAATCTATCTCTCTATTCTTATATTCGTGATCCCTTCGACCGTAATACGTTGGGGTTCGTATTATATCCTTGATGGCATCGGAAAAGGGCCCATCTTTAAATTTTTTTAATAAGTTTAATCTATATTGTAAACGCCTCTGTGTAAGAGAATCCCATCCTAAATTGTCTAGCAAAGTGGATAGGCTGCTGCGTTGGTCATAACAATTTTTGACAAATCTAGCCCCCCTCCGCTGAACTCGATCTAATTCCGAAATCAAATTGATATTTTGAGGATCCCATATACTGGCAGCATACTCTAGGTGGGGCCAGACCAAGGCAAGGAAACATCGTTCTTTCACCTTTTCGTCGCATTTACCTAGCACCGTTTTCACAAATCCCGATTTTTTATTAGCACGACCGCATATTTCTCGTATGTGTTTTCCCCAGGGCAGATCGTGAGTAATTGTTACACCCAAGTATTTAAAGGAATCTACCCTCGTGATTTTGGTTTGAGATGTGTGTTGTGTGTTTGAATGCACGTGGAATGATGGGATGTTTCTATGAATGTGTGCACTGCTGTGGATTGGGGTTTGCATGTGTGTGTTGGTTTTGAATGCGGTATTTCTTTTTTTCTTTTTTGGGTGGTGACCTAACACCACCCGCCACCCGCCCTTGCGGCGGCTTGCGGGGTATTATGTAGATGTACAACGTTTTACATCAGATTTGGTATCTTACTCACTAATGTGAAATTCACACGTTGACACGGGAAAGGGGCCAGTTCCTTATTCCCTGCGTCAAATTGAGAAACCCTAAAAAGAATCACACACCTGAGGATACCCAGCAGCACCTAGAATCGAACACGGGGTCTTGGATCAGCGGTCAAGCGCTCTGCCCATTGGACTGCCAGGTCCCTGTTAAGAATTATATAATATAACGCCGCTGCACCGGATTTCAACAGTCAAGATACCATAAATCGATATGTGGCTTCTTCGCGAGGGACAGGAAGCAAGCCAGGCCGCTGAAATAGTGAATAGTGTTTATGGCGCCGATACTGTAACAGCTAATGACGTGCAATTTTGGTTTCGTCGATTACGTTCAGGCATTTTCGATGTTAAAGATGCACCTCGCACAGGCAAGCCCGTCGTTGAAAATGTCGATAAAATCACAGAAATAATTGAAGTTAACCGGCATGTTGGTATTCGAAGCATCGCCCAGGAGCTAAATATCGACCATAAAACAGTTTTAAAACCTTTGCGCAAAGCTGGATTCACAAAGAAGCTCGATGTTTCGGTGCCACACCAATTAACACTAAGAAACATGATGAATCGAATTTCCATTTGCAAAGCCTTGGCCAAACGGAATGAACTCGACCCATATTCTAAACGAATGGTGACTGGGGATGAGAAATGGGTCACATACGACAATATTGTGTGAAAACGATCGTGGTCAAAGCGTGGTGAAGCAGCTCAAACGGTGGCCAAACCACGACTAACGGCCAGGAAGGTTCTACTGTGTATTTGGTGGGACTTCAAAGGAATCATTTATTATGTGTTGCTTCCGTATGGCCAAACACTAAATTCAGATCTCTTCTGTCGACAACTGGCCTGTGTGAAGCTAGCGATTGACCAAAAACGGCCAGCGTTAGCCAATAGAACAGTTGCTACGTTTCATCAGGCCAACGCAAGGCCGCACACGTCTGTAGTGACTCGTCAGAAACTCCGGGAGCTTGTTTGGGAGCTTTTAATTCAGCCACCATAGTGTCCGGACCTGGCACCAAGCGATTACCACCTTTTTCTCGCATTGCAAAACTTCCTGAGTGATAAGAAATTGCGATCAAGAGAAGATCGTGAAAATAGATTACTAGCGTTTTTCGCCAATAAGGACCAAGACTTCTATGAGAGAGGCATTATGAAGCTACCTTTAAAATGGCAATAAATTATACAACAAAACGATGCATAATGAAAAGAGAAACTTTATAATTCCACATAGATTTATTAGACGGACGACCCCGGTTTCGACGTGGCACGTCATCATCAGATCCTGATGATCCTGATGATGACGTGCCACGTCGAAACCTGGGTCGTCCGTCTAATAAATCTATGTGGAATTATAAAGTTTCTCTTTTCATTATGTTAAGTCGATTCCATGACGTCACGCCCGAGACAACGAATTATAAAACGATGCATATTCGAACCAAATCGGGCAATCCGAAACATCTTAAATAAAGTTTTGAATTTCATTTGAATTTCTTTATCCCCAACCTAATATTAAATAAAGAGGTAGGAAGAAGCGTAGTCAACATAGAACAAGCAACGTCTAGAATATTACAAGTGGAGATAAAATGAGAACCGATGAACTTGATCATTGTTGAGGTACCCGAGTTCAGGGCCACCGAGCAACCATAAGGATATAGGATAGGATAAGCGAAGGAAGAGATGGTAATGAGGAGATGGGGACTACGGGTTAGGTACGAGGTCGTTTTATTCAATTAGTTATTCTTCTGAGAAAGCTCTTTTGCTAGAGGATATGATTGACGGTATAAATGATCGACACATTTTGTATTTTACATGAAATTTTGGTTTTAATTGAGGTTGTTTCCAAAGAAAAAAAATCAAAAGTTCATTCAATTATCAACACATGTAAAGTCATTAAGGGACAGCTTATTAAATATCATAAATGGCAAGAATAAAAACTTAATGCTTTACCTATTTTTCTAAGGCAATCCAGCTACCATCTAAGGCAAAACAACTAAGATGAATCTTTAAACATTTAGGACAAATTTTTGGGCAATAAGCAAAAGAACTGGGATCCTATTTTTTGTAAAATGGGTAGCAAAAATGTAACATTTATCGCAAACTAATATAAACAGATGGACAGTAGAAAGCACGAACCAGAAGAAAAATAAAACTAGGTCAGTGAAACTGGAACAACAGAGTTTGTTACCTGGGAAATCGGAAGAAAAACGACTTTGAGTGGAAGCGAAGCACGACGAACGCATTGGACGAAGCATCGCGCACTGTTCACCAGAAGAAACATCTGCAGGCGCACCTTTAGGGTATGACAAGGAGAAAACATTTAATTAAACATTTACATAGAGCAATCTTTTCCAAGAAAAAGGCACGTGGATAATAAAGGAAATGAGATTTCCGGGAGCAATGTCAATTTGTTGTCAAAAGAAAGTGATTTTCATTAATTGGTTGAAAATCCTGTTTAAGCTCCAACAATGCCCATTCGCTCACTTTGTGGTTAATCGTGGTTATGTACTTCGTAAAGCTATAGGCATTTGTGTCTACAGTCCTGGGTTCAGCTCATGGATCTCCACCGCTGGATACCCCTACTGAACCGAACCCGTGTGGTTTTCTAGGAACCACAACTTTCTGGGGAACCGCAGGAACCGCGGCACAGAGAGAGGAGAGGGCATTCACACACGCATTAGGCCTCAGAGCCCGATGAGTTCTACCCCTCGACTATCTCCCTCCATCCGTGTGTGCATATTAGTAATATACGTTTATTTGAGGACGATGAAGCAGTGGTCCGTATTCCATAGGATAAAGCAGATTTAGCAGATGACCTCAATGCTACACGGCGTTGGTGCGAAACTTGGGCAATTAGAATTATACTCAAACAAAATGTTTAGCAGTGAATATTGTGAATAGAAGTAGTTCCTTACCGAACGCCTAATGCATCTAGATTACAGAATAATACGAGGGTAGGCTGAAAACTAATGCAGACATGCTTGAAGACCACAAAGAAAATGACCTTTAAAACCACTCCTTGTGGTATGTGGAAGTAACATTCCTCCTTAATACGCATGCGCAGGTTTGAGGTCGTGAGGTTTATCCAATGTATTTTGAGAATCGGCAGTATGGAGACGTGTTCTAGTGCCTATGTGAGTTGAACTGCGTGCTATTATCGAATTTTTAACTGCTGAATAAAGTGACTCCTACTGAGATTCATCGTCGTTTAAAGGCTGTTTATGGTGTCGATGCCGTTGCTAGGTCTACCGTAAATCGATGGGTAGTAAAATTTCGTGGTTGCGAGCCTGGAAAGCCGTAAGTGTTGATGAAACACGCAGCGGACGTTCGATCACTGGATTGGATTCAAAATGACCGGCGAATCACTCAAAAGCGTATCGCAAACCATATTGAAGTATCCAAGGAACGTATCGGCTTCATTATCGAACAATTGGGATACCGTAAAATCTGTGCACGCTGGGTACAACGCGCCATCTCACAGACGAGAACAAACAAAAGCCTCCTTATTCCCCCGATCTTGCAACTTTGCGATTTTTATTTTCTTCCTCAACTCAAGAGACACCTCTAGGGTAATCATTACACCTCGGGCGATGAGGTGAAGGCAAAAATTCGATAGCAGCACGCTGTTTAACTCGCGTTGACATAGAACTGGAATAGGTCTCCATACTTCCGCTTATAAAAATATAATGGATGACTGTAATGACCTCAAACCTGCACATGCATGTTGAGGGGGAATGTTACTTCCACATACCAACAGAAGTGCTTCTGAAGATCTTTTTATTTGTGGTCTATAAGCATGTAGGTTAAATACTCAGGCGTTACTCTCACTCACGATCTCTCCTGGGTAAGACATATACGGGGAATATGTGGACAAGCTAGGATGAAATTGGGATTAATTAGAAGAGCATAGGGAAATGTGACGAGATAGTAAAGAGAGTGATCCTATCTAGGCCTAGTTCGGCCCTCTTCATAAAATGCTCCTAGTACACGGGGGTCCTAATGAAGTTGGGTTGATTGTCGAGTGAGAGCGTACGCAACGAAGAGAAGTTAGACTTGAACAACGTTGTGATGAAAAACTTAATTGTCCAGACAATATTATTAGAGGAACTACATAGACTGGGAATCACTCACAGAACGAAGGTCAAATCGCAGATTCTATCTCTTTCATGTACTGAAAGCACGACTCTTAAGCGATGATGTTGAAAATGCAATATCAACCCCATCATACAACGGTAGGCGAGGACATGCCAACAAAAATGGAGAGATTAAGTGTAGAACAGATAGATTTAAAAGGCACTTTTTTCCACGAAATATAAGGGATCCAAATAACGTTCTCCGACAACGTTAGGGGTTCAAAGTACTTTGGGTCAAAAGTAGTCTGGTGTGTAATCATCCCCTGCCACACACCATAGCTGTGGGCACCCAGCAGGGTACTATGTAGTGTATAAATAATAATAAAATATATAAAACGTGTGCGTGGACAAATAAAAGAGATACGCACACAGCGAAGAACACACACTTTGATATTTCGACCACTTTCTTTAGTGTATGGGAGCTAGCGTCCACCACAATTATGTAACTTCATTTAACTATATAAACGCACGGTGTGGATTGTTCTGATCATTAATAATATTTTAAATAATAGTTTTGTGATTGGAGTCCGACCTAAAGTGATAGTTACTGTCGTTGGGCGAAGCAATCTACTGGAAGTCATGGAATTGAAAATTTAGCATCCTTCCCGGTGGGCGTGCTCTGAAGAAATCCAATCTCCCACTCTCCTCCGCCCCTGACCGCTTTCCTCCCCCCCCCCGTCCATCCTCACCCACTCGAAACAAAAAAAAGGCCCAAAATGCCGTTCATCCTCCGACCTTCCTCCCTTCGCAAACCCACGGTGACCCTCCAACCCACCGACAGCAGGAACGCCCTCTTCCCTCCACGCCTTCCCGCCACGGCCTTACGGCCATTTTTCTCCAGCCAAATATTTCCTGGCATTCGAATAAATGCCGCCAAACCATTTGGAAATCTCAAAATCGTTAACTTACAAGAGAGGCAGGGCATATAGGCTTGTGTGATATTAATTTTCCAAAATCGACCGTCGATTAAAAAGGATACTATGGCAGTACAAATGATAAGTCGACGTAACAATGACTATTACGGAGCTACATCGCGGTTATTGAGGATTGCCGTGATGCGTAGGGATTTTCCATTGAATTTTATGTTCCCTCTCATTCAAATTCAATACCCTCGACATTATTACTAATGCACTTGGTGCCCAATGAACAAGTAGCCGGAATGGCATATTAACTATTTTCTATCGGCAATGAGCAGTTGCACTTCAGATTGTCTGTTGTTTTTTTTTAGATTGCGAGTCGCTTACTTTGTTTTCCTCATTAATTTTGGTCATTGCAATTCCAGTAAACGTACACACTTTATATGTCGCTTCATAAAAACAACAAAGAACCCAACTAGATGTTTTTCCATTCTATTATCTTCATAAAGTTAACTTTACTACTACCAACACGTCCCTAAGAGGCCGCTTTAATAGTCAACGTAACAATTTCAGAGTGTAAAAATCATTCACCTTGACTGGGATTCGAACCCGGATCCCGGTCAAGGCGAATGATTTTTACAATTTGAAATTGTTGCATTGAAATTCATGTTAGCGGATGACTCCGTTAAAAGTTACTGTGGCGGTATCTCCCGCAGTTTCTTGAAACTAGTCAACATAACTTTAATAACCATACCTTTACCATAATTCCAGAGGATTTTTGTTTCATAATTTAAAATTTTCTTCGCCAGTAGTCATTTCAATAGTAATTTATCGGCCTCATCCTTCAATTTTCATATGGCTTTTTCGCGAGGAACCACGTCACCCAGTCTCGGCTCCCGATTCCAGTTCCAAGTAATTGCCGGGGGTTGTCTGGGAGCGTGGCCGGGTGTGCCGGGTGGATAATTGGCGGCCGACCGACTGGCGAATGCAGCCCTCCCTCGAATGGGAGGGGGGTCTCGCCCCCCAGAGGGAACCACCCCGCGTCCACACATCATTTCACAGTTAGCCGCGAATGTTTTCCAGAAACCGAGGAAAACACTCGCCGGAGATTGCGTGCGTCTGCCTCTCTCTTCGCATTTGGCTCGTCTTTTGTTTTGTTCGCGGAAATCTGCGCGTGTCGACACCGTCTCCTTCGCGACGCGAGCTGAAGGGAATTCGAGCGCGCGTGCCAAATCCATCAGGCTCGCCGCCCGTCAGCGCATCTCTCTCGGAGGATCTCGGAGGTGGCGCCAGGCGCAATCGGTAGGCGATACAGATAGAGCGAGTGGATGGAGACGCGGTGCAGAGCGCTGACTCTGGAGCTATTAAAGGAATGCGCCTCTTTCCCATTGCCTCATTGGTAGTGCGCAGTCAATGTGATATTATTCTATTCTCCATGGTACCCTGAAAGCCACCGCTAGGGTGCGTGGCATGGGGTGTTTACACACATCAAGCAATCAACATCAAAAATTAAGTTTTCTTAATTTCTAATTGCGACACAGGTATTTTTGCAAAATAATGCAAATGAGGAGAATTATTAAAACTACGGGTATGTGCACTACGGTATCTAAGAAAGACGGTACACTTCTCTATTCATGCGAGAGAAGGAGCTGTAGGTAACAAGAAGGACAATATCTACAACTAGATGAGATAAAAACAACACACTATGTGACTAAGAATGAAAGACAATGCTATTCTGAACCCTTATCGCTCGTGGGATAAATGACATCATAACTCTATCAGTTATTCACTTAATCTCTCTAATTTTATTGGCGATGTATGTACGATGGGGCTTCAGCATGGATTGTCGGCATCATCGCTAAAGAGATTTAATCCGTAATTTAACCTTCGCTCCGCGAGTGATACCCAGACCAGTTTCTCCAATAATCTTGTTACGCTACTCAGTTTATCATAACAACGTTTTACGAATCTTGCTGCACTACGCTTTACGCGATCCAATTTGGCAATCAATCAAACTTAATGAGGTTCATACTCATTGGATTATTGAAGTACATAACGACATTTCACTGCCAAAAATTGCATTGGACTGCATACAGACAATTAAAATCTGTCAATGAAAGGTATAGGAGGTATTGTCACAGACAAAGATGGTAGGTTTTCCAAAAAGTGACAAATTTAGGGTGTGTAGAAATATTTTTATTTAGTGACATTTTACTTTGAATTTTAATGGGCATATCCAGTGAATAACTTGATTCATTGAAGTATACTGTAAATAGTATCCAAGGACCACTTATCTTCATTCAATGACCATTTAAGCCATAACTTTTGGCCTCAGTCAACTTCGAAGCTTAGATGCTGTCAGCTCAGCTTGCGAAAACTTATCTTTCGGATCGAAGAGAAATTTAAACGCATGCAAGGTCCCGTCCACCTAAGCCTTATTCGACCCTCTAAACTCACTCCTTGGCTTATGCTTGCGTCTTAGCGTGGTGAAACTCGTCGTGCCGCCAGGGCTAAGGCCTTCATGCCAACGTAAATGATTTTATACGATTTCTTTCACATCCTGCACGCCAGTTGAGGACTATTAAATAACCGGACTAGCTAAAAATCCGACGAGGAATATAGCTCTTCAAGCATATTTGCGTAGGTTCTTTAAAAAAATTTTCAATGCTTGATTATAATCCTGTTGGCCTGTGCTATTAATATAATATTCCCATATCATCATGTAAAAGATTTTTTTACGTAAGTAACAACATATCTATATCTTGAAAACTATAACTGATAGGAAAAAACTAGTGTCATAATTGGATTCAGCACCCCAATTGTTCTTTAAATCAACATTAAAAGCTCCGGCACCAAGACCACGGTTGGCCTGTGATGTCAAATCAGTTAATAGAAAGAAATTATCGATGTACGAGATTCATTCTGTAACATAATGTGCGTTGTCCAATTATATCGATACTCGTACCATGAGGTCGTCTCCCGTCGAAGGGACTATTGCGCTTCGACTTGGCGTCCCGTCAGTGACCCATCCCTCTCTCTCTCCGGTTGATGGGGGAGGGGGGTGGGTGGGAGGGGAGAGCGGGGTTGGGGGGGGGCATTGGTAGGCACGGCGCATCCCGACACGCGCGTACGGAGGTCGAGATGGGACACGCGGCTAATTAATCGATTGATTGCGCGTACGGACAAACATCCACTCCTCTCCCTGGCGCCTCCTTCCCTCCCTCTCTGGGACCGTCGTGGATGAGACGCAAAAACGAGCCAAGTTGCTCGACCGGGCCCCGTGGGACTCGACACCGCGTGGAAAGGAGGGAGGACGGCGCGTGCCCCGCAACCAGGGTCGCCAACCCCTGGATCCCAAGGAGAGCTGATCCCATCCGGGAGATTACCTCCCCTTCCACGGCGGGGAATTTCTGGAGGTTCCCGGAGAAAGTGAGAAAAACCATTCAAAGCAAAACTTAAAAACCTAAAGTGGACAAAATAACGTGCACACTTTAATTGGTCTTTTTGTTTAATATGAAAATACTAACGGAAGAAAACACTTGCCATTCTATTTTCCTGTTATATGAGCTTTATCACCAACACCAAGTTTCTAGGGCCAGCTTACCATTAATGTACCTTTAGGAAGCATGTTTTTAGCTAAGAGTGTGGGACTCTGTAAATTTTATAATTTTCTATATAACCAATTAATAATGGTAAAATAAATCTTGCATTTAATTTTTCTAAAGGGCCCAGTCGGCGAAAGCTACCATGCTAATTAAGTAACTGAATGATTTAACGAAAAATCTTTTTATAGTAATGACTTCAAAATAATTTTTCAACCCTATGCTTTCGCTTTTACTCTGTTTACTCGAGAGGAAACGCGTCATCGAGTCTCATCACCGGATACTACTTATATTGCCCATATTTGAGCAATATCAGATTTTATTCCTTATTGGAACGAATGTCAAAAACGAAATCATCGTAGTCTTCAAATTAACCCGCATTTTAGGGGAATTGAATTTACACGAGACATGTAATGAACTCTTTAAATCCTTCTGGTAATAGATAATTAGCCATGCTTATGACTTCTGGAGCCGTGCCCTCCGTACTACCTTCAGTGCCGGCCAGCTTTGTATTCAGGACGTTCGTCCGTCACGGGCGCCCCCATCGCCTTCGATCACGCGGCCGGCAGGCCGGATTGTGCGGCCGTATCGTTTTTCGATGTCTCCTCGGGACCATAATACAGACGGGAAACAGCGCGGGATAATAATTTCTCACCCCTTCTTGGCTAAATAAAAATTGGAATAACATCTTACCACCATGCTCATTATTATGCTTTCTCTTATCTCCTTCTAAGACTGCACGGAAGGGCTTTTTATGACCTTATTATGTATATATAAAAAAATATTATATAAACATAAACACAGTAATCAACCCGAAGGTCGGTTTGGTAGGTGATGGTAGAGTTCACCCATGTACTAAGTCCGACGGCGGGCCCGACATATATATATATATATATAGCGTGTGTGTGTATTTATGTTTGTATGTATATAATTGTACATAATCTTAGAGATACTTTTGTTAAAAATAGATTGTTCACGTACTCTTTTACGTACTATCCGTACATATTTGCGATTTTTTTCTTCCGGATATGTTAAATAAAATTTTTTGGTCATTAATCGGTCGGCGATAGATGCAATGGATACAGCACGGGCTAACTCTATGCATAACCGTTGCGCTCAAGTGAAGAGATCTTCAATTGCCATCCCCCCCCCCAACCTCCACCTGCCGGCACTTAAACGGTCGGGGAGCAGGCGGCCCTTTCCCTTTGGAAATGAGAAACTGCTGACTCGTTATCAGCGGTGTCGACAAACATGCAGCCTGAGGGAGCTCACTATTTAGAAGCGGAGGAAATATGAGACAGCCTCTGCGATACAATGTTCCATTTCCTGCTTCGGAGAAGCCTCACTATCTACCAAATATCATTCGCGCACAATCTGGACCCCATGTTGTGAAAACATAATCATACGCCCTGCAAAGAAAAGCAACTTTTTCATGCAGAGAGAAGCAGTGTCTCTTGGACTCTCAAAAATGCTGCACACGCCCGCGAAAAATCGTTGAGAGAGAAGGAAGAATTTTTCACAGGGGCGCGTCCCTGGTCCTTCTGCGTTTTTGTAGCGTTAATGCATTATTTCCGTAGATTTTCAACGCTTCATTTTTATGGACAATCACCGCATTTTTATTTTTTTATATAGGGCGACGCTCCCTCCCATAGACTACAACCTTGACATGGTAAAAGGGCTTGCGCGTTCCGATGACCCCTAGAGCTGTGCTGGCGGGAGTAATAATAATTGCTCCTTGTAGGGTCACCCATGCCAGATAGGTCGAAGGTTAGGAGCCAGACGAAAGGTAGTCCACGCAGCGTCTGTTCCTCGATGAGGCGGCTGCAAAGGCGTCTGACCCCAGTGGCGCGGCCATTAAGTGATGGTGTCATGTTGAAAATACTATTGAGGAAGACAACAGGAAACCACCTCAATTATTATTCCCAAGTAAATGATGGACAAAAGGGAGAAATTGAGTCCTGGCAACTGCGGGACTCGGCCCAAGGGGCCGTGTGTCGTGCCCGGCAGCGGGGGAGGCAAGGCTTCCGCGGTCGTCATCCCACGAAATCCTTGCGGGGGAAAAATGACAGCAGCAGGAGAGAAAACGCAGAAAAATTATAACAGATTAATAATAAGAACTTGGAATATTGGGACATTGTTAAGGAGAGGAACGTTACAGAATATGAAGCGTTCAATGAAAAGAGGTGTGATAATTATAGCTTAATATATAAGTACATATCTCCGAGCAATCATAAGGCAGAAGTCGATAGGATATACGATGAGTTAGAGGATATAATGGCCTGTGTTTTCCTGCAGGGAAACATTTGATAGTGATGGGGGATTGGAATGCGAAGGTAGGGGACGGAAGATATGGTGATGAGGTGGGGGACTACGGTTTAGACACGAGGAATGAACGCGAGGAGAAAGCGATTGACTTCTGCAGGAGACAGGGGTTAGTCATCACCAGCACCTGATTTAGAAACCACAAAAGGCGTAGGTATACATGGAAAATGCCAGGTGACTCAGAAAGGTGTCAGATAGATTACATTATGGTTAGGCACAGGTTTAGGAACAGTGTGATAAATTCGCACAGTTTCCCGAGAGCGGATGCGAAATCTAACCACAACTTAGTTTCTATGAAAAATTAGCGTCCATTTTAAAAAGATAAGGCAGGGGCGGCGGGTTAGGAAATGGGATGTAGAAGCAATTAATGGAATAACAAGGAAGGAGTATCAGCAGACTGTAAAGAAAATCATGGATGTCGGTAAAGAGCTGAGTATAATCGAAGAAAAATGGAAATGTATCAAGAAAGGGATATCGATAGTCACAAAAAAACACTATCGGAACAATAAACGGGAAAAAGATAAGGGAGCAATAGATCACGGATGAAATGATTACAAAGATGGATGGGAGAAGAAAATGGAAAAATGTAAACACAGAGATAGGCAAAACGAAGTACAAAGAGTTAAACAATAAATTAAGATGGGCCACAAATAAAGCAAAAGAAGAATATTGGAAAACGCAATGCGAGGATATGGAGAGTTTGCAGAGGAAGGGTGATATTGGTGCGCTATACAGCAGGGTTAAATCACCTGCTTACACAGAAAACATCCAAGAGAGATGGAATGAGAAGCACCACTGTATAGTAAAGAACTTAGGCCAACAAGGCTAGGCATAGAAAAGAAACATGACATAGTAGAAGATAGCTTAAGTCCAGGCCTACTCGACGTTGAAATATAGTAGATAGAGCGTTAAGGGAGATGAAACCAAATAAGGCCGCGGGGGTGGACAACATTCCTGTGGAACTATTGAAATAATAAGGGGGATAAAACTTCAAACGGCCGTAATCAACAGTCTCAACTCTCGTCAGACTAATTGCTGTGTTGGTTTTTCGCGGGAACCACGAAAGAGATCCAAACACAACCCCTTAACCCTCTGTGGTGGTTTACGGGAAATTAATCCACGCCAGGGACCACACACAGCCACATACACACTATCCTGTCTAAAATCCTTCACGAGACTGTGGGACCCCGTTAAAGATTCTAGGTGGAAAAGTAATCCTTCACGAGGCTGTAGGGAAGACCCCGTTAAAGGCACCAGGATGTTCTACAAGTACACACTCTGTGCCTGTCCACGAAGGACGAGCACAGACCATTCACACACACTAGCACTCGATAAACGCACACACACACACACACACTCAAAAGGGCCCAACTTCAAGGAGAATCTGAAAACAAAGAGCGTAGACGAAGATATGCGTCGAACACGCGTGTTTCGGCCACAAAGTGGCTCTCTTCAGCGAACTGAAAGGAAAAAAGCACCTCCGACACTAGGTTGAAAGAATTTCAACCTAGAGTTGAAAGACTTCCAGCCTAGTGTTGGAGGTGCTTTTGTGGTTCCCGCGAAAAACCAACACAGCAATTAGTCTGACGAGAGCTGCGACTGTTTATTACGGCAGTTTTGAGTTTTACCCCCCTTATTATTTTAACCTGAGGCTCTTGATTTTTTCTAAGCTATTGAAATGTTTAGGAAAGTGTGGGACGAAGAGTCTATATGGACTGGTTCGTAGTATCCATGAGGAAGGAATCTGGCCGGAAGACTTCGTGAGATTAGTATTAGTTCCTATTCCGAAAAAAGTAAAGGCTATGTAATGTGAGGACTACAGAACAATAAGTTTGGTTTCCACGCAGGTAAAGTTGTTCCCAGGACCATCAATGAAAAAATAGAAAGTAGAGAAATTGATTACTTGGGGGATGATCAGTTTGGGTTTAGGAAGGGAAGAGGTACGTGTGATGCCATTGCAGTGATGATATCACTAATCGAGAGGAATATAGAATACAATCAGGACGTATTTTTCTGTTTCGTAGATTTCAAAAAAGCGTTTGATAGAGTGAATTAGGAAAAATTAATGCGTGTATTGCAGAAAATAGGAATGGATTGGAGGGACAGGAGACTGATCCGCAACTTGGACATGTCTCAGACTAATCAGGTGCGAGTGGGGAACGGAGAGTCCGGATGAGCAGTGTTAGGAAGAGGTGTAAGGCAGGGTTGCTCATTGTCACCGGTGCTGTTCAACATATATGTGGAGGAAATGATTAAAGAGGCATGGGAAGAACTTGAGGTAGGAATGAAAGTCGGAGGGGAATTCGTAAAATCGGTTGGGTTTGCTGATGACCAAGCATTAGTTGCTCAGTCAGCCAAGGGGTTCCAAGCATTGCTGAGTGAATTGGAGGTTCAGTGCGATAGATATGGGATGAGAATCAATATTAATAAAACAAAGGTTATGCGATTTTTCAGAAAGGAAAATTCTAAGCTAAACATTAAAATAGGACGACAAAAAGCAGAGCAGGTAGACCAGTTTACGTATCTCGGAAGTGTTTTGGGCCAACACGGTCAAAGTAGAAGGGACGTAAGGAGAAGAATTACGCCAGGCAAGGAGGCTTTCATAAGGAGGAATGGAGGGGAGAATGTTGGGCAAACGAGGAAAGGGGAGGAACAAGATAGGGGTGTTGGACGGGAGGAAGGAAGTACACAGAGATGAAGAGGGGCTTGATGTAGAGTAGGTTGCTGTATTGTGCATTGTTAGGAGTCACAAAAGATACGATATATTTGGTAGGTATCTTCATCTAAACACCTGCCTTAACCGGTAGATTATCTCATAATAATAACAGTGCGAGTATTAGGGGAACTTAACTGCGAACCACTGAGAGAGCGAAGGTTAAACACAGATTATATCTCTTGCATGTGCTGGAAGCACGACTCTTAAGCAATGATGATGCAAATATAGTACTCGTATTTTCCCCTTTGTGCCACGATATGAGAGATGAAAATTAAAGAGATCAAGTATAGAAACGACAGATTTAAGATGTCTTTCTCCGTGTACGATAAGGGATTATAATAACTACGAACGACTGCGCTATGGGGAAAGATTATTTTTTTAATTACTAAAAACCAAAAAGGTTTTCTTTGTCTCGTCAAACTTTTATTTTATATTTGTTACCAGCAAGCTCTCGCACGCATAGAGAATTATTTTTTCTACATAAATACTGTAGTACATGTAGCTTTGACATTACCTCCATTATTTGAAATATATTGAATTTTCATTGGCATTAAAATTAAAGAAAGTAGTATATATGTTGACCGCCTGCTGTGGGATCAACCCTAGGGAGGTACCATGTATGTGTTAATGTAAACATTTGAAATTTAAGATGATTTCAATGAAATCAACATGACGGTATCTTTTCATAGTATTGTATATCCTTAATTTAGCATTTTAATGAGAATGTCCTCGATTTATTGAACCATTTTATTGGCAACGAGATTCTTCGGGGTGGAATTAACATGTAGAATGGATTTGTAAAAGGTGGACAAGTAACGGATCGCAAGCCTTGTCATAGGTTGATTACGTGGTAGTTGGGGTGGAGAGGCATTTTGCCGGAGCAGCGGTGGCGTGGGAGGAGGGAATAATACTGGGACGATGGGGGAAAGGGGGTGGGAAGGGAAGAGTATTATGCCTCTAAATAAGTAGAAGACGGTAGGAAGATACACTATTTTGAGCGGGCTCCACAAAGATATTTTCATTAATATATGAGTAAGTTCCTCAAGTGACACCCAAGTCCTTTAAATTTCCTCATGTCTCTGATTATATTCCAAAGTCTTATGGAGACGTCATTCACAGCGGTGAGTGGCCATCAATTCTTGTCCACTGTCTATGAGAATCAAAATTTCTTCCTTGAGCGGGGGCAATATGGAGGCGGGGCCTGAAATCACTCCTCAAATGAAGTAGAGAAGAATTCAACGCGTGACGCCGTTAGAACAAAACATAAAGGTTTCGCTAATGCCTCACTCAGGAAACACGCGGTCCGAACAACTTTTCCGAAATAGTTAACCTCTCAATAGGCTGTTCTCTCATTTTGTAAGCGTCTGCCACCGAAACTAAGTTACAGTCAGTTTTGTAGTCTGAACTTCGAAACTAAAACTTAGGTCTCACAGTTGAGAAAATCAAAGCATACCCCGGAAATCACTGTTTTTGTCAGAGTTTATTCCTTGTCCTGGATTACGTTCCTTTGGTCGATTAGTGAAAAGCTTTTATTTCGAAAGGATGAGTCATTTGATGACTGAGAATATTTTTAATAATATTTCTCCTTTAGCACATCAACGGAAATGCTCCAACAGGTAATGAGTAACAGAATTCAGAAGAAATCCATTTGTTCAATTAATTAGGACTCTAATTTTGAACAACATCACCTTCTTTACTGCGACGAGAGCATTGGGTGCAAAGGTAGATTCTCCACCCTGAAGAGGACCATGGGGTATAGGCTGTAAAACCATTCGAATGAAATACGTGGCGTATTGCGCCGTCAATGAGGTTTTGGCTTCTTGTCGTGCAAATGCAAGGAAGGCGCCCGGTGGTAGTATCGCCCTGAAGTCTCGGCAAATTCGTATGCATTCCTGAATAAAATCTTGGAAGAATATACTTCGTTTTTTTCATCGATGATCTTTTTAGTTTTTACGATGTTCTATTTCTAATTACGATGTTCGTCTCGTAAGCGTGCGGTACCATGAAAGTACCTTGTGCCAGGATGCGGTAGAGTGAAGGGCATGCGATGTTATTTTTTTAACTTACCTCTATCGTTGGGATTATATGACTTTCACGTGAGCTAATTACCCACAAAAAAATAAATTATAATATTAACGGCATCTACATAAAAATCCCGCGATCCACCAAAGAGGTGTGTGGCAGGGGGTGTATGCTCCAAGTGGAATGGGTGATGAAAAGAGTGGTATTTTAGAGAGATATATATAATTTAGCACCCTCTAAGCCACCGTGAGGGTGTGTGGCAGGGAGTGAATACACACCAGACTAATTTTTAGCCGAATATGACCCTACCTTGGTCGGAAAATGTTATTCTGATCCCTTATTTGCTGATGGATCCATGCCGCTTCCGGGAGTTGCCGTCACATAGGCGAGTTGATAGACATGAGTTGGTCCATCAACTCACCTACGGGACGGTAAATCCCGAAAGCAGCATGGATCCATCATCAGATAGAGGTCGCGGGGAAGCCTAAGGATTAATTTGATCCCTTATGGTTAGTGGGGAAAAATGACAACTTAAATCAATCTGTTCTACGCTTAATCTCTCTAATTTTATTGATATGATCTCGCCTGACGTAAGACGATGGGGTTGTAATACATTTTCAACATCACTGCTAAGGAGACATCCTTCCAATACATGCAATGCCTTCAATCTGTCATTTAACCTTCGCTCCGTGAGTGATTCCCAGCCTAGCTCCTCTAATATTTTGGATGCGCTAATAATTTTATCATGACAATGTTTTGCACATCTAGTTCCTAGCTGTTAAAGGTTAATGGAAAGGAAAAGAAACTTTCATTCAAAACCCAAAGAAAAAGGTGCAAATCCACCTGCATGCTAACGGGAAACCTATTTCTATACAAGCATTAGTTTCACTCACTGTAAAAATTCTTTTGAACAATTTATGGCATATACCTGGTGTGGACGTACCTCCTGCCACACACACACACCCTATCGGTGACTTGCAGGTCACCAGGTGATTTTCATTGGTCTAAACGCGTTTGACCAAAAATAATATTTTCTTCAATTCTTCATGCTCTCTACCGCCCTTTGCGGTGTCCAAAATTCCTACCCTCTTCATTCCTATTTAAGGCTTGTTAACCCACCCCTTATTATCCCTTCAGCTGCGACATTAAACATCGCGCTGATTCTGCCTTATTCGGATTTCACCTGGCAGCAGCTTACCTCTCTTCCCCGTTCACCCTTTGCAAAGACAAGTAACATGGGAACTCAAGTCTTAACTCGCTGTTGCTGTGGCAGGATCGTCCAAGGGTGAATTGTCCGTCAGTTATAGAGACACTATTGCGACTGCCTGAGCTCACCAGGGCGCCTATTTGGCTGCGGCCGAGGGTTTCAACGCGTAGATTGCATATTCTAGTTATCTAGTATCTCGTCTAAGTAATAGCAGCAGCGTCGAATGGTGTGGTGGCTATAATAATAGCGAAGGTGTTTACGAGACGAAGGGAACTGATCACTGAGGCCTTGGGATGACGTAAAGATGAGACAGCGATCTCGGGAATGCAGGCGGCACTCTACGGTTCGGAAACGTGGAGTTGGAATCGGAGGTCGAGAGGAGTACGCTTGAGAAATCGCCGCCTCCTCCTGGATCTCGCGGCCTTCAAGGCGCAGGAGCAAACCAAGCGGCGGAAGGAGGCCGGGTGAGGGGGGGGTGGGAGTGGAGAATTACCTAGGGGTCCCTTTCTGGGTCGCCAACCCAACGATCCCTTCCGAGAACAAAACATACGCCGCGATAATAAAAAGTACGAAGGTACGGGCTGAATCAATTCAAATATTTGCACGGAAACAAGGGATTAATTAAATGTAAATTATGGAAATTTAAAATAAAAACAGTGACAGATAAATATCAGACAGAAAAGAGTAAAATTAACTTTAAAAATGAGAAGCCTAACTCCTTGCGAAGATGTATTATCGGTCGACTTAGGCAAGAGCATCCAGTCCATTTGGCTCTGCTCTCGCCAGACAGCTTTCCTGTTCCGTCTATAAGGAGTGCTAAATCGTGACCTTTTATATTTCTCATATACTTGTGGTTTTTTACACTAGTTGCCGCCTTTTTTTGAGGAGGGAAGTAGGTTCCCTTTAGATCCCCTGATGTAACTAGTCTCAGTCGAAATATTGGTCACCACTCTTAAATTATTTCCTTCCTCGTTAGGGTTTTTTCTATTGCTTAAAATTTACCAAAATAATATGGAAATCGGAAGCATGGAATGACAAGATTACGCATCAAAGAGCAATCATTTCTTTATATTCTGGTGTAGAACAATTGTAACCCAGGAGAAACTATTTTAGCAGTCCATTTGTAATATTTTTGATGCCCGGCCGGATCCGTTGAGTGACACTTCATAGATTTATTTACATTGGTACACGATATCCTCGCCCTCGCGGGATTCAAACTTGATTGGATGGTCATACTTTAATCTACAATATAATTACGGAGCGGTAAGGTTAACGACTGATTACCAATGAATGGGCTAAACTAGACTGCTTAACAACTTTATCGTCTTCATTGGTCAGCGATTGTGTGGATATTTCCGACCAAATTTTTTTGACTGAAGGGAATTGACATCTCGAACTCAATCAATGCAAGTGAACGAGTGCTACACTCACACACTCGTGAATGGCTACGTTCTAATGAGTTTTATCAGATATGGTTGCAAAAGAAGCATGTTGTGTTCAAGTCCTGTTACTATATTGCTCTGAACATCTTGCAGAACTTGTTGCCACTAAAGCGAATTCGCTTTTGAAGTTTCAATAAGACTGCAGAACCGTCCGAATGAACCAATTCATTTTCAAATTAGTATGATGCACTGTACTACGACATTCAGAATTATATGAACCCGCTACAATCTTCATTTGCCGAACATGAAAAATCAAATAAAAGTGAACTGTTGCACATGTCACGATGGAATTCGGAAATAACTAAGGTTCACAGCAGAGAACTCGAGGAATAAAGAGTATTTAAATCGCTCAGGGCGAGAGAATTTTTTCTCTCACTCAGCCTGTGTTGACGAATGCCAATTACAATATTGTAAGAGATGTAGTTTTCTCCGTGACAGAGGTGAACTCCAAGACCATGTGTAGGTCTTACCCCTCCTTCCCCTAAATGAGATTGGAGGAGTTCCCACCCCATTTCGGCTACACGGCTGTTGATACTACTGTCAACAGAATCTTCATACCGATACCGTAGTCATTTTTCATCAATCTAGTGAATATTCCATGATCTTCTTTGAAACCGATTCCTTAATAAATAATGAATTCAATGGACCTCAAATGCTTGAGAATCGCTTAAATTTACCTAAACTAATTTGATTAACCCTAACTGCGTTATTAATTTATTATTATGACGACTAAAATAATCTAGATTCGTGTGATACGGTGTGTGTCTGTTGCTAGAGAATGAGCAAAGAACTTCTTAAGATAACTTCGGTTTAACTTCTCAATGCATTTAACACCCCACGCGCCAAAAGAAATCAAACTCTTTAAATGCGGAGAAGCATATTTTCTAGCCCTTCTGGAGTGTAAGAAAGGACAAGGGAACGCAGTGCAGCGAGGGTGGAAAACATCAGATGTAACAGAGGAGTCAAAGGGACGCGCTATTGGCTTGTTATCACCGGAAGTGGAGGTTTTATGGCGGGGAAGATAGAGCTGAGGAATTGACAATACAATCAAGGGGTTGTCTTCTTCCCTTGTTCGGAAAAAGGCGGGCGTGCCGAGGAGACCCCGTTTTCTCACCCGCCAGGGGCGAAGCGCAAGAGAATGGACGAGTATTCATGGCGTTGGAACACGCGACCATTCACGCCGTCCCCTCTCTTCTTATCTACATAGTACCATGCAAACCACCGCTAGGATGTGCGGCAGGGGATGACTACATACCAGACTACTTTTGGCTCGAAATACGTGTACTTTCCACCCTCCCAACACAGTCGGTCGACATTAATCTGATCCGTTATCGTTCGTGGGTCAGCATATACAGCATTTTAAATCTATCTGTTCTGCGCTTAATCTCTCTAATTTTTTACATGATCTCTCCTACCGTAGTACGATGGTTTAATAATACATTTTCATAATCAATGCTAAAGGAACATCCTTTCACATGATGCAAGAGATTTATTTAATCTGCATATTAACCTTCGCGTCGTGAGTGACTCCAAACCTATATCCTATAATAATTTTGATATGCTACTCAGTTTGTCATAACAACGTTTTACAAATCTAGCTCCTCTACGCTGCACGCGATCCAATTTGGCAATCAATCCAACTTAATGAGCATTCCATATACTAGCAGCATATTTTAATAATGTGCGATGAGTAATGAGTAATAATGTAAATTGGGTGGTACCCTAACACACCCCACCACACACGCTGGCGGTATCAGCTTTTCCGCATATTTTCTCGTTAATGAGTTTTTAATGTGAGGTCGCGAGTTCAACTGGGATATACGCTTACTATTTGAGTATCTCTCCCGCATTCCCAGGTAGCCGGGAAGGATGGAAGCCTTCTTGTGGAGAGGGGAGGAGAGCGTCCTCGAGGACTCTTGGGCGAGGGCGCACGTAAGCACGCGTGCGAACGGAATTCCACGCTCCGCCTCGGAATCCGAGTCTCGCAGACGGCTAACTCGGTGATTATGCACGGGCGGCGTCGATTAGCGAGCGTCTCCTTTGAAGGAGGCGGCAGAGCCCTCGACCGCCGCGCGCGTGGTGCGCTGTCTCCTGCGGAAGGCGACGGCGGCAGACTGACCCGCGGGAGTGGCGGAGGACGGCGCAGTCGCAGAGGCGAGGGAGAGCGTGTCCGCCGTCCATTGTCATGCGTAATTAGGTTCTCCATTTCGTGCCACGTGCTTTTGGGGCCCTGCGCAGAAAAGGCCCCATTTTCGGAATTACCTGAACGGCAGGCATGAAAGTATAGCTACTCGTTTAAAAAAGAATCGTCGTGTGAGTACGGAAATCGTCACATTTCAAAGTCCTAGTTTTGAGTCATAAGCGATAAAGGAGCTAATCACTCCCAAGCTCATCGTATGCTTAATTTAGCAAATAAAGCGCTCTAGATGAAAATCATTTTTTAACAAACAATTGCTAAGCGAGTCGTTATAAAATTAGGAACCTACCTGCAGAACGCTACGAAAATCTGAGTGGCGTATCAAAAGTATTAGAGGAGCTATGCTGGGAATCACTCACGGAGCGAAGTTTAAATTAAAGATTAAATCTGTCGCACAAATAGGAAGGATGTCTCTTTAGCAATGATGTTGTAAATGTATTATTACCCCCATCGTACTACGGTAGAAGACATCATGTAAATTCAATTAGAGAGATCAAGTACAGAACACATAGATGTAAGATGCCATTTTTCCCTTGAACGATAAGGGATCAGAATAACGTCGTCTGGCCGCGTAAGGAGGAAAGAAATATTTTGGATCAAAAGTAGTCTGGTACATGATCACACCCTGCAACTCATCCTAGAGCACATCGCTTGCAAGAAAAAATAAAATGATTAGATTTGGAATGAATCGCCAGCCAAAGGTAAAATTACTGATAATATTTTTGCATAAATACGAGGTCTATTTACGATTATGTTAGAAGTAACCTCTCGACCATGAAAATAATATTTAACGGATTGACCGTAGAACCGATGGGTTCAAAATGTAATTTCTCGCAAACAATGACCTGTCACGAAAAGATGTAGCAATTTTTATACTAAATTCAATTGTTTTCAGTCATTATTTTATCTAATTATTATCACATTATTCTCCTTGTTGACAGATCGTCTCGAGTATGTTGAGAAGTAGACTTGTACACTTCGGTAACGAAATGCAACTCCGTTGTGATTAAAATTATTCTTATCACATTATTTTACTTCTCTAATAGTAACGAGACTTAAGTCTCATTTAATTGTGAATGGAATGAAGTGAAATCACTCAATGTCGCCGAACCTAGATGTATCATACAGGGTACCATGCAAATTTAGGTTTCCGAAAGTGAGACAAAAAGAGGTCTTCCGCTTCGCAAAGACCCGCTCTGAAGAAAAAACAGCGTCAGGTCAAATTAGTGAAAGGCCTGGGTTGAGAGACAATGGAAGCAAGAAGACTACATGCTTGTAAAAATGAAAACTTTGTTCCATAAAATTTTGCATGTATTCAAAACAACTAGTTTCGTCGAACAGTTGACATCATCAGGTATGAGGTACAGGATTTTACACTATGTACACGTATACACAGGTAGGTGGCGGTATAACATTTGTGATAGGGGGCTAGTGGCAGGATTTTTGAGGGGGAAGGATTACACTACATATGCATATTAAATATGGTGCCCTGCAAGCCACCGCTAGGGTGTGTGGCAGGGGTCGAATACACCAAAATAATTTGATTTGGTAAACCCGAAAATGTTTCCCCTATCGTGGTCGAATGACGTTATTTAGATTCCTTATCGTTCGTGGAAAAAATAGTGTCTTACATCTGTCTGTTTTACACTTAATCTCTCTAATTTCATTGACATGCTCTCTCCTACCAGAGTAAGAGACGGGGAATAATCCATTTTCAACATCACAGCTAAAGAGACATCCTTCTAATTTATGCAAGAGCTGCAATCTGTAATTTAACCTTCTCTCCGTGAGGGATTCCCAGCATAGCTGCTCTGATGTTCGATACGCTACTAAGTTTATCATAACAACGTTTTATAAATCTAGCTCCACTACGCTACATGCGATCTGATTCGTCAATCAGTCCAACTTCAATAGAATCCCGTATACCTGCATCATATTTAAAATGAGGCCTAACCAGCGAAAGATAACATTTCGCTTTAATTTTTTCATCTCATTATCTAGTACTCTTCTAATTAATCCCAATTTTACTTAGCCTGTCCATTTATTTCCCGTCTATGTTTCATCCGGGAGAGGTCGTGAGTGAGAATGTTCTTGATGCAGCAGGTGTTCGGGTGGGCATTGCTCTTTTTCCAAAACTTCATCCCTAGGCACTTTTTTAAGTTTAATTCTAATTGCCAAGTGTCGGGCCGGAGTTGCATAGCATTGAGATCACATGATAAAGCCGCTATGTCCTCAGGATCACGGATATCACGGTAAACCACTTCATTGCCGGCAAATAAAATTATCTTATTAAAGACTACGGAGTCAATTTCGTTAACGTATAGTAGGAATAAAAGAGGTCCGATGACACTTCCCTGGGGAACACCTGAAGTAGCTTCTACCTCATTTGAGCTAACTCTATCTGTGACTACTCTTTGTGCTCGAACATTCAAAAAGTTTTTAATTCAACCCCGGATATTTTTATCAATACCATATGCTTCTAGCTTTGCGAGTAGTTTACTATGAGATAATTTTTCGAAAGGTGTTTTAAAATCTAGAAAAATCACCGGAATATTACTCTCTCTCTCTCCCGAACTAAGGATATCACGAACAAAGTGCGGAAGTTGTGTCTTACAAGTTTTACCCTTTCGGAGGCCGTTCTGGTTTTTCATCAATAACTTCTGATTATCGAGGTGTCTCCCGATGGAACAAGCAGTGATTTTCACCCTTGCACGATTAGGGACGACTGCGTTAGGAGGGATCACGGACGACAAATTGAACTTCTTCAATATAATATGTTACAGAATGCCATCAATCACCAATTAATGTACCGACTTGTGGCCTAACACCCCCTGCTACACGCCCTCTTGTTGGTTTGAAGGGTTTGATGCTGTCCATAAATCTCTATTCCTGTTCTTCCTCTCCCATGCTCATCCTCAACTTGTCCCCTCCACCACTGCCTCCCCAACGCCGTGTTTCGTAGTTCCCCCGGACCACTCCCACAGCCATACAAACATGTTTCCGTTTGTCCTCTGCTCAGGCCGACTTATTTTTCCCCTTTCCCAACCCTCAGGACCTCCACGCGCATCCTCTAAAACCCGGTTCGGGAACAATGCTACAGCACGTTCCTTTATGGAGATTTCCTTAACTTTGTATCTTGACTACCGATCCCCTCTTTTATGCGAATAAAACTTTAGGTACCACAATTATTTTTCCTAAATTTATATGAAATGCGTAGCTTAGCAAATTATTTTCATTATCTCAGTCAGACACTATCCATATGTTAGATATCCCAATCATATGACGCTCTACTTGTGGTGAACCATTTCCTCCTTAAAGATCGTACTTACATCAAATCTTTAGTCCGTGCCTCCCCTCACAATCTTATCATTATGCACTCGACAATCAATTACATCCCTTTGCTGAGCGATTAAATAAATATTCATCAACTGTCAATATATCTGAATGAGTCAGCTCTCCGGCCGCTTTCATTCCTATCACGTTCATCCTGGGTATCTCCTGCGACATCCTCGACGCAATCCACATAGATCACGGATAATCCTGATCAAATCCCAGGCCTCTCTGTCACTGTCCACCTCCATTCTTTTTCCTCAATTCTTGCCCGTGCAGCCTGCTTCAATTTACGTGCAATTTAAGATAAAATCAAGTAGCAAAACGTATTTACGTTGCTCGCTTGTTAAACAAGATTTTTAAGACGTGAATAGAAAATTTTGCACCCATATTCCTTTCTCATGGTGCTCTCGTAGATATAAACATCTAGAGTAGAATGTTCCTTTTCTTTAATCAACTCACATTTTTTATGAATAAGGTTTCAGCACAGATTAGCATTTTCAGATTCAGCTCGTCTCATATTTATAGGTGCAAAACATACGGAAAAGTGTGGATAAACTAACACAAAATTTGGATTTATTAGAAGAGTACTAGGTAAGTGTGATGAAAAGGTCAAAGAGAAATATTACCTCTCGCTGGTTAGGCTTCGTTTAGAATATGCTGCGAGTATATGGGATCCTCACGTAGTTGGATTGATTGCCGAATCGGATCGCGTGCAGCGTAGAGGAGCTAGATTTGTAAAACGCTTTTATGATAAACTTAGTAGCGTGTTCAAAATACTAGAGCAGCTAGGCTGGGAATCACTCACGGAGTGAAGGTTAAATTATAGATTGAAGCTCTTGCATATGAATTGGTAGGGTGTGTCTTTAGCAGTGATGTTTAAAAATGTATTATAACCCCATCGTACAACAATAGGAGAGATCATAAGTGAGAAACAGATAGATTTAAGATGCTTTTTCTCACGAACGATAAGGGATCAAAATAACTTTGTTCGAATGCGGTTAGGTAATAATCGGGTCAAAATTAGTCTGGGGTGTATTCACCTCGTGCCACACACTAGCGGTGGATTACTGGTTTCCAAAAAATACTAAAAATATTAAATAAAACACATATAAAATGACAATAAAAATCTTCGAGTGGTATGGTATCAAATTTCGCACGTTAGAGTATTCCTCTTAGTTGCCCAGGTACTGTCAATATCGTGCAGGAAGGAACTACTGTAAATAATAACCTGGAATCATTGTTTCGAATGAATGGACCGTCACCATCCTTGACTATCCCGTGTAAACCCCCACCCTCGGCTCATCTTCCTCCAGCACGCGCCCTCTGGATATCATTTCTGCCGTCCTTCCCTCCCCTCTTCCCCCCTCCCCCCTCGGTATATTCGAGAGTCGACCCCGACCCCGCTGTCCCCCGGCCCGCTCACCCTTGACCTCGGAGTGACGAAGGGGGAAGGCCCAGACCCCCCCCCCCTCAGGGTCTCTGACAGGAATATCCTCATCGTTATTACGTCGCATCCTCTTTCTATTATCCGAAGAGCTGCGAGCGGAGGTGCGAGGAGGGGGCGGGAGGGCAGTGTGTTGTGGGGATGGGGGGCGTGAAAGGAGGCCCCGTCCCTTCCTTGGAAGGAGTGCCGTGATGGTCACCGGACACCGACTCCCCTCACTCCCCACGCCTCTCTCTCCCGGACAACATTACAACGACAAACTGCCCCCAGTCGCCTCCCTGCCCCCTCACCCACGCTCTCCCCAAACGAGGGGCGGTTTGTTATCTCGCGCGCGAAGGGATCGGCGGGGCTCGAGAGAGGACGGTGGTGACCATGAGATGCCATTTTTTTATTCGGCTCTTGAATAATTCGAATCCTCCGTCCAACGAATACGCGTCGCCGACTGCGTCTCTGTGTGTCTGTGCACGGTGAATGAATTTGTGTGCGCGCGTGTGAGGGTTTGGTATTTGGGACCAGTTTTCAAAATCCCACAATAACATTTTATTATTCTTTCCTATTTCCTACAGTATTCCGACAATCCTGCGGAGGTATTGTTGAAACGATGAAAATAAACAACACAATCCCATGTTGCTACACGTATTAAGGCAGAGTACTCCTGAGCACCGCTTATGATAGGTTCATTAAACTGCATTAGATATTACTTTGCAAGCCATCGCTAGGGTGTGTAGCTGGGAATGATCCCTTATCGTTCGTGGGAAAAATGGCTTCTTAAATCTATTTTACACTTAATCTCTCTAATTTTCTTTACATGATCTCTCTTAACGAAGTACGATTGGGATTATTATACAGTTTCAACATCACTGCTAGAGAGACATCCTTCCAATTTATGCAAGAAATGTAATCTGTAATTTATCCTTCTCTCCGTGAGTGATTCCCAGCCCAGCTCCTCTAATATTTTGGATACCCTACTAAGTTTATCATTTCAACGTTTTACAAATCTAGGTCCTATACGCTGCACGCGATCCAATTTGGCCATCACTCCAACTTCGCGAGGATTCCATATACTTGCAGCATATTCTAAATGATGCCTTAACAGCGAAAAATTTTTCTTGAAAGATAAAGTCTCTCTTTAATATTTTCATCAAATATCTCCAATACCCTTCTATTAAATCCTATTTTATTTCCTTGTCCACATATTCGCCGTATATATTTCACTCCGGAAAGGTCGAGAGGGAGGGTAACGCCTAAATATTTAATCGAGAATTACCGACCCATTTCTCTAACATCGACATCTTGTAAAATATTGGAGCATATTATTGTCAGTAACGTTATGGGATTTTTCGAGAGTATAAAGATACTAAGCCAAACCAGCACGGATTTAGGAAGATCAGATATTGTGAAATATAATTTAGTTCTTTTTATTCACAATATACTGAGATCGGGAGAAAACAACGCACAAGTCGATGCAGTGTTTCTGGATTTCGAGAAATCCTTCGACAAAGACCCGTACAATAAAATGTTACACAAACTTAAATGTCATGGTATCAACGAGAACATTTTTAATTGGATTAGAGACTTCTTATCAAATACCAAACAAATAGGTGTCTTCGATGGACTCTGCTCAACGGATAGAGATATAACTTCTGGCGTCCCCCAGGGAAGTGCAATAGGGCCGCTTCTATTCTTAATATACTATACATTAATGACAGGCGTACAGCAATCTCGGGTTATTTACTGACGACATGGAGGTATACAGGGAAATTAGGAACCAACTAGATCACGAGCTACGCTCTAGAGACTTAGACACAATCTCGGATTGGTGCATGAAATGGGGATTAATGCCTAATGTTGACAACATGTGCAGTTTTGAAATGTTGGAACAAAGGAAGTGGCGAAAAAGATATAAACTATGGAATATGGGTTCAGTTCTAACTATGGCCAATCAAGTTAAGTATTTGGAGGTAGTTCTAGCACCACCCATTTCATGGGGAGCACATATGAGGACAATATGCGGATCCGCTTTAAAGTATCTCGACTTCATTAAAAAGGTAGTAGGGAAATGAAAGGAGAAAGTAAAAGAGAGGTGTCATTTCGCTCTAGATAAGCCTCATGTGTAACATGCCGTGAGTACGTATCCCGTATTTGAGATCTTTGAGAGAAAATTTGGCAAAAAAAATAGATAAAGTCCAGAGAAAATCCGCTGTACTCGTTAAAAATCGTTGCAATAAGAAGACGAGTGTGAAAAGCCTTTTGAGAGTATTAGACTGGGAGCCTCTTGAAATACGAAGAGAAACAACGAGATTTAGACTTAGAAAGGTTCAGAACAAACGAGTTTAACGATGACACTAAAGAAATTATCATGACCTCATACTACTTACGTAGATCAAACCATTAAGATAAGATAAGGGAGATAGATTCCAGTAGAGATAGATAGATCCCAATACTCATTATTTCCCCGGAGAATCAGGAATCTTAATAGTAAGAAACAAATCGTTTTAGAACTTTTAAAACAGTTAATTTACAAGTCAGGTGAAGGTTAAACGTTGCGTAGACATAAGGCATATTCGTAGGTGCATATGCATGTGCAGTATTAGTTGATAGTACATGTATTTACATGCATTCAAGTTAAAAAGGCATTCGCATGAATATGTCATTCGCCTCTGTCGCATAGATTTCCATGAATTAATGGCTCTGCATCTGGTTTTATTCTCTTTTACAGGTGGTGACCTAACACCTACCGCCATACACCATTTCGGCGGATTGCGGGGTATTATGTAGATGTAGATATGTGACATTTCTCTCTCAACTTTTCATGGCATATCCCCAATACTCTTCTAATAAATCCTAATTTTTCGTTATCTTGTCAACATATTCCCCGTACATGTTTCACCCAGAATAAGCCTACCTAAGAATACCTAAGTATTTAATCGAATCCACACTTTCTACTTTGGCATTCCTGATTCTGCAGGCGTCCGGCAGGGGATTTCTCTTTTTCCAAAATTTCTTAGAACACACTTTCTTCAGGTTAATTCTAATTGTCAAGAGTCGCACCGACGAGTAAATACCCTAATTGCTTTCATTACATTAAACAATTTTTCAGCACTACGATTCTACATGCTGCTTTCCTTCACCAAGACCCCTTTGTGCTATCTTTCCCTCCCTGCCTCGTTCATCCGACATTCTTCTCTTGTCGCAGTCTCTAACATCGCAACAGCATTTGACCATCAGTGTATCCTGCACTTACTTCCTGATTTATTCAATTTTTCTAACAAATACAACCTTCATTCTTCCCCTACTGTGCGCCGGGGCTCTCCAAGACTTCCATTTTCTTCCTTTCTGTTCATTTTATTTTCTTTATACCTTTCCCCACAAAAGAACCTCAAAATAATCAAAATCGATTTCATCCTTTCTCCTCCGCGACCAGGATTTGGAATCGCCCAAGTCTACTAGTAAATATGAAAGTCTCCTCCGATCCCTCCTTAAAAAGATACCCTTCCCAAGGGCAGAGGAGCTACGAGGGTAGGCTGAAAAGTAATGCAAACATGCTTGTAGAGCGTGGAAAAAAAACCAAAAACGGGCGAAAAGTACATTAAAGTACATTTCTTAAGTATCAAAATCTTATATTTATTTTTCAACAAAGTCACCGTTAAGGCTAACACATTTCTCCCAACGTATGAAAAGTGTTTTCATTACGTCACTGAAAAACTCTTCCGACTTTTCTCGAATCCAGGACTTGATAGCGGCCTTCACTTCATCGTTCGAGGTGTAATGATAGAAATACTTATAGAATAAGGAGGGTGAGGAATTGGTTCAAATGTCAGGTTTCGCGGAGCATCTCCAGTTGCGCGCGAGGTGTGTGGACGAGCGTTGTCATGTTGCCAGATTATTGGCGCCAGGCTGCCTTTAGCACGCCATACTCGACGTCGGAGGTGTTTTTCAGTCTGTATATACTGAGGAGAATTTATAGTTGCCCCTCATTCCAGAAAATTGGTCATATAAACTCGGTCAGCATTCAAAAACACAGTCAAAGAAATTTCATCAAAAAGTATGGCTTTTCCAGGCTCGCAACCACGAAATTTTGCTACCCATCGATGCACAGTAGACCTGTAACAGCATCTTCACCATAAAAAGTCTTTAAACGACGATAAATGTCAGTAGGGGTCACTTTTTCAGCAGTTAAAAATTCGAAAACAACATGCCGTTTAGCTTGCGTTGACATAACACCAGAACACGTCTCCATACTTCCATTTCACAAAATATACTGCATGACCTCAAACCTGCCAATTCATGAAGGGGATGTTACTTCCACAAGCCACCAAGAGTGCTCCTAAAGGTTATTTTATTTGTGGACTACAAGCATGTGTGCATTAGTTTTCAGCCTATTGTCGTCTATTTGTGAAACGTGATTATGATAAATAGTAGCGCATCCAAAATATTAGATCAGCTATGCGGAGAATCACTCACGGAGCGAAGGTTAAATTACAGATTGAAGCTCTTGCGTTAATTGGAAGGGCGTCTCTTTAGTAGTGATGCAGAAAATGTATTACAACCCCCATTGTACAAGAGTATGAGAGATCATGCTAATAAAATTAGAGAGATTAAGTGTAGATCAAATAGATTTATGATGTCATTGTTTCCACAAACGATAAGGGATCTGAATAACATTTTCCGACTAAGGTAGGGTCTCATTTGGATCAAAATTTGTCTGGTGTGTATTCGCCCCATGGCCACACACCCTTGCGGTGGTTTCCATGTTGCTAAACTTTCTATATCTATTTAAAATACCACCCTTCCTATCTCTTGTACTTCACCCATCCCACTTGGTGTGTGAACCCTCTGCCACACACCTTTTTGGTTGATCACACATTATACTATGGTGGGCAAGATCATGCCAAAAAAATTAGAGAAATAAAGAGACAACAAATGGATTTAAGATTTAATCCCTCCGGCGATGATTAGAAAAAAGATTAGAATAACATTGTTAGACCGCGCTCAGGGGATAAAGTGTTGGTAGTAAAGTAGTGTCAGAAGAAGTCTCGTGTGTAAAAACCCACTGCCTGGTGTGCACTGTGCTAGCTGTGTACTTTGTAATAAAATAAAGGAAATAATAAATAAACCATCTGTACGGCGCTGTGAATTCAAGCAAGATCAAAATACAAATGCATAATCCGCACTTTTTCCCAGAGGGGTTGAGTATCTCCGAGAGCGTCGAAACGTATGGGGATGCGTCGGGACTCATCTGCCCGAGGGGGTGCAGATGGCGGCCCGACCTCCAGACGCCGAGGTCAGTGGTGGAACGAGCGAGCGCACCCACCCGGTGAAAAGGCGACTCTCGGGGGTCCGAGGTCTAATCCTCGAGGGCGAGATAAGACTTGAATAAAATATTAATCGCGCGGAGTCGTCGCGCCGTAGCGAAAGAATTCCGCCCTCGCTCCACCGTACGCCCCCCGGGGAAGAAGCGGAGGTGGCCCGCCACCCTCCCCTGTCCCCCCCGAACAACCCCGCCAGCCGACGGAGGTGAAAAACCACGCGAGGGGTAAGGCACGTTTCACCGCAGAAAAGGGGATGCAATTACTTTGAGCGCCGAGAGCTTGGCGACGCGATGCGAAAGACTGAAGGGATATCCACCACCGTCGCCATACCATGGAGAAATGAAGAATTGACTCTACCTTTATTCTAAGGTTACACACTGATTCAGCCCTCGCGCTGACCACCACTTCTTTTCATCATCACTTCTGTCCTATGATTGACTTGACTAAGTTTTACAATCAATTTTCCAGTCGAATAACTTTTTCTTGTCTCCGTATTCCTTCTCTTCGACGTCTCTCATTCCTTCCATATTCCTTCTCTTCGACCTGGTCCACGTGTCTCATCTATATTCTTCCATCCCCAAAATATACATATGTATATATTTCATAGTACTTGTATATGTATGAATATATGATATCGTCGAAATAACACGGAAGTGTTGAATGAAAAACTCGGAGGGCAACTAACAATATCAGTAAAAATAAAAAGAACACTCACACGTTATTTATTGATAATTTCGACGGAAGTTAGCTCCGTCTTCCTCGAAAGAAACGAGAGTGGATGGCACAATAGACACAAAAATTTAAAAGTATAAATCACGCAAAATGACCTTCATATTTAGGATAGTTTGAGCTTACGGCCTCCCCCAGGTCAGACTGCACACTGAGTGTCCAGTTTCAAGTTTCCGACGCATGTTTATGTGTTCTAATGTGCCGTCAAAGGGTTTTTTTTGCTATGTTTCTCTCGTAAGCACTTCTACGTCATCCTGATATCATAAGCCATAAACACAGTAATCAAACTGAAGGTCGGTTTAGTATGTGATGGTAGAGCTCACCCATGTACCAAGCCCGACGGCGTGTGAATATTCACACATCAGGGGAGGGGGGCCAGTTCCTTTCCCTGTGCCGGTTATGGTTTCCCAGGAAGATCTGGTACCCGAAAAATCTATATATATCTTTTATAAAAATCTGATATATATATATATATATATATATATATATATATATATAAATATTATTAGGCAATCCAGCGGTTAGGTTGCTTTTGGATGAACACAACTACCAAATAAATATTTTGTGATTCCTAACAAAACACAATCCAGCAACCTACTCTACAGCAACTCTCTCTACATTTACTCTCCTCGTCCATCATGCCAAGTAATTCCTCATTTGTTTTCCTTTTGGTCCATTTCACCTTCTCCATTCTTCTCTACACCCACATTTCAAAAGCCTCCAATCTACGTCCATCCTCCTGCTTCAGTGACCAGTTTCCGCGCCGTACATAGCTACGTTCCATATCATGTTTTTACGAGTCTGTTCTTAACATCCTTACTCAACGTCCCTGCCATCAGCTCCCTCCTCCTTGTGAAAGCCTCCTTGCCTAGCGCAATTCTTCTCCTTATATCCCTGCTACTTTGACTGTATTGGTCCAAAACACATCCGAGATACGTAAACTGTTCTACATGCTCCATTTTTCCCCTCCTAATTTAATGTTAACCTTAGTCTTTTTCTTTCTGGAAAATCGCATAACCTTTGTTTCATTCCTACCTCCAGTTCTTCCCATGCCTCTTTAATCATTTCCTCCACATGTATGTTAAACAGCACCGGCGTCAATGGACAACCCTGCCCTACGCCTCTTCCTAACACTGCCCATCCGGACTCTCCGTTCCCCACTCGTATCTGAGTAGTCTGAGACATGTACAAGTTGCGGATTAGCCGCCTGTCCCTCCAGTCAATTCCTATTTGCTGCAACATACTCATTAATTTTTCCCAATCCACTCTATTAAACGCTTTTTCGAAATCTACGAAACAGGCAGGAATTTTGTCTACCCCACGGCCTTATTTGATTGCATCTCCCTTAATGCCCTTTCTGTCTCATCTTCGAGTATGCCTAGACATTAGCTATCTTCCTCTACGTCATGTTCTCTTCCTATGTCTTACCTAGTTTACCACACAATTCTTCTATATATTCCTTCAATCTCTCACGGATCCTCTCTGTTTCAATTATTATCTTACCCGACTAATCTCTAACCTTGCTGTTTAGCGAACCATTTTCACCCGTCTTCTGCAAACTGTCCATATTCATGCACTGCGTCTGCCACTGTGCTTCTTTTGCTTTCTTTGTTGCCCGTCTGAAATTATTATTTAAATCTTTATTAATTACGAATTAAATCTTGTTAAATGCAATTATATGTATTAAAAGTCTTTGTTAAATGCAAATTTTTCCTTGGCCATCGCAAATATATCCTTAACACCCGTCCCTCGCTACTGCGACCATTTCCCTCCAAAACACGTGTGCTGATTGAAGTCGTCGAGGATGGATGAGGGACGAGCTACAGGAGGGAGAACCAAGGCGATACAACAAGTATTAACGAAAGCCGTCAAAGGGAAGGATTGTGCGCACTTAAAAAAGTTAGTTAATACAAAATAATTGCTTGGAAAGTTGCGTCAAATCAATCTTCGGATTTGTATTTTCGATGATGATTTGAATTCATAAGCTGTTGAGCAAAAGAAGTTGATCGAGCAGTGGGGGCAAAGTTGAAATGTTGCTGCTTTCGGATCTCAGAGGAAGGGTACTACTAAATTTGCTGAATGTGCAAAAGTATTTAGAAGGGGATCATTAGGACGGAACGGAAAGGTCACCTTGAGGGTGCGAGAGTATAGGAATCCTCTAAGTGGAAATGCGCGAACGGAATGTGTGTTTTAAGAATCAGCGAGTAGGAATCACCATGCATGCGGAATCGCAACCACTGTTTTGAGGGCATACAACCACAAATACGAGGATGTGCAAATAAAATGCGGAAGACGTGATGTGTCGCCGGAAGGTTATGGGAGGCAAGGATGAACGATCACCGCGACCAATTTCCAATCTGTGACAACGAATATTATAACTGAAATGTAGAAGATGAATGGAAGTGGAGGAATTTGCTATGTCTTCATTGGGCTATTCTTTTTTGGATGAGAAGGCATCCCCTCCTCAGCAATTGGGGGTGCGGTCGATAGTTAAATGGCTTCCTACCCCGAGAACCCGGGTTCGAATCCCGAAGGTGGAAAATTTTTCAAAGGCAATCGATCTTCGATGGCAAATGCAGATTGCTTCGAGTGGAGTACGTCACTCCGTCCATCTGATGAGGCGTTAAACTGAGTGACCCCTTGATTTATTTAATTTAGAATCGACCAAAGGTGACGCCGGATTTATCTCTAATCCTCCTCCAATTCCGGCAAATTCTCCCTCTACCAAATCACCCGCCTTACTCTAATGGCACAAATGACCTCAGCTGTCGCTCGTTTCAACCGGATTACTGCTGCCACTGCAGCAGTATTCCTTTCGAAGTTTGGTTTTCTGAATTGACTGTAGAGATCATCTCGTAACGGGCCCTTTGGTGGGGAGAGGGTCACGAGTTCCTATCTCCGCTTCACACTTGTTTTCGGGGTTCTTGTCTTATCCAGGATATGGGGCCACAAAGAATTTTAAGATGGGGGTTCCGTTGGCAATGTCACTCAGAGCAATCACCCTGAATGTGAACCCGGAACCCTCCTGTCACCAACGGAATACTTCACACCGTCGGCCGTAGGATGTGAAGATAGATTGAATATATGGACAGTAGTCCATATGTCCAATTAAATTCCTTCTCCTTTTTCTTGGAAGTGTCCCCCTAAGACTTCTCTCTTCATCCAAACTTAGACGCACTTCCTCATTTGTAACTCTATCCATTCCATTTCCATTATTCTTCGGTAGCTCTATATTTCCTTTCGGTTTCTTTTCTTTTCAGCTGCCATCATCTACGCCCCACAACCTGAAAACGAACCCCATATAGGAGTTATAACGAATCAATTATTAAAGTCTATGCTAGTACCACATGGCGTTAATGGCTGTTCCATCTGATATAAAGCCCCTTCACACTTCCTACGCATACTGCTTACAACATCCCTCTTGGTTCATCCGTAAGGAATACAAAATCTCTCGTGTCCCCTATGTTAGATGCAGCAAGAGGTGATCCCTAGATAGCGAGCATGGCACGATGCGTATGTCATCATTTCCATACGGATGGTCTTGGAGGACGCACGATACAACACCGTGTATCACACTCATCTTCGCCACTTTTTCCAGCATAGCGCGCGTAGAGAGACAGAGAGTCCTCCAGCCTAGACGACGACCACTTCTGCGGGGTCGTAGGTCGCCAGGTGAGAGTGGGAGGCTCTCGGAGTGATGATGATGGTGGTGATGGAAGGAGGAGGAAAGGGAGTGGTCGGGAGAGGAAGAAGACGTCGGCTGCCGTCAAGGAGTGAGGGTCACTCGACGGGAGAGAAAAGTGTCCGGAGCCTTTCTCCACGCCTCCCTCCCTTCCCCCTCGCGCAAATGGAGTGCTGACGTAATCAAAACAAACGCGCAGAGCGGCGCGATCCTACTAGAAGTCCCCTTCTCTCTCGCGGCTCGCGTTCCACTCCTGACACGGCGCTCAAGAGACGCCGCTCGCCGAGTGTGTGAAGTGGACAAATAAGGAGGGAGGAAGAGAGAGAGAGAGAGGGGAGAAGAAGGATTGCCGGACACACTTCTCCCTCACTCGAGAGAGGGGACCACCCCATTCCCTCCACCGCACCCACCATCCCTCCAGCCCTTCCCAACCTCAAATAAAAAAATCGAAGTGATGACGATATATATCGGCGTATGTACAGATGCTAAATCGGGTGGCTATAATGAGCGAGAGCTTCGTGAATATGGAGAAGGCGTTTGGCACAGCATATCGGAGACCCAAGTCCAAGATATATATATTGTATGTTGAATCAGAAGGGGTGGCGACAGGCAGGGAAGCAAGACAGATTTCCTTCCCCATTGCCATTTTTTTACTTATATGCAAATGCAATGGCAAGAGAGATAAAAAGAGTGTAAAATATAGGAGCCCAGTTTTTATTTGATATTTGACATTTTAGTACCCTGCAAGTCACCGCTAGGTTGTGTGGCAAGGGGTGAATACATACCAGACTAATTTTGACCCGAATATTTTGACCCCTACTGCGGTCGGGCAATGTTTTTCTGATCCCTTATTATTCGTAGAAAACATGCCATCTTGAATATATCGTATCTTTTCTACACTTAAACTCTCTAATTTTATTGGCATGATCTCTTCTGCCGTAAACCTATCCTATCTTAAACCTATCCGTTCTACCGTCTATTCCTCTAATCTTGAATGAACGATCATGCCTTCCGTATTGATTTGGGATTTTTTTAATATTAGATGAACATTGTTAACGCTGTATGGCTCCAAAATCTGAGATAAGAGGATGACTGTTAAGATTGGAGATTAATGAGACAGGAACGTAATCAGGACAAAGAAAAAACGTTGGAAAATTTTGGAAAAGGCACAAGAATTTGTAGAGGAAGAGGGAACGGTGTTGGTGCGTTTGGAAGAAGGAAGATATATTGAGGGGTGGTCTTCACCAGGAGCGACGTTTGTTTTTGAAAGAGGTGAGGATTGGATTGGTCCCCATTAGAGTAATCGTTAATAAGGTGCACGCATATTCCGTATCATTTTTTATTCTTTGATGAAATTCATATTGTCTTGATTGATATTTCCCATATAATAACTCGTTTCAGGCATAAATTTGTGGAATTGCTCCATGATGAATAACACCAAAGCAAAACTTTGTGATTTCACTTAGAATATAAGCTTAAATTCGACATAAGTCGCAATACAGTGCAGCATCATCATGTCAAGGATAGCTTGGAAGTATACCTTCAAAGAAACAATGAACCTACCTCACAAATGATCCTCAGGATTTTTATTCTTAAATATTTTTACTGATTTTATTTTACCGTTAGTTTAATTTTGTAATGCAGCAATGGATCCACATAATGGAGGACGAGGGTTATTTTATTCTGGACGGAGTGGCGAGAATTAATATTTCGTAGAGACTTCCTCCTGAATATAGACGAAACTCAAAAGGACAAACATACGAACGCCTAAATGGCAATGTACACTCCTCTCACCTCCGGCGCCATCATACTCCGAGAGGGCCAATGGCGAAGCGGCGACGGCGCCGGGAAGACTAGCATGAAAGCGGAGTCGAGCACTCCACTTCAAAGAGCACAGCACGCGTCCCCATTTCACTTCGTCATCGGTCAGAGTGGGACGGTAATCCTTGGGCCAGGAGGTCAATTCTAAGGAGTGGTCAGCATATGAATGACACATCCGTTTAGACCAAAATTCAATGTCACTTGTATTTTTTAGATTGAGCGTCCACAAAATTGTTGACGGAATTCAGAGTCGCTTGCGATATGCATGAAAAATCAAGGCAACGGACAATGGAAATGTAATCTGCCAATGGTAAGCATTGTTTCAGACTATTTCCTCGCGATGGCTGCGATACAAGAAGCATGTGACATTTGGTTGTTTCCTTGAATGCATCGCTAGTTAGGCCTCATTTAGAATATTTGTAAAACGGTCTAATGACAGACTGAGTACCCTGGGAATTTTAAGAATTGAGAATGGAAAAATTAAGTGTGGAATCACTCACGGAGCGAAGGGTAAATTACAGATAAAATCTCTTGGAAGGAGGTCTCTTTAGCGATAATGTTGAAAATGTATTATTGGTCCCATTGTACTACGGTAGGAGAGATCATGTCCCTTACAGCGATTAATGAGAGTTTTCCTCGAAAAGGCCCAATAATAATCATAAAAGCTTGGGGATGAATTTCAATGACAGACAATTTCAATTATATTTTATCACATTGCATTACTGTACATATTAACGTGCAAGTCATCGCTAGGGTAGGTGGCAGCGGGTGATACCACACCAGAGTAATTTCGACGACAGCAATCCAGTGGGGATCGAGATGATGTGGTGGCTAACGTACAAGCTTTCCACCGAGAGCGCTCGGGTTCAAATCCTGGAATCAACAAATATTTTTCAGGGGTATCTTGATCTCTACTTGAAGTGCTTTGTGGAGAGCACTTTGAGTGAGTACGACGAAACGTCGGATGGAATGTTAAGCTGCGGACCCTTGGCGCCTTTCGACGAGAGTAGGCTAATCCTGACGCCGGGTTTCTCTCCACCCCTTCTTTCCCATCCATCCCTAATTGTACATTATATGTACTCGTACAATTAGGGATGGATACTGTACATTGCATGTATAGTATTTCATCGCAACATCTTGTGTTTAAACCCCCAAAATTTCAGAGTTTAAGAGGACGCCTCGATAATCTGTGACCTGAAATTATGCATAATGTAAACAAACTCTTTAACATTCTGAACCGAATAAAATAATTTATTTCATAGCTTAATTGGGTAAAGCCTCGGCTGGTCATCAAAGGATCCGGGTTCGAAGCCCGGTCAAGGCGAATGATTTTTACATTCTGAAAATGTTGCAGCGTAATGCGTGCTTAGCAGATGACTCTGTTAGAACTTACTGTTTTTCTTCTTTCTAAATTACGGGTGGTGCCCTAAACCCCCCGCCACACGCCTTTGCGGCAACTTGATGGGCATTATGTAGATGTAGATCCCTAATAGCGCAAATGATCTTAACTGTCGGTCACTTCCCCTAAAGACTAATACTAATAGCAATCTAGCTGAATCGCATTATAGTTGAGGATAATTTGTCCGGATGACTTGTGTTCATCGTGCGAGAATCGCATCTCGCAAGGTCCTCATATAATATATGTATTTTGAATGGCACGCAGTTGCATGCGGCCTGTTCGATGGGGATCTGCTTTTCGGTGACGCCGAAGTAGAAGCGAGAGGGAAGATTTCCAAAATATCAAAAGGGTGACGTTCGGCGTTTCTCGAGACATGGTCGAAATATAACAACCAAATAAATTGATTCCTTCGAAAGTGCACCGAAAAAAATGCTCATAAACAACTCAAAAGTAATACGTCGAGTGCGATACACAAACAAAAAATGTTGTTCATCGTGGAGACAGCCTTGGCTACATTAGCATTTGGCGGGGAGTTCGGGTTGAAAAATTATCTCACGATCTTCTTGGGCGGGGGTGGGGCAATGGTCGACACTTTTTGGCGACAATGGTGGGCATGAGACATCTGGGAATAAAAGTAGTCCACATAACTCGCGGGAGAGCCTCGGAAGCGACAATTTCTTCTTGGCGACTGTCGACAAAAATCTTAGAATTGCCTCCCAGATCGCGGGAAGAACATTTTCCCTCCATAAATCCCATCAGAAAGCGCCACAACAAGCAGGAGTACTTAACGGGCCGCCCTTAAATTACTCTAGGTTATTTTTGATTTTTTTCCTTTCCCCCCTCCTCTTAGTAAGGTTGCGTAAGATATGAACCTTCACCTCTTCCCTAATACGCAGTAATCGCGGCCATTATATATATCACAACACTTTTAAAAAAATGAGGATTCGGTGTTTTTCACTACGAGAGCTGATCCGTGAAAATATGTGTTTGTACTTAAAAATTACGCAAACCACACGGAGAAAATATTTTTTTAGAGCTATTAGAATCATGTGGGATATATACATAACAACCGCAAGAGGATGAGGTGGGTAGGGGACCAATCATTCATGTGAAATATGAACTTGTTAAAAAATGTAAATATACTCGTAGATACGAGCGCGAGTGAAAAAATATTTGCGCGCGCGAACACAGTATATAAAAAAAAAACCATAAATAGTCTCCGGTTAGATTCTCTTTAAGATGGACACCATAGGGAATAGAGTGGAGAGACTATCACTTTAGTAATCACCGCTATCTTTCCATCTCACCTCGAATAGATCTAAAATATCTCTATTTCCTCTTTCAATCTCTCCCTTAATATTCTATAATTTTCCTCTCCTCATAATTGTCCTAGAATTCCATGTTCCTATTATAACTAATTCCGTCTTCTTACTCGGCGTCTTCAGTCCTGCTCCTGTCGGTTTTCCCGTGCAAGGGTTTCGTGAGATGACGACCACGGACGCCTAGCCTACCCCGCTGCCGGGCACGACGCACGGCCGATTGGGCCGAGTCCCGTAGGTGCCAGGACTCTATATGAATAGGTAAGAGAGATCATGCCAATAAAATTAGAGAGATTAAGAGTTGAACAGATAGATTTCAGATGTCATTTTTTCCACGAACGATAAGGGATCATAATAACATTCTTCGACACTCGGTAAGGTCATGTTCGGGAAAAATTACCCGACCCTCCGCCACCTCCCCATCATCCCCATGGTTTGCACCAGCAGCATCCCTCCTTGCCCGGCCGAAGGGAGGGAGGGATTGGGAGTGGCGAGTTCGCGGCGCCCGGCTAATCCGCAGGGGCCTCTTCCGCCGACCGTCGCAGCGACAAGCGGCGCGGCGACGCTAAATGAACGGCGGCGGAAGTCACCGGTGACGAGACCATTTATCCCCAGCGCGCTATACAGGAGGATGGGGATGGGCTGTCACTGTGTCACTTCGCGGGGTTGTTTTAACGCTCTTTTGAGCCTACGCAAAGCGCTGTGCATTTTTTAACAGTAAATTAGGATCGCAGCGCTATTTCAGCACCTTTTGCAATTATCGAAGACTAAAGTCGCCAGACACTCAATAATATTTTGTCCCACTTTCCAGCTTTCATTCTCGCTACCCAGTAACACAATGAAAACATAAAAAATTGCATATTCTCGCGGTTTAAACTATTTTTTCCTCCCGGTTCTCGCGGTTGTGGAAAGTATTGCGTGACAAATTTATCGCTTATACTAATAGGTGTCTACCTCTTAAGGAGTGTTATAAAAATAAAAAAATCAGATTTTGTGTAGATAATTTTATTTGAGCACCGTCTAGCTATTTTGTGCCTCCTCATATTTTATGACGTTAACGTTTCATCCTGAAATTTTTACAGTTTTTGTTCAACCATGAATTTATCTAAGGTCGGGCCCAAAGCAAACATCATTTTCCATCCAGTTACATTTAGGCGTGGCCATTTCAGCCACGAAACACGCTAAGCATTCCAGTAACTCCTATTCAAGTTGAGACTCCGCTATATTTGCCATTTGTACTAATTATTCTCAAATTAAATTCTAGTTTTTTAGTTATTTTAGTATCTTGCAAGCCACCGCTAGGATGTGAGGATGTATGGGAAGGAATAAATACACACCAGACTAATTTTTTTCTCGAATATCACCCTACCGCGGTCGAACAAAGTTATTCTGATCTCCTATCATTCGTGGAAAAAATGACATATTCACTCTGTTCTACACTTGATCTCTCTAACTTTATTGACAACACCTTTGTTATCGTAGTACGATGGGGGCAATAATACCTTTTAACATCACTGCTAAAGAGACGTCCTTCCAATTTATGCAATCTGTAATTTAACCTTCGCGCCATGAGTGATTCCTAGCCTAGCTCCTCTTAATATTTTGGATGCGCTGCTATGTTTATCATGAAAAATTTCTCTAAATCAATTATCTTTCATCGTATATACATAGTTTCCGATAATAAAGACTGTTGGTTTATCGCCTTTCCTAAATATTATACGTAACTAAAGAGAGAATGCACATACGGGACATCTTTGCATCCGAAATTAATATTTATCGTAGCAATCTATAAACGTCATCTATTATGAAATAATTTTCTTGGAACAATAAACAATGAGTGTTTTATTTAACACTTTACCCATAAACGTGATTGAATTTCTTTTGAATTTAAGTGTTACGGCAAAATAGAATCCCCGAAATTCTTTTAAACGTTGATTTTAATAGGTTTCCATCAGTACTAATGAAAAATGATTAACAAATAAAGACCAAATTATTAGCACTGATAAATATCGACTCAAGACTTTATACTTGAAATGAATCTAGGTATAGCAATAAATTATATTGTGAATTGACCTTTCCGCCAACAACTGTCAACACGTCCTCCACATTATGAGTAAGGTCATCCAGTGACGCAGTGTTAGTCCGTCGAGAGAAAAACATTCGGCGGACCCGCTCTCAAAAAATGTTTTTGGCAATCATGTTCCCTCGTGTCCAAATGCCGAGCGGAAGCGGATGTTTATTTAGTGGTATTATTCCGACCTCTAATAGGGCGATGCGTGCCTCCAATCATGGTACTCTTCCCGTCGGTATGGCAAACTCCAAGTGCAGAGTTCGTACAGCCCTTCCGTTGGTTGGGACGCTAAACCGCGGACAGGCCGGCGCCCTGCGTTCACGGCGGAGGGGGCCGGGCGACGTCGGCTTTCTTTCCGCCTCTCCCCACCAGAGAGGCTCTACTGATAAAATGTAAGATTGGGACGGCCAAAAACAATTGCGCACTGCCATTCACGAATCCCCGAGGGGAGGGGACGATGGGACCCCCACTTAAATATGCAATAATATAACACACAAGACTAAGTTTGACCCCAAACACTTTTCCCCCATTCCGCGATCGGATAACGCTATGCTGGTTCCTTATCGTTCGTGGAAAAAATGACATCTTATTTTTACCTTACCGACACTTAATCTCGCGAATTTTAATCACATGATATATTCTACAGCAGTAAGATGTGGGTGGCTAATATTACATTTCCAACGCCATCGCTAATTGGACCTCCGGCCCATTTATGCAAGAGATTTAATCTGTAATTTAAAGTTCACTTCCTCTTACCCCGCCTCAACATTGTGCTGAAAGGACGTCACCACGGCTCGGTGGAAGCGTTACAACAGAACGTGACGAGGGACCACAGCAGCTTTCTGGACGCTGCCTTACAGAAGGCGTACTAGGTATGGAAAGCCTGCTGCCAGTGGTGTGTGGACGCACAAGGGTACAACTTCGAAGACTATTGAGTGAATGTATCAATTCTGGCAATTATTTTTCTAAATCGACTCAGTATTAATTCTTTTGGGGCAGAACTGGTACCGAGGATACTTATAGTATATTCCACTCCATATTTCCTCCACACATTTTTCAGTTTACTAAGAGATCAGCCGGCATTTCCAGGTGCAGTTTCCTAGCAGTTCATATTCCATTCTGTCTAATTTATTTCTCCACAATTGACTACAACCGCTTCTCAAAATTTGGAAATTAACTTTTTAGCCTCAAAGGCCGGATTTAGAATCGATGGTGGGCTATGCTCCTTATTAAAGACTGTGCAAAAGTTTTATTCGCCTCTTCCCTTGGCAAACGTATCACCTTTTTCCTCTTCCGCCGACTCATTTTCCTCTGCTGATGCCTCAAATTCTTGAACACGATTACCCACAAAATAATGCCCATATATTTTAGCTCTTCCACCTGCTCTGGTCTATTAACTCCAACTTTAAGGTTTTACTTCGCCTTACTACAACTTGTGAACATCAATATCAAAAGCGGCTACTTAACTCCCCCGAAGAGGCGCCCAGCACGACCTAAGCGCCCCCCCCCCCACATAACACTTCACTTTTGCGTGAAAACGAACGACGACCCCTGGTGGCGCATCATGGCGGACACGCGCACCCCTCTTCTAACAACCCCTCGGCACCCACCCCCGGGGGCATACTCCCGCCACCGTTCTCGGATGTCGTCGTGAGGAGGAAGCTGCGAAACGATTTGCGCAGTTTCGCGATTCTTTGCAAAACGCCGCGAATGCAGGGACCGAGGCAGTGGCGGGTGGGTGTCGGAGGTGGTGGGGAGTAAGGAGTGTGTGCACGTGCCTGAGTGCCGCACGACGCCCCAACAGGGGGAGGATCCTACGGGGGAGTGCGGAGGAGAATGGCGAGGCATTCCCATGCATTGAATACAAAAGAAGACGATGCGCTGCCTGAGTAATTGACCAGAAGGGTGGTTTGAGAGATAAGGGTAGAGCTCGCCTCGTACCAAACACAATAAGTCGCGTGAAATTCGCACAAACAGGACATGGCGAGGGGTAATTATTTTCCTTGGGACACTTATTATAATTCTCTCATAAATAGTAGTATTCAATCGGTGAAGGTAGATCTTTTATGTACCCTAGTACTAAAATCCAAAAGCCTACCTAAAACCATAAACTGATTATCTTTTTGCTATACAATGCTAGTGCGACACTTGGCAATTAGAATTAAACTTAAAAAAGTGCATAGTGATGAATTTATGGAAAGAGAGCAATTCCCTCCCGACCGCCTACTGCATTGGGCACAGCGAAATGGAATGTGTAGACTCAATTAAATACCTAGGCGTTACCCTCACTCACGATCTCTCCTGGCTGAAACACATGCTATGGGGAATATATGGACGAGCTAACAAAAAGTGAGGATTTATTAGAAGATAACAAAAAGTGAGGATTTATCAGAAGAGTACTAGGTATATGTGATGAAAAGGTCAAAGAGAAATGTTATCTGTCGCTGGTTAGGCCTCATTTAGAATATGCTGCTAGTATATGCGATCAACACGAAGGTTGATGGCATAGCGGATTTTGATTTGGATCGCTTGCAGCGTAGAGGAGCTAGATTTGTAAAACGTTGCCATGATAAACTTAGCAGCGTATCAAAATTATTCGAGCACCTAGGCTTGGAATCACTCATTGAGTGAAGGTTTAAAAACAGATGAAATCTCTTGCATGAATTAGAAGGTCTCTTTAGCGATATTTTTTATTGTTTGTAGATTTAAGATGTCATTTTTTCCACGAAAGATAAGGGATCAGAATAACATTGTCTTGATTAACTTCCCTCGATGAACTCGCACCCAAAAATCTCCGAGCTTTGATAAAGACGAGAATGCATAGAGGCATCTCCCGATATCGAACCGGGACCCTCCGTTCAGTAGCCACTGGACTATCATCTATATAACGCAAGGAGGAACTATTAAAAATTCGTATGCTGGTGGTTTAAAATGCGACGACATCCACAAAACTTCAACCATGATTGAATTCTTAAAGATGTTGGATTGGCATGTCAAAAATTGTGGAAGCGTCATTATAAGACTTCCAAGTATCAGATGCTATTGCTGAACATCCTTTAGTGAAGGTTTACAAAGCATATAGTAACTTAATAATTAAAAAGCATTTTGTAATTTTTCACGACTCGGCAGATGGTACATACAAGATCTGTCCCAAAAGTAGTAGTCGAGTCGAGTAAAAAAATGTTTTTGCCAGGGTCGATACATTCACTCAAAATTCTTCGAAGTAGCCAGCACCCTTGTGCGCCCGTCCACACACCGCTGCCGACGGGTTTTCCACGCCTCCTACGCCTTCTGGAAGGCGGCACCCGGAATACTGCTAAACTTCTTCGTCACGGCCTGTTGTAACGCTTCCACCGAGGCGTGGTGATGTCCTTTCAGCAGGATTTTGAGGCGGGGGAAGAGGGAGAAGTCTGGTCTTTTGAATGGCTCGGTTACGGTCAAGAATCTATTGGCAGACACGCGTGCGATTTTCCTTTTGTTCCTCCGAGAGCAATCGCGGGACCAACTTTGTACAAACCTTTCTCGTGCCCATATTTTCGGTCCCAAGTCAATTCACATCTCTTTTAGGGATGCCAAGTTCATCAGAAACCATGCGAACACTTAATCTGTAATCGCTGTCCAACAAGTCCTTCATTTTTGCAAGATTCTCTTCTCTTTTAATTTCGAAGGGCGTCCCAAACGTTCGGCATCTTCAACATCTTCTCTACCCTCCCGAAACAACCTGTGCCACTCAAAAACACCCGATCTACCCATGGCGTTATCACCACAATCTGCCTTGAGCGTACCAAGAGTCTCTTGCCCGGTTTTGCCCAGTTTCACGCAAAATTTGATGGCGTGTTCCTTTTACCAATTCATGGTGGATCGTAACGAGGTCACGTTATAGAGGTTTCGCAAACAAACAATCCGCCCTCCGCAAAGGCTGGGAGCCAACTGCCACCGACCTCCAGCCTTTTCTGAGACTTCCCTCCCATGAACCCAGCCAGAGAAACCGTCGTCCGTCCATCCGGGAAAAAATAAGCCATGCTACTTTTGGGACTGACCTTGTAAGATACATAATTTTCGGTCGTACCGGTATATTGCATCGAAAACCTATTGTACCAGAAATATTCGCCCTGATAAGAGCGGGGGGGGGGGGGGGCTGTCGGTAGACAGACAACAAATGATGCAATGAGAAGGCGAGCAAACAATTCATGTCTGATTGCGTCTTTGCATTCAAAATCTAGAGTTAAACAAAACCGCATGCACCGCCTTCGGCCTCATATACACCCCTGGGTGTCCTGTGCCTTAAGGGTGAGCGGAATCCTTTCGCATTCCTCTAACCCTCTCTCCGTTGGTGCCTGCATCCCGCTTTGCGCGCTACGCCGTTGGGTGTCCAACAGAATACACCACTTTCTGGCGCAGTTACCTGTCACAATCTCTCTTCATCCCCTTTCATCTCCGACTCCCGCGACTTGTTTCGCGTTATCCGCCCTTTCACCTCCTCGCCAAGACTCGTCCGTCCAATGTTTTGCCAATTACGCGTTCCTCGCCGCCTCAGACTCTCCATGACCGCCTCTCAGGAGGACTTCATTAGTCGCTCGGTCTATTCAACAAGCATTCCACCTTCATCCCTCGCAACGAGCTGCACAGATGCCGTGTTTGTTGATAGCACGAAGGGAAAGTCAGTAAATAGGTAGCAGATAGCTGTTGAAAGAATACTCTGTAAGAATTCGAAGATAAAGTTAATTTTTACTTTTCAAAATTAATCACCAGCAATATTTATACTTTTTTCATGTGCTCTACCAGCGCCCCTGAACCCACTCCGTGAAAGTCATTAGTTTACCATCACAGCAACAGCCGCGCCTCGAGTTCAACGTCCTCATCGCTCCTGAAACGTTAGTCGTCGGAGTGAATATTTACCGGACCAGGCTGGTTAGTGTCTCATGGGACCGATTTGGGGCTCTAAGGCGGAGCTGTAGACCTGATTCGTCCAATCTGTAAGAGGTTACATGGACTACATGAAGTTTTGTAATTACGCGGCGATGCAATTTCCATATTGTCGGTAAACCTGGAAGTTATCTTCCATTTTAGGTCCGAAGCATTACTCAACAAGTTAATATCATCCATCCGGATAGTGTTGCCAGCCAGTCAGAGTTTTCATATATCCCTGAGTAGTTCGTGACACATCCTGTATCATGTATGACATATATCGTAGAATACTCGTCTCTAGTATGAAAAATAATTCTGTTTCGATTAAAAGAAAGTCAGATAATCGCAGCGGGGGCAAAGGCTATCAGTTTCCATTTGGGCAGAAAAGGCTTTTTTCAATTTTCATAAATAGTAATGGCATTAACTCTAATAATCTTACTCGTATGCTCGTCCATAGTATGGGATCCATATGAGGTAGGACATATTGAAAAGATGGAAAAAGTTTAAAGAAAGGCAGCAAGATATGTACTCGGGAGATACAAAAGAACCAATAGTGTTACGGAACTGTTGGATGTACTGAAGTGGGAGAGTTTGAAAAATAGATGAAAAAGGAGTAGGTTAGGCGCGATTCACGGAATTTTTAAAAATGACGAAGCGTGAGAAGATTTATGGAAAGAGATGGAAAAACCAAACTTTAAGGGAAACAACGACCACAGTTTTAAAATTAATATATAAACGCAAAAAATAAATTAAAAAATACTCTTTTTCAAACAGAACTATTGTTGAATGAAACCACCTGTCTGGAGGTTTGTTTGAGCCCTTTCCTTCCAATTTTAGGAGTCTTAAGGATAATTGTAAAGCAGCCACTGGGTGAAAAACCATTGATCAGTGATTTAAATACTGTTGAACTTATCAAAATATTGTTTGTATGTGATGTGGACGGCATGAGAAGTTGTATTGCAAAAGCGAATGACGTGTTAAAGGTGCGTGATTTTTAACGGGATATGAAATTGAAGAGTGCGTGATTATGGAGGGAGCGTTGTAGGTGTGGTGTGAACCTAGCCCATGTTTGATGGTGAAGGTGCGGTTGATAATCTTTAAGTGTCATTGTACATAAGGGCATTTAGTCTCATATCTGTTCTTCTTGTGTATGTATATATGTGCATTGTAAGAGTGACCATTGACCTGTTTTGACCGTTGCCACCAGGACAACTGACTAATTGCTACGAGATTTATATAATAATAATTATGCTCCCCACTTCCCCTCGTATATATGTTCCGCTGTACGAGTGTCTGTCGAATCAGAGCTTGTGCTGCGAAGAATAAATTGGTTTGTAAAACCAATTCACCAGAAACGTTGTCGTTACCAGAACTAAGAAGAGAATAATTGTCAGATCAGAGGTTAGGTCATTACGTTGAAATTTTCCATTCTGCTGGCTCAATACGAGCCATGGTTTTACGAGAATTTTATTTTTGAAATCTTTCTTTTCCTCTATGTGATTCATCATGACAGATTGGTTTCCGAGAGGACTGCAATGAGAATTCCCAATCTTGTTATCGCCGTTGAATAGCGGCTGTTGCATTTTCACGATATAACTACGTACCAAACTTGAATGTATTTCATTTCTGCAACAACGGGAGTCGAAGCCATGTACGAGTCTCGATCAAGGAGGATACAAACCATACGTAGAAATGCCAAGCAGTCTCCCAGACAGAGTTACTACTTACTGCAGCGTAAAGCTGTAAACTCGTCTTTGAACACGACCCCGATACCTCATTTTAATTAAATAATAATAGATATCATTATGTACTCAATCAAAGAGTGATATGCTCCAAGTTAGTGGACACAAGCGGGGAGAATGTTTGAGAAGCGGAGCGGAGATGAAAAGGTTAAGGAGAAATGTTAGCTTTTGCTAGTCAGACTTCGTTTAGAATATGCTGACAATATATGGGATTTTCATGACGTTGACTTGATTGCCGAACTGGATCGCGTGCAGCGTAGAGCAACTAGATTTGTGAAACACTCTTATGATAAACTTAGTAGCGTATCCAAAATATCGGAGCAGCTAGGTTGGGAATCACTCACGGAGCGAAGGATAAATTACAGATTAAATTTCTTGCATAAATTGGAAGGATGTCTCTTTAGTAACCCTCAGCGTCCAGGGAATAATTAGCTCTTCTCAATTACATGCACTTTCACTCACCTCGCGAGTTTTGTTGTCCAAAACCTTTCCTTCCGCATGACCGCATTAGAATGCCAAAAAATAATGTACTGCTCTTTATAGTATTGCTTGCTCTGCTTTGTCTATTTTTAAGTTTCCCCTTCCATCCCTCGTCTCTCTCTGTGGGGGGACCCCTACCTGCAGCGTTGGGTCACATTCCCTACCTGTGTCCTTAGGGAGGAGACCGTTGTATGTTGCATGTCCATGTGGCAGTGGAATATAGCCTTCTCAATTTTAATATTCTAGCTTGCACGTTATTGGATAAATTTCATGCTGCATCCTTAGGTGCAATTATTTGTCATATTATAGTATATGCATGTGCGTACGTGTAGGATGAAAGAATTTTTGCATGCATGTATATGCCACTGTGGGTATTGTTTTGCATGTATGTGTTGATTTTTCATGTGGTTTTGTTCCTTTTACAGGTGGTGACCTAACACACCCAGCCACACGCCCTTACGGCGGCTTGCAGGGTATATGTGCATGTAGCCGTTGCGATGATGTTGAAAGTGTGTTATTAGCCCCATCGTTCAACGGTAGGAGAGATATGTAAATAAAATGAGAGAAATTAAATGTAGAACATATCAGTTATGATGTCATTTATCCCACTAACGATTAGGGATCAGAATAACGTCGTCGAACTGCGATGGAGGGGAGGGTGAGAGTGTCAAAAGTAGTCTTGTGTATAATCACCCCCTGCCACACACCATAGCGGTGGCTTGCAGTGAGATATGTCAAAATAAATTATTAATAAAGAGGTTCAAATACACCGGGATCTGGAGCCACGATCAAGTTCAACCACGCGACTCCATGCGTAGTCACCCAACAAGAATCACTCCGATCGGTTTTAAGACACTTCTCCGAAGAGTGCGACCATGTTGCCACTTTATCGAGAGTGTCCCTATCCCTTCTTTGATTCGCTGTAAACATTATGCCATGTTTGCGCGCGAAATTGCGACGTAAATTAGATGTCGCGGAGGTGGCGAATGCGTCCCATTTTGCACCGTGCCGTCGATTCGCGTCGGGCATTTGGTCCAATTTACATCGTGATTCGAACATCGCCATGCAACCACACCGTTGGCTTCCCGCGGACGCGCTCTTCCCCTTCCCACTCATCCCACGCGCGGATAGGGGGGTGGGCGGATGGGGACGGATGCGGGGGGGGTGGAGCCGCGAGTGTGGGGGAGATCGCACACCTGGCCGGGTGCACGAGCCAGCCGAAGCCATTACGGGGGGAGGGAGGGAAGGGGGCGGGATAAAGGGTCCCGGAGGGGTGAGGTTGTGGGGAGAGGGAACATTCCTGTGGTGGAGGAGAGGGAGGGGGGTAGGTGTGAGTGAAGAAGGAACGACTCAATCTTGGGCGAAGGTGGACGCGGATGGGGCCGTGGGGGTGTGAAACAGGGAGAGATGGTCTGCTTCTACAATATATCATCTAGGAAGCAGTGTGGCAGAGTGTGCTTGGTCACCAGCCACTACATAGACTAATTGGTGATCAATGGCAATCGGGATTTAGAATTTGTCCAGGGTCATGTTTCTTTCTCCCTACTACGGAAAGCGAGATCATGTCTATAAAATTAGAGAGATAAAAAGTGTGTTCACACCCTGCCACACATCCAGCCGGTGGCTTACAGAGTCCTAAAATAATATTCTCCCGAATTTTTGAGAGACAAGTGGTTTCATATGATCGGCTGACAATTTCCCTTAATGTCTTCACTACGAGGTCTCACCTGCCATTGTCATGCAGCACCATTAGTTATCCACTCAGTGCCCGCAATAATCTCCATGGTAATTTTGTTCCTTTTCTACAATTTTTCTTCGTGCAACGTCTATTCCGTGTGCTCCCAGAGTCTCCCAACCAAGGTCTTCCATTAGCAACGCCAAGCGGGCAACCATTCACTGCATCATGTTCAATCCCGATATGTTTAAGTGCTACCGCGGAGTGTACCGAACTTTCAATGCCATGGTTAAGATGAAGTCTTACCAATCCCAAATAACGCCTCTCCGTACATTTTTCACTGGATATTTTCCCGCTGCATTCCTTTTAATGAAACCTAGTCACCTCAATGCAACTCCGCACCCCGTGGGCTAACGTGCTATACTCATTCTAGGACATATGGTTCGCCAACCTTATGTCTAGTCCTACGACACTTCACGTCTATAAATGTTAAGTTTTCAGTTGGTGAAAGGGTTGGAGTTGAGTGGAAAAAACGAAGACAGAGGGAAAACCACGATCCTTAAGAGAGAGAGGAGACGGTTTGAAGGGGGAGAATGAGCAATCGAATCGAAATCATCGATACAACTACAGCGATGTGTCGGTAGACTGTCGAAATGACACAAATACTTAAAGGTCTCAGGTGCCGTTATAAGAAATTCATTAATCATTTTATGAATGAATTTATACATAGTCAACTAAAGATTTTTTTATTTACCATCCTTGGTAACGAGAGTGTGGGGCGAGAGTTGGGCTGGAGAGGAAACCTATTCATTGGAATATACGTATATATTTGTTATTTAGAAAAAGTCGTATAAACAATTTACAAGAAGCCTCAGTGAAACGCGTCCTTTCGCCTAAAAAGAACAAACTCCCGATAGAATGCCAAGACATTTATTCCAGCATTAATTTTTTATCTGTTTTCTTTTCTTAAGCGTCTAAACGGTGTAGCTCTAAGTCAGAAAAGAGACAATGACTTATGCTAGCGAATTACATCCTGTTGTCCTGTGCTGCCAACTTAGATCGTGTGAAGCGTAGATGAGCTAGATTTGTAAAACGCTGTTATGATATACTTTGTAGCGTATCCAAAATATTAGAGCAGTTAGGCTGTGAATCACTCACGGAGCGAAGGTTAAATTACAGGTTAAATCTCTTGCATAAATTGGAAGGATGTCTCTTTAGCAGGGATGTTGACAGTGCCCCCTTGCCCCCATCGTACTATGGTAGGCCAGATCATTGCAATTAAATTAGAGATATTAAGTGTAAAACAGATTTTTCCCACGAACGGTAAGGGATTGGAATACCGCTGTGCGGCTGGGCTAGGGAGGAGGGGGTCAAAAGTAGTCTGGGTATTCTGGGTCAAAAGTAGTCTGGTGTGTCATCATCCTGTGCCATACAACATGTCGGTGGCTCGCAGGGTGCTATGTAATCATAAATAGCGGTTCATTTAAAAAAATGAAAGAATAGGCGGATCAAATCAAGTATCAAAACAAAATTGTCGATAATCGGGGAAGCTTCGATTAGATGATTATCGAATTAAATTGATCGATTCGAAATGTTGTTAGCATGTATCGCCTCTTGGCCGTTGAGTGACGGCTGGATCATCGGAGAAGAGGAGCGAAAGAAGGCGGAGGGGGTGGTGGGGCGGGACGGAACGCACTCTGGCCGTCGCCTTAATGGATGGGGAGGCGTGGGCTGGAGTTGGGGCGGGAGGCGTGCCAGGGGGGGACTCGGAGCCAAATGCACGTGTTCCCTGGAAATCGACGGTGGGTGCACCATGAGTCAAGACGGGAGAATGAGAGAGAGAGAGAGAGGCGGTGAGGTAAGGGCCACTGAGGAGCCAAGTTCACATACAACACACACACCAAACAACGACTCGCATGTGGAATTAACTAATGTCGTACGAGAATTGGGACGATAAATAGTGTAAAGACCCTATAACACGGTCCATCATTGGCGGTTTTAATTGTTTTGTTGAATGTTAATTATTTTTAGTTTTTCTGTGTGGCTTCATAGTCATGTGAACCGTCACCCAGACTATTTCGCTCCCTGGAGGCTTTGATTCCACCTTCCTCTTCACCAGAACTGGAAAAGTACTTCTCTGGCTCCTTCACAATCCTCGCCACGCATTCCTGCGCCTCGTAAGCACTACCGCTGTAGATATGGGTGTCGCTAAACCGCAGCACCCATCTTCTTTTCGATCTCGCCTCATTCAAGTTTCCGTTCAATACTTCCTTCGAGAAATCATCCAAGCGGACTCACATTAGACTCACGAGGGCTGTCCTGAAACTAACGACCGTTTTCGTGTGGCGTGAGAAGTAGCGAACGGAGCAGAATAATCGGTATGTCAGTGTGCCTCGAGCTGCAGTGGTTGGAAGGTCGCACCGCTTGTCGTTTGCCGTGGACAATAGCGATTTAAAATGAGCAATACAATTGAAATTCCCGCCAAATGTAAAGTTCGTTCATGGATAAGGTTTTTACTGATAAAAAAAACTTTAATGCTGCTGACATTCATCATCGGGAAATGTGTGCTCTGTACGGACCAAATGTGATGAGTGACAAGAGTTGTGCGTCAGTGGTGTCATTTGTGTTGAAAGTGAACACAAATGTCCATGATTATGACAGAAGACCTCCGCCCGTAGGTCGCCCATCTGCAGTGAACTGGACCTGAAATTTGACCAATGGTTCGTGAAAACTGGCGTTTTATGATATCTGAAATCTTTAGAAAGTTTTTCACAGATTTCTACGACTCTTACGACTCTGTATCATGGAATCCCCACTGAAAACTTAGGCCACTACATGTTTTGTGCTCGTCTTGACGAGGAACTTCAATAGATGCCCTGTCATCGGTTAGCTACGATCTCTAATGGTGGAAGGATTTTATGCCGAAGGAATTTGAAGACTAGTTCAGAGATATGATGAATGTTCAAATCTGTTTGACGAATATGCATAAAAATATTTGAGATACGTAGTTTTGAGATGAAAACAATAAATTTTCTCTGTCGATAACATGTGTATTCCAGTATTCTAATTCCTAATTTCTAATTAGTCTAATTCCAGTATGGGTGGTGACCTAACACCCACCGCCACACGCCCTTGCTTGTGGGGTATTATGTAGATGTATTTTTTATATTATATACATAAGACTACCTGGACAGCCATCGTATACATATTACGGCGTCCTTTCACTCGATATAACTTGATGGGAAATCGCATACGCCTGGAAAGGGCTTATTTTAAACAGCCCTTAACTTTTCAATCGCAGAGGCAAGGACATTCCGCCTACTTGGAGTTCCAGCTGTCATTTATACCCTCGCACAATTGTCCCCTATTGTCACCTCGTGTACTGTTCGCGGCATCGCTCTTTTGTATCAACGATCACGTCATGCTTGCGTCTGATTGGTTGCTGCCGGCAACTCACCAAGGGAAAAAAATAAAGAGTCAGCCCTAAAACTCATTCCCATACAACTCCTCGTATTTTTCGAATGACATAAGTATTCTGAGGTTTTCATACAATTCCTTGTGTGAGTCATTGTTTGATGTAAGTTGCACAGAAACTTGATCCATGTGAAGAGACTTCAGAGCACACTATTTTTCCTTTCGAGACGCATGAACTCCCAATCAGAAGCCAGCATAGCATGTAGGTGTGAACGTTGACAACAAAAGAGGATTTGCTGTGAGAACAGTAAATAAGGTGACAATGGACGACAAGAGGACTAGAGTATACTCGTGAGTAGCAGCTGGAACCCCCGAGCAGGAGAAATACCCTTTCCTTTGCAACAGCAAAGAAATGATACACAATAGCCTTTCCAATTCGACGCCGGATGAGATCTTCCGAGTTGGTATTATGTGAAAGGACTTCACAAGATGAGTCGCATTCGAGTCGGTCGGGATCCTATCTTGGACGAAGGACCGCCTTGACGGAGATTTGGACACTTCAGCTCTGCCAATGAGAGGCCGGGAGAGATGAGACGGTCGGATATTACGAGTCCCTCCTCCGGGGACGTGCCCCAAGGATCGATCCGTGAATAACGCACAAGTTTCCATCGAAAACCACCATAAAAAAGTAGATTAATCAAGCAGAAGAGTCCTTTGATGAAGATAAAGTGGAGGTCACTTGACAGTGAACTCAACACGGCTTATTATATTCACAGATTTCAAAAGCATATTAATAATAAGGTGGGACCAGATCCTTTCCATCTGCCGCCTATGGTTTCTCCTGAAGATTTGGTAGGCTTAAATACAGGTTGAATTTACTGCGTACATTTGAAGCAGGTTAATTATCTGAGGATGTAAAAGAGATTATTACAGATCCCGATTTACGTAAATTCAGGGAGATTTATCGTAGAACGGATAGTAAATTGAAAATTTATCCGTTCTACGATAATTGATATTTATTTTCTCATAGCAGCACAGATCAAAATATGTAAATGTAACAGCAATCGCGTACAGGATATTTAGAATTGGTAGTGTATATTTGTCGATTTCCTGCATTTTATTCTTTTTTTAATGGCCCATCTTTTTGACATGTCTACAGCATGATTTGAATACACGTATCCTGATACTGAATTTTGTTGCATGTAATTACAATCTTTGGTGTGATTAAAATTAATCGAGTGCATGATCACACTAATATTTATGTGGAGGTAACATGATTAGGTTTTGCATGTGGTTTTATTCCGTTCTACGAGTGGTGACCTAACGCCCCCCGCCATATGCCCCCGCGGTGGCTTTCGGGGTATTATGTAGATTTAGATGCATTGTCAAAACTGCTAATGTAACGTGCACTCCAATTATCTTTTATATACCGAAATTACGATTGTGCAGTTGATACCTTTGCGATGGGTTTAGCACACGTATGAATCTATTTGTGTCAAGGGGATCCGATCCCAGATTCGACGGGAGATATAGTATACGTACAATCGATGTAGGGACTCAATAAACAGTTATACGTAGTGCGTCTTCTTCAATTTTCCTTCGGTGTCCACCTGCTACGTCTGTGGAAAATTGTGCCTCGATCAGGACAGTATCGCATGCATTCTTTTTTTTCGATCGAAGTTCGCCAAAACTTAAGGTTGGACAGGTCAAAATATTTAATTGAATAAATGGATGATAATCGGACATTCCTATCACGGGCACTTCCCTTAAACCCAAAATTACGCAATTAAAGTTAGTCTCAATTTTTACGACACTTCATGAGTCGCATAATAAGATCCCCTCTATTTTAACACCTTATCTTTTCCAAACTTATCATCTTGATCGGAACTCCCTAATTTTTTTTCATGAAACCCACACCAAGACGGAAGATTAGGCAATGCTACGGTCTACAATGGTTTTCGAATTTCGCGCTAGGTGGGAGTTAACGTTCATTTGTTTCAAATGGATGGGGATTCAAAGCAGAAAACGACCTGAAACTGGGAGACGGGAAAATATCGCCGTCAATTTTTAAATTTCATCGTGGTTGGTATCCATGGGTCTCCTTCACCACGTAGGTTCGCGCCCTCCAGCCACCCCCAAGGTGTCACCTGGACCTCGCCTTCACTCGAGCACCAACGACATTAGGGCGTGCGTTGCCATGGAGAGAGACGTCGGAGATCGTCCACCCACACTGCCTTCCTGCCATCACACGAACGCAGGTACAGAGCTCCCTCCCACTTCTGAGTCGAGTCCTTCTTTCTCTCTTTCAGACGGCGGGGGCACCTATCCCCCCCCCAGCCACTTCACTCTCGACCTTTGATTACGCATGCGCGTGTACACATTCCGAGTTTGGATGTTGCCTTGTGTGCGTTGCGGGGGAGGGATGGTGGACGGGGGGCGTGCCGTGTTTGTTTTGAAGGTGCGGCGGCGCTCGATGCGGCCAGTATCATCGCCCCCCCTTCCCCGCCCCCGTTCCTCCCCTCGACGATATGCCGCGCCCTCTCCTGCGCGGGCATTGATGATACACGCCACCCACCCCCCCAAACTCCCTCCCTTTCCATCCCTCTCTGCCCAAATATTTACGCTCCCCTTCCCTCCCCCGCCCCTCGCCCACGAGGCCACTACCTCTCAGGGGTTGCTGTCTGCATCGACAGAGGTCCGTATCGATGATTTTCAAATTTCGATATTCAATTGGATAAATCTTGTTAAGGTCTTACTTTTGTCTGAGAACAATACGTAACATTAAACATGCATTCTTCCGATGACTACCTACTACTTTTTACTCCGGTAATTCCATTGGATGTACTTTATACTGATTTCGATTGGTTGGAAAATCACCTGTCGCGTTGAATCGAAACATCAATGAGCCAGTCTAATGCATGGTGATGACGTTTAAAGCATTCACGGAATTCGGTAATGTTTCAGGACTTGGCTCATTATTTCAAAGTCTTAAAAAATCTTGATAGCAAGCCCTTTTATAAATCGCTTGTATTTTAATTAGGTGAAATGAGTAATGGAGAATTTGCACAATGTGTATAGGGGTGTTGCATTTCTATATCTCATTCGAGGAAAAATATTGTATTAATTATGCACAAGTATGTAACGTCATCATTTAGCCAAATTCGATTAAGTAAAAGATCTGTGGAGGCATTTAATGCATCAAGAGATGTATGTCACACATTTTGACCACATAATGGCAAATGTGTTAATTTTTACGTTCTGTTGGCAGTGTGTAAAAATATTTAAAATTTTGTAAATCTGAAAAGGCGAAATATTCTCCCCATTGCCGTAGTAACTTATGATATGCATCTATATCTACATAAATACCCTGAGAGCCACAAAAAAATGTGTGTGGCAGGGGGTGTAGCAGCAGGAGGAAAGGGTAAGGGGTGAGGGGGTTGGGGTTTTTCAAATAGGTGGAGGAAGGGGGGGTACCTGTAACAATTCTATATATGTATATCTATATTTTTTTACATCCACGCGCAGTCCCTAACCTGTACGTTAATACTTATTGTGTTGAACTGACTCCTGGAGGATTTCGACTTCAAGCATTCTGGTCTCTAATCGTTCTTGGACAAAATGACATTGTAAACCTGTCATTCTTGCAGTCTATCTCTCTAACCTACTACAGGATCGCACGCTAAAGTGGTAAAACTGATTTTCTCTGGCGCGAACGGAGCAGTGGAGGGGGGTCTGCCTGGCTGGGTAAGGTGGAGGGGGCTCTTAGCAACAGACCGACACCAACCTCTGTTGCCTGCGGGCTGTCGTTGAGTGAGGACACCGTTTTTAGTGAAGCAAGGTTTTTGTCCGCGTCGAAAAACAAAATGAATCTGAATTTAGACCAACGTTATTCCGTGAAGTTTTTGCGAAACTCGGGAAGACGGCATCTGAGACCCTCGATATGATCAAGTAGGCTTATGGGGTTCTTAAGCCGTTCCACAGTGGCACAAGTTGTTTAAAGAGGGTAGGGAGCTCGATGAAGACGACCATCGCTCCGGACGGCCGTCAACGGCTAGAACCGACACTAATGTGGACAGAGTGAGGACACTGCTGAACACAGACCGACGCTTAGCCAGTGAAGAAATTGCAGACCAGTTGGGTCTGTCTGCATCCAACGTCCAACGCATTATTTCACAGGATTTGGCCATGCGCAAGGTGTGCGCCAAGATGGTGCCGAAAATTCTGAATTGGCGCGCTCGTCGTCAGGCAGCACCTGGCCAAATACGGCGTTGCCACGTTGCCGCACCCGCCCTATTCTCCCGATCTGGCACCACCGGTTCTTCTTCTTCCCCCTGATGAAAAGACAGATCAAGGGCCGACGTTTTGACTCGATAAAAGCCGTTCAAGAGGCTTCGACGAGGGTCATCAACGGCATCCCCAAAGAAAATTTCCAGCGGGCGTACGGGGAATGGGAGCAACGTTATACAAAGTGTGTAGTAGCTCAAGGAGCATACTTTAAAGATTATTAAGTCGATATAAGTATATCGTCAATAAAATTCTTGTAAAAAAATCAGTCCTAACAGTTTTGGGTGCGACCCTGTATTCGTCGATCGCATATTCGTATTCGCATCGATAGTGTGGATAATATATTCTTCCTTAGACATCCATGAAATTGCTTCAGTCAAAAATAAACTTTGCCAGGTTTTTCTATTGTTTTGCAATCACATTTGTCAAAGATGTGACTGATATGTCTAAGAATACTATATGTGGAAATACAACAAAGTGTTTTACCCCAGTCAAATTTTAGAGCAAACATGTGAAAAATCTTCGTTTCTTTGTGGATTTTGTTAGCAAAGAAAAAATTTAGTTTTATTTAACTAATATTAACTTTTATGTTTGTAACGTCCGTTTGAGACCAAATTTTGGTTAAATTTGAATCACGTATGGAAAAATAAGGCAAAATATAACCCTTGAATCGAATCTGAGGTAATTTCAATAAATATCACAATGTACTTGACTTACTTCAAAATTGAAGAAAATCTCTGAATGGATCCGAATTGTATGATATTCTTTGATAGTTCCCTGTGATTGTGCATTCATTAATTCATGTACATAATGAAACAGATGAATTTCTCATGATTTCATGACTTTGCTAACGTTAAAGCCGATATTGGACGAAGGTTTCCATTTACCACGCCTCAATTGGTTATTTAGGAATTTTTAATGCAAAACGTGACTCAAATGTATGCAGCATATCATATATCAAACTGAACAGACCCCTATAGATAACGTACTGTTCTCTTGAGAGGAAAATACAGAATCTCTAATCACGACTTAAAAAAGTTAATTTCTATGATCTTTGCCACGCAATGGGAAAACGTTAATGCACGCATTAATAAGTTGTAAAAAAAAATGTCTTATAAATTAGGTACACCTATTTCAATTTTAGGCTCTAGATTTGTTTCCCCTGGTCATCTGCCTCCATTACCAAACCCAAACACAGAAGTTCCTCTCGGGCACCCATATTCCACTTTTTTCAATGATAAAAATTTATTTATTCAATTGCTATGATTGGGATGCAAGTAAAGTGGAGTAAAAATTTGTTATTGATATATATATATATATATATATATATATATATATATATATATATATATATATATATATATATATATATATATATATATATGAAATCATTATATGCACAGTCTTTCGACATATCGGTACAGGTGTGTGGGTAGTTTCGATTCGATTGCCAATCCCGCCCACTCCAAGAGGGTACTCCCCCACCCCCTCCCGCACCATCGCGTGATTTTGATTTGGGTTGCGGAGGAGGCGTGGGCGGCGGCGGGGAGGGCAGGGCAGGGAGGAGGGGGCGGTGGGAGAGGAGAACGTGTCCCCCGTGGGGTGGGTTGGCCTCCAGTGAGGAAGAGTACTCTTTTTCATTCTTTGCGCGAGGATCACTCGCTGGCTGTCTCCATCATTTTTCAACCCCCCGAATAAGGGACCGTAACGGTATATCGCGAAAGTCGACCTATCGATACGTTTCCAAATACATACCGAAGGAGATTTATCGTGTTTTTCCGCCTGAAATATTGCATGGGCTACCGACGTCAATTCTTTTGTGCAGACAAATAAATTAGCACGAGGTGTCTCCGGAGAGAGATGAAAATAAAATGGAAAGGGTAATAAATGAAAAATATATCGAAGAGAGACAGGGACCTGTGGAGAGAAAAACATGTACTAGAGCAAACCATTTGGACACATCCAGAGGCACAATGGCTTCTTGAAGACGATGGTCGTGGGAAATAATGGAAAGAGAACAACTAGAAACGAAAGTCGAGGATGAGCTACGAAAAAGAGGTGGTACGGAAGACCTCAGTGGGAATGGAAGGAGCTATGAGCGACGGAGTGATTGGCAGATAGGAACTTGAGCACATAGATTGGAGATCTTCGGCTACAAACCAATCCTCGGCTTGAAAACCCGAGCTGATGATGGACGTTAGCACGGATTTGAGGATTTTGATGACCAACCGTGAACCCTTTTGTCTTACCGATGGAGACTAAACGTGAATTCTATAGTACGTAAGCCGGTAGTACGACATACTATATATATCGAATGGCTTACAAGTCCATGTGGGAGTATAATTTCCTGCTCTCATTTTTCAATTCTAATTTGCACGTCATTAAATACATTTTTACTACGTTATCACCGGTGCTATTCCATGTATATGTGAAGAAAATGATTAAAGAAGCATGGGAAGAACTACAGGTAGGAATGAAAGTCGGAGGGGAACTCGTAAAATCAGTTAGGTTCGCTGATGACCAGGCTTTAGTGTGTCAGTCAGCCAAAGGGTTTAAAGCAGTGCTGAATGAATTGGAAATTCAGTATAATAAATCAAGGATGAGAATCAATACTAATAAATCAAAGGTTAGGCGATTTTCCAGAAAGAAACAGGCTAAGCCAAACATTAAAACAGGAGGGCAAAAACGAGAGCAGGTAGAGCAGTTTATGTATCTCGGAAGTGTTTTGGACCAATGTGGTCAAAGTAGTAGGGACGTAAGGAGAAGAATTGCGCTAGGCAAAGACGCTTTCACAAGGAGGAGGGAGTTGATGACAGGGACGTTGAGTAAGGATGTGAAGGTTAAGAAAAGACTCTTCAAAACTCTGATATGGAGCGTCGCTATGTACGGCGCGGGAACGTGGTCGCTGAAGCTGGAGGATATACGTAGATTGGAGGCTTTTGAAATGTGGGTGTGGAGAAGAATGGAGAAGGTGAAATGGTCCGAAAGGAAAACAAATGAGGAAGTGCCAGGGACAGTGGGTGAGGAGAGGGGTTTGTTGGGAGAAATCCTATGGAGGCAGGAAAAATGGATGAAGGGCGTAAATTGATCGGCAGTGGGATGTTGAAGACTGTGATGTTTTGTTAGGAAACAAGATATTTTTCCCAACAAAAATTTATCTGCCTTAACCGGTACAAGCCTAATAGTAATTCTAAGGTGCATGTGTATGTTAGTTAATAATTTAATGTATTTGCATGCGTGTGGGTTAGAAAGGTTTTTGTGAGAATACATACGCCAGCTGTGGGTGTCGATTGGCATGAATTTGCATGGTTTTGCATGTGGTTTTATTCTCTTTTACGGGTGGTGACCTAACGCCCCACGGTACACGCCCTTGTGGCGGCTTGCGAGGTGTTATATAGATCTTGATGTAAATTTTGCTGGTAATGGTTAATTATTTCTGTAAATAGCCATGTCCAGAATGATACTGACATTTTACAAAGGTTTTATAGGTTCGACCTCAAAATCCCACCTTAAGGTCCATGCACTACTAAAACGGACGAAAGCAAACTGATAATGAAGGTAGAATTCATTTGCCTAAGAAAAAAACTCAGGAAAGGAAAAAAATCTGTTACAGTAACAAACAGAAAATATGTTTAATAAAGAAAGTGAACTGTTGAAAGCAACAAGAGCAATTTTTGTCTGGTTTCATTACCTGGTCTTTGAGGATAGAAGATAAAATTAGGTTGGAGGATTTTGAGATATGGATGTCGAGAAAGTAGGAGCACGCGCTTGCATACGATCTGAGCTCCTCCTTGCGGCTCCGGCCGAAATGAATCGTAAATTAGAATACTCGGTTAGTTTCGAGAGGAATGAAACCTTGAAACCGATCGCGTCGAGCACCGGTGCTCAGGGAAATTCCCTTGTATGGGAATGGCCCACGTAATATTTATTTTAAAATATAAACGGTAAATATAATTGAAACACCGAGTTTCGACGATATATTTCTGCGTGGCGATAGCTATTCAGTGCATCGAGCTTTCTAACTCGATGCATCTACTACAATTAATTATGACTATGTTATCCAATATGATCAATATCGACGACGTAGGGTTTAATAAACTAGGTACATTGGTAATATTGTCATTTGATGATAGGGATAGCATCTTCATTGGCGTAAAATTGACGGTTTTCGCAAAACTAACTCCTGCAGGGAACTTGATAAATTTTGAAATCGCTAATAGGCTAAGCTTTTTACATCAACAATGTCGCCATGACGACAAAATCGTCCACGTCACCATTTCGACATCGTCCACGTCACCATTTCGACTACTCTTTCGTTCACGTCGCCATTTTGATTATGAGTATCTACTCCCGAAGTCCCAGTTTCTTTAATTTGTCCATGTTGACTTGTAATCATGAAAAATACGAGGATCTGATTCAAAAAGAGATAATTTTGAAAGTACATCATTTTTCTAGCATTTTACAGAGCGTAGAGATTGCCACTCGAACTTTGACGCTTATCATAAGGATGTTTGGACTCGGCTGAAGCCGCGCCATTGGCAATTGAAAAATTCATTTGAAGTTGGTCTTCACTGACTTCTTGTGGTAATTAGGTCATTCATGAACACTGATTAACATCTTTTGTTTAAATATCCCACGTCATTTTTGAAGGTATAATCGCAAAGAAGTGATTTAAACCAAAAAGAGACCACACGCCACAGGATTAAGTTTATTTTTTACTATCTCCATGCATTTTACACTTTATAAGGGTACATCATACAATAACCGCCATGGTCAGGCTATTTGCCGATGATACAGTCTAACTATGAAATACAAAATCAAAACTGTCCACTATTTCGGGCGAAAAAGTCTCTTTGGTGGCGATCTCAGAATGCTTGAAGTGAGGCGCTAGGAGTAACATCACAACCCAATTGAAAACAATTCACGATAGTGGATTCCTGAGAAAGTATTTTCAATCGACGATTAACCACCTATGAATCTGTTTGACTAGAAATAAGCATTTCGGCCCGTGACCTCGCGTTGGACGCTCACCCAACATGGTTTGAAAGTTTGTAAGGAATGTCTGCGGAGCAATATCAACGAAACTTGGCTGAATCAATCGACAAGTGGAGAACTATTCGAATTAAAAAGTGAAGGAGGGGTTCGTCGGATCTCAAATCGTTCACGCCTTCCTCAGAAGGATCTAATTTTGGAATTTAGCGATCAACTAAGCAGATCGGAGATCAAGAGTACACCTATATCTACATAAAACGCCGCAAGCCGTCGCAATGACGTGTGGCACGGGGTGCTAGGTCACCAGCCATTCTCTACATATAATCCCTCTACTTCCCCATTCACCTAGCACCCCGCGATCTACCAAAATCCGCGTGGAAAGGGAGTGACCGAACACCACCCATGCGACATGCCTACACATATTACGAGTATAACATAGGTGGCAGCTATTCCTAAGCCAACCCAAAGCGGACAAGAAAAACATTAGGACAGGGACACATTTAAGCCCTACCAATGTAATCAGGGGGGATAATTATATCTCCAATGCGAGATACAAAACGACACGCTTTATATTTTGGTAATAAGTCTATCTAATCTAGCCATGCGTCTTGTCATATCTTAAGGTTTCCATCCAAGATTCTGTGTTAAATGTGTGACTCTGTGTGTCATTTGGTACGAAATTTCTCATGGCATTTCTCTGTACCCTATTCAATTCTGTCACTAATGATTTTTTAAATGGATCCCAAACGCTCGTCGCTTACTCAATGTGAGGGCTTAGTAAAGAAAAAAAGCATGTTTCCTTCACTTTTTCATCGCTACACCTCCCGAATATACGTTTGACGATTGCCAGTTTTTTTAGAACTCCTTCACAAATCGTGCGGGTTTTCCCTAAATAAGATCCGATTCAATGGTGAACTCCAAATATTTTACTTCATTCGCGACACTAACGGGAACCCCTCCGAGTGTGTAAGTAGTGAGTAGTTGAGAAAGAGCAGATAAAAGCTGCTGGCTTTGCGAGAATTCGTCTTGGGCGAAAGTAAATCCTCAAATTGATGATATCCCGATTTGAGAGGCATTGGAATTACGAAGATAAGATGAACCACTTCAAACTGTTAGATAAACACAAAGAATTCGAGTTTTACGTATATGATAATGAGGGCATATGGGGTCTAGATCACGGTGAGGAGAATTGACCAGATGCAAACAAGGAACCCATTTCACAACTCGATCACCACGACAGGTGGAAACTTCACGAATTGCCAATTCGAACTGCCTGATATTAACATGCAATTCACAGAGATAAACCACCAATTCGCTAGGTGACTGTTTTTTCGTTGATATTTTAGTACCCTACAAGCCATCGCTGTGGTGTGTGGCAGGGGGTGACTACATACTAGACTAATTTTGACTCGAATATTTTTACCCCTTCTGGGGTCGTACAATGTTATTCTGATCCCTTATCGTTCGTGTCAAAAATGACACCTTAAATCCATATGTTCTACACTTAATCTCTCTAATTTTATTAATATGATCTCGCCTAAAGTAGCATGATGGGGGTAATAATACATTGCCATCATCACTGCTAAAGAGACATCCTTCCAGTTTATACATATTGGAGACTATTGGAGCTAACACTCCCAACACCATCTGCCACCCACCACTGCCAATATGAAATGTAGATGCGGGCGAACAATAACCAATTCTATTAGGATTTTCCAGTCGTGACAATATCAGATTCTCACGGGAACATATTTGGCGAAATCAGCCCGACACCAACCCACCATAATTTGGGAAGGCGTGATCACTGCCGGGGTGGTGCTTTAAAGGATTCGATCGACCCTCGCGAAGGGTGAGATTCCGCCCGCGGGGCTAATTAAATGCGTAGGGCGGGAGGGGGAGGGAGGGTGGCGAGCCGCGGAGTGTAGGTTTCCTTTTGCTATTAAGCATAAAAATGGATCGGGGCATGACGCATGTCCAAAATACCCTCCCCACTCCACCCTTCTTCCCTCGAGTATCCTCCTCACCGAGACGGGTCCCCGAACGCACACGCCCATTCCGGACGTTTCACCCCAAAAGGAGAGTGTCCGGGGGTGACGGAGGGGAGAGGTGGCGGGCGAGTGCGGAGGCAGCGGAGAAATCCGAGAAGCGGCGGCGCGTCGAAGCGAGTGGGTGACGGGGAGGCTGTGGCGGGGGTAGATGGCCAAAGACGTGTGTGCACATGCAAATGCATGAATATGTATTCATATATGTCCATACATTTATGTATATATTTTTATAGTATGCACACTCGTGTGTATACATGCATATTAAGGTGGGCTGAAGAAGTCGAATTTTACCATTTAGCGTTTGACATGCGCTCTCTCTCACCTGACGCGTATTTATACGAGTATTGTACATGTCGTGACGTAAGTTAGTTACTGCGAATTGATGTTTTTTAGCCGCCACCGACACTACAAATATGCTGCATGTGTATGGGATCCTCACGACTTAATTTCATTTTGGAACTACTATATAACGAGTGCAACGTATAGCAGCGAGATTTGTGAAAAGTAGTTTCATGAACAAGGTAGCAGTGTCAAGACACTATTGGAAGAATTAGGATGGGAGCCACTAGTTGAACTTAGATTGAAATACAGTTTAAAATATTGCGTACATTTGAGTCAGGTCTCACAACTGAGGATGTTAAATATATATTACAGCCCCCGAATTACTAATGTAGATCAGATCACGTACGTAAAATCAGGGAGATATATAGATATTGGATCGGATAGATTAAAATATATCCTATCCTCGTGCGATTAGATATCAAAATGGATATTATTAACATCTACATAATACCACGCCGGACGCGAGGATGTTTGGCAGTTGGAGGTATGTTACCAGCCACTGCACATATAGTATAATCCCTCTACTTGGCGGTAAGCTGCATGTCCATGTGATAGTAGAGTTTCCCCTTCTTACTCCCTTCCCCTTTTTCTCTTTTAAATTCTAATTTTCATGATATTGGATAGATTTTTACTAAATTTGAATGTGGATGTGTATGTTGGTTGATGGTATATGTATTTGCATGTGTGTGGATTGAGAAGGTTTTCGCATGAATATATACGCCTCTGTGGGTGTGAGTTTCCAGGAATGTGTTAGTTTCACGTGTGGTCATATTTTTTCTTTCACAGGTGGTGACTTAACACCCCTCACCCCTTGCAGCGGCTTGCGGGGTATTATGTAAATGTGGATGTCTACTTCCTCTCTTCTACAAACCTGGCACACCTCGATCCACCAAAAACCGCGTGAAAAGGTGGCGACCAATCAGGCAACATGCCAACAAATATTACGAGTATTACATTATCAGCAGCTACCTATTCCTATCCCTACACAAGAAAAAAAAATTGAAAATGATATCCTGCCTGATTATTAAATAGACCCATATTTACTATTAATGAATGTTTTTGCAACCAAGTAAATGGCTTCTTTCGTGGTGCCTAACTTTCGTCCAGTGCATTGAAGAACTGTTTAGAGCTGTCATGATCATGTATGTTTGGCTGAAGATCTAACACCCACTGCCACATACCCTTCCGGCGTTTTGCAGGGTATTTGGTAGATTTAGATATGCATTCCGAAATCGGAGAATACTATATTTATCCCTGATGCCGAAGCACTGAAGTTTTTCACTTTTACTTAATCTCACCCCTGAATCGAAAAAGAACATATTGATTACACCAAAATATTGCACTTGAAAAAAAACCTTTGCCTTTTTCAAAATTTAGTTGCCATCTACAGTTTGGTGCTCAGGCATCCCCGTACAACAGCAGAAACCAACATGGTGATTGTTAGCCAATATAGTTACCTCGATAGAGCCTGGAAGCTTACGTGTTTTAAACGGACATTCCTTCGGAAATGTTCTGACCTCCCTTCGAACAAGACAAGGCCGTATTCAGGATCTGAACATCTAAAATTCCTTGAAATTTCGAGTTTATTAAAAAAATATCTTCAATTCTGTTGTAAAGATACCAATTGATCAGCTTGTTGCTTGTTTCTGGAAGAAACTACAAGTAGCCAAAAATCACCACGCCAGGAGTTGGGTTCTATTCGTGTCCCACAGGCGAATGTGTGCCAATGTATCGCCATAAAGAAATGTGTACTCGTGAACAACTCCCATTGGAGAGGAACGAAACGAAATACACCTTAGAAGGCATCACGATTCAAGCTTATATGACACAAAATTTGTTTTTTTTTTAAGCTTTCGGTTGTGGTGCTGCTTCCCTCAATTTGAGAGAAGCCTGACTTGTGTTACTCATGTTCCAAAGGGAACGGTACGCTGAATATTTCGGAGCTACGTTCTCTTTTCAGCGAAGAGAAAGGAAAGAGAGATATTTTGCCAAACTTATCCCGTCATTTTATCCACATTGTCCTGAAACCAGGACCCTCCGGTCTATAATCCAACGCTCTACCCCTGGACTACCGCGACCTTTACTCTGCATTTTATTCTTTTTTTTAATTTGCCATCTTTTTAAACGTTCTACAGCTTGATTTGAATATGCGTATTCTGTTATTGAATATTGTTTCACGTAAGTACTACTTTCTTTCGCGTGATTAATATTTATCGAGTGCATGATCAAACTAATATTTATGTAGAGATAACATTATTTGGATTTGCATGCGATTTTATTCTAGTTTACGGGTGGTGACCTAATAATCCTTGCCACGGCTTGCGGAGTATTAAGCAGATATAGAATGAGTTAGTAAATATCCACAGATAAAGACTGTGAAAAATTACAAACTTATTTTTTATGGATACCAAAAAATTCCGCAAGGTAAAGCCTGAAGGTGTAAAGTATACTATATATGTATCGAAATAACTTTACGAAATCGTTCCATCGTTTAAAAAGATCCTGGTATCGATACGAACCGAACGGATGTGCCGTCATGTGACACAGATCTTCCATGAAGATGAAATGGTGGCGCCCGCAAATACGCGACACACCGGAAAGAGGAGCTGAAAATACGTAAATGGAACGCGGTGGACCAATCCCCCTTTCGCGACCCCCTCCAGCCCCCTTCCACAACCCTTCATCTCCAATTTCCCTGTCACCTTTAATCTCTCGTTAACCGAAAAAATGAATTTCACGAAATATCGCGCGTGTGTATACGTAGACTCCCTTAACTTTGGCCTCTCCGGCAACAACCCTTATCCAACCCCGATCCCTTTCGAGTAGTATGCATACGAAAACTTGCGAATGTTTTGCTAGCACCCCTGACGATGTGAACTCGTCGAGATTTTGGATCGTGCAGTGCGAAACAACATTTTATAGAGCCGTAAAGTGCAAGAAGCTCTCTCTTCTCTAAGTTAAGATAAAATAGGTAAACAGGAATCCTGGTCAGTCCTACTTGGACGAGCGTTCGCAAATTGGCATCTTCGACTAAATGGCACGGATTAAATCGTCGGTGACCTAGCTGGGATCATTCCTCGCGTGACCTTCGTGCCGAGGGTAGCCGGCCCAAGGGTGCGGAATATTCCATCAGACCCAGGGGAAGGGGGGGTGGATCGTCTGGTCATTAATGTCGCGCCCGCGGGGCCTTCGGGGGCGAAGGAAGTCCGCTCGGGTGCCGCGGGCGACCGAGGGCCGTTTCGGTGATCTGGGTTCGGTGTCATTAGGAGACGGGCGACGCACTCCACCGCCGGGACAGGGGAGGGGCCGATGACACGTGTTCGTAGACTTTTCGGCCCTTTTTCTCTTCCTCAACTCGTCCGTTTCCCTCGGTTAAGCACCCCAAATGATCCTCTCTCCTCCGATCTCGCTCCGTCGACGAAATGGGCGAGGGGATGGGCCTCCCCCAGTCCCCAGGGTTGTTCTGGACCCCGATGGCCGATGGCGTTTCACCATACATCACACACTTACGCTCTGCCCTCAAAGCGAATTAGGTTTAACGAAATACCGCTTTAATTTCTGATGCACATTCGATGAGGATTTTTTTCAGTTACTTTGGAGTTTGGGGAGGTTCCGAACCTCGTTCGTTGAGGTAAGAAGAAAAGGGGCATATTGGAGAGTTTCGAAATTTGGGTGAAGCGATAAAGGAAACAATAAAACAGACGGAAAAGAAAGCAAACAAAGATATAAATGGTCCTGGTGCCGGCAGTGTGACACCCTCGCCTGGGCCCAACTCAAGGGTTCGCGGGTCCGATTCCAGCCTGGGTGGTTTCACACGACCAAGAGTGTCTATACTTGTGGCTATTGTCATATGACTCATTGTTAAAAATCCGATGTGGAGGCCAAAGAGAGCTGTTTTCGGGTCAAAACTAAACAAATTAAAATTTTAAAAAGACAAATTTTCTAGACACCTTAGAGGAGGTGTGAGGGGTATCGGAAGCATAAAACAGGCAAAGTGGACGCTGGACATACTGTGTGCCATACTCGATAACTCACGAAGCACATCTACATCTACATAATATCCTGCAAGCCGCCACAAGGGTGTGTGGCGGGAGGTGTTATGTCACCACCCATAAAAGGGAATAAAACCACATGCCAAACCAACATATCCATGCAAACCTACCCCAAATATTACCTATATTATTATTATAAAGTAATCTACCGGTGAAGGTAGGTTTTTGGATGGACACAACTATCACATAATTAACTTGCGATTCCAAACAAAACACAATAACGCAACCTACTCTACATCAGGTCCCTCTTCATCTCTGTGTACTTCCTTCCTCCCCTCATCCCGTCCAACATCCCTATCCTATTCCTGCCTTTTCGTCATTTGCCTAATATTCTCCCCTCGATTACCCTCTTCAACATCCCCCTACCGCTCAATACGCCTTTTATCCATTTTTTCTGCCTCCATAGGATTTTTCTCAACAAGCCACTCTTCTCATCCACCATATCTAGTACTCCCTCATTTGTTTTTCTTTCATTCTATTTCATCTTCTCCATTCTTATCCATACCCACATTTCAAGAGCCTCCAATCAACGTCTATCCTCCTGCTTCAGTGAACACGTCTCCGCGTCGTACTAGGCTCCGCGCCTAGGCTCCATATCAAAGTTTTTACGAGTCTTTTCTTAACATCCCTACATAACGTCCACCTCAACAGCTCCCTCCTCCTTGGGAAAACCTCTTTGTCTAGCGCAATTCTTCTCCTTACGTCCCTACTACTTTGACCGTGTTGGTCCAAAACACTTCTGAGATACGTGAATTGTTCTACCTGTACTATTTTCCCCCCACTTATTCTAATATTTAGCTTAGCCTTTTCCTTTCTGGAAAATGGCATAACCTTTGTTTCATTAATATTGATTCTCATCCCATATTTATCGCACTAAAGATCCAATTCACTCAGCAATGCTTGCAGCCCCTTGGCTGACTGACAAACCAAAGCCTGGTCATCAGCAAACCTAACTGCTTTTACGACCTCCTCTCCGACTTTCACTCCCAGCTCAGCTCTTCCCAAACCTCCTTATCATTTCCTCCACATACTATATACGTTGAACAGCACCGGTGACAATGGGCAACCCTGCCTTACACCTCTTCCTAACACTGCCCATCCGGACTCTCCATTCCCCACTCGCACCTGAGTCGTCTGATACATGCACAGGTTGCGGATTAGCCTCCTGTCCCTCCAATCCATTCTTATTTTCTGCAATACACGCATTAGTTTTTCCCAATTCACTCTATCAAATGCCCTTTTCGAAATCTACAAAACAGGCAAATACGTCCTGATTGTATTCTACATTCCTCTCGATTAGTGATTTCATTACTGCAATGGCATCACGCGTACCTCTCCCCTTCCTTAGCCCAAACTGGCCATCCCCTAAGTAATCATTGGCCTTACTCTCTATCCTTTTGTTGATGACCCTGAGAATAACTTTAGCAGCATGGGATATCAAACTTATTGTTCTGTAGTCCTCACATAACATAGCCTTAACTTTTTCGGAATAGGAACTAACACTGATCTTACAAAGTCTTCCGGCCATATTCCTTCCTCATAGATACTACGAATCAGTCCATATAGTCTCCTTCCAACATTTTCCTAAACATTTCAACAGTTCCACAGGAATGTTGTCCACCCCCACGGCCTTATTTAGTTTCATCTCCCTTATTACATTTTCTATCTCGTCATCGAGTATGCCTGGACCTAAGCTATCTTCCTCTACGTCATGTTCCTTTTCTATGTCTAACCTTGTTGGCCTAAATTCTTTACCATACACTGTTTTTATATATTCCTTCCATCTTTCTTGGATTTTTTCTGGTTCAACTATTACCTTACCCCACTTATCTTTAACTTTTAGCTCAGATCTTGCCTTCCTACTTCCCGATAATAACTTGACCTTGCTTTAGAGCGCACCAATTTCACCCTTCCTCTGTAGACTTTCCATATCCTCGCATTGCGTTTTCCACCATGTTTCTTTCGCTTTATTTGTGGCCCGTCTCAATTTATTGTAAAACTCTTTGTAGTTCATTTTGCCGAACTCTGTGTTTACAGTCTTCCATCTTCTTCTCTCATTCAGCTTTGCAATCTTCTCATCCGTGACCCATGGTTTCCTTATCCTTTTCCCGTTAACGGTTCCTATAGTGTCTTTTGCGGCTTTCGATATCACTTTCTTGGTACATTCCCATTTTTCTTCGATAGTACTCAGCTCTTTACCCTCATCCATGATTTTCTCTATAGCCTGCTGATACTCCTTCCTCGTTAATCCATTTAATGCTTCTACATTCCATTTCCTAACGCGCCGCCTCTGCCTTATCTTTTTGAAACGGACGCTACATTTCATAACAACTAAATTGTGGTCAGAGTCCGCATCCGCTCCCGGGAAGCTGTGCGAACTTATCACACTGTTCCTAAACCTGTGCCTAACCATAATATAATATAATTGATACCTTTCTGAGTCACCTGGCATTTTGCATGTATACCTACGCCTTTTGTGGTGTCTAATCCATGTGTTGGTGATGACCAACCCCTGTCTCCTGCAGAATTCAATTGCTTTCTCCCCGCGTTCATTCCTCGTGCCTGACCCATAGTTCCCCATCTCACCACCCTCTCTTCCTTCGCCTACCGTCGCATTCCAATCCATCATCATTATCATATGTTTCCCTTGCAGGAACACACGCGATTTATCCTCTAACTCAACGTACATCTTATAGACTTCTTCCTTTTTGTGGTTACTCGGTGGCATGTATACCTGAACAATGACCAAGTTCGTCGGTTCTGATTTAATCCCTACGAATAATATATATATATATATATATATATATAATTATATATATATATTTATGCAAAAACTTTCTTATCTTACACACATGCAAATAAATATACTACAAACTGACAAACGCAGGCACCTAAAACTGTAGTAAAAATGTATCCAATAACGTGTAAATTGGAATAGAAAAATAAAAAGGGGAAATTCCATTAGCATATGGACAAGCAACTTATGGTGCCCGTCCCCAAGGACACCAATCACCTTTTTGTAAAATATGTATTTATCTAATCTGTAACATAACAACCGATATTGCATCTCCTATTATCGGTTTTTGTCACCGTCACCTAGGAACATCTATAACTCCCACCCTAGATGGTAAAACAGATTTTTCTGATCTAGGTGCTAACCCCTAGTGAACATACCTGCAGAATCCTTTTCGACGAAGCAGAATCTACCGTGGAAGGTAAAACTGCATTAATGTATGGATGTTCGCGGTATCGTTCCCTCAAAATGTCTCGCAACCCAAATTCTAGGCCACTTTTTAAAAATTGGGAGCGTTCCCACCGCCTCTGCTGATTTCCAGGCGGCGGGAACGCAAGACGCGCCGAACCGAGCGCAACTCTCCCGCATCGACACTGCTTTAGCCGCGCGGTTCCCCGCCCCCCGTCCACTTCAAAACCCTCACTTGCTCACTTGTTTACCTCTCGACTCACTTTCCTCCGGCATCCTCCTCCAGAGCTACGTCTCAAAGAAGCCTCCCAAGCACATCCTCCTTCAACACCTTTTACCATCATCCAGCAGGAGAGTTTGGAATTCCACGAGGGAGGGGGTGAGGAAGGACGGGGGGGAGGGAGGAATGGGAGAGGGAGTGGGTGAGATGGAGGGACCCATGCGCAACTCGCTTCCTTGAAAGAGCATAAGGCGGCCGCTCTCTTTCGTACGCCTGTCATTTCATTGTGCAACTCGCCCTCGTCATTGCCGGAGAACGAAGACATTCCTGAGATCTGGGTCCACCGACGATAAACAATGCTTGAGCCCCGATCACATCCCAATTGAGTAGGTATATTTTCATTCCGCCAACAAATACCACCGGCCATTAGTGACCATTTTGTCAAACTGAAGGCCATCAATGCGGATGCGAATGGCGGGGAATCGTTTTTCATCTACATCCACACAATTCCTCGCAAGCCGTCGCAAAGACTTGTGGCAGGAGGTGGTAGGTCACCAGCCATTCTACATTTAATCCCTCTATTTCCCCATGCACCTGGCACCCTGCAATCCACCAAAAACCGCGTGGAAAGGGGGCGAACGAACACCAATCATGCAACATGCCTACATATATATCACGAGTATAACATCGTTAGCAGCTAGCCCTACGCCTACACAAAGAGGACAAGAAAAAATATTCAAAGAAGGCAGACACACATGTAATTCAGACACTTATTACCGGTTAGTATTCTACGCATTCCAGACGGACAATTCACATATATAATATGCATCATACATATAGTATATTTTCATCTACACCTCACCTGGCACAAGGTCTCATGGCGGGAGGCGCCAGACTCGGAGAGTGGGAATTTAATCTTGTATACCCATATCTTTGACAGCGCGAACCTATTACTTTCCTTGGTTCTTTCCCTTTTACTATCGTCGCGTAGAGTGCGCGGAAAAACGATAACTTGAATCTATCCGTTCAATATTCAGTCTACTTTTGTGACAGTTGTCGTCCCTGTAAATATAATTAGGGGATATAATTATATCTCCAATGTCGGATGAAACCACAACATGTATACTATCTTTGTAATAAGTTTATTCTGAGTATTCGCATGTCTAAAGGTTCCTACTCCAGATTCTGTATTGAATGCGTTTGACGCTTTGTGTCCTTCGGCACGAGTGTTTCACGAACCTAGCGTCCGGGACTATGCCGCGCAATATGCACTATGAGTGATAACAAAATTTCCGTTACTTTTGAGTACACCTCATATACTCGTATATGGGTGTTTTTCTTCTAAGAAATAACCACAATCGACACCATATAATGTGGATGCATTTCAGGTAATTTATTGCGAGAGTATGCAATTTTATCCTGCATAATAAATAATACATGCCCGCGTGTCAATGCGTGCCTACATTGTAATGCATGCTGTGTCTAGGGAATACTTAGTTTTACTCAAATGCATGCACTTTCACTAATCGCGTGTGTTTTGTTGTCAAATCCCTTCCCGCACGACCTTATGGGACTCCCATTTGATGAATGTTATACTCGGCACAATATTGCCTGCTCTTCCCTGTTGTTTTCAAGCTTTCCCCTTCCATCCCTCGTGTGTCTCTCTGTGGGGGTGACGCTTCCGCTGCTTCCAGCGGTGTGTCACATTCTTTGCCTGTGCCCTTGGGGCTGGGACCATGATTTGCATGTCCATGAAAGAGTAAAATTTCCCCTCCTTACTTTTTAGCCCTCCAGTATCTGTCTCGTTATCGTGGAGACCTGTGTACAAAAGATTAAGCCTCAATTATATTCCATTTTTCCACATAAACAAAAACTAATTTATTGGGTGAATTAATCATTGTTTTTAATTGAATCTTCGTCCAGCATGCACACAAATTTGCGCGTTATTTGATGTTTTTTTACTGAATAGTCTTCCCTTTTTCTCTTCCACTCCCATATCCTCCCACCTTTGTACACTTACCCTTCTTACCTGGAGCTAGCACCCCCTGCCACACACCCTTGTAGTTTATCGCGGTGTATTTATGTGGATTTCGATGTTTGTAGAGTTGATGGATGGCACAAATACAAGTCCGTGTTACTCGATTACAATGCATATCTTTTCGATTTGAAAGATCAAACAAGGACATTTTTTTCTCTTCTCGCATTGCACGTCGACTTTGAAATTAAAATGCACATATTTTAAATTTAGAAAGTGAAAAGAATAACTTCATGATGAAGAGGATTATTTTTTACAACTATTTCCGGGCTCAGATGCTACGGTCAGCTTGCCGTTGGCTCATTCGCTCCCGGGAAATACAGCCAATCCCGCCTCACCGTCACCTCTCCCGAGTGAAAAATCTCTGATCCCTCTCCATCCGAAAACCCCTCCGCGGGTGCCTTACTCTGTGATCCTAATTTGCTTCATAATCATAAACCAAGATGCCGTAGTGTAACTCACGAATAAAGTGTTTACTGCACTGCCCTCTTACCGAAAATACCGCACCTGCATTTCCGTTCCAATTTATTCCCACTCACTCCGAGGAGGAGGAAGGTAAAAAACTCGGTCGCCTACTTTTTAAAGCCTTGAACACCTGGTGAAGGGAAAAGATAGGCCATTTAATACTCTGCAATGTTTAGCGGGATAAAAAATAAGAGGTCCTGCAACCGCCGTCACTCTTAAGCCCAGACGTACGTACGTATTGCAACATCCGAGTGACCGAGAAATATGGAGTCAACGCGATGCCTCCAGTTACACGGGAAGTAGAATCACCAGGATACCGAAGAGAGCACGAGCCAGAACACAGTTATTGGGTAATCTACCAGTTAAGGTAGGGTTTGGATGGACACAACTTCCGAATTCTCTTGACTCTCGTAACAAACCACAACCGAACATTCTACTCTACAAAAGGCCCCTCTTCATCTCTGTGTACTTCCTTCCTCCCTTCTTTCAGACCTTATCCTATTCTTTACCTTTCCTCTTTTCCTAACACTCTCCCCTCTATTACAGTCTTCAATATCCCACTGCTGATCAATATGCTTTTCACCCATTGTTCCTGCCTCCTTAAGATTTCTCCCAACATTTCCCTCTCCTCGCCCACCATATATAGAACGTCCTCATTTGTTTTCCATTGCATGCAAATTAAGATAATTACTATAATTATAACCGCAGAAGTGGCAGTAGAGCGGGTAATCTGAGGATATTAAAGACATATCATAGGCTTACAGTACTTACTGTGGTACATCAGATCCCCAAAGAAAACCATGGCGATTTATTGTAGAGCGGATAGATTTCAAATGTCGTTTTTTCCTCGTACCATTTTAGATAAAAATAGATATGACAGTAATCGCGTAGGAGACAATTAGAATTCGTATCTTATGTATGTATTTTGTCCGTATCCTGCATTTTATTCTTATTACTTAATAAACCCATCATTTTTACAGTTTTGCAGCATGATTTGAATATACGTATGCTGTTGTTGAATATTGTTGCATGTAAGTGCTCTCTTTCGTGTGATTAAAATGTATCGAGTGCGTGAAAAATCCTACATATGTGTAGAGGTAACATAATTTGGTTTTCCAGGTGGTTTTATTCTATTTTATGGCTTGTACCCTAAAACCCCCCGCCACTCGCCCGGCGATTTGCGGGGTGTTATGTAGGTAGATGTGAAGCGCAAGAGTGTCGAACAAAGGGCCCCGGGTTCAAAACCTGAGTGACGTGTTTGTAAATGCCCATCCAAAATCAAAACATTGCGATTTTGAGGAGGAAGAGTGCGTCGTTCTTGTGCATGGGACTTGCACGTACCTACTTGTATTCTTATTCTGGAGGTTTTCTTCCATGAGAGTTGCACAGTGGCGGCTAGAATTTTCATACTTCAAGAATGATATATTTCACGAATTTACAAATCCACCGACCACGCTATTTCATATAAACGCAACTGAAAACGAAATTCCATTATGAATTTCGAACTTCGCGCAAAATCAACCGGCTCAAAACAACTGTTACCGATTTTCTGAGTTTGAATCAACAATCTCTACGTCCTCCAATATACATAACTACTGCATTAACTTAAGGTTACTCAAAGGAGTCCGGGATGAAAAGAGGTTTTTCTCGATTTATAGACAGAAGTGAATAATCTGAAGAGTGAAAAGCAGCCAATGAACCAGGACTCCCGCTCCGACCCTCTTTATGATTTTGTCTCATACGGAGGAAATGACGAATCGTCTGCGGAGCTTCGTCAAAAAAGGTGAAAAACGATATGAGGGCAATAAGATTTACGTCTTTCACGTACGTTTGAATGTAAATCCCCGCTCCCCTTGCAATCACTTCGATGGATGACGGCGGTGCAAATTCTTCGCACACGCGATCGCCAGGAGAGCGATCCGACTTCAAAGAAATTCCCATCCAAACACCCATTCGATTCACATCCTTATCTCTCATCTTCACAGAGCACCTCTTCAACGGTATCTCTTACTTACTGCCTCTGCCTATCTTGGCGAGAATATTTTAAACTTCGCATTTGTTTCGATTACCAAAAAGGGTCAGTGGTATTAAATGGGATCCACGCGTGGATTTAGATTACATTAGTGGTATAAATGGAACCATTTTTTAGTCCATGACAGTATGCGATCAATGCATCGAACTTACGATTCTTTAATTTTACTATCATCATTACGATTCCTTAATTATATTAACGTCATTTTCAATCACATCTCAAACCAGAAATTCTATACTATTTACCAATTTTGTTCAATTTTTAAATTTGCAATGTTTTATATTTGTAAAACGTTGTAATGATAAACTTAGTAGCGTATCTAAAATATTAGAGTAGCTAGGATGGGAATCACTCACGGTGAGAAGGTTAAATTACAGAATTCAGTTAAATTACTCTTGTATAAATTGGAAGAAGATCTCTTTAGCAGTGCTGTTGAAAATATATTATTACCACCATTGGACTACGGTAGGAGAGACCATGTTAATAACATTAGAGAGAACAAAATTAGAACGGATACAGTTAAGACATAATGCTTTCCAAGAATGATAAGGCATCATTATATCATTTCCCGACTGCAGTAGGGGTAAAAATATTCGGGTCAAAATTAATCCGGTGTGTACTCACCACCTACCACACGCCCTAGCAGTGGCTTGTAGGGTCCTAAAAAATATATCATTCGAAGCTCACGAAGGCACATGAGCAATGATATAAATACTCCAACCGATTCATGCAAATCAGAATGCTCTGTTATCGACCTTGCAAGTACTCGTCGACTGACTCCTTTAGTTTGAAGAACGGCGATCCCAGCATTCACTCCCTTAGCACGACATCGACATTTCCATTTTCGGCCCTTTGCACCTCCCAGCGCCCATCGGAACCCGTCCGAAACGCTTCGCTTACTCGCGAGAGGTCGATTTCCGACGGTGCGACGACTTTTCGGAAGAAGTCACGCCACCCCTCACTCGCCGGAATCTCACCATATCGGGACGGCGGTCATGTTCAGTTATTGGAGACGGCACCCACAACCGATTTGGAGAGCCCGCGATTCGGATTTATACCCAGACGGAAGGAGGGAGGGTCGCGCAAAAGGGTATTGCGGCGATGCGGGGGGCGAAGGTTAAGTAGCGGTTAGCGGAATGGAGGGAGTGAAGGGGAGGAAGGGGGGGTAGCGAACACGACGCGCCCCCTCGACATCAAATGGAAACGAGAGAGAGGGAGGGAGGCGGAAGAAAAAAAAGAACGGCGCGCCGCGTACATCCGCCGCGACGACGCGGTCCCACCCCCTCCGAATTGCCGTCCCCGCCACTATTCGCGGTGCGGCGCACCTGTCGCAAAGGGAGAAAGGGAGGGGGCGTGGAAGGCGCGCGCAATATCACTTTCTCGCCTCTCCCCCTCATAAAACTGATTCTATTTCCGGAGGGAGGGGTCCATTCCCACCTTTCCCCCTCCACCGTATTTAGCCCGAGGAGGAGGAGGTAGGGTCGGGGGAGGGATCGAAGGCGGTGGCAGGAGGGGCAGGGAACGGCAAGAGCAGCACAGGGTACGGGCGCACATAGTATCTGCTCGAATTTGCATTAATGACAAGCTGTATGTTAAGGTAGTCTTTGGACGGGTACGGAACGCAACCACCTCTAAGCCTCACGTAACATGACACAACGTGCACCTCCGGGGAACCCTACCTTAATCCCTCATGCTTTACATTACATAGTTCCCTTCAAGGCACCACCAGGATTCGTGACGTGGGTGATTACAGCACAAAATGTTCTCCCCCCCTCCCCCTAGACCATTCGGACAGCATTATTCTGATCCTTTATCGTTCGTGGATAAAAATTAAATCTTAAATCTAAGCTACAATTAATCTACCTCATTTTATTGACATGATCTCCCCTGCCGTAGTATACTGGGGGAAATGATAAATTTCCAACATCCAATTTAAGTAATCTGTAATTTAACCTTTGCTCCATTTGCGATTCTCAACCTAGCTGGTTTAATGTTATGGATACGCTACTAAGTGTATCATTAAAGAGTTTTACAAATCTAGCTCCTCTACGCTGCACGCGATCAAATTTGGCAATCAATTCAAATTCGTGAGGATCCCTAAATTAGCTAGTATTCTAAACGAGACCTAACCAACGACAGATAACATTTCTCTTTGGCCTTTTCATCACATTTACCCAGCACTCTTCTAATAAATCCCATTTTTTATTAGCTTGGTCACATATTCCCCGTACGTGTTTCACCCTGGAGAGGTCAAGAGTTTATTCGTGTGAATCACCTCCCTTCACTCCCCGCAGCATGGACATTGTTCCTTCCCCTTTTCTCTCCTCTTCCTCAATTATTGACACTCCATTATCATCAAAATGCCCTTCTACCACATTTCTGACCCATATTTTTGTCACCATTTGTAAAGAAAAAGTCACCCACTGGTCTTAATTGGAGAGACAGACAAAATATATGTGCAAATATTTTCAGAGCTATGAAAAAATGCACCATGAAATTGGCGATTTGTAATATTTTCACTGCAATTAAAAGAAGTTGTTGAAATTACTTCAGCCAATCCAGTGGATCTATAAAACTGGCTTGTAGGAAATACATATTTAATAAAATTATTTTTGCCCGTTACACTGCCAGAGATTTTGTAATTCTGTCAAGCATTTGGGATAAACTATATTCATTTAATAACAGAGATGAGAACTCTAGCAATTTTCCACTTAATAAAGAGTTATTTTCGACTAGTCTCAATGTACGACATCATTTTCAATTTTTAACAATGTAAGACTTGAAAGCGATGTAATACGTCGAAACTAGTTTAAAACAAACCATTTTTAGTGGAAAATTGCTAGAGTACTCATCTATGTTATTATGAAACGGTTCCACTACATCGCCGTTTAGTTTAATTATACGACGGCAGGGAACCTTGGATTCGCAATTGGTTATCGAGGGGTTTTAACGACTGGAGGAGGATTGGACAGCATTGCATACAGGTATACTGTGGATCCTAGAGTCCGTAGATCTATATAATACCCCGCAAGGCCACCGCAACGGCGTGTGGGCACGGGGGGTGTTAGGTCACCACCCCGTAAAAGAGAACAAAACATCATGTAAAATCAACACATCCATGCAAATTCTATACCCACAGTGGCGTATGAATTCATGCAAAAACTCTTTCAACTTACATGCATGCAAACACACATACCATCAACCAAAAAAACAACTGCACCCCAGGATACATATCCTCCCCAAAAACAATACAATTTTGATGGATTATATTGTTCATAAAAACGTACCATCAAAGAGAATGTTCAATATTCATGAAAGTTTTTTTTTAATCTAACATATTTGGTTATAAAAATAAATCCCGATTTTCATGCAATAAAAATACGTTCTCCATAAATCTGTGAAAGGTGCTTTCGAACGATGCCTTACTTTCGGGGAGGCACTAGAGTTGCCCAATTGTAAAACGGGAGTGTGCGAAATGGGGACGCGGAGGAATACTCCATTATCTATTGAGTCTGGTGTGGTGGAATCGCTCCATAGCGAAACAAAATAAAAACTACCTCAATGTTCTCATTTCGTTCAGCTGCGTACCCTGAATCAATAATCAAGTCCCTGGGCAATGGCCGCTAAACAATCTCTTCTTCGAAAATCAGACGCCACAGAGTTCAACATTCCCACGCAAGATTGCTGATATTCTTTTCTCTTATTGCGGACTTGGTCGTCATTCAACTGTCCCATCAACAGGGACAAATTTCCCCACGGAATGCGCAAACAAAAGAAGTGCCAAGTCCAACCCTCACCGAAAACTAATGTTACCCACGCGCAATCGGACCTTAAGATAAACCACAGAATAGTGCTTGTCTATCACGAACGGGAATAACTCATCACTGCGCGCGACGGCGGCAGGAAGGAAGAAAAGATCCGAACTTCCGGGCAGGCGAGCGAGAGAGAATAGCAAACGAACGTAACCTAGGTTACGCGAAATCGGCGACATCCCTCGGCTCTGTACGAGACCGGAAATAGTCCCTAAAAACAAGGGAAAACTACCCACGATTGAGATGCGTCTTATTGCCGAGAGAGGTGAGGACGCGTGCATGCACTGGCCCATCGATTGATTACCTTTGACCTAATCTCTTTCTCCTCCTTCGGAAACAAAAATTCTTCGAATATTGAAAACCTGGAGAAGGAAGCTGGACCCTTTTACGGTGGACTTTAAACCGCCACCTCAGTTACATAAGAAGTCCCTCTCTTCCGAAAATAAAACCCCCACACACCCAAACAAAACGTTCACTTTTGCTGCAGGCACAGTCAAGCCCTCATAACTTTAGCTATGGTTTGAAATACTTGATTTCATTTCGTTGCTTCCTTCAAAAATACCCCCATATTTATTCTTTTCGCCTCTGCACACATTCGGTCGTTCTTCTACATCTACTGAATACCCAGGGAGCCGACGCGGGGTGGCGGGGGGTATTAGGTCACCACCCGTAAAAGAAAATAACTAGCTAAATATTTCACAGTTGCTACCAACCTTAATAGCATTGTAGCCCCCCCCCCGCTCTCCAAGAGCAAGAAACTGGCGGGGGGGGGGTATTAAATTACAACCCGTAAAAAAGAATAAAACCATATGCCAAACCAAAAAATTCATGCAAATCTACATACACAAACGCGAATGCCATATTCAATTGGAATCCCCATTTCAACTTACAAGCATGCATATACATATGCTTTCAACTAACACACACATGCACCAACGAACAGACTTTATGTCTGTGCAATTAGGACCAAGTGTCAGAGTGTCAATAAAATTATTGAATATTGTCCGAACAATTGAATGCAATCAAGCGGTTAGTCTAGCGCACACATTCGATTAAATCAGTAAGAAAGAGGTTCATAGGGGAGAAATGCGAGAGGCAAAAATGTTTTAATAGTTTGGATCAACGATCGCTGAAGATGAAAGATTGAAAGAATAATAAAAAAAGGTAGAGTTAAATGACTGAAAACAACACTTAAGAGGATAGTACCTCGACCTACATCGTATACTTGAAACTTCTGACTGCGGTCTTACGTAAATCGATGATTCTTGGCTTAGATTAACACTTCTGTGTCAGCATTAGCCTCGACATTTACCGACATCGATATAAATACCCCGAGATCAACATAAAAGGTGTGTGGCAGAGGGTACAAGCACCAGAAGGGAACGGTGAGTGATAAGGGAGGATATGGGAGATTAAGGGAGAAGAAAACATAGTGAAATAACTATCAAATAACTTGCAAAATGGCATACATTCCAGATGAAGATTTAATTCAAAAGAAGGGTTTATTCACCCAATAGCTTTGTTATTTGCTATGTGAAAAAATTGGACGAAATTGAACCACGGCCATTTATACGACAGCCCTCCACCAAAATAAGACAAATCCTGCAGCATTGAAAAGTAAGATGGGAAATTCTACTCTTCCGTGGACGTACGACTAACTCATGGTCTCCGCCCCCAAAGTAGGGAATGTGACACACCGCAGCAGGCAGAAAACGGAGGCGTCCCTTCACATAGAAAGAGACGAGGGACGGAAGGAGAAGCAAACAAACGAAGCGAGGCAAGCAATGCTGTAACTAGCACTGCATTCATTAAATAGCAGTCCGATGCGGTCATGCGGAAAGAAAGGGTTTTGGCAACAAAACACACCTGATTAGTGAGGGTGCATGGATTTGAATAAAACTAATTTTTCCCTAGACGTTGTGGGTGGCAAGTGGAATTTTTTGTACATATACTCGTATAACCCTGCAGTTACTATCCCGTATTGTCCGGAAGGGGTAGTGTCCTTGATTCCTCTAGTTCTGGCATCTATTTCCCGAATTTTACGTATATTCATGGTCCTAGTGGCCAATTTATGTTGAAGTGCGCATTTATCCGGAAGTTTAAAGTCGTGCTTGTATCCTATGTGCTTCCTGTGTCTCCTAACCATGGCTATCCAATTCGGCGTTTAACTGCTCGTTCTTAAGATTATTCATAAATCGAGCGGATTTTCTCTTTGTATCCAGTTTAATTCGAAAACAATGTCTCCCTGGGCAAAATCCCAAATACTTCCCCGCAGCGAGTTCAAGATGAGGCCTAAAAAAAACGCAAAATAATACCTCTCTTTAACTTTTTCTCCGTCGAATGTTTTCCCACAGCATTCGCGTGAAGGAGCCAAATTTCCTTTAATGCAGTTAGTTCCTTAGATGCTCCCACTGTGTTCTCCAAGGTCAAGATAAATCATGGCAAAATCAAAGCGAAGATATTTTCGAGAAGCATGAAGTCAAAGTCAAACGTTAAGAGTCAAAGAGCTTCAATGCAGCAGCTGGAACGGTTGATCATTCTGGCCAGTATTTCGAACGAGGACAGTCATGGCGGTGAGGACATTGGAAGAAGAACTGCCCTGGCAGAAGAAAAATTTAGAAAGAGCCACAAATCCAGCTAGTGAAAGCCGGTGACATACGTTTTTTCATCTATTCGTGAACCGAAGGTGTTAATGGGGTTACCAAACACCAGTGGTAGATTTCCCCCCTGGATCTGATAGTTTACCCATGCACGACATGTTCAGCTAAGACTTTTTCAGAAAGATAGCACCACAGTAGGTTTTAGTCCGTAAAAAAATAATAAACATACGAGTTTAAACACTCGAGTTTTTCTTTCGAGCAGTTGGACCAATGTAATGTCTCTAACACGCACCTAAATATTAAAAAAGTTTTACATATTCTCGCCCCCCAATCCCCCTCTCGGCATTTATATCCCACGACGAAGTAATTAGCACCGCGAAATGGAAGGTTGTGTGTTTATTTTCCGTCAAGGATTCCGTTCCCCCTCTACGTCAAGGATTAAAAAATAAAAGTTCTCCCCGCCACCCCCTCGGGTTCCTCTCGTCCGAAATCCGCGGCGTGGGCGGGTGGCAGGCGCATCCATACATCCTCCTCCGGATGCAGGGCCGACACCTGACCAACCCACACAAGACGCGCTCCTCCCTCGGAGGAAGAAGAAGATGATGGGGGGGAGGGGTGGAATGGGAGGAGGAGGGGGGGGACTGTCTGAGGAGATGCTGAGAGGGTTTGAGGAGAGAGGGAGGGGGCGAGGAGTGGAGGGAAAATGGCGGCGGGATGAGGAATGGGGAGGAGAGGTTTCGGAAATTGAGATGGTCCCAAAAAAAATAGACCGCCTCTAAAACCACGAACGGGAATTATTCGTCAACATGAACGTTGTCAGTACGTAAGAGGAAAAAAAATTGCACTCATCTAATAGTTCAAGAGCATGGCGGACCTCCGAACCCTGAGTCTCCAAGGATAATGCGACCCTCTCTGTTCCCTGATAACGATTCTTCACGAAAGGAGCAGCCTTTTCTACTTTCTTTAGTACTTCCATTGTGTCCACCCGCGCAATAATTCCAAATGCTCGATGAGTATTCATATTTTACCATTGATATTTTTTAGCACCCTGCAAGCCACCGCTAGAGGGTGCGGCAGGGGCTAAATACACACCAGACAAAATTTTACCCGAATATCTTTACCCCAACCGCGGACGGACAACTTTATTTTAATCCTTTATCGTTCGTGGGAAAAATAACATCGTAAAAAGGGGAAGACGGGGTATAATCAACGCGAAGAACTAAATACCTCTTCTCATACTTTTCATGTGAACATTTTCTCACGGTAAACGTTTGATAATACCAAGTTTCCTTAACGCGGATCCCCCGATGCATCTCACGTGCTTTCCCCGTGAGAGGGGATGACCCCCAACTATTTGACCACGTAGGACTGCCGTTCCCGCATGTCTGTCCCCACGCGACCACGGACGAATGGATTTATTTTCCCAGAAATTCCTTAGGGCACATTTTCTTTCGGAGTTGATTGGGGACTACAATGTTGACACCAAGCACCAATACCGCTTGGGAATAACACCTTTCCTTAGCGTTTATGTTCAAATATATTCATTCCCCACCCCATTTGCTTGATGACCCCCTATTTCCCTTCATGCAGTTCCGCAGCAGATGTGCCTCAATTTTTTTTCTCCACCACGCCGAAGATAAATCATGAAGAGGACGTGCGCAATGACATTTTTTTAGGAAATACGAAAAGGCAAAAGTAGTAACTTAGACGAGTGTGGGGGAGGCGGGGTGGGGTTGATGGGGATGGAAGGGGATTCGCGAGTTTGCGTCCCCACCTCTACCGCTCATCCCCTTCTGCTCATTCGCAAGAGGGAGAGGGGGCGGGGGGGAAGGACTCACGCATACCTCGTCGTCCAGAAATGTCGCCCCCGTGAGCTATTCTCGCCGCCTCCCTCCCTTCCCTCGTTCCTTCCGGCGACTGCCTCCAGGGTGGGGGGGGGGCGAGAGAGAGTGTCAGGAGGGACCCCATTCCCCCCCTCCCGCCCTTCTCCTCCGTCTCTCTCGCACACAGCTGCTCCCGGTGGACAGGGGGTGGGGGCAGCGAGGGAGGGGGCGGATGGGGACGTGGGTTGCAAATTTGGAATGAGGGAGGGGGCGAGAGGGAGTTCCAAGGAGCGACCCTCGAGGCAGACGGAGTGGGCAGGGTACTCCTTCCTTACCTGCGCGCGCGTCTTGCATGTACACGTCTTGCATGTACGCACCTAGGGAGGTTCAGTTCCTCGGGAGTGGCAGGCGGGCAGGATATTTAAGCACCGCTGGCTGGCCTTTTTTAGAATGCGTCGTGAGAAGGACGGCGAGCGATGCCAATCATAGAAATCCTCGCTGACGACTGTTTCGTCTCGAGAAAGAAATGAAATGATATCAATGCCGGCTTTCGAACGAAAAATATTTTCTCTCTTGAGTGATGATGCATCGGTTGCAAGTGGGTGCATCAGGGAGGGAAAACGTCCATTGGATACCCTCAGCATCCCGTGAAATACGTACATTGGCAAGCATCCATTACCGAGATGAGTTACGTCCTGAGTAGTAGTTAACTGTTGTGTACGTACAGCATACTTACATTTAATCGCCTAATTACGAATAGGTATGACTACTTATGCTGTTTCGGCCACAAACTGGAAGGAGAAGTATGAATGGAGGACTGCAGTCGACCAATATCAGGATTGAAATACTGAAGATAATGATTTCTTCATCAATTGAGGTGTACTTCTCTGAATTTCCAATTGCTACATTGACGATGTTCACTGTGAGGCCATCGTATTTCTGGAGAGAGACTTAATGTATCAAGAGTTTCAAAGAAATTACGAAAGATGCCTCGATGCCAGCAACTTTTAACAGAGTCATCCGGTTATGCACATTACCATGCAACAATTTAAAAATGTAACAATCATTCATCATCAGTCACCCGGTTGAGACGAGTGATTTTTAACCTTTGAAAATAGTTACATTGTATGACAATTTACCTGCGCATTTTTTTAAAATAAGTTTTACTTTTCATACAGAAATTCTGGAAGGGTGATTTCGTCGTAAAATTCGTTTGAATTTACTTCCCTTTCACGTTCCCCTTTTCAGTGTTTACTTAGTAATGAGCACACCCGTTTAAATGCCAAAATTTATGGAGGAATTGTCCGCATTTTTTCACTATTTTTTAAACGCCCAATTATCTGTGTTCTTTGTTCCCATCTCAGTTTTTATTTCGATATTTTATTAACCCCTGTATCTTTACTGTAAATTGGCAATCCAAATTTCAATTTGAATCATGCCAGCAATACAGGCCGTCGCAATCTCGGATATTTGTGTTCCAAGTTGTAAACCTGTCTGACCACTAGCCTGTAAATTTGAAAATCACTTTCCGCGGTAAAGTTCATTTTCTATTTCACTTATAAAATTAAGCGGTCATTATCATTCCTTGTGAAAAGCAAAATGAATATAGTAAAAGAACATAATCATTAAATATATGGATTTCAATTACACGAACCCGAGCGAATCGTAAAGAAAAAACATTACAATACAACAATTATGGAGTGTAAAAATCATTTGACTTGTCCGGGATTCGAAGCCATATCCCTCGATGTCCTTTACTCGGTGTACTTTAGTCAGTTAAGCCATCGAGGCGTCCTAACAGATTTCGAAATTTTGGAGGCTTTAAAGGAGTGTTCGAATCCCGGTCAAGGCGAATGATTTTAACACTTTGAAATTGTTTTTCTTTGTAATGCGCATATATCAGATTACCCCGTTAAAAGTTACTGTCCCGGCATCCCCCACAGTTCCTAGAAATTTGAGCAAAAACATTTTTACAGCAGGAAAAGAATAGTGTATTTAAACTGAACGGTGAGACTTGGGAGCATTCCTAATTGTGACTAATACGACCGCATCATTACCGAGATCTTGATACTAATATATCGTTAACCATTGTCGGATTGAAGGAAATGATTGGATAGACTTGCACCATATATTAGCACATTAAATTTGTGAACTCTATGATGCAGACATCAATTACTAGTAAAAGGAAATGTTTCAGGCGTGATGTGGTGGAATATCATGATTAATTAAAAATAGCAATTTTCAACAAAAATATTAAATTAAATTATTTTAATTAAAAATATCAATTTTCCACAAAAATATTGTTGTGGAAAATTGCTACAAATACTAAATCTACTTTTAAGATACTCGAAACCAATATTTTCATCCTTCAAGCGAGCACATTATGGGACTCCATAACAAACCGTTAAGACCGTCGATTCGTTCCATTGTTTTGTGTTGACAACGGGTAAATAAATAAATGAATAAATAAATATTTGGAGGCGTCATAATATGGCGGTGCCGTATTATTTTTACACGCGTAAAATACTTCCCGCCAGGGATATTTTTTGGTGGGCACACGACCAGGGGGGAGAAGGGGGGGGGGGCGTTTGAAGTGTCATGCTTTTTTTTGCCAAAGAGTCTCGCGATATACAGACACGCACGCACGCACTCAACGCCACTGCCATTAACCCCTCTCCACCCCTTCCTGTGCATGTGTGCGCGTATAAATAAAGCCAGGGGGAGGAGGAGGGGAGGAGGGGAGGAGGGGGTGGGGGAAATGGGAGAAGAGGGAGGGGGAGAGGAAAGGTGAAATATTGAGACACCGACTGTCGAGGAAGCTGGAAATAAGGGCGACACTCGGAGAAGATGAGACGGCACGGGTGGCGGGGGTAGAGAGGCAGGGAGGGGTTTGTCTTGGCTCCGCGCCCTGCCGCGCTGCCGGTTGCTGCCCCCCCCCCCTCTTTGCTCTCTGCCTTGGGGCCCGCCCACTTGCATGATCGCGCCCTTCCCGTCGCTTCACTCCGCACCCCGTCGGAAGAGGGAGGGGGGACGTCCCGCAGGGTCAGGGCCCCCTTGAGCTCAGGGCCGGACCAAAGATGTGGGCGCGTACAAATTGGAGAAGCGTCAGGTGCACCACCACAAACAACCTCCTTAAGGTGCTAATTAAGGAATATGATGATTCGCGACGGGATATCCGCTATTTTTGTCAGAAACACCTCAGGGGATGTCTCTATTTCAGGTACGCCCGATCACTTACTCTGGTCTAATCATATATTATTGACCACGCCTTCGCCTGCCGAACGGTGAAAAAATATATTGAAGCCTAACCGACGAATTTATTAATCTTAATGTCGCGTATGTGGGATGTCAAGGAGCACTGTCCATGTATTTTTGCCGAATGGGTCAACCAAACTATGACAAGAGTCTTTGGAGCTGAAATATGGATAATTTTAGAAAATGTAAGCAGTGCACCCAAATATAATGAAAAGAGAAACTTTATAATTCCACATAGATATATTAGACGGACGACCTAGGTTTCGACGTGCCACGTCGAAACCTAGGTCGTCCGTCTAATAAATATATGTGGAATTATAAAGTTTCTCTTTTCATTATGTTAAGTCGATTCCATGAAGTCACGCCCGAGACAACGAATTATATCAAGTGCACCCAAACTTCAGAGAAATGGAAAGCGACGCCAACATACGACATCGATATGTTATGCGATGTGGTTTACCAATTTCTTAATGCCAACATTTCTGTTATTGGTTGCCCTTCTCAAAAATAAACATTCGTAATTCATCTAATTAACGGTTTCTTATTGAAATAGTGCTGAAACATGTCTAGCATAGGTTTTAATACTTTCCCTCCAATGACTAAAGTTTACGTTGAACTTAGTGGTTATCGTTTTCTTTTCGTGTTTTCAATCGATCGCCTTGGCGATCGTAGTGGTAATTTACTACGCTAATATCGGGTAATTCTACAAGATCTGAAGGGTTGTACATTCGGCATTAGCTAAAATTCGTAGTGTGAAAGCCTTAAGATAAGGTCATAATGAGATACCCTGATAACATTAACTTTAGCAAGCAACAATCAACAAGGATTCAGGAAAACGCGCTCTTGCGAGACCCAATTAGAATTATTCACACATGACTTATTTCTATCGGATGAAAGTGGTGGGCAAGTGGATGCGATCTTTATAGATTATCAAAACTTATTTGATAAGGTTCCCCATGGTAACCTTATTCATAAATTAAAGGTCGTAGGCATAAACAAGTGCGCAACAAATTGAGTTGAAGACTTTCTTTCAGAGCGGGAACAGAGAGTAGTCCTTGACGGCCCAATTCCGACAGTGTACGAGGGACCTCGGGGATACCACAGGGAAGCGTAATCGGACCCTTGCTCTTCTTGATTTTTCTTGACGATTTGAGCCGCGCAGTGAAAAATAAGATTAGAATGTTCGCGGGTGACACGGTGATTTATTGGGAGATAACTGGTGATGACTAGAGTGACAATTATACCGTGATATACAGCGGCGGGGACGAGAGCCAACGAGGGGTTGCCGTAATATTAAATAAAGGGATAGGAAGAAGTGTAATCAACATAGAGCAAGCAACAGATACAATTTTATTCGTAGAGATTAGAGCAGAGCCGACGAACTTTGTCATTACTCAAGTATACATACCACCGAGCAATCACACGGAGGAAGAAGTCGATAGGATGTACGATGAGTTAGAGAATACAATCGCGTGTGTTCCTACAGGGAAACATTTGATAGTGATGGGGGATTGGAATGCGACGGTAGGCGAAGGAAGAGAGGGTGGTGAGGTGGGGGACTATGGGTTAGGCACGAGGAATGAACGCGGGGAGAAAGCAATTGAATTCTGCAGGAGACAGGGGTTGGTCATCACCAACACATGGATTAGACACCACAAAAGGCGTAGGTATACATGCAAAATGCCAGGTGACTCAGAAAGGTATCAATTATATAATATTATAGTTAGGCACAGGTTTAGGAACAGTGTGATAAGTTCGCACAGCTTCCCGTGAGCGGATGCGGACTCTGACCACGATTTAGTTGTTATGAAATGCAACGTCCGTTTCAAAAAGATAAGGCAGAGGCGGCGCGTTAGGAAATGGAATGTAGAAGCATTTAATGGATTAACGAGGAAGGAGTATCAGCAGGCTATAGAGAAAATCATGGATGAGGATAAAGAGCTGAGTACTATCGAAGAAAAATGGGAATGTACCAAGAAAGTGATATCGAAAGCCGCAAAAGACACTATAGGAACCGTTAACGGGAAAAGGATAAGGAAACCATGGGTCACGGATGAGAAGATTGCAAAGCTGAATGAGAGAAGAAGATGGAAGACTGTAAACACAGAGTTCGGCAAAATGAACTACAAAGAGTTTTACAATAAATTGAGACGGGCCACAAATAAAGCGAAAGAAGAATGTTGGAAAACGCAATGCGAGGATATGGAAAGTCTACAGAGGAAGGGTGAAATTGGTGCGCTCTACAGCAAGGTCAAGTTATTATCGGGAAGTAGGAGGGTGCTAAAGAGGATCTGTGCTAAAAGTTAAAGATAAGTGGGGTAAGGTAATAGTTGAACCTGAAAAAATCCAAGAGAGATGGAAGGAATATATGAAAACAGTGTATGGTAAAGAATTTAGGCCAACAAGGTTAGACATAGAAAAGGAACATGACGTAGAGGAAGATAGCTTAGGTCCAGGCATACTCGATGACGACATAGAAAATGTATTAAGGGAGATGAAAGCAAATTAGACCGTGGGGGTGGACAACATTCCTGTGGAACAGTTGAAATGGTTAGGAAAATGTCGGAAGAAGGCCCTATATGGACTGATTCGTAGTATCTAAGAGGAAGGAATTTGGCCTAATGCGCCTATTGCAGAAAATAGGAATTCATTGGAGGGACAGGAGACTGATCCGCACCTGTACATGTCTCAGACTGCTCAGGTGCGAGTGGGGAATGGAGAGTCCGGATGGGCAGTGTTAGGAAGAGGGGTAAGGCAGGGTTGCCCATTGTCACCGGTGCTGTTCAACGTATATGTGGAGGAAATGATTAAAGAGGCATGGGAAGAACTGGAGGTAGGAATGAAAGTCGGAGGGGAATTCGTAAAATCGGTTAGGTTTGCTGATGACCAAGCATTAGTTGTTCAGTCAGCCAAGGGGTTGCATACATTGCTGAGTGAATTGGAGGCTCAGTGCGATAAATATGGGATGAGAATCAATATTAATAAAACAAAGATCATACGATTTTCCAGAAAGAAAAAGGCTAAGCTAAATGTTAAAATAGGCGGGGAAAAAATAGAGCAGGTAGAACAGTTTACATATCTCGGAAGTGTTTTGGACCAATACGGTCAAAGTAGTAGGGACGTAAGGAGAAGAATTGCGCTAGGCAAGGAGGCTTTCTCAAGGAGGGAGTTGATGACGGGGACGTTGAGTAGGGATATTAAGACAAGACTCGTAAAAACTCTGATATGGAGCGTAACTATGTACGGCGCGGAAACGTGGTCACTGAAGCAGAAGGATAGACGTAGATTGGAGGCTTTTGAAATGTGGGTGTGGAGAAGAATGGAGAAGGTGGAATGGACCGAAAGAAAAACAAATGAGGAAGTACTGGAGATGGTGGGTTAGGAGAGGGGTTTGTTGAGAGAAATCCTATGGAGACAGGAAAAATGAATGAAAGGCGTATTGAGCGGTAGTGGAATGTTGAAGAAGGTAATAGAGGGGAGAATGTTGGGCAAGCGAGGAAGGGGCAGGAACAGGATAGGGATGTTGGACGGGATGAAGGGAGGAAAGAAATACACAGAGATGAAGAGGGACCTGATATAAATTAGTTTGATAGGTGGGGAGTCACAAAATGTTTACTTGATAGTTGTGTCCATCCAAAAACCTACCTTAACCGGTATATTACCTGATAATAATTTTCAAATACTAGCTTCTACGTTATTGGACAAATTGCATGCTGCATCCTAGGGTGCAATAATTTCTTAGATCATACGCCGTCGGGCTTGGTAAATGGGTGAGCTCTACCATCACCTACTAAACCGACCTTCGGGTTGATTACTGTGTTTATGGTTTTTTTATATATGTAATTGCATGCGTGTAGATTGAAAGTATTTTATATGAATACATGCGCCACTATGGGTGTACTTTCGCATGTATTTGATGACTTCGCATGCATGGGTTGGTTTTGTTCCTTTTTAAGGGTGTGGACCTAACATTCCCCGCCTCATATCCTTGGGGCGGCTTGCGGGTTACTATTTACTCGTATATGTAGATGTAGATCAGAACAATTGCATTCAAGGTGCCCTAATATCATGATAACAAAATATTGAAACTTACACAGTGACACCACGCATAGTCCACATTTCCGTCACTGTTTTGTAGACAATGCACTATTTGTCTTCGACGCGAGACACTGACAATATGTCAACAAGTAGTCCATTTGTAAATACATATATATATTCGCATGTGTATTCATATGTATGTGTACATACATATGCATTCGTATGTGTATGTGCATGTGAATATATGTATATAAAAGATAGGATTTTGGATGAACACAACTACCAAATACTCGTAAATATTTGTTACTCCTAGCAAAACGCAATCCAGCAGCTTCCTCTACATCATGCCCCTCTTCATCTCTGTGTACTTCTTTCCTCCATTCATCCCGTCCAACACCCCTAACCTGTTCCTGCCCTTTCCTCGTTTGCCCAACATTCTCCCCTCTAATACGGTCTTCAACATTCCACTGTCGATCAATACACCCTTCATCCATTGTTCCGTCCTCCATTGGATTTCTCCCAATAAACTCGCATCTGAGCAGTCTAAGACATGTACTGGTTGCGGATTAGCCTCCTGTCCCTCCAATCGATTCCTATTTTCCGCAAGTCACGCATTAGTTTTTCCCAATTCACTCTATTAACGCTTTTTTGAAATCTACGAAACAGGTAACTACGTCCTGGTTGTATCCTATATTCCTCTCGGTTAGTGATCTCATTTGTGCAATGCCATCACGCGTACCACTTCCTTTCCTAAATCCAAACTGATCCTTCTCTAAGTAATCATTTGCCCTATTCCCTATCCTTTTTTTTGATGATCCTGAAAACAACTTTAGCTGCGTGGCAATTCTGCGTGGCTTTAGCACAATTTTTCTCCTTACCTCCGTACTACTTTGACCGTGTTGGTCCAAAACACTTCCGAGTTACGTAAACTGTTCTACCTACTCTACTTTTTGCCCTCCTATCTTAATGTTTAGCTTAGAATTTTCCTTTCCTGAAAATCGCATAACCTTTTCTTTATTAACATTGATTCTCATCCCATATCTACCTTGCACACATATACCTTGAACAGCAACGGTGATAATGGGCAACACTGCGCTTCACCTTTTCCTAAAACTACCCATCCGAACTCCAAGTTATCCACTCGCACCTGAGTAGTCAGAAACATGTACAGGTTGCGGATTAGCCACCTATGCCTCCCATATATTCCAATTTTCGGCAATATTCTCATTAGTTTTTCCCAATTCATTCGATCAAATACCCTTTTCCAATTCTATAAACAGGCAAATGCATCCTGATTGTATTCTACTCAGCAATGCTTGCAACCCCTTGGCTGAGTGACAAACTTAAGTTTGGTGATGACTTTAGCTTCGTGGGATATCAAACTAATTGTTCTGTAGTCCTCACATGACGTAGCCTTTACCTTTTTCCGAAAAGGAACTAACACGGGCCTCACAAACTCTTCCGGCCAGATACCTTCCTCATAGATACTACGAATCAGTCCATATAGGGCCTACTTCCCACATTATCCTAAACATTTCAGTAGTTCCGCAGGAATATTGTCTACCCCCACGGCCTTATTCGGTTTCATTTTCCTTAATTCCCTATCTCATCGTCGAGTATGCCTGGACCTAAGCTATCTTCCTCTACGTCATGTTCCTTTTCTATGTCTAACCTTGTTGGCCTAAGTTCTTTACCATACAGCGTTTCTATATATTCCTTCTATCTCTCTTGTATTTTTCTGGTTAAACTATTATCTTACCCCACTTATCTTTAACTGTTAGCACTGATTTTGCCTTCTTACTTTCCGATAACACAGGCCAACAGTGGTTTTGGTGCCGGAGCTTTTAATGTTGATTTAAAGAACAATTGGGATGCTGAATCCAATTACGACACTAGTTTTTTTCTATCAGCTACAGTTTTCAAGATATAGATATGTTGTTACTTACGTAAAAAAAATTTCTACATGATGATATGGGAATATTATATTAATAATTACTTAACCTTGCTGTAGAGCGCACCAATTTCACCCTTCCTCTGTAAACTTACCATATCCTCATATTGCGTTTTCCACCATGCTCCTTTCGCTTTATTTGTGGCCCGTCTCAATTTATTATTTAACTCTTTGTACTTCATTTTTCCTACTTTCCTTTGTCCTTTTCCCATTAACGGTTCCTATAGTGTCTTTTGCTGCTTTTGAGATATCCATCCCTTGATATATTCCCATTTTTCTTAAATAGTACTCAGCTCTTTATTGTAATCCATTATTTTCTCCACAGCCTGCTGATACTCCTTCCTTGTTAATCCATTTAATGTGTCTACATTCCATTTCCTAACTCGCCGCCCCTGTCTTATCTTCTTGAAACGAACATTACATTTCATAACAACTAAATTGTGGTCAGGATCCGCATCCGCTCCTGGGAAACTGTGCGAATTTATCACACTGTTCTTAAACCTGTGCCTAACCATAATATAATCTAATTGATACCTTTATGAGTCACCTGGCATTTTGCATGTGTACCTACGCCTTTTGTGGTTTCTAAATCACGCGTTGGCGATGACTAACCCCCGTCTCCTGCAGAACCCAATTGCTTTCTCCCCACGGTCATTGAGAAACCAAAGTCACTTTAGAAATATTAAAAACATGCAATTTACAAGTCGGAACAAAATTAAACATTGCAAAGTCATCAGGTTTATTTGTATTTGCATGTGTATGTTAGTTCGTAATTTATTGTTTGCATGTGTGTGAGTTTTAAGGGTTTATGCATGAATGTATAAAATGGTTTGTTTGTGGCTTGTATAAATTTGTGGCTTTTGAATCATTTTTTTCTTATTTACGGGTGGTGCACTAACACCCTCCGCCACACGCCCTGCGGCGGCTTGCGAGGTATTAAGTAGTTGTAGATGAACTCAAAAATGCACTCCTGTTTTCGATAATTTCACCTCTCCCGCTCAAGATACCGTCCCTCCGTTCTAAAAATGCGCTCTTTTAAATACAAGGGTCCCAATCCCCATATTTGAAGTCTTTTCAATCGCCAAAAATCGCGATTTGTCACTTGAAATGAATCCTGGCACGTTTGAAGTGCTTCACGTTGTGTTCGCTTCAAGGTTGCTCCCGTGGCAAAACGTGCAAGAGGTGGAATTTACTTCAACCGGTATAATCGAAGAAATTTCATCATTGGAATCTATGGAACGACTACATGGAATTGTTTTCATGCTAAAAGAATAAAAAATGCTTTATCGCCGATGCTGCTATTTAAAGGACAAGGCTGACGGACTATAGTTTTGAAATGCAGTCATTTCACCGACGTTCCCGGAACCGAAGGCATTGCACATCGTCGCAGATTACTAATGCATTTCTGCACCACATAAAAGTGCCTTTTTCCTCCGGCTATTTCCTTCTAGAGTTTTTCATACTTCCCGAACCTTCATTCCCTTCAGAATTCACACTCTTTTCCGACGTCTTCCCCAATTACGTAACAATCTCCTTTCCGTCAAGACCTTCAACACCGCATTACTTCTAAATACCCGCTGCAATCACTTTTTCTGCGTTCTCTTATGCCTTCCTTTCATTTCGTAACATAAGACATCATAAACTTTCAACAATCCCATATTCCTTACGACTTCCATTTGCTCTTTGAGGTGATTTTCGAGTAAAAACTTCGATGCATAAAGTTAAATATTCTTATGCTAGTTACATCAATGGTCTATAACAAAATGATCGACAAGTGTATACCATTAATTCATCAGTAATTGACGAAGTCAGCTTCAGTGCCGGACAGTGGGTAATGCGCGGTCTAATGCAGCCGAGGGACATTCCGGCGATAACTTATCTACAGTTCCACAAACCATGCATGCATGCACAATCCCAATCATGTAACCTGTACACAAATATTAGTTTGATTATGCACTCGATAAATTTTAATCACACGAAAGGAAGTACTTACATGCAAAAATATGCAATAGGAGGATACGTATTTTCACGTTCTAGAGTAAATTTTTATTAAATCTCAATTCGTGCATGTGTATGTTGGCTGATGGTATACAGGGTTCGTCCGGAAAATCAGTTTATGATACTCCTTGGTCTTTTTTGACAAAAGGGGAGTCGTCCACTACGAATTTGTACCTGAACGACAAACTGTAAATTCTGCATTTTACGTCCAAGTGCTCGACAGGCTTCGAAAACGAGTCGCCCGCGTCCGGCCAGCGATCAAAAACATTTGGCGGCTGCATCACGGCAATGCGCCGTCTCACACCGCGCTTGTCGTGTCGGACTCCTCGGCCAAGCACGGCGTGGCAACGCTGCCGCACCCGCCCTACAGCCCGGACTTGGCACCACCGGACTTCTTTCTGTTCCCGAAGATAAAGAGGAGTTTGAAAGGAACGCGATACGGGACTTTGGACGCCGTCAAAGAGGCCGTGACGACATGTCTTCGAGAGGTTCCCGATGATGCCTTCGCGGGAGCGTTCCAGGAATGGGAACGCCGGTGGAACAAGTGTATCGACTCAGAAGGGTCCTATTTTGAGGAATATTAGCTTAAGATATGTAAAAGTGCAATACATTTTTTTTCCTGAGCTCAGTACACTTATTTTCCGGACGAACCCTGTATGTATGTGCGTGCGTGCTGAATGCGAAGGTTTTCGCATGAATATATACGTCTCTGTGGGATTAGGTTTGCACGAATATGTACGTTTAGCACGTGGTTTTATTCTTCTTTACGGCTGTTGATTTAACACCCCCCGCCACACGCCCTTGCGGCGGCTTGTGAGGTATTATGCAGATGGAGATTTATTCAAATCATGCTGTAGAACTGTAAAAATGATGGGTCTATTAAATAAATGGAAAAATATGTAGTATATTGACAAACACAGAACCAATTCTAATTATCTCCTACGCGAGTTCTCTCATATCTATTTGGGTCAGTAATGGTGCGAGGAACAAACGACATCTTAAATCAATCCGATCTACAATAAATCTCCCTGATTTAACGTTGGTGATCAGATCTACCAAAGTAATTTGGAGCCTGTATTACGTCGTGAACATCCTCAGATAGTCAACCTGCCTCAAATTTACGTAGTAAATACGAAGGTCATCCGGAAAGTAGTACCCGTTCGTGAAATAAAGACACAAAAGTAAATATTAACAAACATAAAAAATTTTATTTGAAAGAGGATACTTTAAAATACTTCTCAACATAATCTCCAAGCAAATTAAGGCATTTGTCATAACGTGTGACAAGTTTCTGTATTCCTGCTGCATAGTCCTTCGCCGCCAGCTCATTGAGATACAGGGTCACTCCTTCTTTAAGTTCTTCATCGCTGTCAAATCTTTTTCCTGCCAAAAAGTCTTTAAGCTTTGTAAAGAGATGAAAATCTGAAGGGGCCAAGTCCGGGCTATACGGTGGATGGTCGAAAGTTTCCCATTTGAATTGCTGCAAAAGTTTTTGTGTTATCCCAGCTGCATGAGGCCTGGCATTGTCATGAACGAGAATGACACCAGTAGACAATAGACCTCGCCGCCGATTTTGTATTGCCCGCCGTAATTTCTTTAATGTTTCACAATACGCATTGGCATTAATAGTGTCTCCACGGGCCATAAAATCAATAAGCAATACACCTCGTCGATCCCAGAAAATGGTTGCCATGAGTTTCCTGGTGGACAGAACTGTCTTGAATTTTTTTGGTTTGTTTGGTGAATGAGCATGATGCCACTCCATTGACTGTCGTTTACTCTCAGGTGATGCATAACAAACCCATGTTTCGTCACCAGTAATTATGCGAGTCAAGAAAGAGTCTCCTTCATCAGAATAACGTCCCAAAAACGTCAGTGCTGCAGCCATACGCTTGGTTTTGTGCTCATCTGTAAGCATGCGAGGGACCCATCTTGCACAAATTTTTGCATAATGCAGATGGTGTTTAACAATTTCATGAACAATTGTTCGAGAAACATTGGGAAAATGCTCACAGATGTCATCAATTGTGACGCGCCGATCGTTCCTCACGAATTCGTCAACTGAGCTCACCAGTTGGTCTGTAATGACAGACGGTCTCCCCGAACGCTCATCGTCGTGTGTGTTCCCCCTCCCCATGTTGAAGTTACGACACCACCGCCGAACAGACGACTCGTCCATTACATTGTCTCCATACACCTCCTTTAATTGGCGATGAATATCACATGGGCGAACGTTTCTTGCATTGAGGAATTTAATCACTGCCCTCACTTCACAACTGGCGGCGTTCTCAATTTTTTTAAACATTGTAAACAATCACAGAAACAACACAGGCAATGCTAGCGTCACGCAACTTGGCTCAGAGAAGGCAGACAAGCCACTGAAGCTATCTGACCTCGTCCAGCGGCTACTCGCGTCGTCAGCACTTCATGCGGCACGAACGGGTACTACTTTCCGGATGACCCTCGTATAACCTGTATTTAAATCAACGGTCAACTAGTGGCTCCCATCCTAATTCTTCCAATAGTGTCACGACACTGCTACCTTGTTCATTACAACTTTTCAGAAACCTAGCTTCTCTACGTTGCGCTCAATCTAGCTCCAAATTTAAGCCTACTTCATGAGGATCCCATACATTTACTTAGATTGCTAAAGGGGGCCTAACTAATATCAAAGCCTCTTGACCCTTTCATTACAATCCCCAAGTATTTTTTTTATAAATCCTAATTTTCTATTGGATATTCCGCAAATTTTACTATATTCTTACCCCTCCATTGTTTGCTAAGCGTTATCCGCTCTATATCACAGCATTCTTCAACACCTTATTGCCAATCAAAATAATCTGGATCCATTTTTCCTGCCTCTTTTCAGCCTCTCCCAAATATCCTCTCTCCTCACCCACCATCCCCAGTACTTTCTCCTTTGTTTTCCTTCTGTCCGCTTTACGTTTCCACCCTTCTCCACACCAACATTTCAAAAGCCTCCAATCTACAACTGCCATTCTGATTCAATGACCACCTGAAGACATGTAGCTTCATGCATATCAATAAGACGATTTCACAGTTTTTTATTTTCTTCGTGATGCATAACATCACAAAGTAACGCCTGAAATCGATTCGTCCGTTTCCTGAAAGGGATTACATTGGCCGTCGAACAGGGACGTGGACTTAATATAACTTAGTGCCCTGCAACCCACCGCCATAGTGTGTGGCAGGGGGTGACTACACACCAGACTACTTTTGAGGCAAAATACTTTCCCCTCCTAGCGCGTTCGGTTAACGTAATGTTGATCCCTTACCGTTCGTGGGAAAAATGACATGTTAAATCTATCTGTAAATTTGTATCTGTAACTATTAATACCTCTAATTTTATTTACATGACCTCTCTAACAAAGGGTGCAATGGGGCTAATAATACATTTTCGACATCAGTGCTAAAGACCCATCCTTCCAATTTATGTAAGAGACTTAATCTGTCATTCAATCTTCGCTCCGCGAGTGGCTTAGCCAACTTAACTAATCCGGGCGTGATGATATATCTGCATTACTTGAACAGATAGGCAGGGAAGCATACGCTAACCGATTGTAATTGAACTTCAGATTTAATCTCTAGTATAAATTGGGAGGAGATATCTTTTGTGATTATGGTAAAATGCATTATTAGCCACGTCGTACCATGGTAGGAGATATTATGAGAATAGATAAGTGAGGTACACCGTAGAGATGAAAAATATAATTGGTCATTTTTCCCACGAACGAAAAGGGCACTGCGACTACTACTAACTGCAAGCTACGGGGCTACGAAAATTATTTTTAATGCTAAGCAGCCTAGTATGTCGTCATCATTCTACTTGAGTCATCCTTTATTTTTTCCTTGCTAACAGTTCGTCACAAATACGTTCTTGGCGGAGCATTTTGATATATACCATTTTGCATGAGTGGCAAAAATCACTTCCATTGAATGAATTATTAAATCGTCTCCATTAATAAATAACGTTTAAGTGACTGACCTCTCCCGTACCAAACACCCTCGTTAAGGCTTTCTGTGTAGGATGCAAGTAAGACGTAAAAAAATTACATTTTAATGGTGTATGCCAGGTGTGGTATCACTTCATACCACTAGCACTAGCTGGTAGGCTGCAAATTAATAGTGATTATTTTTTTGAAAAAGAGTAATTCCCTTCCGAATCCCTTCTGCATCGGGAACAACGAATTGCAATGTGTAGACTCGATGTAATACCTAGGCGTTGCCCTCACTTACGACATCTACTGGATGAAATACTACATACGGGGAATATGTGGACAAGCTAACAAAAAATTAGGATTAGAAGAGTACTTGGTAAATGAGATGAAAAGTTCAAGGAGAAATGTTATCTTTCGCTGGTTAGGCCACATTTAGAATATGCTAATAGTTCATGGTATACCCAAGTGAGCACCCAAGTTGGGCTTGTTTCAAGATTTAATGTTAGCTCCATGGACACTTGAAAACTTAACCGGCTGTTATGGTAAGGAGTGTTATTTTAGCGGGCCATTGTATGTTGTCCAAGAAATTTGCAACTGCCTTTTAAGCTTGCAAAATTATTATGACAAGTGATTGGTATATTTTTGCTTAAATTATTGTTTTAATTGTAATAAATACGAATTTTTAAGTCCCATTTACAAATTGATCGTCCATAAAAAATTTAATACTAAAATGTGTTATGTCAACCTTATAGTGAAGAGAATGGATTTCTATTTTAAAATCTATTAATTTTTTGAAATTTAATTCTTTTCTTTCCATTTACGTACCGAGATTTTATAAACTAATTAAATCAATTTATATCGATAGATGTTGACAATCATATCTTTTAAATTAGTAAAATAACATATTATAGTGCTCCATCGGATATGAATCTGGAACGACAAATATTTATTTACGATAAATTCATTTAAATTATATTCTCTTTGACGAGTGGTGACCTGACAACCCCCACCACACTCCCTTGCGCCTGCCTAGCCGCGTTGCTACATCATAGAGCGAGCATGGATGGCTACTACTGTCATTTGTTCATCACGTGATTCATCGACGTCGATCCGAAGTCTACCTACATTTCCTCTCCATTGTTCCGGCAATGCTATTTGAAGCGATACATTCCACAGCATCCTGCTGATGCACTTAAATGGCTTTTGCTTGTCGTGGGATGCGAGAGAAGGCTTTTCCATTCCTTTCTGATGTCAGAACACAAAAACATTCAGCGCACGGATGACCGGCGTCGTCGTCGTCGGGGCGATCACGGACCGACGCGACGCCGAATGGGGCCGCGTAAACAAAGTTTATTTATTAATTGTACCCTACAAGCCACCAAATTCGAACCCTGCCTGTGGGGCAGGTTTTGAAGTTGAAACTAAGCTGTTTTTAATGCCAAGCTATCGACTGAGATATTGAATTTTAAGGATTGTCAAGGGAATATAGATGAGTCGACTCACCGCGGGCAGTTGGTTATTATTTATTTATTTTAGTGCTGTTGGCTCGGACCCCACAGCACGGTGATGGCCAAGAGGTGGGGGGCTCTTCGTGGCGGAGAGCACGCTGGCAGCGTGACCCTGGGCACCCAGGAACGAAGGCGATACACAGTTGCCCTTTGGGCAACTGGGTATCGCCTGAGAGGGAAATTCAAGCAGGCCATTTATGACAATCACTCTCTTGAAGAACGTTTAGAAACGGTTCTATATTGTACACTACGCCCATTGCATCCAGAGGGACGGCGAGAGCACTCGGCCAGACAGGTGCGAGTTGGGAAACCTCGGAAGCCGAAGATTATACGTATACGCATGACTGATACGTCAAGAAAAGTACAAATAATCTGGATTTTTCGCCGACATTGAGAAGGAATGCAAAATATCAATTCCACACAATTACGTGCCTGTAAGCTGAACGGAGTAGTAAAATTCTTTAATTTACATTGCGAGTGCATGTATTCATGCATTTTTTTAATGTATCCGTGAGCAGCACTTTTCTGGGGCAACAATTATTAAGAAAATTCCTTATGATCGATCACTGTAAGAAAATGCAGATTTTGAAAAGTAGGTAACGACAGCTGTACTACGCATAATTTAATTCCATGTGTCTATAAGCACGAAGCATTAGAGAAAATAAATTTTAACACATTAAATTGCAGAAGCATAAGAAGAAGACAAAAGAAATGACATAGAACATATTCTATGCAAAGGCAGACGTGGTCATAGGCAAGAAGTTGGCTCACAAACGATTTAGCAGACAGAGAGGTTTTTCCTTAAGGTTTCATCATCTAAGGAAAAGAGAGAGCCAATGCAATTGCTAGAGGAGTGCTCTTCACTCCGTAGTTCTCGTTATGAATGCTAAGACAACGCCATAGACAGTGATTGGTATTCAGACTAAAACAACTTGAAAATGCTTGTAATTGTTATACGAGACGGTAGACAACAGTTTATCCCATTCTTATGCAAGCACGATAATAAAGAACGTTTTAATATACGATAACCTGAGTTCTGAATGAAAATAATCGAAGGAAATAGTTTGGGAAACACTCAAGAAGCAAAGGTTGAATTATTGGTTGAATGTCTGAAATTAGTCTGGTAGGTATTCACCCAACCCCCTGCCATACCCCAGCGGTAGCTTGAGGGGTACTAAAATATTTAAAATAAATTGGAAGGATTAACAATACATTTTAAAATCACTGCTAAAGAGACCTCCTTCCAATGTATGCAAAGGCTTCAATCTATAATTTAACCATTGCTCCGTGAGTGATTCCCAGCCTAGCTGCTCTAATATTTTGGATATGCTACTAACTTTACCATAGCAACGTTTTACAAATCTAGCTCCTCTACGTGCACGCAATCCAATTCGACAACTAATCCAACTTCGTGAGGACCTCATATACTTGCAGCATATTCTAAATGAGGCTTAACCAGCGACATATAACACTTTTCTTTGACCATTTTATCACATTTACCCAATACTCTTCAAACAAATCCTAATTTTTTGTTAGCTTGTCCACATATTCCCAGTATGTATTTCACCCTGGAGAGATCGTGAGTGAGGGTAACGCCAAGGTATTCAATTGAGTCTACAAATTCCATTTCGGTGTTCCCAATGCAGAAGGTGCTCGGGAGGGTACTACTTATATTTCAAAACTTAATCAGTTTACACTTTTTTAATTTACAGGTTTGTAATTCTAATAACCAAGTGCCGCACCAACTTTGTTTAGCATCAAGGTCATCCGATAAAGCTGCTCTGTCCTCAGGATCACGGAAAACCAATGCATCGTCGGCAAATAAACGTATCTTACTAGTGACTACGGAGTCAATGTCGTTAATGTAAAATAGGAATAAAAATGGTCCAATAACACTTCCCTGGGGAACACCTGAAGTAACTTCTAATGCACTTGAGCTAACTCCATCTATCACTATTCTTTATATCCGACCAGTCAAAAAGTATTTAGTCCAACCCCGAATATTTTTAGCTATGCCATATGCTTCTAGCTTTGTGAGAAGTTGATTACAGTGTAATGTTATCTTTCGCTGGTTTGGCCTCATTTACAAGTTGTGTCTTGCAGGATCCAAGGGATCAGAATAACGTGCTTCGACCGCGGTAAGGGAATAACTATTCGGGTCAAAATTGGTCTGGTGTGTATTCACCCCCTGCCACACACTCTAAAGATGTATTGGAGGGTTCCAAAATGTGCAAAAAATACAAATGTGCCATTTTAAAGATTATACCGTACGGACGCGAATGCCGATGACCGTATTTATTCAGTGACGTGGACAGTAGAGATGCCAAATGCACATCCCGCTTTACTCACTGAAAGTGCTCGAGGTCGCCGCGTCATGAAGTGAGGGCACCTTCGTCGTCACCACGGAGTTTTGTCCGAGGCCAAACAGGAGGCGAGAGACGTTGGGAGACGACCCGGCGCCGACAACGCCGGCCGGCCACCCCGCGTTTAACGGATTATGGTTTCGCCCGGCGCATGTCGTGCATGAACTCAAATACGCCGTGACATTCTCCTTTGCCCCTTACATCTACATCTACATCTACATAATACCCCGCAAGCCGCCGCAAGGGCGTGTGGCGGGGGGTGTTAGGCCACCACCCAAAAAAAGGAAAAAAGAAAAAGGAAAAAAGAAACACCGCATTCAAAACCAACACACACATGCAAACCACAATCCACAACAGTGCACACATTCATTGCAACACCCCATCATTCGACGCGCATGCAACCACACATCTACCTATCCTCACTCCAAAAGCATGCAAGTACATACGCTTACCTACAACAAATAATTCCACCCTAGGATGCAGCAAGAAACCTATCACGAACGTGCCAGCTAGTTTATAGCAAGTAGCCAGGCGAAACACCACCACCACAAGAGCGTTCCATACAAAACTCTCTCCCACCCAAGGTGAGGAATCTGGCCCAACGCTGCAGGTGGGAGGAGGGCACACCCGCGGAGAGGGACAAGGGATGGAAGGGTGGAGCATGAAGTTCGTAAAGACGCTCGGGCATGCGGGAAGGGTTCTGACACAACACACAGGAGGCTAGTGAAAGTGCATGCAATTGAGTTCAACTAATTGTTACCTAGACGCGGAGGGTGGCAAGTGGCATTTTTGTTACCATACGCCTAATGCCAAATTTGACGCAATAATTTCCTTCTCTGTAGCATATTCGACAAATATTTACATGTACATTTCAAACATGTTGCTTTTACTATTAATCAATTAGAAATATATTGTAACTAAAAATGTAGAATACTTAATATTTTATGTTAAATTCCTGCTGTATAATCATCTCTTGCCACACAGCCAAGCGGTGGCTTCTAGAGTACCCTGCGGAAACTTGGAAAATGAAGTATGGAGAAGTGAAGGAATAAAATTCGAAAGTTCAGCATAGAAAATCTTTCCTACGAACGATAAGGGATAAGAATAACGTTGTACGACTGCGCTGAGGGGGGGGATATGTAGGGTTAATATTAGTCTGGTATGTATTCACCCCCTGCCACACACCCTAGCGGTGGCTTACAGGGTACTAAGAAAATGCTAAAATACATCCATATCTGCCCGTGAAAGTTCACATGAAACTCCTTTCGTGGGCCTTTTGAATGTGTTTACGAGTTTCGAAATTTCAAACTGCAGGACAGTTATAGAGACGACTGCATCGCACCCCTGAGGCCACGTCCAGGGAGGCACCCTGCTCATGCCACGACAACCACCGCAGTGCCCAGATGGGAGAAGGTGTCCGGTCGCCCATACATGCGTGCCTCCGAAGGGAGTCTACCGATTGGGGAGAAGTTTCAGGGTGTCCCCCCAACCATTTGTCACGCATTCTCGGGGCCAACTTCTCCCTGGCCTCAAATCCGTTCAATCCAGAGTTATTTTCTCATTCTGTCCTTCGTGCTTTCTTCTTCTTTCCCTTCGCCCCGTCCACAAAGCCCATTCTCGCCCACCTCACTCTTCCCCTAACATTCTTCCTTACTCTCACCCTCTCCAACGCCCCACTACCTCTCACAACACTCCCCACATTCGAATTTTCGACTCCAGCTACGCACCCCTTCTTGCCCCAACCGCGCACTAAGCTAACACTGAGAAAATAATTCCAGCTCCGCATTGGGTGATTAAAATTTTTAAATCAACCGTCTTGCTCTTTGCCTCTTTTTCGTTCGTTTACCTCGCTTAACTACAAATCTAAAATCGAACCAAATAAATTGTCACTCCAAAAATGGGAATTAAAGAAAGTGTGTGTGTGTGTGTAAATAAATAAATAAATAAATATACACATATATATATATATATATATATATATATATGTATATGTATATATATATTTACACATGTATATGTATATGCATACATACATACGAATCCCGCCATACGGTGAACAAATATTCATTCACACATGGAAATGGATGTAAGGAAAGGGGATAGGAAAACACATAAAAGACGAACACAGGACATGTGGGAAGGCGCATTTGAGCAGACCACAAATGTAAAAATATTTCCTTAATCAGGACTTGAACACCGGACCCTCCACTTGCCGGGCGGATGCGCTGCCAATTACGCCATTAACGAAACCTAATTTACACTGAGATCTGCGGTGTTTTTAAAGCGCCCAAGTGCTCCGACTCCTTTCCCAAGAGATGGCTTTAGGGAGCTGTTTCACCCACCATGGGAGAAATAGACAATACACACAAGAAGAGGGGACAGTTGGTCAGAAAGCATATATTATCATAGAGAATAGGAACAGTACATTTCATGGCACGCATAAAATATATATACATATATATAATATATATATATATATATATATAGATATATATATATATATATATAGATAGATATATCGATGATGCGGAAGTACTCACGAGAGCAATATAACATTTGGACGGCACAATAGAACACAGAATAAAACAGATAACACGTAAAAGGACACTCACACTGTAGATGATTTAAGCTTTCGGCCTACTCCGAGGCCTTCTTCAGGTCAGACTGACAGGTTTTGAGGGAAGAGTGCCTGGGGAGGGGAGGGGGGGCGGAAGGTTTAGGGACTCTTAGGAAGAAAATTAAAGATGGCGGTTAAGGGTGGGAATTTTAAAGGATCGGAGATATAGGATGCATGCGGATTCGCGAGTTCTCACCTCTATGTTGGTGGCTGAATCGTGTAGGGATTCTAGAACTGTTAGGGAAAAGCATTCGTCAAATGATAGGTTGTGTGAACTTGCGTGTAAAGGGATAGGAAGAGAAGAGAGTGAAGCAGAATTACATGAGTAGCGGTGATGCTGCCCCCCACTGCTCTGACATGTGAATGTCACTCATGTCGTATGGGCTTAGTACAGGTTGAAATTTACATCTAAATCTACATAAATACTCCGCGAGCCACCAAAAAGAAGTCCGGAGGGGTGTGCAAACACCAGGTTGGAAGGGTCAGTGATGCGAGAAGAAGGATATGGGCTCCACCATTCTCTATCAAGGTTAATTACTGTGTATAAAGAATATAATATAGTATGTTCACGCGGACGACTCTCTTTTTAAGGGGTCAGATGGTTGACACAGCATGAGCTTAATTTTAGTGTAAGTATAGTTTTAGATAGTCAAGTAAACAGTTCCCATTTGGAATTTTCTCAGGGCATATTAAGCCCATTCAGAACTATTTAGTTGTTGCAGCATAGCTCGCTCTCTGGAAGCCTTTCTTCCGCCATCTACTTCACACTGAATTGTCCCTCAACGTGTCCTTTGACACGACTGTTATCGCGAGCGCATCGCCTCTCCGCATGGAACAGTGGTCTTCACTTAAAAGAGAGGGGCTCGAATGAAGTGAGAGGCGCTGCTCCAGACTGGAGTTGCACCAGTCCGCCGCTGCAGCGAGCGAAGGAGCGGGAGGGAGCTTTGGCGTCGCCGGGCCGTTGTTGCGAAGTCCCCCCGGGTGCCCGAAGGGGGAGAGCGTGCCTGCTTGCTTGCGTGTGGGTGGGCGGACTGGGAGGGAGCGAGGCGGAGAGAGAGGCAGACTGCGTGCCGTCTCACCCACACATCCGCTCACCCGTAGCCTTCGCCACCCCCGGCCTTCCCCCGCCCCCGGAGAAACAACACATTGTCGCCAGAAGGAGGGGGGCTTGAGGAGGGGAGGACAAGGAGCTCTGCCTCCCTCCGCCCCTCGCTCATCGACGCTTCCAAGGTTGCATGCACGCGGTGTGAACGGTGCTTGGTGCTGCACGGGCAGGGGAGGGGATGAGCGAGACCGGTACCACCGAGTGGTGCTGCCGTTTCATCTCTCGACCGCCGCAGATGCTGTCGGCGAGCGGCCTGCTTTTCCGAGATGCATTAGTACGAGTCAATTCCGAATACGCCAGGGCGCCTACCTGCGACGTTTTGACCGACATCGATCGACTTTTCCAGAAATATACGTATATTTTCTGAAAGGTGCCGGAGACGAGCATCTGATCAGAGACAGGAGGAGAATTCCGACCGAATACGCATCTCCTGAAAGTGACACTTGGGAATTGTAATGAAAGAGCCAAAAGAGCTTTGTTATTGCACGTTATTTCATCCTCACCTATAGTATGCTGCAACTAAATGGGTTTCTCATGAGACAGAGTTGATTTTGGAACTGGATCGAGCACAACGTAGAACAGCTAGGTTTGTAAAAAATTGTTATGAAAAATACAGTAGTGTCACGACACTATTAGAAGAATTAGGATGGGAGCCACTAGTCGACGGTAGGCTTAAATACAGGTTAAATTTACCGAGTACTTTCTTTATTTTTTATTTATTTATATGCTCTTGAAGAAAACACTAGGGTGTGTGGCAGAGGGTGAATGCATACCAGACTTTTGACCCAAATTAGTCCCCTACCGCGGTCCCCCGCGGTCATTCTGATGCCTTTTCGTTCGTGTAAAAAATGATCTTAAAATCTATCTGTTGTGCATTTTATGTCTCTAATTTTATTGACTCTCCTGCCGTAGTAAGATGGGGCTGATAATACATTTTCAGCATCACTGCTAAAGAGACGTCCTTCCAATTTATGCAAGAGCTTCAAGCTATAATTCAACTTACGCTCCGTGAGTGATTCCCTCTCTAGTTACTCTAATATTTTGGATACGCTACTAAGTTTATCACAACAACTTTTGACAAATCTAGCTCCTCGACGCTGCACGCGATTCAACGAGTTCGACAATCAACCCAACTTCGTGAGGATCCCATATACCTGCAAAATATTATAAATGAACCCTAACCAGCAACAGATAACATTTCTCTTTGACCTTTTCATGACATTTCATCTTCTCCCACTCATCTACTCAATACCCGGCAAGCCGCCGCTAGGGCGTGTGGCGGGGGGTGTTAGGGCACCACCCGTAATTTACAAAGAAAAAAACCCGCATGCAGAAACCACAAATGTATTGTCCACAAACCAAACATGGTAAGCATTCATACAAGAACCCTCTCACCCCACAAAAATGCAAACCCACAAACTACCAACAAACGCATGACGCGCACGAAACAAATTTTAAGCTAATCTCCATGACCGCTCTGAACTCAGAGGCAAATACTTTCCATAATCCTATCTCACGGAAATCCCTAATACTCAATGTACCACGTGACCCGAGTGAGCTCTAACGACATGGCGGGAAGGAAAAGTGATATTTCGCTGTCTCGTCGTATCTTCCCGATGCCCCCTCGAAAAAAAAAATTCATTTTTCTTTCGCCTCCTTGCATACAATCCTCCAAGCAAAATGTGTTCTCTCCAAGAGAGATGATGGGTAAGAGTAACAACTAACCATTCATTACATAGATCATACGTTCACTAAAACCATGTGGTGTTCTTTTTTTAGGAAAACTATTATTTTTCAAATATTATATGTTTTATCATTTTCAAATTTTTAATTCTAATTTCCAATCATTGCGCAATTCATCTATTACGTTCAGATCGTTAGCCAACGCATCCCTGTTGGTCTGAATGTAAATGTTTCTAAATACTGCGGTGTTGTCAGAATACAGGCGTATCATACTCCTTGTTAATGTGTTAATTATTTCCTAAATATCAAAAGTCTTTTTAAAATCCAGAAATATCACATTCGCCGGAATATTATTTTCCCCCGATACCAAAACATTGCAAAGAAAAAGAGACGTGCTTTGCCACATAAGATCTACTCTTTTGATATCCACGCTGATTATTTATCAACGAGGTCTCGGTCTCCATATGTCTCACACCAGAGGTGACATCAAAATGCTCCAAGACTTCGAATTAAATTGAATAATATAAGATAGGTAAGTCGTTACTGGGTTCTTCCATAATGCCGCTCTTAAAAATAGGTGTAATATTAGCTTTTTGGGTTCCTCGCGACCAGGTTAGTTACCTGTTTTAAAATTTTGAATTTCCCGATCTATTGAGGGAAGATTGATACCTCCACCGATTACTCGTATGAACCTAAGCCCATTACTTCCAGGCATATTTTGCTAACTGCATCTACAATTCCACTACCGAACAATTATTTACATTTGTGGGTCTATGATATACACACACGTGAATTTTTTACAACTTCGACAATTTTGGTTAAATACCAAACGCTTTCTGTTTACCTTTAAGACCTGCTGACTGTCGAGGTCTTAACAGGTTCTATCCTCCTCTTGCTTAATTGATTCCGTCTTTGCTGTCTGTTGTCGAAGGACATTTCATAGGCTGCGACCACATTCGATAACCAGCTCTTAGTTCCTATAATGATATCAGCAATCGTACTCCGAACGTGGTGGTGGAATTCGGCTGCTTTTGTGTTTCCTTTTTTTTAAAGATAGCGCCTGCCACGGTAACAGATGGATAAACGAGTGAGGCGTGAGTGATGGCTGCTCTCTGCGTAAGACATGGCCGTTATCGCGCACGCTTTTTTTACGATGAGCCCATGGTCAGTGTCTCTCTGCAGGTGGTATGGAGAGGGAGGGGGCAGGAGGTAAGCCAGATAGATTAGGCAATCAATCGGTTTCGCGGATGATAAACATTTACTGATTGTGAATCACTAAGTCAAGCGACTGGGTTATCATGCAATGCGGGATCAATTATAAGCCCAAGGCCTAAAGATTAGTCACTCGAAAACGACACCAATCAAAATCTCCGCAAGGAGAACTCCCATGCAAACACGTCGAGGGGAAGGTAATAGCAACACTGTGTAAGACATAAAGAGATACCAGAGAACGAGCACTTAAACGATGGAACGTGGAACAATTCCTTTAGTTATTGAAAGGGAACAGATTTCCGCTGCCTGCTGCGGTGTGTCACATTCCCCTACATGTGACTTTAGGGGCGGAGACCACGAATTGCACGTCCATGAAAGAGTAGAATTTTCACTTCTTACTTTTCAATTGTGAATGACCTGTCTTGTTATTGTGGAGGTCTGTCGTCTAAATCTAAATAAGTTTTTCAATGCTAGGTTAAACTTACTAAATAAATTCAGATCCGCATGTGTCAGCACCGAGGTCTCGAAAATTATTCGCGCTCCAACATACATTGGTCGCTTGGATCATGGGTACAAAATTCGGGAAATAGACGCCAGGACTAGCAGACTCAAGGACTCCTTCTTCCCACGGACAATACGGGATAACAACTGTAGGGTCACACTCGAAAATAACAAAAATGCCACTTGCCACCCTCGGCGTCTAGGTAACAATTAGTTAAACTCAATTGCATGCACTTTCATTAACCTCCAGTGTGTTGTGTCAAAACCCTTCCCGCATGCCATTAAGTAATGTATTGCTGTTTACAGTATTGTTTTCTCTTCTTTTGCTACCCTAAATTTCCACTTCCATCCCTTGTCCCTCTCCGTGGGTGTGCTCTCCTCCCACCTGCAGCGTTGGGCCGAATTCCTCGTCTTGAGTAGGAGAGATTTTTGTGCGGAACGTTCTTGTGGTGGTGGTAATTCGCCTGGCTACTTGCTAGAAACTAGCTTGCACGTTCGTGATAAATTTCTTGCGTCATCCTGGGGTAAAATTATTTGTTGTAGTTAAGCGTATGTACTTGCATGCTTGTGGAGTGATGGGAGGTAGATGTGTGTTTGCATGCGCGTCGAATGATGGGATGTTACGATGAATGTGTGCACTGCTGTGGATTGGGGTTTGCATGTGTGTGTTGGTTTTGAATGCGGTATTTCTTTTTTCCTTTTTTGGGTGGTGACCTAACACCCCCCGCCACACGCCCTTGCGGCGGCTTGCGGGGTATTATGTAGATGTAGATGAAATGGTTGCGGTTCATTTATATTCCCTTTTTTCGCACAACAAATAACTAATGTATTAGTTGAATTAACTCTTGTTTTGAATTGAGTCTTCCTCCATCATGTGCGAGGATGGGCAGAAAACTAATGCACACATGCTTGTAGACCACAGACAAAATGACCTTCAGAAGCACTCCTGGTGGCATGCGGAAGTGACTTTCCCCCTCAACACGCATGAGCAGGTTGGAGGTCGTTACATCCATCCAATTTATTTTTTGAGAAACGGAAGTATAGAGACGTGTTTTAGTACTATGTCAACGCGAATAAATAACGTGCTGTTATCGAATTTTTAACTACTGAAAAGGTGACTCCTACTGAGACTCATCGTCGTTTAAAGGTTGTTCATGGTGACGATACTGTTGATAGGCCTACTGTAAATCGATGGGTAGTCAAATTTCGTGGTTGCGAACCTGGAAAAGCCATAATTGCTGATGGAACACGCAGCGGTTGTCCTATCGCTGCCGCAGACGATAAATACCGCAAACTGGTAGAGGATTTGATCCAAAATGACCGGCGAATCACACAAAAGCGTATCGCAAACAGTATTGGAATATCCGAGGAACGTGTCGGCCTCATTATTGAACTATTGGGATACCGTAAAATCTGTGCACGATGGGTACCATGCGCCGTCTCACAGACGAGAAAAAACGGCGTCCATTGGAGTGCTGCGAGCAACCCTCCTTATTCCCCCGATCTAACGCCCTGCGATTTTTATTTTTTTTTCCTCAACTCAAGAGACGGGTAAGGTGAAGGCAGCTGTCGATAACAGGACGCTGTTTAACTCTCGGTGACATAGTACTAGAACACGTCTCCATATTTCCGTTTCTCAATATACACTGGATGAATGTAATGACCTCCAACCTGCGCATGCGTGTTGAGGGGAATGTTACTTCCACATTCCAAAAAGTTAGCTTTTGAAGGTCATTTTGCTTGTGGCCTACAATCGTGTGTGCATTAGTTTTCACCTTATTCTCGTCTATACATTTGCATTTTATTTGATGGTGTTTGTTGAATAGTTTCCCTTTTCCCTTCCTCTCCCATATCCTCCCTTATCACTTACCCTTCCCAGCTGGTGGTTGCACCACCTTCCACGCACCAGTTTGGTGGATCGAGGGATATTTTTATCGATGTCGACCGTATCGATCAAACCAATGGGATCGCGAAATAATGAATGCGCGAACGCCTCGTCCCGATTTGGAATTCCGTCAAGCACGCTGGGGTGTCCTTGGGATTCGAATGCAATCTTTCGAGTGGATGGTGGATGCTGTCATAGCCTAACCCAGGCATGCACTTTTTATGTCATCTATGCCGAATTTCATAGATAAAATGATTATTGCATGGATTTCATCAATATTAACCGCCACTTTTCTCTGCTCAAAGTAAAGGCTTTCTAAATCGCTCCGTTTTGTATGTGGTTTTATTCTCTTTTACGGGTGGTCACATAACACCCCCCGCCACACGCCCTTGTGGCGGCCTGCGGGGTGTTATGTAGATGTAGATGAAGATATATCTGGCCAGGATTCGGAAGCTCAGGAGTGATGTCGAACAACTATCGCAAAAAAGTTTCCTAAATGCCGCGAATGATAAGCCATACGTATTATGGTATAGGTGGTGCCATAAAGATACTAGTAGTCCTTCGTAGTAATCGTACCTCAAGTTGGCTCCATGGTTGCGGGTCGTGCTCACCTAATGCTAAACCTTACACTGCGTGTGAAATCCACACTTGTTGGTGGCTTTGACGACCAGTCCCTTTTCCGTGCCGTGTAGGGCTTCCCTAGAAGATCTGGCACGCAGAAAATCAGTGAGGGTGAGTCGGTGAGTGTGCATGGTCGTCAACCGAACTGCCCACCCAGCAGCTGCCGGGCGCCCCACTCGCTGGACTGCCCTATAAACCACAAGACTAATTGACCAAGAGAATACATGACACGCATAGGAATCGTTGAGTGAAATATATCTATTACCCGACCGTACGTAAACCATTTAAACTCTGTAATCCTAAAATAAGCGAAAAAGTGCTGCAGATAATGTGAAATTATTTTCCAAAATGGGGTTAGGAAGGTCATCAAAAAAGTAAAAAAGATATGCCTACACGTGTTCCACAAAATTACGTGCTTCGTTTACTTGTGATAACCGGAAGTCCGCGCAACATCTAACCAGCCCTACGTTCATTCAATTTTCCCGGTACGGGTGGCGACATTTCCACAAGCGTCAGTATGAACAATCAACATAAGTCAGTAAATGACAATTCAGACTTCAAGTAATACGAGGTCAGTGAATTAAGTAATGAGACTGATTTTATAAATATTTTTTAATTCAAATAGAATTATAATTTTATATTGTAACCCTCAAAACAACTTCCTTCTGAAGCCTCACAGCGCTGGAGGTTCTTCTACTCCCCATAGCACAGTGTTGGTTCTCCGATATTGGGATAGCCTTCAGCTGGTCGGTTACAGCCGTTTGAATGTTTTCGACTGTCCCAAAATGGGTTCTCTTGAGGTGATTTTTCAACTTCCGGAATAGAAAAAGTTACAAGGACTCAAGTCAGGCGAATAAGGAGGCTGAGGAGCCACAGGAATGTTTTTACTGACCAAAAACTCGTTTATTAAAATTGCTGTGTGACAAAGATCATTATCGTGATGCAACACCCAGTTGCTCATGATGTTTGGTCTCACCCGAATGACCCTTTTCCGAAGTTTTTCACTAGCCTCCCGGAGAAATTGCTGATTAACCGTTTGGCCTTGAGGTAGAAACTCTTTGTGGACGATTCCGCACAAGATCCCGGATTCTGTCGACATTTTCACCGGCTCTTGAAGATGAAATCCTTCCGCTTTGTGGTTCATCTTCAATCGACTCCCTTCCTTCTGAAAATGCCTTAAACTACCGAAAAATCTGGGCTCTTGACAAAACACCATTTCTGTAGGCCTGATGAAGTTCAGCAAGAGTTTCCGTTGCACCGTGCCCAAGTCTGAAGCAAGACCTGATCGATGACACTGTTGTTCGAAATCGATGTCACTCATTTTTAGAACAAAATAGAAAAAACTGTTTCACAAAAAAATCGCTACGGACAACCAGATGACTCGAGCGAGTTGAAACCCGCACTGAAGTAGGATCGCATGCTCCCTTGCCGCCCCTCAAAGCCCTGCATCTCCAGTGTTGCCAGATCGAACGCTAAGTCGCCAGTCTCATTACTTAATTTACAGACCTAGTGTATGGATGACTAACCCTTCGTCCGAATTGCTAGGTAAGTATATTTTTATAAAACAATGGTCACCTGTAAAAAGTGTATTTTCGTTATTACGGGTATTTCGTAAAAGATTATTTTATTCACATCACTTAGCAACTACTTTTCTTAGTCAACTCTAAAAACGTTTTCAACAAATCTGACTTTATTCAAAGTTTGGATGAAACTACCAACAGACGCACACCCTAAGCAACCAAATGGCAATGTTTTACGGTCACGGCGGCCACATTTCAGACGTCCAATCACCGATGTATTGGATCGCGCGTTCCACCAAACTGAACATAGTACTCATTTATAGAAAAAACCGTTAGGATTTTCATTCATGAAGGTCCACATGAGGCGGCATAGCCATGCAAATCATTAAATCTTCCACACCTGAAACGCATTTTACATGAAGACGAGCACCAAATATATTTTTTCCTGTAATTTCTCCGACGATAGAGTCCGAAAGTTTCACTTTATCGCACATTCAAGTTAAGGTAATGATGCACTTGACATATAACTTTGACACCACCAATATTCGTAATGAGAGGATTTTTATCATCAGTGCCAAAAAAATGTAAGTTAACATGCTGATCTCAGATTTTGCTCATGAAAATCATTATTATCGCAAATATGACTGCAGTATTAGGCTCATATTATTCATTGGTATTCAATTGTTTTGTTACAGCGCAGTAAACGACTGCAATAAAATTTAACAGTGTTCGGTGCACACCGACAGTGCTCCTTGCACACATACCGACGAGGTTGCGAGAACATATTCGCATTTTCCATTCGTGTTGCAGTGGTTTAGGCGCAATCGGGCGTGCGGGTTCGTGATGAACAGAAAATCCTTGTTTCCTTCGTCGAATGCTCGCGTTTAAGGATACCCAAGAGGAGCGGTTCAATCTCCACCACGCGCCCCCACCCCCTCCGCCATCTCTCCCACCCGCTCTTATGCAATTAGTGGGCGGGGTGGGCCGAATGCGGCAATGCGGAGGAGAAGACGAGGGAACAAAGGGAAGGAGAGTTGGAGACATGATGAGGAGGGGGGGGAGTGGCAACGGTAGCTGCCCTCCCTCCCCTGCAAACAGCTCGGCCATCATCCTCCGCCGGCAACGGCAGCAGCCTCCCAATCTTTTTACGACTTGGCATTGAAAGTGAAATTTTTATACGACGCCGAGGAGTGCCCCCGCACACACACACACACAATATCTTCCCCCGGAGCACACCGTTTTACGGCGAAACAGGAACAAACACCCATGAGAGATGCCATAGTCGGATACGAGGGGGGGGGCGGCTACTCTTCCCTTCTTCAGCCTGTCCCCCCCCACCCATTCAACGTCCGCCTTAGACTCTCTCTATCCCTTAAGGGCCGGGGCAATTCCTTGAGGGTTGTAAAGGCGATTGTTTTGTCGGCCGGCCGAGAAGAGTGAGCCGGTTATGGAAATACGACCACGCAACGATCGCCAAGGCGACGACTGTGATGATGATGATGATGTATGCATGCAAGCGGTGCGCCTCCCCCAACCCTCGCTCCAAACCACCCCCTCCCCCCTTTCTCTTTCTCTCTCTCTTACTTCAAGCACACTGTGTTCTGGAGGAGATTTAAAAAAACATGCAACAAACTATTCACAAATTAATTCGCCGATCCAGGAGTGATCATCACGGTCTCGTCATCTCGTGGCGGATGGAGGGTGGTTGGGTGGGTGGGAGAGGGGAGGGGAGGGCGGGGGATGGAGGGTGGATTTGTTATTTTCGGGGTGGGCGAAAGGCGGGGCGGGCCGACCAACTCTCGCCGCACGGCGTCGTAAAACGCGAGATACTCGCCACAGCACAAAGACCAAGAATCGCCCAGCGAAAAAAAATTCACGCATGTGTGCATGAGCGAAGCGAAGCGGGTACGAGGAGAGGAAGGAGAAGAAAGGCCGGGAACTCTCCTGAATTAATAATCATCGACCCGCCAACAAAACACACTCGAGGGGCGAGGGGGATTTCATCCCACCATCTTTCCTTCCTCTCCAGTTCTCCGCCCCCGTTTTTACGCCCCCTCGGATTACGACGCCGCCGCTTCCTTTGTTACGCCTCTTCGAGAGGATCTCGAGCTCTCTGTAGATATGTATATACATTAACGGGGGACAAACAAAGAGGTTGGCAACGCACGCGGCCGACAATACTAAGCTTTTCGAACCTTCCCGCGCGCCAGATGGTTCGACTCGTAAGAACGTGCAATCACGACTTTCGTTGAAAATATTGAAATACATTTTTGCCGGTAGGGCATTACCATTTAGACTAAGAGGGTTTTATGAACAACACCTGGTTTATTGGACACGGGGCGAGGAGAAACAAGGAAGAGTTATTGCCGCCGAAATATTTTATCGGAGAAAAAATATGCAACAACCGAAACGGTCGAATGGGACAATGACACCCGCCATATTTTGTTCCGTCACGTGACGACCGGAGCGATTGTTGCGAGTGTTCCCGCGGCGGTTGGATTCGAGGGGAACCGTCACGACCGACGCGGGAACGCACGCGTGCGCGCATGTGTGTGTGTGTGTGTCTTGCTCATAATACACCCCGATCGCTCGCTCCCTTTCCCCTTTCACTCCCAAATAAAGAGAGCCTGCGGAGCACGAGGAGAAAGGAGGCCTTCGAGCCGGTCGGCCGGCGTGGGTGCGCATACCCATAGAAGACGCGTGACTCTGCGCGGCGCGATGAAAGGAAGGCCGCGGCGGCGAGAGAGAGAATGCCTTCGAAATTCACTCATGCAAATCCGACGCTGATTTATTCTTCGCTCTTACCAGACGGACGGGCGAGGCGGAATCCCCCACCCCTCACGCACGCAGGGACGCCCACGGAGGAAAACTTCACCCTCGGGCCTACTACACTGCGCCCCCCCCCGGATGCGGTCGATGTGGACACCCCCCCCTCCATTATCCTCTCGTCACATCCTGAGATCGAGTGCAAGGCCTAATCGTTACTTGTCCAAGTCGCCCGATCGTCTCATCGCGAGGATGTGAACGAATTGGCAGAGAAGGAAACAGCGCGTGAAAACAATACACCTTGGAGTTGAGGTAATCGATTTATCAGGTAAGCAGAAAATGGAGATGATCTGATTACAGTTGTCTCCGAAACCAAGTCTGGAGGCGGAGGATCAACTGTGTAGATAACGGGAGAATCGAAGAAGTGTACGGGAGAGGAAGAGAATTGTCATTGTGGCTCTGACGGCACAGGAAAACCAATTGAATTGGATTGGGACACCGTTCGGCGCATTTAAGTAATTAGATGGGAGAGCCCGGCGAGGAATCATCAATGGCTCTAGCGGTTTGCTACATAGCACCACCTTCCACACGCCCTCGCGGCGTGTTGCATGTATGTAGATATAGGTAAAACAGGTTTTTTCATATGGTGATTCACCACCAGGCTTGCACCGTCGAAAATTTGCCGTGCACATAAATGCTAAGTATTAATAGAGAATTTATATACATGCATGTTTATTTTGATGATTTCGTCGAAGTAACACGGAAGTGTTGAATAAAAAACTTTGACAGCAACACACAACATAAGGACATATAGAGGGAACACTCAGGACTGCGTCAGTTCTAGCGAATCTTCTGATGAAGACGTAGCTCAATTCCGTGACCTTCGGAATTTTTACCGTTCTTTTGAATGGCGGGGTTAGATTTGCCATTTTCTCTCCGAAACATCGTCAAAATTCGGAAAAACCCATTTTAATTGTTGCCTCCTATATGTGCGAGACAACAATTGCAATAGACAATAAAATTCATGTGTGCGTAATTAAAGTTCAAAAGAACGAAAAAAACACGACAAAAATAATTATTTAGAAGTTTGCCAAAATTTACTTACATAACCAAAAAAATTCTTTGAAAAATTCAAATATTTTTCCTGGACTCAATTTTAATTTTTAAAATATGAAAAAAATTGAAATGTTTTTGGGCATACAAATGTACGGTCATGATTTTTTTCAGATTTTTTAAAGCAATGGATTGTTTAGGAACATGTTTTTCAAAAAAACACATTTTTTCGCGATAGGAGACACCTAGGGTCACCTAGGGAGCTAAAAATTTGGCTAAAGGGGTTTCTAAACCTCATCCTATCCCGCTTTAGCATTAAATTCATTTCACATCGTGCCCTACAATAAGAACCTCCCAAAAAATTACCAACAACAATTGAATGGCGACAATATAATCACCAACAATAATAAAATATGTTGTCTCCGACGCAACTTTATGTAATTTACATATCATATTGAAATGAAATTATTGACTTTGTAATCCCACACACACTATGAATTGTGTGTGGAATTACAAAGCCAATAATTTCATTTCGATTCATTACCAACGATTATTATTGCTGGTGACCAAAGACCCTAAGTCATGGGCTCTCGTGGCAGCGAAGTACATGATTTTCTCCTTCTTTCATCTTATGAGATGCGTCCATGAGCTGGTGTCTTCCATCGACCATTTCTCATAATTCAATTTTGGCTTCCCTATTTCTCCCCCTGCCACACGCCTTTTTGATGGTTAACAGGGTTAGGTAATACAGCCCTCCCCTCTTTCTATGCACGCAATGATCTTTCGTTGACGCCCACGAGGACACCATTTTAACTCGGGATGTTTCCGATTACTCACTCTTACCTCCTAATTGTCAGTGTTCTCAAGAGTCGTCTCGCCCATAATTAATATTCTATTTTACAAAACAATGCGTTGTCATCAGCGACTGTTTATCCATCCATTCGAACAATAAGGCACCTCACTTCCAGTTTTACCCGACAATGGCGGCGCCAATCGGAAGAATGATCCGCCAAGGGCCACTTACTTCGAACGGGGACAGCAGAGAGTAGTCGGCAGGTGTAACACTGAGCCAAGATCACTGAAATAATGCCAAAGAAGGGACGCCGGAAAAATCTCCCGTCCTACCCCTGCAATGGAACAACTGTATCGCCATTTTCATTTTTAAGGTTCTTTTTACTGCATACTGATAGATGCAATGAGTTTAGACGTTCAAGGGATACCTAAAAATACAGTGATACATGCAATTATGCAAGAATGAAAGGAAAAGGCAAGGTGCATCTACATCCACATTGTAGCTAGCAAGTTAAACGCTAGGGTGTGTGGCAGGTGATTTCCAAGCCAGGAATGCACAATCATATTCTAATAATTAATTAGTGGCTGGAGACGAAATAAGCAGTTTAATTCATGGATTTATTTTTTACATAAGTGGTTTGAAAGTTGCTCCTCAATTTCACTTTTTGTCAAACTTTATGGTTGCACTGTTTTCCATTGAGGGTATTGCAATTGCCAGAGAAATTTATTTTTTTACTGGTTAGCACAACATCGACTAGCGAAAGGAACGAACGCCCTTGGCTCAATAATATTCAAAGCACCGCTCTGCCTCTCAATATCCTCCTCTCCTTTAAATTGCCTTATTCGAATCCCACCTGAAACCTATTCCTCCACCCTACTGAAATAGTCCATTCCATCGATTTAAAGTTCAGGCGTAGTCGGTGCACTTAACACTTTCAATATAGTTATTTACCAATTAAACAATTCACGAGGAGTCAATAAAACTGATAGCCTTTCCGAAAATTGAGGTCATTACTCCTGGCATCGGGGGATGGGGTGGGGTAACATCTTCATCTTGGTGGAGGAGGGCTGCAATGGGGCACGAGGGGACAAGCGATTCCTGGGAAAGATGGGCGGGAGGTCGGGGTCGCCTCCACAGCCCCTGAAGACCCTGTCTCCGGAATCCCTCCCTCCCACCACGCGGAAACGCAATCCTACCTTCGTCTCGACCATCTTTTGAACAGATGCTGGCCGCCCAAAAAAAAGACAAAGGATGCGAAACAATAAATTAAGCCCTTCTCTTCCCGATGTTACCAATTCCACACACGGAGCAAGCCTCCCAGATAATGGGCGGTACTTACACCTAAATAAATACCCTACGATCCACCGAAAGGATATGTGGCAGAGGGTGCAAGCACCAAGTGGGAAGGGTAAAGGGATGATAAGGGAGAGGAAGGGAAAATGGAATAAATATTCGCTAAAAAATCTCACATAGCGTGCAAATTTATACATGTACATGCTGGCGGAAGATTTAGTTCCAAATAAGAGTTAACTTCACTCAATACAATAGTTATTTTGCATATTAACACTGAGCGAACAAAACCTACGTACATCGCAGGCAGGTCAGACCCCTTTCGCAGACCAAAAGCGAAAATATTATGCCATTTTTTTTACAAACACATAGATTCCGATTATCGATCACCTCAAGATCTTAATTAACAAATGCACATATTATTTCATGCGTTAAAAGGTGTTAGATTCGCATTAGTTAATTGGTGATGATTTAAAACCAAGAGTGTGCCTATTTGGATGTCCTTATTAGGATAAATGTTGAATTGACACAAGGCGTAACTTAAAAATGTGGTACGTTGAGAAATAAATGTATGCATGAATATACATTAACTACACACGACACAAAACATATCTTAAAACAAATATTGGTAAGCATTAATGACCGAAAAAAACCCTGGAGTACCATATAATAAGATTAAAAGTTTTTAATTATTGTTACATTATAATATCAGACCTAATGAATAAAGCAAAATTAAAAAAAACGGATTATCTATAGACTAAATATATCCTGATAAGAGAAAATTGATCCAAAGTAGTCCCAAAAATCGCGCAAGTTACTAAATTAAAAGAAAAAAATGGAAAAAGTTAATAAAAGACTGACGGATTAATTGTAAAGTGACCTTAGAATCACGCAAAAGCATAACGCGGTTTTGCAACTGCAAAAATGCATTCACAAGCTATCTCAAATATCAAAATGTTTACGGACGTCATCTGTTTATTTCTTATTCCTAGCTACATAGATGGCAGTACTAATGCGTAGTGTCTAATCTTCAAGTCTTAGTGCACTAGACATCCTATCTATGAGAACGCAATTGCGTCAGTCCTGGCAACGTCTCATCCTGAGAGCATGGGAACTGCGCTCTTATTTGCTGTCCTTCGAGCGAAAGTTGCCAAGTTGAAAATTTGGAGAGTGAGGAACATACATGCAAATACCTGTATCATTTTCAGGCTGCCAACTTTAGGAGTAGCATAAACCTATTAGGCAGACGCCAAACTACTTTTAATGGGGTAACTTAAACCTTCTACGGGGTTCACAAATCAGAAGGATAGATGGTTCAGTCATAAAGAGGCTAGGATTTCTCAGGTGGGTACCAGAAAAATGTAATTAAAAGGTAGGAGAGAGGAGTTAACCCGCTTTGGTTTGGCCACATTCGGAATACGCGGCAAGTGTCTGGGATCAATAGGAGAAAACGTGGATAAAGGGATATTGGAAAATGGTCAGAGAAAATCTGCTATAGTTTTTAAAAATTTCTACGAGAAGCATGAGGGTGTGCTGGAGGAATCAGGTTGGGAACCCATGGATTCACCAAGAGAAAGCTTCCCGGTGGGTTGCAGGGTCTTATGTAGGTGCGTGTAGATGAAGCGTAAATGAGAAAAATGAGGAGACCGATTGCGATTCCTTGTGGCACTTCAGAGGTTAGATAGGCAAACTTTTTTTGCTTTTTGACCATCGATTGCTGTGCGTGGCGAAATGTTTAGAAAGTATAACCGCGTGGAAAATATATACGTACACGAGGAGAGATCTCTCCCCCAAGCCTCTTTTTTAATAGTTCCCGCAAGTCTCCCTCACCCTCCCGGCTCCCTCGATCACGAAATGTTCCGAAATCGAGATCCTCCGCAGGGCGAGACAGACCCCAAAAAGGAAGTGATGCATATGATGCAGAGTGACTGAGGGGGGGGGGAGGGGAGGGAGAACGCCACAAGGCAGGCGGGGCGGGGTCGGCGTATCATTGCTCGGGGCGCGGGGCCGGGTCAAGAGCGATGGGCGCTGATTGTGGGAGCCGGGAGTAAGGAAAGATCAAGAGGGAAGGGGAGAAAAGTTAAAACGAGGAGAGGGGACACCACCACCAACAGCCAGCCTGTGGATCGCGTGAGTACCTTCTGGCCACATATTATGCATTACACAAATCCCGAGCCCCTGAGGGCATACCTCTCTAAAGTTATAGGTAGCAATTTCGAGGGATTAAGTTGTTCTGCACAGTAGACCGAACAGCATGAAACTAAAAACCGAAAACATAATAATTTAAATATATTTGAAGAATTTAGTTTTAAGAAATATCACGTTAAAATTACTTGAAAAAGAATATTGAAGAGATTTTTTGAGAGTCTAACTCTTTGCACGCACGCCATGCTGACAAGAAACCCTCAAAGTAACCCATTGTTAGCGCCGTTTCATTGAACCCTTTCTAGTCTCGGAGGCGTAGAGAAGTAGTTCAAGTAGCATTGGCATGCATTATGTCAAAATATCTTCATTATTTGAATCGATTAACTTCTACATTAGTAATCGGCATTTAATTAACACTTAATGTGGATATTGCAGCCTGGTGCGGAATCTAGCCATCAGTGACTCGCAGGGCAACGCATATACGAGACCTACGCCTGCCTAGATATAGTACGTATCTCATGCAAGAAAAGCCTTGGGATCATCCATGATGCACGGTAGCCCGGTGCATAAAGGATCCAGAAAATTACTGGAAGGTGTCGGGTTCCGGAAGTTCCGGAAGACGCATCTTAACGCCTGTCTGAAATAGTTTTTTGACCACCGGATTTTTCTGCATCCACTTGACAACCGGAGAGATAGAGAGAGCACCAGGGAGTGTGGCAGAAGATGATTGCACGTCTACACCATCAATCTAAGAGCATAACTTACAATCAAATTAATATAAAACACCAAGCCTACATGTGCATAAGGGAGAAGATTTAAGGTTGAAGACATTTTAAATAATTTTTACAAACGGCTTTAAACCAAAACTTGACGAATTCAATAATCACACCTGTATTGTTGTTATTATGGAATTTAGTAACTGATGCACATATTTATATGTTAGTGGAAACTAGTTACAAATCAGCATAACAATCCCGCAAACAATTGTAAATAAAAAAAGATATCACTATTAGAATATGAGGAAATGGGGAATATAAACTGAGATTGAGTATCTATTATTTTTATTAAAACCTATGAGGAGGTTAACTACAAGGAATTTTACTTTACTTTTAGGTTTGAGACATCTAATCTTGATGGTATTAATGTATACAACTCAAGTGACTGATTGAGAACAAATGGAAACAAATATTACATGCGCGACTTGAACTTTTAGACAAATAAATTATTCCAGGTCAACGGTAAGGCGGGGTCGCGGTGGTCTAGTGGGTAGAGCGTTGGACTACTGACCGGAGGGTCCCGGGTTCGATTCCCGGGCAAGGCACTTTGGGCACCTGCAGCTCCACCCAAGCTAGTTGATTTTTCGGGTACCAGGTCCTCCTGGGAAACGATAACCGGCACAGGGAAAGGAACTGGCCCCCCTACCCTGATGTGTGATAATTCACACGCCGTCGGGCTTGGTACATGGGTGAGCTCTACCATCACCTACTAAACCGACCTTCGGGTTGATTATTGTGTTTATGGTTTTTAACGGTAAGGCGAAGGACTAATTTAGCGCAGCATTGTAAGTTGAGGCGAGACCAAGATGGAAAATTGAGGGCGATTGATTGCTGCAGCGGCTCATGTCGGGAATCATTTAGCCTCTTACGACTCGAGACTGCAGAAAACACAAAGTGATATCGTTGCAGGAGTAGAATATGAATTCAGAAGTAAAACTCTACATTTCAAAGAATGGTAATTGATGAGCCAGATGTAATTATGGAGGTTGAATTATTATTAACTAAGTTGAAATATGATATCGGTAAAAAAGTTTAAACCTGGAATATAAAAAGCTAACTTAATCACATTCAACATGTCTTGTCAAACAAATACAAGGTGAAGACCTATCGAATTTAGATGCAGTTACGTATACTATGTTTTCGTGCGCTAGATTGATCATACTCTGTACACCAAAGCGTTCTAGTCAGAAGATTATCTTGGAAGGAATGCTTAGTGTGTCCGGCTAATTAAATGTTTTTTTATTACTTGGTACAAAATAGGTTGTTAAAATCAGAAACTTAATCTGTGAAGCCGATAGATTTGTTTTATTCATTTTTATTCACATTAATCCGAAAAGGGCACTTTGGCCTTAACATCGGATTTTCAATAACGATATAACAATGACAAACACCCAAGCCCTAGATGGAGATATGCTCACTTAGGCAGGAATCGAACCCACGACCTCATGTTTGGCAGGAGAGGACGTCACCCCACCGGCACCGGCCGACCAGGTTTAGGTTAAAAGTGCTCCAATTCCCACGAGTGGAAAGGGATCGGAGTAAGCGCCAAAACGGCGCTAAGGATTTAATTTCTTTTGACGCCAAGTCGCCCTATTCGTGACCACCTATTTATCCAACTATTACTTATGTTAATACCCCTCGTGTCGCCTCTCTTCTCTCGTTTGCCCCTACAAGTGTTTGCGATCGTAATTAGATACCGTAATGCATGAAAACTTTTAAAAGGAGTATTTTCGTAACTTGAACTATTTAAACTTTCCAATTATTAGTTAATATTAACATAATTTTTAATTTTGAAGTGTGCAGTAATGTTCCGAAAAGGGGACCCAGTCAGTTGCTGGCCGGTTGTAGTGCATACGAAGGCGGCCTTCTACTAATTGCAATGCGCTTTTTGGTCCTGTTGCTATGCTGAGCCCCATCAGGCCGCTCGCCATCCGAGTAGGTGTTAGGTTGCCGCGGGAGACGGCGGGGGCCCTTCCTCTCCCCCTTATGGGTCCCATCCACAAGTAATCCGTCCCCCTCCTCCCTCCAACTAAACCCCTTTCCTCCTCTCTTCTCCTCCTTTCAAAGGCTTCCTTACTCCACCTCAGAATCCGCTGCTTTTTCTGCGGTGACCACCTGTCCGCTTTGAACGAAGACCCGGGGTCCCGGCGAGGAGGGACCAAGGGAGGGAGCCATTGTTGGCGGGGGAAGGGTGGGGGGAGGGAAGGGACCTTCCGCAGGTGGCCTTCACTTGTGCTCGAGCCCTTCTTGGCGGGGGCGGAGGGCCGTCAACAATATGCGTGACCCTTCCCCAAACTCTCCCCCATCCACTGTGCCCCTACCCCCGATCCCTTCTTAAATATTCGTCCTTTCCCAAAGGGAGGCAAAAAGGGGAGGGTCCCTGACTGAGGGCACAAAGCCCTCACTATCCGTCGCTCCTCCTGTTATGCTTTTTAAAGGGGGTCGGACGTCAGAGGCGGGGGCGGGAGGGAAGGGGGCGAGGGGAGGGAGTGGGGGAAGCCTCCTTCCACGATGAACAGTGAGAAAAAAAGGAATGCGAGTGTGAAGAATAATGTGGAAGCGGGTCGGCAAGAGGTCGGGGGCACAAAGCAAGCGAGTCTCGCCTCGGCGAAGGGCGAGGGGGGGGGGGCTGGGTGAGGACCCTGGTCGGCCGGCCCTGCATCAAAACATCGGACGTTCCCTTGTAGCCTTCCCATGAAAATTCTAACCTTCTTATTGGTGACTCTTTTACCCGTCCGTTCACTTGTTCATTGCTCTCCGAGTCACAACCCCTCTCTCTTTACCCTTCGATCCTACTCGGAGTGGACAAATGCATTTACTAAGCCCGACGGCATGTGAATATTCACACATCAGGGTAAGGGGACCAGTTCCTTTCCCTGTGCCGGTTATTGTTTCCCAGGAAGATCCGGTACCCGAAAAATCAACTAGCTTGGATGGAGCTGCAGGTGCCTTGCCCGGGAATCGAACCCGGGACCCTCCGGTCAGTAGTCCAACGCTCTACCCACTGGACCACCCCGACCCACATATAAAAATATAAACACGCAGAAACATAAAGGAAGGGCAATCACAGTATGTATTGACGTTTCGACGGCCCGGCCGTCGTCATCAGAAAACCGCCCAAAATGCCCTAACCTTATCACCACTTTCTTCCCCGGAACCCACAAAATCAAACATATAATCCGTGAACTCTTCCCAATTATTAACAATAGTCAATTCACATCACCTTTTTTCCCACATTGTCCCTCCATTTTATTTAAACGCCCGTCAAACTTGCGAGACATCTTCAAGTCAAAAAGAAAACCTACGAGCACCCCTGTCTCTTCCCTGCCCCTGTCCGCAGCATGCAACCGTCCACGCTGTAAATACCGCCATTTCCTAAGACCCTCCACGTCCCTTATTACCAACTCCCAACCCATAGCCACCTGCACCTCTAAAAATATTATATATCGCCTCTCCTGTAATATCTGCCCTGCCTTCTACGTGGATGAATGCACGACCACTCTTTCCCTCCGAATGAATAACCACCGGTATTCCACCAAATCTCCCACCTTCCTTTATTATCCCATCCCTACTTACACTGCTTCCCACAACCAGTCTTTTCATGAATGCTTCTCAGTTTGGGTGATTGAAACCCTTCCCAATTCCGCTAGCAGCATAGAGGTGAGAACCCGCGAAATGGCACATATCTGGGTGCTCCAGTCTTTTAAACCCCCCGGGCTGAACCAAGCCCACTGATTTCATCCCATGCTGCCTACATTTCCCCTCCCCCAACTTGTCCGCTTCCTATTGGTCCCTTACCTCTCCTCCCCTCACCCTTCTCCTGCACATGTCCTCTCCGCTCTTCCCCGACAACCCCATTCTGATAACGACGGCCGGACCGTCGAAACGTCAATACATACTGTGAGTGTCCTTCCTTCATGTTTCTGTGTGTTGAATATTTTGTATCCGTGTGTGTTTGTATCCCCTCCTTTTCCTTATTTACATAAATGACCTCAGTACCGTAGTTAGTAGCGAGCTCCGTCTTTTCGCCGATGATGCAGTAATTTATGGGGACATCCGAAGTCACGAAGACAGAGTCGTGTTAGCCAACGACCTAGATGAAATTCAAAATTGGTGCGATACATGGAAATTGGAATTAAATTTTTAAAAATGCATAGTGATACATTTTTGGGAAAAGAGTAATTCCCTCCCTTATAGTTACAAAGTGAAACAAACCAATATCGCGAGGGTAGATTCCTTTAAATACTTGGGAGGGGGGCTAGACAAACATTGTCAATTTTGTCAATTTTTGTCAAACACATTTGTCAAACATTGTTATGACCAACTCAGCAGCGTATCCAATATGCTAGACAATTTAGGTTGGGATTCTCTTACACAGCGGCGTTTCCAATAGAGATTAAACTTATTAAAAACATTTAAAGATGGGCCCTTTTCCGATGACATCAAGGATATAATACGAACCCCAACGTATTACGGTCGAAGGGATCACGAACATAAGACTAGAGAGATAGACTGCAAGACTGACAGGTTTAAAATGTCATTTTTTCCAAGAACGATAAGGGACCAGAATGCTTGTAGCCGAAATTCCCCAGGACTTAGTTCATTACAATAAGTATTAACGTACAGGTTAGGGACTGCGCGAGGATATGTGTGTATGTATGTGTATATATATATGTATATTTAAATATATGTATATATATGTGTGGGTGTGCATATATATATATGTGTGTGTGTGTGTGAATATGTATATATGTATATATTTTTTCTTACAGGTTCCCCCCACCTTTCCTCACCTAACCCCCAACCCCCTCAAACCTTACCCTTCCCTCATGATGCTACACCCCCTGCCACACACCTTTTTGGTGGCTCGCAGGGTATTTATGTAAATGTAGATACATATATGTATAAAGATGTAAATAAAAAACTTAGACAGCAACACACAGCACGAGAACACATAAAAAGAACACTCACAATAATATCTTGATAATTTCGACGGACTCGAACTCCGACTTCTTCGGAAGAAGACGGAGTTCGAGTCCGTCGAAATTATCAGGATATTATTGTGAGTGTTCTTTTTATGTGTTCTCGTGCTGTGCGTTACTGTCTAAATTTTTTATTCAACACTTCCGTGTTACTTCGAATAAATCGTGTATATATATATATATATATATATATACATTTTGTATATGTATATTATGGGTAATATTCTGATTCTTCAGATGACGACGATCGTGTCGTCGAAACGACGGCGCCTACACAAGTGAGTGTCCTTTCTATGTTTCAAAAATTCTTTATCAGTGTGTTTATACGAAGCCGGAGAGGGTTCCAATTAAAAGATATACATATTTATATTACATTATTATTATTAGGCAATCTGTCGATTAAGGCCAGTTTTTGGATGGACAAACTACCAAATAAATATTTTTACAACTATACATTATTATATAAACACCCAGTAATGCATTAAAATTTGGAATAACATAAAATGTGATAGTTAATAAATTAAGGTGCTACGTGTACAGATAAAAAAAAAACAAAAATTTTATTGAGTACGATATTTCACTCATGATACTCAAATATTGAAAGTTTTCAGGGAATCAGGACCATGTGGCCAGAGAAGGATATTATCATCGATATATCTAAGCCACTCCAAACGCTCCATTCCTTATTCCCTATCCGTAAGAGGATGCAGAATTTGCTATAACCCCGACTCCCTCGATAATTTCCTCTCAAATCTACACTATTACTTCCTCAAACGAGGTTATCCTGGATCCCTCCTTAACAAGAGGATCCGTAGACATGCTTACACTCCAAACCTTCCACCACCGCGGAAACCTATTCAATTTACACCACATACTTCCCTGGTCTAAAATCTCTGCAATTAATCCTAAAAGGCCTCTATCCTATCCTGAAAAACCACGAATCCACCGCCAGTCTTTTTCCCAAAAGTCCCTCTGTTACTTTCAAACCCATGTCGAACCATTAGTTTTGCACGCTTGACTGGTACCCAACACACCCTTGCCTTGTGGCAGCCCACGGGATATTTCGTAGGTGTAGATGAGAATGTCATTACCATAGTTGTCAGTTAATTATACTCATTCTACAATGTGCTAATTATTGATTTTAACCCTTTGGTTGATTTTCTAAGTAACGCTTGTTCATCAGTAAGAATAACCAATCAATTTGATGAATTAACCGCCTACCTTCACTCCAGCCTCCAGACCCTCCCGTTCCCACGAAACCTATGTCCTGCAAGCGGGAGCCACCAGATGACCACAGTGCCTTCTCTCACCCGCCTGCTAATCCATGTAAGCGTATTTGTAAGCGTATAAAACCCGTTATTTTATTTATTTATTTATTATCGACTTAATGAGGAACGTTATGAAATATTTGGGACTTATGAAGATCTTCAAGGTACTGAGATCTCAGTAAAAAAACGTCGTTTCTCTGGTCTCGATATCTCGATACCGTCGGGCATCAAATGGCAAGGAGTCCGCCCAACCGCGCAAACCCTTCCCCCCTCCCTGGTCCTCGTTCCCCACTGGGGGCATGTTCATGAAGAAAGGCGTGGGGGAGGTGTGTGTTGGTGTGCTCGACGATGTGCACGTGTCCGAGGTTTCGTCGGCATTCCCACTCCTTCGGAACCGTCATTAGCGAGGATCGGCATTTATAAATATCTGTGGGACTCACGAAGCCCTTTCAAATCACGCACCTGACTTCCGGTAGGTACAGGCTCACAATGAATGTATTCTTGCCCCGCTGGAATAAGGTACGTTCCTTTTCCCTCTCCGCCCCTTCCGCCGAAAGCCTCAAACACCTCTCTCCCTCGCACCTGTGGTTCCTCGCAGTAGAGCTGTGTGACACCACACTACGTCGAGTGGATGCCTACACAAATACTCCGCGATAAACCAAAAAGATGTGTGGCAGGGTGTGCAAGCACTAGATGGAATGGAGAAGGGAAAGGAAGGGTTATCCCACTTGCCACCCACAGCGTCCAGGGAATAATTTGTTTTACTCAAATGCATGCACTTTCACTAACCTCGTGTGTCTTGTCGTCAAAACCCTTTCCGCATGGGACTGCTATTATAGAATGTAGTGCTCGGTACAGTATTTCTTGTTTGTTTTCAAACTTCTCCTTCCATCCCTCGTATCTCTCTGCAGGGGTGACGCCTCCGCTGCCTGCCACCTGCGGCGTGTCACCTTCCCTCCCTCTCTGTGTCTCTGGTGGCGGATACCATGAGTTGCATTTCCATACGAAAATAAAATTTCCCCTTCTTACTTTTTAGATTTGATCTGCCACGTTATTCGATAGATTTTTACTACGTACGTAGGAACATGTGTTTGTTATTTGATAGTACATGTATTTACATGCTTGTAAGATAAAAAAACAGGTTATCTCAAATGTATTCACCGCTATGGGTCTGGGTTTGCATGAATTTGTTTGTTTTGCATGTGGTTTTTTCCTCTCTATGCACCCTCCGCCACACACCCTTACGTCGGCTTGTGAGGTATTGCATCATTGTAGATCTATATGTGCAACGCAAAAACCTTTTGAAAGAATGTCAATCCAGACTGACAGAGTTGCATAAAACACATTTTCAAGCTTTATGTTGAGTGAAATTATAAAAGGGTATAATATGTAGATGGCAGCAAAGTTACATTTCTGCACTGTACTTAATATCTACAGAATCATGGAGGCATGAAGTTTCTGTGGAGAACTGATGGCCTGTTATCATATTGGGGTAGTAACGCACAACAAATATCAGCATATTCACTAAAATAATTAATTTTTAGAGTTACTGTTATTCATAAAATGGAGAAATTCCACACAATAACGGCAAAAACAGGTTCATGAGTCCCTGTTAACTTGGTAATTTCTTTTTGTAATAATCTTCTGTGGTAACGCGTTTATTTTTATTTTCCATGGAGTTTTATTCTATTTTACGAGAGTTGACCTAACACCACCCGCCTCACGCCCATACGGTGGTTTGCGGGATACTGTGTGGATGTAGAAGGATTAATTTGTATGAGTATTCCATTAATTAATAGAATTTCCCCTTCTTACTTTTCAGTTCTGCATGATCTGTTTTCGTAAGATAGAGATCCGTCGTAAAAATGGTCGTGGTTCATTTTTATTCCCTTCTTTTCGTATAACAGAGAATTTTTTTACGAGGTGGAATCGCCCCTTGTTTTTCCTCCAGCATGTAGGGTATAATTATGCTCATTTTTTGGAAGTTAATTTAGTTAATGCAATTAATTTTTGCAAAAAAAACTTTCCCAATCAAATTCATTAATTTATCCTTGCTTAGTTATAATCAGAGCCTCTATTGCGACATCGTAGGTAGCACTTGAAGTAGAACAACATAGCTGACATTTTTTTCTTGAGTCAGCCGATTTGAGGATGTACTGGATGAATACCCCGAAATGCGTTACACAGATCCTGCACTTCTCTCGTTCAAGGATTGAGAACAAACTACCAATACCTAGTTTGTTCACGAGATAGCACTAAAAGTATTATCCTCAAGAATTATGCATTAGAGTAACGCGAATAATTTAAGAACCCGAGAAAAGTTAGTGATTTAGGGACACGCCAACCATTACAACAGAATGTATATTGATAAAATGTCAGTTATCAATCGGAATATTGATGGATATATGTGTGTATATATATATATATATATATATATATATATATATATATATATATATATATATATAACTAAGAAGTCGATAGGATGTATGATGAGTTAGAGGATATCATCGCGAGTGTTCCTGCAGGGAAACATTTAATAGTGATGGGGGATTGGAATGCGACGGTAGGCGAAGGAAGAGATGGTGGTGAGGTGGGGGACTATGGGTTAGGCACGAGGAATGAACGCGGAGAGAAAGCAATTGAATTCTGCAGGAGACAGGGGTTAGTCATCACCAACACATGGTTTAGACACCACAAAAGGCGTAGGTATACATGGAAAATGCCAGGTGACTCAGAAAGGTATCAGTTAGATTATATTATGGTTAGGCACAGGTTTAGGAACAGTGTGATAAATTCGCACAGTTTCCCAGGAGCGGATGCGGACTCTGACCACAATTTAGTTGTTATGAAATGTAATGTTCGTTTCAAGAAGATAAGGCAAGGGCGGCGGGTTAAAAAATGGAATTTAGAAGCAGTAAATGAATTAACGAGGAAGGAGTATCTGGAGGCTGTAGAGAAAATGATGGATGCCGGTAAAGAACTGAGTGCTATCGAAGAAAAATGGGAATGTATCAAGAAAGGGATATTGGAAGCCGCTAAAGACACTATAGGAACCGTTAAAGGGAAAAGGATAAGGAAACCATGGGTAAAGGATGAGATGATTGCAAAGATGGATGAGAGAAGAAGATGGAAAAATGTAAACACAGAGTTAGGCAAAATGAAGTACAAAGAGTTAAACAATAAATTGAGATGGGCCACAAATAAAGCAAAAGAAGAATGGTGGAAAACGCAATGCGAGGATATGGAAAGTTTACAGAAGAAGGGTGAAATTGGTGCTCTATACAGCAAGGTTAAGTTATTATCGGGAAGTAAGAAGGCAAGATGTGTGCTAACAGTTAAAGATAAATGGGGTAAGATAATAGTTGAACCAGGAAAAATCCAAGAGAGATGGAAGGAATATATAGAAACACTGTATGGTAAAGAACTTAGGCCGACAAGGATAGACATAGAAAAGGAACATGAGGTAGAAGAAGATAGCTTAGGTCCAGGCATACTCGACGATGAAATAGAAAGGGCATTAAAGGAGATGAAAGCAAACAAGGCTGTGGGGGTGGACAATATTCCTGTAGAAATGTTGAAATGGTTAGGGAAAGGTGGGAAGAAGGCCATATATGGACTGATTCGTAGTATCTATGAGGAAGGAATCTGGCCGGAAGATTTTGTGAGATCGGTGTTAGTTCCTATTCCAAAAAAGGCAAAGGCTTCGTCATGTGAGGATTACAGAACAATAAGTTTGATATCCCACGCAGCTAAAGTTATTCTCAGGATCATCAACAAAAGGATAGAGAGTAAGGCAAATGATTACTTAGGGGATGATCAGTTTGGGTTCAGGAAAGGAAGAGGTACGCGTGATGCCATTGCAGTAATGAGATCACTAGTCGAGAGAAATATAGAATACAATCAGGACGTTTTTGCCTGTTTTGTAGATTTCGAAAAAGCGTTTGATAGAGTGAATTGGGAAAAATTAATGCGTGTATTGCAGAAAATTGGAATGGATTGGAGGGAGAGGAGACTGATCCGAAACCTGTACATGTCTCAGACTGCTCAGGTGCGAGTGGGGAACGGAGAGTCCGGATGGGCAGTGTTAGGAAGAGGTGTAAGGCAGGGTTGCCCATTGTCACCGGTACTGTTCAACGTATATGTAGAGGAAATGATTAAAGAGGCATGGGAAGAACTGGAGGTAGGAATGAAAGTCGGAGGGGAATTCGTAAAATCGGTTAGGTTTGCTAATGACCAAGCATTAGTTGCTCAGTCAGTCAAGGGGTTGCAAGCATTGTTGAGTGAATTGGAGGTTCAGTGCGATAAATATGGGATGAGAATCAATATTAATAAAACAAAGGTTATGCGATTTTCTAGAAAGAAAAAGGCTAAGCTAAATATTAAAATAGGCGGGGAAAGAATAGAACAGGTAGAGCAGTTTACATATCTCGGAAGTGTTTTGGACCAACACAGTCAAAGTGGTAGGGACGTAAGGAGAAGAATTGCGCTAGGCAAGGAGGCTTTCTCAAAGAGGAGGGAGTTGATGACGGGGACGTTGAGTAGGAATGTTAAGACAAGACTCGTAAAAACTCTGATATGGAGCGTAGCTATGTACGGCGCGGAAACGTGGTCGCTGAAGCAGGAGGATAGACGTAGATTGGAGGCTTTTGAAATGTGGGTATGGAGAAGAATGGAGAAGGTGAAATGGACCGAAAGGAAAACAAATGAGGAAGTACTAGAAATGGTGGGGGAGGAGAGGGGTTTGTTGAGAGAAATCCTATGGAGGCAGGAAAAATGGATGAAAGGCGTATTGAGCGGTAGTGGAATGTTGAAGAGGGTAATAGAGGGGAGAATGTTGGGCAAGCGTGGTAAGGGTAGGAACAGGATAGGGATGTTGGACGGGATGAAGGGAGGAAAGAAGTATACCGAGATGAAGAGGGACCTGATATAGATTAGTTTGCTAGGTGGGGAGTTACAAAATGTTTATTTGATAGTTGTGTCCATCCAAAAACCTACCTTAACTGGTAGATTACCTAATAATAATAATTAGGAAAGAGCAGAGGACTGCGCATTGTTATGTTGGATAGCTTGGTTACGGAGAATCTGAAACCACGAAGAGTATATGCACTACGAACCTGAAAAGCGATATAAATCTTTGGCATTTACAGCTGAGACTGAAGGAATTATTTCAGCGCCACTGTGCATTGGTAGATAAGACCAGAGGTATAAGCTGTAAGATGATGTCCAAGAACTGGCCATCCGTCAGTTAATCTGTGACAAGGCTAGGCAGACCACTGCGGTCCTCGTCGTGAAGATTGGTGTGGCCATTTTTAAACTGAATGCAACACGGCCTCTCTCCGCCTTCCCTTAATATTCCGTCTCCGTACACTTCACAAAGTTGCCTATTAATTTGCAATGGCTTGTGGTTTTTGTCAATGAAAACCTACCCACGCTAGGCCGAAACGTAAATTACTTTCCGTTTCTCTTCACTTACGTCGACCAATAGAAGTACTCCATCTTTTACTTGATGCTTCGTACTGAACTTGTAGGGGAAATGCGAAATAGTTATTTACGCTTATTGCTCGACATTTTTTAGGGAATATGAATGTGAATGTTTTCATATTTGTTGATGATTCTCGGAAGCTAATAAAGTATTGAGAATGACTGTATTAAATAATTTTTCCCACAGCCGTAAATGGTTTCTTAACCGGCAGTAAAAGGAAAAAAAGGTGGCGAATATTAAGTTCGGTGTGATGATTACGGGGAAAGTCAATCCCTCGCCAGTGATCAGACTCAATCAAAATAGTCAGACGTTCACACGCACTCAAATCTTACTGGTAGTTGTCTTCTTCGACACAGAATGAGAGTTGATGAAGAGGATATTATTGATTATATAAAGGAACTGCTGTCAAAACACTGCAAAATATTAGTGTTATATCGAAGGTTTCTGATGTAGAGTAGTTTGCTGGATTGGGGTTTTGTTTGGAGTTACAAAATATTTATTTGATAGTTGTGTCCATCCAAAAACCTACCATAACCGGTAGATAACCTAATAATAATAATATATATAACTTTTGGACGGCACAAGAGAACACAGAATAAAACAGATAACATGTAAAAGGACACTCACTCTGTAGATGATTTAAGCTTTCGGCCTACTCCGAGGCCTTCTTCAGGTCAGACAGAGGTTTTGAGGGAAGAGAGCCTGGGGAGGGGAGGGGAGGCGGAAGGTTTAGGGACTGTTGGGAAAGAAATTAAAGATGGCGGTTAAGGGTGGGAATTTCAAAGGATCGGAAATATAGGATGTATGCGGATTCGCGAGTTCTCACCTCTATGTTGGTGGCTGAATCGGGTAGGGATTCTAGAACTGTTAGGGAAAAGCATTCGTCAAATGATAGGTTGTGTGAACTTGCGTGTTAAGGGATAGGAAGAGAAGAGAGTGAAGCAGAATTACTTTCGGGAACAGAGGGTAGTCCTTGACGGCGCTAGTTCTACCAGCGTACGAGTAACCTCGGGGGTTCCTCAGGGAAGTGCTATCGGACCGTAACTATTCTTGATTTTTGTTAACGATCTGAACCGCGAAGTGAAAAGTAAGATAAGGATGTTCGCGGATGACACAGTGATTTATCGGGAGATATCTGGGGATGAGGATCGTTTAACTCTAGCACGTGATTTAAATAGCATTAATGAATGGTGTTCAAAATGGGGATTGCCTTTAAATCTTAATAAATGTTCGGTGGTAAATTTCTTTAAAAGATCCACGGGATTAGTTTACAAATTAGCTGGAGTTGACCTTGAAGTAATTGATTCGGTGAAATACCTAGGTGTTACATTCACTAAAGACTTAACTTGGGGGACCCATATACGTAAAGTCTGCGGGCAAGCATATAAAAAATTAGGATTTATTAGACGCATTGTCGGCAGAAGTGACTCCAAGGTCAAGGAATGTTGTTATCACGCTCTTGTAAGGCCCCATTTAGAATATGCATGTAGCGTATGGGATCCGTGTGAAAAAGGCCTCATTCGGGAAATTGAGAAGGTCCAACGCCGGGCAGCTCGTTTCGTGGAAAACTGTTACGATAAAACGAAAAGCGTCACTGAAATGCTTATGGAGTTGGGATGGGAATCATTGGAAGAAAGACGACTCAATGCTAGGTTAAACTTACTAAATAAATTCAGATCCGCATGTTTCAGCACCGAGGTCTCGAAAATTATTCGCGCTCCAACATACATTGGTCGCTTGGATCATGGGTACAAAATTCGGGAAATAGATGCCAGGACTAGCAGACTCAAGGACTCCTTCTTCCCACGGACAATACGGGATAACAACTGTAGGGTCACACTCGGAGATAACAAAAATGCCACTTGCCACCCTCGGCGTCTAGGTAACAATTAGTTAAACTCAATTGCATGCACTTTCACTAACCTCCTGTGTGTTGTGTCAAAACCCTTCCCGCATGCCATTAAGTAATGTATTGCTGTTTACAGTAATGCGGTATTTCTTTTTTCCTTTTTTGGGTGGTGACCTAACACCACCCGCCACACGCCCTTGCGGCGGCTTGCGGGGTATAATGTAGATGTAGATGAATTACATGAGTAACGGTGATTGTTCATTCGGATGGATAATGGGGTAATGCATTCGCCTATGTAGAATGAGGTGCATTGTTTGCACGACAAAAGATAGATAATATTTTTTGAGAGGCAATTAGCGTGGGAACGGGGTGAAGGGACAATGAGGGAATGTGGGGAGAGGGGAGCAGATCTGATTAGGAGACATGTTTTACATCGGGGGCGATTGCAGGTAGGGGAAATATGTGGAAATTTGTCAGGGCGGGATGTCAAAGGGTTGGTGGATCTCAGAAGGTTTCTGAGGTTGGCTGGTCGTCTGTAAGCGACAGAGGGGCATTGGGGCAGTAAGGATGTGGTCGCGTCATTGTCATGTAATATAGGATAAAGTTCCTTGAGAATGGTTTTCAGTCTGTGGGATCCGGGGAAATAGGTTGTGCAAAGGTTGAGTCCAGCGTCAGATGTGGGGTTGTCATTCTGTGGTGTGTGTGGTCGGGTGGAGCGGTAGATTTTATCCTGTAGGAGCTTTTCTGGGTAACCGCGTTTGTGGAGTGCATGGTGTAGATTGTGGAGGTATTTGTTGAGGGTAGCTGTGGTGTTGCAAATCCGATGTCCGCGGATAGAGAGAGAGTTGGGAATTGAGCGTTTGGTATGAGAAGGATGACTACTAGTATAGTGTAAATATTGTTGATGATTAGTGTCTTTGATGTGTACTGAAGTGGTGAATTTGTTATTGTGAATTGAGATGTCTGTGTCAAGAAAGGTGATGGTGGAGTCTGAAATGGACGAAGTGAATTTATTCTATTCTGTTCTATTGTGCTGTCCAAAAGTTATATTGCTCTCGTGAGTACTTCCGCATCATCTATATATATATATATATATATATATATATATATATATATATATATATATATATATAATTTATTCGCCGTATGGCGGTATTTCGTGTTTGAATGTGTTTATATTATATTATATATATATATATATATATAATATGTTTGATGGACATGGGTTTTACAGTAACTCGTGTGCACTACGGCATTTAAATGCAGAACACTTTCTACGCATGCGAGACGAGATGCTGCTAAGGAAGACAATAAAATACGTACAATACACTAGGACACTGAATTCAAAAATTGCCTTTAGCCTCCTGAAATTGCAGTTATTCGGATCCCTTATCGCTCGCGCGAAAAATGACATTTTAAATCTGCATATACTTTAAGTCTGATCGTCTCTCTCTTCTTATTTTTATGACCTTCTTCAGTAGTACCAAACTAATAATACATTTGTCTAACTATCGCAAAAGAGACCTTCCAACTATCCACCTAGGACTACCCTCTTATCTAGCGGTTTCGGCAGCGTGCTTAATAGCTATATTCAAATACGGACACGTGGAGACGGCAGGAAAGGGGGGACTCACTCCAAATTTAGCGCGTGCAAAATAAAAATAGCAAAGGAAATCATTACAGGGGCATGACACGGTGGTAGGGCATAGTCGGCGGTGGCCCTTTGAGGGCCCACTTCACTCAGCCTCACTTTTCGTGATAAATTATTATTCCATTTCCGCTCGTCTTGCTTCGCGATATAAATTGCCTGTGGACGGAAGAGAGTGGAGAGCGAGCCAATCTTCGGAGTGATCACCGTTGATTTGGATGAATTGGTGTCTGCCTCTTTCCTCCTCCTTCTCCCCGCCCCCACCCTCCGAGAGCCCACCGCGACAAGTTTAATCGAAAGCAGAATGACCACAATTCAGCCCAAATTATGAAAAATCCAGGATGTTGAAATTGTTTAATTTCACGATCTAATGATAGGAGTGTTAGAATGAGGATTGGGGGATAGCATGAAACTATTAACGATAAACTGTAGAACCGAAAGTTTTGAAGTTTAATTATTCCCATGAGCGATAAGATTCAGAAAAACTCCCAACGACACCACTAAAGAAAAAATTTTATGTCATGAAACATTCTACATAGTCTCTGGCTATTATCTAACCCCCATCTTATCAAACACTTATTTTCTTGTTATTCTTAATTGCCCCAGAGTAATATTTTAAATTAAAATACTATTGTGCATGAAAATCTGTTTATAAAATTGATTTCAATTTTTCAGTTACATAATTTCTTCGCTAGTAAATAACATTGAATATATTTTAATGTAACATACGTGGTGTGAAATCCCCACACCAAAACGGTGACTTGCAGGATACTATTTAGATGAAGAGAATCTTATTTTTACTTTATTACTCGTACCATCGCCACCATCAATATCAATGATTACACATATCTGATTTTGAATCACCCCCTGCTACACATCCTTGTGGTGGCTTTCATAGTGCCATGAAAATGTAGAATATTGATCAATCCAAAGTATAGCTGACGGCAGCCACCCAATCTTGGTCTTAATCGCTCGTAGGCTAACACCCCCTCCCACCACAGCCTTTGGCGGCTTGTAGGGCAAGATGTTGATGCAAAAGATAGTTTTCCACCCCCTCTGTAACTGATCTTTTCCCATGATGCCAACGTAATGTTGTTTCACTGAATTGAAAGCTTCCATTTTTTCCCTTCTCATTTAGAAAATGGTGATGTATATCCATTTATAATGAAGTGAATCTATGTGGAATCCATAATACGTGTGCCAAGCTAACAATAAGTTCTGAAATGCATGTGAATAATGCACATAATAATATTTGTTATTCTGAGGTTATAGTTTCTAATTTTCGATTAGTATCGTACTTTCAGACTGATGCAGGGGCAAGGAATAATGGAATTCACCAATGTGAAAAATAATCGTGCAACTGGTATGTACCTTGCATTGGAATGATCTATTGCCATTGAATATTTCATTTGTGGACCCCCAATGAACACATGCGTACTTTTAAATGTCCTTTTCTGCAAGATCTCTTAATATCGTTGAACAAAATGGCGGATTATTATGCTCCATTGAGTCATAGGCACCGGGGAAAAAATAATCCATTCATAATTCCAAAAGAACTACACAATTTTTTACTTGAAAAACCTTTAGGAAAAGTTCATTAATTTCTTAAACTTATGTCGCTGTCACGAAAACGTGCGGCTTCCCGAAAAAAATTGCTGGGGCAAAAATATCTTTAACATCTTTTTTTTTATTTTCGTTTGTTGGTTTTATTGGAACCAATATCTAGATAATTGCGAAGGTATCCTGAAAATTATCTTAAAAAAATAAAAGTATACGAGAAATTTTTGCGCTCTCTGGTCATCACTGATGGTATGCTTGTATACTCTTTGTTCTTGGAGATTTCATTGCACCCTTCTCGCATATTAACCTAAAATTACTCAGGGTTAGTCAAGTAAATTAAAGTTCAATAACTTCTTGAACTAACAGAATTTGTTAATAATGTGGCATAATAATATCTGTAAACTACCCAAAGAATTTCTCAGTGAACATTTTACCTTGATGAGGAAGACAGATTGCTTCTAGAAACAGGACAGAACCCTTTGTACATTTAGTGGTGGGGATTAAAGGATGAGCCAAGTAGAAGAGTTCTTTTACCTCGTGGCGTAATCAAAAGAGATGACTGATGAACCTCTGCATGAATGAAGAGAAGGATAGCCTTGGCAAAGAAGGCAATTGAATTATTTTTTAAATCGTTTACGAAACTAACTCATGAAATTAAAAAGTATAAAATCCTTTGCAAAAACACGTATTTGCAGTACATTATACGGATGTGAAACTTGCACATTGGGAAAGAAATTGAAATCGGTTTGAAGCAATGGAAATGTGGATTTGTAGAAGGATAACAAGAACGAGACGAATAGACAAGAAAATTAACATAGAAGTATTGAGATAGTTTTAAGAGGAAAGGAATTAAATAAAAGACAAAAAAGAAAGGAAAATTAAATTTGTTCGACATGTCCTGCGGCATAACAACTTCCTGGAAAATATAATGGAAGGAACAGTGGCAATAAAAAATGGGGGAGGAAGGCCAAGAAGAAGTTTCTGGGTGACATAAAAAGTACTACGAGAGACAACTTAAGAGGATTTAAAATCTAGCAGAGTTGAGCTCTACGGCCTCGTAAAATAACAAATTAAAGGAAATGTCCTGCAGCCGTAATAAGTTAGCCGTCCCTCAAAGAAAACAAAATTTGTTGTGATGGTTTGCGAGAAAATAAATTCCACGTCACTGACCAACCACAACCTCTCAACCAGGATTTTCTGGAATTGTTCTGGTTTAGAGTTTGTGGTTTGTCGCTGTCATGGAATTTCTATTCCCACAAAGCATCACAACAAATTTATTTTTTTGGCGGGACGAGTGGTACTACCTTATTACGGTTATAGGAGTTTTCCTTTAATTTGTTATTAAAAGGATTTGAAAAAAACAGCAATTGAGAGAGAAATAGAATCATGGCTAAGGCTGAAAATGACAAGACTCAGCCTTAAAAATATGATGATGAGGTGGTAGGCAGAATGTTCTTTTTCATCCCGGAAAGTTTCCTTAGGGGCACGAATCGTAATTGGTCTCTGGTGAATTTACCTTGGGCGAGAAATTCAGGATGGGTTGCGTAACTAAGAGAGCGTCATATTCAGAATATCTCGTAGCCAAGTTTGATTTCATCTACATCTGCATCTACATAATGCCTCGCGAGCCGCCGCAAGAGCGCGCGGCGAGGGGTGTGAGATAACACCCGTAAATCCCGTAAATTCTCCTGCAAAACCAACATATTCATGCAAATCTACACCCACAGAGACGAATGCAACATTCATACTAAAACCTTCTCAACCCACACGCATTTAAATACATATGCCATCAACATAAACAGGCACAAACAGATTTAGTCAAAGTCTATCCAATAACGTGGAAATTAGAAATGAGAAGCAAGAAGAGGAAATTCCACTCTTTCACGGACATTCAACTCATAGCTTCCGCCCCCAAAGGCACACAGGTGGGGAATGTGACACACCGCAGTGGGCAGGCAGCGGAGGCGTGCCCTCCACAGAGAGAGGCGAGTGCAAACTTTTTCTTACTTCCATGTCACGTCGTTCGAAGTCCCTGTAGCCTTATAACTTTGCCACCTCTCCAACCTTTGACCCATTTGAGTCGCTCAAGACAATGCCGCAATCTCTGATACACACATTGATTCAAGTTTTTTGGTTGTTAGGTCTCTCTGAACCCTCACTCCAGAGACTAAATTGTTGTTATTTTTACTGCAATAGTCACCGAAAACAAATACAGTACACACTAGCAATTTTTTTAACCGTTCGATTAGAATTACTTTATTTGACTCTTAATAATTAATTAATTTGGCCGTTCTATTAGAATCGGGCAATTTATTGTTTCAAGTTTTTGGAGTACCTGATTTTTAAACCCCCAGTACAATTTCGTTAATTTTTACAAAATACGAGTTACATTCCATTCCTTTCCGTCGTTCTCCCCGTTCCCACTTTATCTTTTGTTAATAAATCTATCCAATATATTACTAATCGTTTCCTCGTGTAGATACTGTAGTATTTCCCAATTTGTTGGACGATATGCAAATATCCAAGGATAGCTTCCAATTCGCGTCTCTCCTCGGAATAAATTGGGCAATAAAGTAAATAGATGTATTGCTGTGTCCTCCTCCATCATGCACTCACACGTTTCCTCCTTTTTTCCCTATTTTCTTGGGATATGATATTAAGTCCCCATATCCTGTTAAAATTCTCGTAATTTCTTGGCAAGTTTTAAAGTTGATCTTCATTCTTTCCTTTGCGCTAGGTAGGAATTGTCTGGTTGTTTTCCCCTTTTCTAATTTTTCCCATTCCCGTTCCTATTTCTCCAGGAAATGCGCTCTTATATCCTTCCTGTTCCTGCTCCATTTCTCAGTTGGAGACAAAGTTGCATCTCCTAGAGCCGCCTCTTCCATCTGCCTCATCCGTGATTTGATTCTTCTTTCCTCTATTGAGAATGTTATCGACTGTAGCCAGCTATTATTTGTAGAGCTTCATTAGAGACTGAGTAATTGTCCATATAATTAACAAAACATTCATTTCTTGAAGTGGCTCTCTAGGTCGTTCTGATGTTGAAAAATGACTTCGAGAATTAATTACCCAGGTTTCTGACGACTTGAGACAACAACCATTTTCTTCTGAGAAATGTTGAAATACCCAATTTGATCGCTAATATCCCAGATCAAGCAGGTCTCTTCAATGAGAGCTACTTCTTTTCGTATTACAACGATTAATTCTCCAGAATGTATACAAAAGATGATTCAATTTTAGTTTTTGAAATGCCACACAATGTATGTTACATTTATCATCGTAAGTCCTCAAAACTAATTAGATAGGAGTTAGATAGGAGAATTAGATAGGAGAAAGTTGAGAAGTGAAACAAAACGAAAAAAGTTGATATTTAAACTGTTTCACGTATTAATTGAGATAATAAATTTTCTTTCCATAAAGCTCTTCATTACTGCCAAATTTAAAATGAAATACCTTATAAACATCCCATTTCTTCCCAAGCTTTCACCTTAACTAATAAATAATTATAATGAAATAATAAGTATATAAAATTAAAATTTTCAGTTATATTTACGTGGATTGACAATAAAACCACTAAAAAGTGCACAAATACCCAAACCACAAAATAAAATCGCTTCGAATTGTTCCGCATATATCACTCGAGCTACCTGCGATGTATACGACGCCGTACTTGGTAAAAAAAGAGTAAAAAAGGGTAGCAGATAATGGCTGGATTATTTGCATGGGGCCCCCTAGGGGGGCCCTAAAACGTTGTTTGCTCTTGTAAGACCTCCTGGAAAGGGGTCTTACATGTTCATGTAGTGCAAACAAGGGCTAACTTTGGCCAGACGTAGCGCCGTTAATTTATTGAACGCCGAAACTTATTATTCTACACAATTAATGGCAACAAAAATTGGAAAAATTGAAAAACATTTTTCGACTTTAAGTCAGGTTTTCGGGAACTTTCCGCAGTATTAAGCACTCGAAATGAACACATCGGGATACATACACCCGCCATCGCCGCCTGTGATTTCTCAGGTAAATAAATACCTGGTACTTGAGCTTGTCTGTGGTCATTGGTAATTTAACCCCGCCCTCCAGTCAGGAATCAGGACATCAATGATCTAGCGCGCCGTCACACAAGATCTACATGGGACCATGCAAACCAATGCCAGGGTGTGTGGCAAGGGGTGAGCTCACACAGCATCAAAGTTACAGAGGTGCTCGAACGTTAGCTGCCGGCAGTGAGTGATTAAAACGAAGGAGAAAAGATTTACAACAGAACTATATGCAGCGTGGTAAAAAAATAAAAAACCTATATTCGGAAGTTGGATTAGTTTTTGGTAAAGATGAAAATTAACTAATGTTTAGATAGGAGAAAGCTGACATTTTATGTAATTGACCATAAAAAATTTGCTTCTTAACGTTTCCGTTTACGACGACTTCACTCCTATTATTGATCGGCAATGGGGTATCGAAGACTGTGATAGAGGATGTTGGGCAAACGAGGAAGGGGCAGAATTTGGATAGTGATGTTGGACGGAATGAAGGGAGGAAGGAAGTACTTGAATATGGAGTTGAAGAGGGACTATGTTGCAGACTAAGATATTGGGTTGCGTTTTTTTAGGAGAGACAAGAGCTGTGTCCATCCAAAAACCTACCGTGACCAGTAGATTACCTATAGTAATAATCTTCCGTGGAAAAAAAGACACTTAAAAAATGTCCATTCTACAGTTGATGTCTATCTACTTCACGAACTATCTCCCTGTAATACGCCGAAGTAAGTCAAATAATTTTACAATAATACGAAGGGGGCTTATTTTAGATAAAAAAATAGCAAATTTCTAGACTTTTCGGCAGCCTATCATGACAAAGTTTTACACATCAAGCTCCCCTCACTGCACACGATCTGATTAGGTACTCAAATCGGCTTCGTGAGACTCCTAGATTGTTGAAATCTATTCTACATTAGTTTTTATCAGTGTGATATGCTGTTATACCTTCTCTTCACGTTTCCAGACTACGCTTTATAAAATTAGTTTATCTAATTTTCTGCAACATGTCCCAGAATATGTTTCCCCAAAGAGAGGTCGTAAACTGGGAGTAAGGGGTAAATGGCACACCTACATCTCGTAATGTGTCGAGTCTACAGTAGCTATTTCGGTATATTGGGCCATTGTGGTTGTACAGGGGAGAAATGTTCCCATTGCAAAAATGACGTTACTCGAATTTTCATTCTAGTTTCCATGAGCCACCCAGAATTGCATTGTAAAAAGGAGAAATGCAATGTTCTATCTCTTACTATGTCCTCGGCACTGCGAATATTTCTGTTAAAGTTAAGCAAATATTGGCAAAATTATCTAAACTCTTCACCACGATCGTGTTGATTTTGTTAGCGTAGAGCCGAATTGATAGGAGACCGACCGAATAACCTTGTAGAGTACTTCATACAACTGCATTAGAGCTAACATCATACATGACGACACTTTGTAAGCGATCACTTCAAAGTCCTTTATCAGCTGAGGTATTTTTAATGTGCTCTTTATGGATTTAAATTCGTGTGTATAATGTGAGAATGTACCATGTGGAATTTAGTAAGAAGTGTTTTTTAAGGTGTAGGAAGGCAGCGTCCACTAGAACTTTTTTTCTTCCGAATAGAAAAATATCACGAACAAAATGTGTAAAGCGAGTCTCTCGACAAGTACCTTAGGAAAAATCTTGCTAACATCAATAAAATGAACATATTTAACAAATGTATCAATGAAAATTGGGGTTATTAAGATTCCTCATGATATAACCAGCAATTAAGTTCCATGGAATTCCATGAAATGGATGTGAGGGAGAGAGAGGACTGTAATTTGTGGGTTCCTCCCTGACACCCCTATTTATACAGGTATATCGGTGGATTTGAAAAGAGTAATTTTCTATTCATATCGTCTGATCCACTAGGGCTTTCTTAAATGTTATCTTCATTCCCGGTGTTAGTTCCGTATGAATATGCGATAACAATTGTTGATCGGAAGGGGAGTTTCAAACCACCGGGCCAAGCGGAAAGCACCAGTACAATAAATTACTTAATTTGCAAGGAAACCTGTAATGAACAGTGTCAGATTAAGAATACTTACGTTGTTTATCTATGAATATTTTATTGCAGGAAGAGCTGTTATAAAAAATAACGGCTGTAGCGACCAAATCAAGAAACCGTATTGTTGGTCGTAGGGATCGTAGGGGTTGGGTTTCGCGGAGGAGGGGTGTGCGACGCTGAGATTTCACGCCCCAAGGGCCGCCGGCCGGCCCTCCGTCGCCGATTCTGCCGGCCATTGATGAGATTGAAAACGCCAAGCACACAAAATGAATTTGAGAGAGGCGGTTTGAGCCTATCCCTTCCCCCGCCCCCCGAAAACCATGCTCTCTCCCTACCACTCGACTCCTCCTCTCGAATGCGAGTCGGAAATTAATCCGTTCCGGAAGCATTAAGGATCCCTCTTACCACAAGGAGAGAGAGGGAGGGTGGGGTAGGGATGAAGAGAGAGAAAAGGAGACCCTTTGAATCACATTCTGATTGATTTGGCCGTGGGGAGTCGATTCGGTCGCCTTTTGCCCCTTCCCGATAGACCATCCTTCCCACCCAGGCAGGACTCGGGGGGGAGGGAGCGAGTCGGCGGAAAGCACCCGTGTTTACTGCCAGCTGGCCACGCCCGCGGCAAAGCTTTCCAAAATGTGTGTATGTATATATGTACGAGAGTAGGCTGAAAAGTAATGCAAACATGCTTGTAGAGCGCGAACAAAAACAAACAGCAAGATGGAGCGAAAAGTGCATTAAAGTACATTTCTTAAGTTTCAAATTCATATGTTATATTTATTTTTTAGCATAGTCACCGTTAAGGTTAACACATTTCTCCCAACGTGCAACAAGTTCCGTCACTGAAAAACTCTTCCGACTTTTCGCGGATCCAGGACTTGACAGCTACCTTCAACTCATCGTTCGATGTGTAATGATTACCCTTGAGGTGTCCCTTGAGTTGAGGAAAAAAATAAAAATCGCAAGGTGCAAGATCGGGGGAATAAGCAGCATTCCAATGGAAGCCGTTTGTTCTCGTCTGTGAGACGGCGCGTGGTACCCAGCGTGCACAGGTTTTACGGTATCCCAATTGTTCAATAATGAAGCCGACACGTTACTTGGATATTCCAATACTGTTTGCGATACGCTTTTGTGTGATTCGCCGGTCATTTTGGATCAAATCTTTGTCGAGGTTTGCGATGTTTATCATCTGTGGAAGTTGTCGGACGCCCGCTGCGTGTTTCATCAGCAATTATGGCTTTTCCAGGTTCGCAACCACAAAATGTAACTACCCATCGATTTACAGTATACCTATCAACAGCATCGTCGCCAAAACAGCCTTTAAATGACGATGAATTTCAGTAACAGTCACTTTTTCAGCAGTTAAAAATTCGATAACAGTACGCTGTTTAACTTGCGTTGACATGGCACTAGAACACGTCTCCATACCTCCGCTTCACTAAATACACTGGATGAGTGCAACGACCTTAAACCTGCGCATGTGAGTTGAGGGGAATGTTACTTCCACATGCCGCCAGGAGTGCTTCTTAGGGTCATTTAATTTGTGGCCTAGAAGCATATGTGCATTAGTTTTCAGCCTGCCCTCGCATTTTGTATATACACCTCGTATAGTTAGGAAATTGTTTTTTAAGTGTGACTGCTCATACTCTGATGAAAGTGCCTACGACCATCGAATTATTAAAACGAGTAATTTTCATTTTAATTAATTCTTATGAAAACATTTTTTTATTTAATACATGCATGTGCATCTACACCTTCTCAAGCCGCCGCAAGGGCGAGTCGGGGGGGGGGTGTTAGGGCACTACCCGTAATTTAGAAAAAAACCGCACGCAGAAGCCACAAATCTATAGCCCACAAACCAAACATGGTAAACATTCATGCAATAACCCTCTCGCCCCAACCCTTTCACACTCATGCAAACCCACAAACTACCAACAAACATACACATGCACAATCTTTGAATTTTTAATGTTCATACATTGAACTTTAGTGACCGCCATAAATTGTTATATTTACTATATATTATGAAAGGTAATCTACCGATTAAGGTAGGTTTTTCGATGGAGAATACTACTAAATAAATATTTTGTGACTCCTAAAAATACATAATCCAGCAACCTATTCTACATCAGGTCCTTCTTCATCTCAGTGTATTTCCTTACTCCCTCCATCTCGTCCAATATCCCTGTAGAATTTATTCTTTCCTCTCCATTCTTCTCCACACCCACATTTCAAAAGCCTCCAATATACGTCTGTGCTCCTGCTTTATTGACCACGTTTCCGTGCCGTACATAGCTACACTCCATATCATAGTTTTTACAAGTATTTTCTTAACATCCTTACTCAACGTCCCCGTCATCAACCCCCTCCTCCTTAAGAAAGCCTCTACCTAGCGCAATTCTTCTCCTTACGTCTCTACTACTTTGTCCATTTTCGTCCAAAACATTACCGAGATACGTAAACTGTTCTGCTTGCTCTACTTTTTAATCTCCTATTTTCATGTTTAGCTTAGCCTTTTTTTCTGGAAAATCTCATAACCTTTGTTTTATTAATATTGATTCCCACCCCATTTCTATCGCACTGAATTTCCAATTCACTCAGCGATGCTTGTAACTCCTTGGCTGACTGACAAACTACATCTACATAAAGCCCCGCAAGCCGCCGCAAGGGCGTGTGGCGGGGGCTGAAGCTAGACTACTAGTACTAGAGCTTGGTCATCAGCAAACCTAACTGATTTTACCAATTCCCCGCCGACTTTCATTCCTACCTCCTGCAGAACTCAACTGCTTTCACCCCGCGGTCATTCCTCGTGCTTAAACACCTCCCCCCACCTCATCACCATCTCTTCCTTCGCTTACCGTTGTATTCCAATCCCCCATCACAATCAAATGTTTCCCTGCAGGAACACAGGCAATTATGTACTCTACTCATCGTATACCTTATCGACTTTTTCCCCTTATGGTTTCTCGGTGGCATGTATACCTAAACAATGACAAGTTCTTAGGTTCTAGTTTTATCTCTACTAGTAATTTACCTACGGCCAACCTGTGGCTCTCATCCTAATTCTTTCAATAGTGCCGTAATACATTGCATGCTTGTGGAGTGAAGAGAGGTAGATGTGTGTTTGCATGCACGTGGAATGATGGAATGTTTGTACGAATTTGTGCACTGCTGTGGACAGGGGTTTGCATGTGTGTGTTGGTTTTAAATGCGGTATTTTATTTATTCCTTTTGGGTGGTGACCTAACACCCCCCGCCACACGCCCTTGCGGCGGCTTGCGGGGTATTATGTAGATGTAGATGAATACCTCTACGTTGTTCAGTTAAACTTTTATGAAGGTGAAATGGACCGAAAGGAAAACAAATGAGGAAGAACTGGAGATGGTGGGTGAGGAGAGGGGCTTGTTGAGAAAAATCCTATGGAGTCAGGAAAAATGGATGAAAGGCGTATTGAGCGGTAGTGGAATGTTGAAGAAGGTAATAGAGGGGAGAATGTTAGGCAAACGAGGAAAAGGCAGGAACAGGATAGGGATGTTAAACAGGATGAAGGGAGGAAGGAATTTCACAGAGATGAAGAGGGACCTGATGTAGAGTAGGTTGCTGGATTGGGTTTCGTTTGGAGTTACAAAATGTTTATTTGATAGCTGTGTCGATCCAAAAACCTAGCTTAACCGGTAGATTACCTAATAATAAAAATTACTTTGGAGCGTAATAGCCATTACTCGATACGAAAAATATCCCTGTAATCACGGAAGAATTAAAGCATTGCTTTTTGCGTCAGGGCATAAAATAGGTACGGTTGAATATGCAGATATCGAAGTGAGTATCGATATTGGAAATGGAATATCGCACGCCTCGAAAGATTGAAAGCTTTCCCTGTTGCACGAGGTTGGGGCGATGGGACTGAATTGGCATGAGCGATGCGGTCGGGGGGGGGGGATGGCGGTTGGGAAGGGGGAGAAGGGTGAGACGGGTGTGACGGTTGGCAGGTGCGCTGATGTGATTACGCGCGTGACGTCACATCCGCTCAATTCGCGGGCAGTTAGCCGGGATTGCGTCTTGGGAGTCGACGGCCATTGGCACGCGTCCAGCGCGAGACATTACCGCTGCGGATCGCGTCCGAAATGTTTCCCGCTCGGATTTTTACCAGATGAGGCCATCTATATTTGCTATCAGCGATCTTAATATAGTTCTTCGAAAGAATATTAACGATCTAGGTTGTTTTCTGAACGAAACATTTCCGACGAATGTTGAACGGCCGAAACTTTTAAACCGCAACAGGTTGCAGGTATACGTACGCTACCAATCACGTGGAAATGGTTACGAATGAAGGTAATGCGTCATATTATGATTGGGAGGGTGGGAGCCACCGGAAGAACGGAGATTACTTTTAAGACTTAAACTGTTAAATTGTTCAATGTGACGTCATTATTTATAACTTTTGTCAACCAAGTACTATCCGTTCCTGAAAATAAACAATCATGTTATTCAAATCGCTACGAAGAGACTCGAACATCTTGTATCTCAGTAAATACCCGATATTATCGCCTACTTAAATAAATTTCCAGGTTATTTACAATGAATTTCATTTATGTAAATGAATAAAAAAGAAGACCAACCATAATTTGTATGCATGTTTTTTCCTCCATAATCAAAGTAATGGTCGCAGCTAGCAATTCTCCAAGAGTATTAAACAAAGCCACAACACAAAAAGCGGGTTGCACTAACATATTGATATATACGTGTATCTCCCATTAATAATATTCCTTTTTCTTTAGTATGCAGGCGCCCCAAATAAATAAAAAAAACCATAAACACAGTAGTCAACCCGAAGGTCGGTTTAGTAGGTGATGGTAGAGCTCACCCGTGTACCAAGCCCTATACGGCGTGTGAATATTCACACATCAGGGTAGGGGGGCCAGTTCCTTTCCCTGTGCCGGTTATGGTTTCCCAGGAAGATCTGGTACCCGAAAAATCAACTAGCTTGGGTGGAGCTGCAGGTGCCCAAAGTGCCTTGCCCGGGAATCGAACCCGGGACCCTCCGGTCAGCAGTCCAACGCTCTACCCGCTAGACCCGCCCCCAAATAAAAAGGGACATGTAAATAGTCCCCCTCCCACGCACTACACCTTGACGTGATGGAAGGGCTTGTGTGTTTCGATGACCCTTAGAGCTGTTCTAGCGGGATTAATGATAATTGTTCCTGGTAGAGTCACCCATACCAGATAGGTCGAAGGTTGGGAGCCAGACGAAAGGTAGTCCACGCGGCTTCTGTTCCTCAGTGAGGTGCCTGCAAAGGCGTCTGACCCCACTGGGGTGGTCATTCGGTGATGGTGTCACCTTAAAAACACTATTGAGGAAGGCAACGGGAAACCACCTCAATTATTATTCCCAAGATTACTATGATGGATGAAAATATGAGTCCTGTCAACTCTGGGGTTTGGCCCAATCGGCCGTGTGTGCAGCGGGGGAGGCAAGGCTTCCGCGATGGTCAACCCACGAAAAGTTAGCAAGGGAAAAACTCTTCCAAGGGAAAACCGACAACAGCAGGACAGAAGACGCAGAAGAAGAATACGAAGTTAGTTAGAATAGGAACTCGGAATGTTAGGACAATGTTGAGGGACGGAAAATTAGAGAATATTAAGCGAGAGGTGGAAAGAGGAAATATAGATATTTTAGGTCTATGCGAGGTGAGATGGAAGGATAGCCGAGATTACTGGAGTGATAGTTGTAGAATAATATACCGCAGTGGGGACGAGAACTAACAAGGGGTTGCCGCGATATTTAATAAAGATATGGGAAGAAGTGTAGTCAGCATAGAGCAAGCAACGGATAGAATTTTAGTATCCTGTTATTGAATATTGTTGCGTGTAAGGAATATCCTTAGTGTGATTAAAATTTATCGAGTGCAAGATCAAACCAACATTTCTGTAGAAGTAACATAGTTTGGTTTTGCATAATTTTTTACCCTATTTCACGGGTGGTGACACTACTGTCACACGCCCCCGTGGCGACTTGCGGGGTACTATGTAGGTGTAAACCTCAGGAAAGAATACATTCTTCATGGTGCCCTGCAAGCTACCCCATTGGCCTGCGGAAGGGGGGGGATTCATCACCATGCATAAAACAACTTAATTTGTTTTTCTTATTGTAAGTTACCAATAAATATGAAAATATTTCAAATGATGTAGGCAATATTAACGACAACTTGATTCACTGCGGTATCTAATTTTGAAGCACTTATCTACGCATGGGAAGTGAGCGGCTATTTCCAGGAAGGCCAACGATGAAGTATTGACAACATAATGGTCTCCTCATAAAAAAAATAATTCCTCCAGCACGGTTTGCAGTGAAGCTAATCTCTTACCGTTTGCTTGAAAAATGGCATCTTAAACACTTGATCTCTCTAATCATATTTTAATGATTACTCTTTTTCAACAAGGCTAATAATACGTTTACAGCAGTAAAGAAAAGAGAGTAACAATTTTCACTGGAGAAGTTTAATAGTACGACCGGGTTTCGATTTAATACATCATCTTCAGATCATCTGTCTATCTATAATATATTTATATATATATATATATAACTTAGACAGTAACACACAGCACGAGAACACATAAAAAGAACACTCACAATAATGTCTTGATAATTTCGACGGACTCGAACTCCGTCTTCTTCGGAAGATAAGATATGACTGAGGAAAAGGGTACTTGGTGCAGAGAGAGTAGGGGACGAGGGAGAGGGGAAAAACAGGTACATCTACATCTACTCAATACCCCGCAAGCCGCCGCAAGGGCGTGTGGCGGGGGGTGTTAGGGCACCACCCGTAACTTAGAAAAAAACGCTTGCAGGAGCCACAAATCTATAGTCCACAAACCAAACATGGTAAACATTTATAATTTAGTAATAATTATTGAGCGCAATACAAGCAATGAGTGATCGATATAGTTTCGGTTTTGAGAAAGTAGCCACTAGCGTCTAGCAGGCAAGCGTTATTAACCCCTTTTTCTTGTCATGAATATAAATTGCATCAGTTGCAAAGCAACCAGAAGTGCCAGTATATTCGCAGATGGCATTATCATCTACCTAAATATAAGTATTAAAAAGAATATTAAAACTCTTTCCAAATCTTTACATAAACAATCGGTTTTGTTCCAGGTGTTATTAATTTTCAATTAAATATGTACCAATTTACAGGAATGATTTTTTTGGGAAACGAAATCCACGCAACCTTACAAATTATTGATTTGAAGGCAGACATATGAATATTGGACTGGTAGAAAACCTGGAAGAATCTACATCTTACCCTAGCTAAACTTAGGTATAGGAGAATTATTTTGCTATTTCGATCTTCTAAAAACGCGTTGCACGTCAGACATGTGAGGTGTCGAGGGAGAGATAGGTAGAAGCTAAGAGCGCTAGTGTCTTACTGTATGACGTCCATGGCTCCCTAAAAAGAGGTATCAAGAAATCACACAGCTTGTGTTTTACGTATATAGCATCTAACACTACATCTACACAATAGTCCTCAAGCCGGCGCAAGGGCGTGTGACGGGGTACCCAAACCATACATGCACAATCAGAATGATGTTACCTCTACACTGGAACAATTTTCATCACACGTAAGGAAGTACTTACGTGCAAAAGTATTCAATAAAAGGATACGTATCTTCAAATCATGCTGTAGAACTGTTAAAAATAAATCCATAAACACAGTAATCAACCCGAAGATCGGTTTGTTAGGTAATGGTAAAAAAGGTAGTGGGGGAGGGGTGAAGGAGGGGTACGTGGAGGGAGAGAAAGCGGGGCGGAGAACAGGTGGTGGGAGAGGGGTGAAGGAGGAGGTTATGGAGGGGGAAAGGGAGGCCAGAGGGGAGCGGAGATGGAATGAGGAGGATGCGGAAATAGTAACAAGCGACACAGAAAACTAACAACTCATCCACAGATACCACAACACCCATGACCAAGGCATCAACTCACCAAGTCATCATAAGGGCTCGACAAGTCAAAACCCAGGACAAGGATGACAAAATGTATGCGGATGAATAAATTGTCCCCCCACCTCGCAAGAAACAAATCCACCTCCATCCACCCCAGCCCCACCCCCCCATTTAGTGAACGACATTGAGACCCGGATGTTGATAGGCTTTACACAGCCATATAAATGCCAATTCCATTGTTTTTAATTTTATAGGGTTATCGGATGGGGGAAGGGATGCCAACACGGAAACATTATAACAGTGGTTGAAGGGGATGTTGTGGTGGGAGGCATGTTTTGGGATGGGAAGACCCGCGGACGGGGAAGATGGATTACATGAGGCGCGGTGACTGTTCACCCTGAGGCTCAGGGGTGTAGAGCACTGGCCTATATAAAATGCCGGGCAGAGTTTGCAAGTCAGAAGATATATTACATTCTGAGATGTGCATGAGGAGTGGGGGAAGGGCGGGAGAGAGTTAAAAGGTGGGATGGAGAGGGGTGGAGTGGTGAAAATAGGACAAGTTTTACATCTTGCTCGCAAGCACGGAGTGGGTGTGATTCTGGGGGTGGGAGGGGATTTGGAAAGAGGCTTGGTGGATTTGAGATCTAATAGGTTGGCGGGCCGTTTGATGGTAACAGAAGGGCATTTAGGAAGAAGGTTGGACGATACGTTGTGATTTTTGACGATGGGGTACAGGTCTTTGAGGATGAATTTAAGGGACTGGATGCCAGGAAAGTAGGTGGTGCATATCGAGAGAGGGTGGGAGTCTGTGGTTAAGGGAGGATTGGGGGTGTAGGATTGTTTTAGGATTTTTTTGTGAAGGAGAGAATCTGGGTATCCCCGTTGGAGGAGGGAATGGTGAAGGTTGTTGAGGTATTTGTTGAGGGATTCGGGATGGTTGCAAAAAAAAAAATATATATATATATATATATATATATATATATATATATATACGAGGGTCATCCGGAAAGTAGTACCCGTTTGTGCCGCATGAAGTGCTGACGACGCGAGTAGCCGCTGGACGAGGTCAGATAGCTTCAGTGGCTTGTCTGCCTTCTCTGAGCCAAGTTGCGTGACGCTAGCATTGCCTGTGTTGTTTCTGTGATTGTTTACAATGTTTAAAAAAATTGAGAACGCCGCCAGTTGTGAAGTGAGGGCAGTGATTAAATTCCTCAATGCAAGAAACGTTCGCCCATGTGATATTCATCGCCAATTAAAGGAGGTGTATGGAGACAATGTAATGGACGAGTCGTCTGTTCGGCGGTGGTGTCGCAACTTCAACATAGGGAGGGGGAACACACACGACGATGAGCGTTCGGAGAGACCGTCTGTCATTACAGACCAACTGGTGAGCTCAGTTGACGAATTCGTGAGGAACGATCGGCGCGTCACAATTGATGACATCTGTGAGCATTTTCCCAATGTTTCTCGAACAATTGTTCATGAAATTGTTAAACACCATCTGCATTATGCAAAAATTTGTGCAAGATGGGTCCCTCGCATGCTTACAGATGAGCACAAAACCAAGCGTATGGCTGCAGCACTGACGTTTTTGGGACGTTATTCTGATGAAGGAGACTCTTTCTTGACTCGCATAATTACTGGTGACGAAACATGGGTTTGTTATGCATCACCTGAGAGTAAACGACAGTCAACGGAGTGGCATCATGCTCATTCACCAAACAAACCAAAAAAATTCAAGACAGTTCTGTCCACCAGGAAACTCATGGCAACCATTTTCTGGGATCGACGAGGTGTATTGCTTATTGATTTTATGGCCCGTGGAGACACTATTAATGCCAATGCGTATTGTGAAACATTAAAGAAATTACGGCGGGCAATACAAAATCGGCGGCGAGGTCTATTGTCTACTGGTGTCATTCTCGTTCATGACAATGCCAGGCCTCATGCAGCTGGGATAACACAAAAACTTTTGCAGCAATTCAAATGGGAAACTTTCGACCATCCACCGTATAGCCCGGACTTGGCCCCTTCAGATTTTCATCTCTTTACAAAGCTTAAAGACTTTTTGGCAGGAAAAAGATTTGACAGCGATGAAGAACTTAAAGAAGGAGTGACCCTGTATCTCAATGAGCTGGCGGAGAAGGACTATGCAGCAGGAACACAGAAACTTGTCACACGTTATGACAAATGCCTTAATTTGCTTGGAGATTATGTTGAGAAGTATTTTAAAGTATCCTCTTTCAAATAAAATTTTTTATGTTTGTTAATATTTACTTTTGTGTCTTTAATTCACGAACGGGTACTACTTTCCGGATGACCCTCGTATATTTACATTTGTGATCTGCTCAAAACCGCCTTCCCCACCTTTCCTTTGTTGGTATTTTATGTTTTTTCCTATCCCCTTTCCTTATATGTCTATTTCTATGTGCGAAAATAATATATATATATATATATATATAATTATATATATATATATATATATATATATATATATATATATATATATATATATATATATATATATATATATATATATATATATATATGCGGGTCGCGGTGGTCTAGCGGGTAGAGCGTTGGACTGCTGACCGGAGGGTCCCGGGTTCGATTCCCGGGCAAGGCACTTTGGGCACCTGCAGCTCCACCCAAGCTAGTTGATTTTTCGGGTACCAGATCTTCCTGGGAAACCATAACCGGCACAGGGAAAGGAACTGGCCCCCCCTGTGTGAATATTCACACGCCGTCGGGCTTGGTACATGGGTGAGCTCTACCATCACCTACTAAACCGACCTTCGGGTTGAATACTGTGTTTATGGTTATATATATATATATATATATATATATGTATCACTTATCTAGTGAAAAATTGTGACCATCCGTTTTTCATTATGCTCGAATTCCGCCACATCACGCCTGAAACCACTCATTTGTTTACATTCTAAAAACAAATAAGATTAGAGAGATGAAGTGTAAAACAGGTACATCTACATCTACATAATACCCCGCAAGCCGCCGCAAGGGCGTGTGGCGGGAGGTGTTAGGCCACCACCCAAAAAAAGGAAAAAAGAAACACCGCATTCAAAACCAACACACACATGCAAACCCCAATCCACAGCAGTACACACATTCATTGCAACACCCCATCATTCGACGCGCATGCAACCACACATCTACCTATCCTCACTCCAAAAGCATGCAAGGTAGATTTAACATGTCATTTTGTCCATGAACGCGATGGGATGATAATAAAATTGTCCGACCGTGACAGAATCATGTTCGTGTAAAAATTATTCTGGTGTGTAAGCCACCCCCTGCGTAAGCCACCCTAGTGGTGGTTTGCAGGGTACTTTGTGAAAAAATGGGTTTCCATCCAGATTCCTCCAGCACACCCGCCACGCTTAATCTCTTCTCGTAGCAATTTTCAACATATTAGAGCGGATTATATCCGAATTTTTTTCTATTCCTTCTTATTTGCTGCTTTCTCCTAGGTATGTCCAATACTTTCCGAGTATTCTAAATGTAGAGTAACTAATGATAGGAACACCCAATTTTGACTCAGTTAGTAGTACGTCAATTATTCCTTACCTGCCTGTGTTCCAAACCATTGATTTGTATTTATCTGCAAGTTTAAGAAGCGAATGGAATCTTTCTGTTTCTAATGAAGCCAAGGCCTTCCGACTCCAATGTTGTGCTCAGATCGTTCATTGCCATTCTTCACGATACAGATGGTTTTTCTCTTTGAATCCTGTTTCATCCTGAAAACTCATTCTTTCTGTGAAACGGTCCCAAAATGTCGAAGCGTATTCAAGATGTGTGGTATAAATTACGATAAATAACTCGACTCAACTTTTCCATCGTAATATTTGCTTCGTATTGCTTCGGGAATGTTCCTAACGTGTTTTTTAACCGATTAAAAACGATGGTAATGTGAGTCATACGCATTGTGCTAGTCAGGCTATTGCTATTTCTACCCATTCAAGTCTGAAGGTTTAAAAGTGGTAAAGTTTTCTATCCTGAAATTCTGTACTGTAGATAATTTACAATATAATCGGGGACCTGAAAACAACCACTTCAATCATTGAGGCCACGATGGCCTCAACGATTAGAGTATCACCTGAACGCATTTTTAACATTTTAACGTAAGCTTTCAGGGTGACGAGTATCCTTTTCTTTATTTTGCATCTTTTTGGGAAAATGCGTCTTCACAACACGAAAATACTAACCACGCCTTTGTGCACATAGTTCTACATCTACATCTACTCAACACCCCGCAGGCCGCCGCAAGGGCGTGTGGCGGGGGGTGTTAGGGAACCACCCGTAATTAAGAGAAAGAAACCGCATGCAGAAGCCACAAATTTATAGGCAACAAACCAAGCATGGTAAACATTCATTCAAGAACCCTTTCACCCCAACCCTTTCACACACATGCAAACCCACAAACTACCAACAAACATACACATGCACAATCTTTGAATTTTTAATTTTATTCCGACTTGTAACTTAAATGTTTTTAACATTTCTAAATGGACTTCGGATTCTTACTATTATGATTTCTGATTGTTCTGGGGAAGAATGAGTATTTGAATCTATCTGTATTGGAATCTATCTCCCTTATTTTATCTTTGTGGTCTGATCTACCCAAGTAATGTGGGGCCATTATAATTCCTTTTGTGTCATCGTTAAACTCGCTGGTTCTGAATCTCTCTAAAAGTCTAAGTCTCGCTTGTTCTCTTCGTATTTCAAGGGGCTCCCAGCCTAAATCCCCTAAGAGACTTCATCTACATCTACATACTACCCCGCAAGCCGCCGCAAGGGCGTGTGGCGGGGGGTGTTAGGTCACCACCCAAAAAAGGAAAAAAGAAATACCGCATTGAAAACCAACACACACATGCAAACCCCAATCCACAGCAGTGACACATTCATCGTAACATCCCATCATTCGACGCGCATGCAAACACACATCTACCTCCCTTCACTCCACAAGCATGCAAGTACATACGCTTAACTACAACAAATAATTTTACCCCAGGATGCAGCAAGAAATTAATCACGAACGTGCAAGCTAGTTTCTAGCAAGCTAGACTTGTTACACTTGTGTTCTTATTATAAATATGTTTCACGAATCTGGCGGATTTTCTCTGGACTTTATCTTGTTCTTTTTGCCAGATTTTCTCCCAAGGCCCGAAATTCCCTCCCGAGGATCCGTCATATTCCAAATGTGGTCTAAATAGAGCAAAATAACACCTCTCTTTAACTTTCTCATTACATTGTGGTTTGCCAATATTGCAGACATTAATCTTGATTTAGCAGAATTATAATTCGAAGAGTTTCCCAGGGTGAGGGAGGAGCTCGAAGAGAGCGGTTTTGATTCAGGGCGTGATCTAGGAATTAAATGAGCATTTCAAAATGACGTTACCAACACCTCGTTTGTTGCTGCGACAACAAAGTAGCAAACTCTTCAATTCCCGTCAAGAAAGTCATCCGGCCTCCAGGAAACCTGCTCGCCTGCATTGGAGAAGTCAAGGCCGTTACGTAAGAGGAAAGGGGGTGGGGGTGCGGGGATAGGGGTGGTTTGGAAGACGGGTACCTGTTATGGTGCGTCGAGGGGTGTGCCGCAAATTGATCCTGGGTCTACGGGTTCCCATAGGATTAAGGGGCATATGCATCCATTCCATCTACAGCTAGTGTTTTTCAAGGAGTGTTGGATTACCAGTCATTGGAGCAAGTGGTACGTAATCTACATCTACTCAATAGCCCTCAAGCCGCCGCAAGGGCGTGTGGCGGGGGGTGTTAGGGCACCACCCGATATTTAGAAAGAAAAAACATCCGCATGCAGAAGCCACAAATTTATTGTCCCATAAAAAACCTACAATGCATTAACAAATCTTATCTTTTATTAATGTTTCATTTTACATATTAAACATTGATGAAATTTTATATCCATAAAGTTGTACTTACTGTTTCCTATATTATTTGTCACATAAAAGGATTACTTCCGCTCTATTCATCTATCTATATAATATACTGTGTCACCGTTAGGGTGTGCAGCAGTGGGTGATTACGTACACAGAAGAAATGCTACGTATAAATTTAGTTTTCCTTAAATAATATTTACAAAAACATTTTCACACGTGTTTATCCATATATAAGATAAATAATTTTTCGGGTACCAGATCTTCCTGGGAAACCATAACCAGCACAGGGAAAGTGGCGATACAGCCTTTCACAAGAGAGAGAAGGTATATAATGGTACCTAGACATCCTTCTTTGAAAGGAGAAGAACTGTTAGTTTCAAGGAGGACAACAACAAAAGCTAGAGGAGATAATGGCAACAAACTAGAAGGAAAAACTAAAATAATTCCCTCCCCCCCTACGGCCCTCAGGCAATGATATTCTGAACCCTTACCGTTAGCTGGAAAAAATTGCATCTTACACGTAAGTCTATCCGTGCAACACTAAATTTCTCTCATTTTATTTACATAACCTCTTCTTCCATGGTTCAATGGGTTTAATATTACATTTGTAGCATAATTGCTGCTAAAGAGACATCCTTCCAATTTGCGCAAGAGGTTTATTTCGTTGTGTAAACTCCGCTCAGTGAGGGTCTCCTACCTTGTTCATAAAAGGATTTCACAAACGTAGCTGCTCTCCGTCGTACTCGATCTAGTTTCAAATGTAAGTCTGCCTGTTGAGGATCCCATAGGTAAGCCCAGGGAGTACTCTAGGTGGGGCCTAACCGAACTCCGTCCATCCTCGCCAAGCATAGTTCGCGGCGCGCCGTCGAGGGAAAGCAGAGATTACGATGGGGAGGGTGGCGAGCATCGGAAATGCCTCGGACGTCCAGTCCTCGCAGGGGAGGAAGCGGTGGTTGAGGGGAGAGGATACATTCCGTGGAGGGGGAACGAGCCCCTTTGTGTCCGAGTGCTCAAAAACTCTCGTTTCCATTCTCTCCCCCCCCCTTCCCCCGCTCACAAATCCCACGAAATCCACAGGTTGCCCCCCGTCGGGGAGTTCAAAATACGAGCGCGGGATGGAGGACGGGAGGGGGATGGTTTAGGGCGGGGAGCAGCACACAATAGGCTTCCCCTCCCCTTCGCTCCCCACTCCACCCTCCCGAACCGAACCTTCCCTTCTCCCTCCCCCACCTCCCTCCGCCCTTTCATAAGGGAAGGTGAAAAGATATTTGGAACTGGAGAAATCCATTCGCTTGCCTGCAGGTGTGCGACCTAAGTACGTTCACACCTTACCCTGCGAACCGCAAAGAGGGCGTGTGGCAGGGGTATTCGTTCGCAAGATACGTTTTAGCGTAATTGGTATTTGAATGGATTCAGAATGATGAATTTATATTTAGCATTTATCGTCAACAGACCGTTTTGCCCAGTAAATCGTACTGTTAAAAATTATTAATATAACAATGGTTAATGATTAAAAAACAATGATTCATGTAAAAATTGACACAATTAAAAATACCCAAGTCCTAAATGGAGGAGTACTCACTCAGGCGGGAATCAAACCCGCGACTTTTGGGTTGGTAGACGAGGGCGTTACCCCGTCGCCACCTGGTGCTTCTACTTTTACCACTGCGACATCGTTACACTTAAATTATTTGTACTTCATGAAAGATTTGTGTCGTGCGTGCAGTCAACCTTTAGTGACTCTCAGTCCCACCCATTTTGTAGAAATGTGAGGCTTTCTGCTCGTTCGTATGACCCAGGACGAAATGGGCGGCTTTTGTTTCTCTCACGTTTAATTCCGAAATTAAGTCATTCTCCGATCAGTCCCTGATTCTGTGGTCCAACTGGCACGACATAGCACCTCCCCATTTACTTCATCCTTCGAATGTAAACATTAAGAGAGCAAGCGGGACATACGACTCTTAGCAAGGTTCAAAACACATGAGTTTAGCTATGACACAAAGGGATCCCACATTTATTGGGATAAAGGACTCATGGAATTAGGTCCCAGGACAGATAGATAAAATTCATCTACATCTAGATCTACTCAATACCACGCAAGCCGCCATAAGGGCGTGTGGCGTGTTAGGGAACCACCCATAATTTAGAAAAAACCGCATGCAGAAGCCACAAATTTATATTCCACAAATTAAAAATGGTAAACATTCATGCAAGAACCCTTTCGCCCCACACTTATGCAAACCCACAAACTACCAACCAACATACACATGCAAAATCTTTGAATTTTTAATTTTGTTCCGACTTGTAACTTAAACGTTTTTAATATTTCTCAATGGACTTCGGATTCTTACTATTTTGATTTCCGATTGTTCTGGGAAAGAATGAGTATTTGAATCTCTCTGTACTGGAATTTATCTCCCTTATTTTATCTTTGTGGTCTGATCTACCTAAGTAGTGTGTGGCATATTCCAAATGTGGTCTAACTAGAGCAAAATAACACCTCTATTTAACTTTCTCATTACATTTCCCCACCACCCTTTTAATGAAGTCGAGTCTCTTTAAAGCGGATCCGAATATTGTCCAGATATGTGCTCCGCATGAGAGGCGTGGTGTTAGAACTACCCCCAAATATTTTACTTGTTTGGCCGTAGTTAGTACTGAACCCTCTATTTCGTAGTTTATGTTATAAATATTAAATATGTAAACATTAGTTCTTTAAAATTAAAGTGAAAACAGAAATAGTAAATACAATCTACGAGAGCATTGCAAGCGAGGACAAGTTTAACTCTGCGTAGACATCTGATATATTTGAACTTTTTCAGATATATAAGTACCCTGCAAGCCACCACGAGGGTGTGTGGCAGGGGGTGAATACACACCCGAACATGAGCCTATCGCGGTCGGACAAGTTTATTACCATCTCTTATCGTTCGTGGAAAAAATGAGATCATAAATCTATCTGTTCTATTATTTTGTGAAAAATTGCCAATTTTTATTAATCATGATTTCCACCATATCACGCCTGAAACGTCTCTATTTATTTGTTCTATACTTAATCTCTCTAATTTTATTGACATTATAATGTCAAGATAATTATCTCTCCTACCGTAGTACAATGGCGGTAATAATACATTTTCAACATCAATGATAAAGAGATATCCTTCCAATTTGTGAAAGATCTTCAAAATCTGTAATTTAACCTTCGCTCCGTGAGTGATTCCCAGCATAGTTGCTCTAATATTTTGGATACGCTACTAAGTTTATCATAACAACAACGCTTTATAAATCTAGCTCTTCTACGCTGCACGCGATCCTGATTCGATCATTTGCGTTGTACGGGCAACTGTAACGGGGAATATTGATAATCTTTACAGATAATTCCTCTGAAATATCCACGTAGACATTCGTACATTCATAGGGTTATGTGCATATACATGTTGGTTGCTGGTATATGTATTCGCATGTTTGTAAGTTAGAATGACTTTTTATCAATATATATTCGTCTGAGTGGATGTGGACTGGTCTACTTTTGTTAGTTTCTCATGTGGTTTTATTCTATTTTACGGATCCCCTGCCACACGCCCTTATGGTGGCTTGCGGGGTATTATGTAGATGTAGATGCATAGCCACTTGTTTATCGATCATTAATTTTCCTTAATTACAGCTCCTTAGACGTTCCTTGCTTAGTAGCTACTCCTTGTTTGGACCGGCTCCCAGAGATTTCATGTCTTATTCCTACTCCTCCAACTCGTGCAAGTGTGCTTCCCAGAAAGCCATTCCTGTTATATTTTTTCCAGATTTAACTGAAGATCCCGCAGGGCATGAGGGCGCAGAGGGAGGGAGTGGGTTTCGGAGGCTTAGGTGAGTGGGGACTGCGCACACAATAGTCGGTCAGTCCCTTGCCTCCCGCTCCATGGAAAACCCCGCGAAGGAAGGCTGAAGAGGTTTTCGGGACCAGAGAGGAGAAATCCGTTCTTAGGTGTGCAGGTGTGAGATGGCGGTGGGTGGGAAGGGGAGGAGAAGATCTCGGGTGGTGCGAGGGAGGGATTCTGTTGCCGTGGACACGCACGCACGAGGGGTGGCAGCGGGGAAGCATCTCTTGCGTGTGAGTGCACTAAGAACGAGCGGGATGGAATGCATTTGTATGCATCCACAATAAGGAAAAAGGTTCACCTTTCACACCGCCGCATAAGCAACTTCGGATGCCAAACCCCCCTAGCCCCCCCTGCAAGACAGAGGCCTTCTTGGCTTCCTGCGACAAGAAGAGGCGCTCTCTCCCCATTGGCAGCGGGTCACCGAGGCCATCTGCCCCGATCCCTGAGGGATCCCAAAAAGAAGTTTACGGCTGATTAATTCAGGATTGGCTTCAACTTGAAACGTCAGTCTGCGAATTGGATTCTCTCGTCCACGCTTTTGGTCTTCTGCTGGCCGACGAGCTGGAATTGGCCGTCATCTGTAATTACTACTCGTCTCCGTTTTTTTTTCAAGTTTGCGCCGCCTAATTTAAATATCCAAATGACATTGACGGCGTCCAAATTGATGTTATTATCCGCCGTAAAGCAGCAAACTCCTTTTCAAATACGATTCTTCCCATCGCCCGATCACAAACAACTACCCTGGAGGCATCTCGTACGGCCATTCAAACTTACGTGCACACAAGAATACGTATTACTGTTAGGGACAACTGAAAAATCCAATTGTATTAATTTCATTAATTTTAATTAATGGGAAATTTTATGAGAAAGTTAAAGAGAGGAATTATTTTGCTCTAGTTAGCCCACATTTGGAAGATGCCGCAAGAATTTGGGATCCTAAGTCCAGAGAAAATTTCTCCAGATTCGTTAAAAATATTTATAATAAGAGCACAAGTGTAACAAGTCTCTTAGGCGATTTAGGCTGGGAGTCCCTTGAAATACGAAGAGAACAAGCGAGACTTTTAGGGAGATTCAGAACCAGCGAGTTTAACGATGACACAAAAGGAATTATAATGGACCCACACTACTTAGGTAGATAAAGATAAAATAAGGGAGATAGATTCCAATACAGATAGATTCAACTACTCATTCTTTCCCAGAACAATCAGAAATCACAAAAGTAAGAATCCGAAGTCCATTGAGAAATATTAAAAACATTTAAGTTGCAAGTCGGAACGAAATTAAAAATTCAAAGATTGTGCATGTGTATGTTTGTTGGTAGTTTGTGTGTTTGTATATGCGTGGGGTGAAAGGGTTCTAGCATGGATGTATACCATGTTTGTTTGTGGACTATAAATTTATGGCTTCTCCGTGCGGTTTTTTTTCTTTATAACTTACGGATGGTGCCTTTACACCCTCCGCCACACGCCCTTGCGGCGGCTTGCGGGGTATTGAGTAGATGTGCATATTACCCCGAAAGCAGCCGCAAGGGCCTGTGGCTGGGGCTGTTAGCACAACACCTGCAAAACAAATTGAAACCAGCAGTAAAACATACAAAAAATTGCCAATTCACGCCCACACAGACGAATAAATTCATGCAACCTGTTTTAACGTACCCACATGCGAATACATATACCATCAACTGATGTACACAAGCACATGCACCTACGAGTGTACTAGATGTCTACGCAGCGTTTAATCTTGCCCTTGCTAAGTCTGTACTATTTCTATTATGACTTATCTGTTTAATATAGGAATCACTTTCGTGAACATAGCATTTCTACAATTATGGCTTTGTAGTCTCTAATGCCTTCAATTAGGACCGCTTTTGTAACATTCACTGGGAAATCAGTCCAAAATATGTCGAGTATGCTGTTTACTTGAGTCGGTGGTTATAGTCCTCGTTTTAATGACAGTGTATCCAGAGTTTTTTTGTCACGAATCGCGTTTGTCTCCGGTTTTCCTGCGTAACAATTTTCCCAATTAAACTTCATTAAATGAAATTCGTCGGCGATTGTAAGTACACCGTTGCTATGCTTGATAAAGGGTTTGGGATTTTGATCATCAGCAAAATGAACCCAAAAATAAGGTTCTGTAATAAAAATTCTTGACGTATTATCAATCAATTTCTCGCATTCATAATGAGAACTACTGATCGTGAATAAGCTGCGATGAACATTTCTCTGACAACTACTGTATTGGGTTTGTATTTTCCTTAGATGATGACACATTTCGGAAAAACCTCGCTGTCTGCTAAATCTTTTGTGAGCCAACTTTATACCTATGAATATTTCTAACTTCGTAGTTTTAAAGACACTTAGAGATGGGTTGGTCACCTTGGGGATGAAATTGCACTTTTTCAAATATCGTTGTTATTTACCTTCTCAAAACTAAGACACAATTCAATAAGACGGTGTAGTTTTACGCGTGCGAATTTACCAGCAAAAACTTTTTATTTAGTATTGAGCTCCTTGATACCTGGTGTCGAACGTGGCTACTTAGGCTGAATGGTTCTCAAAGGTTTTCTTTCTCATTATTCTTGAGTTCCCCAACCTATCATCTCTACTAAAACCTCCGAATGTGTTCCCGCATTCAAATCAGTAATTTCACGAGAATTCAAATATTCTGCGGATCTATCCTGTGATAAAGTCACTAAAGATGAAGAATCAAATCTATTTAAATATATTTAATAAAGATGCATTGCACATTGGTGACTACTGATATATTTATCTATGAATGTGAATTTATAATAGAAATAATGGTTGATCAGTGAAAAATGAAATTAACATAAATTTAATATTGAAATCAAATTATTTTAAATTACTCTTCGGTAACTATTAAAATATAAATTCGTTTCAATTATTCGCGGTTTCGTATTAAGTTTGGAAAAGAAGAATATTAACTGTGTTAAGAATATTCACGTCAACAAATTTTAAATATATATCTTTTTTTATTCAAGGGCATTTTATTGAAGGTGAAATGGGAGCAGAACATTTTACAATGGGAAAGCTGAATCGAAATGAAATGTAAAAATATATGAGATTTCATAGTAAGTTGTGTGTAATTGCTAAGCGCATTGGCAAGTTATTGCGATAGGCATGGGATGAGTATCATTGTAAACAAAACAAAGGATGTGAGGTTTTCGAGGAAAAGAAAATTGGAGGGAAAAAACTACAGCAGTTGGAATTTGATCTGTCTCAGAAGCTTCTGGACAATATGCAGAGGCATAAGAAGAAGAATTGCTTTAGGCAAATAAGCGTTCGCAAGGGAGAGGGACGCAATGATAGGGTCTTTGAGCAAGGATGTTAAGAAAAGCCACATCCAGCCTTTGCTATGGAGCGTGGTTTTTTGAACCCGGAAACATGGTCATTTAAGCAGGATGATAGGCGTAGATTGAAGGATTTTGAAAATGGGTTTGGAAAAGGATTGGAAAAGATGAAATGAAGAGAAAGGAAAACTATCAATGAAGTGCTAGGCATAGTGGGGGAGGAAAGGGGATTTTTGGGAGAAATTCAAAGGAGGCAGGCAAGATGGATGCATAAGCATTTTGATTAATGATGGGATGTTAGAGGCCGTGATACTTAGGAAAACGTAAGGAAAGAGAGGAAAGAGTTAGGAACAGAATAGGGATGTTGGACGAGATGAAGGGAGAAAGGAATTACAGAGAGATGAAGAGGGACTTGTTGTAAAGTGGGATGTTCCGTTGTGTTTTGTTAGGCGATATTGAAAGACGTGTTTTATTTTGCCCCCACCCAAAAACTACTTTTAAAGTTAGATTACCACATATTGATAAATGTATCGTAAGATTGAACCATTTAGATAAGGGAGACCACCGTCAATAAATTCAGGGGCTCTTTCATTCCCCCTACTACTCGCTATCACAAAAAAGGACACATCTATTCAAGGGCAAAATTCGGTCGATGAACCTAGCTGCAAACCAATACATATCCACTCAGGAGCTGAAGACTGGTGAAATAGCATTCCTAATCCCAAGCGTCCTGGATGCCTTGCGGACCGGATGTGGAGATCTCTACAACAGAAAAAAATCACGCACGACAATTCCCGAATTTACCGAAAAAAAAGGGTATAGGACCCCAATTACTCTATTCACTTTTGGCTGTTGACCTAACGGTCTCCACCAATTGCCCTCGTGAAGGTTTGCTGGGTGAAATTTAGGAGTAGATCTTACGGATGATGCAAATATATCGCTTTTTTTATCACTGGGATATTGTAGTCCTGCTCTCTTGAATCCCCATCGCCGCGAGCCATGTCCCCTGACTCATGCGCAAATTTCCATTTCCTTTTGAATTCCGCCCGAAGTTCCTGCGCTGCGAGATGATAAGTATCGCGTTGAAAAAAGAAAAGAATTCCTTGAGGCAGACAGAATCCTCGGCGCAGATGGACGCCGGAATGCCCGTAATGTAAATCACTTTGGACCGCTCGGCGCGGCGGCGGGCGGAAGGGGTGGGACGGAGGCGGCGGACCGCGGTCCGGCGAGGCGGGAGGAGGAGGGGGACCTGAAACAGGTAAGCGGACCAGTCGGACTCCCCCCCCCCCGGTGTCATCCCCGTGGATTGAGGAGTTTTACGCGGCGGGGGGAGGTAGGTGAAAGAGGAGGCGTTATTTGGCACCCTGGCGCCGCGCAGACCGGCCCTCCCCCCCTCCTCGCCTCTTGGTGACCTTGCCCTTCCCTCCCGCGCTGCCCACCCCACCCCCCGGCCCTAAAACCCCGAAAGACACACGCACCCACCACAGCACGCACACACACAAATGACGTCACTCGGCGGGCGGTCACGTGACCCGTGCGGGAGGGCGCATTCCAGAATTCCCACCCCCGAATCCGGACTCCGTCCGCTCACACCCTCCAGACTACCCCTGGCCCAACCCTTTGGGGTGAGGGGGGTGGGAGAGGAAGCCCCTAGTCGGGAATAGCCTCGCTTAATTAATTACTGTCGCTATTCATTCACGGGGTCCTTATTATTCATCTCCCATCGGCTTCCTTCGGCCACTCTCTCTTTTTATTTCCACCGCTTCTACCTGCTGCAGTGTGTAACTTGGCGACAACCTCGCATGCCAATCCTAAGGTCACGGCTTCGATTCCCACCGGGATTGGCGTCCATGTCCCTTGGTTTCATGTGACTCTTCGAGCCACAGATAGGGAATGTGGCAGGGGGTCATTCGAAAACAGGCATGCAAAGATGAAATTAAATGTACATTTGATGATAGAAACCAATGGAAATGTTAAATGATTCAAGTAATGTAAATACATTGTGTAAGAGCTTATACATTCTACGGTGTAAATAGAAGTGCGGAATGACTTGCACTCTGTGCAAGTGACCCGCGAGTAAAAGGAACGTTAAATAAGGGTGAATTTTAAAGAAGTCTCATTGATAGGGGAAAAAACTTATGTCCTTGGAAGCATTTTACGTTTTAGTGTTATTTAGTGATTTTAGTGTTATTTTGAATCCTTACCGTTCAAGAGAAAAAAGAGACATTTTTGATGCATCAACTGAACTCTCCGATTTTAGTTTCATGATCTCTCCTTCAGTGGTATAACGGGACTAATGATACATTTTAACGTCATTGCATAGGTTGGTTGTTTCTAATTCCTGCAAAAGGTTTAAGCCGTAATTTAAACTTCGCTCCGTGAGTGATTCCCAGTCTAGTTCCTCTCTAGTATTCTATAGTGATTACAAGGTAATAATTAAAATCAGTGAAAAAAAGTCTGCTGCACGTTTAAAGTTAAACTAGATTTTTTATTTACTAAAAATTGTTGTTCAATAACTTATTCGTCCAGATTTTACCCAGCAAGTTTCCTCTTGTCGTAGTTTCGGGTTGTGCGAGGGGCAAATGCCCCCGCCACACGCCCTTGGGGCGGCCTGCGGGATATAATGTAGATATAAATGATCACTTATATATACATCTACCCAATGTAACAGCCGAAATCCGTTGTAAGGGCGTATGGCGGGGGTTGTGTTAGGTCACCAGGCATGAATGCACCGGCACAATCATTACACCTTCACACAAATATCAGTTCGATCATGCACTCGAACAAAGTTAATCACACGAAAGGAGGAGGTACTTACATAAAAGAATATTCAATAAGAGGAAATCATCATACGGGGAAAATTAAACAAAGATGGGTCTATTCAATATTTGTACTGGATTCCGACAAAATACACTACCAATTCTATTTATCTCCTTCGCGCCTGCATACATGGCTATTATGATCTCTATATAATAAGATTATAAGATCGGTTGGCGGTGGATTTTCCTTAACTCTCACTGTGGCCTCGCCTACCAATGTAATACAGTGCTGTTAATTCCTCGTGGCTCAGCATTTTAACTTCCACGACTTCCGTTTGCTCATAGCACTTCTTCGCGAAGTTAGCATCATTTCGTTGTATCCTCTTCGATCGCTTAAATTCCTTCACTTGTATATTCTTGAAGTGTTCAAGACATTTCGTTCAAGAGTGAGTTCTTTTTAGAGACCGTCCGCTACGGCAGATTCGTTGTGGAAGCGAAGATTTTTCGCAGAAACCCACTCACCTAAAAATATTTTATGCCTTTTCATTGTGTGATTCTTCCATTGCCCATATTCCAAGTTTACGCGGAACAATGGGCAAAAAAGAAAGGGATGAGTAATTACTACAGTGTAGCCAATTCGGCTCCAGATCGCTCTTACTCTCTTATCGTCAGACTGAGTACCCTTCACCCCTCCATCATCCGCTGCTCCCTCGCCACCAGCTCCTTCTACCATGTACGCAGTGCCATTGTTATTTGTTTTTTGGAATAAAAATCAATTGTCTTTATTCCCACTGAATTTCACTGTGATAAGTTTTTCCCCGTCTTATAATATTACGAGGGTAGTTTGAAAGATTCTCGGAATCACCACCAGATATCAGTACTAGTGCAACAAGTTTCCTGCGTAGCAATACGTGGTGGTCTGAAAGGTTTCCGACTCGGAAAATTTCAGAAAAAATGTCTTGTGTCTTTGTTAGGTCGGAAACTTTTCAGACCACCTTTGTAGGTGATCCTTAGTGAGTTAACATCTAACGTGTCAGTGCTCTGGGTAGAGATCTGTCGTGCGGAGGCCTCTCCGTAGTTGTTCCCCTGAAGGGATGCAAAGAGATGGAAAAAATTGAGATTCGAGCAGTGATTAAATACTTCGTCAAGAAACTTGCAAATGTGCATAACATGGTCATGGAGGATCACGGACTGAGAGTGCGAGAAATCGCAGAAGGTGTGTGAAGGATGTCATCTGAACGGGCATATCACATTTTAATAGTTGAATTGGATGTGAGAAAATTATCTGCTAGACGGGTGCCGCGACTCTTGACGCAGGATCACAAATGCAACAGAATGGAAATCTCGTGCTTAATTCAATTTGAAAATGACTATTTTCTGTTTTTCTCGCAGTTAACAGTTGATGAATCCAAACATACATACATGCATACAAATAAATATGTATGCATATATGTGTGTGCATATAAATATATATATACATATATATACATATATATACATACACACACACACACACACATATATATATATATATATACATACATATTCTACATATATATACATACAGAGATGTTAAGACAAGACTCGTTAAAACTCTGATATGGAGCGTAGCTATGTATGGTGCGGAAACGTGGTCACTGAAGCAGGAGGATAGACGTAGATTGGAGGCTTTTGAAATGTGGGTGTGGAGAAGAATGGAGAAGGTGAAATGGACCGAAAGGAAAGCAAATGAGGAAGTACAGGAGATGGTGGGTGAGGAGAGAGGTTTGTTGAGAGAAATCCTATGGAGGCAGGAAAAATGGATGAAAGGCGTATTGAGCGGTAGTGGAATGTTGAAGAAGGTAATAGAAGGGAGAATGTTGGGCAGGTGAGGAAAGGGTAGGAACAGGATAGGGATGTTGGATGGGATGAAGGGAGGAAAGAAGTACACCGAGATGAAGAGGGACCTGATGTAGTTTCGGTTGCAAGATTGGGTTTTGTTTGGAGTTACTAAATATGTATTTGATAGTTGTGTCCATCCAAAAACCTACCTTAAACGGTAGATTACCTAATAATAATAATGAATATATAAAAAACCATAAACAGTAGGACACAACAAATAGAGCTCACCCATGTACCAAGCCCGACGGCGTGTGAATATTCACACATCAGGGTAGGGGGGGCCAGTTCCTTTCCCTGTGCCGGTTATGGTTTCCCAGGATGATCTGGTACCCGAAAAATCAACTAGCTTAGGTGGAGCTGCAGGTGCCCAAAGTGCCTTGCCCGGGAATCGAACCCGGGACCCTCTGGTCAGTAGTCCAACGCTCTACCCACTAGACCACGGCGACCCGCATACATACATATATATATATATATATATATATATATATATATATATATATATATATATACATATATACATATATACATATACATATATATAATATATATGTGCGTGTGTGTACATAGATAGCTACGTAATAATAATGGTGGTGGATTTTTCGGGTACCAGATCTTCCTGGGAAACCATAAATAACCTTCGGGTTGAATACTGTGTTTATGGTTAAAATGGTGGTGGAAAGACTCGATAAAACCACAAACTATCAGCGTATCTCTTTCCAACCTCGACATTTTTTTATTCATCTTAGAAACTGAAAAAAAGAAACAAATACCCTTAACGTTTAGGAAATTAGTGCTCTTAAATCATCGCCGCTGTTGCTTCTTTTTTGGACAGGGCTAATCATTCATTCATTCAGGTGGAGGGAGCTTTTACGCCCGCGAGCATGTGTGGAAGGACCACTTCACCTTCGGGGGGAGCCACAGACCTTCACGATTCCCCGCCAAGATTCCCGCGGTGTGACGTTGTCGGCCGATAAATTTATTCTCGCCGGCAGCTGTTGTCGATTAATTGAGGCACCAGATAGGCAATCACGCAAATAGAAGTGACAATGTCTATTTGTCCACTGGGTCTGATATCATCCGCAATTAAACGACGCATCGTCGAGATGACGTCGATGAATGGGCAACTGTCGATGCATCGGGGTATCGAAACTATCGTTGGGACGGGGAGAAATGGTCGCCCGGGCGATGGTAATCAAGGCTGAGGTCAGACGGGAGTTGCATACATTCATAAATACATATAACTTCGAGGCGGTTCAGCCTTTCACAATTCGGCGTGGTACAAGAGGTTTCCTAGGCATAATTGGTCAACTTTCAGTCAAACATCGCTCTCTTTAGCTCCCAAAAAATATACGCAACCCTTCTCGTCTACAATTGTACAATGATCAAGTTGTTGTAATCAAACGTGTACATCACATTGAGCTGAACGAATAGCGTGTACAGAAGTACTACAAACAGCACTCGTTCGGTTAAATACAAATCATTTAACTTTTACGCCTATTTAGCGTCAAACGAAATTGATAATTTCGCAACATATTAGTTTAGTACAGTGTTGACATTAGGTGTTCTGAGCTACATGGTCTATTGGTAAGTAAGACCTCAATGAGAGGGAAAGAGAAATTAACTTTGGAGGAGAGCACTCGACATAAGGAACAACCCAGACCCAGAACAACGGTAGGAAATCAGCAGGGTAAGGGATGGATGAATTAGTAGCATTTCATCAATTTAGTTTACTTATATTTTATATAATATATTTTTTTAATGCCAAGCCAACCCACCGCTAGGGATTGTGGCAGGGGGTGAACATACAGCAGAATAGTTATGACGAAAACTATTTTCCCTTCTAGCGCGTTCAGATAAGGTTATTCAGATCCCTTACCCTTCGTGGGAAAAATAGCTTCTCAAATCTATCTGTTATACACTTAATCTCTCTAATATTATTTACATGAGTCCCCCTTCCCTGTGAGTATATTTCATTACCCTGTAATCCACCGCTAGGGTGTGTGGCAGAGGGTGAATACACATCAGACTAATTTTTACCCCTACTGCGGTCGGAAAATGTTATTTTGATCCATTATCGTTCGTGGGTAAAACCTGCCTAATTCGGTACCAAAATAATGAAAATACGTTCAGTTTGACCACTTATTCCTGCTAAATTTCCCTACTGTCAGCAAGGTACCATCAACTTTGGCAACCATCGTCAATAAATGCCTCAACGATGTTATGAACGAACAATGAATGTCCCCCTCTCTCCTGGGCTCGCATGTTTCAGCGTAATGTCTCGAAAAACATCGTCTTTCAAGAATATCCATCCATCCCTCGGCAGACGGGCTGGGTGGGGCGGGCAGAACAGTGATTAACACCCGAACTATTTCGAATACGGCCGGAAAATTATCCAATTAAACAATTAATACCATGAGATTATCACACATTACTGCCGTAAAGAAGTTCTCCGGTCTTCGAGTAGGACACGCGGTTGTCTAATTAAATTGGAAAATATGGGAATTTCAATGGTTGCCCGAAATAAAGGTGGAAATTACTTTTTCAGATATTCATTTTTATTTGTGCTTAACACGTGAGAGTTCAAATGTTTGCCGTTTTTTAGTTTTATTCACGTTTTTTTGCAAACCGTATTTCGTGAAGAAATGTGTTTTTTATTATTTAAGTCGTGTTTTCTACCGCACTCACTCAAAATAAGCAGTTGATAATTCTTATCTTTTAATAATGTTTAGTTTTTCTAACGCAGTTAAAAATTCTTCCTCAATTGAATAAAACTTTTAACACGTTCTAAAATATAATACAGATAAAACCACGTTTTTATTGAAAGAACGGTAATTTAAAAAGGAAATTCGCTCTCCCCTGGTTTCCTTCGCACATTCCAAAGGACCCTCCTTTCCCCTAAATCTCTTTCCAAACTTTCCCTCCTTTCAGAACAAGGTTATAATTCGTAATTAGACATTTAAAATAATACCACGCATGGAAACCTAGGTTGGGTAATTTTAATGTTGTTTCAGGCGTCTAGTTTTTCATTCAAAATTAAAAAGGACCTTAGAGAGATGAAGTGTAAAACAGAAAGAGGCATATTCGGCGAAAATTTTTTTGGTGCGTATTAACCCCGTGCTACACACCCTAGCGATGACTTACAAGGTACTAAAATAAGAAAATTAAAGCTTACTCGTAGTAAAAAGAAAGAGAGTGAACTTGTAATTGGGCATAGGTAGTGTCCTAAGAAGCATAAATCCTTTAGGCATTAAAGCTTTCACAAGGAGGAGGGAATTGATGAGAGGGGTATTGAGTTAAGATGTTAAGAAAGGGGTCGCCAAAACTTTGATATGGAGAGTAGTTATGTGTGGCGCAGAAACATGGTCATTGAAGCAGGATGACAGACGTAGGTAGAATGGGAGCTTTTGAAATGTGGGTGTGGAGAAGAATGGAGAAAGTGACGTGACCGAACGGAAAATAAATGAGGAAGTGCTAGGTATAGTGAGCGAGGAGAGGGGTTTGTTGGGAGAAATCTTAAGGAGGCCGGAAAAATGGATGCAGGGGGTATTGATCGGCAATGGGATGTTGAAGACTATAATAGAGGGGAGATTGTCGGAAGAACGATGAAATGGCAGGAACAGGACAGGGATATTGGAGGGGATGAAGGGAGGAAGGAAGTGCACGGAGATGAAAATGGATTAATTGTATTTATTATATGTTAGGGTGTGTTTTGCAAGTTTTTCTAATGAATCCCAGCCCAGGGCAACCAATGGCGAAGTGACTTTAGGTTTGGCCGTAGCAATTCTTTAGGAAACGGGCACATCAATTAGGTGAGGGACCAGATCGTTAATAGGGTGATTACACGTTTTTGGAGAGAAGAATCATTAGATTACATTGTAATTACGAATGAACCGACTCCACTCTAGTAATGAACGACACGTCTGCCGCGCCGCCGGCACCGAAAATTCCACGAGACCGCATTCCAAATCCGCCCACCTTCAAAAGAGGTGCTATGTCCCAATGGCAGAGTACTCTCCCTTGACAGTGGGAGGGGCAGTTGCGACGATGATGTGTTTCGCAACATTCGTATCATGACAAATTTAAATGTACTCAATGTGTTACGGCAATGGAAATTGTTTTTGACTATGTCATGCATAACATTTCAAATAAAAGTTGATATGTTTCCACGTTATAAAAAATTAGATCGGGTATAGGATATCAAGAACTGTTACCGAAAGAGATTAAACGTGATGGCGTTAATTAAAGAGAAACCGTGGCCAAATCGCCAACAGTCGTGAGTCAAGTTTTTAGAAAGGCATTCCAGCAAACTTTGATTCTGACAACAAAGAGAAATCATGAAAACTCAAGATTAAATCTGGAGATTAAACAACCCGGAAGAGATAATAAAATATTCAGTATAGCTTCTAGAATAAAACTTTGCATGTTTCATTTTAATTCATTGACTTTCCTACTGACCACAGTCCGCGTTGTGAGTTTTTAAATTCCCTTCGCGGCGTTCTCGTTTTTGGTCAAGCAAAGCCTTAGGATTTTGAATTGTCTCAGGAAGCTTACTCAATTTTACTCATTTCCTCACCCAATCAATGCCTCGATGATATTTCAATGTTTACACAATGTTGGCACATTAAAAAAGAGGGATTTACTCACATTAGATCGAATGGAATGAATGAAAGAATATGAAAATAATTCTTTGAAATGGCATGCTACAATATTTTTTTTAAAGCGAGGCTGACGACTTGAAAAACGTGGCAGCTAAATCCAGGACACCATAAGACTCTGTTTTATATTTTGCTTCTTGTTACCAAGTGTTTTCTCACAAGTTTAACATAAAAAATATTAAGCAATTAATATTTTTGGGCCATTATACCTTGAAAAGCTCATTTACCAGAACACAATATTTTTAAAATTTAAATTCCACTTGTAAAGCAGAGAATACTACATTCGACACTACTACTAAATATGAAAGGTACTGAAAATTATATCATCATTGGTCGTTCAATTCTAAGAATGGTTGACTGCAGCCCTCCGTCCTACCCAATCTGACACTAATTGATTCCTCCCAGGATTTTTTTTGCGATGCACTTTCTTCTTAATTTTTCCCATGTACGATGTTTATCAATTGACCTCCCTCTTGGGACTTTTCCCTCTATTTTTCCTTCTATTATATTCTCCACGAATCCATTGTAACTCAGGGTGTGGCCAATCCATCTGGTTTTTCTTTTCTCCATGGTGCTTCATAAGATCCGATCTTCGTCTATTATTCTGTATACTTCTTCATTTCTTATTTTATCCTTCCATTTGATCTTAATCATCCTTCTCCAGTACCAGGTCTCGAAGGCTTCCGGTCTTTTCTGATCTACTTTTCCGAAGGTCCATGCTTCTGATCCATTGAGTGCCACGCTCCACACGAATTTTTTTCACGCATCGTTTCCTCGTCTGTAGTTCTATCTTCTTTAGACACAGCAGTTGCCTTTTTCAGAAACTTTATTCAATTATTCTTAAAATTATGAATCCAAGCAGAAAAGATTCAAGAGAGATGGAAGGAATATAGCGAGGAACATTACGGCAAATACATTAGACCGGCAAGGTTAGACGTAGAAAGATTAAATGCTGTAGAACAATGGTCCATTAAGTTGAAATCGCGTATATACACGGTTGATTGCTCTATTTTCAAGGATATTATAAAAATTCTCCCTCTAAACCCGGACGAGGTAAAACACAAACATGTTCAAACACATCAATTCATGTTCGCCAGTTATCACCAGCACCCCTTCTTACAGCATTTGCACTTCTTTGGTCTCGACTATTTCCAACAGACATTCTGCTAAGGTATGCAAATAAAATCTCCCACCTTTTTACAGAATTTTCAATTTCAGTCACGTAGACAAAATCAAATCTTTTCTTTAAATCAATTGTCCAACTTACTAATACCCGAAAGTCACTGTTTCATTAAGTTCCCAATTTCCATGGATAAAGCGGCACTTTAATTAGACTCCCTCTTGCGGCTAGATCAATAAATAGGCTCTCCAGAAGGGCTTCCGACATCGCACCACCCACACCCGCCTTAGGGAGGGCGGAAAACAATCCCCGAGAGGCACGCGCGCATCGCTCCTAAAAAAAACCTCAGCGCGCACAAAAACTTGCACAAGTGTTCGCAGCGGAAGGTGGTCGCCTCCGCACCGGGTTTTATAGTAGTCATCAGCAAATTGGTTATGTCATTTGAGCGCCCATTGTATCATATTCGGCCATTTTCCCTCATTCGCCCGACCTCTTCCATTTGCGCCCCCTCCCTCCTCTATCATTAGGAGGGCGTGCCCGAGTGTGTGTGTAAGGGCCGGGCAGCGTGCTTCGTCCCTCCCCCCCTTCCCCGCCCGCCTCTGCCGCCGCCGTACTCTCCCTGTCCCCGCTCCCACCTTCCACCCCCAACCCCTCCACGTCCCATTCATCCGCCTCCTAAACAGCATAATGACGAAGAAAATTGTCTTTTATTATTACCGTTCTCCCGAGAGAGAGAGAGCAGCGGCCTTCCCTCCCCTCCGCCGCCCGGTCACTTGGTTACGGACGGACGGCAGGAGGGGAGGGAGGATTTGAACGAGAGGTTCTTCAAGGAGGAGGTAGGTGTAAGAGAGAGAGAGAGAGAGAGAGAGAGAGAGAGGACGTACCGAGTGGAAGGGAAATAAAAAAGGGAGCCTTCCCTCTCTCCTCGTCTGTCTTCTGAGTGGCCAACGGAGAGGTGGGAGGGAGGAGGATCGGGCCTTGTTTCTTTTTACTGGCCCCGAAATTGGAGGATTGCGGAGGGAAGATGGGTGGCTGGTTGGAAGTTTTTGAACGAGGTGGGAACTCAATTAGCAGCCAAATAGCGGAGGCGACTGTAATGGAGGAAGACGGAGAAAGGAGGGAGAAAAAATTAATCGGGTCAAGTCTTTTTCGCCGGGAAACGTTTAACCGGTCCATATAACAATTTCCAGACCACACCCATTTTTGAGGGCCCTCCTTCCGCACTGCGTGAGAGAGTGAGATTTCGTCCTCCTGACCTCGTCTTCTTCGATTCCCTCGCCCGATCGCATGCGTGGGCGGGCGATACCGCGGACAATCCTTGGGAGAGAGAGTGAGAGGGATAGATAAACGTCTTTATTCGGGCGAAATTGGGACAATAAGATCCCGTCTTCCATTTAACCCTTCGCCAAGTACATTATTATTATTAGGTAATCTACCGGTTAAGGTAGGTTTTTGGATGGACACAACTATCAAATAAATATTTTGTAACTCCAAACAAAACCCAATCCAGCAACCTAAACTACATCAGGTCCCTCTTCATCTCTGTGTACTTCTTTCCTCCCTTCATCCCATCCAACATCCCTATCCTGTTCCTACCCTTTCCTCGCTTGCCCAACATCCTCCCCTCTATTACCTTCTTCAACATTCCACTACCGCTCAATACGCCTTTCATCCATTTTTCCTGCCTCCATAGGATTTCTCTCAACAAACCCCTCTCCTCATCCACCATCTCCAGTACTTCCTTATTTGTTTTCCTTTCGGTCCATTTCACCTTCTCCATTCTTCTCCACGTCCACATTTCAAAAGCCTCCAATCTACGTCTATCCTCCTGCTTCAGTGACCACGTTTCCGCACCATACACAGCTACGCTCCATATCAGAGTTTTTACGAGTCTTGTCTTAACATCTCTACTCAACGTCCCCGTCATCAACTCCCTCGTCCTTGAGAAAGCCTCCTTGCCTAGCGCAATTCTTCTCCTTACGTCCCTACCACTTTGACCGTATTGGTCCAAAACACTTCCGAGATATGTAAACTGTTCTACCTGCTCTATTTTTCCCCGCCTATTTTAATATTTAGCTTAGCCTTTTCCTTTCTGGAAAATCGCATAACCTTTGTTTTATTAATATTAATTCTCATCCCATATTTATCGCACTGAACCTACAATTCACTCAGCAATGCTTGCAACCCCTTGGTTGACTGAGCAACTACTGTAATGCTTAGTCATCAGCAAACATAACCGATTTTACGAAGTCCCCTCCGACTTTTATTCCTACCTCCAGTTCTTCCCATGACCAAGTACATTACAATATTAATAATAAGAGGAAATATATAGCGATATAAAAAAGAAAAAGTGGTAAATTCATACACAGAGTATGCAATAGAAATTAGCACTAGATGTAATTGTGTGGGAAAACCCTGCGACAACCGTGCAGTAGTAAAAAATAAAATAGTAAAAAAATAAATAATAATGATAATAAAATAATATTAATAAATAAAAAGAATAAATAAAGTGCAATAATTACATAAATAACAGTGTGAGTTGAAGTACAAAACAATATGAGAGCGAGCGCAGAGGGGATGGCTCGCTTCCCGGGGCTGTCCAATACGGTAGGCCAAGAGGAGAGAGCGGGTGCCAAGAGTGAGGGGAGATTCCAAGGGTTCGAATTTATTCAAATATTGACGGTCGCTTTATCCAAAATCCGCGGGTAGCGAGTGAGCCTACGCGCGAAAGACGCCGTCCCTCATCGATTCGCAGGTGTGTACGTTAAGAAGGGTTTTGCAAGAATATATTTGTCCGTGTGGATTGGCATGCTTTGGTTATGTCTTGCATGAGGTTGCATTCAGATATACGGTGGTGTGCTAACACCCCCTGCCACACGCCCTCGTGGTGGATTGCTGATTATTATGTGTGTACATAGTTGTAAATGGGAGGTGTGTTGTAGGAGGTTGCAAACACCAGGTTGGATTGGTAAGGGATAAAGTAGAGGGAAAAGGTTGTTTAAAAGGTTAGGAAAGGAGAAAAAATATTTGCCAAAAATCTCCGAAAATAAGTGCAGGCGTACGTACGTCTGGGCCATATGCGTACATGCTGGCGGATAACGTAGTTCCAAACGAGTGCTTATTTAGCCCACCGCAAAAGTTCTCGGGTGTACTAAAATGGAGAAATAAAAATAAACCACAAAAACTCATACGATAGATCACCACCGTACGCACCAAGAGAGGTTATGCAGAACTGGAAAGTAAGAAGAGGAAAATTCTATTAATCTTTGGCCATGTAACTTATGGTCCCGACCCCTGACGTCACAGGTAAAAAATACGGAAGCCCAAATGACAAATGTCGGCTTCCAGAGTTTAAATGCGAGTCGTAAGATGTGCGTACGTAGTTGAAAAATTGAGTTTATTTCCACCGAATCGGTTTTATAAATGGTAAGGCCTTTTTTAAGCTTCGTTACCATGAAGATTCTAGGGAAGCTTATATGACTTAAATAAATTTTATTATTTGATGACAGAGAAAGCGGTCGGCTAATTCCCAGATCTGGTTGAAAGTGGAGTAGTCATTCGGAGAGACAATTGGCATTTTCCAATATCTCTCCCTGCAATACGAATAATAATAGGTGTCAGTACACACGCCACCACACGTAGTCAGTACCAAGCGACACAGAACAAATCATGAGAAGCAAGCAGAATCATGCGAACAAAAGTCAAGGTTTGTAAAAACAGTGTCGGTAAAAAGTTTTCCCTGACGTGTGCGTGAAGTTCTGAATTTAGACGGTTGTCGGTTAAGAGTGCAATTGAGTGTATAACGTATTGGTATCGACAAGAAGACAATAGACGCAATTATCACTGAAATTCGGCGATGCGAAAGATCAGCGCTAAACTCGCCCCTATGGTCTTTGAACGGAAGACCAAGAGAAGGCAGAGAAAGCATCTGCTCGCGAAGACCTGCAACTACATCGCGACGATTCCCCAACCCCTTTACAGTCCCGACTTGACACCAGCAGACTATTAGCTATTACCAAAAGTGAAAGCCTCCTTCAAAGGATACCACTATGTGGCCCTAAGTACCGTAAAAGGAGCTTGCACGCGTGCCTTTAAGGGCCTTCCGGAATCCGCCCACTAGGTAGTCTTCGGGTGGTGGAAAAGCCACTGGCAAGAGTGTGTCGACGCTCAAGGGATGTACAAGGTAGAGCAGAATGAACTCCCCGAGTTGAGGGGTGAATTGTAAAAAGACCAATCAAGGTAATCAAAAAAGGTTTTTATTTCTGAATACTACATCAAATGTCATTTTTTCATTAGGTTTTAAAATTTACTTCATCCAGATGAGCGATGCACATATTGAGTCCTTCAAAAAAGTTTTCGAAAACTCTTCTCAGCATATCTTGCGTTATTCTAGCGATGACATCTGGAAATGCCTCCTTTAGAGCTTCCAAGGTTTGACTACGAGTTATTGTAATTGAGTTTTCGAGTGTTTTGTTTTGAAATTGTAATGATGGCGTGTCGTCAGATGGAAGAGAGTACTTGAATGTGTCCAAAATAATGATCATTTCCCACAAATGCCGAATGTGGCCTAGCTAAAGCGAAGTAACATTCTCTCTAACGTTTTGATGAAATTTTCCTACAGTCTATTCTAATGATACCTAACTTCTTCAAGGGTGAATCGCATACACTGTTGGTTCACCCTTTAATACAACGCAGAAATCATTGCGAAGAATTTGCATGTTTCCACCAAACAAGAATGGGGCCGCAATAAATCATTCCTGTTTCAATTAAAAAGACCCGAAGTCGCTAGCATATCGACTGTTTTTCTTTCCACAGCTTTCCAAGTGCTTGCGACCGCCCACAATTAAGGGCGTACGGCGGGGTTGGAGGTTTATAGCTCTCTCGCAATGGTGGAGGTTTATAATTAGATAATGAAACGTAGAACAAAAACAGGTTATTACTAATTTAAGAATAATTTGTAAATTTTGCGCCTAATGTTCTTAGCTATTGAGAACACGAATTTTGAAATTCAGCAATTTAATTTCTTATATTTAAGTCGACAAACAATTTAATGCGAGTTTTGAGTTATATAAGCTTATTTCACTCAAGGTACGATACTTATTATGAAGGGTTACTTTCGGCAGTCCCGAATTATTACCATGTTTCACATATGACGTTAACTTCCTCCTGTTTGTCCTCCATTACTTCCTTCTTTAGTTTTTACTTTCCTTGCGCATCTAAATTATTTCTGGTGGACTTTAAATTAGCACCAATAGGTTTACTATACACACTTTCTCTCTTCGCTCACCATATTTAAAACTTAAGTGGTCAGTCTTCCTCTCCATTCTCTCTTTCATCCTCTCTCACCAAACCCATCTCTGCAGGCCACAATTCTAAAGCCTCCAATCCACTCTCACCCTCCGGCCTCCAGGAATTGTCAGACTTTGATCTCTATAATTAGCGTTTTTCTTGTGGACCGTCTTGCGAGTAATCATAGTGCTTAGAAACCCTGGTTCCCGTCCAAGTCCTCCCGATAAAGGTGCTCACCCTTGACGATAGTTAAATACACTTTTCATCTCATCGGAAACCTCCTTTTGTGTTTGTTCAATTGCAGAATCGACTCCTCCCACCATGCATGTGTTCCAACTCCTTCAGGCGTATTTGTGATGGCGTCGAATCTAAAACTGCACGTTTGATGAAGCCTTCAATGAAGTTTTTCCGCGCCTTTTCTCCCCTCTCATATGTCACCCACGTGGCCCACGTTCCACCTCCCCTCCCTCTTTCCCCCATTTTCCACTACCCTCCCCTTACTTGCTTTTCAGCATATATAGTAGACAATGAGAAATGACTGTTACCAGAAGATGATATAGTTACATCGAAACCGGTCGTATTAATAAAAATTTTATCTTGTGAAAAATTGCCAATTTTAATTAATCATGATATTCCACCATATCACGCCTGAAACGTCTCTTTTTATTCTTCATTGAAGTCTTGCGAATACATAATAATATTTTGAATGTGTTATACCTATGTACTCTGTAAGGCTTCCCCTGTAATTCTTCGCGAGGACGTGTGGTAGAGTAAAAGGGTCATCAGGGAAACTGCTAATTACAATGCTTTGGGTGTGATTTCATATGCGCAAAGTTAAGTTAGACTCGCTGGGCGTGGTCCATCCTGTTGTTGTGGGCAAAAATCCTATCTCAATCAAAATAATGCCCCGCAATCCGCCGCAGGGGTGTACGGTGGGGGATGTTAGGTCACCACTCGTCAAAAAGAGTAAAACCACATGCAAAATGCATTCAGGTACGAGGGAAAAAGGCTCGACATTGGTATTTCACTTAACAACACGTGCGGGAATCACCATTGCAGTGCTTCACATCTGTAAGACGTATTTCGCAAGCTACCATTTTAAATTTGGACAATTCGCTTACTCCCGTAGCTAAGGTCTTGTTTGAAAGTGACATCCACAGACTGGTGGAGACACCTATCTTCATTTCATAAAAACAATCGGCATTTATTTTTTAACCAACCATTGCATTTGATAATATTCAGAAATTTTTCTTCTTTCGCGAATATGCATTCGGCTAAAGATGATTCGGAATGAATACCGACTGTAATTTCACGAGGCGGTTAGTTATTTGTCCTTTCTCAATTGTTTGGGATGCGTATGTATATCTGCGTGCTTCCAATGGCTCCGAACCATTCACGATAACGTGACGCACCCTCTCTGCCCGCCCATGGCAATTCTTAACGAAAGGGCTCTCGCTTCCCTCCGCATCCTGCCCAACGCCAAAATTAGGTCATCATCCTGCGTGGGATCTCGGATGCTCGTCGCGTATTCAAAATGAGATCTAAAGAATGCGAAATGCCAGCTCCTCCTTGACTTTTTCATTCGAATTTTTTTCTCCCCTACGCTATTCGTTTGATCCGATTCAGCTCCGCAGGTGCTCCTAGCATATGTTTTCACGTTATTCAAACATTTGCTTTTTTGTTCTGTCGGTCGGGTATGTGATAGAGTATAGTCATCAAGATTTACGGAAATGAAAATTAGAACTACAAACGAAAATGCACACTTCAATGAAATATAGCATTCTAACCCAAATATAATTTAAAAAACAATACACAAACACTTCATTCACACCCCTACATTCATACAACACAGCTGAAAATCACATGTTATCTATCACTCATAAACTTATCCACACTGTCATAGCACTCGATCAATAGCAAATTCTTAATTTCAGTTAAAAGCCTATTTATAGTGGGTTTATTTTTTATGTTCATTGGCAATTTTTCAAAAATAAAGAAGAAAAAATGTAGAAGAATGATGGGGACATTTCTTAGAGCGCAAAACTAGAATTCAATGCATATCTCTCACGTGTGAAGTGACAATGTATGGATAAGTTATACGCAATAACCCTGGGTTTTCTTTATAAGTAACCGCGTAGAAAGATGGTAGTGTCATTAGGTCTCGTGTTAACGAGATCCCCATTAGGGTGAAATTGATGAAACTTTGCTTTTCAACATAGATTCTACGTGGAAAAGCAAAGTGCCTTCTTTCATCATGAAGGATTTCCACCATGTTACGCCTGAAACTGTGTTATTTATTTACGGTGAAATCCACTGGCATTAATATGTACACTCCTCGAAGTTAACAGGCTCAAAAGTGATGGGATTTCTTTCTTCGGAAATGATTTATTGGGAATTTTTCCAGATTTAGTTGCAGATCCCAGTCGTGACACAAAACAAAAGTTTCGATGGAAGACTGTTTGAAAGAGGCACGATTGAGAATGGATTGGCACGACGAACTACACCGCCACAACCTCCTACTCGCTCTGACCACTCCTCGTGGGAGACAATGAGCAATCATTCCTGGAATCTTACCCTGCCTGTCTCAGGGTGATTTGTCCTCTTTAGATTCAATTGAACCTCCTTAGGGCGGGCCTTGGGAGACCGTCCCCGAGGCCAAGCGCGAGAGTTGGAGCGTTCTCTTGCTTCCAGCGTTTGAAAGCTAGGGAAACAAAAGATATAAACACAATCGTAATGAATACGAAGGAAAACATGAAACAGGATACAGGAGGTCGATTGTATGAGCGATCTATTTATGCGATTTGCACTCGGGTCTTGAGAGTGAGGTTAGTTTAGAAGAGGTTTCATTTCGCGTTCGTTAGACCTTATCTCGAATATTACTTGATGCTTTAGGACCCCCGCAGAGGGCTTTATTTAGGAATTAAACAGAGTACAGATAAAGGCATCTCTTAAGAGAAAATTATCACGGAAGAACAGAAAGTTTGACGCAGTTGTGCAATGCAGTAATTTCAAAGTGTACAAATCATTCACCCTGTCCGGGATTCGCGAATTCGGACCGAGGCGTCCACGGTGGCTTAACTGATTGAAGCACATTTAGCGGATGACTCCGTTAAATGTTACTTCCGCCACATCTCTTGCAGTTTCGTTGAATTTGACAAAGTTTTATTAATATTGAGATGGGAGTCATTGCAAGCACGGAGATCATAGCCACGACTTAAATCACCAGATAAATACGAATCATTTGAGTATGTCCTAAACACAGGAGGAATAAATTTAACCCCTAATAACGTTTCAGGCGAGACTATGGAGAAGGGCTAAGGCAAATTGACAGAAGAACCAATCCGTGTAAGGAATCATTCCCCCGCCCACACAATTCGAGGCCATAAGAGCATTAGAGAAAATAAGTTATGAGAGTTGGAACTTCGCAAAAGTAAATTATTACGAATTGACATTAATCAGGAATTTCTCAAATGGTAGCTTAACCCTTTTTTTTGTCCATTAGGTTGGGGATCTGGTAGCAGAATTGTCCATTTTCTCGAGGTACCTTTCAGTTGGAGAAGCAGAGGACCTTGGTAATTCGGATTTTGATATTCAAATTCAGAGATGGATCTTACTTTTATTGATTAGAGAGATCATCATGAAAAGTGTATGACATTTTCCATAATTAACCATTCGTACATATAGAATGACCACGCAATAAAATTTCTGAATTTATAACGACGGGTGTCACCGAGTTTATTCATGACGGAACGTATAACATTCGCGAATGAATACAATGGTTGCTCTTGTCGCTATTCGTAGGTTGCGTTAAATTCAAACACGCATCGCATTGCTGCCCAAAGAAACCCTTACATACGTATTAAAGTTTTTAAAGATCAGGTCAAAGATATATTGGGTAAATTTCTACATATACCTAATACTCCAAATGCCACCGCAGGAGCGTGTGGTGAGGGGTACCACCAAGGGCACCGCTATTATAATGCCTCCCTTCAATTATGCCCCTCTCTCGGGTGTCGGCTATTAGAGTGATTCACGAAACTTAGTATTCAGTGTTGATGAATTTTCACGAAGCATAGCCTCAAAAAACCATCAAATTCAGACTTATTCATATTCACCCCATGATTTAAGTCCTGCGTATGACAAAAAATTAACATCATAAAACGGAAACCTGTATCTGCTCCATGCTGAATTCCTAAATTAAGTCTTCATCAACGGTTTTTCTTCATGCTCAAATAATATCCGAGAAGACACGCGAAATAGCTCATTTCCTTAACTCGCCTCACTCTTGAGAGCCAAAGTCCAAAACTCCTATTTTAAACGTCTCCATTATTCAATCACAGTCATATACTGTGTTTCAAACGTCATAAATATTCAATTTCACTTTAATTAATATGAATAAATATTAATCCGTGTCTAAGTACATACACGTACATAGACACAGATAAACGTACACAATTATGATTATCTACATCGCGCGATAAAGAAGAACGAGTACTTGAACCTTTCAATGATGGCGTTTGTATCTCTCGTTTTACCCTGATGGTCTGGTATCCCGTCCACAGAATCCTAATTTCATAAACGCCGTCCCTCAAATTCTGTTAATGTGTTTCATCCGTGAAATGTTATATGTAAGTCTAACATCAATGTATTTTACCTGTTCTTAGCTGTTTAATTCGACTCGATCCATTTTATAATTAACATCTTGTTCCTTTATTCCAAAATTTTAGTGCTATGGATTTTTTACGTTGAACTCTAACACTCATTACACACCTATTTCTTAGTTAAGTATTAATTTTATTGATTTATTCCAAAACTTCAGTGATATACATTTTCCTATTTTAAATTCTGACTCCCATCCCTCAAAACCACTCTGATATTTGATCTTAATTGATAAAGAGTAGTCCGCAAACTGCTAGTCTTCTTATTTCATACAAATCATTGTGTCGCCTACAACCTACGGTACTTAAGCCGTAATGATATATGAAGAAAAGGAAGAGCCCAATTACTCTTCCCTGTGGAACTCCTGGAATGACATATGCTCCTAATGAATTCAAACCATCAGCGACTACTTCTTGTTTACTCTTTGCCCCTAATCAAGTCACTTTCTCATTAATACCACAATATCTTAATACGTGGATGTCTTTCTCTTGAAGGATCTTGTGAGGATCTTTTTTGATGTCTAAAAATTCAGCATCCACTAACATACGAATTCCACTCTCCCGATTATTTTGTCCCCTAAAAAAAAGGACAGCACTGTTTAAACTTGAGTAAATTAAATTGAATCATTACGATGAACAATGCTCTAAATGTTTAGTAATTGCTAAAACTGCCGATAAGGAAGGATTCACGCCTCATTCAAGTTTTTTTCGGCACCAAGCAACATTTTATGGAAATTAAAGAGAATTTCACCAAAAGTGCCACACATTTTGGAGTCTAAATAATTGCTATTCTATTAGACGCTCCTTTTTTGCATTGTTTTATAATTTTCTCGAATTGTATCCAGAAAACATCATCTACGACAGTCAGAGAGAAGGTTGGGTTTTCTGAAACCAAGCGCCAATGCTTGAATTATATAAATCTTTGATCTACGAGATTGAATAATGAGGCGATCTTTCCTCTCGACTTACGTGGTTCTCCCTCCCTCTACGGAGACGCAATTCGTTCCGTGGGCTCCTCATTTACTATCCCACGGGCGTATAAATTTCACACGGTCCCATTCCACCAAGGGATACAAAACTTTGAGCTGTTGATTTGGCAATTAACCGTCAGCTAATTAAAAAAGCCGAGGGTCGGAACGGGTACTCCAACTGTGGTCCCTGATTGTTACGGTCCCTGAAAGGTGAAGGGCCCTTGCCGACGGTATTAAGAATCCTCCGCCAAATATCTTAGAGGCGAAGCGGCGAGTCAAAGATGGGAAACTTTGAGCAAGTTCCACCCACCGCCTCGCATTCTTAGTGTTAAACGATTCACTTGGAAACGGTTGACCTCGCCGCATACACATTCTAATCAGAAGTATGGACAAGCAGGCAACAAACCCGAGCAAGAGAGAGTCATTATAACTCACCGCAGGAGGACATTGACGATGAGTCTTTAATATGAAGCGCTGGGTCAAGTTATTGGGGGTACATGTAGAATGAGCGTATACTGGAAGAATCTATTGAGCTGTAAGTATGAAGTCACATATGCGAGTGTGTATTTGCGAAAACATCCCCGACACAGCTTCGAAACAGACAAAAATCAAGCACCTTCATATGTGTATCGTTCGATCCACCAAAGTTCATCGCTACATCAGAGAACGCTACAAGGAACCAGTGGGGTGTATGGCATGGGGTGATTTCTTAACGCTCTACCCCTGGACCACCGCGACCCTGATATTGATCTAATAATATCATTAAATATTTGGTCTCAGAATTAGTTCAAGCGACTCGGGGAATAAGGAACTGGTTGCCATCTCCCCTTTCCCTGTGGACGAGTGACTCTGCCACGGGTTAATTGCTGCCGTTTAGATGTGCACATGAATTTATCTTACGCATTATTTTTTTTGTATTCCAACTAAGGAGTCGCATAACGCATTCCAACGCCCTCCGACTTCCGGACTTAATCGCACGCTCGCACTCTTTCCTCCTCCCATTCCTCATCCACTCCACCTCTGGAACTTTAATTACAAAAAAAATAACTCTCCTTCAAGGGAATCCGTTCGTGCGATGGACAGGTCGAAAATAGGTTTCCTTCCCGCTCTCTCTCTCTCTCTCTCTCATCCCATCGACCTCCGCTAGATTAAAAAAAATCCCATTTTTAACGCACGACCATATTACGAATAGGATGAAGAATAAAAAAAAATGAAGACTGAAAAGACCCAGGTTTCCCATTTCCTCCTATAGTGGTGAGCACCACCGGCGAAACCGGGTGCATGTGTGTGTGTGTGCCCGAGAGAGATATATATGGGGGAGGGGGGTGGTCCCGTGAAGAGGGTCCGTCCCTTTAGGTTTATCTTCTCTTCCTGGACGACTCAAGGAAACAAACGTACGGGACCACATCCCCCACCCCCCCTAACCAGCCCGGACCATTCCCGGCCCCTCCACTTGGTTTTCTCATTTCCCGTGTCTTTGCTGCATGACGGACGGCGCCCGGACGCGTCTCTCCTCCCTACACCCCCCTCCTCATCCACGCCTCCGCTCTAACACTCCCCCAGAGACGTGCGGTGGTTGGTGGGAGAAGGGATGGCCGGGAGAGGAGTGATTCGGTTTCCGAGGGCCCACGGGGTTTTAGGGTGAGGCGTTTGCAAGAGCAGAGGGTGGAAAAATCCACCTCCTGCCGCAACTTGCACCCTGCAACCCCATAACGTGCATCTCTATCTCTTTTTTTTATATATAATGCCACCCACAACAATTTCAGCTTTCGGGATGCATTACAGTTCTAACAAATTCTCTTAACTTCTTTCGTTAGTATCAACATGTAAAAATGTTCTCCGACCTGTGCAGAATTGTTTCCTTTTGGGTTTTGAAATGCGAAAATGCGATTCCAGAGCCAATGCCTATCTGATCTGTCAATTTGCATGATCTGATCACGTACGTAAAATCAAGGAGTTATTGTAGAACGGATAGATTTAAGATGTTTTTTCTTGAACCTTTAGAGATGAAAATAGATATGACAGAAATTGCGTAGGAGATAATTAGCATTGGGTGTGTATATATTCTTTCTATATCAGCTAGTTTTTTTCATTTAAAAGACCCATCTTTTTAACAGTTCTAAAGCATGATTGGAATATACGATTCCTGTTATTGAATAGTGTTGAATGTAAGTACTTTCTTTCGTTTGATTAACATTTTTTGAATGCATGATCAAGGTAATATTTGTCGAGAGGTGACATGATTGGGATTGTACATGCATGGCTGGTGACTTAGCACCCACCGCCACATGCCCTTGAGGGTTATTGTGTTGATGTCGATGAAAAATCAGAAAAGGCCAATGATTCACATACTCAAGTTATCGAATGTCTGGTGGTTACTTGAAAATACGCGCGGAATTGCCGCGGATGACAATGCAATTTGCTATTCAAACAACCACACGGAAACGATAAATTAAGTCCAAATTCATATTTTTAATTATTATTTACAAAATATCGAGTTCGAGATAAGAAAACTTCGAAACATTAAAAATGTTTAATTTTCAAGCCTTGTTTTAGCAAAATTTGAAGTCTCCAGATAAGAATTACCCAACGCCGGCACACGTTCCTGTGAGCATGAATGCAAAACCAAATAATTTTATCTGTACACAAATATTTGATTGATCATGGATAATAGAAATGTCAATCACAAGAAAGGAAGTACTTACATGCAACAATATTCTCTAATAGGATACGTATATTCAAATCATGCCGTAGAACTATTAAAAAGATGGGTCCATTGAATGAAAAAACATTAACGTGAAAAATATGGACTAAATATTATTATTATTAGGTAATCTACCCGTTAAGGTAGGTTTTTGGATGGACATAACTAACAAATAAATATTTAGCAACTCCAAACAAAACGCAACCCACTTTATATCAGGTGTCTCTTCATCTCTGTGTACATCATTCCTCCCTTCATCCCGTCCAACATCCCTATCCTGTTCATGCCTTTTCCTCGTTTGCCTAACATTCTCCCCTCTATCACCTTCTTCAACATCCCACCGTCGCTCAATACGCCTTTCGTCCATTTTTCCTACCTCCATAGGATATCTCCCAACAAACCCCTCTCCTCACCCACCATCCCTAGTACTTCCTCATTTGTTTTCCTTTCGGTCCATTTTCACCTTCTCCATGGACTAAATACACTGCCAATTATAATTATCTCCTACGCGATTTCTGTCATGTCTATTTTGATCTCTAACTGTACGAGGAAAAAAGATATCTTAACTTTATCTGTTCTACTATCTACCTCCCTCATTTTACGTACGTAATCCGAACTACCATAGTAAGTCGGGGTCTGTCATATATCTATAACATCCTTATCTAAGTAATCCACCTTAAATTTACGCAGTAAATTTAGCCTGTATTTAAGTCTACGGTAAACTAGTGGCTCCCATCCTAATTCTTCCAGTTATGTCGTGACAATGCTACATTGTTCAAAATAGCTTTTCGCAAACCTAGGTGCTCTATGTTACACTCAATCTAGTTCCAAAATTAGGTCTACTTCATGAGGTTCCTATACACCCGCAGCGTACTCTTGGTGGGGTCTAACTAACGTGAAACCAAAAAACCCCTTGACCGTTTCATTACAATTCCCAATTATCCTTTTATGAATCCTAACTTTTTATTTGCTATCCCGCAAATTTCACGAATGTGTTTTCCCCAGGACATATCCTTAGTGATCGTTACTTGCGGAATAATTCAAGTGTTGCAAAAAACTGAACAATCAAATGGTGAAGATTATTGTAGTGTTATATCCAATCGTCTAATTGAATTCCACTTCATCAAAGTAGATCGCCCATAGCGATACCTATGGACCATAACAGGCCACCCTCCCGTACATAATACCTGCTTGTACAGAGAACATATGCATGAGGCTGGGTGGTCCTTTTAAAGGAGGTAGAGGATGGAATCGGTGTGCGGAGGCGGTGGAGAGGATGGCTGGGAGAAATAAGAAGCCTCCGACTGCAGAGCGAACTGAGAAATACGCGTACCCTTCCCCACCCTCTCCTCCGACGCACGCACACACACACATACGGACACACACCCCACCCCCCAAAAACAGAAATTCCACGAAAGCCTTGTGCCTCTCCGGGGTGTTTCTGCTATCCGAGTTGGGGAGGAGGGCGGGGGGATGAAGGGACAATACATAATCCCTCCACGTGAGAAACTGAAAGGGGGAGGGGAAGGGCCGGAGCGAGGGGCCTCCCTCAAACTCTCGGCCCAACGAATCTTCCTTCCAACGAAGGCTCTCAAACGGTGCCGCTCGGACAGGGGCGTGCGATTTTCATTTTCCAATATCCACCGACGGAATGGACAAAATATCACGGTGGCGACGATGTGTCGACGTGGCGATATTGTGCGATGCATCGAGGTGTATCACAAGTGGCACAGCCATGATTCAATGGAATTATACCCCCTTCTGGCTTTCCAGTTTTGCATGACCTCTCTAGCACGGTGGTGGTTCTTCGTTTAAGTAATTTTTATTCCCTTCATATTAGCATCAAGTATATGGGCCCGCACTTCTTTTCAGAGATGTAGCAATTTTTTTTTCATTTTTCTAACCTTTCAAACACCCTTCCTCTCCCTTACACCTTACCCAAACCAACCTGGTGCCTGATCCCCCTTCCACGACACACCCTTTGATGAAAATAAAATGGGCGGGGAGGAAAACCAACGATAAAGTATGTACTAGGAATGGTGAGGGATGAGAAGATTGTTGTTGGATGGAATTCGAAGAAGGCAGAAGACATGTCCGCAGGAGATACTGACTGGCATCGCGATGCTGCAGGCAGAAATGGAGGGGGCGATTTCGGGAAAGCCAGAAAGAGGGAAGAAAATACTAGGCAATTTGAGTTGTTAAGGAAGGTGGTAAGTATGCACAGCTAAACAATGAGAGATTGTAAGATATAGCATGGGGTTTAAGGATTTTTTGTGTGCTGTTAGATATTTTTATTAGAGACATTAGTATTTTTAAGTAATTTAGTTAGGACTAAAAGGGTATGGTTGTTGCACAGTGCCAGGGTCCAAAAAAAACATACCCTCAGCCTGTAGTCTGATAAATTGTCATGCAGTCTTACGATTAGGACTTGGCTATGCTAATTAAACTTCTTGCATATGCGAGACTATTCCATTTTATCCTATTGTAGTTATCTTTGAATTTTTTTTCTTTTCAATAACCAGCAGGCTAGTTTGCGTTCCAATATGCAATTAATTAAAAAGCATTCCTGGGCTGCAAGTTAAGCTTTTACATTAGTTTTATTTAGCCACCTCTAGGGTGTGTGGCAGGGGGTGATTACACCCCCGTTACCCGGAACAATTTTCACTCCTAGCACGGTCGGACAAACGCTATTTATTCTGACACCCTTATCGTTCGTTGAAAAAGTGACTTCTTATCTCTACCTGTCCTGCACTTAATTTCTCTTGTTTTATTGACATGATCTCTCCTACCGTAGTACGATGGGGGTAATAATACATTGTCAACATCACTGCAAAAGAGATGGCCTTCCAATTTATGCATGAGAATGAATCTGTAATTTAACCTTCGCTCCGTCAGTGATTTCTCTTCTAATATTTTTGATACGCCAAGTTTGTTATAACGTTTCACAAATCTAGCTCCTCTACGCTGCACACGCGATCCAATTCGGCAACCAATCCAACTTCGTGAGGATCCCATATACTTGGAGCATATTCTAAATGAGGCGTAATCAGCGAAATATATCATTTCTCGCTAACCATTTCATCATATTTACCAAGTATACTTCTGATAAATCCTAATTATTTGTTAGCTTGTCCGCATACTCCCCGTATATGTTTCACCCAGGAGAGATCATGAGTGAGTGTAACTCCTAGGTATTTTTTGGAGTCTAATTTTAACTGTCAACTGTCGGACCGCCGTTTTATAGCATTAAGGTTATCTGATAAAGCCGCTGTGTCCTCAGGATCACGGATATCCAGGTAATCCACTGCATCATCAGCTAATTAACGTATCTTACTATTGACTACGGAGTCAATGGTGTTAACGTAAAGTAGGAATGAAAGAGGTCGGATGGCGCTTTAATGGGGAACACCTGAAGTAACTGCAGCTGCATTTGAGCTAACTCCATCTATCATCACTCTTTGATCCCGACCATTCAAAAAGTCTTTAATGCAGCCCCGTATAATTTTACCTACGCCACATGCTTCTAGCTTTGCGAGCAGTTTAAAGCGAGTTACTTCGTCGAAGGCATTCTTAAAATCTAGAAAAACCGCGTCCACTGGAACACTCCACTCTCCCGAAATAAGAATATCATGAACAAAAATAGCAAGGTGTTGTCTCGCTGGACTTACCTTTTTGGAAATTGTGCTCTGAATGTCCACTTTTAACTTCTGATTATCCAGTTATCGCACTATTGAACTAGCAACTATATTTGAAAGAAATGCATGTGAGGGAATTAAATCTGTAATTGCTCGGTTCCTTCTTGTCTCGGTTTTTATATATCTACATCTACATAATACTCCGCAAGCCGCCGAGGTGGCGTATGGCCGGGGGTGTTAGCGCACCACCCGTAATTATGAAAAACTCCGATTGCAAAAGCTACAAATTTATACAATCTACAAACAAAACATTGTATGCATTAACACAAAAACCCTTGTAACTCACACACATGTAAACACTATACCTACCAACTAACGTACACATGAAACTACAAATATACCTGATGTCTTTGCAATGTTTAATTTTGTTCCGACTTGTAAATTAAATGTTTTTAATATTTTCAAAGGTGATTTCGGTTTCTTACTAATATGGTTTCTGATTTTTCAGGGAAAGAATGAGTATTTGTATATATCTGTACTGGAATCTATCTCTCTATTTTATCTTTGTGGTCTGATCTACCTATGTAGTGTGGGGCCATTATAATTCTTTTAGTGCCATCGTCAAACTCATTTGTTCTGAACCTTTCTATAACTGTAAGTCTCGCTAATTCTCCTCGCATCCCAAGTAGCCCCCAGCCTAAATCCCCTAAGAGACTTGTCATGCTTGTGTTCTTATTACAATAATTTTCAACGAATCTGGCGGATTTTCTCTGAACTTTATCTAATTCTTTTGGCCAAATTTTCTCCCAAGGATACCAAATATTTCCGGCATATTTAAAATGAGGTATAATTAGAGCAAAATAAGACCTCTATTTATCTTTCTCGTTACATTTTCCCGCCACCCGTTTAATGTAGTCGAGTTTCTTTAAAAACGGATCCGCATATTCTCCTGATATGTGCTCCACATGAAAGGCGTGGTGTTAGAACCACCCCCAAATACTTAACTTGATTGGCCGTAGTTAGCGTTAAACCTTCTATTCCATAGTTTATATCTTTCGCCACTTCCGTTATTCCAAAATTCCAACACATCGCATTTTTCTATATTAAGTATTAATCCCCAAACATTGCACCAATCCGATATTATGTCCAAGTCTCTAGAGAGTAGCTCGCGATCTGGTTGGCTCCTTATTTCCTTGTATACCACCGTGTCGTCATCAAATAACCTGAGATTGCTACTAACGTTTGCGCTTAAGTCATTAATGTATATTAAGAATAGAAGAGGCCCTATTACACTTCCCTGGGGGACGCCCGAAGTTACATCTCTTTCCTTTGAGCACAACCCGTCGATGACTACTATTTGTTTGCGATTTGACAATAAGTCTCTAATCCAATTAATAATTTTCTCATTGATGCCACAGCATTTACGTTTGTGTAACAATTTATTGTGTGGGACTTTATTGAAGGCTTTTTTGAAATCTAGGAATACTGCGTCGACTTGTGTGTTGTTTTCTCCCGATCTAAGTACATCGTGAATAAAAAGACCTGATTGTGTTTCGCAAGATCTGCTCTTCCTAAATCCGTGCTGGTTGTGGCTTGCTATTTTCCTACTATCAAGAAACCTCATTATGTTACTGACAATAATGTGTTTTAATATTTTACAAGAGATCGATGTCAATGAAATGGGTCGGTAATTGGTAGGTTTATCCCTATCCCCGCCTTTATAAATGGGAGTTATATGGGCTAGCTTCCAGTCACGAGGAACTAAGCCGTCTTCTATCGATTTTAGGAAAACAATCTCTAAGAACGGGGCAATGTCTTTGGCTAATTCCTTTAATATTCTAGCAGGTATTTCTTCCGGACCAGGTGATTTTTTTGGTTTGATGCTACGTAGTAGATGTTCTATTCCATTCTTGGTCAGTGTTATATCGCTCATGTTTTCCCCGAGTGGGTGTGTAGGATCGTTTGGTGTGTTTGTGCCTAAATTGTTGACGCTCTGGAAAAACTTGTTTAAAATATTTGCTTTTTTCACGCTGTTTGTAATAATTTCTCCGTTTTCCATCTTCAAAGAATGTACAGTTGCACGTTTACCCAGTATTTCCCCAACATAGGACCAGAATGATTTTGGATTTTTCTCAAGATATTCGCATACCATTTTAGATTTAAAAGAGAGTAGATATGTGCGCATGATTCTTTTCGTTTTACTCTCCTTCCTGGGAACCTTATGATCTACCACCCTTTTTTATAATAAGATTTCTGGAGACGGTGGAATTTCCGACGCTAATTCCTTAAAGATACGAGCTTTGGACCCGGAAGATTTATTAGGTTTTAACGGAGGTATTCAGTGAGATATTGGCGAAGACGATGTGAAAGAAGGAATTTAATAAATTATCCTTTATCAAACTGCTAGTTACTCTTTTATCGTTTTTGAGTGAACCAACTGTGCACATATTTCCCATAACTTCTACGACGTACGACCAAAATGCTTTCGGATTCTTTTTAATATTTTCCGCTAATCTTTTCCTTTTGAATTCGATAACGGTTTCCGAAATTCTTTCTTGGTGTTCACCCTCCGTAACTAGTAATCTTAAGTGATTTCATTCCTTTTATCACTAGAGATATCATCCTTAATATTTTTCATATTATTTCTAGCAATGTCCGTCACTTCATTTAAAGCTAAATAATTTAGCAAATAAGGCTTTAGAGACCCACTCACTGACTGACCAACAACACGCTGACATTCATCCCATAAAAGAAAGATTTCTTTGAGACTTTTCTCTAAAGAAAAGCCCGGGAGGGTTCGAAAATCCTACTCGCTGCATTGCTGTTTTCAATTAGGCTCTCGAGGTAATAAGTAGCTAAGTGAAATTGAGGAAAGTGGCAATTATTACATCTACATCTACATAATACCCCGCAAGCCGCCGCAAGGGCGTGTGGTGGGGGGTGTTAGGTCACCACCCAAAAAAGGAAAAAAGAAATACCGCATTCAAAACCAACACACACATGCAAACCCCAATCCACAGCAGTGCATACATTCATAGAAACATCCTTTGTTATTAGCCTGGACTAGATTCATAAAAACGTTATCGACAACTCCTTTGCATTGAAACCAATGCGATCTATTTGTCGAATCTACCTGAAATTTGTCCACGTTATCTCCTTGGAAATACCAGTTACTTCCACCTTTTCAATTTCGTACCTCGCTCTTCAGCTAGTTACTAGCATTTTTGTAACCTGTTTTTTTTTAGTGTTGGGTTCTTGAGGATTCTCCCGTTGCCAACCAATCTGATAGTGACAGGCAAAATACATCGGCGATGCAGAAATTATATTAAACCGTAAGCTCAGATGCCGTGGGAAATGCTTTCCTACCCTAGTAAACAAATCACGGCACATTTATAAAACGATATTGGTTTATTTTGTGAAAGTTTCCTACCACTCAGTTATAAAACATTAGTTTGGGGTGCATACACTCCTCACCGCACACCCTAGCGGTGGCTTGCAGAGTAACTAAATAACCTAAAAACTAAAATATCAAATAAAGAAATAATGACGATTTCCTCATGCAACTGGTGTTTGTGGTGATAAGTACACAACACAATATCCGGACGGAACATGTCTTATTCCCGAGACCCGATTCTAAAAGGCAAAGGTCGGTTTGCTCATATTTACGATAAGCTATAAATATAGTATGAAACATTTACAAATAGCATACCTTGTAACAAAAAAATAGGATTTATTAGTAATTAGTGGAAAGACTACTGGGTAAATGTATTGAAAAGGTTCAAGAGAAATGTTATATTTTGCTTGTTGGGCCTCATTTATTTTTGACGTCCAGCATGGAGGAGCTGGATTTGTAAAATGTTTTCATGATGTACTTAGTAGCATGACCAAATTATTGGAGCAGCTAGGCTGAGACTCACTCAGGGAGCGAAGGTTGAATTACATATTAAATTGATTGCATAAATATGCTATTACCCCCATCGTACTACGGTAAGAGAGATCATGTCAATAAAATGAGAGAGGTTAAGTGTAGAAAAAATGGATTTATGACCTCATTTTATCCACAGACGATAAGGAGAACAGAATAACATTACCTGACCGCGGTAGGGGTATTTTTTTTGTATTTTTGGCACCCTGTAAGCCACCGCTAGGGTGTGTGGCAGGGGGTAAAAATATTAGGGTCAAAATTAGCCAGGGGTGTAGTCACCCCCTGCCCCACACCCTCGTGGTGGCTTACAGGGTGCCAAAAATGCAAAATTCAGGCAAATTAACATGATCAGCAAACATCCGACTGACTTTGTTCGCGCAAATTATACGGAATTGAAAACTAAATTCAAACTTCGAGAAATGACTCTCTGACGCTTGCGGAATCAAGTTGAACAAACGAACAAAGGAAACATCCGGAGACAAAAACGCACGCAAAATAAGGCAATAAGATTGAATAAGAACCTTTTAATTAAGTCCCCATTTCTCTTCGGAATTGTAGGGATGCCCTTGGCCCTTACGAAGCAAAGTGCTCCGGCTACTTGTGCAGCGGCAGTTTAGGTAATCGAGGCTAGGGGCGGTGGGTAAGGGGTTGCTAACCTTTTCCAAGAGGGGTAAAAAAAGGGCGAAGTAATGCGAAAGAGGAGGCAAGAGGCAGGGCGGCGAGGGAATTCGGAGGGCTCTCTCCTAACATGTGGATGTTGGAGGTGGGCAGTCGGAGAGGGAACCGACCACGCGAAGACGAGGCGAGCCGGGGAATAATGCGCCTTCCGAAAGACCACGGGAGAGGAGGGAGGAAACTGGTTTTCCAACCTCCTCCCCGCCCATCCTCTTTGGGGATTATATCCCTCTCCTCACACCACTTCCACTACCTGCCCCAAACACCACCACCCAGCCGACAGACCCTCTTCTTCTCACTCCTCCCTTTCACACTTTTGACACCATCCTCCCCCCGTTCCGAAAGGATGTGTTTAGGGACGGCGGAGGAGCCCTTCGCATTCACCCGGCACGTTCATATGTACACATATGCGCGTTCAAATATTTCTATGAAATTATACAAAAACCATAAACGCAGTAATCAACCGTAAGGATGGTGATGGAATATCTTGTACCAGAAAAAATCATTTTGCTTGAGAGGAGCAGTAGGTGCACAGAGAGGATGCCCGGGAATCGAACCCGGGCCCACCGGTCAGTAGTCCAACGCTCTAACCCTGAACTACCGCGATCCACGAGAAGTATATTATATTTTGAAATATATAAAAATATCTTCGAAATGGAACGCTTTTCGGCGACGTCGAAGCGTCAAAAGTACATGTGTGTCATTTCTTTGTGTTTCTATGTTTTAAAAATCTACATCTGTGTGTGTGTGTGAAAAAAAATATATATATATAAATATATAAAAATATAAATATATATATATATGATGCGGAAGTACTCACGAGAGCAATATAACTTTTGGACGGCACAATACGATACAGAATAAAACAGATAACACGTAAAAGGACACACTGTAGATGATTTAAGCTTTCGGCCTACTCCGAGGCCTTCTTCATGTCAGACTCACCAGTATATATATATATATATATATATATATATATATATATATATATATATATATATATATATATATATATATATATATATATATATATATATATATATATATAACTTAGGTGAAAGTCTCACGGATGTAAATAATGTATATGAAGTTAGCACCAGCCAACAAAAGCAAAAATACAGAAACACACAAAAAATAAAAACTTGCACGTTTTCGAATTTTCGGTGGACCTTTCTTAAAGAAAGGAAGGAAAGAACATTCCTTCTCTCTGTTCCTTCTATTCCTTGAGAAAGGTAGCTTATCCACCGACAATTCGAAAATGTATGTGCTTTTTTTTCTTTTTTGAGTGTCTCGGTGTTTTTGTTTTTTTGCAAGTGCAAACTTCATGTTCATTATATATATAAACACAGTAATCCCCCCGAAGGTGGTTCGGTTTAGTAGGTGTTGGTAGAGTTCACCCAGTACTATAAACCCTATACTGCGTGTGAAATTCTCACATCAGGGTAGGGGGCAGTTCCTTTCCCTGCGCCGGATATGATTTCTCAGGAAGATCTGGTACCCGAAAAATCACATAGCTTGGGTGAGGCTGCAGGTGCCCAGAGAGCTTCCCCGGGAATCGAACTCGGGACCCTCCGGTCAGTAGTCCAACGCTCTACCCCCTGGACTTCCGAGACCCACATTATATACATTTATGTATGTGTGTGTAACTCATGCTGAGGACGGTGGGGTTGTGCCCCCAAAAAATTCTTATGTACACCAGGGCTTAAATGTACATTTTTAAAACTATTTCTCAAAGTCCCGGCCAAATACACAAATGCATATGTTCCAGTTAGTCGCTCCAAAGTTTTCTAATAATAATGGGGTCCATTAGAGACCCCGAAACGTTCGTGAATTTTACGCATAAATTGCAATTTTCTCACCTTCATACCTGCTATTTTTAAACAACGAGGATAAGAGCTTCATGGCGGAATAATTTCATTATTTAAATATAAATATAGGAATATAAATAACAAACACACACATTAAAAAAACTCTTCATAAAAATATATATCCCTTGCTTTCCGCTACGTTTTACACATCCCCCTTCCTAGAAGAAAAAAAAGGACTGCTGGCTGAGAGAAAGAGAGAGGGGTCCCATCCTCCTTCCAAGGAAACACACTCACACCACCACACCTTCCTTCGGGTTCTCTCCCGAGACGACGTCTGCGTGCCCTTCTCTCCTTTAACTCGCCTTCCTCTTTCTTCTATTGGAACCCAGCCGGATGGGGATGAGAAATGGCCAAGCCGCCCCCTCTCCCTCCGTGAACCCCCTCCTGGCACGGGGGGGAGGAGCGGGGGAGGTAGGGGTTTTGGAGGGGAGGGCGTGGAGCAGAATCCGCCCCGCACCTCAACCGAAAAAATCTCTCTCCCCCTCCCTCCCGGCCCAAAGGGAATAAGGAGAAGGGAGAGAGTGCTGCCACCCCTCGGCGGGGAAAAAATCCTCAGCTGAAGAAACAGATTTCCAAAATGTTATCTCGCGCAACGTGTCCTTCTCAATTCATGTTGTCACTCTGAGCGAGTGTCGCTTTTTCTTCAACACGTCTTCTTGGAGGGGAAGATGATCATTTCCTCTCTCCGCTGTAATATTTTCGATAAGATTCAATTTACGAAGCTGATCAACTTGTTCAATTAATTTTTTACACAAGAGCGAAAGATAAATATCACTCTTTGAAATTGGTATTTTGATACTTGGCTTGTCCGTCGTTGTCGATATCACATTTTCATTCGCATCTTATTAAATTTGAGGGTCGCTAATTTTTTCCCATCCCCCGTAAGAATTTGGGATTCTCCCCTTCCGACCGACCACTCCCTCGTGAATGAAATACACGCCGTCCTGGGCATCACAACTCGCGACGATACATGATACATGTCCTCGCCGTTCCTTCGCCCACGAGAAAACAGGAGAGAGAGAAGCCCGGGATTATCCGACCCACTCCGGGAAAGTTGGCAACAGTGGGTGGGGAGGGAGGGCGAGCTGTTGTTGTGTTTTGCTGGAGGGGAAGTGAGAGAACGGAGCCACTCGCTCTCTACCTGGGTCCGTCCTTCCCGGGGGCATGCACGGGCGACCCAGTCCCCGGCTGGCCGGAGAACCTATCCATCCTCGCCTCACTCGGCGGTCGGTGGGATGGGGCGGAGGAGAGGAAAAGGACCGACCCTCCCCCACCCTCGCGGCTTCCCTCCCCCCTCTCCCCTCAACTGGTCCTCTCTCATCGTATCACAGATCTCTCTCAGTAGAGTCGCTGTCGTCCCTCGCACGTGCACCTTAGACATATTTGCTGCCGTCGCCACTGTTGTTTGTTGATGCGCGCGAGAAGTGCCCGGCGTTGATTGGATTGTTGCGTCGTTGTTTAATAATCCGCTTCGATCCCTCGTTTCCACCGGGTTGTGCTCTTGGGAAAAGGACTACTTCTCTGCTTCTCCGTGCTTTTTGCCAGATCTTTCCCGAGCGTCCCGGAGGAACTTCTTCGTCCGTGCCTTCCTCGAACGAATTTCTTCGTTCTCACCCGGTAGACCTTCTGAGATTCGTTCGTCCGTATTAAATATCGCATCGCCCCGAAAACTGCGCGTCGCCCTCGAATCGCGACGAAGATCGAAGGACACGGGAGAGCGAGCGAGAGTGTCGGAGACTCAGCGAGCCGAGATTACCCTACTCTCCCTCCGACGAGAGAGGGACGAGAGGAGACGGTTTGTCACCACAAGTCCGCGGTGCGGGGGCGTGAAGGAGGAGGAGGAGCATCAGCCTCCCAACCCCCCCCCCCCACGCCACCCGAAGAGCGGCAGCAGTCGTGACTCGAAGCAGGAAGCGAGTCGGCACCCCGAGGGGGCGAGAGATTGATACAACGCGGCGGTGACTGCCGGAGGGCCCGAGAGAAGAAGTGTTCCCGTGTGTGCCCTCGTGTCGTGTGTCTGTTCTCAATTGTATACCGATCAAGGCCCCCAAACAGTTCAATCCGGCTGGTGTGTGTCTGTGTGTGCGCGTGCTTTCGTTGAGCCGCGAGCGATTTTCCCTCATCTGGTGAAATAAAACTGTTTGCCTCGGCTGTTATGCTGGACCAGTCCACCCACCCTCACATTGCGTAACTGAAGAATCTCCTTGCCGCATCTTGCTTTCATAAAACTGCTTATGCCAGTTGGTTGTCCCTGCTTAAGCGTGCGTGTGCTAGGCGGTTTGTGACGGAGGGGTTGAACGAAGACAAGAATTTCCATGTTCCTCACGTAGTTCCAGCTCCCCTGCTTCACCTTCCATCGTCTTTTCTTTCACATCGAAGAGGATAAGCGAGGAAGGAGTGGACGAGGTTCTCCCCGCGCACAGTCCCTAAGAGGTTGCCCTTTCAAGGAGGGATAATCGTGGGCCAAAGAAGAGCCCACACAAGGGTCGGCCCCTCCCTCCAACTGCATGAAACGTTGAAAACAAATAAAGACTAAGCGGCAATCATTCTTTTTATCTACGTTCCTGCAAAAGATTCTCTGCTATCGGCATTCGGCCTCCCCCCCCCCGCTCCCTTCACTTGCTCTGGAGTCTTAAAAAGAGATTTTTTTTTGTTTCCTTATCTACCTGAAGAGTTAGCCACTCGCTCCCTCGTTCTTTGTTCACGTCTATTTATTCCCACTTCGTTCCTTTGGTGTTATCCCCTTTGTGATTGAGTGATCGGAACGCCGCGGTCCTGGTTCGGTGGATGTCCTTCTCGAGGATTTCGGAGGTCAGACCTTGAGAGCAGCGCGCAGAGGCGAACGGAAGGAGCAAGGACCATAAACTGGTAAGCCACAGCCGTTGAATGAACGAAATGCCCGTCGCCCCACTGCCACATACCTGAGCACCAAATGCGTGTCCAACCAACGTTTCGGCTGAAAGAGGGGAGGCCGAAAAGTTGGTGGTTGCCCTTATTGCAGCACTTTTGGCCTAGGGAGGCTTTCCAAAAATTTGGTGGCGCACCTCAAGAGAAACTTATAACCATCGCAATTCTCATTTGATTACCCTGCATGTACTTAATGTAGTTTCTACAACGGTATAATCTACTTCCATTCGCATGTAATCCGCTTTCACATTCATAGGATGCATATACTTATTCGCGGGATTCAAGTTTTACAATGGGCTTTGTTCCTTTCCCCGCTTTTTGATGTGTTCTTCAAACTGATTGATACTTATTCACACTTGTCAGTATGTCAAGAAACATTCAGTGCATGAAAACATTACTGCGTGGAATAATCATTCGCGCTTCCGAGTAAAAACTATGTTGTGTCGGGACGCTCTGTGGATTGGTGCCTTCGAGCAAATGTGTAGTATAGCCCGTCCCTTCCATCACACGAACGCCCTGTCACAAATGTCGGGATGAAGTCGATGTATTTCTTGTTTCCATTTAAACCCTACACAGCCATGTGTTACTAAAGTGGTTCTCCTGGAGTGCGTTAAATGAATGGCTAATGATTATGCATGCTGTATTATTTTTTGTCCATAAATATATCTTGTTGGACAAAAGGGAAAAAACATCCCCTTTTTATGTTGTTTTCAATCTATCATGCTGCTCTCGCTCTTAACTGCACTGGGGTACGTAGAAGGTGGCCCCTAACACTCCTTTGAAGCGTTATTTCCATTGGTATCTAACCATTTTCACCCAATATTACCTTTTACTCATGGTCAAGTTTTTGATGTTATGATTAAAAATAATTACCTCCGGCTTTTTTGACTGATGATTTTTCTACCCAGGTTTAATTGTTTGCACAATATTTCTGTTGGTGTACTTGCAAGTAGGGTTTTCCCTCTAAGTGAAATTTAGAAAGGGAGCCTCTTTCCTTTTTATGCTTGCTCCACTGTGTCTTCTTCTCGATTTATTTTCTGGCCAATCTTTGATTTCTTTTTATATCATTTAAAATTCATTGATCTAACTGCAAATTTCCGCGTATAGAGTTTCGAGTGCTGTGCTTACTAACGAGACATTGATTATGCGTGAAGAATACTGTCAGCCACAGCAGGTCCACATATACCAAGTATATATTATAATATAGGCTGGCAATGGTTGAGGCATTTCAAGTAGCATTTGTGAATGAAATAGAAAACGCACTTATAGAGTTATCCCGGAACTGCCAAGTATTCTTGAAGAAAACATTGGGCCAAAGTAAAGGAATTTAGTTCGCCAATTTTCTAATTGACTGTAGGGAACTGTACAAATATACCTCGAAGAGATCTATTTGAACAATGGATAATGGCATCCGCTTTGTTCTTCTTTGTATGAGACATTCGTTCTGAATTGGCAAAATGCGATTTTCTCTCAAAGCTCGAAACCGACTTCACACTAACTAACTCTCTCTCTTTCTCCCCATTGTCGCAGTTTTAATTCACTGACATAACAAACCCTTCTGCTTGCAGTTTCAAAACGTTAAAATTCTCTTTCAACCTCATTCAGCTCACTTTTTCCCCCTTCTTAAAGTCGCCAGGAGCAATGGAAAGGAACAATCAATTTTTTAAAAACTCATTGTATTGCAAAGCGCTCCTTTTAAGGAATCGAAATGTTACCGCAGTGTGGATTGCTGGAACGCCATTACCGATTCGGCTCGGAGTTCCCCCGAAACGTCCACAGTTCTATGCACGCAAACGCAGGTGAAGCGGCGCTGATCGATAAAACTCCGACCACGCGATCACCAAAAGGCGCACGAATGAATAAACATGCAGTAGTCACAGTGCAACAAAACAACACAAGGCCTTCTGCTCTCCGTTGCAGACAGGATGGAATCACTTTGAATGCGCGTCGGGTGTTTGTGGACCCTGCTCACGAGGACTTAATCTCGGAATCAAGCGGGAAGCAAAGAAGAAATCCTAACCTTTCGTGAGGAATTGTCTTTAAACGAACAGAAATGGTCACTTGGTGATTATTGGAAAGCCTGGTTCGTTGAGGGGGACAGGAAACACTGACAAACTTGGAGATGAATATAAAACATTCGAGTTTAGTACCAACATAGAGGGAATGATTTTGTAGCCTTATGGCTCTGGTAAAAGAAACAGACTATGGTGAGAAGTTACGTGAAATTGACTATCGCGAATCGATCGATGCAAAGGATACTTTTTTCTCTCGTGCACAATACGAGACCACAACAGTGGGAAATATGGCGATGTCCATACTTTGGAATTCTGGTTATCCATTGATCCTCTCTCTAATGGCTGTTGACCGCGCCAAACGTCCTTTTCGCGACATGCTCTACGTGCGTAGTAGATACATGATCTACCCTGATCAATCGCCACCCAGACCGAGCCGGTGAGGAGGTTTTCAGAGCATAAAGACTGCACCACTGGTTGGTGCACTGGTGTCATCGGTCACTCACCCATTGCTCGCATCCCACTTATTCCACTCCCCTCCTCATCATCATCTGCCCTTACGACGGGGGTTCGCGCACAGGGATTTCCCTTGTCCGAAATGATTTCCTTCTTCCAGTCCCTCGCGCATTAACATCTGCTGTTCGTGGGGGCCATTAACCAGCGGGCGCAATGCCTCCCCTCCCCCTTCCTCCCTCCACCCCACCCCTTCGACGTTAAATCGAAGCAGGGCCGAGTCGGCTGACCCCCACCCCACCCCCCTTTTTCTTCGACCCCCTCCCCTTGCCCCCTCCATGAAGGCATCAACCAATTTAGCGACAATTATTTAATTCATCCACCATTTCGATTTTCGATCGCCTCCTCGTGACTTTTCAATCCGTTGTCACCCTTATGGAGTGGCCAATAACAAATAACACCCGAGGTTATGTGTGTTTTGCTTCTGCTCGGTCGTTTTGTGAGGAAAAGAAAACATTTGCCGAAAGTGTTAAGTCCCGAAATGAAGTAAGGGTCGTTCTCCTTCCTAACGAACGTCGCTCTTGATTGTATTTATTTTCCTTTCGTCTCCACGGAGTTTGATCAGTGCGCTGTCGATTGACAACACCTCTTCCTTTCACCGTTCGTTCTTCAATTTCGACCATTGCGACGTCAGAATGGTGTTGGCTGACGGCTCCTTCTCCTCAAGTGGCTGCCGCGAAGACTTGTTTGCCTGCCGATCACATGGCATGGGATGTTGTCTCTTTGTGATCCCAAATGCACCGTAAAGTGCTCATTTGGCTTAATGTTGGAAAATCTTTAATTTGAAATTGTAGATCATGAGGTTATCAGGCATTTGTCCCCCAAAGTATGAACATTTAAAGAATTGTCGGCCTCAGTACACTAGTAGTAATTGGATTTCTATTTGCTCCGAGGCAACAACACCTTAGCAGTGGACATCGTCTTAGGAGACAATTCGGCTTCTTTCCAGTATTCTGCCGAACCAACCATCTTGACTTCCCCATTAATTTTTTTTCTTCCACGTTTAGTCGGATTTTTCCTTTTCATCGAGCACGGAACCAAGCAAAAGAAAAAACAACACTTAATTCTGCAAACTAGAGTAAATGTGTAATTATTAAATAATATCAAACATTTACTTTATTCTCAAGACTCTGACTTAGTCCTGACAGGTATGAGTGTTCGTTATTACGTATTACCTTTTAGAAAACCTTTTCAGGTATTCCCTTAATTATACACTGTGGTCACAATACTCCCAGCTGTGTCCTCCTCTCCATCCAGTTCCCATGAATCTGTTTTTTTTTCTTGAAACATAACGGAAGAATACGTAAAATTGGCGAACCCGTGGTGGGTTTTGGTGACTCGGTAGCCAGAAACATTATTTCCCCAGAAAGTCGCCAATGGTCAAAATGTTGCTTATCAATCGCCGTAGCATACCGCTACATAAGTAACCCTCAACGTAACAAACACCACTGTTTCCGCGAGTTTTCCCGTAATGCTACTCGAAGAAGTCCCAAAACTTGCGATCGGAATCTGTCCCCAAGTACAACGTGAATTCCTTGCGTATTAAGAACAATGTAGCACGGAATTTCTGCTTTCAAAATATCATTTGGTAACAGCTACGACACTTCTCGTTTAGATCGGCTATAAACACGTTTTCGAGCCAAAACATTGTCACTATCGTACGTTGATTTAAGAAAGCCATTTGTAGCATAGGAAGCAGAAAACCTATAAACATGGATGTTTTCGAAACATTCTACATGTTTAATTTCTTAGAAATATTCATGAAGTATCTCGCTGGTCATCATGGCTCAGGCGCCACTTTTTGGGCGACTCAAGGTTTGGTCTCCCCTGCTTTTTATAGTGCACGGCAGAGAGAATGTCGGTTATCTCCTAAATGTTCCTTTTACGCCCAAGATCGTTTTTATTGCCTTCTCTTCCCACTTTAAGAGGCGGAGAAATTAAGCCAAACTGGTCACTTTTTGTAACTCGAATAATAGCCTCATTAAGACGATGCCGGGCGCTGCATTTATATCGGAATGGACGGGAGTTGAGTTCATATTTTTTTGTCTGAGATGTGTGAGGGGAATTGGCAAGATGATTTCTCAAGAAATGGAAAACGACAGTTTAAGTGTAATCATCAATTAATTCCATATGTCGAAGCACTCGATCAAGTCAGTGATGTCATATTCAGGACCGGCGATCGAGGACCAACAGGCAGGACGGCCCAGTTGATCGTCAGATAACGTTCGGTTACCCCTTATCCATATATCAGGATAAAATGCTACCGTAGACTGATCGGGCGTTGATTAATACTCCCAGTGACCCGTCGAAGTCGATGAAGTTGCTCAAGAAGGTGAACCTGGATTCAAAAGACCCTCTCCATTCGGTATTGTTACCTGACCAGGGTCCATGGAAATTCGGCGACCTCGACGTGACTGACACAGTCAGGGCTTTCGAGATTAATATAAAACCATGGCACTTATGATTGGCACTTCTCACCAATCTCTGTTTATTCTTCCTGAAAAAAGCATTAATTAGATTCCATTGCATTGACCTGCCTCGGTATTTTCCAGGAGGAACAATCAAGGGCGCTTAATGTTGGTTGATGGCTTGTGTTGGTTCTCCGACCGCTGTGGAGAGTTATTGCAATGCACAGGCGGGGCGGGGTCGGAACCTGCGACCTTCGCGTTGGCCGCCAAAGAGTGCATCCATCGTCGGGCTCCGTCGGTAATGCTGAATAGGATCCTCTACTCTCGCGCAAGTCTCTTATTCGACACAAAATCCAGGTTGTGCCCACTGACGAGTTGGACTCTTTCAATAGTGTAACCTACGTTCAACCCATTAACGTCTGAAACATTTATTTTTAGAATTATCACGGAAAAATGGGCGATTGTTATTTGGGCCGTTGTTGGCAAAAATGTTTGTTTCACAGTTGTAAATTCGTAAGAAATGTAGGAAAAATGAGTTTGAGCTACGATACGTAACCTGGAAGCCAAAATACATTATTGGTTGTGCTGGTAGGTAGCTGCGGTTGTTTTAGGGAGTAAAGTGCTTTTTTTTAAGTATTGGAGAAAGTCATTATTCGAAAGTATGGAAGAAATCTTTTCTGGGCGCGCGGATCGTGTCTCAGTTTTTTTCCACTTCGGACGTATGGAGGGCTCCACTTCACTTATCGCCTGAAAAACGTGACATATCTAATTAATTGTTTGAATGATTTTTATCATGGATGGAGTGGAATTTCTTGACGCACTTTTCCCTCACGTGGCGCTGCGTGCCTTGTGCCCGCACGTCGTATCAGATTCCGTTCAACTCATGACCTGTGGGACACTTGTGCACCATCCACGGCACTTTTCATCCGTCCCACCCACATCATTTGCGGGCCTCGGAATTGAAATGTTATTACCCAAGGCACTCACCATGGCAAGTCACTCGCTCCATCCCAAGAACTAGACAGATGAGTTTGGATTGCGCACTAGTTTTGTGTGACGGGAATGACACGTAAGCGCCACTTATGTTTCACGCACAAGTTAAGAATGAGGTGTCCGATAAGATAATTTTCTCATTTACTCTCGCAATTTTGTAATTACAATTCCTGCACCGTAAAGCATTAATCGCATCACATAACACTAACTCGACTTTGCATGACTGCGAAAGTATGATAGCAATCTTTTAATTGTTTAACCCTCGAAACAGCCACATATATAATCTAGTGTTATTTATATTTTTTTGGACGGAACACTTGATAATGATAACTTCGTTCAGCTTGCATCTCGCACAGTCGCCTGAATTTCACATGGTATTACATTTTCCTGCTTTGACGTACACTCACACCTTTTACTAATAATACGCATTCCGATGCTTTTCGGAATGGTCGAGTAGCGAATGAATGACATGGTCAAAATCCTGGGTTTCCATCATTTCATTTACTCCTAATAAATTTCATCCGTCGCGAGGGTATCAGGTAGGTGTTGCGTAGTTGCAGCAGAGGTTCTGCCCCGCTAAATTTCGTGTGGGAAGTCCGTACACCTGTTTCTTTGCGAAACCTTGTTGGCATGTCCTCGGGTAAGTATGTTATGTCTTGGGAGTGGATGGAGGTGTAATATGTGGGCGTGAGATCCCGAGGCTCCCAAGGAAAGAGGATGAGTGCAGATGGGCGGCTTTTTAGGCGTGCGTTGGAGGGAGGGATGCGGACAAAGGAAGGGAGAAAGCCAGTGATGGCCGGAGCAGAGGGAGATTAATGCGAAGGAGGCAGAAGCGAGGAAGGAGGTGTCGGGAGGTGGGATGCGACAAGGCTGTGTTTGGACTCGGTGCGGCACACAAAGCTATAGAACGTAAAATATGATATTCCACTTGCTTCAAATAGAAATTTGAAACATTCTGATCGTCATTTTTCCCCTAGATTAGCCCAGGTGAATAACCAAGAACCGAATTGAAAACTTTTGTAAATAATTGTGCATACATGTAAGGAGTGTGCTATTTGAAGAATACCCTCGTGCCGTGAGATCCTAATGTTCCCCCTGCCACACACCTTTATGGTGGATTTCATACTATTGATGTAGATGTAAGGACTGATCTTTGACGGAGGGCCGCGCGTTTTAATTCTGAGCGCGAAGCTGACTCCAAATGGGACTGCGTAGTTCACTTTTACAGAGCCGTCATTGAAAATAGTCGCAAGCATTGCAATGGTCATCCCACGTGCTCAGTGGGACAGGAAGTTTCCCGATGCCGTACGTAAGGTATGAGTATAGACAGAAGTATCATTTCGCTTCGACGTTGATGTGGGCAAACTAGGTGTACTGTACAGGATGCGGCACCGAATAGGAGTCTGCGGCCGTGACTGGCAGAGAGAGATAAACGCAGGAATTTCGGACGGCACCAAAGGGGTGGCGGGAAGCATAAATTAAGAGGAGTTTGAAGGGGGCCATTGTCTCTTAAGGACGAAAGTTGTTTTCATCGCGCCGGAGGCCCTTTGAGGAGTTGCATTAATTCTCGGAGACCTCCAGAGGCGGGCAGCACCAGCTTCTAAATGTGATTAAAGATGCCATTGTCGAGGGCGGGAAGGAGCGCAGGCAGCAGCAGAGAGGAAGCGGCCGGGGCGGGTGCGCGCGGATGCTGCGGCGAACGACATGCCGACGGCGAGTAGTCTGTCCGATTGGGAGCTGGCTGGCTCTGCCTCGTCCGCGGTACCCTCCACGGGGGGGGGGAGGGAGGGCGGGCCGCTGCGTTGCCACGGAGACGGCCGGGAGGAGGGGCGGGAGGAGGGTTGCTATCTCTCCCTATCCCTTCCCCCAGAGCATCCCCCCTCCGCTGCCGCCCTTCGCTCGTGAGTTTTGTGGTCTGGCGCGAGAGAGCCGGGAAGGAGGGTCTGGTGTGGGGCGGGGGGGACTAGCACCTGGTCCCCTCCTGCGTGATTTGAGGGTCCCTGGTGCATGCTCGGGGGCAAATACCTCGACGCTTGGGCACTCGGGGCCGTGACACACGTCCGACCCTCCCTTCCGCACGTGTGCCTTCGGAGGCAGGGCGGCAAACGCGGACTTCCCACCCTCCTTTTGCCCGCGGATGCACACACTCTTAGCGCACACGCATGCATGTACTGCGTGTGCATGTATATCTGGCCGAGCATCGCATATGCTCGGGAAAACCCTCTTCAGCGGAAATAACTGTTGTAGTAATGGCACAGGATCGAGAAGTGGAAAGGACACACGCGTGCGTGCATGAAGAAGTGGCCAAGGGAATTGAGCGGTTATTCGTGGTCCTTCCCCCCCGTCCGCTCGCCCCCTTTGCAGAAGGCCCTCTTAACTAAAGTCAATGCGCACGCATCCTTCCTTGTTATAAGGTGATATTATGGTGTCAGCGACGAACAGGTAGACCCTTTCCATAAGAAATAAATGTTTCCTATTTCTTCAAGTTTTCTAAATGCTTGTAAATAAAGATATACATGTATAAATTGAGTGAGAGTCTCACGAATGTGAAACATAATGTACAACAAGATAAAACTAGCGAACAAAAACACAGAATCCACTCACAAAAGAAACTCACGCGTATTCCAAAATTTCGGTAGCAATGCCACCTTTCTCCTAGGAGAAAAGGAACTATGCTATATATACATACATTCATGTATGAAATATTGATAAAATTAAAATCATTGAAGGCATACACACATGCATATGAAGAACGCTCTTCAGCGACGACGCAACTGCATGAAAACTTTGTTTAAATTATTTATACACAGCGAAAGGACATTAAACTATCTTGTTTGGACGGCACGACCGTCATCTTCACCAGCTAATTCTGATGTTCTGATTCCGAAGATGACGTCGAAACGTCAAAACTAAATATGTGAGCGCCTTTCTCTGTATTTATTTGTATAAATATTTTAATCAAAGATTTAAAAAATTTATATGGACGTACACACACGCATATATATTTATATTGTTATTATACATATATATGTTTATAAATACATATATATTGTTATTATACATATATATGTATGCATATATATATATATATATATATATTGTGTGTGTATTTATCCACACTCATAAGCCCACAAATACGAACACACACTCATCACGTGCGACGAACAACCCCGTCGGTCGCGCTCTTAACTCGTCAAGCAGTCTGGTACCTCCGGGAATTTTATTTTTTAAATACGGTGAGTGAGTGTTTCATGTACACATGTGTGTACAGATACACGTTGCACGTAAGATATGGGTGCCGGTGTGAAACGGGTATAAACACCTCGGCTGCAATAAATTTTCCCAGTACTTTGCCCCGGACAGATGACTACCTTTTTTTTGCCTGTCACAAAAAAATCATGTCCGCAAAATCGTTCATTTGCTGACCACATGTTCGCTACGGAGGCGACTCGTCGAGCCAATTGCGATTCTATCTATGGCGGATTCGCATGTGCGCCCTCCTCTCTTGGGGCCCACGCGGGGCCGTGGAATTCGCCAGCTTGGTTTCGCACAGCAAACAGGTGCACCACTGCCCACGCCGAGTTTTTAAAAGCAGAGCCCGCGTTCGAAAATCCCCTCCGAACTCATTACTTCTAACGTTTTGTTCTAACATGAGACGTGGTGAGGTGTCGGACGGTCTTCCTTTTAATATCACTCCGTTTCAGAATGCCTCTGGTAATTTACGAAGAGTCTCATTTAGGGTCATTATTCGAACCATGCAATTAAGTTATATTTTCGGTAGCGTTTTAAAGAATTATGGTTTTAGTGTTTTTGCTGGTCTGTGCTATCTTTTGACCTAGGCCAACTGGTCTTCCGTTCGCTTTCTGTTAACGGCCCCATTAGATGATCATTAAAATTAAACTCTCACTTCTTCCTGTTTGGACGTGCGTTTATATTACAATTTATTCGAAGAAGGGATACATCGCTAGACAACAAACACACTACGCTAGACAATACATACATACATATGTGTATATTATATATATATATATATATATACATACATACACATATCGATAAAGGTAAATATATATATATACATATATTATTACATTTTTTAAAATTATCATTTATATATTTACATTCGGGTCGCGGTGGTCTAGTGGGTAGAGCGTTGGACTACTGACCGGAGGGTCCCGGGTTCGATTCCCGGGCAAGGCACTTTGGGCACCTGCAGCTCCACCCAAGCTAGTTGATTTTTCGGGTACCAGGTCTTCCTGGGAAACCATAACCGGCACAGGGAAAGGAACTGGCCCCCCTACCCTGATGTGTGAATACTATATTCACACGCCGTCGGGCTTGGTACATGGGTGAGCTCTACCATCACCTACTAAACCGATCTTCGGGTTGATTACTGTGTTTATGGTTTTTCTTTATATATTTACATATACACATATATAACATTGGAACGGCACAATAGAACGCAAAAATAAAATAGATAACACGTAAAAGGGCACTAATTTCAGTAATGCCTGATCAGGTTGACTGTGGCGTTTATTTGCGGTTGTTCCGTTCGGCGGGGCGTTTTTCTCGAGGGCGGGGCGCAGTCGTCGTTTTCATTAATTTGAATATCACGCGTTGTTCCTTCCGGATGTTGAACACGGGTACGTGATGGCATAATTTTTGTCTTACTCATCGCATGTGTTGGTTTTGGACAATGCTCACGGGGAGTACCGAGCTCATTAATTGCACAAACAACACGGGAGACCTTCACCGACTTCCTCATCTAATCTCGTACGCTTCGACATTCCCCTCCTAAATCACTTACTCTTATTTCTTCAATATAATACGCGCGTAGTGTTCTTCGGCAGGCGCTCTAATAAAATTGTTGTCAAAGATGTGCAGTCTACCAATTTGAGGTGTGTTCTTTGGTTTATCCAGAAATGTTTCTCACTATTTCGTGAATTTCGGAAGCATTTGCGCGCAGCGTGGACATAATTTTCCATGAACAGACGTATAAATTTACCCGGTCTCCCATTCCATTACTTCGTTTATGACGTTCCATCCCCACCGTTGGGGAGTCTTCCTTGAGGGACTTCAACATCTTCTCCTCCCTCGTCGTCCCTCCTCCACTCTCTCTCTCTCTCTCTCTCCCGCCGTCCTCATACGAGGGAGGATATCCCCCGCCTCCCTCACTGTCACGACACTCCTCCCTTGCGATCGGATTTCTTTTGCCTATTCCGTTCTTTTCCAAATCTATCCACCACAATCACACAATCTACCCACGTCCGCTCTCTTTCTTAGAGTTAACCAAGTGCCGGAAACATACAAGAGTACTCCATTTGCTCGAGCTACATGCACACATTGAATCGGACCAAATGCTTATTTAGAGAAGGCCTTTCGGACATTCATCCGTCCGCCCTCCTCATAAGTTCTGATCAACCCGGCGTCTCTCGTGCATCCAAAAAACGTTAAAAACTCTATGCACACAAAGTTTGAGCATGCAGATAAATTCACAATGTTCAATTTTTTAAAACTATTATTATTAATTTTCAATAATGCTTTTATTATAACGGTATTACGGTAATTTTGTCAAAAATAAGTATTAGCACATTTACTCACAGAAATACGGAAAGTTATCCCAAAAGACAATGAGGTCTCCATGGCATCTCGTGGCGAAAAAGAAAACAAAAGAAGCACGAGAGAGATATTCCTCCAGAGCGACACAGAGCGTGTGCGTCTTGTCACACTGGAAACACGCACGCACGCATTTCACGACACGGCCGGAAACAATGAGGCACATTAGCGATTCAGAATGGGAAAGTGTCGAGTAAGTAGCTGTAATTTTTGCCGCTGTGAAAACTCGCGGCTCGTTACAAGTGTTGCGCGTGGCGGAGTGCGTGTGAGTCGTTGGGGAGTGGTGGTTTGGGGGAGGGGGGGATGGTTTGGTAGGGGGGGGTGGCTTGGGGGTTGTTCGCACCCCTATAGTAATCTCTCCCCAATTCCTCTTTCTTTCTCTCGCGCCGACCCCTCCTCCCGGGGTTGTGTTTTCCTTGGGGAGGATAGGGGGAGCAGGGGATCTCTCCCTAGATTTCGATCCGTGCCACCCTCCCCCCGTGGTTTGCCCGAGGGTGCCGGAGAACAGGGTGCGCGCGGGTGTTTGTACTTGTTTACGGTTCCCCTCCCCCCTCCTCGCGCGCACCCGCGGCAGAGCGGCTGCTGTTGCCCACCCTGGACACATTGAGAAGCAACGGAGGAGGAATTTCGGGAGGTCAGTCCACTCGAGGACGGCTGGGAGGGGGAGGCGTGGAAAGGGGGGTGGGGGGAGAGATAATATTGAAATCGGCCAATGTAGCATTTCGGGAGCCGTCGTGTGGCGGCCAATGGGGGGGGGACTAAGGGGGAGACGTCCCCTCCTGGGGCCCGCTGTTCAAAGCTCTCCATAGCTTTTGTATTATTTACCAGTCCCCGTGGTCTACTCTTGCATAAACTTCCGACGGAAATAAATGCGTTCCGCCACTTTCATTACGTCAACTTTTCTGAGAAGGCGTGGTTTGTCATTATTCGTTTAACGTGTTCATGTTAATTTTCAAAGGATTTGTAATTTTGAATTGTAGATGATTTGTGAAACGGGATCCTGTTGAGTGATTAGGTAATTCTTAGTAAATTACGTCTCTTTCCTGAAAGATTCCACGAGCACGTGTGTTAACTGGCATATCACCATTGATTAGGATAGCTCGGGATCATTCGAGTTTGGTCAAAAATATCACGAGAGCCAGTTTTATTGGTCCTCTCACGATTAGAGGTTTGACTTTGAATACTGTAACGCATCTTGGTGGACTTGCGAGCGGCCGAGAGAACTACTTACTGCCTTCCCGTGTTTCCTTCGTCGGGTCCTCCTCACTCCACTCCACGCCCTACTCGCCTGCCCCTCCTCTTCCCTCCCGACCCACCTTACTATCATGCCGTTCTACATCCCGCTACTTCTCTCCTCGTCTCCGACACTCAGTGTTTGCTTTGAATTCTCACCCCTGCACCCCTCTTCCGTTCTTCTCCCCTTCGTTGGAGTAGCGCCATTGCCAGCGCCCTTGTACTCTCGCCATTGTCGTCCAAAATGCTGCCCAAATACCTGTTCTTCACTTTTCCTCCCATTCTGCTCCCAAGTTTCCTCTTTCTTTGAAATCTCGACATTTTCGATTCCATAGTATTTATCTTCAATACTTTTCGAGGGTAATCTGATTCTAGAACTGATGATGAAAAGAAAAGTGTACGTTTTCAAAATAGATTTGCTTTTAAACGTTTATGATTTTTAATTTACTTTACATGCTATTACATGCAAAACACAAAAATTTAGCCGTTATTATAAGAGTACTTGGTAAATGTGATGAAAAGGTTAAAGAGAAATGCCATCTTTCGCTGGTTATGGCTCATATAGAATATGCTGCCAGTGTATGGGATCCTCACGATATTCGATTATCATCATGTATTATGGGATCCTCTTTAAGTTGGATAAAATGCCCCATTGGATCGCGTGCAGCGTAGACGAGCTGGATTTGTGAAACGTTGTTATGATAAAATTAGTAGCGTACCCAATATTCATATCAGAGCAGCTAGCTTGGGAATCACTCCAGCCTAGCTCCTATAGCGAAACGATGGTTAAATTACAGATTAAATTCCTTGCATCAATTGTCTCTTTAGCAATTTTGTTGTAAATTTATTATTAACCCCATCGTACTACGGCAGGAGAGATCATGCCAATAAAATTAGAGACATAAAACGAACAACAGCCAATCCCCAATGTACAACAGATAGGTTTTAAGATGTCCTTTTTTCCACGAACGATAAGGGATCAGAATGACTTTGTCCGACCACTGTACGGGTCAAAATTAACCTGATGTGCATTCGCCCCCTGCCACACACCCTAACAGTGGCTTGCATGGCACTACTTTTTATAAAAATACGTTTCATCCGGCGGCGTTCCAGTGACATTGTGCAATCTCAGTAGAGTTCATCCGGAAGTGCTGCAATGCACTCGTGTACAGCCGTAATCGCTTCTTGATTGGACGAAATTCGAGGAAACATTTGAGTTTTCGGAAGAGGCGGAAGTCCGAGAGGGAGCTGAATCCAGAGAATAAGGCGGATGTTCCAGCACTCCCTCCATTTTTAAAGCTTCAATGCTTCTCTGTCCTCATATTTAAATGATGAATTATTTGACAAATATGTCAAAAGAAACTTTCAATGTCATTTGGCATGTGGTAGATTTTTAGTCGAATGATTTACGAGCTTTGTGAGGTAGGTTCGTACTTTGAAGACAAGCCCCGCCACACACCTCGACTGGTGTATGATCTGGGGGACAACCCCGCTTTCAGTCGTAGCATAGTAACGCCAATGCGCGTGGGATGCCTGGTCGCTGGGTGGGACTTCTTCAGCTCCATTGTGCAATGGAAGGGAGAAAAAAATGCGGGAGGAATTCTAACGGTACGATTCATGAAGATGGACGAAACTTTAATGATTGGAGGAGGGAGGGAGTGAGTGAGTGAATCGACGACGGCGCTCAGTCACGCTCAAAGGGCGTTAACTCAATGAGCAAACGAACACGGGGTCGCCGTAGAAGTGCCACATTTCCCTTGACCGGGATGGTTGTCTTGTGGTGAATCTCCTCCACACGGGAATGCGTACGCGCGCGCGCGTGTGTGTGTGTGTGTGGTTATCTAACTTAGGCTCTCGAGTGCGAATGAGTAGTGTACAGCACGCTATGGCGGAATTCTCAGCAGTGCTTACCATTGTTATGTTAAGTTTTTGCTCTCAAATCGACGGAGATAATGGTTTTCTTGCATCTCGCTCGTTTTTTCCTGCCACAAGCCTAGTTTCTAATTCTCTTGAATGGCCTCGGAAATTCGTGGGAAGGGAAATGACTCAGGGCGGTGACAACGTGCAAGGGGGAAGAAGAATTGGGTTTACGAGAAAGATAATTTTTTATTTGTGAATCTCCTCCTGCGCCCCCTATGACGAACGAATGCTGAACAGGATAGACGGGAGCATTTGTATAAAATATATACATATGTGTATGGGTCGCGGTAGTCCAGGGGGTAGAGCGTTCGACTACTTACTAGAGGGTTCCGGGTTCGATTCCAGGGCAAGGCACACTGGAGACCTGCAGCTCCACCCAAGCTATGTGATTTTTCGAGTAACAGATCTACCTGGCATACCATAACCGACACAGGGAAAGGAACTGGCCCCCCTAACCTGGTGTGTAAATATTCACACGCCGTCGGGCTAAGTACTGGGTGAACTCTACCGTCACCTACCCAACCGACCTTCAAGTTGTTATAACATACATATAAAAATAAACATATATATATTTAAATTTAAAAAACTATTTTTCTTTTCCTATATACAGCTGCGAGTGCAGCAAGCATTCCTGTATGGAAAACACTAATGCTTGCTGTACTCGCACCTATATTTGGGAAAAGAGAGAATTGTTAAAAAAAAATGTAACCAAAACAAAAACATATCATATTAGGCGGGGATGAATTACAAAATACAGGTACGTATGTAAATCAGTGAAGTTGTTAAATATCACTTGTACTGTAGGAAACTATGTTTTTCATGCTTATGCTGTTGTTTAGACTTTCATACCAATATCTGAAACAAGATGGCCCATTATTTATTTTTAATTTTGTTAAAATGTTTTTCTTGGTGGGAATCATTCATATTTAAGGGATAAACTATGTTTTATCTCTGGTGGAGAGTTGATTAAAGAAGATTAAGGGCAAGCTTCGAGAAAAAAGTGAAGGGCAAGAAGAAAAAAAACCAAGTTCGATGCGGACAGATAATGGCCGGCGCAGCACTGTACGTAGTTGATCGGAATTTTGGGCGAAAATTGGCACAGGTGGGGAAGGGCAATGAGTGAAGGCTAGGTTTATCAGAAGAAAAAGCAAACAGGAGTAAATATATGAAAGGGAATGTTTGAGAGTCGACATACCTGTAGAAAATATTAACGAAAACTTTGATATGTAGTGTAGCGATCCGTGGTTCCGAAATTGGTTTGAGAGAAAGGGTGGAAGGGTATGGATCGGTAGAATAATGTGATGCGAAGAACGAGGGAGGGAGATTGTTAAGGAAAGAAAGGACGTGTTCGGGGGAAGTTCGAAGGGGCGGAGAGAGACGTTGAGTGGTACCTTGAAAGAATCGTCGGAAGGCAGAATAAAAAGACGGCACTGAAGGAAAAGAATACTGTGTCGTACAGCATCTACATCGACGCCAGACCCCCCGCATGTCGACTCAAGGGCGTACGGCGGGGGGTGTCATGTCACCAACGAGCAGGAACCGAGGTGAAGGAATAGATAGATAAACGTCTTTATGTACTCTGTAAGGAGTTGATCTTTAAAGTAGTAAGCGAATAGGGGTTGTGCTCTTGCCTACTGAGTGCGTTAGATTTTGAGGAATTCTTGCAATGTTTTTAGGGATTATTCAATTAATCCTCGCAAACTTTAAATCGGGAAATTTTGAAATAATGATTATATGGTATAACGATATGTTTCAGCGGGCTGAACTCTTTGAGGTGTGAAATAAATGAGGAGACCGAGTAAGTGCTGAACGAAAGGGAAATGGCGCGGCTCAAGGGAATTCTTTGTGAGGTGGGCGGGTCGCCCCCACGGACCCTTGAGTGGCCGTCTCCGAGCAACAGGGCATCGCGTCGACTTGTTTCGTCTCCGTTTGTTGTGACCCCCCCTCCCCCCGCCCGCTTCATCAACCCCGCTCCTCGGTCGACACTCCCACCCTCCCATCACCAAAACCTTGACTTTGTGCCCCCTCCCCCCAAACCTCCAACCCCTATCCCCCCCGTACGTCTACTCCCTCTCACGCACCCCGAAAGCAAAGTGCGGGAAAGGGTGGGGTCCCCTCTGTCTCGCGCGCACACGCTCCCACCCTCCCCCGCGGGCGATCAATACAACACACCGAACCCACTTTTGAAGGCGCGCTCTCGTACCTCTTCTTTTATGGGTTGGAAGGAGGGTTGGACCCACCCACATTAATTGCTTCCCTTTCGCCCCTCTTATACCACCACTTGCGATTAACTTCCATTAAATCGCCAAGAGTAGAACACTGCTGCGTTTTAACATTTAGCGGCACGACACGGTCGAAAGCGGGGATGCCGTGGTACGCCTTCAATTCGGGAATCGTGGAGTGCCGTGAAAATTGAGCCCTCCAGCGGGTCTCCCTGTTGATTCTTGGAAATGTAAATACATTGTTTGCATAAAAAGTACGAGGGTGTATCGGAAACATAGCTTTATTTCAGACATTGTCACCTACAACACCTCAAAATTTTTCAAAGTACATCCCTTGAGCGTCGACATAGTTTTTCCCGCGACTCGGAGTCTCCCTGGTGGGTGGATTCCGGAAGGTCCTTAAGGGCAAGCTTCTTTGACGGCACTTACGGTCCCATGGTGGTTCCCTATGCGGGAGCATATCACTTTTGGGAATGGGAAATGGTCTGCTGGTACCAATACCGGACTGTAAGGGGGTTGGGGAATCGTTACAGAAGGTCTTCTCAAGCAAATACTAGACTCTGATCTTGGTCGTCCGTCAAGACCTTCGGGACAAGTTTAACGCTGGTCTTTCGCATCGCCAAAGATTCAGGGATAATGGTGTGCGCTGTCATCATACCAATGTGAATACGATCTGCAATCGTTCGCACTCTTAACCGACGGTCTGATTTCAACACTTCACGTACACACCTCAGGAAAAAAATTGTTACCATACTTTTTATTGAAACGTTGTATATAGTAATTAATTTATATTAAAGACAATAAAGTTCAGCGGTTTTCCAATTATAATGGAAGTATGTATTTGGGTCGACTCAAACGTGAATACTATATGCAGAATTATAATTGGGGTATTTTTACATTGCTTTGCGTCTGAGTAATACATGAAGCCACTTCGCTGTTGGTCATATTTCCAGTATCTTTCTACCAACTGTATTTTGAAAAACTGGTTTTTTTTGTTCTTGCGGCATTGAGCACTCCAGTGAGCCTTGTGAACGTTCATAAATAGTGAATGGGATATATCCAATTACTTATCATAAATAAGAATATATGATTAGGGAAACATTATCAGAGGGACTTTGAAATACAATGCACCAAAATATCCGATTCGTTTATTAATTCCAATGTTTTCCATTTAAAGTGTATCGCAATCAACGTATTATATTTCTAATATATGTACTTCTGTTTCTCATTTTTTATCTTCTGGAAAATAGAATGCTCTTTTTGTTTTTAAATAAATAGGAGATGGAAAATATGCCATTGATTAATTCCATGACCACTTTTACCATAAGACTCATGGAGTACATTTCATTCGGAGTGGTACCTATTGGTAGCAGTAAGAATTGTCTTCGTGTCGGGTTTCATGTAAAATTATTTTGTGTAGCAAATGTTTCAGCTATTTTTTCGATTGTATGTCTACCTCCCATGATGTATTATTTTGTATTGGATCGCGTTAGTACTTCCTTCGTCCCTTGGAATTGAATTCAATCTTAATGTTCTCTCCCCTCAATTATTATACGAAACGGTTGCACCCTTTAGGTTGAAAGGAAATACCTAGGATTCCCCAAGGGATTTCCCAAAGTCATTATGCACCTCAAAAAGTCTACGCTTTAAAATTAACTTAATCTAAAAGTGAATACGTTTGGTTATTGAATGCAGTGCCCTAAATCGCAGTTACCATACGTTTTGAATGGAAATCCACTTCGAAGTCCTCACTCCAGTTACGTATTCGATATAGTGGGGGCAACCAATCGATCTCTCCTCTTCAGGGATATTCGCGAACTCGCAAATGCTAATGTTATCGCCGGCATCACTTTGCATTATACGTTTGCATTACATGTTTCCCTGATTGGTCTCGGTCGCCGCCTGTTACTCCTCTTTAGAGTGAGCGAATTCTTGATTCGGAAATCCCCGCGCAGGGCCCATCGGCCATGAACCCGCGTGCCCCGCCTCTCCGGTCGACCCTAAACACTTATCAGGAAATTCAGCGCGTAATTACCCTGTAAAAACTCGCAGCACGGAGTAAAAGGGCAGAGTTCTTTGATTTCGTATTTCCGGATTGCGATGTCCCGAGGGTCGTTTCTCGTCTGCTCTCTCTCTCTCTCTACTCGTTGAATTACATATCGTATGATATTAAGTATTTCTAACGACCCAAACCGACTTAATGCGCTTAACTGCTGCTTGCTCTCGGTCACAATTTGGTCCTGGATGTGCTCGCAGCCAAAGGCTATTTTCGGCAAAATCGAGGCTTGCAAGGCAAGGCCCATACATCTGATCAACGCGGCCCGCCGTTAGAGCATCAGCCATCTACTCTTTACCCATCTCTCTTTTGTCTTTCCATTTTGGATAATGTGCAAGGAATTCGGGTTGTTCCGTCGTATCTTGCACTAAAAACCTTCATATTTTTATATTCGATGTATATTCGGGCTTAACTTTGTGGAAAACCATTGTCAATGAAGTTAAAACATCCAAAACAGTGTAGCTTTTCCACCAATTTTTTTATTAGGTACTTCATGTTATTGCTATGACCACACCACTCAAATCATTTGTTCAATTCATTCCTTGCTAAACAGTGATTTGCATTTTTCACACGCTCTGCCCCTGTTTTCTAAGAAGAGACATTTTCTTTATTCTGCTGTTTATTGGTGAAAGCGATTCTTGGGTAAACTGATGCATTTGGTTTGTCGCCATAAAACACAATTCCCTTTCCCCACCTAATGTATGGACTCGCGGTCACATCCAAGTAAATTCTTCAAAACATATTCTGTACAATTACACCTTACTGTAGTAACCAGTAATGAATATGTTTCAGTTTAGCCAGTTCTTTTTTCAGATTTATCCTTCTATTATCCTTGTTCTATTATTATTGTTACGCCATCCCTGTTTAATCAGGAACCCTTAATTGTATTCACGTGTTTGAGTCAATAGTTTCAGTCATAGCCACAGCTCTTCTCTCCCAGACCACCATGCCCCCCTTTCCTCTTCTTTCACCATACCCCAATTGCCTTCTCTGAATGTACTACCTACATTTCAACTCCCACCCCCATTTCTCGGTCAATCCTACCCCACTCCACCCCCTCCTTGGACCGCATCTCCACCCACCTACCGCCAATCCCACGTCTCCATTGCAAATTAATCCTCTCGATCGCATCGCCCTGCGCGGGCCGTCGCTAGCCGCGCCTAATCTAGGGGCAGTTCCGCATTTTTGTTTAACTTCGTTAACTTGCCCTTTGTTTCGCCGGAGAGCGCACCACCCGATAGTTTACCACGGGATATTTAATTTGCTCGCTGCTTCGGCAGTGACGCTATGTCGCTTGAGGCGCGGTCATCCCAAAAAGAATTCCTGTGAGAAATTATCGAGTGCTTATGTCATCCACACCCAGTGTTGAGTTTCAATAGCTCCTCTTCTCGTTGGCTCTTTGTGCTTCGGTCGGAAAGAATTCGCAAGCCTCGGAAAAGTGACCCTGAGATCGCAATTTTGCCTAAACAATAAGGTTTACTTTTTATTCACATTGAAGAGTGTGAAATGCTGACGTGAAATATTTGTTTCCTGCTGCAAAAATCTGTTCACCATTCAAAATAGTGTGCTCATCAGTTACGTTGGCGTTTATTTAACGTCATTTCTAGAAATGCAAATCCTATGGTGTGCAGTGGCTATTTTTATATCCAGGGAGGTTTCATGCACGTTTTCCAGTGACTTACGGGCACCTTCGGGACTCCCGTGTAACCCAATCAGTGTGTAAGAAAATGCGCTCCCAAATAGTTTTCACGTGATAGTCCTAGATATTCATATGCGACCATCTCCCTTGGATCGAATAGAGTAATGAATTGCGAATGCATTCATGCTAATCGGGGGTACCCATCCCCCTGACATCTATGCCCCTCATTTAACCAACCCGAAATCCGTCTCACTCTGATTACACGTCCAGTGAATTATGCAAAAATGAATTCATAAAGCCAACAATATTATCATTGGATTTAGGAGAAACAAAATATTTATCTGGCAGTTGTGTCCATCCGAAATCTACCTTAACCGTTATATTTCCTAATAATAATAAGCGGTGCACTAATGACACAATAGATTGCTGATGTTGGATTGTACTGCCGAATGGAATATTAATGCTAAAAGCACGTCAACTAAAACGGCAGTTGCTTAATCACATGTTGCCTAAAAAACCCTTAATCTTAAATAGAAATTAAAAATGTTTTATGGCCACGTCCAATGATCATTGTGACATGAATATTTTAATTATCTTCACCCTTTGAAATACAATATAACTGGCTAATTCTCCAACAGTTTATTAAATGCGGATGATGGTTTTACAGACAAAGTGTCATTGTCAAGACCGTGATAATGACGGTCATCTATGGAAATCATGATTGCTCAAAACAAGCTCTGTTGTGGAGAGTGACCAATTTCATTTCGATTTAATGCAGAGTGTTTTTACCAAGTCAAGCTCTAGACTTTTTGTATGTTGTCAACAAACGTCTTCCGTCTCCGCCAGAGAAATTTTCATGCCCCCCCCCATTGTTTCCAATTTCGTCCATCGCCCCCCCTGCCATACGCCGCGGTCCACGCACTTTGCCGTTCCCATATGCGCCCCTTTCCCCCACCACCACCTCCAGCCCCTTTCTCCCCCCCTCCCCCGCTCAGAGAGTCAAATCAATGGTAATGGCGGCGGAGTACGCGTGGCAACGTCGCCCCCGAGAAGAAACCCTCCCTTCCTCTCCTACGTCTCCTCCGCCCACGGCCTCCTATCCCTCCGCATCCCCCGCCTAACACCAAGCCGCTGCCCCTTCTCCCACCCCGACTCCACTTTCTTCCCACTTCTCTCCTTCCTTCCTCCTTGTGACGGACCGGCCGCCAGGTGTGTTTCCTTGCCTGTGCTCAATCTCCCTCCCCCTCCTGCCTGCACACAACACGGTAAGGATCAGCCGGAGGCGACAGCATTGTGAAATCGCCTGCTATGACGTTTTGATACTCACGAGGAAGCACCTGGTGTTAGATTTAGTTGGCGACACAACAAGCTCAAAACACAGATTGCTGTTACCCAACACTTATGCCAGGCACTTATCTTCTTCGACCCTGTACCCTCGGCCTGCCACGATTTTATAATGCTCTTGCTTAGAGCAAGGTAAGCATCGTCTACTATGGGCCCTACTCGCGGGCCGTTTCTGGGTTTTGCTACGCAAATAGGCACGTGGAGAAATATAAGCCCAACATACTCAAAAGGAATACCGTACATGCAAAGATAGGCCCAAATACTCGTATGTTCCGGTCTTGAGGAATGTTTACTCGGGAATCGACGCCCTACTTGGTTATTCCATAGCGCGCCCGTCCTAAGACTTTTCTTCAGACTTATGTTCTCAAATGGAAGGGTTGGGGAGTGGAAAATGAACCTCCAGAGTTATTACTCAATATTAAGAAACATTATATATCATCTGGGTTGTCCATGGTCATGGCTACATTTGTTTATTACATGATACTCTTCAGAACAACCAGGATGTATGTATTTGTTTTCTTCGTTTCTTTTGAGAAGGCCAGAGTGAACTGGGGACAATCAATGAAGATTTTGCACAATATGGGAGTACACGGCAGAGATAGACAACTTATCCGGAACCTGTGCGTCTCAGACTGCACCGATGTGGATAGCTAGTATAGAATCGCGTTGGACATTGCATGGGATGAGAGAGGGATGTCCGTTATCACCTGTTCTGTTCGACATTCGACTCGTACATGAAAACAAGACCTGCCCCAAAAGTAGCATGAAGTATTTTTTCCCGGATAGACGGACGGACGGGCGGCAATTTCTTTGTCTGGGTTCGAGGGAGAGGGGTCATAGGAAAGGCTGGAGGCCGGTGGTAGTTGGCTCCCGGTCAGGAGTGCGGATCGTTCGTTTGTGAAACCTCTACAACGTGACATCATTAAGCTCCGTCTTGAATCGGTAACTGGAACAGCGCAACGCCATCACATTTTTCGTGAAACTGAGCAAAACCGGGAAAGGGACTCATGGAATGCTCAAGGCAGCTTATGGCGGCAACGCCGTCGGCAAATCGGGTGTTTTTGAGTGCACAAGTTGTTTAGGGAGGGTAGGTAAAATGTTGAAGACACCCTTCGACCTCACAAAGTGACGAAAATCTTGCAAGGGTGAATGCTTTGTTGAACAGGGATCGCAGATTGAAGGACAAAAACAGGTGCATGAGAAAGATGTGTGCGAAGTTGGTGCCGCGGGTGCTCCCCGGCGAACAAAATAAAACTCGCACGCGGATCTGCCAAGACCTTCTCGGACATGTGAGTGAGGATCCAAATTTTTTTAGCCCCACCAAATTTCTTCCTTTACCTCCGCCTCATATCCGTAGGGAACGGATGTACGGCCCGGTGGTAGCGTTACCACAGGCCGTGACGAGGGAGCTTAGCAGCATTCCGGGCGCCACCTTCCAGAAGGCTTACGAGGCGTGGAAAACTCGCTGGCAGCGGTGTGTGGACGCAGGGTGCTACTTCGAAGACTTCTGAGTGAGTTCACCTAATTAGGAATTGTGTTAGACGAAGATGAGCAAAGTAGCGAGGACATTGTAACAGGAATTTCCTTGAGTGAGGAAGACTTTACGAATAGTCGAGTTGAAGGCAGGGACCTTACGTTGCAGCGTTAAGAAAAGTCAAGGCAATACTTAAAAATGGAGTGTAGTTTTGTATGGTGCGCTAACTTAGCCGTTGAGACGAGAGGATATGAGTACTTAGGCGGCTTTCGAGATGTGGGTGATGAGAGTAATGGAGAAAATAAAATGGACGGAAAAACAATGATATTCTAGGCATGGTAGTAGAGGAGAGCCGGACGGCTGTTGGGAAATATTAAGGGAGCAGGACAAGTGGATGCCAGAGATACTGAGAGGCATCGTGAAGCTGGATAGTTTTAGAGGGACTACTTCTGGGGAAGCGAGGTAGAGTGACTAATGGAATGAGAATGAGTGGATGAGTTATTGTGATGCGCACGTAAGGTGTGAATTGTTTTTTGTGTATATTAGTGAGGGCTTCCGACTGCAGTTGTGTGCAGTGCCAGAGTCAATCATAACCCTACCCACTCTGAGCCTAAGATAAATGTTACTCATTACGGTATTATACTCTCATTAAATCATATTCAACCTTCTCCATATGTTTTTTCCTTTAAAATTATTCTTATCTACCCAATCTGTGTTAAACTCAAGTCAACATGGTGTCCCTAGGTGTATCACCACATTGTTAGCGTCCTGGCTATATGCCTTTTGGGTGTAGGATCAATGAATTCTCAAATGATGGATGGAAAAGACTGTTTGTTTGTTTTATTGGACAGGATAGGAGAGATCTAAATGACTTCGACGCTTATGAATTGGATACAGATGGTGAAAAAAATCCCGAGAATATATTTTTTTAAATTTTATCCTCAGGAGAGTCGCTGTCGTCAGCCTATGGGTGGAGGGAGGGACCATTTATGAAGGTGAAAAGTACAATTGTTTTCAGTCTTGCAACATTATTGACTCCTCTGTAGGGACTATGAAATAGGTTGCTAATTCCAAGCATCTTTGATTATTGAAATTGATCCAAGGTGCCTTAATGTTTTTTAAGGAACCTTATAATTTTTAGTTAAGAACACACTTACACAAGTTGTAATGGCAAAGAATCCATTTTCTACAACCTTGCATCTCTCACTGCTAAAATTATCATGTTTATGTTCATTCAAAGGAGTTGGCCAAATATCGTCCGTTCTTAGTGCCATCCGATCACTAAGACATTTACGAAATGTTGGAACGCATACGACGAGAACCCCACGAATGAGTGGTATCCATTTTTTCCCCACTGGTCGAAGTGGACCCGGGGTGAATAACAATGATAAATAGTGCGTAGTCGAGTGGATGAATAGCCCCTTGCGAGTAGAGGGAGTGGCTTTCTCGGCCGTGGCGCGATACCTCGGCGACGAGTCGTCCAAAGGGAGAGTTCTTCAGGGACCAAGACGTATGAAATAAGATGTGGAACGGGGGGGAGGCGCTAAGCATAGCCAAGTGGCGAGGGGGTGGAGGGAGAGAGCGGCAGCCAAGCGGATCCGACTGCTACCCGTGGTGGTGTTGTTGTTGATGATGACGATGGCGGCGGAGGGAGACAGGCGATGCACCCACCACGCCCATTCCCGTCTCTCTGGAGGCGTTAATGGAATGGGGACAGTGGAGCCAAGGAAGATCGAGAGAGTAGAACCTTATTGGAACTGTACGTGTGCTCCAGCCTTTCCATGGGAATTCATGAACAACGGAATCTGTCGGAGTTTTCTATGGAATTCCTCCGAGAAATTAAGTTTCCCAAGAGGGAGGGAGGGAAGGAAGTGCTAGTCCTCATTTTTATCATGCATTGCGCAAACTGTGAAGTCATTAATCCAATTTAATCTCAACGTTATTTTATCGTTTTTGTGTGGAAGGAATCTGCTCCCTCGAAAACTGCTTTCTGAGAATCAATAAGACAAATTTCGGGAAAACGAGGACGTCACCAACGTTATCAGACTGGCTAAATATTGAACTTAACACTCGTGGAAATATTCTTATGGCATAACAATTTGTTTGCAAATTCCTGGTCGTGTTTATTTGAGCTGGATCCGGAATAGAAATGGAATGTCTTGGCGGACATAATTCCAGCGGAATGATTCGGCTACAAGCATTGCTTTCCCAAAGAGCAGTGTCCATTTTTTGTAATTTTGCGGTGGAGAGATTGATCGGTGTCTGCGCGACTCACCATCTCCACAAGTGGCTGAAAATATAGGGAATCGAGCATGAAGCGTTATTCATTCGAATTGTTGGATTACGAGATCTATTATTAAATAAATCCGTCGACACTGACGTTATCACCATCAGCGAAGGAAATCTTATCTAAATTATCACTTATAAATGAAAAATTGTTCGGGAAGCCAAGTCGATGCTAAATATTACGAGTTCCATAGCTAAAATCCATGAAATGTTTGACGCTCATACTTCCCGCTTACGTATTGACATGGGGGGGGGGGGCACTCCACTTTATCCGGTTTTGCCTGTAAGTGGCGACCCTAGCCAAACTCTTCCTTGAGGCACTTTTGATGCTTTAAAAAAAATATCACAACGTAATAACTCGGATTGGCCCGTGGGCTTTCGAGTGGCCCCACGGGAGAATGGCTCTGGAGGTCGCCTCCCTCGCCCTCCGCTGGTCGATGTATTTTATTGTCGACGGGGAGTTTGGGGGCGCAGACCGGGGAGGGGGCGACTCCCGCGTGATATCCACCCGTCCATGATTCATTGGCCCCCCGACCACGCCCCCTTCTGTCCTTCCCTCTCCCCCCCCCCGTGAAGGCGTCGTTAAAAGTGAAATGGGTTCGTTGTGGCTTTTCGTGAGCGGCGATTGGTGTGGTGGGGAGGTGAGGAAATTCTGCGAAATATATTTCTGTGTATGGTCGAGAGAGAGAGAGAGCAGATTCCCATCCAAGGAGTGTGCCGTGCTATGTGATTCAAATGGCGGTGATTAGTCTGAAAAACAGATGTGTGAAGGTAAAGCGGCCAGTGGATGCGTATCAGTAATATTGACCTAAATAGAGGACTAATTCACATGGCAAAGATCAGTATTATGAAAGATGATTATAAGAGCTAATATGAATGATGGGGAATCTCCAATGTTCATCGATCTTTTATTTATCGACTTACGTTTTGTGGGATTAATTCATCACTTTACCCTTCAACTTTCTCGATGGATTCATTTGATAGAAAAACGTTCAGTTTCGACCAAATTTGTGTAATTGAAACGATTATTTGTCCACAGCTAATGAAAACGGGGTGTAGGTATTTTACGTATTGTTCGATTAATTTGACCTCCAGAGAGCTCAATCTTTCTAAGAGCTCTGCATATAAGATGCATTCTTCTGCATATAAGATGAGAAAAAAATGGTCCACCATTGTCTAATCAGGTGCCTCGCGAGGGGGAGTCGTGGGGGTGAAGTCGGCCACGACCGTGGGCGGAGGGTGTTCGCCGCTCTCTTCTCCGGAGATGTGGGTGAACAGAGCAACATCAATCATGTTTCAGCCAAACCCCCCTCATAAAATCACGGAATCTCTAAGGGTTCCCTCCGGTCACGTGATCCCTTCACTCATAGGAAACATTGGGTATTATCACAGGTAAGGCTCATCAAAACTTTGATGTGGAGCGTAGTTATGTGTAGCGCGTAAACAGGAGAGGGGATCGTTCAGAGGAATGTAAAAAGAGGCAGGAAAGATGGATTAGGAGCATTTTGATTGGCGATAGGATGTTGAAGACTGTGATAGCGGGAAAATTGTTAGACAAACGAGGGATGGACAGAAAAAGGACATTGGGTGGAATGAAGGGAGGAAGGAATAAACTATAATTGAAGAGGGGGTTATTGTAATTAGTGTTGGATGTCAGTTTGTGTTAAGAGAAGAGAGACAAGGGAAACCTCGCTGTACCGCTTGGTAGCTTGGGTCCATCCAAAACCTACATTAACCGGTATATTTACCGATACTAAAAATAATTATTGCAACTATCTCTCGTACACCGCTCACCGGCCAAATTCCGGGTGGCGGGTTGGGCAGGAAAACGACGCCTCCCAATTTGTCTTTATATACCATTGATTTCCTAGTTGAGAACCAATTTAATTCTTCCCTATGAAACGAGTGAATCGAACCCTCGTGTGCAGCATAAATATAACCACCAACCACAGTCATCAATCATAAGGGTGCTTTGGTAGGCAGGGATAAAGGTCACCTCGTACCAAGTCCTGTGCTGCTTGTGAAATTCAAACTTTCCCTGTCCCGTCTGTGGTTTGCGCGGAAGATCTGGATGCTCTGAGTAAAAAAATCATCACGTCACCGAGAAAGTGACAGTGAAATATTTACACCTCATGAGCGCTGTGCCGCAACGAAGAAGAAGACGGTCACCGGTTCCTGGTGGGGGGGGTAGATCAGAGTGTCGCCATGGAAAGTGGTTTAGACGGACTGGAAGTGTACGGAAACGATTAATTTTTTTCCTCTAATTGGATAGGTCTTCTCTCCTCGTCCGGAAAACGGCAGTGCAACGGACCTCCCTGAGAGGGGGCCACCGACAGCCACCTCCGGAACAGAAGCGGTCCAGCAGTGGGACCCTCGCGCCATCCTCTAGACTCATTAGAGACACGTGCTGTACATTTATTAATATCCAATGTTCATTAGAAAACCACCTTGACCTAATCATAGTTCAAAGTAATTTTATTGTGTGTGTGAGGGGGGGGGGTGAGCGTGGGGTTTGATATCCGTTTCGTTGACTTAAAAGGTCGTTTATCTCAATTTGTGATACCATTTCCTCTTTAGTGCGTGGGATGTGTTTGGTACATCCTGCGTGAACGGTATAGTTGGGCAGTGGTGCGTCAAAAGTTAATGAATTAAGTTAAAAATTTATTATGTAGAGCAACATACTCTTTAATTCATAATTTTATTATTTATGTTATTTTTTCAACTTGTTGCCGCGTTAAAAGTTAATTAGTCCTGCGGAAGGAGATCAAAGTAAGAATAATATTCGGTTCCCAGGCAGGAGGAGAGCGAACGAGGAACTTCGACAAGGCTTTTCATCTTCATCAACAGAATAGCCCGCAAGCCGCCGCTGGGATGTGTGGCGGAGGGTGTTGGGTCACCACTCGTCAAAGAGAATAAAAACCATATGAAAAACCAACACATTCATACAAATCTACGCCAACAGAGACGCATATATTCATCCAATAAACCTTTATAACTTACACGCATGCAAATGCATTTACTATTAACTAACATATATATGCACCAAAGAATGAAAAAAAATGTATCCAAGAAGGGTAAATTCCGCTCCCCCATGGACTTGCAAATAATGGTCCCTACCCCCTTGGGTACAAGTGTGAAATGCGACACACCGCAACAGGCAGGCAGGCAGCGGAGGCGTCCCTCCTCAAAGAAAGAGACGAGGGATGGAAGGAGAACCTTGAAAACAAACGAAGCAGGCCAAGTAGTACCCTAACGAGCACTACATAGCTTAATGGCATTCTAATGCGGTCATGCGGGAAGAGATTTGATAGCAAAACACCCGAGATTAGTGAAAATGCATGCATTCGAGTAAAACTAGTTATTCCCTAGACGGTGCGGGTGGCAAGTGGGACTTTTGCTATCTATAACCCTGCGGTAATAACTGCTATCTGTAACCCTGCACTAATGTACTTAGCCTCATTTTGAGAAACATGGCTGCTCATCAGCTTTTACAATGATTCATTTCTTCTTTGAGTATTGTCCACCTCTTTTTGACGCTGGGTGTTTTCGCGAAAGTGATAAGGTTTTTAAAAATAACTGGAGTATTAATACATTGGTAAAATAAGACTTTTTAACGGAGCTTTCTTGATAAATCCGTTAGAAATATTATACTTCCAACTTAACTGATTTCACTTCTCCCCAGTCTGATGAGAAGTAACGAACGAAGAGGGCTTTCTCTTCCTCTTTAATTCATTCGAACGAGAGGAGCGACTCATTTAAATGCATAATTGCTTTTGCTTTTACGAGAATGAGAGGATGGTTTATCGCCAAGGTATCGACGCAGGCAGTCGCCAACTGTTATTGGTTGGCAGTGGTCAGATCGAATCCTTGCGTCCATTCATGCGTCCGTCCGTATTGGCGAGGAGGCGGGTCACGCGCCCGGATCACCTTGGAGGGCAGCGCGTTCGCCTTCCCCGTCTCCACGGCAACGGTCCAGCACTCCTCCTCTTCCTCCCAACCTTCCTCTCTCTCTCTCTCTTCCCCCCCTCTCGAGTTAATTAAGACCACGTGGTGGAGAGATTACGGGAACGCCAATTTCTGCAACGCGGCGGTTGGTCGGCTATGTTTTTGGCCACTGATGTTGGCACGCCGCATGGAGGACGATTTTTTGATCGAACCGTGCTTCATTCAAAGAGAATGTCTCATAGTCTCGCGCAGTTGCGGGCCTTGATATTACATATTCCCTGGTAATTGATTTTAGAGTCGCAAATGAAAGATTATTAAATACTTAAAAAAAACAAAACATGGGCGATGCGTGGATCGGAAACCTGATTGTTTTCTAGATGAGGGAAGAGCGTGGGTTTTACATGAGTGGGGCATGGAGACAAAACATCTGATGGAGATGCGCAGCGTCGACACCATGGTCGTGTGAAGTATTAAATCTTTATGTGGAAGTGCAAAGTTTCTTTTTCCACCCTCATTGAGAGTGTAAGTTGGATAGGAATTATAAGAAGGAATCGCGGCGACATTTCAGATATGGTCGGAGGAAAGAGGGGAGGGAGTTTCGAGGTGGAATCTGAAGAATGCAGAAGCCGTGGTGAGAAAACACTGAAGGGGAGGGGAGTGTTAAATTTCATGTTAGAAGGGAGAATGCTAGGCAAACGAGAGGAGGGGAATGAAGTTATTAAGACGGCATAAGTGAAGGGGGAGGGCATGAAGAACCAAAGGAATAATGGAGAACAATCAAGAGGCATTGACATTGACCCGACAATAGTGGTTAGGGACCGTCGAAAACCTATCTTTAAATAGGCGAAATCCATTTAATGGCTATTATTAATTATCATGGATCGCGCCGTTTTGCTAGGCCTGGAGAAGCTTTGATTTCGGTTAAACGGCCTATATTTTGCTATGATAGATACTGATGAGTATATATATTTTTATATATATCCAATGCTAGTTACTCTTCCCAACCTAACGAAATGTTTTCTGGCATAATTTGCCAAAATATTTCTTCCGCCAGAGGGTCCTAACGGACTGCTTCCGGGGAGCTTCCCACTCCCTTATCGTGTGCCTATAACCTGTATGCAATTTGCACGGGGCGGTTCTTTTAATTCCTCCGTGGTATCTTCTTCCTAAAGGCAATTCAAACACCCCTTCGTCTCCTCCCGAATGCACGAATAGGGTTCGCAGTCTGCCACGCTGTCTTTCGAGAATGCCAGCAAGGGGGCGTCTGGCGCGAAATATATTTATGCCTTGGAACAGGAATCAGGAAACGGCGCCAAACGAGCTCAACGCAGTCAAGGCAATAAAATCCTTTTCACTTTTGGGTCCAAGCGGATTCGGAGCTGGCGTTTGCCAAACGATCGTAATTATCCGATGTTTTTCAGCACCCCGGAATGGTGGACCTGATTTTATCATCGCGAGACGTCAATTCCGAATATCCAGCATGTACGTATTTTTTAAAAGGAACTGGCGATGGAAACTCTTTGGCGTCACGTTTCCCATGCTCATGTGGATGTCCGATGTTGCGATGAGTGGTCTTTATTTTTAGCTGTCGTATAGTAGCGGTGCCTGAGCGGGTCACTTCCGCAGGGCACTTCGAATAGTCGGGTTAAACCGAACATGACGTGACATATGTTTCATATTCGGGGACAAAATGTTGCGTTACCTTCGAAGTTCCGGCTTGGGATATGCCCATTTTGCGAAAGGCTCCGTTTGTCCAGAAGCTTTCTATGGTTTGAATTATGTTTCTGCAGCCGTGTCGTCTCTTTAAACAAGGTAAGAGAGGAGAGCAAGTTTTCGGGGGGTGGGGGGATTAAAATGTGGCCAATAGAGCAGGAATGGCGATTTATTGGACAATGGCGAGAGGTGGAGTGCGAAATGATAGATTTGCGGGGGGGAGGGGGAATGATGGAGTGTGAGGAGAAGGTATAAGAGACGAATGCGTAGTTTGAACGGCACGCAAGTGGGTTAGAAAGCATGAAGGGCCGACTGTGTATTATAATAAATAATGGCATCATTCCGAGTAGATCGATTTTCGAATGTTAGGTTGCCGAGAGATCCGTTGCCGCGTCCTGTGGCTTGCGTGATTTTCTTCGTGGAGGAAGTTTCCTCCAGTCGCGAAATCGTGCGCGGGGAAAGGGCGTAACCCTCGTTCCAATACCAGTCTCCTGGGCTACGTAGACACGCAAAACCGTTGTGAAATGTTTTTACAGCCGCTCCCTCCCTCTGGAGAGAGAGAGAGCGCGAGAGTTCCTCCCCTGCCGAGCACGACCCTTTCATCGGCGGAGGCTCCGGGGTGCGCGACCCCTCCCTCGCCACACGCCCCCTCTCCCAATAGGTCTCGGGTGGTCCCTACTCTCCTCCGGTGTAATTTCATTGAACAGCATTAAAGGTAGGTTGGTTTTGGCCGCTCCCTAACGACGTTTATCTTCCACATATCGCTTGAACTTCCCTCCAGTTTGCCCAACATTATTTCCTTCTTCAGTGCGTCGTAATGTCTGCCTCTACATGAGCTGTCTTAAAATCCAATTTATTCTCTTCCGTCTTCTTTCTCAAAATCACCTATCGGTTTAAAAATCGATTTTATCCGCGGTAGCATCTGTTACACCAACCAACGCACGACTTCAGAGAAAGAAACTGGTCCTGTGTATAGCCTTTCCTTTAATCGCACGCGGTGTTTTAAAATCAGGGAAAGAAGGAACGAACTCGTAAATCAGGCAGCCCTTCATCTCGATTTTAATAGAGCTGTGGAAAATTGGGATATGTCGAATTAATGTCCGGAATCGTACATCTTTTGAAAAATTCGCCAATAGGGAACCGCTAATTCCCGATGAGAATGGTGATCCTTCTAGCTGTGATACTAATTAAGTGTCGGGAAGAAAATCAAAAAATGGGATGGCATTTTTGTAGGGAATATGAGAAAGTCTAGAGTCAATCAGGAAAGAGACTGTATGTGCGGGACTAACTCGGGCAAGGGAATCCAGGGAATGAGAGGTCACCATGTTATCCGACGTCGGCTGAAAACGACCTTTCACCTCCTTCAGTTTCATTCCGATAAACCTACACTCTTGTGAGTCATCGTTGTCGCTTCTAATTTTAAATATTCATTCGTTTAGGAATTAAGAAATCGTATTAAGTAAAGAGAGCGTGTTTGCCCAGTGGGATCACGTAATACGGACCTGGGTTGTAAGTGCGTAGTACTGCCATGTCCGGGCAGCCGTAGGGCTTTATCAACGGAGGCGAACGTGGAGCAAACTGTTCAGAACTGTCCACACGATTTAGTTTCAGAACGAACATTATTTTCCTGGCTAAAACGAAGTCTATATGGTTTTACACTTTTATCATCACCCCGTCGTTCCACAATATCGCGCCTAGCTCGTATAATCGTTTAATGGTTCTTAAATTGGCTTGTGCGTGGGAATCCGTGTTTTTCCTGCGCCGCTCCCAACGAACGAACCCATAGCGTCCGTCTCTCGAGGTGTGCCCAATCCACCTGGGTCGCCTCTTCCTCGCACAATGCCCCCGCTCGACCTCTCTCCCCCCCCCTTTCCCTTCTACTTCCGCGTTTCTCGCCTTATCTGTCCACTCGATCTCCATCACCTCCATCTGCAAACCAATTCCACAATTGTGCACCCGTTTACAAATATAAATTCCAATTATCGATTGTTTTCGAGGGGATACGGTATGACTAACGCTGGGATAATCGAACTCTCGAGCGATTCCGGAAAAATCATTCAGTCTTGCGCACTTAAGTTTTTTCATTTACCGCGACGTCATGGGGTGATAATATTTCGATTCCGTCGTGAAAATATAACGATGGTTGTGAAAAAAGGCGTTGCTATACATGTGTAATATAAGGGATATAAATTCCATACCGGGTTGAAAGGGGAGGGAGGGCTTCAAATCCGCCGCCTCTGCCCCCAGATCGGACACGCGCAGGAAAGCGAGCCGGAGAGAGGGAGGGGGGTGGGGCGCGGAGGGAGATGATACATACATCCACATTATAACGGGTCCCGTGCTTGTTTTGTTTCTCATCTCTCTCCCGAGTCCGGTTTTTGCGCCCCGGTCAAATCAATCCACGGGCGGTCATCACGTGCGGGGCCACCGTGTTCCACCTCCTCCCTCCCCCCTCCCCCCACTGCTCAACCACCGTCCCCCTCATCCCCCTCCCCGTTCCTCTGCGTCTCCATAGAGACTGCGCGCTCATTTGCGCAGGGTGCATGCCAAAGCGGTGCTGCAAATTGAACCCCGGGCGAGCACTCTTTCATCATGCGTGCGATTATTCCGATATTTGAGTCCACCATCCGGATGAAGTGACTGTGGGGTCTCAATTGCCCCTCACTTATTGATCACTCATTGCTTATATTTATGGTATAGTTGCCACTTTGATGAATAAAGAAATAAATATTTCTATTGGTTTATTTTAAGATTACCTATGTTAGTCGGGATAGTGTATGGGTACTTCACTCATCAAAACCGGTTCGGCCCTTTGACTGCGAAGAAACTTCTGGGCTGTCGTGTGTGAAAAGAAACTTCCTTGATCCAATTGATGGAACTCTTCCAGATTCATACAGGATAGAATGAAAGCCTCTGCATTTCCACTTAGATCGGGTACTTAGCGTTTTAATGCGGAGTTGCGGTAATATTTCGTAGTTATTGCGTTCAATAGTGAGCTCATCGTGCAGAAAGGTGATGCGGTGCCAACAGCTGGTTACAAAAGAGTTTGTCTATCGGAACATATAGATAAAATATAAACATTGCTAATGCATCTTTAACGATTAGGGCGATATTTAAATATATATTGATATGTTATGATGGGCCTAAAAATTCCATGATAAACAACGAAAAATATAACTGTCGGTATTATCAACAAACGTAAACCCCGCATAAACACAGTTTTCCAATAACTGTTCGATTGTTATCCATTCGGTTTCCATCTTTTAGATTCACCTTTGGGAGGCAAATCTTGTCCACGTCTTCTTCAAGTCATTCATCGGCAACGTTGTGGCGTCCGTCACCTTAAGATCAGGAGAAACAATCTTCAAGGATGAAATGATTTCTCAGTAGTTGATTTAATGCCGGAAGGACAAAAATATTTAAAAATACGCCTTTTAAAATGTTTATGGTTCAATCTCGGACACGTATTTGGTCGAAATAATCAGCTCACATTCGAATCGCGCCCCGACGAAGACGGTGGAAACCAGATCCAAGAATCGTGCTCGTCAGTGGACTCGAACATAAGAGAGTGACTGTATATACGATAGCTACACGCGGAAGCCAACTCTTCTAATCTAGAAGCCACCTCCAGTGGCTAATGGTCGCTTGTCGATTGATGAGTTCATGAGTGAGATGACAATTATCACAATTCCGTGGCGTGCACCAATTAATATCTGCTCGCGCCAAAATGCCATGAGTTGTGATATTTGACTAGATAATTGACTTGCTCGAGTGTAGTAGATGCAGTGGCCGTCATATATTCGAGGGGTTGTGGGGATGAGGAGTGTGGACCGGGAGGGGAGGTACTGTTTCGCGCGGGGCCTCCACCCGGTCATCTCCCCCGAAATACCTTCCGCCTCAGCATCATCCCTTATCCCCCCCAACCCCCACCTTTCCGCCACCACCCACCATGCCCCGCGCCCGACTCCTCATTCACTAGTCCCGTAGTCACGGAATATCGCTCTCCATCGCCGCCCTCCTCCGTCCACGCTCATCTTCTAACCATCGCGTTCAAGGAGCTGCTCCAGACATTTCCCGACGTGTCCACTGGAGGGAAATCCTTGAAAATGCACTAACATTTAAAAATGTTGTGCCACTGACTTGTTAGTTGACGATAGTGATATCCATGGTTTCATGAGTGTCCGACATTCAGCAGCATTACCGTTCGTAGGAAAAATTACATCTTAAATCTGTTTTGCACTTAATTTCTCTAATTTAATTTACATGATCTCTCCTACCGTAGTATGATGGGTCTAATAGTACATTTTCAGTGTCATCGCTAATAAGATATCCTTCCAGTTTATTCAAGAGATTTAATCTTTCGTTTAATCGCTATATCGAAACATTTTCATTGTGTAGATGCGATTGTATTACGTCGATTCCGTTCCCCATCCTGACGTTGGATATCCCCACGAACACACAGCACACACGATACCACAGAGGCCAACAGGAAAGCCCTATTCTCTCTCGGCATCGAACAATTCTGCGTCCCGAAGAATACGAAGACATTGGGGCCATCCCGACCTGCGGGGTCCATCCGTGCAGCACACGCCCGAGGAGCGGAGCGTGGGGGCGTCGCAGCGCCATTCCCAAATGTCGCAGGTGCGAAGGCAAATAAATATTCATAACCTCCCAGAGGTACCGTTCGTGAAAGTCACCCCCTCTCCCTGCTGCGGAGTCGCCTCCCTCGACGGCGCTCCGTTGATTTCGAGGGCCCCGCGTGGGTGACCGTCCGTCTTTCCGCCCAACCCGCTTGACACAGCTGACCTCTCTTCCCCCTCACCCCCTCGCCTCCGCGGGGGTGGAATGGGCCGCGGAAACGAGAGAGACAGTCCACGCGGCAGCATGTGTTGCTCTCGATTCGGAGTTTCCGGGCGTCGGAAGCCCGGAGCACCGGGTTTCCTTCGCAGAGGGATCGTTTTCCGCGGTGCCTGGCGAGTGCGTCGGTCCACGGTCCCGTCCGGTGGCGCATGTGGCCCGGGCGAGCGATTAATCTCTCCAGATGCGCGCCCGCGGAGTGCGTACGCACACATATATAAATATAATGTGTGCGGCCGGAGTGCGTTGGGCCGGGAAAGAGCACTCGCTCTTTCCCCACCCCCGCTCCGCTCTCTCCCACCTCTCCCCATCTCCTCTCTCTCCTAGGCAGGGGGATGGGGTGAAGCTGCTTTCGCGGAAAGGAGGGGAACGGAAAGAGCGAGGGAGGGAGAGGTCTTGCTTCTCTCTCTCTCCCCCTCCTCACGAAAACTCTTCCGCCCCGCCAGCAAGGGCCCTGCGCCGCACAGAAGTCCTCTCCGCCCCGTGCCCTCTCGCCTCTAGTGTAAGCTTGGCTTGTGGAACTAGTTCCTTCGACAGTTATAAGTGAGCTACAAGGTTTGTATAAAAAGTATCGGCAACAAAGTTTTCGTGCGAAAAGCGCTGTATTCAGACCGTCGGTTAAGTGTGCGCATGATTGCAGACGGTATATTGGCATTGACAGCGCACACTATTATCTCTGAAAATATTCCGGAATCCCCTACCAGGGACACTTCGAGTCGTGGAAAAACCGCCGGCAAAGGTGTGCTCACGCCCAAGGGATGTACTTAGAAGAATTGTGAGGCATCTTGGCAATAGCTGAAATAAATCTTTTATTCCGAAACTTTTCCTGATACTTTTTATACCAACCGTGCACACCGGATCATCAACGTCCTATGCGTTACCTTCAAATTCAATTCAATATTTGTTGAGTTTTCGTGGCTGAGAGAAAAAAATGGCTCGAAGAGGTATTTGGCAGTCGTAAATGATCATTTCTCATAAGGCTAAAATAAAAACTTCTTTTTCTTCTTAAAGTTTCTTAAGAAAATTTAGTTTCTTAAGAAACGTAACTTTTTAAGAAAAAATTCTGAAAAATTTACGTGGTGTTTTTCAAATGTAGCGGGAATTTTGTTTTTTAACTTAGCGTATAGTGCACCATGAGTTCCTGCCACAAGATAAAATGATTATGAAAGAGTACTACCTACAAGTTTAATGCCGGTTGGGTGAAGTAATACGAAAAAACCGCCAGTATTTATGGCAAAACAATCCATGACTTTTGAGCCACCATGATAATCCACCTGCTCACACTGCTCACTGCTTGCTTTTCATGAATGTTTGGCCAAAAACGGCACTGTAGTGATGCCCCAGCCTTCATATTCGCCAGTCATGGCCCCGTGTGACTTTCCTGGTTCCAAAAAATAAGGAGAACCTTAAACGGCCGTCGTTTTGCCAGCATATATATGATGCAACCATTTCAGAGAGTAAAAATCATTCGCCTTGACCGGGATTGATTTTTACTCTCTGAAATGGTTGCATTATAATGCACACATAGCGGGTGACTCCGTTAAAGTTACTGTTACAGTTTCTTGAAATTAGCATATATATGGTTAAAAACTCATCGCTAAGAGAGCAAAAAGCTATACCAAAGATCGTGTTTCAGGGTATTTCGAGGATTGGAAGAAGCGTCGATGTGTGTAAATAATACCTATTGGGAACTACTTCGAAAGAAATGGCGTTGATGTAGACGAATAAATTAAATTATTTCCAAGTAATTCAAATTCGCGGTATTTATTGAACACACCTCGCATTTCCTTTGTTTTTAGTTCAATATTTGTTGTTGTTCCTGCTTGATCTCTAGATGCAGTTCGCAACTGTACTGCTTCTTGAACAGAAACACTATATTACCAAGACGTACGCGATCTACTTTGTGAGCAGGCCAGTCCATGTGGGCGCTTACCTCAGTGCATCTTCAAGGAGCGACGGCTTGATGGCCCTTCTCCGCAACTTAAAGGCTCCTCCCCAATCCCTCTCCCTGGGCTTCCTCGTCCCCCTCCCTGGAGACACCGGCGCCTCCAGGCGTGCTCCACATGGGACGACGGAATAGCATTTTTCCAAGGAAAGATTCGCTCGCATTTCATTTCCCGATCTCTCCTGGTTGCAAGGCGATCCCGCTTGCAGAGGTAGACGGCGCATCCGAAGACGCTGCGGGAAAAAATGAAACGAGGGCATTGAGGACTTCCGTCTTCACTACCGCCACCGTCTATGAGGGGCGACCGACATCTTGAAATATCTATTACGTGCAAAGAGAGCATGTGTATGCGATGAGATAATGACCACCAGTGATCTTCGAAATGAAGTGCATCGTTTTGTGTGACGCAGAAACTTAACCATAGAAGAAAGAAGATGAACGCAGATTGTTGACTCTTGAAATGTGGGTTTGGAGAAGAATGGGTCAAATGGTCAGGAAGGAAAAGAAACTATTAGGTTCATTGCATGGCAGGGGAAGAGGGTAGATTGTCGAGAGAAATTTTAAAGGTAGGTAAAGCGGATGCAGGAGTCATTGAAAGGCAGTGTGATGTTGATAGATAAATCGAAGGATGTCGTTGCTGTGATTATAGGGAGGAAAATAATAGTCATTTTGGACAAAATTAGATGATTTAAGAAATGTGTTTATAGCTGAAAACAATTTTTTGTTAATGGATAGCGTTCAAGGAGTTTACCATATTAGTAAACATGGAACAAACTTAAATATACTGCTTGATTCGTAGGATTAGAACAAAATAAAGTACTTTTTAGTTCAATTCTTTGTATTAAAACGATGTGATTGGTACGCTATGGAATTAAATCTCATTTTAATCCAACTACTCTACGATTATTCAGTAAGAAAAAAAACAAAAAAATGTTTCATTTAGGGTAAACCGAAGAAGCTTCATTGGAGATTTCAGTGGGCAGTTGGTAAAAATGAATTGATGATAAGTCAACACAGGCAGTTTTTGGATCTCACACAGCCAATGGTAAATCGTGTCACGATATAAATGAAACTCGTAGTTACATTACTGGGAAAAATATCACTATGGGGTTTGGCCAACTTTGAATTGATTTGAAATTGTAATAGGCACGGAGGATGAGAAGTGAACGTAATCCGTGTTCACTTACTGCTGTATTAGCTCACGAAATTTAGTTATCCTAAGGAAGACTAATAACTGGAGTAGGTCCCCTCTGAGTTATATTGTAAACAGATAGCAGAGAATTTAAATCTAAGGAAATTTTTTAATCTTAACGTGACTTCAAAGTTTAATCAACGTCTTTATTACGCTCATCATTATGAAATCGTGCTCATTTCAGCCGTTGGCTACGTTTCTTGTCAACTACTTTCGCTCGTGGATGGCTTTTCGGAAAATTTAGGACTTCCCTACATTTTTTAGAAATTCGGTGATTAGTTATGTATATTTCAATATAACTCCGTAACAAGAGAATTCTTTCCACGGAATGTTTTGAAATTGCCGTGGAATATGAAGGATTTCTTAGGTTCTACGGAATAATCTGTTGCTGAATTTTTTGGCGGGTCCATCATTTGTATTCTCCCGTTGTTTTCTCCATCCATGTCTCCTGTGGATGTCATTTTTGGCTTCGTTGGAATATCATTGTGAACCGAGAGCTATTGTGATGCACGTAATGTCATTTCCCTTTGCTTCCCTCTTGTTCTGTTTTACATACTTTCCACCCAACCCCTCGCCTTCTCCCCCGCACGCCACACGGGAGGGTAAGACGACAACGGCACCACGACCATCTCCTCCAGAGGCTACTACGCATTCTGAGCGGGATGGTGGGGCTGGTAGGGAGAGCCGTGCCCTTCTAGTCAGCTTCAACTTCCCGTGGGCCAATGCCTGAGTGAGAACAGCTCTCCTCTGCGGAGATGAGTCCTTCTTCCTTCAGTTCAGGTCGTGGTGGCCCGTGGGATGTAACACTGACAAGATAATAGCTTGGGACTATTCAAGACTGGCAATTTAATGGCAGTGTCGGTGATATTTATTATAATCGGTCGCCATTTATGAGATTCCGACCCAGCAACGGAGCCTAAAGCGCAGGGCGATGCTAAGTAAGTGCTCCCGGCTTCTGTTCTTCCCTTCTTTTTTTCAACCTTGGACCCTCGGGTGATTCAGGCGGCTCACCCCGCCTTTGTCTCTCAGCCACAACCCGAGAAGGAGAGATTGAGGGCCAGCAGACCCGGAGGAAGGCTAACCCGGCGCCAGCCATCCCCCCCTCCCTCCCCGTAATCACGCGGGCCTAAAACGGTCCCCTGCGGGACCCCGCCCTCCTTTAACCCAATAATGATAATAATGACGCCGAAGACGGCAGGGGTGCCCCCGCAAATCACTCCACCTCACTCCCACACACGCCCTCGGGAAAGGCAGAGGGACCACCCTCCTCTTAGTGGCCCGGTGGGGCCCGCAGAGAGCGAAAGGGCTGCTCCACAGGCCCCCAGGGGTGCGTCTTCCCAACTCATGAAAGTCGTCTGCATGGATCAATGAAGAGTGTTTTCCTTCGGCCTGCATCTTTAATCACATTCGTATGATTCGACGGAACGCGAACGGCTTCCGTTGGCATTATGCGTCGGGGCCACTTTTAATGAATGTTTGAAGTTTCCCTCACGCAACGTAGTCAATTGAATAGCGGCGGTGAACGGAGCGCATTCCGCTCTAAACGGTTCTCGTGAATCGTTAAGCGATTTACGTACTTTCCACGTGTGCACGGTTCCTAGAGCCAAAGGCATTCAGAAAATTCCGCAGCGATAGAAAGGGAAACAGCAGTGGCGATTGCAAAACTCAGTACGACACAAAGGATCTCCCAGAAATTCATTTATGCCAAATTTTAAATATTATACAAGTAAAAAAAGTTAGTTTCATTTTCCGCTCTAATAAAAAATAAACTGAAACAATACACATCTTATTTCGGAAAATAACAGTTATTACAATACATAATGATCGATTATTTTTAAATTATTGCCACATTTTGAATTTTGTCAATTGGTCATCTTTCAAAAAAGACCTTGTGGTTGCCGCCCTAATCTTTTCTGTCTGAAACCATGGATTTCAACTCCTCATACGATTTGCGATCGACATTACACAGTTCGAAGTTAGGACACTTAGTTCTCTCGTCTTCTTCCCCATCACGTTTCCTTGCATTACGCATTGAATTTTCCTTGCATTGAAAAAGCCGTTATGTTCAAACAAATGACTAATGAGTTTGATTTTTATGGTGTCAATTGTTGGGATGACCGTTCTTCTATCATTAACTTCTTTAAAATACTTGTTCATTTGTTTTTCCTAGGAGCCCACTTCTTTTTTTAGCTCTTCAGGACCAGATTTCTGCTGAAAGTAGCCTCAAAGTACCCTTTTGTAGGAAGTATCCTTTGTCTGTTTATCCAAAGGTCCATGCTTCCCAACCATTTGCGAGCACTCTTCATTTTTATGAATCATTTCCTTGCATTAATTGCGAAGGTTACTCCACGGGCGAAGCACTTATTTTTCCAAGGCTCTTTTACATACGTATCGTTATTAGATAAAGCTTTTATTATCCATTAATTTCCAATGAAATCCATCGAGACTGCTCCGTCTCATTTCTTTGAATGTAGTCAGCGGAATTCTCGTGATATTTCCACTCCATATTTCTTTTTATTCTGCATTCATAATGCTGGAAAACAACGAAAGGCAACTATTACTTTCGCCTAGAAACGCCACATTGTGTCAGCCGTAGACTATACACGTGAGTCACAGAGAAATCAAAGCGATGCCAAGAAATAAATTTTCCCGCGAGTCAGTTCCTCGCGGGATTCGGTTCCTTCCTCCGTGCAATTCAGGGTGAGTAATCGTCGATAAAAATGTCTTCCGTGCCCTTTTTGACGAATTGCGAGTGACGTCGAGCGCCACGGTCGATTTCGTCATGAGAACCTGGTCACGGGTGGGAAGGAGAATCGATCCTGGGACGATCGATTCGGGAATTAAGAAAATGACCTCTCCTCTCCCCCCCCTTTTCCCCTTTTCCCTCCATTCCCCTCTCCCGGAAGACTCGTCACGCACTTGCATCGCCAACGAAAGTGCTGCCATCTTGTATCGTCTCCTTGCGATCTGCCTTCATGTGGAAATAGCGACAATTTTTATTAAGAAAAACATGAAAATTTATTTGTGATTTGGAACAGTAAACAACCTTTAAGATGCTATGCATGAAAAAAACGGAGAGGTGTTGGAATTATTGTTTGGAAATTGTTGAGGAAAAATGAAGGAGACGGTGAATATGAATGGAGTGGGTATGGAGGAGTATGGAGATGCCCGAGGGATACATGGTGGACAATGGCGCCCACCCAGGTGCACATACCTTCTCCTGACGGAGTTCGACAGTACCCGACGGGGCGCGCGCAAGAGGCTGGAGACATTAAGGGTATGGCTATGGCATGTTCTTTCCATGGGACGACCCTGGTCCAACCGTTGATGTTACGTGACTCGTGATTGATTCTCATTTTGCAGCCGCGGTTCGGTCTTTTCTATACTGCCATGGCCCCTGCATATGCAAATGAATCGTAATGCGAGCCCGATCCCGAAAATACGGCCCATTTAGAGGAAAAAATGAATTTCTTGGTTTCTCGACTTGTCCACCTTCAACTATATTTTATTTGCAGTTACATTTTGCAACGAAAGAACTACAGTGAATCTTAAAAATTTTCGAAAGGCAAAAACATTTTCTCTAGTATATGGAATCCATTTTAAGATGAGGCAGTGCCGATGTTTACTTCTAGAGCAGAAGGTGGATGATGACCCATGTAGAGAACGTACTCGATATGCGGGATATACATGGGTCAAATTCATGCATTAAATTTGAGAAGGTACTCGACACAAAAATATCTTTTGAAGTCATCAAGACAGTGATATGGTTAGAAAAATCTCGATCTTAAATAAAAAGTGTAATTATTAACTTTTCCCAACTTGGTATCTTGGTATTTAAAAAATTTTCCACAAATTTCCATGAAGGACTAAGGAAATAAACTAAGATGATTAATGTATAAGGTCAAATGGAAGCCGTCTTGAAAACTTTCTTTGAGAAAATGCTATAAAGAATTGACCATAGTGCTATATTTTACGAAACATAAATTTAGGGAAAATAGGAGAAGGCGGAAACAGGGGTGGGGAGTCATCGGAGGGATTGTTGGAGGCTTCAGGGACACTAGGGGGAGTGCGGAAGAGGAAGTAATAGGTTGCGAGGAAGAGTGGGGTGGGGTGGTAAATGGGAGTTTGGGTTAGAAGGGAGCGCTCTAGAAATCCATGAGATGATGCGTAATGTCTTTAAGGGACCGGTTCGGACCTGCCTCTTTTTTGTTTAGGGTTTAGGTTTTAAGACGATTTAGGACGATATAATCTGAGAGACATGTACAAAATATTAAAGGGTATTTCTCGAGTGAAAGAAAAGCATTCATAAGGGTAAAAATCTTTAAGAGGGGGCCGACCTTCGAGGCTTCTCACTTCCACCCTCGAGGTGCAATCCCCTATTGAACCCGCCCCAATCCCTATGGAATCCTACACAAGGACTAAAATAACGAATCCGCCAGCCAGAGGCGGGCGGATCCGAATTACGCGGCTAACCCTTGTGGACTTACAACCATTCCTCTCCACTCTTCCCACCCAATACCCCCCAGGGGGTTCCACTTCTCCCCCGAAGCACCTGCGGACCTTTGCCCTCCGCCCCAACCTCCCGCCGGTCCCTTTTGAACCTCCCACCCTGGCCCTCAAGACGAGAGTTGAGGGCGCGCGCCGTCGCCTACCGTTTTTCGTCACGCGATGGGTAAAGGGTCCTTTTCCCTGTTTATAAATCAAAATGGTGCCCGGCTCGACTCCGAGAAGGAATCATCCCTCTCGATCAAGACGGGCGAAATCTTCAACATCGGTTGATGCCAGAGATGTAGTGGGCGCACTGCCTAAGAACACGCCTGCATACCTAACAATGAACAGAATCACCACCCGTTTGTCGGAAAAATCGAAGAATAGCCAGCGATTGCTCAATTTCTTACAAAATTCTGGAATAAACGGAGAGAATTTCCGAATTCATATATAAAATTTTTTAAGGTCGGGATTTCGATGTTCACGCATTCAAAATGTACTTGTTTTGAATTATACCGTTGTTATTGTTATATGATCAATTCGTGTGAAGTCTATTATATATAAACCGACTTATTTCCACCAGGAGATACTGCTGAGCCTCGTAAGCATCAGGAGAACCAGCGAACACGAAAATGCCTAGTGAGAAACCTACTTTGGCCTCGCCATTGATCATCGAGATATATCCGAATGTGTGCCATACCAATTCCATCGTAAAGCATCTTATCGACTCATGAAACCTCTTGAAAAGACCATTTAAGCCTATCGAACAATAGAAGGACTGGATGGTGATAAATAAATCGAGTTCCGTAGGCGAGGGGACAGCTTGATGGTGTGGGAGCGAGGGGGATAGAACCCCCTCCCCTGCGATAGAGTGTGTGTGGATGATACACGCACGCACAGGATGGATGCAATTTAGAGGGAGATCATCCGTTGCTCCTCAACCCTTCCCCACCTTCCGCACCCTCCCTTCTCCATTCCGATTTTCAAACGGTTCCCACGCCGCGGCTCCAGCCTCGTGCCCATAAACCCTCCGCGACGCCAACCCTGGGGCGAGGACCGTTTTCAAATCCTTCCCCCCCGAGATCCATCCACGGGAAACAACCGATGGGATCCCTCCCCGCCTCCCTCCCTCATCTCGCTCCTCTCGAATCCCCCGCCGCCCGAGGGCGGATCTAAGAGGTACGCACTTCCAGGACGGAGGGGACGTGACGCTCCAAGTGGCAAGTTTTATTGCTCTAGCACAAGCGTTAATTAAAAAATACAAGGTTTGTATAAAAAGTATCGGTAGCAATATTTTTTGACGAGTGCGTGAAGTGCTAAACTCAAGACTGTCTGTTAATAATGCGCATGATCGCAGATCGTATTGGCATTGCACACCATTATTACTGAAAATTTGGCGATCCGAAAGATCTGCGCCAAACTCTTCCCGAAGGTCTTGATGGACGACCAAGAGCAGAGTCTGCCTGCAAGGACCAGCAACGGCATCGCGACGATTCCCCAATCCCCTTACAGCTCCGACTTGCCATCAGCAGTCCATCTCCCATTCCCAAAAGTAAAATCCTTCCTCAAAGGACAACACCATGGGACCCTAAGTGCCGTCAAAGAAGCTTGCGCGCCTACCCTTAAGGAACTTCCCGAACTACAAACTATAATGGTTTTCATGGCAAACCATAATAATGCATGGTTGTGATTGAAACGTGCAACACGTTGCGACAGCAGACGTAAAAAGGGAATTTGATGCGAAGGAGGAAAATTTTATTTAATTATAACCGACAATCTGCCCGTGTACTTCCTGATTTTCGATAGTCACTCAGAAAGTTGGTCGTAATGATTGCCACTCCTCACTTTTTAAAACAGTGGAACAAATGGAGGTTGTTATTGCGCATAGCGTGAGTGTTGAATAACGTGTAAACTCGAGCATCTGGGGGACCAATATGATTTTTTTCCAAGTCCTCGGCGTTATAGGCGTGTGATAGTATCGTGGAAGAAATCTATTTGCTCGGGTAAAACTCTTCCGGAAACCAAATATTTGTCCAATGTTTTATAAAGTGTATTTCCAAAAGGAAAGAGTACAAATCTATTTAATGTTAAAAATTCCGTCTCACATGAATTGGCCGCGTCATTAGCTGTGAAATATAGGATCGACTTGGGTTGTTCAGGAGGACGAGTTGGTGCATTGCGTTGTTGATCAGCTCTCACTCTCATCTTTTCGGGGGCTGAAATGTATTCGAGGGGGAGGCGACCCCCTTAGCTTCCTCCCTCTTCCGCCCCCTTCCTCCTTTCTCGGCCTCATCCATTGTCTGCGCGGTCCTCTCTGTTTCTCCCGACGGGATAAGCAGGCGGAAGCGGACGTTCGTCACAAGGAGGGGAGGGGGAGTCGCGCTTAAGCGGTGCGGGAAAGGGGAGGAGGGGGTGCGCCCTTGCCTCCCCCACCCCCGCCATCTCCCACCCTCCGCTCCACGCGTGCGGGCATCCGCGTCATCTGCATGCACAAACTACGCTCGGCTCGCGACTGCTTGCATGGGCGAGGCGAGCCTTTGAGGGACAGTTTAATAAAATATGCATTCACGGCCCCGCAATCAGGGCGAAGCGGTCATAAAAATTCGAAACAATCGCTTAAGAAGTCGTTAAACCGAGGCAAATGGTACGGTCATTAAAAATTAATTTTGAACATAATTGATTCACCGTTTTGTTCGTGGAAATCGGCAAAAGTCGCGATGATCAAACAAATATTCCCCTATACATTCCTTTAACTTTTGTTTCTTTAATTAAGGCCCTGTTCGGCTCATAAAAGATTTCGCTTTAAGATGCACAGCCAAACCGTATTGCAGATAAAGCGGCCGTTAATTCCGCAGTGAAATGTATCATTTTCATCGCGTGGAAATATAGTATTGGTGCGTTATATCGTTAAAGGGAGTGGCCATCACGTTGAAATATTATTTTCATTTTATTATAATTTATAGTCCTTGGATTTACACGTTGAAATGGAAAGTCCTTTCATCGAGTTCTTGGCAGTTTATCTCTCTTCCTAGAAATTATGCGGTGCTTTTGCGCCATTCAACGTCTCCATAGTTTACCCAGGGTTCAAATTATCAAGCTGTATCGTGATTGTCAATTCTTCTGTGAGATTTACTCGTCGTTGAGTCCTCATTTGAATCGCGAGGCTTCAATGCCATGCAATTGGGTGAAATTCCTCCCCTTCTCCTCTTCCACCGGCAATATTACAGAAAACGGACGGGTAAGATAAGACTCGCGAAAAACGACGGATTAGGGCCTCTCTCCGTCGACTGGAGAGGGAAAGTGCTCTTCACTAAGCACCTCAAGTAGGGACCGGGATAACACTGAAAAACATCTGCAACCTCCGGAATTCGAGCCCGGGCCCTCTTGGTGGGAAGCCTGTACGTTATCCACCGATCCCCTTAAGATTCAATCGTTGTTGGGAGAATGGACGGCACAAATGAATGGCGCTAACCACGCCATTTGTCATTTGGTTGTCATTTGTTCCTGTTGGGGATTAATTCCCGATAGACACCCCAAGGAAATGCATTGAGGGAGCCTCAATTGAGTAAAATGAGCCATTCAGATATCGCAACAATTTTCGAGGGGGCTGAGCTGAATTCGCTCAGAAGTGACACGTCACGCCGTGCCCTGCTCTGCCTCGCGACCGTATCCTCACGAATCGATTTGTGTCGGCGAACCCAATGTCTTCGCGCCGACAGGTTCTCAGGCCGAAATGACCAAACCACGGACGGTGTGTTTTCCTCCGACTCCATCCGCGGCGTTCCCTGTCACCCACCCCGTGGGAACCCTGTGGCCCCCACCCCCGCCTGGACTAGCAATCCACGCGGTCGTTTTCAGAAATTGAGTAAATAAAAGAGGTGCAACAAACGGTTGAATCGGCGTTCATTCCCACTCCGCCTCACACGATTGGGGCGCTTCGATGGGAGAGGAGGACCAGTGGGAAGGAAGATGGATTGCCCTCCGTATTCCCTTCACTTATTCGTACTTTCCGCCTGCTCCATCAAAAAGCCCATTCTCTTTCTAACCCAACGCAGCAGATACCATATTGCCCCATCATTCTACCGGCCCTCATGCCCTCCAAAAAAGTCAATTCTCGGCTTTCTTCCCCCTATCCAGTATCTTCTCCCCTGTATCAAGACGTTCAACGTCGCAACATTTCTATATCTCACTTTTTATTATATTAATCATGATAGTGCATACAGTGCAATGAAATAAACATTACGACATTCTCTAAATAGATTGATAAATGCTTAAATAATGTGAACAGGCTTAATATGTCATTGCACAATGTCGTCTTTGATGATCATGGAAATTAAAATTATTTATCCAATACCTATCGCTGAAGTAATGCAGTAAAAACTTTACCTAAGACTACTGCTGAACTCCATGCTCCCAGGTAAGAAAAGATAATGAAATTACACGTCCTCCTTCCCCCCAAAACCCTTACGTATTTAAAGGACAATCCCTTTGCGTATTAATAGAAATAAAGCATATTTTTTCATTGCATTGATGTGAATATTAAACGTTTTCGTCTGTCTGAAGTCTCTTTTAATGTAAATGCTTTGTGAACAAAATTATAAGAATGAGTGTATCATCCTGTGTTCGAGGGTTATCCCAACCCCGAGAGTAGTACCGGGAAGACCTGCATCCCTTAAATGACCGGAAGGCGAGCTGTTCGCACGTCCTCGGACCTAATTCCTTCCCCTGGCGATCAAACCAATGCGACGGGGCCGCGGGGTGATGGCTGCAGGGATGTTGTTGGTGCAGGGGAGAGGTTGGCAGGGTGGATGTCGCATCGGGGACACCCTCCGCGTTTCCCCCGCGCATGCGCAATTATCTGATGGGCGTTATAAAAATATTAACCGAAATTAAATGCGTCCTGCCAATCGAGGTGTTATCAAGTACTGGCCATTGTAATGGGGCAGATAAATTAATAAACTTTCACGCTATCAGTGAACCTCCACCCAATAACCCGTTATTTAATACTCAAAAAACAATTGCACCAGTACGTCGTGCGATAACTGAATAAAGTATTTAATATTTGTCTTTGAGTAGGGAAATATATTCGGGTGCGTGGGTTCCATTTTGGAGCCAAGCCCGACGGCGTGTGAATATTCACAAATCAGGGTAGGGGGGGGGAGTTCCTTTCCCTGTGCCGGTTATGGTTTCCCAGGAAGATCTGGTACCCGAAAAATCAACTAGCTTGGGTGGAGCTGCATGTGCCCAGAGTGTCTCGCCCGGGAATCGAACCCGGGACCCTCCGGTCAGTAGTCCAACGCTCTACCCACTGGACCACCGCGACCCACACATATGTATATATATATATATGTTGCAAGTCTCAGTATATGTCGTGACCCCTTCAGGGAGGGGCCATAGTTTCCTGGCTTAATGTTTTGGCCCTTGGCCGAATGTAGATCACGTTATGTCGGTAGTGGATTTTGGCGATAGATCATACGGTTCACACCGATGCGTGTTTTTTTTTAATTTGGCCTCCCTGAGCAATGGGCACATAACTAATCGAATCGAGGCATACACCCACGCTCGCGGTCAGGCCGCAACCCTTCCCTCCCCCACCCCCGTCCACCCACCACACGGAAAGCGTGTGGGATTTCGCAACACCCTCCCTCCCCCCAACTCGGCACACACATTCTCACACACGTGTCCTCCGCGCGCGTCGGGCCCTCCGGCCACACAGCTGTTCCGCCCGCGACCGTTGCCTGCTCTGATAGATACGCAGGGGCAGGGCGGGAGGAGTGTCGTGTCCTCCCGGGGGAGGGAGGGCCGCAGAGTGGCTGCGTGCGTGTGTTTCTTCGTGTGCGGACAGCGTTTCTCAACGGCGAAGGTCCGAAGCGATGTGGTGCGGGGTCTGAAAATTCCCATTCTGGGAGTGGGGGGTGTGGTGATCGCCAAGGTGCTCTCAGATCCATATCTAGCCAATGTCGCCGTTATTTCCAGCCGAGAGCATCTTGGAAAGTTGCCGCTGGGGTACCGAGCTACCGCCGGGTGTCTCGTAAATCTGTCCCTTGGACGTTCTTCGTAGATAATGCAGTGATGATGCATCGAACGGAGACTTCTTCACGGTTGTACACTCAACATCGCACGTGCCAATGTGTACTTTTTACGTTTTAGTGTGCACTTTTTAGTTTTACAGCACGAATGCCTGCATGTAAAAGCACGGTGATTTATCCTCAAAAACGACAGTTAAATTTTTAAAAATGGCCTTCGGATCAGTTTGTTTCGGGATGCCATTACGAGATGTGTTTGCAGCTGTTGGAACACAACAAGCAACGGCACGGCTGTTATACTATTTCACAGCAATTCTGTGAAATAGGTACAGAGCTTTGCCAGAGTCTCGGAAATCAGTCCACGTGACGCGGCACTCGACAATCCATGCGGGGTTAAAGCTACAAAAGCTTATTTTCGTCTCCATTACCGTTTGTCTCGTTACCCGGGGGGGGGCATCAAAACTCCGGTTTCCAGGGATCCGTTCAGCATAGTTACAAGTCGATTTAAAGCTCTTCCGAATATACTTGTTGTAAAATATGGTTGTAAAACATTCAAATTCGCAGTGTGATATAGTCAAGTAACTAGTGCGACACTTTTTACAAAAATTACAAGGATTTCTAAATGGACTTTGAGAAACTGGTGCAATGGAGTTCGTGTTTAAGCAATGAGAGCAGCTTGAATATTGACCTTGTGCCTCTCATGACACCAACGGCATCCGGGGCGCATCTCTGCGCGGCAATGTCCGCAGTCGATCGTCGAAGACTCGCTTTTCCGCGTGTGGCCCCTCGACATGGGAAGGGAGAGGATTCGGGCAAGCGATTAATTGTTTCCGGCTGCACACAGCGGAACCGTTCCCCAGTTAAAACAAAACGCCAACTCCTTAATTTCCCACGTTCGAATTTATTAACTCGACTCAGTTTTTTGGTAGACCATAGCTGTCAATTCTCGACCGGAAAGCGAAAAGTGTGAGGGTCCACCTCTCGACACCCCTGGGTCGGTTAAAGCGTGGGAGAGTGAAAGGAAAACTTAAATTAATATCATTTCGTTATTTACTGATTAGAGAAGATACGCAGACATTTTCCATGTGGTCTCCAGCGGGAGTGTAGCACAAGTCTTCCGGCGCTTCGGAAATGTATGGATACCTCTAGAAAAACCTCGGCTTCAACTGCTGCAGTGACCTTTGGCGTCACTGCTAGTGTGCCAGGCCTGATAAAGGAGAGTCCGTGACAGAGGTCACTTTGTTTAGGAACTTCCCAGTCAACGTGGAAACTTACTCGGTTAATGAACATGCATCTCCATACCGAAATTTTATTCATCGATGAATTTCCATAGATTTCGCCCTTTCGTAAGACACGAAGGAGGAACAGAAATATGTTCCTTTCCAATGTACGCTGGAAGTGAATTCGTAACAGTATTTTTACCCCGTATTTTTGCCTCCTCGAGTCGCATTGGCAAATTACGTGCCACTCTTCAAACCGCGAGCGTCACTGTTGCGAACTGACGTAAAACGTGTTGTTTCGACTATTTAGCGCCTTTACTTTCCATCTTTTCATTTGACTCACCGTCGTCATCTGCGGAAGACTACTAAATAATATTTTCGTTTCCTACTTGAAAATGAGAAATTTTTCCGTTGTGAAATTCCAGGGAAAAATTCATAGTGGTCTATGGTATGGTCTGTCGCACTTAGGTTGGCAGATCAGTGGAGGAAGGTCGCGACGCGTCTCCCGGAATTGGGTGGAGATGATTGTTTTACTCCCACGCCGAAGCCTTTCATCGTGGTTCGCGGAGATCATTGCGAGCGGATGCGGCAAAGAGGGTATTCTCTGGAACCGGCCAGGAGTAATGCCAGAGAGAATTGCAATCAGTAGTTGCGGCTGGTCTGAGAGTGGCGACCAGCCAAGACTGTGTGGAACGAGGCAGAGAAGGAAGAGGCGGTTTCCTTTTCATGTTCAGACTGCCTGGGAATGGTGGGCGAGTGTTCACCAAGTTGGCAGGGATTTTTTCATAAAAAATTGAAGGCGAATGCATACGTTCAGGTACACTACGGCGGTCGCCGTATTCATTCCTGAATTTCCGACGTTCTTACATCAAGAGGCGCGGCTGGCTGCTTCTCAGACTACCGCGGCGGTTTATTCGGAGTTAAACCGTGAGAGGTGTTTTATAATTTGAGTAATTTCTGTAATAATTACTAAATGCCCAATCACCCACTCTTTGATGTAACCGACTCGGGCTAGACTCTATAGCCCCCCACCTTGAGTAGGCTGCAAGTGTACGGGGACCTCACTAAGTAGGCTTAATTTTGGAACTAGTGTGCAACGTAGAGAAGTTAGGTTTATGAAAATTTCTTTATGAACAAGGTAGCAGTGTCACGAGGATGGGAGCCACTAGTTGACAGTAGGCTTAATTGCAGGTTAAATTTACTGCGTAAATTTGAGGCAGGCCACTTATCCGTGGATGTTAAGGACATATTGTAGGCCCCGACGTACTATGGTAGATCAGATCACGTACCTAAAATCAGGGAGATAGATAGTAGAATTGATAGAATGTTGTTTTTCCCTCGCACAATGATAGTTCACAATAGATATGACGGCAATCGCGTAGGATATAATTAGAATGGGTAGTGTTCATAAAAGTGTGGCGTGTAAGTACCTTTTTTCGTGTGATTAAAATTTATCGAATGCATGATCTAACTAATATCTGTGTGGAGGTAACGTGATTTGGTGTCGTATGTCGGATGCTGGAAACTGTGGAAGCACTAGACTGTCCTGCGACTGTCGCTCAATCTTGAATGATTGAAGGGGGAAAGACGATGTTGCTGAAGATTTTATAATCCTAACGCGGGAAATAATGTCCGGGAAATTCTCGGGAATAGGGAAAGGAGTGGGAGTTTTGATTGGGACCCACCACATCGCCAAACTCATGATATTTGGGGTATTTTCTTTTAGTACCCTGCAAGCCACCGCTAGGGTGTGCGCAGGGAGTGAATACACACCAGACTAATTTCGACCCAAATATGACCCTAATGCGATCGGACAATGTTATTCTGATCCCTTATCGTTCATGGGAAAATTTAAATCTGAAATCCATCTGTTCTGCAATTAATCTCTCCAATTTCATTTATATGGTGGCAATGTATAATTTATTTCGAATTTCAATAAAGCCCTTTTAGGAAAATGCACTGAACTCGTCCTTCGTCTATGATTTTAATCTAGCTGATCCTATGAATTGAATCTAAATCCTATTAAAAGTAATGGCAAATAGCGTTAAAACCTATTCAATCTCTTAGTCTTGATAATGTACGGGGAAGAGACAGTGTAGACTAATACTAACAAGGTTTTAGCGGAAGAACAAATTCGTAAATGGCCTTTTTAACTAGGGATACCAAGGATGGTGCGGTGCTTTTGTAAATAAACGAGCCTTCAAAAAGTAATGGCGGTAAATGAGTTAGAGAATAGAGAGAATAGGTGAACTGCGAGAGTAAATTTGTTTGCGTTAACTTCGGCTCGTAGCGAAGAGGAAGAAAGCTTTCGATTATACGTTTAAATCGTGCTAAAGCCTTGTTTAATTCAGATCATTGACAGTCCCCCTGTTTGAGAATTCCCCCCCGGTATTGACTAACGATTGTCAAAGATTACCGTTCGAATAGTGTATCTACCTTATTAATACTCATTGATAGATTCCAGCGAGCACCTAGTGCCATCAATGTTGCCATTGTAACTTTCACGAGGAGTAAAAAATCAAGTTCGCTAAAAATAACTGCAATATTAAGTGGTTAGTTCTTCGAAGGCATCAAAAGGGCAAACCACAGTATGGCTTCAAAATGCCGTTTCCTAAGTTTGTTTATCGCAATTCACTGCGCGACCTACCGCATTTTTCTGATAAATCGTTAATGTTGCAATCGCGCACAGATGCACGGTACGCGACGCCCCTTGCTACTGCGAAGGAAAGCAAGCAGTGCCGACTGACTGGAAAATTAGGCTGAGGGTTCTGGGTCGGTGGTTCACTTTCAAATACGTTTAAATGGAAATATGAAGCTGTTGAGGACATAACTATTGGTTTCACTATTGTCCGAACAAAATCTATTTTAAATTGAACTCGCAGGAATAAGTAAGCATTCAGGGCGAATGATTTGTACGCTTTGAAATTGCTGTTCTTTGTAATTCGCATTAGCGGATGACTCGGTTGAAAAAGTTACTCTCGCGGCACCTCCCGCAGTTTCTTTGAATTTATCAAGCTGCGTAATGATTGAGCATAAAGTATTAAGTGCTGTAATTGGATATCTAACTCCGGTGTTTCGGCTCTCGCGACACCCGAGACTAGCCAGGAGTTGCTTATCAGCATCCCAGGGATATGTCTGGAGAGAGATGGAGAGAATGCAATATTATAGCAGATAATTCTCGCAAGGGTATTACGTTAATTAATGATTGTGTGGTGGTGGTTGCGGGTGGGGAGGACGTAAAGCTGACAAACTATTAAAATAACGCACATATGTGGAAGGAGAAACGAACGGTCTCCGCTGCCTTTTAAGAGTTTCCCCCCATTTAAGCCCAACGCCACGTTTTCCTTCCATTCTCTCCCTCCCTCTCCACATCCCTCCTCCCCACCTGCCTCTCTCTCTGTCGGAGTGTATACAAGCGCGCACTCTTCCTTAAATGGGATTGAGAGAAGCGCGGCGAGGGTCGCCTCGTGGATTATTTATTCGCCTTTCCCTTTTGGACTGGCGCTCACGTGGCGGGAGGGGGACGCGGTCCCCCGCCTCCCTCCCCCATCGCCGCCGCATCCACGGCGTGTATCCCGCGAGGTGGGCGGGGCCACGAATGCGTGTCCCTGCGCGCCGCGCGCGTGTGTGATCACAGGGCGGCCACTCGGGTCGGGCAAAGGTCGGGGATTACTCAACGTTTTCGGGAAAAAAACTGGAGAAGAGAGAGGACTTTAAAAGAAAAGAACGAGAATTAGATACGCGACTCGGGAATATGAAATGAGAATCTGAATTCCCAGAATCGAGCGACCGGACGTACCTTGTCGTTGTGAGATCAGGTCGCGTTAGAAGAGTCAGTGCGTGCAGGAACTGGCAAAAAATGGAAATAATACTCTTGGATCGAGTTCACTTAATCCCGTGGCGTACTCAGCGATGACGTGCGATCCCAAAGAAAAAAGTGCCTCGTTAGAAAGAGAGAGAAAGGAATGGGCGCGATCGTCGGGAAACCTTCTGGGAATGGGAGTCCATGCAATGAGAAGAGGCCACCGCACGCACTCTCCTGTGAACGTCACGACTGAATCAATCCATCGCCCCTGCCTCGTAATTTCGGCTAGTGGGGGGCACTTTGTCATCTCGAAGATGAAGATAAAGAATAAGACTGGGGGGAAGTGACATCACTGAAATCTCGAGCGGGAGACCCTTGAGGAGGCGGTGGGGGTGGAGAAGGAGGAATGGGGAGATATGAGAGAGGCGGTGTTCACCTTAGGGGCCGGTCGTGCATGCATCAACTCATTTAATCGAGAGGCACCTGATTTTTTTCGAATCGAGCGCAGTACTGAACCATCGATTAAATTATAAAAAAAAACAACTTCCGTGAAAATGACATACGAAATGCATCATGAACAGATGCAGTGTTTCCCTCCTGTCAAGAATCCAGCCCCCGTCATTGTCTTCAACAGCTTCCTTTCCGGGTGCGTCTGCGGTGGTCAGCTATGTTTGGCAGACGGCGTCCTCTTGTCGGATTGGAGTGGATCGATATCTTTCTAACCCCAAGCTCCTTCGGCCTGGAAAGGAATCCTGGGGCGCGGGAGAAAGTCTTATCAACCGAACCTGACCAACGCAGCCGTACCCGGATTGGAAGTTGTCACACTTCATGACGCCGCAGAAGCCTTTCTACTGGTATTCTTGCGTTTCGTCTAGAGAACACTTCTTCCCACTATACCCTAATATATTTTCTTCCCTTTGAACCGAACGCTTATTGTTTTGCGTCGAATCCATCAAGAGAACAATCTTCCCAATAATATCTACGAAATACAGTCTTCCGTACTATCACTGACACATTCAATTGATTTCCTGAAAATTTAGTTTCCCTATTATTATTTACTGTCGGTATTCTACCAGTTTATGTGGGTTTTGGATGGACATAAGCCACCAAACGGTACAGTGACAATTCCCTTGTCTCTCTTAACAAAACACAATCCAGCAACCCACTTTACGAAAAAGTCTCTCTTCATGTCTGTCTTTCTATGACAGTCTTTCTCGTCGTCTTCTATGACTTCCTTCCTCCCTTCATCTCGTCCAACATCCCTATCTTATCCCTGCTCCTTCCTCGCTTGCCTAACATTCTCCTCTCTATCACCTTCTTCAACATAACTTTGTGCTGTGATAGGCATAAGTGATAACATTTTTTGTCCCAAAGCAAGTTGTACTTGGAAAAACGAGTAAACAATGAATGAATATCACTCGGAATATGCAAGAGTGCATTAGATTTTTTGAAGGGTGGGTCGAAGAGGTAATCTAAGAGTGACCTTGGTTGATGGCTGCAAATTAATTACTTCTTGAGGTAATAGGCAGTCGAGGGCAGGTTCATAAAATGATGTATCATGACACCATCGGGAGTCAAAGGGCGTATCTGAACTTTTTTGGGAATGGATAGCAGTGCTGTGATGAATGGCGGAGGCGGAGAATCGAGGAAAATAAAGGAGAGTCCTCGCAGGCAGTGTTCTTAGTGGTGCCGGGCCTGCGGCAGGGATAGGGCTCCACTCGACAGGGCACGCATGCCTTCCCGGCCGATGCAGCGGAAAAGATCGACGAATGAAAGTGGTACGGATGAAAAGGCCCCCCCCCTTCGTGAAGAATCTTCATTGGCGAACAGAAATCGTCAAATTATATTGGAAAAGTCTGGGCTGGGAGACGCTGGAAACACGGAGATAACATGCCCGAATTGATCTTTTAGATAATTACAAATAATTAAATTCTGACGTTGAAGGAATACTTTGTTGGCGCGGCATTCAATAAGAAAGGTGAGACGAAGTGAGAAGTTAAAAAGAGAAGTCGACCCGATCGACGTAACCCTCCCACCCCCAACCACCTCACCTCCTTCGTAGAATTCACGACCGCAAAAGTAAAAAAAAAGCTCCGCGCTACAGTTTTAACCTCCCGAAAAAGGAGCGATAACGAACTCTATCTATCACCAATTAACCTCAGGGATGTTTATCCACACACGCCCATGTGGTGACCTGCAAGGTGATACTTAAGATTTAAATTAAACGAAAGACTTATTTTTTCACTCAGTTACAAAAAAATCCGCTCACTGGACACAACAGCGGCCCTTGGATGTTCTTCACGCACCCGCCGTTCCGTGCCGCGTGAGAGGGAGAGAGTTGAATTGAAACACTCTTTAAGCAACCCTCCTATCCCCCCGCCCCGAACCTTGGCTCCCCCTCCTCGACTGACGTAATTAATCGACGGCCGATCCTCCGAGGAACGCCAGCCGGCATGGAGACAGTTTATAACAGTCGACCGCCGCTCGAGAGCCAAAATGGATTTTAAATAATGATGGGTGTTAAGTAATTATTCGCATGCGGGCGTGTGATCACCCCATTCATTCATTCATTGGCTCTTCAATCCGAGGACTTGTCTGACTGGCGGACTGCACCCAATGCTTAATCTTTTTCGCCGTGGTGGCTGGCTGGCTCCTCTTCCGAGCGGCACCCTTTTATCGGGTCCACCTATTCGCTTCGCCTTTGTTTCCCTTCCACTTTGTGCCTGAAAGATCCGGTTGTGTGTCCCCAGGTGTGGCCAATCTATTCTTTCCCTTCCCTGCTCCCGTCTTCTCTTTTCATCTCCCTTTCTTCCCATTCGTATTTCCTCATTCATTTTCATCATCGTCAGGATCTCCGGCTTCCGAGGCTTGCATTCCTCCTTGGCCACACTAAATTCTTTCATGTTATTGTCGCATGTTTGGCTGCCGTCCTTTTCAAAATAAAAACAATTTTCGGATTTGTTTACATCTCTCTAACTTTCTGCGGATTATTATTTATCCGTACTAATCCCATATGGCTTCCCACCCTCTAACGTAAATATCGATACTATGACGGCCAGTCAAATGAAAACCGAACATCCGCTACAACAACCAGTGCGCCTGCAGCAACAAGGACGTAACCCAGCAACTGCGTGCGCCTGTAAGTTATCACTATGTAGATATCCTACCATAGCGATGGCAGCAGTATAAATACGTTAAAAGCTAGCTTCTAGCGGACTGTGTGTAGTGGCGGGTGTTTGTTTTTCATTTGATTGACCCTAGTATCATTGATGTGATACCAGACACTTTTTAAATAAAGGGGCTGAAAAAAGCATATTTTTATGAAATAGATCACGTAATGATCGGTTCAATTACGTATTTTTACTGAAATTATATACTATCGTGAAATTCAAGTTTTATTTTATGGGAATTACTATACAACGGCATTTGGAAACTCTTTAACATGGTTCATGAGTGCTTAAATAACTTTGAAGAGACAGTTTCATTGATGGATATTTGAGTTGCCTTCTTTCGTGACCAAGGATAATTAAAATTCTACCTTGATAAACAGTGGTTGTAATGAAGTCGTAACAAATTGTACGTAAGATTCCTCCTGAACACTGAACTTTCAGTAAGGATACGTAATGTGTGGTGACCTTACCCACTAGCAATTTCAGTGGAGGCCCTTAGAGCCATATCTTCCGCACGTCTCGCATTGTGTAAAGCAGATATAGGGCATGCGGTAGATGTTCGCAGAGGGTCATCTGATGCAGCTTCGATGTCATTCACCAACGGGCGCTAATAATGAAAATGTCATCGTGAGAAAATTAGCGATCGGTGCGCCAGGGATTAATTTAGTTTAATTTAAAAATGCATTAAGATCAATTAATCATCGATTAATCAATGCTCCGTTAGGGATTTCAGAATTTAAAACTTGTAGAGTTTCTTTCTTAATGTAGTAGAACTCGGGGAGAAAACAGCAAGTCCGAAACAAGATGAAGGTCCATGCACGCGATGGCTGCTTAGATGCAGCCTCTGTCTCCAGAAGGAGTCGGTCGACAGCTTTTTCCTGTTCGCGAACATGAAAGTACCTCCGAACCGATGAACTTTAGATAAAGAAGAGAACCACCGCATAGGCTGTCTCGGATTGTGAGGGACAGCTGTTCGCGTTGTGGGAGAGGCAACAACATGCCCTAAGCGCATAGATTATTGTCTTTGGCGAAAGGTGACTGCTGTACATTCACAAAAAAATACAATCGTGCTTTGCCAAGTTTGGTTAAAGTCAATATGAACCGATTACTTGGTAATAATGGATAACAAACATTCGGAAAAAAATTAAAATAATGCCGCCATTGCTCTGTCGTTTCGAGATGCTTTTTTCAGGAGGGAGATGCAACTGCCAAGGTCTGCGTGCTCTAATACCTCGCTGCCCTTCTCCTGCACATGCGCTTTTGCCAATTCGCGTAAACATTCTGTCTCTCTCTCTCCGTCCGTCACCGCGTCTATCTTCCTCCGGCTCTCCTCCCCGGGGGGCTTGCGACATGTTTTAATGTGAACTATACGAATGACGTCACGCCCTACGTCACACGTACCGCCAATGAGCGGAACTGACCTTCTGCACGCGACCTGCGCTTCTTTGAATGCAGACTTCTATCCAGGCTCAATGCGTCCCTCATCCTTCTCTCTCCCTTCATTACAGGCGATCGCGGAATCCGCGCTTCATTTATTTCTTCAATGGGGTTTTGCACATGCGAGTCTTCTTTAACGATATTCCTTGCACTTGCTAAATAAACTTGCTCCAGTAAATGTGTTTTTAGATTAAACTGTAAAGAATAAATAGAGGAAATAACAAGAGAAGATTGGTGCTGTGTTGTGTCGCGTCGGTTAAAAGTACAATCGACGACATTTACGTGGCGGTCCATGAAAGGAAGCGTTGATGAATGAATTAGGTATAAACTCCGAGGGTAAAAACTTAGTTCTTAAAAATATTGTGAGAATAAAGCAAGTTTTTCTCAGAATATTGGATAACGCAGGCGTCAACCTATACATTCACAAAGAGAGTAGACCAGACCAAGACATTATGCAAAGTTCCCGGCACGGATGGAACTGTTAGTATTCCACACTCAACGTGGAGATCATGTCGTCCAAATAGATACGGTAAACATTCTTTTGACCTGACAAGAACTATCAAATGTTCACCTTTGAAAGTTGGTGCCGCCAACCTGTCTCTCTTCCAATGGAAAACCGAAACAATTACTTTGCGGGTTTTGAAAATGTGTGGTACATCCGGTCTTCTACAAATATTATTGCACTCTATTTAGAAATATTATCAAATCCTCCCTGAACATTCCTGAAAAGCTGATGCAGGAAATTCAGCAGATTTCCACGCAAACCCCCAAATACTACCGGACGTTCGGAGAGGTTCACCTGTATGAACAGGACACGAATATATTTTAAAGGTGCGTTTCGGCGGTATGCACTCCGTGACAACACTATCCCAAACCCGTGTGAATATATGTTTGGAATCCGTGAATGTATGTTTGGGTTGGAAGCGGCGTCTCTCACGAACCCCTTGACTCAAGGTGACTTCGTGACGAATGACCTGACGCAGTGCACTAATGCGTTAAACCGGCACTCTCCGGTTCACTCCGTCTAACTCCGGGTCCCGGGTTCATATGATGGCTTCTGAGACTCTCCCATATGCTCAGCAAGAATGATTTAATCATCATAGATGGCGATGTAGTTGTCTAGAAACACTGTGGCTGCCCAAGTAAAAAAAAACAGTTAACCCCATTGTGCTATGCATGCGTATTTTGTTTTGCTTTCAAGATTCTTCAACATGCTATGTGAGTCGCACCGTATAGGAGCTAATCGATCCAACCTTCCGATTAATGACCATGGTATATGACTGTGCCCTCGTGCCATTGTGATTGGTTGCGTGATTCCTTCTTGTAGAAATATACGACCGGATTGACTGGTATTATTCACATTGTACAGGGATCGATAGTCTGCTTCAACAGGATGTATGCTAACCAAATGTAGAGGAATTCCCCGAGTTTCCAGGGAGTATTTCATAGTTAATAGGACGTTCCGCATCTCGAAACAAGTGTATTTTGGGGAAAAAGTTGAAGCATATGGCAATGATTATTGACCGCGGAGTATTGAAAATTAAAAGGAACGGTTGGCAGTCTCATTGTGATCTCGGATTCGCAACACATATCCTGGCGTTTGCTATAAGTATATGTGAATACGTGAAGAATATCGATCGAGTACATCCTCTTGATGGGAAACTCTTCTCGTAATAATAGCCAGTGAGGCGAATTGGATTAAAGTGAAGCAATGAAGTGATAACCTTGAAGAAAGTGTAATTTTTCACTAAAATGGTAATCCTGAACAAGAATGACAACAGTGAAAAAGTCAGTATCATTTCAGACGCATCAGGAATGGATCGTCGATATCGAAAGGTCAATTTTCACGAGGGATGGCCACTTTACGGAATCCTGGCAATCCGGCATTTGTCTGCACATAGATGAGAAATGTGATCGGTAACTCGTAGACATGAACGTCGCCGTCGGGGGTGGTGTGGCGAGGCTGTTCCGGACGTTAAGGGTCGCCCCTCGTTCTCCTCGCGCGTTCTCCCGGCGGCAAGTGAGAGGGGCCAAGGCGGACTCGCGACCGCATCTCCTTGGCGCACTCGCAGGAGTGGATGCAGAAGCCCCACCTAGGCCCGTTAACGTTAGTTGTCGACGGAGGGGAGGGGGAGAGAGGGGGGGGGGTAGTGGATGGGAGGACATCCGTGGTGAAGAGGAAATGGCCCATCAATCTTCATTGGACGCCCGTGCATTCTAACCCTTCGCTCGAAGGGCGGGAAGGGAGGGGGAGGTGGTCGGGTAGGGATACCCAGACAAAGGGGCGAGGATCACACCCCCCCCATCCTTGTTCCTATTTCACCGTGCACCGACTCGGAGTGCAGCACTCCTCTCTCATCATCATCATCGTCCTATGTCGAAAGAGCATCGAGGGGGCGAGGCGCGGAGGGTGGCCGTATCGCAGCCGGGAGTCGCAGGCCGGTCGCCGATGCGATGTCGACACATCGATCCCCCCGCGGTGACGTCACCGCCACCCCTCTTTCCCCTTCCCCACCCCTATCATTCACCCCCCCCCCCCGGCCGCCGAAGGGGTCACTTTGAAGACGTCCCCCACACAAGGGCGACGGCAAAGGCCATGGGCCGGCAACAGACAACACTGCCTCCACACACCACCGAGGTAGGCCGGGGCGCTTTTCACTCCCCCCCCCTGGATGGGACCCTCCGTCCAACGGTGCGAACTAACGCCCCACCCCCTCTCTACGCCGTCGTCTATTTAGATGGTCCATATTCGTCTGACCACACCTTGGATGCGCCCTTTGCATTCTGGGTCATTCTCTTTCATTCGAACATCGAACGAAACGTCCGGTTCGCGTTTGGACCTTCACACGCAAAACCGTAACACACGAAGACTTGAAACAAACAGCCCTTGATGGGATTCCCTCGGAGAATAGGTTTCCTGTCCATCCGGTAGATTTAAGGGTTAGTATTTTCTCTAGCACACTGCGCGACCATTGCACAAAGAGTTATGCTTGGACAAATCACTGCCGTCACTCTCCAATTCCTTTCTCGTGTATGTTTTTATGGATATTGTCACCCACACGCTCCGGAGGTGGTCCCCGCTGAAGGAGTAGATACGAAGTTGAAATTGTTAAGGAGTTTTGGGATGTATGCAGGGGCGGAGGAGAACGAGAGAGCCGCAGGAGCCAGGGGGGCATGTGTGGGTGGAAGGCGAAAGAGAGTGAGAGATGGGAGAGGTTTGCTGAATGAAGGACGCGATGAATTCGAGAACTATGCAAAGTACGAGGGAGGGAGGAAAATTATAAGAATTTTATTTTATAAAAGGCATTTTAGACTGAATTGAGATGCGTAGGTAGGCATTACAAGTAGCTGAATAATTCAATAATCTAAGCATTTATGTTAGGTATACGTTAAGAATGCTAGATTTTTTATGAGGCACTACTCTTAGCAGTAGATGTCAGCATTAGTTCAATATCTGATCGATACACAACCGGCAATATTAATCGAATCGTGCAAAAAATCGTTATTTCGAACTTTCAGCGAGCGTCCCACACCGATTTGGATAAGTGGCTCCTTAACGTTTCTTTTTCTGTCACAGCACATTTTTGCAGGCTCGCTTTTGGCTGCGATAAACATGATGGAGATGCTGTTTTAGCTGGGATTGTATAAATAATCCGTAATTGGTTTACTAGGAAGTATTTTGTACTACGTAAAAATTAATGTAGAACCGAGTGACTTACCGCCTTGGCGGCTTTATATCAGAGTATGCCTAGTATCAGCTTTTGCTCTATTTCTTTTTTAAAATGTCCTTTTTTTCCAAGGTTATTCGGGTCTCCCACCGGGTCCATGTTCGTAGAGTTGCCGACGTTTCAATGGCCGAGTCGTCCATCGTCTTCAGGGCTTGCTATGTCCTTTTAATTCTTCAGGGCTTTATTGTCCTTTTTTTCTTGCCCAGTTGCTGGGCAACCCCCTCTTGGGGGGGTTAATACTTATTGTTATAGTTTTTCAGGTTTTTATTTCCGTAAAGATATAGACATACAAGAAATGTACAAAATATTATAAAACGTGACAATATTTACAGTACGGAAACTCTGTTTTAGGAAGAACAACTCTAGTTTCAGTTTATTTTCCCAATCGCATCCTTTGCAAATCTTTTCGTAGTGAGGAATTAATTTAATTTTCAACGATAAATTTGAACGTATGTCGCCACAGAAGTGACGTATTTATTAGTTAATAGGGAGACTGTTAATATTTAGCAGTCATTAATGCGAATTTTCGGAAAAATGATGCTCCAGTGTGCGTATGCTGCTGATTAAATTATTAAATCGTTCTTCTGTCGACGGTCATGCCATCTCCAGCCCCTGTCCCGAACTTCCCTCCGCCCTAAAGAGAAAAAGCTTCTCTATTCCGACGCCTTTTGACTTATGTTCTTTGACAAAAGTTAACCTTGGATTTGACCAATTTTCACCTGACGTTTTCACCATACTGCTTTCGCTCGTGTCTCGCTCGAGGAGTTGGGTGAATTCAGTGACGGTTCGGTTCTGTTAGCTTGCCTCTCCACGTGCGCGGATTGGCCTCGCCATTTGGCGAGAGATGGGACGTGGAGATTGTGGGTAGGGGGAGGTGTGGGTGTGGGTCGGGAGGGAAGAGCACCCTCCCCGCTCCAAATGGGGGGAGGAGCGGGCGCATCTGCAGGAAGGACGGATTGATTGAATGATTGGGTTGATGGAGAGAGGGGAAGGATGAGCCTGGGGGAGAGGAGGGGTGTCTGCCGCTGCTATTATTGCTCGTAATCGCCGCCATGGGCAGTCCTTCCCACGCACTCTTCCGACCGGGGTCCTCCTCCCAGGATCCATCCGCAATTGACGAATTTATGTGCTCCATATATATTTTTGGTTGTGTTCCTGGACGTGGCGGCGAAGATTTTCATCCCACACTCACTGACGTGCAACGGAAGTGACGCTCTTATCCTTAACTGCGTGGCCAGGGTTCATTTTCACCAATTTCCTTTCACTATTAACCAAATGCGCGTCTCTCATTGTGTTTTTTTACTATTCTGATTTCATTAGTGGTAAGGTACGAGTCACAAAAATAATTTATTCATAAGTAAGTGTAATGAGGTCCCTCTTGACCATGTCTCTTTCAAAGACTTCCGTTTCCTTTCGAAGTCCTCGGGGACACTCCTTGCATTTCTCTAGTCGGCATCCTGCTGACCGAAATATGGTTTTGTGTCTAGGAGTTTCGTCTTCCACTATGCCCTATGGACTTGAGAAATACATTTTCTTTTTTACTTCACACACTCATGTAGGTCATATGTACTTAACATATGTACTTACTGTACTACGTTTCGGTGCGTCAGAATCCGAATCATGGCAGATTTGCATTGTTTGGTTCCTGGGAATTCGTCTTTCGAATGTAAGTACACTCGGAGTGCCATCACCTTCACTAGTCAAAAGAGACGATTTTCAAAGATTCGTAAACTCCCAAAATCGATCTCAGTCAGGGTAGTTGAAGACGGCAGGTTTCGGATGGTAAGGCAGGCAACAAGTGTCACAGTGCCCGCGATAGTGACGCGGAGAGGGGACTGATTGCGCGTGGTGGCAGGGTACCATCGATCTCTAGGGTTAGCTCCCTCACCGAAACCCATCGTTCGACAAGCACGAAGGAGTAGTGCCTGAGCTTTGGGACGGGCTTCCATACGAAGTGCCTTCGGGTAATTCTCGCTCCCGAGTAGACAAAGAGAGACCTCCTTCCGAAAACTTAAAATCATCTGACAACTGTTGCTCACGCTCAAATCTTTCTTCAAAACCTGCAATACAACTGGCGTGCTGGTATCACGGATGTAGTATGCGTAGAATTTCGTCGACGCCGAGGATTTTGGCGGGGAGGAGGAATCAGTACGCCCTTAGAATCTATAGCCTACTAGGATGTTTGCCATTTATCATCAATCCCAACTATGTGTCTACTGGGTGAAAAAAAGTTTGGAAATCTCCGAAACAAGTAAGAACCCACGATTTCACACTATAAGTACGTCTCCAGATTCCCTATCGACGACTTGCAGGGCGCCAATTGATCGCTGTTCCCATTCTGAGTATGCAAGGGCGAAAAGAAACGATTTTAAGTTATATCAGGAGAATTTTCATGCGTACTTCATTAATTTTTACCAAATTTTCTTGCCCGTGCGTGTTTCTCTCGCCTCTTCTCCCACATTAATGCAGGTTCTTTTGATCCGGATGACCCCTCATACACATTCCTTGCCATGATGACCCCTTCAACCACAACACATTCACCCATGTTAATTTCGGTCAGCCCCTTCCTCTCCAAACTTCCATTCACTCTCCTCTCATCGGTTGGCGAAAATGCTTTAGCAAGCTGACGGAGACATTTAGGGAAACCTTTTTGAAAGAAGGAATAATTAAATTGCCCTTTTCCAAACTGCTGGTTACTCTTTCCCATGCATCATATTTGAGTGAATTAGCTGTAGACTTAGCTGGTGATTTAACACCCCCCGCCACACGTCCTTTCGAGGCGGCTTACACGTTATCGTGTAGATGTAGAAACCTTCACGAACCTTTCAATGCGTTAGGTATTCAGAAGCAATTCTGCTTTCGATGGCAGGTTTAGCAGGTACCTTTGGCAGCAGCTAATTTCCGGTGTGTATTCACTTTCTGCCACACACCCTAGCGGTGGCTTGTAGGGTACTAAAAATTTACTAAATATCATAGAAAAATACGGTATTATAGTTGGAATATGTACCTCTTTCCGGTCACCTTTGCACTTTCGTTTCGTGGTTTCGTAGACCCTTTTCTTTCTGGAATCTCCAGACTTCTGCAAACTTAAATGGACGACTGCGATGCATGAAGACCGACCTTTGGGGTCGCTCATGTTTAAAGCGGTTCCCCCATTAGTACTCATATTCAGACCGTGCGTCGGGAATCATGGAAACGAAAAATAGAAAACCATCACCTTTTGTAAAATGTGAAAGAAACGAAAATTGATATTTTATTTTATTTGTATCGAATTTTTTCGTTCAATTGTCAACCCTGCTAATTGATGGGAGAGATTCCATTAGCCTGAGAGGAATGGAAGTCCAAATTCTGAGTGGAATCCGCGAGGCGGCATGAAATTCAACTTTTCCGCCCCGTCAAAAAAACGAAAATAATATAAATGGTGAACACAATACAATATGGCATTTTTTCTATCAAGCCAATAAAATAAATCCTGAATTTTGATTTTGATTTAACATTTCATCTCCATCCCAGCCAGAGAAAGGAAATGTCATCCCCGGAGTAATCGCGGAGTTATTTCATTCCTTATGCAAGCGTGCTAATGAAACCTCCTGTGGTGACTTTCGCGGTGGTTCTGCCGAATCTCGTGTTTTACTCGAGATCCAATCGCTTCTCGCGTCTATATTTTTCGCTGTGTATTCGGATTTTTGTCTTTCATTACGCCACTTCCAAGACTTGTTGGGCCCGGACTGCATCTCGCGAGTGGAACGTCAGAAAAAAAGCAATGCTCTCGGGATTCGTCTGACTCCCAAACTGAATGGAGAGGGTGCTAGAAGTACCCTAAACGCACCCCGAGACATCCGCAGGTCTAAAGAGAGGAGGTTTCTCCCCCGCTCCAAGCACTCCCCGGGATGATGAACTCCTTCCATGCGCTATGATTTGGAATCCACAGAGTCGAGTCACACACATTTTTCGAGTCTACCCACGCATCCATTTATTTAGTCATTGTGTCCATCATCGCCAAGTGTTATTGGACCGGGGTCTCTCAATTTGCATCGTGGGTCTCGGCCATCAAGATTTAAGTGCCGGGATGCGTGCGAGGAGGGTTGGGTGGGAACACGCTTTGCATACGTGATTATTGTAATTATCATCATCACCGTATAATATAGAGTATTATTCTCGGAGGCGGAGGAGACGCCCCAGCCAATGACGGCCCTTGGGTGGGAGGGCGGCCGTCATCAGCAAGGCGGCGACCGACTCGGGGGGCGACATGGGGGTGGCATGCATTCGTCCACTTCACGTCACCCCCTCCCCCCCCCCCCCCGCACGTCGGCCAATTGATGGGAATTTGTCCACCACCACTCCTTTCTCCTCCTCCCTCCCCCCCTCTAGTGCATCCTCCCTCATGCCGTGTTCAATATGCGCAGCATCCCCTCCCCTGCCCTCTCTTCAGCCCCCGACGCATCATCCCCCCCCCCACAGGGGAGAGGGGGTAGCGGTGCAAGAGCCGTCCTCAGCATCTGGCAGGATGTTCGTTCGGTCACCTTAATCTACTCACATGTTTCACTGGGCCTAAGGGCGGCGATTACCCGTGTAGTCCGTACCTTAGTGTACGCGCCCACATGGTTGGACCACACGTGAAAACGTCACCCGTACCCAAATCGATCGTGGCACGTCGCTTGGAGAGCCTCGGTGCATGTTCCTGATTGAGTCGGCACACACCAGTCCGTATTTGGAAATCAGATATTTTGGTGTCGTGTCCAACCCTAAATGGCAGGCTTTTCTACAAGATCTTGGAAACAGCCTTACGCGATATTAAAATGCACGTGTCTTTCAACTGTTTTGATCCATAAACAATAATAGCATAAAGACCACCGTTAATCCTTTTTAAGATTAAATCTTTTTTTTAATGATCTTTAGGATTCGATTTATACATTGATGGTACATCATTATGACTTAAGCGATAATGCCACGCAGTTATACTTCGATATTAATTATCTTTCTATGCTTTTTAACCTAATATTATTAAACATAGATGTCTGTATTAGTGTAGCAGGTTTTAACCTAATTAAAACTTTGTATTCCTTAATATTTTGACGCGAAAATAGAAACGATCATTCAATGACCGTTTTAATTGATATAGTATATCAATTTCCCGATTGATTTTGTTTAGGTTTGTACGCATGGAACGCCGTCACGCGCTAATGCCTTGAACGTTATTAAATGAAAAAAAGACGTCATGCACGAAAGTATACGAGAGTCAACTGATGTTGCCGATAAAAAACAATATTTTTTCCTGCACTGTTGGATTCCCTTCGGCATCGCTAAATCCCACTCGCATCGATGTTGTTCTTCACGAAAGTTTTACCTAATTTTTGGTATTTTCCCCAAACACAATTTTACCTCCCTTAGGGATTTAATTACTATGGACATGTTTTCAATGTCATCATTTACGAAAGGTGACATAAAATGAGGTTTTCACGTGCTTTTGTGAGCCCACATTCGAAAGATGTTCTTCAAAGATCCTGGGCGGCAATGAAAAATCAGAAATCAAAAACACAGAGTGACCCCTAATAACCCCTCCAACGCCTTAAGAAGGTCTTCTCGTTGACTGGAGTGGAGAGAAAAAAGTCGGGAACCAAGAGGTTTTCGAGATATTTTGTCAATCCTGGTGAATCTGTGAGCCCCCCCTGTGCGGATGGATACAGCGAAGGAATTTGGTTGTGAAGCTAGGGGTTGGGTTGTGGCGGGCGGGAGTTGTTAGCTGGTGGTGCCGAGTGGTGATCCTTGACCCCCTCCCTCAACGCTCCCCCAACTCTTTTATCCTTGTTGGTGTGTGCGAGGTTGATGAAAGGGTAATTTTCTCATCTCGCCCTGAGAGATAGATAGACCGCAAGTGGCAGAAGGAAGGGACCCCTTGAGGGGCATCCATTACGACACACCCCATTATGTTATTGCCCGGGGCGCGCGGAGATATGCGGGACACGTGCATAGGTGGACGAGCGGCAGTCTCAGGATGGCGGGTGGGTAGGGCGATGCGTATGTGCACTATGTTTCCATTACTTGGACGGGCGACTCTTCAAGTGATTCACCCCAGTCAGGGGGGCCCGTCCGGTCGGAGACCGTTCCCGTCTTCGGAAAGACCCTCGCCGGCGGTTGGCCGGAGGATTGACCTCTCGAGACTCGTGTCCCCAAGTGCGGCCATTGCGAACTCTCCGAAAGCATAAGCTCTCTAAGCCGGTGCCTTCTGCTCTAAGGACAGGGAGGAAAAACCCCCATGGCCGTACGATAGTCATTTCACAACGTCTAACGTCAATTGAAATGAAATGTCGAGGTAAATGAAATTTCGAGGTGGCATATCGAAATGGCGATTACTACGGGATGTACGTATACATTGGCAATATGAATCGATCATGATCTGCACTCTTTACGCATCATATTCTTCGAATCATCCTTGTCCATTTGGTCGAGGTGTGTAGGGCGTGGTAGCTTTGTCGGTGTGCTAATTAGAAAATAGATGACCGCTATAATTTTCGCGCGAAATTATACTCTTACATCCGGTTTCCGTCGAAAGCGTCGGGACCAATCAAAAATCTCAACAGGCGCGGACATAGTGGTTGGGCTTAATTGATGCAGCCTCTTTCCGATCACTAGCGGCGCCATGCTACGATAGGAAAGGTTAGGAACCTCCTCGCGGTGCACCTGACCTTGATTGCTGGGTGAAATGTTACATCGATCAACAGAATGTTGCTTCGGAGTTCGGCCACCAGCGAGGTAGTGATCGGTAGCTTTCGACACCTCAGTCCAGATCTCTCCTCTCGACTCGTTTGTCCGTTCATTAAGTCGCATTGAGTGTCGTAATTACTGTAAACATTAGGAAGAGCGATGCTTCATCACATTCCAAATCGTTCTTGCATTCAAATGGCCGAAACAATTTTTTTTCACTTTCCGTCACATAATAAACGATCGCGAAGCAAATTCGAACGTACCTTCGGAATAAATTGGAAGCATAAATTGAAAAGGTGTCTCTTTTGCAGCAAATTTGAAAATGTATTATTAGCCCCTTCGTACTAGAGTAGGCGAGATCGTGTCAGTAAAATTAGAGAGATTTTAGCGTAGAACAGAGAGATTTAAGACGTCCTTTTTTCCACGGACGATAAGGGATAAGGAAAACATTGTCCGAGTGCGGTAGAGGTAAAATTATTCGGGTCAAAATTAGCCTGGTGTGCATACATCCCCTGTCAAACGCCCTGGTGGTGGCTTGCAGAATACTAAATATCTTTAGGCAATCTGTGTAGGTAGATATTGGATGCACACAACTACCAAATAAATATTTCTTACTCCTAACAAAACAACCCCACATCCTACTCCGTCATGGGAAGGCTTCCATTGACTCAGAAAAACTACGACAGCTAAGTGCTCTGCTAAACACTGCAATAGGCACACTGATAGAATTAACCATTTTTAAGTTCCGCTAAATTAGCATCCCTTGTCTTTTCCACTCTCTGCGTAATCATCCGACATCATCCCATCAGCCTCAGCACCCTGTCACATCTCGTGAGCTACTCGATACATTATTCCCGCTTTTGTCAAATGTATCCATACTCCACAGAAAACCTCAAACAGGGACATCACTGGAAAAGATCTGACGTCTTCAGGATTTGAACCCGGTCCCTCTGGGTGGGAAGCCAGCTAGCCGCCGCATCATCCCGATCCCCCAAACTTCAAGTATTAGCATGTAACATTATGACATGTCTCTCAGTGATATATTTGGGCTTGGGAAGTTGATTCTGAAGATCAATTGGGTGGATGAAATAAGCAATGAAGCATACGAAGAGAACGGGCGGAAAAGAGAAAGCATAACGAGAAAAAAACCAGATAGAATGGACACAATTTGAGCGAATGGGTTTGTTAGAAACGGAATAGAAGGGAAGAAGGCGCCACGAGGAAGACCGATGGACAAATAGTTGAAGGCCAAGTGAAGAAGGTTGTCGGGTGGAAGAAGTAATCCCATCGGTGCGAGAGAGCGAATAGCCGTCGTATACGTAGATCGGAGGAGGCTGCGGGCAAATAACTCAATCGGATTGAAATACTAATGGAGGTGATGTGCTTACTGGGGCAGAAGTAGCCGGCCACTAACGGAGGATCGTGTTACTAATTTCTGCCATCGGAAAGCATTAACAGTCGGCGCAAACGCAAGTGCGGAGGGAGGCAAAGAGAGCCAGCGGGGCGCGCTCACAGCAGCCACCCCTTCCCCCGCCACCGTTCGCCCCCTCTGGGAACTGGAACGCGGAACTCTGACCGTCCGTCCCCCATTCAAGTTCAAAGAGCTCTTGCTCTCGCCTGCCTTTATAATAATGAGCAAGTGCTTACGTATCGGGGCGGCCTTGGGCGGCGTTGTGACCTCAGCCGTGAGCGCGAGAATTATCGCCGTCGTGGGTGGAGTGGTGTGCGAATGGTCGCCGGGGGGGAGGGGGTGACGATGCTTCTGCGAGGGGGACACACGGGGGCCTCTGCGGACGAAGTGAAGGCCGCGCCTTCACCTCGTGACAACCCCTCTCTCTCTCTCTTCGGAACCGCACACTACTCGAGAGGACTTATTTTCAGCGGTCCCTAACGTTTCTGTTGCGAAGGAATCCTCCTACTTGTGGACCAAAATATCCTTCTTTATTCCTAATGGTTTTCATATATTTTTCTCGTAATGTCTTCCTTTGCCATCTCGTTTGCCGTTCGACCAGCATCGCTCTTATTATTTTTTTCCTCGCACGAGTTTAATGCAATGCCGCATGCAAGTCATTGCTTTATGGTTGTTGAAAAGAAGTTTGGCCCTCGTCCCAGGGAATACCCGTAAAATGTTAGATCAAATCAAATGAAGAATTGAATTGTGGAATCTACATCTACACAAGCCACACCCCCCGCCGACCCCCCCAAACCCGCCACGCACTCCGTAAGCCACCGGAAGGGCGTTTCGCGGAGGGTGTTAGGCCACCACCCGTAGAAGATAATAAAAACACGCAAAACAAACAAATTCATGCCAATCTACAGGCACAGAGACATATGTATTCATGCAAAAACCTTTTTAACTTAAAATCAAATACATAGTCAATCAACTAACATAAACCTACCTTATGTGTACGAAAGTTTATAATCGGGCGGAGGGAGCCTGGCGGTCGGGAAATGCACCAGCGAGTGATGTGTCGGCGGATGCGCGTCTGGAGTGGTGTGCGGCCTGCCTCTCAAGAGGCAACTCCCATTGCCTTCAAGAGACCTCAACTCCTACTGCCTTCACACGAGAGAATTATATCTTTGGAAATCTCATTTGCCTGGAACGGAATGGAACCTGGAGCCGCCGACTTTTGGCCCAGTGCCTCAACCGTTTAAGCCCGCTGATGTACCAAGGTCTCTTCTTACACTCAATCTCTAAGGGCTTATTTAAGAAAACGAGATGTTCTCATGAAATACCGGACGATGAAATGATAGCAATCGTTGAGATATCCGAACTATTTTGGAACCATTTTCACCCAGATTTTTCTCATTCCCAATTCATTTGTCGAAATCTGATGAACGGTGGTTTGAGTCAAATTCAACTCTTCCCTGATCATTCTGTCAACCGACGATCTGATTGCACAATAGCCCTAATTCTGACGACTTTTTCATTGCCTCTTGAAGATTAAGGCCTTCCGCGTCGTGGTTCATCTTCAATCGACTCTCTTCCTTCTGAAAATGCCTTAAACCACCGATAAATCTAGGCTCTTGACAAAACACTATCTCTGAGAGGCCTGCTGAAGTTTAGCTAGAGTTTCCGTTGCACTGTGCCCAAGTCTGAAGCAAAACCTGATAGCACACCGTTGTTCGAAATTGTTGTCACTCATTTTTAAAACACAACAGAAAAAAATGTTTCACAAAAAAATCCCTACTGACAACCAAATGACTCGAGCGAGTTCAAACCCGTACTGAAGGCGGATCACATGTTCCCCTCCCGCCACTCGAAGTCCAGCGCCTCCAGTGGAGCCAGATCGAACGCTACGTTGTCAGTCTCATTACTTAATTTACAGACCCCGTTCCCCGGGATTTGACTAACCCTTCTTCCAGTAAACATCCTTTTAAGGCTCTCTTCCATCACTCTTCCGAATGCTTACTCACTTCGTCACTCAATTTTTCCTGTCAATTTTATCGTCCCTTCTCCGTAACACCACTCTGCCATCGTTTCGAGTTCTCCTTTCCTCTGCTTCTCCTGTTGCCAAGGTCTCACACCTTGTGTCCAGAAAGGTTTACTCGATGAATAAGTTTTTCATCAACCCTCACCTTTCTGTTTATAACGTGAAATGGGGAATTCTTCTTTGCCTTAGAGGTGTGAGCTCCGACTTATAGTCACCTAACTATAGCGACGTGCTCATTTTGCCCATTTCTGAAACCATAGCCACCGTGAAAGGAAATGTATTTCAGTGGCCTCTTTAACCTGAGGGGGATGCACCCAGGGCCATTTGATAAATGCGCTGCCCCCCCCCCACCCCGCTCTATCTTCGCTCTATCCGACTTGTGGATGAGGTGGCTGAATAGGGGAGGTAAAATGGGGTGGAGCTAGGGAGGGGTGAGGGGAGGGGAGAAATGGGGGGCGGTTATTTATAGAGGGCGTCCTGTCTCTCGCCCCACTCGCTCCCCCTCACACTCCCGTCAAAGGGAGGCTCCCCCGCCCCTCCCCCCGTTCCAGTATCAGAATCCTGCCCCCGCTCCCCTTTGCACCTGGGAGGAGGCGGGGGCAATACGCGAGACATGGCCAAAGCGTACACTTATACAAAGAGAAATGTAAAAATGGTGCATTTGACCCTCGATGGGATTGCCTGAGCGTCGTGTTTGAAAATTAGAAAAAAATAAGCTCAATTTTCTGGACCCACAAATGTTTTTGAGTCACTTTCTCGGTGGAAATCAAATCAGGCTACTATGAACAGCCTAATGATGAAGTGACGAGAGATTAACTGTTGGATTGGATATTTGGATATTTTCCTCGCGAATGTATCCAATCTCCAAGACTCATTGTCCGTTTCTTCATTGCCCATAAGGCGCGAGAGAATCCTCGGTCGCGGGCACTGTTTAAAAGTTTGGAGAAAATGCCGGGATGACCCGGTAGTGATGAATATTTGGAATGAGAGCAATTCCCATCCGAACGCCTAATGCATTGGGAGCACAGAAATGGAATGTGTCGACTGAATTAAATGCCTCCTCGTTGTCTTCACTCACGATCTTTCCTGAGTGAAAAATATGCGGGGAATATGTGTATAAGTTATGCGATGAAAAAGTCAAAGAGAAATGTTATCTGTCGTTGGTTAGGCCTGATGTGGAATATGCTGCGAGTATATGGGATCCTCACGAAGTTGGATTAACTGTCGATTTGGATCGCGTGTGCAGCGTAGAGGAGCTAGATTTGTGAAACGTTGTTATGATAAACTTAGTACGTAGCGTATTCAAAATATTAGAGCAGCTGGACTGGGAATCACTCACGGAGCGAACGTTAAATTACAGATTTGAAGAACTCGATTGAGATAGTGACTGAGGGTATTTTTACTTACATTTTCATCCAAAAGAATTGTCTCATACTTCCAACCCCGATTGCATGCATCAAAAAAAGACGTTTTTCTCCTTCGGTATGATTTTCAGAAAAATGCTATTATGCAAAAATAGAATGGTGCTCTCATATGACTGTGGTACCCCAGCCATATGCCACAGTATAAAGCACACTTCGATTATTTCAAATACGTATCCGGGTCATCATGATACTGATTGGTAGTTTCAGAAATGAATTAGATGCAATTGGGGGAAACCCATTGCAGTAGACAGCTTCTCGATTTTCCACAATCCTTTAAAAGCCAATCTCCCTCGAACTTCCACGCATTGAAATGGAAGTTTCAAAAATGTTCTCATTGTGTGTTAATGAAAACTGTGGAAAGGTAAGAAAATTTTTTACGCCGATGGATATTATGTTAAGACAATGAAGATCCGTGACTGGAATGTCTGTGACGGAAATAGTGTTGGTAGACTTAGACGACGAGATACAATAATGGTAGGGAAACGACAGACTTAGGAATTTTTCCGCGAGAGTTCTTTAATTCCGCATCGCAGCGTCGTTTTAAAAAGGCGCACGTTGTGCGTTCTCCGCGAATCCCGGCGGCCGCGGCTTTGTGGAATTCCACCACGCATCGCACACCAAGGACTAGCAAATCGCTCTCTCTCTCTATTTAAGAGCTATTGTCGCGTTTTATTTTAAATTCCGAGGGACGTGCAAAACAACTGAATCCGGTTGTGTATAAATAACAAACCTGCGGGTTCTTTAATCGTCTATGGCTTGATTTCTTTTCGACGCCTTGTCGGTGCAGTTTACGAATGGGGCGTCCTAATAAGTATGCGGGTGGAAGCATCGGCCTAAAGGTCCAGCGTTCGAATCCTGCTCCCTTTTGAACAGCTCTGAGCGGTGCGATATTCCGGGCACCTTCTGGTCTGTGGCAAACCGAATGGTGGCGAAGAGAAAGGGACTCTTCTCCCCATTATTATCCCGTCGATGTGTAGACGTCTCGGGCTCAACTTGGCGTGAGCTCTAACCTCACCGATCAAAACCAATCTTCGGGTTGATTGCTGTGCAATGGAAGGGGTTTGTAGCGGAGAGGGATGCCTCGCCTCCCGGTGCGACCTACGAGTTGAAGAATGCGCGTCTCGGTGGGCGAAGAGACGCTTGTGGTGTGGTCAGGAAGGACGGAAAAAGCCAAATGAAAGGAAAAAACCAAAGAAGAAATGCTGGGCATTGTAGAGATGGAGAGAGGAATGTTGGTAGACATTCGAAGAAGGCAGGAAAAGTGGATACAGGAAAAGTCATTAATGAAAAGCTTAACAAACTAACAAAAAAATAGGATTAATTAGATGGATACTGGGTAAATGTGATGAAAAGGTCAAAGAGAAATGTTATCGTTTGTTCGTCAGGACTCGTTTAGAGTATGCTGCTAGTATGTTAAGGGATCCTCGCGAAGCTGGCTTGATTGCCGAATTGGGTCGCGTGCAGCGCAGAGGAGCTAGATTTGTAAAACATTGTTATTATGATAAACTAAGTAGCGTATCCAAAATATTAGAGGAGCTAGGCTGGAAATCACTCACGGAGTGAAGGTTAAATTACAGATTGCAGCTCTTGCATAAATTAGAAGGACGTCTCTTAAGCAGTAATGTTGACAATACGTTATTACCCCCATCGTACTACGGTAGGAGAGATCATGTAAATGGAATTAGAGAGATTTAGTACAGAACAGATATCCGTATTTACGATGTCGTTTTTTCCATGAACGATAAGGTATCAGAATAACATGGTCCAACCGCGGTAGGGATCATATTCATGTCAAAATTAGTCTGGCGTGTATTCACTCCCTGCCACACACCCTAGCGATGGCTTGCAGGATTCGAAAAAAAAATTAAGAGGCAGTTAAGGCCTGATATATATTTAATAGGGGATAATTTTCAGCAAGCTTGGTGGAGGGGGGGAAAGGTTAAATGCACGTTCGACCAAATAAAGTGAGACATGTAGTAAGCGGGGTTACAGACTGGTTTCCTGTAATGTAGGGTGTACGGTGCTTGGTAGTTGAGAGGCTTAGATATGCTGCTGCAGGGTGTAACTAGAACTGTGACCTTGGAAGACCTCCCTTCAACGGTAGACAGCCATTAATGAAAAAGTAAGGCAGGTTCAGTGTCCAATCGCGTCATTTTCCACGCATGTTGTCGTTTAATTGTGTGCGTGCGCGTGTAATTCATCGCGTAAGTACGCACTTCGCGAGTCGCGCGCATGCGTGGGAGGCCCCCAGGTGTGCCTGCGTGACGACGCGCGAATCGGTGTGCGTGCGTGTTACTCATTGCGACGAGCGCCTCGGGAAGTTGCCAACTCGCCAATTGCGACGACTCATATTCCTCCCCCGCTTCCCTCCTCATCCACCCTTTCCCAAGGACCCCCCTTCCCCCCCACACACACACAGACTGCGACGTCGTCTCCAAGATTGGAGACACACAAGAATATCACCGCCGGAGCGTCTACGCCCCCGATCATGAAACAAGACGGTTCGCCCCGCGTCAAACCGCGTGCCGGACCCCCCGCGGGAACCCCGCCGTGTCACGGGCGACCCCCCTTATTGAATGCAGACCCAATTACAGAAAATATAAACTGCACGGTTAATATAAAAATCAGAGCCGTCGGGACTCCAAAGAGCACCTCTCGTAAGGTCGCTGTTGGGGGTCAGGGGGCAGGAGGGAAGGCGTGAGGCGATGGGGACCCCTTCCTCCGAAATACTGAATCGATGCTGACCGAATCCGCACCGTGATCGAGGAAATCGCAAGAGATATTACGTGAACGACATCCATTCGTCGTACCACAAAATTTCTATCCCTAGGTACGGAAAAAGCATGAAAACCATGACCACCCACCTGGAGGTTGGTTGGATAGGTGAGGTTAGAGCTCGCACAGTACTTATTCTCTGCACGGCGTGAATTTCTCAAAACGACGACCTATTAAGGGAGTGGATATAGTATTTCTTTTCCCTTTCGCGCACATGGGTGAAGCTAACGGTGTCCTGAGGCGTCAAGCGGAATCGAACCCGGGCCTTCCGATCGTAGGCAGGGTGCTCTACCCACTGGACTTCTCCGCACTTGAAAATACGCCAATTGACGATATTTGGCATCGCCCTGGAGACAATACACTACAATGTTGAAAGATTCGACACAAATATCTCCATAAAAACCATATTTAGATTCTTATATACTATGGAGATAAAATACAAGGGAAACCGTGCATTTAATGTAGTATCAGCAAGGGCAGGAATGAAAAACCATGAAATATCCTTGGAAACGAATATTTTACAGCCCATGAAAATTGAGAAACGAATGGAATGCACGAAAAAAATAATTCACGTTTTGGTATTTTTGTTGTTTGGTAGTTTTCAAAGACGTTTTAGCGATGCTTTTCCAGCAGAAAAAAAGTGTACTTTAGCTACGAACATGCGAAACTTCACAAAGAAATGAAGACTGAAGTTTTGCCCTCAGTTTGAAAAGAGAGAGAATTTCTCCAGCCGGAAGTCGGGCAGATTACGGTCCGATTGTCAAATTCAGGGAGTCAGTCTCCCTCTCTCTCCGCCGAGGGGAGGGGACTGGGACTAGGGGGTGGGGGTGCGCGTTGGTGGACGATAGACATTGGCGTGCCCTCCGAGTCGCGAGAGGGCGGAGATAGTGCTCTACCCCCTGCAAACCAGACGTTTAACGACCCCGCTTCATTTTTGGACCCAAAAGCGCTCTTTCATTTGCATTGTAATTAGTTGCGTTTCGTTGTTATGTGCGGAATGGCCTTGTGCCGATCCAGAATTAAGTGTATGTATGTGTGCGCGTGCATTTTCATGATGAAGTAATTCTGAACGAGAATTTCGAATCGACAGGTCGAAAAAAAGTGGAATTGGGGTCGCCTTGTCGCCTACTGTCAGTAGTAGTGCAACGTAATTGATGTCGAATCCTTTCTCTCTCTCTCTCCCCCACAAACTTACATTTCGCTGGGTGAATGCATTTGTGGTGACTCACCGCCCCCGCGAGAGTGAAATCCCATTTCTGCCGCTCTTTCGTTGCATCCCATTTCGTCCTCGTGTTCGAAATCGCACGTGCGGTGTCGATGGCCGAATGTGGCAAACAGACCAGGCGAACTTATCCGCCTTCGATGGCGATGATGCAGATGCAGTCAATGGGCTGCTCCAGCCGGCTCTTGGGACTGTATCGACTGTCGCTTATACCACGGCGGTTGTCTTTGATGTCGCCATTGCATCAGACGATGAAACTAAACGTGCCTCCTCCAGGTTTGTTGCATTCCGAGACGGCTAGGAAGTCAATTCGGGGGTAATTCTATACGGACGGCCACCTACTGAGTGCCCTCGGGTGAAAACCTTGAAAAATACCCAAACGTGATAAACTTATGGTGCTTTGTCTCATAGAGAAAGTACTCGAAATTTTCATTTAAGTTGTAAAATTTCAACGTCACAGGGAAACAGATAGATTTGAAAATCGACTCCCGATGGTAAGGTTGAATTTCCAATGCCGATTTCACATCACTAATTTGTCAGCAGGAATCTTATCTGTCTGTACCGTAAAAATCTACCTGGCACGCAAGTAATCGGCGTACTCTGAGGATCCGCCGGCATCGCTGACCTTCCGCTCAATGCAAGGAATACGTATCAAGCTTTTTATTTCCTAAAGGTGCGCCTATCGATGTCATTTGTTGTATTTTTAGGGGATGCGATGTGGATGTTTCGAGATTTAATTAAGAGGGTGCCTTTAAAAGTTACCATCGAGGGCTCATGGGAAAAAATATATACGATGTGCGTGTATATATATATATATATTTATACACCGTATGTATTTATATGTGTGTATGTAAATATATATCGTATGTATTTTTTTTTTTTAGGTAATCTACCGGATGTATTTATATGTGTGTATATGTATGTATATATATGTATATATATATATTTATTTATTTATTTGTGTCGATGATATACCATGAATATTTTACCGACATGATTATTTGCTCAACATTCCGGTCCAAGTTTTGCTTCGTGAACTTCCCAACTTCTTCAGAAGGCCTCCTTTTCCCAAAGGTTTCCCAATTGTGCGGAGAGATTACGATCTATTCGCTCAAACTTTTGGGGAGGGTTTTTTATTTACTGTTGGACCCCAAAATAATGCCGTGATGAATGCCGTTCCTTACGCCTTCAACAGTTAAGCCTTATGAACTGCTATTAAGGTTGTGGGTTAGCATCATGGGGGTCCGCTGTACGAATTCAACTGTTTCTTTGACCCGAAGTCATCGACGATCGCCTTGGACTCGCCTCATGGCAGACGTGTTCCAAACACTCCCTGTCGAAAACAATAAAAAAATCGTAGACGGTTAGAAATTTTGGTCTGTTTCAATAGCTCGCAACTTATTTTCTCTCATAGTCTTACGTTCACCCTCCGACATTCATTTCAATTTAAACTTCAAGCGGTGCGGAGTAAATTCCGAATAAAGACACTCTCGATCTGGAGAATCACTTGTTAAATCAACTGTTCACGAATTTGGTCCCACGACCCCTAAGCCTTCGGTCAAGGCGCGCCCCTCGCGGCAGGGACTGGACCTAACTCGTAACATTCGCCGCCCCGCCAGATGCGAGATTATTTTCGGTCCATTCCATGCGCGCACCTCCCCCACTCTCACCCTTTCCAAACCTCCCCCCCCCTCCCTTTCCCCTGCCTTCCTTCCCCTCTCCCGCTGGAAACCCCCCCTCCGCTATGAAAGGAGGAAAATAAAAAGGAGGGGGGGACGATTCGGGGGGGGGGGAAGAGGAGAGGAGGCGGTGGGGGATGGCGGGAGGGACATTCCCTTTTGAATGGGCAATCAGTTGATACACTAGATTGGACCGCGGTCCCATTTGCACACGTACGCGGGCGATTAAAAGGTTCGGAGGCCGAGTTTATAGGGCCGGGGTACCTGTTACCGGGATTCGTTGAGCTCTTGACGTCACTATCTCTGTATAGCCTAGATTCCGGTTAACTCGGAAAGTCTTTCCCTGAAGGAGCCACGAGGGACAAACCCCACGATTACTCTGAATACAGCTCTTTCTACCCCACCCCGGTCCTCTTAATGTTGGCGAGGGACTATGTAATTCAAAAGTTCATATTTTATATCATTAAATAATGCCACCCTTAATTGTGAATGCGGGGCACAGAACAGATAATAGGACGAAAGAAAAAGAACTTAATCATTAAGAGGATGGCATTGTCATTTTCCAGGGGTCGCGAGCAAATGGACAGTAGACATTTTGGAAAATTCCTTCACATGGTTTTTCGTTAGGCACTCCAGTAGATATTTCATGCTGGCATGCCCCACAACCGGAATTCACGGAATTTAATCAACCGTGAAATACCAATAAAGGCTGGAATTAAATTAATCTAGGAGTGACCATTTAGCAACGTAACAGAACGCGTAGTAACACCCTTAAATGTTAAAATTGTCTCTTTATTAGCGTATAACCTCTGCGTGGAAGGTGCTTTGTGATAAAAATGTGTGTCGAGTTTTCTTACTTGTTATCGGGTCAATTTGCAAAGTCCAAGTACTCTACTAGTAGCACCGTCTTGAAATTTTACTACTAAATGATAAAGTTAGGTAGCCTTGCTGTTCTTTGCATCAGGCTAAAGCGGTACTTATGGACAGTGCCGCCCCCTCTGTAGATGTAACGAGGAGCTATGAATTATACGGAGGCAAAACGTGGGCATTCATCCTTGAAACAAAGAGGTTTCCGTGCTCCTTAATACTTTAAACCAAAGAACAAAAGTTTATGAAAGATGGGACTAATGAGATAAATCGTTTCTGAAGAAAATAAAATTTGGAACAGATGTAGTAATGTAATCATCGGCTATCAATTTCTACACTTTCTTAACGTCCTCGCAGCCTTTATTTTACAATTTTGTACACAAAAGCGCTTTGACAAGGATCCACGCGGTCCGAGTGAAAGTATTATCATGTTTACCTTAATATCTTGCCGTGATGATGCTGTCCTTGCTGAAAGTCGCCCTGGTTTCCATCAAATTTGGCAGTTGAATGGTTTGGAGGGGAAAACATCGGGGAATGTCATCGTTTAGGGACACTCGCAGGCTCTCCAGGGAAAGGAACTGGCCCCCACTCCCTAAAATGTGAATGTAACGAGCCGCGCTTAGTACAAATTAGATGCTGGGCTTAGTATTAGATCCTTTCTACCCTAACTTAATATTACACCACTGTCTGGATCGATTACTGCGGTTGCTTAGGTACACATTGATAATTTGGCCTATATGGATGACATGGAAGCAATCAACTGTCTCCAATGCCATCATTATTGCGGGTGGCAATCTTAACGTTTCCTGCGGGGCGCCTTATATTTCCATTTTGAAAAATTGAGTGCGTGCTCAATGTGTTCGCTCTGAATATTTCCGTTCAAATGTTGGGACAGTGAAAGACTGGTTCGAGTGGGATGACAATATTATGAACATTACGCGCAGTGAGCTTCCGTTAGCGGTCAGAGGGCGCGATATTAGCGGACTTCCCCGGTGGCCTCCCGAGTGTCTAGCATGCAGCGCCGCCATGGCAGCGTATGGAGGCGGGGGAAAGAGAAGGAGTGAGGAGGGCCTGGGCCCTTGCCTTGACATCCGCCCCCTTCTCGTGTGGGGGGCCCCCCTCATCATGTGATGATGATTGGGGGGAGGAGGAGGGGCCTCTCCTCTCCTCCCACGCGTCTTTTGACACCACCACACTCACTCCCGTCCGCCAGCACCGGAAGTAGTGCGTGTAAGTCACGTGACTGGAGATGAAAGAAAAGGAATAGGGGGTGGGTGGCGGTCGGGAGGCTGGGGCGTCGCCAAGGTGACGGAAGGGGGTGGGATGTAGCTGCCGCTTGCCGCCGCCGCCGCCTGTGAGCGTAATTTCCATCGCCTACGCCTGTCCTCGCGAGCGTTTGGCGGAAGGGGTCGTCGGGGGGAGGGGTGTGGGGCCGGTGTTTCGGAAGGGGGTTGCGTCCCGAGGTCTCCTGGAGAAGGAATTAAGCGGAAGGGGTTTTAAGAGACCCCGCCGCGGAAACAGCATCGATAATATTCATTCGACGAAACGCAATTGTGCGATAATAAACACTTACCGTTTACACATACACGAAATAAATTTTATGCGTTAATATTCCGAGATAATTAAAGACCATGCTATTTGTTTGTTCATCGGTATTTCATTTTAAATTCTGGTCGGCACAGCTCTCAATTATTCCCCATCCAATCCTGATTCTTTCACACAACTCATAGTAGGTTGTTATCCCGCCCGGTTATTTCATACGCGAGTTGCCATAACACCTTGTTTAATAGGGATGACACGACATAATCTAATATGAGCTGAAATGAAGAGATTTTACTTAGATTAGATGAATTCTGATCATAATGTTTCGCGTATTTTTTTCCCAGTCATAAAACTCCAGATCGACAAAATGGATGTGAAATAGAGTGACGGTGGGCGATTCTTTCTTGAAACACTTACGATATATTTTACGTTTTTTAAGGTGTCTATTTGTGCTTAATGCACATGCACTCGGCCTTCCTCCTTGGGCTTCCCCCCTTTTCCTCCTCACAAAGGCATTGCGTCTCAGGGATTCCTTCTCTATATAATTCTTCTCAGGTCCTCTTCCTTTCTCGGATTCACACTAGCTCTCCACCACATCTGCAACATCAGCCTCCTATCCCGCAATCTCGAAAGTCCTTAATTTTTCGTCTGCTGATTTTATTTTTGTACATTTGTTCATTTATATATTTTTATTTCTACACACATATATATATATATATATATATATATATATATAATCGTACAACAAGATAGCACTGGCAAAAGAAACTCACATCTATTGCGCAAACATATATATATATATATATATAACACAGTAATCAACCCGAAGGTCGGTTTAGTAGGTGATGGTAGAGCTCACCCATGTACCAAGCCCAACGGCGTGTGAATATTCACACATCAGGGTAGGGGGGCCAGTTCCTTTCCCTGTGCCGGTTATGGTTTCCCAGGAAGATCTGGTACCCGAAAAATCAACTAGCTTGGGTGGAGCTGCAGGTGCCTTTCTCAAGAGGAATTAGGAACAGAACTCTCAGTTCTGTTCCTAATTCCTCTTGAGAAAGGTGGTTGCACCACCGAAAATTCGAGAACCAGTGAGTCCCTCTTTTATGTTTTAGTTTCTGTGTTTGTTATGACTATTAGTGAATTTACATTATTGTGCACGTTCGTGGGTTTTCCAAGAAAGTGACTATATAAAAAATACCCCCAAACTATGGACCACTCTATCTAATGACTAATCAGCGGATGATCAGTACCAGTAAATAACATAAAATCCCTCGTTGAACCATGAAAAGACCCAACTTGAGCAAGAAATCGATTTCATCTCAAATATTCGACTGCAGATTATGAGGAGAAAGTCGCGGTTTTTTATTCACATAATCTCGACTCTTTCCGACGCGAATATAGCCGCACGCTCGACTCCAACCATCGCGCATGCGCGGTCGCAGTTCATTGTTGCATCGCATGGTGGCCACGCCCTTTCCCCGGAACTGCCGTCTCAGGCGTGCGCTCATACCTGTACTCGTACGCATGTGCGGGCCCTCGCATCAATCTCCCAAGGCCCTGCCGCCTGTGTGCGTGGGAAGAGGAAGGGAGAAAGAAGAAGTATGTGCGTGCGTACGTTAGCTGCGTAGGCGATACCGCCTTAGGCTGTGGCAACATTGCCCCGCGAGACCTCCGACTCATATGAAAACCAATTGCAGATTCTTTCATTTTCGTAAAAAAAATGTTCGCTCAATGAACTGATTTTCCAAAAAAAATTCCCTTGGAAGTGAACCACAGAACTTAAAGCTTTCCTGTTGAATGGCCTGTAGCGCTTGATATGAATGCTGTTTTAAACTTGCGGATTTCGAGCATAACGCGAGATTTGCCATTATTGCGTGATGGCCCAGAGAAGAAGGGCGGGATTGGAATCGTGACTAGGCCGATTCTTTTTTGTTTGCTCGCAACTGGCGAGAACAAAACCACGTGCCTACAGAGTGCTCTCAGCAATAATAAGGAATATAGATCTTGAAAATCGTCACATCGCCGGGCACGGAGAAAGCCCCTATCCTTCATTGGTGAATTTTAGTCCGCTTGGTTTTGTGTTCTTCGGCGAAGTTCATCGAAAGAAAGAGAAGTATGGCTGCGACGAATATGTCGGAGCACTCACTCCCTCTTTCGACGCCACGCACCGAGCGGAAGACTTGAAAAAGTCAAACATGGAGTATGCAGAGGCCAATGTACGGTATATGTGTATGGAAATTCAGCGCAAAGGTCCCGCGAGGGGTTGCATAATTACGGTCGGGTCGTTATCATCGCTTTCCTTATTTTCATCACAGCCGGGATATATTGCTCATGTAAATTCCTCATCATTTCCGCGTAATTATATCACTACCGGATTCAGAAATGATAGACGGTCATATTTCTATTATCTCGACTGCCAAAGGACAATATGCGAGACGAGATTGACGCATACACGAAGAATTTATCACAACACTAATTCCATCACTTTATTATTGACTTTTCATGGGCAAAAATCAGGGTTGGGGGTAAAGGAACAAGGCAAAATGTGATATATACCTGAATGTAAGTACGTAGGCATCCATTAAAAAAGAGTAACTTTCCTTTACATTCGCACATCTATTTAGTTAGAGCCTATGAATCCGTGTTTTATTTCAGTATCACTTCTGAGCATAGTTTTCCCTGTAGCTCTAAAACGAAGACGTTCTGTTGGCATTACAAGAGTTTTCATCGTCTTAGAACCATCCTTAATTGATTTTGTACCGCGGAATCGCTTACATTAGTCTTGGCGTGGGCTAATGCGCTAGCATCAAATCAAGAGTGGGTAGTGCCGGTTTTATCAATTCGTGTCATCAAGGTGAGAGGCGGCGAAAGCAATGGAATAGGAGGGAGACGAGAGCGCCTTAAAGACTGAAAGAGAACAAAGAGTAACCCTGGAAAGAAGAAAAAAATGCGAGAAACGCTTTGCGAGGCAAAGACCGCCCACACAGTCGGAGCAACAATGGTATCCCACAGATCTCCCGCGTTTTCAACCAAGAGAAAGACAATATTTTCAATTAATCAGAAGAGAAACTAGGAAAATAGTGTCCCGCGGCTTGGCGTAAAAAATAGTGTCACGTAAAGGAATTCGGTCTTTCAGGTCTCACTCACACTTGTTTCTACTATTTTTTTATGGATTCAAAATAGATAATCTTGTTTCTTTTTGGCGACGTGACACTATAATGACACGACCGTGAATTAAAAATTTGATAATTGTAAATACATAATTGCAATATTTGATCTTAATCTTGCGGGATGCTAAAAAATATGCCAAAAGAGTCAATCTGTGTGTTTATGCATATACACGCACTTATGTACATATCTGTGAGTGTACTATATGCCTTATTATATTTGTATATGTACCATATACATAGAGATATGGTACGGTACACTGTATATACTGCATTAATATATATATATATATATATATATATATATATATATATATGTATATATACACATATACATGCACAAATACACACACACATATATATATAAATATCCCCATGATTTTGTTAGTGTATATTTTATATACACTCACAAAATCATAGAGCTTACACTGTTTTGTCTTCTTCCTCATCACACAAAACCAGATTTAAATTATTCCTTTTGCTTAATTAATTTGAGCAATTCATTAGTCCATTAACATCTATCAAAGGCTTTATGAAAACGGTCCACGTGATAATTCTGAAAAACAGACGGGAAAATCTCTATAATATGCCAATCATTTTCCACTCACAACTCACAGTCAAGGAAGTGATTCCAAAGAAAAGGAGTTTTGGACCGAAAATGGTGTAAACCGTCCGAGTCTCGCAGAGTCCGGCTTTCAGAGGGATTCGTTTGAGATTTTAAGTGATCATTAGACTTTCAGATTACGATATTTCCGGCTTTTACGCCTACTGTATGTCCATCCCTTTGGATTGGGTTTCGTCTTTCTTGAACAGAAAATAGCTTAAATGAAAATGAAAGAAGGATCGTAAAAAAAACAAAATGGGCTCGAGGCGGGACTTGATAATCATTACGTTCGAGGCAACGAGGGCAGGCGATTTGCCAACCGGATACTTGCAATGCAACTCAGAAGTCTCCCTGAATCGAGGAAGAGGCAATATGAACGCGATGAATACAAAGCCAGCATTGAGCTCTAAAGGTAAACAAACAGCGGAGGGTTACCACGTTATCGAAACTGCAGTATCTTCTATCTTTCGAGCCAACTGGGAAACGGACGCCCGCGAGTAAAGCGGCGCTCGGGTGCAGAGGATATTCATTCCCCCATTCCTCTAGCGCGTGCGATGGAGACATGGGGGGCTGCTGCCTGCTCGTGGGTGCCCTTGGCATTGCATTCCCGGTCCCAACATTTTCCCCGAAAAACTCCTGTTCCAACCGTCGTCACCGCCACATTCGGTAAACCGCTGGAAATGATTCCTGCCGCGTTGACTCGAGAAAATTCAAAACTCGATGAAGGGTGAGGAGAATGAGTATGAAATAAGAATGAAGTAAGATAGTCGTCTTTATTTTGGGGCGAGATTGGGACTATGGAATCTCTTCTAGCACCTAATCCCTGAGTACAAATAGCAAAGAGAGCTAGGGATAAGTAAACGCAGAGAGAGAGAGAGAGAGGTGAGAGAAGCACAGGGTGGACCATGCAAGTCGAATGATCACGGCAGGTGAAGGGTATTACAGGAATTGATGCAGAGAAGAAGAAAGCGAAGATTTAGGAAGGTTAAGAAAACTTAACTGAGGCTTAAACATAGGCGCGGTCGTAGATCTTCAAATTGCATCTCATGCGTCATCCTCTTGGTTATCTACGCAATGGATAGTTAATTTTATATCGCTTTTCATCGAAAATCCAAGAAAAAGTTCGTGAAAACCAACATTTTATGGAATCTGAAATCTTTAGAAAGTTGTCCACAAATTTATACGAATCCATTGCATGGAAACACGACTGAAAAGTTAGGTTGTTACAAGTTTTGTGCTCGTCTCGACGAGGAACTTCAAGAGATGCCCTGTCATTGGTTACCTGCGATATCTCTAATGGCGGAAGAATTTTATTCTGCTCAAGGAATTTGTAAACTAGTTCAGAAAGATAACAAATGTTTTAATCTGTTTGGAAAATTTGTATAAATTCAGTAGAGATAAGTAATTTTGATATATATATATATATATATATATATTCCAGTGTATTTTATTTTGTATAACGGAGGCTACTTTCCGGACAGCCCTCGTTTGTTCTTGACGCCCACTCATACGTATAATAGCAAAATGACTCACTTTTCGCAGAACTGTCGACCACGTGAGCAGGAGCGAGCGCATAATAAACAAATGAGGTATGGGCGCTTCGTTTGCGTGTTCGCTCGTGGAAGGGGGCGCAATTAAAAGAGGAGACGAGCGGTTAATCAATTGAGCGAGTGGTGAGGTGGAAGAGCGCCCCCAATTGGAGCGGGCTAATTGATTGGCGGGGCGCGCTGACCCTTCCCAGTGTGCGTAGGGTTCTTTCTTTCCTTTCGCCGACTCTGTCACTCACTCCTCCCGCGTCGGCGAATGCCGCCCGACAAAGCACGCCCCCCCCCCCCCGACATAGCGTGAGCGGGGGTCACGAGGAACGTGACCTCTTCCTCCCCTTGCCTCCACCGTCCCTTCCCGATGACACTTTTTCGTCTGCATGCGTGCCTTGATGAAGTGCTATTGGAAGCGACTTCCTCACAATAAGATCCACATATTATGCATCTCACAGAAGGGAACGAAAGTCCCAAGAAATAAAGTTCTCTAATTGTTAGGGCATTCACTAGATCAGGTGGAACGCTTCACTTATTCTAGACCAAAATAGGTAAACAGGAGGAGGAAGGAAGCGTTAGGTAAATAAGACATATTGACGATGAGGCTTGAGTTAAGGGATCACAAGAAAAATGCAAGGAAAAATTAATGAAGTGTTTAACGTGAGCGTAATTCTCTGGCATTTGGAAAGTTGGGTCGATGAGAGAGCAAATTTACGAGTGCATGTAGACTCGCATGAAATGGGATGGGCAAGATTGTGTGCAATCGAGATGTGGGTTTGGAGAAGAATGGCGAGTGTAAGGCGACCGCAAGAAAGCCGAGGAAAGAAAGAATAACGAAGGGGCGCTATGCGTGGTTGTGGAAGGTGGAAAGTTGTTGGGAGAATTTGGAGAAAAGCTGGAAGGGTGGATGGACACGTTTGGAAAGAGGGTGTCGAAGACATATTGGGGAGGATTATGGGTAGGCAGGCAGGAAAGATTAGGCGTGTTGATGGGACGGCATGGAGGGTGGCAGAGCGGAGAAATGGGTGATAGTGGGATACAGGCCTCTTGCGTGGGTGTTTGGTGTCCTGTTAGGCGGGACTTCAGGGTCTCTAATGCAATCTCTGAGAAGGGACCACAACTTACGTACTTTTTCTTTAAGTGGCATAGGTGAAAATATTCCTATTGTGATAAAAATTCGACCTCCAACGGAAATGAATCTTTAAAGGTTAGCTTCCCTGACCACTTTCAAAATGATTATTGTATGTGCGAATATGATGGTTTTTTTGGGTACGATAACGTAAAAATTAATAACCTTCTCCGAAGTCAATGTTACATTTAATGCGTTCACGAAAATTAGATTAACTGGTAATACTTTGTCGAAGTCGACCAATCGGAAGAGAACTTCGCCTTCGAACGGCGTGCGATAGTTTCGCCGCTATTTAAAAAGATGGGGAAATCTGTGAACTAATTTTTACTCTTCATCATTTATCAACCTTATCCCGCAAAAAGTTATAAAACGAGCATGAACTTTTTGTTAATATGCGTAGGTTATTTTTTTGACTCTCTGCGCCGTATTATATATGTGTAAGTAATTATAGTCTCGTACACGGAAAACGTTTCCAAATGACGGACTAAAAACGCCGCCATCTTTCGAGTCACCTCTGGTCAGTTAATGAACTAATTAATTATTTTTTCTTGCAGTGCCATTGGCCCGATGGGACTGTCGCCTGCCACCGGGTGCCGGAAGTGAAGGAGGGCTCGAATGCGGTGGGGACAGTTCGGCGGGTAGGGCCCCTCCCTGTGATGGATCGGGGGCCGGGCCCCGGGACCCCGCCACGACCAAGCCGGACACGCCACCTCGCCGCCCCTGCGGCCCTTAACGCCTCTGCGGCCGAAGGGAGGCGCTCCCTACCACCATACTCGGCGACGGCCGCCCTGCGCCTCGCCGCCATATTGATCCTGATGACCGCCCGAGGTGAGATCTTGGGACGGATAAAAAGTCACACATCGATTGTCATCCGCTATGTGTCGAAACAGATATGTCTGATTGAGTAACATGTCGACATTATTGTAAATATATCTCTTGATGACAACATGGTTTTTCGTGGCTCTGCGTGAGATTACAGGGATGGACACTATTTCCCAGTTGGCAATATAAATATTTTTGCTCAATATTAATTGCATTAAAAAGAGATACAAAGGGTCATACGGGTCTATTATTTGCTTCCAATAAAGGCCCTACCCAAGGAATTTCATTTCTGCTGTACAGGTTGTCATATACCTGCAGTAATCCTTATCAAGTTTTGAAATCGCGATTATAGGGAAGCTGTGGAAAATGTATCAATTCTGACACGACGTTGATGGCTAGAGTAGAATATTTGCTTCAGTGTTGATGTTAAACCTACAAGTACTAAGCTCCAAACTGCAGTTATGGACGAAAACCTGATTCATTGTCAATTATTCTATTGCAGTTAAGTATTGCATTAATATTGCAATCTAATATATTATATTTGACATTTTCGATGCCACTGCTTTTTTTACGACCCTGATACATTGGTGCATTCTCTTTTAATCTTATGTTTTCGTTCTGCATCAGTGCATGTCCATTTAACACTTCTCAAACCTTCCTTAGTCAACGAGTTCGTATGGCGAAATAAAGAGGTCTCTTTGGTCAGACATTTTTTTCGCGCGAGGCTAATGCTCCTTGTCACTTGCCATGAATGAAATGCGTGGATGAAAATTTCAAGGAAACACTAAACTCATTTCATTCATGGCTTTGGTTTCCTTGCGGGATGATCTCGACGCCACTGTGCCACAAGCAACTTCCGCGAGAGGAAATTTCGTGGGATCAGAAGACGTCACATTCTGGTCGTGCCACCCAGACAATTGCCATTCCTATCTCGTCCATTCCGAAAACCCATCCTGAAATATTCGCTCTTCCGCGCGATAAGCAAAACCATTTCCCGTGGTCGCATACTCGAATGCATGCGTCCACTTTGGTGGTTTGGGTCGTTTTGCCAATGCAGCTTGGCATTTTTGAGTTTTCCCCGTCGTTCCCTCCACTTTATCATGGAAATATTATTCTTGTTAAGGGGGGCGCCGCGCGGTTGCTAAGGAGTCATTTCTATAAATAAAGAAACAAACCCATAGTCTTGATGGTATTATCATTAAGTGTGTTTTCGGCTTGTGAATAATTATTTTAATGAAATCAAAATAGTCTTCGAAATCAAGGAAATATATTCCCCCGTAACAAACATCACAATATATACGTAATTTACAACCGGTTAGTTATACAATTTGTGGACTTTGTGTCACGTTACTGCAATATTAATAACGCTCGTGTCAGTTAAACAAGTTACACATCCTTTAAAATGGTCGCAGGTTTCACAATTATTAGCTGGCAATTTCGATTTTACGCCCCCAAGTAACTAGAGCGACAACGTTTTCGATGTTCTTATTTTAACTTTTGGGGAAGGCGCTGACACAGTTGTCAAAATTACTGGGCAGTCATTCCCTAATTAATGTTCAATCGCATAGGACTAGAACACTTAAATGATTACCTTACCAAAAAATCCTAGTTGCCTTTCGGTTTCTAGGGAAACGCCGCGAATAACATACACGTTATGAAAAATGAAAAACTGTAGTTAAGTAACGTTAACTGAAAGTGATATAAAATAAACCTTTTCGAGTTAAAGCACGAAGAAGGAACATATTTCCTAAAGAATGATGTCATATTGTATATGTATCAACCGTTCGAATTATGGCGTAATTTAAACAAATTTCTGGAAATAAAGTGCACTCCTATTCTCAATTCCCATTGTGACCGATTTGCGGTCTATGGTGCTACTATTTTTGCAATTTCTTGCGTCTCCCCTCGCATAATTCGTATTCGTAATCACGCAGTTCGTTCACAGGCAAAGCTTGCCAACTGAGTAGTCCCATGAATAGTTTTATTTCAACGAAGCATGTATGTGCGCGCCGCGGCGTCTTCGTCTGCGCTTCTTGGATAACCCGCTTCGGATTGAGGTCGACACGCAGTGATTTTTACTGCTCTCTGCCTCGAGTTTGGGGGAGCTGGTTGACATCGTGTGCCTGTCTGCTTGAAAGACGCAATGTGTGCACCCGCGCTATATTGCAGTTGCTTCGCTAAATGCTCCACATAATGATTGAAAGAGTGTTTCATCCTGATCCACTTCCGAGTCTTGAGAATTCGCCTCATGAGATGAGAAAGCTGACGTTTCAGACGACTTTTTTCTTAAGGCATTGACTCGCCCTCGGGTAGGTATTATTAGGAGTGTAGTCAGTTTCTCTCCAATTCGGGGAGGGAAATCGTATGACAGGTACGCCGTAGAAACGTGGCAAGGCAAAAGTTTTAAACTCTTCGGTCACTTGAAAGCTGGAGAAAGCAAGATAAAAACGCGGATTACTGTTCAAAATTAAGAATCAATGGATGGAAATGATTGTTCAATTCCCCAATTCCAATTTCAGGTTTGTCGTACATGATTCCTTACGTTCTAGCGAAACAGTCGCCGGAAACGTCTTTGGTATTTCACTGTTTCTTTGCGTATTAAGCTCGTTAATTTGTTTTTATCAATGTACTCTTCAAGTCCAATAGACACTCTCTCGTCAGTTTCGATGCAAAATCAATTCGTTCTCTCGACATCTCCAAATATCTATGTGTACAGCTTCGACATTAAACTCGAAATAAGAATTTATTAAACTCATAATTGTGGTGATTATAGGGGTTTCATCGAAACTATCTTGATTTCTCACCTTCTACTAATCACTGGCTTCTCCCATTGGATTATTTGTCGCTCACATCTTCCCTTCTCGAATAATGTAGCTGCTGGAATCACGAATAGCAACGAATTATCCGTGAATTTCGCCCAAAAACTGGCTGGTGGCATAGGGAAAGGAACGTTGTTCCTTTTTCCAGTGAATCTTTCCCTTGTTGCACTCACATTACTCCACTTCGAGGGAAGACAATTACATTAGTTATAATCTCGTTCATCTTGGAGTCGTGCTGTTTCCTCCCCTCCTCTCAATTGGTTAGTATCCTTGTAAGATCTCTTAGAATCTGTACACTTCACCTTATATATTTTCCTTGATCTCGCCAATTGCCTTATCAATATACAGATTACATATCAATGTCCGTAATGAACAACCCTGCCTTACTACTTTCTTTATTTTAGCCTACTCCTCGCTTTCACCCTATCTAATCACTGCTTCCCGCTTCGCTTATGGATGGCGTATCAATTTCCGAACGTTATAGTTCATTTCAATATCCTTTGGAATACGTTGCATCATATTGATTATCGCTTCGTCTAAGCTTTTTCCAGATTAAGGAATGCGATGGAGGCTGGTTGATAATATTGTGTCCTGAATGTCTTACTGTATTCTTCTGTAGATTATTCATGTCAAAATCGTCAATTCACGGGTCGTCAGACATATTGTTCTAAAGTGCTCAGATGATCCCTACCCTTCGCCCGTTGAAACCAATCATTGGCTAGAAATTCGCAGTTTTCTAAGGATTATTTCTCAGGGATTCGGATCTCGCGGTACTCTTTTAAAGTGAAATAACCATTGCTCTAAGATTCATTGCCCTGGGCCTCACACTGGTCCTACAAAGCGTCGATAGTTGCCTGGGCTTCATAAAATATTCAGTCAATGGTATCAATATCTATTTTTCAGCGCGTGTGTTACAATTTTCATGAGATGAATCAGTATTCACCGATCGTTTCGGACGTCAAAACTTCACATTTTTTTATATGTGCGGCAGTGTATTACAGCTCTCTATGAGTAACTCCTGCACAATTTTGAGCCAATGGCCGTGCTCTCGGTTACTTTTTGATGCCTTTGGTCCGGGGTCATCCCCCCGAACCTTTCCGATCCGTTCGTATTTAACGACGATTACTCCTCCGCAGTTTGCCTGGCGTGCAAGGTGGACCACTGCACCCGGGAGTACCAGATGGAGATGGGGGAGCAAGGGGTGTCGGGGCCGGGCCCCACGCCCGCCTTCTGCCTCGTGCTGCGCAAGTACGGCGACTGCATCCGAGCCACGGCCCGCTCCTGCCGGGGCAACCTCAAGTACCACTCCACCTACTCCACCGTCAGCAACTGGATCTCCGAGTACAACTGTTCGTCGCACGCCGCGGCGGCCGCCGGCATGCGACCCCCCGCGCACTCCACCAACGAACAGCAGCAGCAGCACCTGCCGTGCACCTTCCGGTGGCCCTCGGCCCACGGCGGCGGCGGCACCCCTGTCCGGAGGTATCGCCACTGCAGCCTCTCCGGGGACCCGCACCTCAAGAGCTTCCGGAACGAGTACATGACGTGCCGCATCAAGGGGGCGTGGCCCCTTGTGGACAACGCGTACCTCGCCGTGCAGGTGACCAACGAACCCGTAGCCGAGGGGTCGCCCGCCACTGCCACCACTAAGGTAAGTTGCCGTAGCGCGTTCAGTTGTCTATTCCCCGTCGTTCCCCACTCTCCCCATTGGCTGCTCTGCAGTAGCGCGCCATCGCGTGTTCTACCCTCGGATTTTGCTCCCTTCTGCTCGACGCCTGATTTTTGCTGCTCATTTTTCAAATGTTTCCGTCCTCTCTCCCACGTTTTCCCTCCCCTCCCCATCGTAAGCCCTGTTTATCAATGCTAAAAGTTAGTTTTACTAGCCCTTGTAATTTGCGCTCGCCGAATCTGTTGATGGCAGTAAATGGTGCTGTAGTTGCTTGCCTAAATTGCACAGCATGAGAATGCGAAAGAATTATATTACCTTAAGAGGCCTAAATCAACTAGAAAATACGATAATTTCAAATTTTGCACATATTGTGTTACAACTATAGAAGAAATGTAGAAATCCACGATAAAAAGCTTTATTTTTGGGGAGATTTCAAAGGTCAATAGTAATTTGTTCCGATCGACACGATTATCACTGGCCATTGAAATCCCTCCAAATGTAATCTATTCCCAATTGGCCAAAAGCAGGGACCCTTATTTTAGCATGAAAAGTTTCAGTTAATTATTTCCACGAATATAAGAACGTAAAGAAACTTGTCATGAACTAAATTTTTATGGTTTTTTATTCTTTATTGGTAACGCCGCCGTAATTTTTAAGTGTAGTTACAGGAAGCATCATTTCCTTGAATATGCATTTATAGAGTGATTTATTGTGGCTTTGCTCGTTCAAGAAGAATTGGATAAGGGCAAACTGCGACAATATCGCGGCTAAAATTGGACATTATTGAGTCCCGACAATTCCTAATGCTTCTCGAACAATATCCCTCCCCATCCCTTATGCCATCGTTTGAGCTTGACGCGTTGGCTAGCCAGCCGACTGACCAAAATCCTCTCCTCTTGCAGGTGACAGTAATAATCAAGGGCCGGGGGAACACGGGCTGCACGGCCGAGAAGACGTACGAGGCGACCGGCGACTCGCCGCTGCCTACCGCCTTCATCGACGGCTCAAGGCGGTCGGGGCCCGCCGATTCGGTCTCCCTGGCGGTCGCCGACGGCGGGTCGCGAGTGGAGATCCGACTACGGCACGTGGACGCGACCATCGTCATCCGCCGACTGGGGCGCTACCTGGCGTTCGCCGCCCGCATGCCCGAAGAGGTAGCCGTCGGCTCCCCTCCCCGCCGCGACGAGCACCACCACCAGCACCACCAGCCCTCCCCGGCCGACGAGGACGTGGGTCTGCAGCTCTGCGTGACGGGCTGCCCCCTCTCCGAACGCCTAGACGCCGTCCCGGCCGGCACCACGCCCCTGCTACCCCTCGAGGCGGCCGAGAAGCGCTGCCGCCTGTGGAACCTCACCGACCACTACCTGGACTGGTGCGTGTTCGACTCCCTGACGGCCAGCAGTCACCGCGACGTGGACCTGGCCGCCGCGGCCGCCTACGCCGCCCTCGCCGACGTCAACCGGCTGGATCCCGAGGGCGCGGCCCTCACCCTCAAGAACAGGACGGCGGCGCGCCGCATGACAGACGCGACCCCGGGCCAGTCCCTCAAGCCCTCCGCGGAGGCGGCGGCCGCTTCGTCGCGTGCCTCCGCGTCAACACCCGCCCCTCCCTCCTGGCAGCACCTCCTCGGGTGCCTCCTGGTGCTCTACCTGCTCCCGAGAACTACTCGCACCGCCGGCGGCCCTTGTGGGCTGAGGACCGAATCTTGCCGGCCGAAACGCCCCCTGGTGCCCCCCGCATCGTAAAAAGAACTCTCGGGGTGCGTCCGCGCTGTGCCCACGACTGTAGGTCAAGGAAACCCCGCCCATTGGAAATGTTTGCATAGGGGGTCGAGGAAGACTACCACTTCGTCCATTGTGTTTTACACCCCCCTCGCTCTCGAAAGACCTCCACAAACAAGGTGACAATTGTGCAGAAACATGAGTTTCGGAAGTGATTTTTGCATCAAAAATCATTATCAGGGAGCCCTTTTATATAGTAAATCTGGCCGGAGACCAAACATTCCAGATGTTGAGACGTAATGTACGGTCTCTTGGAGGAGTACAGAATTGTGTCAATGCAATTTGTCGTACAATATTGCTCGTCTCCCGCATAAACATGTTGCACACAACAATGTAATTATTTTAAGGTTCTAAGGTCACATTTTGACAAATTTAACTGTGTGGCTAGAGAATCTTGGTTGCCTTTCGGCACAATGATGGTAATATTCTTATTTTCAGGGATGAAGACGAAATTGTGTTGTTTTCCACCAGCTGATGATTTTGGTAAAGTGCTAAAGAAATTTCTATAACACTAATGCTGGAATACAAAATGGTTTACAATGCAATTTTGGAATCGTGTAAATATTGCATGTTAGTGGTTTTAATATTTCTGGCCTCGAAGAAAATATGAGAAATGCATGATGATGACTTTGTGTGCCCTCGTGTGTCCTGGCTTGGAAGCCAGTGGCCACTATATGGAAATGATGAGGTGAATGCAATCAATCTGCCTTCTCTTTGTCTCCCTGCTTCATCAACTCCGACCTTGGTGAAGTGATCACCTTTGGACCATCTGTGCCATGATTTTTTTTTAGGATTAGCTGTATCCACAAGGTGCTAGCTCTTGAATGGTGATGAATGATTTGACATGACCCATCTGATGTGATTGCGTCATATTGGCATGCCTTCCTTGCAATCACGAAGGCATTTTGGCATCCTACTCATCAACCAAAGTGCCCTTGCACTGAATTGGAGACATCTCTGAGGCAGAACCACGTACACCCCTTGCATTTTTTATTGAAGACTTGAAAGGAGAAAATACACATATTTTACATTATAAAGAGATGATAGGTCTCATAATTGATGGGAATCAGATTTCCTGATTGACAAAAAGAGATGCTAACTAGCCTGGATGGTGATGCCATCCGTATAGAGTTAGTTGCAAGGGGGAGTGATTCCAGTGAAAAGTAGAAATTTTTTTTGCCCACCAGTAAAAAGGACCATGAAATTATGTGGGAATATGTAAACTTGTACATAATGTGCGCATGTGTAAATATTGGCATTTGGTTGTGCATATGTTTCTCAATCCGTGTACCTCAGTGAGAAAAGTAAGGAGGATTGGGATTACTTGTTTTACAGTTTCCTCACTGCCACATAAATGACACCCCTTTTCCTTGAAATTGGCGTAGCACACTGGATTCTGTGAAACCATATCTCCCACTCCAAAATCTCCTAAATACCCTACAACCCATTCAGTGAACAATGGTGCCAAATTGCCGTGGCATTAAGTTTCATATTGCTTCCAATTGGTTAGGTTGCCCTTGTTAACCAATTCTTTCTTTATTTTTTTAATGTACATGGTGCATTCAATGGTAACTAGCCGTCACAATTTCCTGCACGTTCTTTGAATTAGAATATGTAATCAGATGCCATAGCCACATACAATTATATATATATATACATACATTTATAGAGATATATATCATGTACCTGAGAAGGATAAAGGGGAGTAAACTGTTTCCTTAAGCAGATCACCCATTTCATCCTTCAGTAAATTCACAGTATTTCAGTGCACAAGTGAATGGCTGTCCAACATCATTTTTTTAATTCCCATTTAAGATTCCTTGCGATCCAAACACTAGGAGAGCCTTGGGGCCACCTAACATCCACTTGTCTTAAGTTGCAACAGTTGATTATGATTTGCCCCTAGGCCATGGAACAAACAGCACATGTATGTACAGTTGTAATATGTTTTGTGCCATTTTCACCTTTGTTCACCATAGATAAGTACAAATGCACTTTGGAGCGACCCCGTTTCCCAGTGGCAAATTGGCAACCAAAAGTAGAAAACATGACACAGCTTAAAAAGCCAACTCCCAAAGTGTTTTTACACAAACTAAGTGTCCTTCAGCTAAGCAAATAGGATCTATTGATGAGATGAGAATGTGCATGGATTGTGAGTTTATTCGTGTGAAACTTTTGAGTGATGGTCAGGGGCTCCATGCCCAATCAAAAATTAAAGAGAAGAGTTTCAAAATACTATTTAATCAGTCTTAAATGATTAAATCTAATAATACCCATGCTTGACTCATATGGGCATCCATATTCTTCCGCTATCAGCTGAGCACAAAGTGTGTTAATGTTCAAAATAGTAAATTATAATTGACCAATGCAAAGGAAGGGTGTAGCATTTTGAAGTTAATTACATAGAAGTTCACGTTAGGGAAGTTAGTAAACCATGTCAACACTTTTAGCATTCCATTTTCATTTTAAAAAAATCAAACATGGGAATATCAGTTCAAAATTACTACTCAAGACATATAATTTGATAAATTTATTGTTCCTTGTATCAGGGGTTATGGACTACGGGAAAATATTTTAGCTTTAGCCAAGGATCTGGATCATATCCAAAATTCAAACTTGTTTTTTCAAACTGGTTTCATCCCAAACAAATAATTTTTAGACCCATTGAACCAAGTGCATGTCTTCTCTCTTCTCAGCTGTGAGTTCCCTGAAGTGTGTGCTCATGATGCTAACCCAACTAAGCACAGTGTCTAACACATATACTCTGGTGCTCAGCACAGAATTACTGTACTATGATATTGTCCAATACATTCCTCAATGGTAAGAATGGGAAGTCCTTCTCTAAGAGGGGTCATAACTCACTGCATTCTCACGAATCACTGTTCAACTGGGAATTTCCATCATTTATAATTTCGGTTTAAAAGCTTGGAGCTATTTCCTGGCTTACATAAATTGCTTCTCTCCCACTCAGAAAAATGCCTCTACCCTTAAAGTCCACTGCAAGCTGAAAGCGTATCCCCAGTACAACTATTCCCAACATTTTATTAACAAAATAGGCATAGACTTAATCACCACGCGTGCTATTTTTGGTTGTCATTTTATCATTGCCAATCGTGGGAAGATCACAAAATATTTATTAGGAGAGATTAACAAGATGGTGAGACCCCTCTCAATCACATCTCATAACTTAAATTTACAAAGTATGGAAATTTCACATCTGTGTGCATTATTTATATTGCTTCCCTCACATAGTAGAAGAGGACTCACGGCGAGGCCTCTTGCATAGAATTGAGGAAACTCTAGTAATCACCACATAATAGGTTTTAATTTGGCATAACTGAACTGAGCGCCAAATACAAATTGTGTGATTTTTGTAATTAGTTGTACATTGTAAGTTATTATGGAGTCATGTTATATAGAAAGTCATGCAGCTAATGAGAAATAAAAGCTATCATTGAAATTTTATGGTTTTATTTATTTTTGAGTAAGTGGTACTCAAGATTTTTAACCAAGCACTCATTGTTTTCAGGGCATAATATTTTGTTCAGTTGCACCAGAGAGTGAAGAAGTGTGCAGATTTTAGTAGCCAACTTGTGCTTTTACTGCCAGCCAATTTGCAGGACTAATGTGAAGAAATTCCAAAAATTCAATGAAAAGTTCTTAAAAAAAGAAATGTGATTTAGTGATATTATATAAGAGGTAATTTAAGGGATTATGACATTTTCACATCATCTGACCTTGATAGATTTGTGGCATTCAAAAATCATAAATATTTCAGTAAATTTTGGGCTTTCTTAAGCATCTCATCAAATTTTACATATGTTTACAGATAAGGAATTTACAAATACTAAAATTTACAGAATAGGAATTCCTTGGATATTAAAAGTCATCTGATCCCTGTCAAATTGTCAGGTGAAAATCATTTTCTTCTTATTTTATCAGCATACAATTTTCACCTCAAAATTACCTATTTTCTGACCAATTTTGAGATTTTCCTAGGCTAGGATTTAAGGAAAATATGTTGCTGCTAAAGGAACACAGAAAGAAACAATTTTTGACTCTACAACCAGTAATAAGGCTGTGTAGGAGATGGGTTGGCCATAATGAACTCATGGTTTAGACACCACAACATGCATGCATACATGGAAAATACCCAGGGATTCAGGAAGATATGCTAAACTTTATTACACGGATGCTAAACCTTATCATTAGGAACAGAGCAATGCACACATTTACTTGATATCTAATGCAGATTCAGATCATAATTGAGGAATAATGAAGCGTATTGTCCGATTCAAAAATATAAAACTGGGAATACGGTCCAGGAAATGGGAGTGTTAACTAGCATGATAAGAAAGGAGCACCAGCAGGCTGTAGGGAAAATGATGAGGGAGGGAAGGTGGTTGAGCAATCTGGAAAAAAAGTGGTAAAACATCAAAAAAGGAATATCGAAAGCCTAAAATGAAGCTAAAAGAAAATAAATCAGGAAAAGGAGAAGAAACCCTGGACCACTGACAAGGTGATTAGAAAGAAAGAAGGAAATGGAAGAATGTGAACACAAAGTTTGGTAGAAGTATGTGTAAAGAAAGAGTTGAATAATAAACTGAGGCAGGGAACAAATAGGGGGAAAGAAGGGTGGTGGAAGGCACATTGCCAGGAAATGGAAAATTTACAAAGACATGAAATCGGTGGGATGTACTGGAAGGCAAAATCACTCCCAGGACAAAATATGAGAAAATCTGTGCTCACAATCAAAGATTAGTCAGGAAAATTATTAGTTGATGCAAATAAGACTCGAGAGAGATGGAAATAATAGCTAGAAGAACAGAATGGTAAAGAGGTCAGCAAGGTTAGACATAGAAAGAAAATATGACATGGATGAGGATAACTTAGGTTCATGCTTAGTCGATTGTCAGATGGGATTTGATTACAGTGAAATCAAATAAGGCTGTGGGGGTGGATATCATTCTTGTGGAACTGTTTAAATTTCAGAAAAATGTGGCAGGTAGAGTTTTAATGGATTAATTCGTAGGCTATATGGGTTTGATTTTGCTCGCAGCTAAAGGGGCTCATAGCATCACCAATAAGAAAGCGAAGACCAGGGCAAATGATTACTTAGGAATAATTGATTGTAGCACTTTTTCACTTGACATCAGCTATTCATTATGTTCCACGTCCACCACATTATGCCTGAAGCTACTCAATTTGTGATTACTTAGGGTTTGATCATTTTAAGTTCAGGAAGGGGTTAGGTATGCGTGATGCTATAGCAGTAATGAGGTCACTAACTGTGAGGAACATAGAGCACAATCAGGATGTGCTTGTCTGTCATGTATATTTTTAGGTATTCAACAGAGTAAATTGGGCCAAATTAATGAATGTGTTGCAGTAAAGAGATTGTTGGGATAATAGGACTGCTCAGGTGTTCGTGGGAGAGTCCAGATGGGCAGTGTCAGGAAGAGGTGTAAGGAGTAAGTTATGCAGTTTTTGAGAAAGATAAAGGCTAAGTGAAATATCAAAATATAAATTCATCAACTGAAACAGGTTCTGGAGTGTACATTTATCAGAAGTATTTTGGACCAAAATTGTCAAAGCATTAAGGACATAAGGGGATTGGGATGGTGAGGTGGCTAACATAATGGCTTCCCACCAAGACAGCAGGAGGGGTTCGAATCCTGAAAGTGACAAATATATTTCAGGGGTATTCCGATTCCTACTTGAAATGCTTTGTGGAGAGCACTTTGAGTGAATACGACATCTGTCAGATGGGACGTCAAACTGTGGATCCCTTGGCACCTCTCGACAGGAGCAGACTGATGCCGACGTAAGGTGTTTCCACCCTTTCCCATCCGCCCCTAATGGCTCAAATGACCTTAGCTGTTTTCCCCTTCCCCTAAAAATACTACTACTATAAAAGACATAAGGTGATGGATTTGAATTGGACAAAGAAGAATCTATAAGGAGAAGGGAATTGATGACAGGGATGTTGAGTATGTTATGAGACTAATGGCTATTCAACTTCACTGAATAATTGAATAGGCGTATTTCCAACAAACTACTCAAACCATCATTACTAACAAATTGGCTAGCAATATTTCCAAAAATGCAAAAAGAGTTAATAAAATATCAGGATTACACTTAAATGGGTGAAGCCCATTCAGTAAATTACCAAATCAACTACAGTTTCAATCACGATATATTCTAGTTTGGCTTAAAAATAATTTCCCCATTAGCATTAATTCACAATAAAATCAAATTAACACTATCTCAAAGTTACCACTTAAGATATGATGAGTGTGTGAGCTCAATCTCAATTAGGCAATTACATTGTCATTAATTTATTGAACATGTATTTTTCCTTATTCATCAATCTTGATCCTTCTTGCTTTATACTAATCGTTGACATGCCAACAGTTTTGTTATTCACTTTAAATATTACTATTATTGGCATTCTACTGGTTGAGGTGAATTTGGATGGAAACAGCTTATACAATTCTACAACAATACTCGTACATTTACTAACCACTCCTAACATGAAACATCCAACACTAAAATAAGCGCCCCTTCATGCCTTCATACTTCTTTCCACCTTTCATTCCATCCAACATGTCTATTCCCTATTTCTACCCCTTCCTATGTTGGCTAACATTATCCCCTATCACAGTCTTCAACATCACATTACCAAGCAAGACACTCTGTTTCCTGTGTCTTTTGGATTTCTATTCACTTTAACTTTTCACATCCACATATCAAAAGCTTCCAATCTATACCTGCCATCTTGCTTCAACAACCATGTTTCTGTACCCTTAAAAAAACTAACACTCCATTTTAAAGTTTTCTTAACATTCTTACTCAATGCTTCTGTCATCAATTCCGTCCTCCTCATTAATGCTTCTTTGTCTTATACAATTCTTCTCCTTCTGTCCCCACCACTTTGACCATCTTGGGCAAGAACACAGAACAATTCATGGAACAGCACCAGTGATAATGGGCAACCCTGCCTTACACCTCTTTCTAACACTGCCCATCCGGACTCTCCGTTCCCCACTCGCACCTGAGCAGTCTGAGACATGCATAGATTGTGGATTAGCCTCCTGCCCCTCCAATCTATTCCTATTTTCCGAAATATACTCATTAGTTTTTCCAATTCACTCCATCAGACACCTTTTCAAATTCTAAAAAACAGGCAAATACATCCTGATTGTATTCCATATTCCTCTCCATCAGGAACCATTACTGCAATGGCATCATGTGTGCCTCACCCTTTCCTGATCATTCCATTAGTAATTATTTTCCCTTCTCTCCAACCTCTTAATAATGATCCTGAGAACCAATTTAGCTGCTAGTGAAATCAAACCTATTGTTTTGTAGTCTGCACATGAGGCTCCACATCCTGTCTTTGTTGGAATGGAATGTACACTAATATTCCTCCTTCATAATGCTGTGAATTTCTTCATAAGAACTCTTCCTCCCATAACTTCCTTCAGTAGTTCTGGAAATGTCATCTATACCATATACTTTTCAACTGCTATCCTTTCCCTACTGCATTTTCTATCTCACCATCGAGTAAGTCTGAACCTTAGCTATTCTCATTTAGGTTATATTCTCCATCCATATCTATACATGCTTTCCAATGTCTTTAATATATAGTTTTTCTATTTATTTCTTCCATCTTTTATGAATCATCCCTGCTTCACTTTGTCTGACTTTCCTTAGTTTGCATGGATTTTTCCTTCTTTCTTCCTTACACGACACAGAAAGGTGATGGCACTGTCAGGAAGTAAGAAGGGAAAATCTATGCAAACAATATAAGTCAGGAAAAATATTAAATAGAGCAGGGATGATTCAAGAAAGAGGATGGAATAAATAGAAAAACTATATAAGAAAGACTTAGAAGGAGAATATAACAAAGTAGGTGAATGACTTCTCCTTTCTGTATAATGCATGAATTTCACCCTTCATTTGTAAATTTTCCATATCCTGGGAATGTGCCTTCAACCACACTTCTTTCCCTCTTTTTGTTGACCGCCTCAGGTTATTATTTTTTACCCCCACTTCTACCAAACTTTAAAGCCGCATTCTTCCATTTCCTTCTCTCATCTATTATTTCAAATTACCTCATCTGCAATCCATGGTTATCTTGTCCTTTTCCTTATTTATTTTCTTTTACTTTCATTTGAGGTTTTTGATATCTCCTTTTTTGATGTGTCACCATTTTCTTCCACAGTATCCAACCCCCTTCCCTCACTCGTCATTTTCTCTACAGTTTGCTGGTGCTCCTTTTTTATCATTCCAGCTAACTCTTCTACATTCCATTTACTATGCAATCTTCCCTGTTTCAATTCTTTGAATTACATGCTACACTTCATTATTACCCATTTATGGTCAGAGTCTGCATCCACTCTCGGGAACCTGCGAATCAATCATGTTGTTCCTGAATTTGTCTAACCATAACCATTCTAAATGATATCTTCCTGAATCCCCCCCAGCATTTTCCATGCATACTAATGCCTTCTGTGGTGCCTAAAACAGGTGTTCATTATGGTTAACCCCTGTTTCCAGCAAAATCTTCTTGCTTTCTCCCTGTGGTCATTCCTCATTGTTTAACCATAGTCCTGTACCTCATCACCATCTCTTCCTTCACCTACCGTGCAATCCCTCATCACTATTATGTCATATCATGTTTTCACCATCATGGTTCTCTGGAGGATGATTACATGTGATTATATTCTCTAACTGATCCAATACCCTGTCGAGTTCTTCCTCCCTATAATTTCCTGGTGGCATGTGTACTTGAAAAATGGCCAAGTTTGTTGATTCTGCTTTTACTTCTACTAATAGTATACCATCAATCACTTACTCTTGTTTAATATATTTTTTCCTACTGTTCTATTCAATATTTTTGTCACTCCTTGCTGGCTCTTATCCCCCTCAGTATATTACTCTACAACCATCACTATTGTAATCCCTCCTATCCGTCCATCTCACCTCGCACAGACAGAAAATATTTTATATTTTCTCTCTCCATCTTTCACTTTATATGTCCTGATTTTCATGTTCTCTTCATAGTCCTAACATTTCAAGTCCATGTCCTAACTGGGTGGGTCCTCTACTCTGTTGTTCTCTACTACTGTTGCTGATTTCACTTTGTAAAAATTTATTGATGATAACCTTGGAACCCTGGCCTCTCTTGGTGTCAAGCACTACTCAGGTCCAGTCAGCCAAGTCCTGTAGTTGCTGAGACTAATTTCTATACTTGTGTCCATTATAAATTTGTGGGGTGAATAATTGGGGCATTTTACCATTGACTCCCTCAATAATTTTTAAAATGTGAAACAATCAACCAAATCAGCCTCACTGTGTCGGAGTAATTTACAGCCGCCTTACTGAGGAACAGATGCTGTGCGGACATCTTTCATCCATCCCATAAACTTGACCCTTTGTGGCATGAGTGACCCTATCAGGGAAAATTGCCATTGTTCCCACCAGGACAAGTCTAAGGATCATCAGAACCCAAAAGCCCTTCTGCAGTGTCAATGTGTTAGTCCATGGGGTGGGATTGGATATGAAAAAAAATAGAAATAAGAATTCTAGAGAATGTTTTTTTCACATTTAGATCAGGTACTGGAATGCCAGAGCAAACAAAACAGTTGCCATACAAAAATATGCAGAAATTGCTCAGTTTTGCAAAAATTTCTGAAGTCAAAATGGAAATGATGGTTGGTTCATCAAAGAAAAACAAATGATCCGAGAGCATTCCATGCTATAGCTCCAGATGGCCACACTCGGATCCTTCATGATTTGATACAGCTGGTATGAAAAATAGCATTATCATCACAGTGACAAGTAGGTTAGGAAAAACCAATAAACTATGTGATTATTACAGTGAATTCTTCTCGGGATTTCATCCGGGTAATCTCCTCCATCTCCATCGTTGCCGACATTTCGATGAAATCCTTTTTCATCGTCATCAGGGCCGATGATGCCAGTCTGTAGGTGCCGGTTTATATATCCTCGGTGGTCATGTTGGGTCCCTTCTGATTGGCGGAGGCTGAGCACGTTTTCCCACCATTTTCAGGATTGGGTTCCATGTCCTGCTTAGGCTGAAACCCTCGTCTCTGTTAAAGTTTTTCTCAGAGAGCTGTATTTCAATTGCCTCCTTGGTGAGGCGGTCCCAGTAGCCTTTGAAATGGTGGAGCATTTTTGTTTCTTCCCAGCGTATTGCGTGGTCGCAATCAATGGCATGCTCCGCAACCACCGATTTTGATGGTTGGTAGGTTGGCTGGTTGGATGGTTGAAGTCCTACATATGTGATTATTAGGTAATCTAAATGATCTATGAGTGACAAACTAAAGTTTGGTCATTTGTAAACCTAACTGATTTTACAAATTCCCAGCTGACTTTCATTTCAATCTCCAGTTCTTCCCATGCCTCTTTAATCATCTCCTCCACATGACCGTTGAACAGCACTAGTGACAACCCTGCTTTACACCTCTTCCCAACACTGCCCATCCGGACTATCTGTCCCCATTCTCATCTGAGCAGTTTGAAACATGTACAGGTTGCGGATTAATCTCCTGTCCCTCCAATCCATTCCTTTTTTCTGCAAATACTCATTAGCTTTTCCCAATTCACTCAATCAAATGCCCTTTTCAAATGCTACAAAACAGGCAAATACATCCTGATTGTATTCTATATTCCTCTCGATTAGTGATCTCATTACTGCAATGGTATCACGCATACCTCTCCCCTTCCTAAACCCAAACTGATCATCCCCCAAGTAATCATTTGGCTTACTCTCTATCCTTTTATTGATGATCCTGAGAATAACTTCAGCTGCGTGGGATATCAAACTTATTCTTCTGTAATCCTCACATGATGTAGGCTTTACCTTTTTTGGAATAGGAGCTAACACTGATCTCACAAAATCTTCTGGCCAGATTCCTTCCTCATAGATACTACAAATCAATCCATATAGTCTTCTTCCCACATTTTCCTAAAGATTTCCATAGTTCAACAGAAATATTGTCTACCCCCCTGGCCTTATTTGGTTTCATCTCCTTTAATGCCCTTTCTATTTCATCGTCGAGTATGCCTGGACCTAAGCTATCTTCTTCTATGTCATGTTCCTTTCCTTTGTCTAATTGTGTTGGCCTAAGTTCTTTACCATACCGTGTTTCTATATATTCCTTCCATCTCTCTTGGATTTTACCTGGTTCAACTATTATCTTACCCCACTTATCTTTAACTGTTAGCACAGGTCTTGCCTTCTTACTTCCCGATAATAACCTTGCTGTAGAGCGCACCAATTTCACCCTTCCTCTGTAAACTTTCTATATCCTCAAATTGCATTTTCCATCATTCTTCTTTTGCTTTATTTGTGGCCTGTCTCAACTTATTGTTTAATTCTTTGCACTTCATTTTGCTGAACTCTGTGTTCACATTTTTCCATCTTCTTCTCTCATCCATCTTTGCTATCATCTCATCCATTACCCATGGTTTCCTTATCCTTTTCCCGTTAACGGTTCCTATAGTCTTTTGTGGCTTTCGATATCGCTATCTTGATACATATCCATTTTTGTTCAATAGTACTGAGCTCTTTACAATCATCGATGATTTTCTCTACAGCCTGCTGATACTCCTTCCTTGGCAATCGATTTAATGCTTCTACATGCCATTTCCTAACCTGCCTATCTTTTTGAAACGGAGGTTACATTTCATAACAACTAAATTGTGGTCATCTTCTTCCAGGAAACTGTGCGAATTTATTAAACTGTTCCTAAACGTGTGCCTAACCATAATATAATCTAACTGATACCTTTCTCAGTCACCTGGCATTTTCTTGGTATACCTACGCCTTTTGTGGTGTCTAAACCATGTGTTGGTGATGACTAACCCATCTCTTGCAGAACTCAATTGCTTTCTCCCCGCAGTCATTCCTCGTGCCTAAACCGTAGTCGCCCACCTCATCACCATCTCTTCCTTCACCTACTGTCGCCTTCCAATCCCCATGTGTATATATAGTAAATTTTAAGATAACAATATGAAACTTGGAAGCTGGAAAAATAATCTTCAATGTAGCAGTGAAGCGGGTCACGGTGGTCTAGTGGGTAGAGCGTCGGACTACTGACCGGAGGGTCCCGGGTTTGATTCCCGGGCAAGGCACTTTGGCCACCTGCAGCTCCACCTAAGCTAGTTGATTTTTCGGGTACCAGATCTTCCTGGGAAACCATAACCGGCACAGGGAAAGGAACTGACCCCCCTACCCTGATGTGTGATTATTCACACGCCGGCCATTCGGGCTTAGTATATGGGCGAGCTCTACCATCACCTACTAAACCGACCTTCGGGTTGATTACTGTGTTTATGATTATGGTAGCAGTGAAATGAGCATAAATTGTTTTAGGTTCCTGCGCCAACTAGTTGCTTTCAGTATGATCAGGTGAGAGGGCCTGGGCAGCAGTCCTCCCCAAGTATGCCTTCTCATCATTTACAGCTTCTCCTGGGCTAACCTCAGGCAAGTGGACACTTAAAATGTGTAACCAAGAGGAGGACAACATATGCAGGCCCGCTAAGAACAATCGAGGTGACAGTTTTATTGGATGTGAGCAGTCTATGAAAGGGGACTTGGCTGTTCAATAAAGATGCTGCCTAGCTGATTAAAATAGCGGGCATGGTGAACCGACAGCCTTTGGCATCCGATGAGCCTATCCCAGACTCCCACCCATTAGGGCATGCCCTCCTTGGAGGAATATGAATGTAAATTAAAGCCAAATTATTTAACAAAATAATCAAAGTTAGTACTAAAACAGTAACCAGAGAATTAAGAACAGATGGTGACAATTTTCCAATTCAGGTGAGGATGACCTAATACATCAAAACCTGGTCATACAATTAAACTTAGCTAGTGGAAAATTGTTGCCATCTGTTCTTTATTATGATCAAATTCCACCATATCAAACCCGACATTACTCATTTACCAACCAGATGTTTGGTTTGATCATTGTGGTTGCTCACTTAATCCCCATATCATATGTGAAATACATGAATGAACAGGTTAATTAGTAGGGCAAGTTTCTTCCCCTGTGCCATCAATTGGTTTCCCTGGAGGATCTGGTAACACAAAAATAACACAACTCGGGTGATGCTGAGGGTGCCTATGGGCGTGCCCTGGAATCGAACCCGGGTCTTCCAAAGGTATTATAAGTAAGTAGTTTTCCAATGATAGTATAATTTTTACATTGTCCCTAACAACTATTACCAATCTTCATGGTATTCTCAGCACTCCTACATGACAAAAATTCTCGTATTTCCTCCATTATTTCTTTTATGAAATGGAAGTGCTAGCGAGGAGATGGGGAGAAAAATTCGCAGAGATTTAAATAAATTTAGCCTTGAAAGCAATAGGACCAACATAATAGTGATGGAAAGAAGAACACCATTATAAGATTATATACCCACTTTTATGTACAAAATTGAAAACACTATCTCATGATAAGCCTGTGGCATCATGTATTTCGCGAACTTTGATTCATCGATCACTCAAAACCATGTCGTGGATTTTGTCAATCATTTCGCAGGAAGTCACTTCCACTGGACGATGACGATAGATATTCATTATTTGTGGATGTATGGCCTCGTAAAAACTCATTAACGCAATTGTAAACAATCGAAAATACTGGATTAGCTGAAACCTGAACGGCTGCCTAGTGAGCGTGAGACTTTAGACAGGATGGGCGTTAACCAAAGCAAACATTTCCTAATACTACGAGCAAAAACTCTTGAATTTTCTAGGAATTATTGAACGACCCAACTATTAAGAAATGATAATTAGACACACGATCAGTTAATTGTCAACCATGCCTGTTATAGTCAACCAACAATTTCTTATAACCTGACGTCGTTATCATTTACATCACATATTAATCGCAAGTGCATTTTACATGGGTGAAACACTCTCGCCTTTAATACACAAGACATGATAGCTGTTAGACAAACCAAAAGAGGTGGAAGGTGGCAAGAATAAAAAATTTGTCAGCAAAGAGATAATGCTGACTATTTCAGATTCAGAATGAAAATTTGATGTGGTATTAGTCCGCACTGGAGCAAGAATGAAAGGTGTTAGATGAAATCAAGCTGACTGAGCCTAAGCCATAAACAAATCCCCATAGAATCACTAACGACTTCAAAATAATATTAATGGAAGAAATCATTGAATGTATGAGGAAGAAGTGTGGCCAGATGTCATTTTTGATCGCCACTCCAAAAAAGAACGCAACAACAGTATTATGGAGACTATTGAACAATTAGAATAATTGCACATTAGGCGAAGGTAGAATTCAATAGAAAATTAGGGCAAAGGACTAAGGGGAGATTTGTTCAGGTAAATGAAGAGAGGAGGGGAACATGCAATGCTAGTACTACAATGATTAAAACAATAAAAAAGAATGCAACCAGGCTGCGTTTTCAGGGATTTTTATTTATATATCTTACAAGCCACCGCTAGGGTGTGTGGCAAAGGGACACCAGAATAATTTTACCCGAACATGACCCTGCCATGGTCGAACTATGTTGTTATTAAGATTCCCTATCGTTCGTGGTAAAAATGACATCTCAAATGAATCTCCCATCGTAGTACGATGGGGTAATAATAAATGTTAGACATTACTGCATAAGAGACTCCCAATTTATGCAAGAGCTTCAAATCTGTAATTAAACCTACGCTCTGCGAGTAATTTCCAGCCTAGCTGTTTTTAATATTTTGGATACGCTACTAAGTTTATCAGAACAGCGTTTTACGTATCTAACTCCTCTACGGTGTACCAAATTGTACAGGTCAGGGTGGTCAAGAATCGGGCCCAAACGAGACGGTTTCCATGATTTAACGTTTTTTTTATTTTTTCAAATAAATTGTTTAAACCTACCACACATCAAAAGGGAATAGTGTTTATTTCATAAAAAAATTGCATTTCAATTCAGACAGACTTCATCGACCAAATTAAGCAATGTGGTCATGAAGGCCTCCTACTGAAATTGGCCCGAGCTCCCTGGAAAAGTCAATCTTCCTGGAGTTGGGATAGCAAGTTTTTGAAGAGGAAGTGTTGGGATGTGGCATCACTTTACTTCAAGTGCTTCTACCATTTATCTTTAGCAAATACGAATGGAACGGGGTGAGCTTGAGTTGAGAATGAAGATGTACGATAAACTATCCAAGTCACCTTCGAAGCGGTCAAAGCATTAATTGTTAAGATAGCCAAGGGGATATAGTTACTATCGAGTTCACTGCAGTATTGCGCTTAAAGAATGGGAATAGGTGACGCAATCACGGGTAAGCGAAGAACTGGTAAGACTACGTAAAATATTTGATGAGAGAATAAATAAGAGTAGGAGTATAGAATATTCCCATCAAGGAAATATTTAGAAGCAATATGGGCATGCATTGATGGAACATTAGAAGAACTGCGATGGCGAACGAATTAATATTTAAAGAGAGAATTGATGACATACACTAATTAAGGCTTAAAGGAAATAAGACTTAAATGAGAAGCTCGGTGCTGTAAGGTTCAAAAAACTTGTCCTTGAGTCGAAGGAAGCCTCGTGAGAAAGAATGGAGAAAGCAATTTGGATACATAGAGAAACTGCGAGGTAATGGGGTGTTAAAAGCCGCGATGGAAGGAAGACAGAGGCCGATGAAGGCAAATGACGGGTATTTCGGTACAATTTAACAAATGAATGCTGCCAGTGTAGGTAGTATTCAACATATGTATACGATAATGGGGCATGACAATGTCGTCGTGCCATGAAGGGGAAGGAAGGAACACAGAATTGGCCGATTAGTAATTTATTGGGTGTATGCACTTACTCTGCCGACGGAGATCGGTACGGGAAGGGAAGGGAAGCCCAGAGCCAGGAGTAGGAGATCGTGGTGTCGCGATTCGCGACACAGGCCGTAGATCCGCGTCCGCAGTCTCCTCTCAGCCAGCCAACCTCGTCTGCTCCCCTGACCATCTGCCCAGGTCCGGGCGCTAGCCCCTTTTTTCCGGTTCCTCCCGACGTCACAAGGTTTCTCAGAACTGCCCGGGAGCTCTTGACGTCCTGGCCTTGGGCAGGAGGAGTACGATGACCTGCAGCCCTTCCCCACAGGTGCATTGTTTTGCGGGGGTGGGATCCTGGGAACTCCCCGGCGGCTCAAGGGACGCCCCTTTGGGTTCACCCAAAGGGATTCCCTGGCAATGGGGAAAACCCTGCCTGGTCAACGGTACGCCAGTGGCGCTTTGGCCGTCCGTGGGAGCGAATAGCCACCCACCCACAACATCACCCCGGCAGCAGTTAGGTATGGGGGGGGGAGGGTAGGAGGGAGGATACCGACTCCGTACTGTCAAGCATACAATGTCAAGCATACAAAACAAGAGCATAAGTATATGTACTTTTAGAAAAAACAAAGATTAATACCCCATAGGACACAATATTTACATTTTGCATTACGGCCACCGAAGGTTGAAATTATTCGGTAATTTTCGAGAAACCCTCGAATGCATCTTTTGCCATTAAAAAGAGTAAAATGAAAAAAAAGGAATAGAAATGGTGAACACTTGTAAAATATAAAATAATGATTAAAAACATATTTTTCATATAGCTAAGCTATACTCTTTCATATTGTCTTGGTACAGTTTATCATTTTCTACCAATCTCCTTTCCGTAACATATTTCTACTTTCCCAATCTTCCACCACACTTTTCTCACGGCACAGGGGTTCCGTCGCTTTATTTAATTTGAAATTCTTTCCAAATGCAACACGCTGCACCACAATTCAACCACCAATCTTCATCCGAAGACATTGTTTTCCGAATGAGGCTGATTTCCTTTTCGTCCCGGAGCAGTCCCAGTCGTAACCGTTCCTTCCGGCACAAGTAGACCGATCCGCTCCCGCGATGACGTCCGCGTCCCCGGTAGGCGGCTCTCGGAGTGATGGGACCGGTCAATCTCGGTCCGTCAGCATCCTTGTTGTATCTTGTGTCGATCTGTGGTGTGATTGCAGTTCTTTTTGGCGCCGTCTTTATGGAAATGGGGCCATTATTGCCGGCTAAAACGGCCGGGAAGGGGTCGCAGGTTGTACGGGTGGCTGGGAGAAGTTAATTGTTCTTCGGCGGGGGAAGGGCCCACTGATGATGAAGGTTCGTTGTGGCTCTGGGGGGTAGGACTGGGTGCAACAGGCTCCTCGAGAGGAGCGTCGGGGAGGAATGATTTGGACTGTTGCGGGTGAGGAGGGTCTCCCGAACAATCCTCTGTCAGAGCTTTAGGTGGAGGAATAGGTTCCGGATCAGGAGGTAAGGGAAGAAGGTTTCTCAAATGAGCAGTGGAAACACGACCAGTTCTTATGTTTTCTATGTCCATTGTTACTGCACTCCTAACTTTAATAATTTTGTACGGTCCAATCCATCGAGATGCGAGCTTTTTGGATTGACCTGCACTCGGAGCCATATTGCGCAGGAGAACCAACTGTCCCACTCCAATTGCCGGTAGTGTTCGATCTTTGTTGCATCGATTGCGTTCTCTCTCTGTTAATTCCCTATTCCACTCTTTCGCTTGCGCGTGGGCCATTTGTAAACGGTATTGAAGCTCCTCAGCGAAGTTAATTCCGGCTTCAGTTGGAGCCATGACGGGCGATAAATCATCTTCCCAAGGTAATGACAACTCTCGGCCGTGCATTAGATAAGCCGGGCTGAAACCTGTTATACGATGCCTCGTATTTCGGTAAACGAACAATGCGAAATGAAGTTGTTCGTCCCAGTCCTTGTGGTCTTGTGCTACGTAGTGAGAGATAACGTTCGCAAAGGACTGATGGGCCCGCTCCAGCTTTCCGTTTGCGGCTGGATTATATGGCGAGGTGAATATCGACTCGATTCTCAGTTTGCGGCACACTTCTTTCATCAAGTTAGAGGTGAAATTTGTCCCTCTATCTGTAAGGAGATATTTTGGGGCTCCATGTCGGCAAATTACGACCTCAACGAAAGCGCGTGCGACTGTATCAGCCCTCTGATCTGGGATTGCTACTGCCTCTGGGTATCGTGTGAAGTAATCCTGGCAAGTAAGGATATATCGGTTGCCCTTTCGTGATGGTGGGAGTGGACCCACTATGTCCAACGCTAATTTTTCTAAGGGGTATGTGGCTTCGGTGACTGGCTGTATTGGAATTGGTGGCGCCTGCCCTTTGCGTTTCTTACAGTCTAAACAATTTTGAATATAAGCACGTGTATCCGAATAGCAGTGATCCCAGTGGAAGTGCCTTTGCACCATTTCCAGCGTTTTATCAAATCCACAGTGACCAGCTAGGGGTGTGTCATGGCATCGCTTTAAGATATAGTTTCTCATAGACTTAGGAGCACAGACTGCGAACTGGGGGCTAATCGATCTAAAATTAACTCGATAAAGGACATGATGGTCATCGTAAAAGAACTGCGGGTCGTTTTTTCTTGCGAGGTTGTGGAATTCTTTCAGCTCTGGGCATCGGGATTGCTCCTTTGCTATTCTTTCTTTTTCCCAGATAGGCTGCAAATCATCCGTAACACTGGAATGTATCGGAAGAGGTATTCTCGAGAGCGCATCACTGTGAGAGATGTCTTTTCCTGGTCGGTATTGGATGTCAAATGAATACTCGCTCAACTCCATAACCCATCGCGCTAGTCTTGGTTTCGGTTCTTTGAGTGTTAATAGCCATTTCAGAGGTTTGTGGTCCGTACAAAGAGTAAACCGTTGCCCTAGAAGGTACACTCGGAATTTCCTTATGCCTTCAACTACAGCGAGACACTCTAACTCTGTAGCCGAATAAGATGTCTCTGCTTTGCGCAATTGCCGACTGGCACACGCGACGGGGTGTTCGCCGTCCTCAAACTCTTGAGACAAGATGCTCCCGAGAGCGTAAATGGAAGCATCAGTAGTGAGGGTAAATGGCCTGGAAAAATCAGGGAACTTGAGGAGGGGTTGAGAGCTAATGCAACGTCTTAACTGTTCGAAAGCCTGCTGCTGTTCCTCTCCCCAAACGAACTGTGCATCTTTCCGGATTAACTTGGTTAGAGGTTTGGACATCTTAGCAAAATTTGGGATAAATTTTCGGTAGTAACCCACAAGACCGAGGAAAGACTGAATGGTTTGAACATTAACTGGCTTTGGGAATTTTTGAAGGACCTCGATTTTCTCCTCGTCAGGTTGAAATCCATTGCATGAAAGAACATGTCCTAAAAATTTAACACTTTTCTGAAAAAAGGAGCATTTCCTAGGTTTGAGTTTTAGATTGGCTTTTCTAAGCCTAGAAAAAATTTCGCGTAACCCCGTGATGTGCTCTTCCCAAGTGCGATCATATTTGAGAATGTCGTCTAGGTAGCAGACACATCCGTGATTTATAAGTCCATCTAACACTTTAGTCATGAGGCGCATGAAGGTGGAGGGTGCATTGGCTAATCCAAAGCTCATTCTATTGCACTCAAAATGGCCGTGTGGAGTGCTGAAGGCGGTATATTTCTTGCTATCTTCATCCATCTCCACCTGCCAGTAGCCACTGCACAAATCCATTAAAGAGTAATAACACGAGCCTCCCAGCTGATCGAATGTCTCATCTATATTAGGCAATGGGAATACCTCCTTTTTAGTCACACTATTCAATGCACGGAAATCAATGCATGGGCGGTATTGGACGGGTTCCCCGGCAGGTATCTTTTTTCTAACTAATATGATGGGAGCGGACCAAGGGCTAGTGGAATGTGATATAATGTCTTGCTCAAGCATTTCTCGGATGGAGTTGTCTAAGGCAGTCCGCTGGGAGTGTGGAACGCGATATGGCGGTTTTTTGATCGGTCTGACGTCATCTACCTCAATGGAATGTTTAACAATGTTCGTGCAGCCCAGGGAGTTTTTACCATACATAAATATGTCCGAAAATTCTGAAATGAGCAACTTCATTTCGTCTAAAGCTTCCGTGGGGACATTTCCAAAATCAAAAAGGGAGAGAAGAGTTTCTTCCGGCGGTTTTTCGGGCCATAGTTCTACGTCGTCCGAAGTAATTTCGTTAACATACGGTATGCCTTTTTCTTCAAATTTCGTCTCGGCTTCTATTTCCAATCCCTTTTTTACCTTCGCCTCATTGCGATTGAAATTGCAAAACAAGATTGGGGCCGATCCATCCTCGTCTACCCTTACTACCGTTGGAAGGATCGTGATGTTTCGACTTTCACCCCCGAGTGCGACCTCTTTCCCCGCTAATTGTTTATTAATAGCTCGACACATTATAATCGAGAATGGAGGAACCCTCAACGTTTCTTCTGCACACAGCACATCTTTTATTTTACAGCCACTTTCCACTTCGGGAAACACTATCGAGGGAGAGACTACGGTCCGCCGCATAACATCAGGAGCAATCGCACACAGAAACTCAATTGACCCAAGGGCCCCTGATTCACCGGCCTTATCATCGCCTGTCTCTTCCTTACTTTTCCCATTATCCTTTACAGTCGTGGCATCCTCGCAAAATTTGTCCTCCGTTGTCGTTTGAATCTCGGATTCTGAGTTATCCTTACAATTAACGTTCTCTCTTTCTTCGCACGAAATTGTGACTCGTGCAGGCTCACGCCAAACATCGAGCACGAGTTGGGTAGGTGAAGGCTCTTCAAAGGAAATTAAATCTGCCGTGAAGACGTCTGCATTTCCACCTTTGTTTCTCCCATCGTCCTGTGGTGCTGGGTTCTCAAGGGAAATGAAATCAATCTCTACATTTTGGGGAACGTTCCGCTCTAGTGGAATCTCGTGGCAGCCGTTAATCAACATTTTCGATTGCTGAAGATCTAAAGTGCAGCCGTGCTTTTTCATGAAGTCGAGACCAATGATTCCGTCGTAATTAGTATTACCGAGATCCACTATTAGCATATCCTGGGGATATAACTCACCGGATATAGTCAATGGGACTAGACATTGGCCGTGAACAGAAAGAATGTGGCCTGAAGCGCTTTTGATAGGAGTATCGTATGGATGAGTAATCAGATTATTCCAAGGAAATTTCTTTTTATTCACAATAGTGACGGCCGCACCTGTATCCACTAGGAACTTGTAATTCCTCCCCTGTATCGTCCCTTGGACTACGACACCGTTTTCTGGGGTTACTGTCAAAATTAAATCCTCCCCGACTCCGCAGTCGGGGTCGTGAAGTTTCCCGGATTTGAAGCGTTGAATTTTAAAGGGCACTGAATTGGGCGGTGACCTGACTCCTTACAGTACCCACAAATGAGTAGGGGACAATCTTTCGATTGGTGGCTCGCATCTCCACATTGAAAGCAAGAACGCGACGATCGACAGAATCGAGCAATGTGTCCTGGCCGTCCACAGTGGTAACATTTGCGAGTGCCGGCATTTCTTGATTCCGTTTGTGAAAAGTTCGTAGTTCGCGGGGCATGTGAAATTCGGTTCCTTTCCACGGGTGATCTTTCTGTGAAAGTATGCATTTGGGTAGAAATGTGCTGCGTAGGAGGTGGTGGGTGGATCGAATTCAATTGAGGGGGATGCTGTGAGTACAAAGAATGAAATGCATTTATCTCCAAGAATTTGTTGGCATAGGCTCTCACGTTTGCTTCTTCGGTTAGTGCAAATTCTTCCGCCTCGAGAATACTTTTCGGGCAACGCACTTGGACAAAACGACCTATTTCCTCTCGTAAGCCTAACAAAAATTGTGAAAGGAGCCTGTGCTCGACAATTGTTTTTGCGGCTTCGGGGTCAGGGAACGTTGCTCTAAGTTGGCGAGCGATTTTACGAAGGCGTGTCGCAAACTCATGAACTGACTCGAGGGGTTGTTGTACACAGGTTGAAAACATTCGCTCGAGAGCAAGCGGAGAAGTTCTAACCGAAAACCTGCGTTTAAGATTCGTAGAGAAACTATCATAGCTGTCCAAAACATGTGGATTTATGGCCACATAGTCCGCGGCGGAGGCACTTAGTCGTAATCGCGCGATGCACAGTGTTTGACTTTCGGTCCAAGCATTCAGATGGCTCACCATCTTCAACGATTCAAGGAAATTGTCAACGGTCGGCTCGTCCTCTCCACTGAAAGTCGGTATTAAGTACGCTTGGCTCGCTATCGGGGAGGGCGTATGCGACTGCGGTGGTACACTCGTGTGATTTGAAATAGAATGAGTATCTCCGTTCACCTCGGACAAGGTGTTGACACACGGAGTAAACTCCATAAGCCGTGAGGATATGTTGGGCTGCGCCATGTACGACGGGAAGAGGGGAGACGCGGAAGAGTGGAATGCGGAATGAGAGTGAAAAGCCATGATGAACAATAATTAGCTAAATAAATAACGTTTCCAAAACAAACGAGCGAGCGCTGAAATATTTCACTAAGTGTTATATAAATAAACAAATAAGGAAAAACAGTACAGTCCTCCCGGCAAATATATTACGAGTGCAAATGGAGGGAGTAACACTTAATTAAGCCGCATGAGCTGTAGCAATTCAACAAGGTTTTGGATATTAGCGCGATAATCAGCGATGCGATACACTCGTCGTATCGTATCCTCGGGATCGTTCCTCGCAAGCACCTGACACCAAATGTCGTCGTGTCATGAAGGGGAAGGAAGGAACACAGAATTGGCCGATTAGTAATTTATTGGGTGTATGCACTTACTCTGCCGACGGAGATCGGTACGGGAAGGGAAGGGAAGCCCAGAGCCAGGAGTAGGAGATCGTGGTGTCGCGATTCGCGACACAGGCCGTAGATCCGCGTCCGCAGTCTCCTCTCAGCCAGCCAACCTCGTCTGCTCCCCTGACCATCTGCCCAGGTCCGGGCGCTAGCCCCTTTTTTCCGGTTCCTCCCGACGTCACAAGGTTTCTCAGAACTGCCCGGGAGCTCTTGACGTCCTGGCCTTGGGCAGGAGGAGTACGATGACCTGCAGCCCTTCCCCACAGGTGCATTGTTTTGCGGGGGTGGGATCCTGGGAACTCCCCGGCGGCTCAAGGGACGCCCCTTTGGGTTCACCCAAAGGGATTCCCTGGCAATGGGGAAAACCCTGCCTGGTCAACGGTACGCCAGTGGCGCTTTGGCCGTCCGTGGGAGCGAATAGCCACCCACCCACAACAACAAGAAAAACTCTTGATGCGAGACGAAAGAGTTCTTAACCGTCCTTGCTAAAAAACTGCACACACTACAGTGACATGGCGATAATATTAAACGCCGTTCATGTCTGCCAATAAATAAAGTGAAATACTTTTAAAATTGCCATTTAATGTTACACAAAATAACTTTTCAAATAGTGAATAGCCGGCTACGTCTAATGATAAAGATGATTATTGATGAAGCGCCACCTAATCAATGCTGTAGCTCCCAAATGAAACTAGACTATATGAACACACTGAAACCAGAACCTCGAATATTTTACTGATCAAGTTAGGTTCTGGATGGAAACAAGACTGAATATCACTACATTTTTAACTTCGTCAATAGACAGCCAGAAGGGACAAATAAAAAATTATTATTAATTGTAAACAAATCTAATTATCTTGATTTTTTTTGTTTCCCACAACCTTACTCTACGTGTGTTTAATGCACAAGAAAAAAATGAAGATGATTCACGATCCTCCACAATGTATATTGTACAAGCAGAAACGGTGTACTTGATTAATTTTTTGGTCCGGAAATTAGCAAAAGTTAAATTAATATGGCAAAATTTATTTCGTATAGCTTCGCTTTACGAGTAAGATTCTAGGAGGAACCATGTTCGTTGAGCAATGCTCAACCGTAACAAGACGAGGGTAAGTCAACAAACTATGAAACTGGATACAGATAATGACGAAGTACCTTCCAGAGGTTTATTACACTTCACAAGTTCTTGACAGCCATCAGCAAATAAGTCGAAACATTGGCCACCCAATTGGTTTTTTACGGCTCAGAACAGGTGATGACTGGTGGCTAATCTGGACTGAACGGTGGCTGGTCCCAATGATACGTTCGTTACAGTGCCCGCGTTTTATTTATCAACTCATCGTAATTGTATAAATGCCCTATGCGATCCAAGAGAGTATGTGTCACCCAGCTAGGAGCAACACACTAACAATTATTGAAAGACCAGAGGTAATGTTACACAAGGTGTATTTGCTAAATGTTATCCAATTAACGACTGCTTTGGTGTGCGAATTGCGTTAATTTTTGTATGTGGCCGTCATGTCATCCCAAGCGCATCTATATGTAAAACTATTGTTCAAGATGGGTGGGCAACAAAACGTACTATCGAACACCTTAGAGTTTCCTATATTGCTATTAAGTCATTAAAAGGACAATGTTTTCTTAAGTTTTCGTACGCCCCCGACCAGCTGTAGAAATATTTAACTAAATAAATTACAAATCATCATTGTAGTCATGACTGAGTTACGTAAATAGGATCTACTACAATAATAAATCAAAAACTTCGATAGTTGAATTACCAAATTATTTTTAACGTAAACACGTCAATTATATGGCCAAATTTCCTCAAACGACCGAAGGTTGACATCTAAGACGGAACGACATAGAACTACCGAAATAACTAATAACCGCAGATTCAAACAATTTGTACGATTTAGACGCCATTGGGCTAGGTGAACACCAATATCTGGCTGAATAGTTTATCGTAGACCTACAGGTCAGATTAATCAGAGCAGTAGAATAAATACAAACACTAGGAATGAACACATTTCAAGGGCAAGTTAAAAATAAAAGGAGAAACCATGCCAATTTTTTCAGTAAAAACTGGATACTGAATTACACCAAGAATGTCAGGACCCTACCAATGGTTTACTTTTAACTGACTACAACTTACGTACTGAATACATGTACCCTAAATTCAAGCAAATATTCGGGTAAACACAGTTGCTACTACTGTACCCACAACATATCGAATACTGTAAAGCAATGAATCAAGAACACCCTTAAGATCAACAAAATATTTGCTGTGTCCAGTATTCAGAATAAAGACCACTGATAAAATATAAAGATCTTCAAAACACTATTCTGGAACTAATTTTCAACAAATAAACTTTAGGACCCGACTAAGAGTAAGCATTTGATAAGTTTACAACATCCACCAGGCTACATGTAAAAGTAGAATGCAGACCTTAAATTTTAAAGACTAACAGTTAGAGAGGACACTCCTTTCAATGAAATTCATTCAGAGTACATAAATCTTTATTAAGCACAGACAGGAGTTAAATGGATTCCAAGAGGGTGAACTTCATCTGGGAGAGCATAGGAAAAAAGCAATTACAAGAGTGCCTCGCACCTCAAAAAAGGCATTTACGGCCATGGAAACATCAGAAGCCACAATTAGAGGCACCTAAGTGATCCATGACCAACAACCATGAAGCAGGTTGAATTGAATGCTATTCAAGATGGTGCAAAATTCTGATATCATGCCACCTTTTCCTAAAGATACTCATCAAGGTTTAATTAAACCTGATCCTCTTATTTTAAAATTTCCCCTAAATTCTCAGGTTTATGAACATTCCATGCAGCATCTGGGAATTACCACCACATTGGTCGCTTGTTGGACCAGTTTCAACAGTAATCCCTGAAAAAACATGGGAGTATTAATCAGCTAATGCCGCAGAAGCCTTACAAATAATTAATAATAGATTGTAGCACTTATCCACTTGATAGGACGTAATTCATCTGATGATGATGTAACATATTGAAACCCGGTCATAAAATAAATGCTATCCAGTGAAAAAGTGGTACCACCTATTATTCATTATGTTTGACTTCCACCACATCACGCCTGAATCTAATCAATTTGGTAAGAATAATTCTGTTTCTCCTAATCTGAAAAAAGGGGCAACACCGTGGTAACTCTACGCTTGCAATACAATACAATGCAATAATACACTTGCAGTGAAGGGGTAATACGGTGAATCCCAAGCAATAACGAAATGACTTAACTGAAATTCTGAACAAGAAAATAAGAGGTATTCAAAATTTGACGAGGATTTTTTCATTTAGATGGCTTGGACAGCCCGATTGTTAAATTTTTTTTACTGTTGGTACATATGGCCCTAATGTATGATAAAACTTTCTGCTATTTTCGTTTGTTAAAAGAAATGGATCAAAGAATTTGTACAAAGTTTGTGTAAAAATTGAAATTAAGTGTAACCAAGTGTGAGAAATGTAAACAAAGGCCTATGTCGAGTCTGCTGAGTAAATCAAGAGCTTAAGAGTGGTATAGCATTTACAAGAAGGCCATGATGACCTTGAAGATGACGAATGCCCCAGCACATCAACAATCAATGAAAACGCAGAAAAAGTGAAAGAAATAGCTATGAACGATTGCCGAATCAAAATTGAGAGGTCGCTGATGATGTTGGCATATCGATTGGATCATGTCATGACATTTTATCCTAAATTTTTGGGTATGAAACGCGTGGCAGCAAAATTCGTTCCAAAATGGCTTTTGCACCAGCTCACACTACATTGCATGTTCGTGAATTTTTGGCCAAAAACAATACTGTAACGTTGCCCCAGCCTCCGTATCTTTTTCTGAGTTCCAAAAATGAAAGAGAACCTTGAAGGGCCGTCGTTGTACAGCCGTAGATGACATTAAAAGTGCATCGCTGAAAGAACTAAAGGCTATCTCAAAGATCAAGTTTGAGAAGTGTTTTGGGGATTGGAAGAAGCGCTGGCACAAGTGCATAATCTCCAATGGGGACTACTTTGAAGGTGACAACATCAATGTATAAGAATTAATAAATATTGTCCGAAAAATTTAAATTCCCGTTAATTTTTGAACACCTCTTAGACAATGCCAAAAATAACTTGCAATGAATGATTAGCTAACTAAATGAATGAATCATATTCTAAGCTATTACAAAAGAGCATTCCTCTGAACATGTAATTCTTGGGATTTAGATGCTGTCACCATGTGGTTGAGTTCCAAGCACATGATGGGAGTCTCAATATCTCAATTTTCCAGGGGTTCTCATATCCCCCAAACACAGATATTGGTCATGTGGCAAAAATTACTGGTTAGTATGTGATGCCTGACATGACTAAGGACAGCAGTATTAATGTGATCTCCGGTGTGCAACATAATATACCACCCTATGGAGTAGACATGTACACATTATCACATGAAGAATATAAACACGAACTTAAACATCTTTCCTTTCAATTGAAATCTCTTGGAACTGCACTTTACCTCTCTCAAGGAGGAAATGTACTTCCTGGTAACTGAGACAAAAATGTAATTAAGTTAAATCAAATGATGTTATGCTATAACGAAACCTGGGCCGTGAAAATAAAAAGTTTATGTGGAAAAGCAAAGTGGTTTGATTTATAAAAACGTCAGTTAATTAAGTTAGACAAAGAAGCTTTCACACGAAGGGAATTGATGATTGAGAAAGAATGAGACTTGGATATGCAGAGTGGTTTTGTACGACAGAGATGAGGTCATCGACACAGGATGGTAGGTATAGACTGGTGGTTTGTTTTTGCTCCATACATCTGAACAAGAACACACAACAATGCAGGTCAGCATCATTGAAGTGACATTAAAACTTGATCATTCCCATCAAACAAAATGAAGGCCAAAAATCACACAAACTCAAGAAAACATTCCTAGACAACTTGACTCTCAAGGAATATACTGAAATTAACTTTTGATTTTAGCAAATTAATAATCACAAAGACACTAAAGTAGAAATGAATAACAAAGCTGGAACAAAATGAAAATATCCAGAGAAACATGAACACCTAAACAAGCTCTAGTTTTCTTACAAATCCAGCATAATTCAAGAGCTAACGGTTAGGGCTGGTGGTACTAATTGCATTATGTGAAGTCATTTGGTATTCTATGATCTTATTTCCGTGCTATGAGAGTCACTCTAGTCCTCAGTAAATTTCCATGATATTCTCAAGTCCCTAATCAATTTAGATTACAATAAGACCCCTGGTTATCATGCTGAAATGTTCATCTAGTACCTCCTTAGAATGTGAAGAGATAACTTGCCACAACCTAATTCTTTTAGCACATTCACCTGTCTCACACCATATAGAGCTCAAAACTTAAGTAAAAAGAAGACGGGCATTAGGAGACAACACTTGATGTATGCCTGGATCCACAATGAAGAGATAAGGAGATTGCCGAGCACCCTACTGAAAATGCAATTAGGGCAACGGAAATTCTTAACCAATAGTTTACAAGACAGTTCACCAAATAGGACAGAATCCTGAAAAATAAAAAGAAATGAAAATTAAAAATTGCTAAACCCAACAAGGGAACAGGTTTACAACAATGGCACCTCATAGTCTACTTATTTTCATATGAACTCAAATAATGTAGGTAAGTAATTTTAAAATCACTGGCATTTCACTTAAACCATAAACCAACAACAAACAAATACAGACCTGATATTTCTTAGAAAATGAGCTGGTGTCTCCTGTTGTTTAGTGTCCCATATTGTGTGGAAGGGGAACTGAAATTGCAATGAAGATGCTGTTAATACGTTTAGGAAGAAGAATGGTCCACCACCTCTCAAGTAAACCTCATAGGAAATTCTTTTCAATTACATTCAAATAATGTAGGTAATTATAAAATCATTGGCTTTTCATGTAACTTGCCAATGTACTTGCAACAAATACAGACCTGTCATCTCTCAATTATCCAGACTAAAACTCCTAATACTTTGGCATATTATTCTCTCTCCACAACATTCCAGATGTATACCTGCTGGATGCCAAATTAATTTGAAGAAAAACCTGAAATGCCAAAGTGCTATTAATAAAAAGCTTAAATGGAAAAGGATCAGTGCAGAAACTCTTATACCTCATAGGAAACTATTTTCAGGCGATTGTCAAATAATGTAGGTAAGAAAGTTTAAAATCATTGGCATTTCACTTAACCCATGCATACTGAAAATAAAGACAGACCTGACATCACAGAAGCAACTGGGCAAAGCCAACAATTGAATTCACACTGCAAAGATCTCATTCCACGCCCCTCACCAGATGTTGACAATTGCCACCTAGCACCACGAATGACCTGCAAGTATAGTTTAAGTGCTGTTAGAACAAGCTCAAACAGAAAGGCAATTATGAAGGATGTCCAATAAACCTCATAGAAATATTTTTTCATGAAATGTTCAAATAATGTAGGTAAGTATTTGTTAAATCATTGGCTCTGCATGCAACGCAATTACACGACAGCTAAAAAGCAAATACTGACCTGCTTATCTCTCAATTTGACACGTGTCCATATTTCATTAGTTTCAGTCAAATTTGAAGACAGACCTGTAAATAGTCGGGGTTTAGTTAAAACGTACTACCAAACAATATCTGAGGATTTGACATACATCAAGCTGAATAAGTACCAACCTAGAATTATCCCTGAAGATGGCCTGGTAACCTTTGTCATACCAAATGTCTCAATCTATGCTCAAGTGGTTTTCGAGTACAGGTATAATGAAAAAAACTAGATAAATTCAAGGGAACATTTCTAAACTCTAAGTACACAATTGGTGGCAATGTACCAAAGCAAATACAAAATTCCCAGTTCCGGTTCCATGCTTCTAGGAAGAGCACCAAATAGAAAGAATCCGATAGTAATTCACGTGGATCTGGCCCCAGTGTCCTGATAATTGCGCTGTTCTTCATCAGTTTTTCCAAGTTTCACAGCTGCCACCAAATATATATAATACTCGAGTGAAAAAGAGGACTTCAAAAGTAAAAAATTCAGATTTTCTCTCCGAGTTGATGACTGGAGTAGGGTGGTAACTAAACATATTCTTTAAAAATGACCTTATTACTGATTTAACTAGCAAAGAGAAATGGAGACAGCATTTTCACAAAGGCAGAACACAACAACTTGTAACTAGCTGGCAACATGTGTAATGTTATAATTGAAAACTTTTCCAGCAATAAAATACATTTAAGCAAATTTTTAAATCAGAATTTGGCATGAAAAAGAAACTCAATCACAATTCTTCCTAAACAAAATAACCCCAAAACAAAATTTCCAATCACCGATCATGATACCTGAGAAAGTTTCTAATGGATTTTCTCAAAAGTTGGCAAACTTCACACTAATTAAGAAGGCTGCATAAAAAATCAGAATACACAAATTGTTTACCTATTGAAACAATTCTAGCAACATACCCTAACAAATACAAAATTTTAAATATGCAACACCTCCTGTTCCCTCTAAATTAAAAATATCTGAAAGTTTCACATTAAATCTTAAGAATTAGGCCACAAAAATATACAGCTAAATTTATGGCATGCAACTGTCGGTTACCATGAAGGATGAAACTTCGATATCATGATGGGAAAATTTACGAGACTCAGGAAAAGAAAACAATCAACAATGTGAAACGAAGTTTATTTGTCACGCAACTTACAAACCCCAAATTTAATTGTAACCATATGATCGAATTATGCTAGTATATGGTTCAACTCTAGGAGCCACCTTATCCGTTGCCATTTTTGTGATTTTCTGGAAGAGAGAAGAAAAAAATACATTATAGCAAATTCACAAGAAAATTTTCTAACATGTACTCCTAGTACACTATACACATAGAACTCAAGTCATGCATATGTAGAAGGCACTATTAAAGAGTTCATATGCCCCCAACGATGAACTATTTGCACCAGACTTGTAGGCTAGAGTACGTGGTCAAGTATCTGGGTTAAATAAATTTGTCCCTGGCTAAATTTGAAATTAGACAATTAATTTAAACAACTATTTCAGTCGCATCAAAATAACAGGCAACTTAATTCCAAAATTGGAAGATTAGCACTAAGTAACTACAGTTGAGTCACTTCACCCATAGCCTCAAACACCCTTGGTTGATTAATGACTGTATTGTCATAGTTTTTAATTGCCTGGCCAGTCAAAAGCAGGACTGAATGGTCAATCAGTAATGATTATACAAACAACTTTAATAATAAAATATTTGAAATTATGTTTTCACTCCTGTAGTATTGTGCCAATAATTGGCTAACAGCAGATCTCTTTCATTTGCACCTCAGAATAAATAATGTCTGAAACAAAACAGAGGCCCTTTTTCCAGAATGACATTGAAAATAGTCTAAGAGAAAAATTAAATGACCATGGAAAGGAATCCCCAAATTGTACATTCCCCCAAAAAAGACAAAATTAAAGCCTGTTTAATTTGTCCTGAATATTCTAAAAACTTTTTTATTTGCCCTGACGAATATTTTTAATATTTTTTATCTTACCCAAGAATAATCATTGGGCCTTGTTTTTAGGAAACCAAAGTTATCTCAATGGTGTAAACAAATATATCACCCCCTTTTATGTATAGTTCATCTACTCTCCACTCTTATTTAAAGTAAAATCCATTCTGAAGGGATTTGAAGTTATTCACTTCTATTCCACAAAACAACAGCAAACCGTGTGCCCATCTTAGATAAATCAAAAGTGAACTTTTAGTCAATCCTGCCTATTGATGCTTTTAGGTGAATGTTTGACAGTGTGGATGAATTTTGTGGGAAGGTATATTTGGAAAGAAAACAATACTGATCAATTAACTTCATGTTTCATTGAGTGTCAAAATACAGCCGCTGCCAAATTCATGCTAGTATTCTGGTGATAATCTATATTGTATTAATAATTATTGCTATTTTACAGGGCTGATATACAAATTGTAAGCAAATAAATAATCCCCCCTACTTGGGACTCATCCTAGACTAAATGCATTTAGAAGTTTGACTGGTGCTCTTTTTAATAATGATAACCATCAATATTCACTCCCTCCCTCCAGAAAATATAAGAGACTCCACAAAACACAAGTGACTGAACAACCACCACCACGTAACACTGCAGTGGCCTTCAACACATTTAGGCTAAAAGCAGTGCTGACTTCACAATGAATTCTGAATAGCAATAGTTTCACAGCACTAATTGCTCTAAACCAAGATGCATCTCCTAAAAGGTCATTTACCCTAAGGCACACAACTTATTGCCACCTAATTGAACCACCAACCAACCACTATAAGTTCTTTAACACACACAATTTTTTTTCAGTTTTTACATTACACAGCACCCCTACACAAAATTCCTTGGTTTCAATGATGTACCTCACTCTGCACAGGACCAAGAACAGTATAAGTATGTACCCACACGTTTTTCCTTCAATGACCATAAGAGCCATTCAAGTTCTGACGAGGGGACTTCAATGTACTCCATTTACTGACCAATGAATCTGAACACGAGACATTGGTGGAGAATGGAGATGAATTGAAAGAGGTAAATCATCTAAGAAACACCACCAGCTTTGTGAAACAGCCTTAATATTGCAAAAATTGCAAGACAGGACTAATTGAATACTACAATATGATATACACAATACTGAGGATATTAGGGCTTCAAAGCCAAATGTTGAATTATGAATGAAATATTAATCGATCTTTAATCAGTAACAATTCCCATTCCCATACCTACAAGGTTGGTTTTGACAAGCAACTAGAATTAATCTGAAGTTAGCTTCAATGGCTTGCTTTGTTTGATTCTTCAGCGTAATCCCACTGATGGGAGAATAATATATATGACTAGAGATGGCTGAAGAATATATACATTTTCACATGTTTCTCCAGATTCTTCCTCGACACTACTTGGCATCTTCACTGGACCCAAATTTATGACCAGCCACGAACATTTTCAGCTTTCAGCAATAGGTGGAGTTATGAGCAATGCTCCTTGTGATTCACCATGTAAAACTCTCTTCAAAAGACTTTTGTTTATTATCTGTGCCCTGCACAACCCATCATTCAATAAGTCCCGGGACTCATTGCACGGGATGTTAAACCCAGGTTGATATTTACATAGGTCCCAGGACTTATTGAACGATGGGGTATACATAGTTAATGTCATCTTGCATGCAAAGGGTAATACTTCTCAGTAAAGGCCCACCCACATTTACCATTGCCACTATAGAAGGACCTGCAATGACCTACACCAGTCATTTGTCAGAATACACAATACTGCTCATGGGCCCGAAGCAATGGGCTTAAGGTTACTCAGTAACCTTCCCCAAGAAATCAAAGATGAAACAAAGGTACTTGTTTTCAATAATACGCTGTAGAACCCATTTAAAAATCTTCTCTTCCGGTGTATGAATTTCTGGAATTGTCACTACACACTAATTTCAACTTATCCAAATAATATAAAAATATAGTAGTATATTGACAAAAATAAAATGCATTATGGATGTAATGTACTTATATATATATATATATATATATATATATATATATATATATATATATATATATATATATTCATTGCATTTTTTTCTAAAATGGAAAAGTTTATATCTGATGTGTCCCATATTTGTTTTTCTGTGAATTTGCACCAAATCTCCAGACAAATTAAATACATTATTATTATAATATGCCAAACAAAGTTAATGCTACCCATGAGAAATCCTATTTCACTACAGCCATCAGAGTGATCAGATTTTCAGAAACATGACCAATGTGCAAGAAACATGGCACCAAGTCATTTGAAGAGAAAACAAAATATGTCTTTCCACTCACATTCAGGATTTTCCTTCTGCGAAGGGCCAGGATGCTCTTCAGCTTCCTCTTGGCCTCCAGGGTCCTCACAACGTGCTGGTACTTCCAACCCACCTCATGGGAAAGACGACCAAGGTGGCAGTACTGCAACACATGCACGATTGTCAAATTCATTCAAATCCACAACAACCAAACATTAAGCTGTGGCATGCCTTTCACTTCTCCCCACAAAGAGAACAACCATCAAGATCTATATTAAAGGATAATACTGTGAAGTATTTGGATAAAACCAAAACTTCTTGGGTGGGGCTATTGGGAACACGTTAATTAAAGCTCATTGCCAGAGGGCATCACAAGCAAACTCATAACAGGCGACAGACTTTTTTGTCATATTTACTGGTTAGTGAAGACATTTTATCGTATCATTTATGCATTTTTTTACAATCAACTTTCTAATGAAGAGAAAAAATGATTAGACAACTCTCACTTTAATAACATTAATTATGTTAAACACTGTCTTAATAACAGCTATATCACAGTATCAATTTAATAATACTAAGAAAAGATTACTATTTCCGTACGTAATTGCCATGCATTTAGTGAGCAATGATCCATGGCATGGTGGAGAATATACTAACGAATTAATGCATTACCTGCATATAGCTTGTGTAACAAAGAGAAACTAAATATATTCAAGTAATTTGCGGGGTTTTGATATTCACAGAAAGGTTACTAATTACGTTCCACTACCCCAAGATTGCCAGTACAAGCACCCACGATTATTTCCCAACAATGGACCATGGCACTAAATTTAGTTTGTACATTTGAATAGGAACACTATTTATTTGTCAGTGAATCATTTTGGAATGAGATTCAATTCCCCAGAATGCTGACCTACTCCATTTGAAATCCAATATGACAATGTTTTGCCCAGTGATTTTCCCAGTGCCATACTTATCTCGACTCCAACATATTACAACCACAGGTACCATTAAGCATTTCCATCTGGTAATGATATAAATTTCCTCTGACACTCGCAACATTAACAATTACAGACAGGTATTGAGCTGGTGGGCTCATTTGCATTACCTGAGCACTGCACACACAGAATGCATGTAAGAATGCAGTTATAAAATACGTACACACGAGGTCATAATATAAATACACGGTATACAATGTATGCTGGATACAACTGGAAGTGGAAGGCGAGCAACACAAATAAAAATATTAAAAAATGTTATTACATTTTGTAACACTGCTCCTTCTGATAATGGAGAATTTCAATTCTTTGGAATCAAAAACATTGCATAATTTCCTTCGATGTGTTTTAATCCAAAGAGGAACCAAATGTATTTGGCGACACATCAACAATACAACTTCTCTATTATTTTCTATTTGAAAATTACTGACCTTGCGTCCAGGCTTCAGACAGAGGACCCTCATGGCCCCTGGAACCACCACCTTCTTACGCCTGTCGTAGGGCGGGGGGCAGCCATCGTATGCTTTCACCCTCTTCAATGCATCCTTACCTCGTTGCGTCTTATGTGGGAGCATGCCTGACAACATAATAGGCCATAAATATTAATTTGAGTAAAACCATTTACATTACTTAAATCTAATTAATCTCAACCTATCAAGGATAGCATTTGCCATTTATGGCAAACTTAGCTATCAAACTAAGAGCATAGAACACTCATGATCGAATTGCTGGAAGTTTACTTTTTTAAACGAAAGAAAAATACATGCTCCCACCATTTACAAATGTTATCATCATTGACCACCGCCTTGAAAAAATTCAAATTCTAGGAAGACCTCGAACTCTCATTGTTGAGTTAAGCAGGGTGCGGTGAAACTTGCAACAATGCAATTGAAAATTACTACTACTAAAACTACGAATTAGCCGAGAGTTTCTGGAATGTTCACCAGCGAATCGAAGGAAAAAGGCATAAATATAAAGCATTGCACCCAAAACATTGATTTTCTTTTTGTCAATATGAGAATTTAAATGAAAGTAACCTGTCGTACACTCACCTCTCACAGTACGCCAAAAGATCTTCGCCGGGGCTCGGAAGTGGAAAGGTCCTCTTGCTGGATTGACGTTACATCTTTTCCTCAAAAACGCTAAATATTTTAGCTTTGTTCTGAAATAAGATCATAATTACATATATGTCACAACGACAATGAGGTTAACTTTTAGTCTGTGACCACATGGAAAACACCAGAACATTTACGTGCAAACATAACCGATAGAAGCTAATTCCGAACTTAAGAAATTAATTTCATAAAATCCAGATGGCCGAACCTTAAAAAATACTCTAATTACCTGAAAAAATTTCCAGATATGTTGATCTGTTCACATCTCAATATTATGACACTGTTTCCCTGGAGGACAGTTTTCGCTACTATCGCTGCCAAACGACCGAGCAGGTGGCCTTTCCCATCGATTACGATAGGCTGTAATAGAATTTCATCAATTTCAAGAACCACGCACAACCTTTCATTATTATTAGCATTAAAACAACCGGACATTAACAAACACGGCAGCCATTCAAAAAGGCACCGTGCTGGTCCACGTGTGCAATGTACAGTCAAGTAATATCCGTACGTCATTACAGTATCCACAATGTGCGCCGAACGCACACACATAACGGTACAATTAAATTATATAAAATTAAATATAATCAAAGTAGAATTGATCGTATTTTGAAAATCATTATACCAGCTCACCTTGTCACTCATTCCCACCATGGTTGAAAGAGGGTTTACACGGCCGATCTCAGGGATTTCACATGAACAAATGAAAACTCTCATAAACAAAACAATAACGCAATGCAAATGCAGCGTCTTTTTTCTACGTTCGTCGCATGCCCACTAGATGGGGAAAGTAGTGTTCATGTGATGAGGTGAAGTAACAGTATATTTCGTGATGCGCTTAAAGAACTACGTTATATCAACAACAGATGACGACACAAAAATATACATTTTCAACTACCGTGATTCTCGTGTGGCCATCTAGCATTGAGTTAAGAACTTATTTGAACCTAAAAAAAGTTTAACACGATTTTTATCATGTTATAGGCCAAGTCTGGTATATGGTATTTGATTCGCGGCTTTGGATTATTTGAGGAACCCGGTTGATGCTAGTAATTTTTGTTGTTGTTTGTGTTTTTCTAAAATATTGAGACCAATGTCATCTTGCAACTCAAGTTATGGATTACGAATTCAAAGTCAAGACATCTAATGAGAGGACAAAAGTAGAAGATTTATTTGATTATGAAGGTTGCAAAGTTGGAAGGGGAACATACGGTCATGTTTATAAAGCTCGTAGAAAAGATGGGTATGCATTTCGAAAATTATTTGCTTTTGGTGCAGTGGTGCGTATAAGTGTCACCCAGCATATTCTATGTCTATTACAGTTCGGACACAAGAGATTATGCCCTGAAACAAATTGAAGGAACAGGTTTATCCATGTCAGCATGTAGAGAAATAGCGGTAGGTTGACTGTCTTCGTTAAATTTTAATGTTTTCCTAGTGCTTATATCATTTAATTGTCTTTGATCTTTCCCGCAGCTTCTTCGTGAATTGAAACATCCAAATGTAATAAATCTCATTAGGGTATTCCTTTCCCACAACGACCGAAAAGTTTGGCTTTTATTCGATTATGCTGAGCATGATCTTTGGGTGAGTCTCACTCTTAATTATGTAATTAATTAATAAAAGTAGTGTCTAATATTTTTGGTGCCTTTCGCAGCATATAATAAAATTTCACAGAGCAGCCAAAGCGAACAAAAAACCTGTCATGGTTCCTAAAGGAATGGTCAAATCGCTCCTCTACCAAATTTTAGATGGAATACATTATTTACATTCTAACTGGGTTCTCCATCGAGACTTGGTGGGTATATATTTTAAATATCGTAAGAACGTAACTGAATTCTAAGATCTTGATTTAACCTGAAAGAAGACGTGGTTAAGTCACACTTGAATGTGTTCCCAATATTCTCTTGCAGAAACCGGCAAATATTTTGGTCATGGGAGAGGGTCCCGAAAGAGGAAGAGTTAAGATAGCGGATATGGGTTTCGCCAGACTCTTCAATGCTCCTCTTAAACCTCTTGCAGATTTGGATCCTGTTGTTGTTACATTTTGGTACAGGGCTCCAGAATTACTCCTTGGAGCACGACATTATACTAAAGCTATTGGTACATTTTGGCATAATAATTAACGTAATATTTGTTAGCATTAGCACCAATCTTTATTTCTAGCGTCACTGGTAAATTTTAATTTCAGTAATTAAAAAAAAGTCAATGTAAAGAAGATCGTCATCAGGAATTATTGTAATCAATGTCGATTTTTTTCACATTTTAGATATTTGGGCGATTGGTTGTATTTTTGCGGAACTCCTTACCTCTGAGCCAATATTTCACTGTAGGCAAGAAGATATTAAAACTAGTAATCCATACCATCATGATCAACTGGATAGGTAAATATTGCCATTCTTAAATGTCGTGTCTTTATGACCTTGTTCATTATGATTAATTAATTTTTCCCCAAGGATATTTAATGTAATGGGCTTCCCATTAGAAAAGGATTGGGAAGATATTAGAAAAATGCCTGAGCATCCTACTTTATCGAAGGATTTCAAGCGTTCCAAGTAAGTTCTCTGTGGCATCTAACAATTTTGTGAAAATTGGTTGGTTATTGATCATATCTTACGCGTAGATCATTGCAGCATTTTACTTTTGCAGATATTTCATAATATTTTAAATTTCTTACAGTTATGCCAATTGTTCCTTAGTGAAATACATGGATCGACATAAAATTAAACCCGATAGCAAAGCTTTCCATTTGGTAAGAACTTGACCTAAATTTTTGGTTTACTTCTTATGATATTCTATGCATTTATTTCCAGCTGACAGTTTTATTTATTGATGCTATGCCTAAGAAAAATATAATATTTCACTGCTTGAGTGAACCGTTTGTACATGAATGCAGAAATAAATAATTGCCGTTTATATCTACAATGATGCATTTCCAATAGCATGCAATAAACATTGCAAACTGTGTGTTTTTAAGCAGCGGCAGTAGCCATAGTATCAATTCTTTTGCCAATTTTTCTTTCTTTGGTAAATACTCTTGTAGCTTTTCTGTTCATTAGCCATTTCTCATCAAGTAATTGTGTATCTTATATGATACAAACCTCACTGCCATTTAAAGTCGGCAGATGGTGGGGCGTGGTAACTGAGTACTCATGCATGTAATTGGTCTGCACTGTTCACTCTGTTGCAGTTGCAGAAACTGTTGCTCATGGACCCCACCAGAAGGATAACTTCCGAGCTGGCAATGCAAGATGCTTACTTCCAGGAGGACCCCCTCCCTACTCAGGAGTAAGTTGTCCCTGCCTCACCTTGCGCCAATCCTGGGAGTCACACGATGGAGGCCATATCCATTTGCCCTGCAGCTTAATTAATTACCCATATCATTCCACTTTCAGTACATACATAATTATACATTATAAAAATCCCTGTTCTCTTATCACTAATAATAATTCATATGCCAAAGACGACTGAAATAATTCCCTTTTGTGCAATTTGGCATGGTGACTCTTGGCATTATGTGCTCCTTGTGCTGTTACCTGTGTATGCAAAGTGCATGCCTATGTCATAAAATAAGAATACTTTGTAACTTCAAATAATACGCATTTTAAAATAGCACACATTATTCCCAAATACTATATTAATCGCTCAGTTCTATGTATAGTTCACACCTAGTACTGTTTTAATATCATCAACACTTGGCTTGCATGAATATGTTTTGATGAATTGGAGGGACCGGGAAAGTCCTTAGGTGTAGGGGAAGGGAGGGGTAAATGCTCTGCCTTGGTTTCCTTAAGGCTATTCTCCCGGCTCCTGTGGTTCCTCCGGAAACTTCCTTCTTTAAATTGTATGCGAATGAGACACTATTGGTGCAGTGTGCATACATATTACATTCCCACTTTTATTTAATGGTTTTTTGATTTGAAGGCAATTATTTTTTATTCAATCTGTGCACATTTTGTTTTTCCATGGCATGTCCTATTTTAAGTAATAGAAGTTTGCTCCAATGATTGAATAACCCTTGAATTTTGGTGTGGGTATTTAGGACTGGAGAGGTAATGTGGGTCATAAAGTATGGTTTGGAGGGCATCTCAGTGCTCTGGGGAAAAGATGGCTTTCCTACATTGTAATCAGAGGGTTTGAGAATTGATTATAAATCATGAAGAAGTATGTGTTTTGTCATTATTATTGTTAGCAAATGGATAGCAAAAATGTAATAAACATTTTTAAAATTTGCCATAAAGAACCCAACATAATGTAATTTCTGGCACTGACAGTGATAAGGACAAAATTCATGTTTGCCAATTATTGTTTTGGAGGACTTTCCCAATCTGGGTATAAATGGCGGTAACACATCTGTGGGGTGTGACTTTCTCTGCTTGATAGGCAGCTGTGACTATTGAGTTTAGATAGACTTTGAAATTAGTCCATATATGAATTAACTTCAAAGAGTACATCAGGATTGCAGCTGGTAATGCATTGGTGCAAAGATTATAGTCTGAAACTGGAAAATTAAAAATCTCAGGCAACATGTTTCTCCGCGAATCCATCCTAGCCAAGTCCTCCAACAACAGTTTATAGCCAAATACAGAATTTATCACATATGCAAAATTTCTTGGCATCCATTTGGACTCAAACTTGACTTGGGAAACCCATATAAATCATTCGCCTTGACTGGGAATCCCGATCAAGGCAAATGATTTTTACACTCTGAAATTGTTGCATTGAAATGCATGTTAGCGGATGACTCCGTTAAAAGTTACTGTTGCAGCATCTCCCACAGTTTCTTGAAATAAGTTTACCATGGTTCCTCCTAAGAACTTGAAGGAAAACAATGAGCAAAGACTTTCTACTAATGCTTTACTACGGCCTTATCTACTCCAGTTTTATATATGGTATCATTCTCTGGGGCTCATCTCCTTTCTCCCAAGTTATATTGAAACTGCAAAAGAAGGCCATTCACAGCATGGCATGTGAACCTCCAATTTTATCAGCCTATCCAATCTTTCAAGACCTTGGGCTCCTACCTTTCCCATCTGTATTCATCCTATTCTCAGTAATATACATGGAACAAAATCTGTCAGATTTCAACGCAAATTCTCACTACTACCATCCCCATACCAGAACCCAGTCAAACCTGCATATCAAATACAATTGAGGCGAAGCTGCAATCCTAAGATCAAAGTCAATGGGACTAAACATGAATAATAAATTACCACAGAAATATGAAGATACTCTTATATCTACAAATAGTTTATTGATAGTTTATAGTGATATGATAGTATATTGATAGTTTATTTTACAGGTTTAGTCCCATTGATGTAACACAGTATAAAAGACAGTTAAACAAATTTCTAATTGAGAAAAGTTATTACAGTGTGTCTGAATTTATTAATGATAAAATATGACATGTGTATGAAATAAAACCTATGAAAAAACATATGTATATCTGTAAATGATAAAAATTCTTATAGATTCACACACATTTGTGTATCTCTCTAATCTTCTCTGTATATGAATGCTATGAATGCTCTGATGAATTTATATTTTTATGACATGTCCTATGTTGTTGTTATTGTACACCAATCCTTGGGCAAATAAAATTATTATTATAGTCCCACGAAATGACTTAAAGTGTGACAGGTGAGCTCTAGCCTCGTCTGGCACATTCCGAATGGTCACTGCATGCCTGGGAAATTACGAAAATGCCTTGAATTTTTATAAAAATGCAGGGACTAAATGATGCATGTGTGTACCTGTTTACGTGCAAGTTAGATGAACTTTCAGTGATATCACAGGTCATGTTTCCTGCCCATTCTGTGCACTTAAAATACCCAACAGCTGTGTTTAAATGATAAACGTCATGGTGTTACAGTCTTGGGGTTAAAAGGATCCAGTGAGGCAAGTCCTTGCTCTGCTGCCGCAGTTCGATCCATGGGAAGAAATTTTGCTCGATTTAACAGGAGTATTAAGCTAATTTTGAAGATGCTGTGGCTGTAGATTTTAATAATCTTCTGCCAAAGCACATTTATTATTAGGTAATATACCTGTTAAGGTAGGTTTTTGGATGGACTCGGCTACAAAATAAATAATTTGTTTTTCCTAACAAAAAACAACCCAATATCCTACTCTATAACAAGCACCTCCTCAACTCTGTGTACTTCCTTTCTCCCTTCATCCCATCCAACATCCCTATCCTGTTCCTGCCCTTTCTTCGTTTGCCTAACATTCTCCCCTCTATCACATTCTTCAACATCCTACTGCCAATCAATATGCCCTTCATCAAGTGCAATACAATCTTTTATATCTAAGGATGGGAGAAATTATATATATTTGATAATAATGTTGCATAGTATTAAGCAAGTTTTTATGGAAGAAATAGTCCTCATTGGGATCTAGGCTAGATTTTAAAGAAGGGCAAGTTTTTACTAGTGTCTTCTGCCTTTGTGTGTTGTTATTTCTGAAGGAAGAGTCAACAAGAGGGAAAAGGAAATTTTTGCCTGGTTATGTCATGAAATGCTGTCCTAATGATTATTGTGGCCACCTTGAAATTAGTCTTTGGACTGAGAAATTTGATGAATGTGTTCCTCCTGCAGTGTCTTTGCTGGGTGTCCGATCCCGTACCCCAAGCGGGAGTTCCTGACAGACGATGACCAGGAGGACAAGTCCGAGTCGGCTGTGAAAGCAAGACAGCAGCAGCAACAAGCGGCTGCGGCAGCTGCTGCGGCCGCCGCGGCAGCGAACGTAAGCCGTGGGGGTGGAGGGGGGGGGAACTGGTGGGCATCCTTACAGCCCCCTGTCCACAAGTAAAAACCATCAGCATCGAAATTAAATTGAAATTAAAAAGAAAAAGTCATTCCCTCCACTTGAAAAGAGAGGTCTTCTTTTGTCGTCTGTCCCATCACATGAGTTCCTTCTGACCAAGGACATGGTTTTTTATTTGTTTTTCCGCTATTCAGAGTTCAAAGCACTCATTTATTTTGTACAAAGAGTCGTTCGATGTCCAAATTGAGCATGCGCCTGCATTGTTTTGGACGCGAGTGCTGTTTCTTTGTAGGGTCAGTGATTGGGTGCACGGGTTGTACCCAGAATAAGTACATAATAGATTTTTAATGAGTTCCTGTCGTCTATGCCAAGGGGGCATAATTTTTTATCCCTCCCATACTTGTGAAATTGTGTGTGGGTGCAGGAAGCACCACACTGTCGCCAGTGGAGCTGGCTCCTCTGGCCACTGGGAAGTGAGTGCTGCTTGTGTCCGTGTGTGGTGCTACTCAAGTAGTTATAGGAATTTATTTTCAATGGCTGTGGTGATGTTACTATGTTGAGATTTTAATTTATGAGTGAACGTGGCCGGGTTGTGGCCTTGCAGGGCGTGTCATATTTTTGGAAGTAATAAATAAAGTGAAGCCCATTACTGTTTTCAAATTATTGTTAAGTCTTAAGAGTGGAGAAGCATATTTGGATTTAGAAATGTGATCCTGAGTATTCCTTCCTTGTTAGGAGAATATTCCTTTATAGAAATGGAGTAGATTCATTTTTTACATCAATAACTCTTGCCAATGGTCAATACAACAAGGTGGTTGAATGTAACCCTAATCAAAACTACTCGTTTATTTGAAATGAACCTGCTAGTTTAAATTCACGGCCATTCCTGGGTTAGATGAACTTTTCAAAGTTTGATGTAAATTTTTACAACTTTGGTTTCTATTAGATGTTTTTCAATTTAAGTGCCTTCAAGTGTTTATGTTTCCTGATAACATTCTTGGAATCTAGAAGATTTACAGATAGATTCATATTTAGTATTGGTGCCAAATTTCATTTTTCATTCCACTATTAGAGATTCACTAAAGACAAATATTTTATATATTCTATAACATTTATTTTTATGCAACTTTATATGGGAGTGGTTTTTCATGGAGGGTTTTATCATACTTGTTTAAAATGAATTATCAAAGTTATGCTACAATTTCATGCATTAGTTAGGCCTCGCAGTGAATGACCTTAACAGGCCTCATATGTATTGTGTTTGGGACCCTGGTCAGACCTTCACATTATTATTTGTTTGCCTGGGTGGGAGACACTGGAAGTAGAAAGATTACATGCACAACTGAAACATTTAGATAAACACATATATGAGTTTTCTGCTGGCAGAGAATAATTTTAGCTCCACATCAAATTCATAAGCAAGATGTTGAATGAATGAAAGTGAAAACTTTCGAGAAATTCACTTCCAAACCAATTGGTGCCTGGAATATTCTCATTTTGCATGACCGTTACAATAGAAAACATTAGGTACAACTTGAAATTCCTGAATAATAAAATTTAGAAAAGATATTAACAATTTTCCACAAGTTTAATAGTACTAGTCTAGTAAAAATTTATATAGTAGTAACAGGTTTCCACTAGATACATTTAATAGTACTATTAAACCTTTTTAGTGGAAAATTGTTATTATCTTTTTTTATTATGTTTGAATTCCACCACATCACGCCCGAAACTACTCAATTTGTTCCTGAATAATGTTGATGCCAAGTACTTAGCTGGCTTGGGACCTAATAATCTCTGACAATACTTTTGCCACACCTAGCAGATCATTGTTGGTGTATGTTTTTAGTGAATCTACTTTTTCTATGCCAGTCTGTCAACTTCAGATCTTCAAATATCTCTTTTAGTTCCTTTCTCATACTGTTTGTGTCGGATTAATCTGAGAATTGGAGAAGACTTAGAATCATTTCAACTTCTGAATGTTCTTGATAGTTTAACTACCATTAACATATTTACACAAATCGTTAAATCAGAAGAGGTCGTACGACTGTATTACTAGGCATGTTTTTTAATTAAATTTGTTAATAGGTGTAATAAACGTTCCAGCAAATCCATATTACCAATCTGAAGTCCAGTAATGCATTCTTTGTAATTAATAAGAAGCAAAATTACACTGATAGATTTAATGCATTGTGTTATTTTTGGTCATGGCCCTATGTGAACATATTGAGCGCAACGTGTAATGATGATGAAGGCATTGTGATGTACGTTTCCTCATAAAATGTGAATCTCACCTCAAGTGTTCCCAGCCCCATTCACATTACAGTGAATAATTAGGAATTGTTCATGCTTCTTCTAAAAGGACTCATTAGAATTGCTGAATATCATAAAAAGTGAAAAAAAAATGAATGTGATTATTGTAGACCTGTTGACCTTGAAGTAACTCATCGACCCAATTTTAATCAGCCTGTCTCACTGGCTAATCATGCAAGTTTACCTATTGCCCTATGAGCAAACTGTTTTAATTGTGATGATTAAGTATTTTAGGTTGAGGATATATTTATTTGGACTATGTGCATCAGTGCCCTTTGTCCATCCTTTTAGAGAGGTTGATGTGAGATTTAACTGTCCTCACAAAAACAATTCCTGGAAATACATTGTCTAGGAAAATATATGCTGCAGATGATAGATATTTGGCTTGAAAATTCATACTGTGGATGCATGCAAGCATCTTCCCAGACACCACCTCAGCCTGTATTCATTTTATCCGCTTGTGTGATCTCCTGATAGCCAACTGCCCCAATATTAAATTCAAATTCATGACATGGCCCACAACATGATTGACAAACCTGCAGCATGGCGACTGCAGGTAAAAGAAATTCTTACTGGATTGCACTGATGTTGAACATTGTATTCTGAATGTTGATGATAAGACTAAAGCCCACCAACACTTCTGCACTTTTTAGAGAGTGCTTTGAGCGTAGTAGCACTTTGAGAGATGTAATGTAAGTAGATTCCATTCCAATAATAATCTACCCTAAATGAAGAGTGCCAGGTCTGTTCAACGCCCATCTAACAAACATCTCTTTACCTTGAAATACTATCAAAGACCTTGGCATTCAAAGACTGGGTAATAATCAACACATGAATCCAGTGTAGCAAGAAAGAGTTAAGGAGTTCAAGAAGGCAAGAGAAATGTGATGTGGGAACATGGGGACTGCCACAGAAACTGGGAAGTGCTTAAGTGTGGGTGGTTTTTTTGTGGGCCAAGCAATTTCAGTTTTAAATTCCCAACAATAACATGTCACCTTAGTTGAATCTCAAGAATTCTGTACCACCACTTCAAATGCTAGGCAGCCAATTTTTGTACGCGTGGAATGCGGTCCCAAATAGTTGACTCTAGACAGATGAATATATCATACATTTTCACCATTGATTGCAAGATTGCAAAAGGTTCTGTGATGTAAGTGCCATTTGAACCAGCATTAACTCTGTAAAAATTTGAATTACAGGACTCTGCTCACTTGTGTCAATTTGTAAGGTATAATTTGAAATCTTAAACATAATTAAAGAAAAAACAATTGCTGTCAAAAATGAACTATATAATTGCTGAATAAAATTTTGCATTTCAGTGAGCTTGTATATCTGAAATTGACAATTACAATATGTACAATCTTGAACCAAGACTGGGTTTGTGAGATACCAGATGCAAACCAGAACCTTTGACTGCAAAATAAATACTGGTCAAGAACTAAACAATTACCATACCCCATAGGTTTAGAAGTTATCCCAAATAATTTGTGTTCTTTACTTGTAGTTACAGCTGCACTGTTTGTCCAAGTTTCAATTACTCAATGGTGAGATAAACAATTTCAGACGACTGTTCCTGTAGCCATGGCAAAAAGTTTTAAGTCATTTTTTAAGGATGTTGATTAAAACTGTCATGCTAAAATGAAGCCTTTCAGCTAATGAATCCCAAGTTATGCCTCCATTTGTTAACATTTGCTTTGCTTCTATTCCCAAAATTACTAATATTTCATTGTGGAATTTCACTCAAAACATGCCTCTTCGTTAATTCATAATTGGCATCGCATAAAAAATTATTAAAATACCTTGTGCATTCATGCTCCACTTCTTTTACACATTTAAGTAATGTAAAAGTCTAATAAACTAAAAATAGGGAATAAGTAGTAATTGTCTTTGGAAAGATTTGTGCTTCACAATCTGTATAAGGTCAAGAACTCCAACAATCCCTTGCACCTGCTCTCAACCCCAAGCCAAGTCTCAATTGTCATTTGCTTTCATTCTAGCCTTCTTATTTGGAATACCAAATGCTGGAAAGGAGAAATCCTGCAATATATCAGTTTAAGTTTGTGCCAAAAAAGTACCCAAGGGTATATTTACACATTGTCGAATGTCAAACTGTTTAAGTCATATCTAGTTTGGCCTTTCTGTCAATCCCTTCAACCTGTGGTGTTTGACTCAGTCTCCTTCTACCTTTGTTTGCTCGCAATGCAGGGCAGTGGCAACCAGGGTAGTGACCAGAGCAACCAGGCCAAGAGGGTACGTCTAGGTCCTCCTCCTCCCCCACAGCAGCAGGGTGGTGGTGGCAACAATGGTGGTGGAGCAGGAGGTGGTGGGAACAATGGCAACTCAAGCACCCAGCAGGGACAGCCCAGCGCTGGAGGAGGCAGTGTGCAACAGCAACAACAGCAGCAGGAGTTCCACCATGTCCAGACACAGCAGCAACAGGCGCAAGCTCAGGGGATGATGTTTGGCTCTGCGCCGACTGGGGCCACAGGGGGTCAGCAAGGGAGCAGCTCTTATGGGCAACGCTTTTAGCAATGCGACTTGGGGGATGGCCACCGCCAACACTTGATGTGATGAGAGAGCACACTCTAAGAGGCAGAATCTTGCGGTACTGCATTGGTGGTTATCCTTGGAATAGTGCTCCCTCTTTATGACAAAGGGAAACTATGTGATTGAGGAGAGCAATGATCAACGTGATTGTTGATCATGGGTCAATAATTTTGTGGAAAGTACAACTCCCATGATATAACTTCAGGGATAGAACATGCAGACTGCAGCTTAAGCCTCATGGTGCCAGCCATAATGGCGCTCAATGTTTTGTTTTGATGATACTTAGAAGGCACTGCCTTTGTTCATAGTCGTGGGGTGCAAATTATTTCATTTGCCAATGATTTGATTCTATTACGAGATCTGGGGAGATATATATTCATATATTTTCTCCCAGTTTATGTTTTAATTTTGATTAGCTTTGAGGAGCATTTTTAAATTGTCTCTGTTGCTCTCCAAATCTTGCAAGTGACATGAACAATCATTCAGATAGATCCAAAATCACAGAATGCAACATATTCTACATGTTAATGAGGTTATTTCAGGGACAGTTACTCAACAGAATGCTTTGGTCAGCAGAGATATTGTAGTTGAAAATTGCCCAAATGCCCCTGCATCTCAAAAATTAGCAACCTTTAAATACTATGAGAGAGAAGAAACTAGACATCTCCAGTTGGCTCGCTATTCAACTGAGTAAGGGAAATTAGTTCTTCCCAGGAGGCAACGTGAATGGGCAACTTTTTGGATCAACTGCTGCTATGGTGGAGATGCATGACTTTTACCTAACAGCAGTTACATCTTCTTGACTTGATCCTGGATTATTTTCTTGAAAAATTCATATCATGTGTAGAAAACTGGCTCTCTGTAGTGCTGTTTTTATCTAAAATGTAAAACTCATGCTGTCTTTGTGCATTTATTTTAGTATGTCAGCTAATGTGATGTTTTTGTACAACTATTTTATTGGTTAAATTATATATGTAAATCATTGTGACTTAGGAAATTCCTAAAAAAAATATGCTGTAAATAAAAAAATTTTACACTTTTACCTCTGTCCACATTTTTCAAACAAATCTCAAAAATGGCCATAGAAATTCAACCATTCCCTTTGAGAACCCAAGAGGAGACCTATGGACATATTATTTAATTTTCAATTTTATTTAATTCAGAGTTGCACCATTTTGTGTGTTGATTATCCTAACAATTCTCAGTTGCCAACAATTAAGACATTTGCAAACAATCTCCTTTGGCCGCTAGACCAAATTTAATTTACCCATCATTAACATTTTTGCTGTTTTATAACTGGCCCATCAGGTTTTTTTTCTGTTGAGTCTTCATGAAAACAAAACCACGCTAAAACTGACCTCATATGTACAGTGAAAGCTATTGTATGTGGTCTGCAATTGAAGCAGATCATTTACCTTGTTTGCATTGTCAACTTTTACAAATCAATATCATTACAGTGCATGATAAATGTAAGAAAGAATATAGCAGGAAATATTTAAGCATTAAAGCAATACTAAATAGCAAACTAGTAGAGTGAGTTCTGATTCACTATGGGTAAAAAAAACTGACCATATGTAATAGAACTATTGGAGTATCATGACACTGCCGTATGACTATTTGATTAGTTAGACAGGGAAAGAGAAGATTATGTAGGTGAAGATAGCTAAGGTTCAGGCATACTTGAAGCCATGATAAGAGCATTAAAGGAATTAAAATTAAACCAGGCCATGGGGGGAGACAACAATCCTGAAGAACTAATGAAAGGTTTATGAAAACTAAAGAGTTTTTATGGACTAATTTGTGCAATTTACAAGGGCGGAATTCAATCAGAACATTTCTCAGTTTCCATTGCAAAAATCGGAAAGGAACCCATTAGCAAGGACAAGAGAACAATAATTTAGGCATGACACGCAGCTAAAATGTTAATCAGAGTCATTCATAAGGGAATGGAGAGCAGAGAAAATGAAAAGTTAAAGGATGAGGAAGGGATCAGTATGGATTCAGGAAGGGAAGAGGCTCATGTGATAGCATAGCAGTGAAGAGGTCACCAATAGAGAAGATAATAAGATAAAATCAGGATGTATTTGTCTGTTTCATCAATTTTCAGGGGTTAGATTGAGTCAACTGGGTAGAACTAATGAGTGTATTGCAGTAAATAAAAGTAGATAGGAGAAATAGGTGACTTATCTGCAACCTATACATATCTCAAACTACTTGGTGATGGATCTCCATCCACCACTCAGTTTGAGTGGTAGATGGAGAGTCCGGATGGGTAGTGTTAGGAAGAAACATGGGGGTCCATCATCACCCGTGCTCTTCAACGTACACAAGGACAAAATACACCATGAGGCATGGAAAGAGTGGGAGGTATTATTTTTTTTTAGGTAATCTACCGGTTAAGGTAGGTTTTTGGATGGACACAACTATCAAATAAACATTTTGTGACTCCCCACCCAGCAAACTAATCTATTATTAGAAAACCATAATTGAATAAAACTGGAAAATTAGGAATTGTTCATGGAAGTAATTGTACACAGTGAGTTATTTTGATTAAAGCTCTTGATTCAAAAGGTTCTTCAATCTCAGTATGGTCAAGGTCACTTATTGTTCAAGGAAAGATATTTACCAGAGCCTAATTCTAATTTTATCTAAGCATTATCCTTCTAGTGGTATAAATCTGACTCTCACTTTATGACTGGAGATCTAGCATCTAAAAAAATCATTTTTTTAACATTCGGCCACACCACATGACACACTTGTGCAACCAATTCGGCAACATTTAAATCCATACTCCTGTTTATCATTGTGTGCTACCTTTTAGCCAAACTATATTACCCCTGGCTTATTTCAAATCAATTACAACTGAATAAAAGTACATATCAAATCACTTCATATTAGACAAAAATTGGGTTTGGTTAAGGCCTACAGTTGGATATTCCTGTCTTTAAAGTCGTTGGAAGGACCAGCAGTAATAAGTATGTGGAAAATGGTTAGTCATTTCTTTACTGGGCACTTTCAATTACACCGACAAAATAATCATATATTTAATGAGCTTATTGACAGTATGGAGTCACAATTTTACTGCAGTAAACCTTCAATTTTCCAAAACATTGATCACCCAAACACCGTGCAGGTGTTCGCAAGCTGGCTAGGTTGTAGCATTCAATGTTTATTTCAGTGAATGGTTGATTGTTAGATTTATTATACATCTATTATTATGCATTTTCCTTAGACATAGAGGTTGTACTGTCAGTACAGTACCACTCCTTATGACCATCACCTGGTAGTTTTTTGACAAGTCATGTTTTTTGCAAAAACCTACATGTGGTTTAAATAAAAAAATATGAATTATTTAATGTTTTAAAAGAAAATGCCTCCCTATTGTCCTTAACTTATCTGAGCGATGATAATACTGCAAAATTGTCAAATTAAGAGTGCAAAAAGCACATTTATATTATCTTGAACCTTACCTTTAATCATCCAAATATTTATACAGTTTTCAAACCCTGTGCAATATACAAAAATTCTGCTCATAGTGCTAAATCCATGCCTCTTACACTTCTCTTTCTCCCCCCCTCACTAAAATACATTGGCTTTCACAAGCATGCATGAATTCCATGTAAACGTATTCCATTTTGGAAGAGGTTCCAAACAGAGGCTTTGAATGTAGAGAGTGAATTCCTTTCTAAAATAACAGAAATTACTCACTTTTATAACGAAGAGTGAGAAAAGTCAGTTTTATATGAAAAAGCAATAGGAAAGTGAGGATTGGATAGCATACTGACCTGTCCAATGAATATGTGAACCGAGGCCATAAAAACTCTATTTTGTAATATTTAGCCTACATCGAATGTCTCCTTCAAAGTACTCTATATTCGTTGCTATGACCTTATTCCATCTTCTTTTTCACTGTTTAAGGCACTCTTGGAAGTCTTCAGCAGTTCTGCTCATCATTTCTTGCTTTATTGGGTCCACATTTTCTCAGTGATATCCCTTTATCACATTTTGGGAATAGAAAAAAGTTTCAGGGAGTGAGATCTGGTGAATAAGGAGGATAATCAAGGATGGTGATTGATTTTTTTGCCAGAAACTGGTGAACAATCAATGCTGAATGTGTAGGTGCATTGTCATGATGATGGATCCATCCATCGAGTTCGGTTAAAATAGTGTGCACTGTTGATTTTCCTAAATTCAGTTCATCAGCTATCATTCCAACAGTTTTTCGACCATTGGTAAGGACAAGGGACCACACATGATCAAGTTGTTGCCAACAGAGGTGGTTGAAGGTCATCCTGGCAAAGGTCAGCCTAGCATCATCCATGATGTCTTGTCGACCATCTTTAAAATGTTTCATCCACTTGAAAATGGAATTTTTCTTCCAATCATTATCAACCGTAAACAGCTGTCAACATTACAGTAATTTCTTGTTAACTTTTACCGCACTTCACCAAAAACTTGATGTTGATTCGTTGATCCGTGATTTTGCCAATTTCCATTTTTGACAAACAGTAAAAAGAAGGACAACAGAAACCAACACAACTGGCACCATACACCAAGCACAGACGGCTCATTGGGTCTCAGGCAACTGGAGCTGCTATAGTCCACATCATGGCTGCCAGATTGCACCAGTTCGCGTATTTTTTGGGCAGACCACTTATTGACTGCACATGGGAAATCCTGAGTTATATAAAGTCTTCATGGGTCGTGGTGGTCCAGGGGGTAGAACGTTGGACTACTGACTGGAGGATCTGGGTTTGATTCCCGGGCAAGCCACTCTGAGCACCTGCAGCTCCAACCGAGCAATGTGATTTTTCGGGTACCAGAAACCATAACCAGCACAGGGAAAGGAACTGGCCCCCTTACCTTGATGTGTGAATTTCACACGCCATCAGGCTTAGCACTGGGTGAACGCTACCATCACCTACCAAACCGACCTTCGGATTGATTACTGTGTTAACGGTTTTTTTACAAAATCTTCAATGAGGTGAAAGGAAATGTTGGAAGCTTGTATGATATGCAAAAGGACAACAGACAAAAATAATTATACAGATTAAGAATAAAAGTTGATATTGATTAATTTACATTTAATGTGGATAACGTACCAATGATATTCTTTTACTTATTACCAATAAGGCATCAGAAATTACATCCAAATACCCTTTCATGTGACCCACTTCATATGGCCATGTAGAAATGACTAGAACTCCCCTCCTTCCACTAATGGTTGACCCATAAATGAGCAGAAAAACATCTTATCCCGAGTTATATACAGTTGCCCTATATTTATATTCCCAAAATTCATGCTACAGTGAGAAATGAGCCTTCCAAAATTTAACAGACAGAACTTCGCTTATTTTAATATTTAAACTAGCGTAAGTTTTTTACACTCTTTCCATATAGGAAATGAGTTCACATATCCAGATTCAATATATACATGAAGATATCTCAACAATATGTATACTATGGAAAGTATGGAAATTAAAAATATATATATATATATATATAGCGGGTCGCGGTGGTCCAGTGGGTAGAGCATTGGACTACTGACCGGAGGGTCCCGGGTTCGATTCCCGGCGAGGCACTTTGGGCACCTGCAGCTCCATCCAAGCTTGTTGATTTTTCGGGTACCAGATCTTCCTGGGAAACCATAACCGGCACAGGGAAAGGAACTGGCCCCCCTACCCTGATGTGTGAATATTCACACGCCGTCGGGCTTGGTACATGGGTGAGCTCTACCATCACCTACTAAACCGACCTTCGGGTTGATTACTGTGTTTTATATATATATATAAATTCAAAGGAATCAAATATTCTATTTAAGAACACATCAAAATTGTACCATTAGCATTGACACGATTCCAAAAATCAAGAACCTTCATTTTTAAAGTGCTAGTTAGCAACGGATTAATTCAAGAGTATTTTTTTGTTCATTCCATGACAATTGAGCATAACAAACTAAGAAATCTCATGAAATATTAATGCCTTGGCCTTCATTTATAAAACACCAGAAAGGATTTTCATTATATTTCATCCTAAAGGATAAGGGTAAAGAACAGGGAGCAATTCTACCAGTGATTTTTGTCTCAATTTCTTGATTTTTCCAGTCTTCTAGAAAGTGTCAACTGTGCATATATACATGCAAGTCATTTGGGACCTAGCATGCAATGTAAAATTGAAGGAATAAATATATGAAGCAATGCTAACTACTGTTAAGGAACGCATTTAGCACTCTCCTTCAAGGTTAACCAAGATGGCAGATGTAAACCATAACATATTACTTGTACAATATCATCACTATTTTCAGTACATGCATTGTGTTAATAGGCAATCTTACCAAGATTTTGGATGATCCCTAAAAGCTTAACACAATTAGAGTTACACTAGAGAGGACTACTTAGTAGGGATGTGTAAAAGAAATGAATTATTTCCTTTACACTTCTCTGCCAAGTTCTTCCTCTCCATGCCACCTCTCTCTACAGTTCACATTTCACCTAGTACCTATATGTCATTAATCAAATGATGGGTTCTGGATATAGGACAGTGCCACAGCCGCTACCATCTACATCCTTTTACAGGAAGTCTTCACTCTTAGCATGAAACCCATCTTTTAGGAGAGAAGAAATCCTGGATGCAATGGATACACAACAACTGAAAATGTGTTTCATGTTGTTCTTCCTAGTGCAGAAGTAATGAGGATGCTCTCAAATTTTGCCATGGGGTCGAATTTTCCCAACACCATGGATTACTCACCAATACCAGTGCAAGAAGATATCCAAACTAAAATAATAACATTGTGAAACTCATCTGAACCTTCTCACAAACTAAATTCTGCCAAATAACATTCTTTCCCTAATTGCACCAAGCAATGGTGCTCCACGACACGAACGGAAGCATATCATCAAAATTAAAAGTGGTTCAAACAGATTGGAATTTATATGATGGACTTATATTAGTTTGAGTGGGCTGATTTACTTTATCACTAGTTCTATGAATAAAAATAAAACTTAACCTTTAGATTAAGTCATTTAAAAGCATGAAATTTATGAAAATTTAAAAATAAAATTGCCAATTTCCTTGATTTTATGCTCAGTAAAATTTAAATAATACTCTATCTTTGTTAAAAATCTATCTAATCATTAAAAATGAAGGCCACAAAATTAAAATTCTACACCAGGTCAGTTAGAATTCACGTTAACACCCTTGGCCAAATATTGTACCACACACATACATCACCTTAAATAATTAGATTAATAGTGTAGTAATATATTTAGTATATTACCTTATCCTAATTATTAAGAGCTACACCTTCAAGTAGGGTACCATTTTGTTATTTTCACCACACACACATTTGTAATGCACTTTTTTTGTTTTGGCTAATTTCAATGTTAAACTTACACAAAATACTTTTCATGATACATCATGCTACATGGTAAGAATGATGATTGCAATTATCAAACACATCTTAAACTATGTGTTACTGTAAACTTTAAAATTGAAAAATATGATTTTTTTAAAGATTTTATAATATGTTTATTTACAACTACCAGAAAATCAAAAGTTTACAAGTCTGATTTATAACAATGTATTATTGTTAATACTGTTAATTTATGATTACACAAATTTAAATTTTCGGTCTCTGTAGGCTATTTTTCCAGCTCTCAGCTGCTTCTCTAATGAATCCTGCGAATGGAACAAGGCAACAGCAATAGAACAAGCTCTCCTGCATGAATGCAAATTCTTTACTTAACACACCATCACATCATGTATAACTAACATACCCGCTGCCATTTCAGCAACCAGGTGAAGAGAATAATGGGCACAGCAACCAATCCAAAGGCATAAGCGCCAGAACGTGGTGTTGGTTTAAAATGATCATAACCGGTGGCCTTTAATGACATGAACCGCTGTATTCCCTCATCAAACTGAAAGTGAAACAGAGGAAGCTCCCGTTAGTACAGACCACTGTCCCGCCGCAGTAGATCTCACTGCCTAGCTCAGCCCAGCACAGCAGTTTAGAAGCAACACATAAATTCAATTGAAAGATAGCTGTAGAGTTTCCATTTTCACAACTCTGACAGGGTGGTCAAAAAAATACATTTAGAGTAAAATTACCTTATTGTACTCTCTTGAGTTTAAAAATCCTGGACATCATATGAATATGAATTACTGTTTCAGTAGGGAACAAGCTCATGTGTTGCTGCTCTAGACCTAAGGAGTGTACAAGCATCATACCATGACTTTCTACATAAGTGTACCATTTCTTTAAAAACTCCATAGCTGATCACCAGCTTAGCATTAAGTTGGAAATAGACGAGAAGTTTGTTTAACTGCCAATGTAAAAGTCTAGCTATCTCACAGCTTGGGAGAGTTTCTCACTGCCCGGATGAAACAAGACAAGGAAGGGTAATGGTCAACATTCATGTCAAATGCAAACCCGAAAGTGAGAAGGTCTTAGAGGAAGAAGTGTTTGGAAGAAGAACGCATTAAGTTCTCCAGATGAATTCTTAAGTTCATTAAAATTTAGGATAAAAAGCTAAATTTACTAAGCACTTACAAAAGATTACTTTACCGGTGGGTTATGGACATAAATCTTCATATTAATAACCCAAGGTTATGACTAAACAACTGCTAGTGTTAATTGTAATGAGAATACACATGTCTTACTATTGCAGAACTTTTATGTGGGAGGAAAAAACTTTGGATTTATAAGCACATATTGATCTATCATGATCTAAAAATACAAGTCATGAACGGACATACCTCCAAAAGAAGTTACTCATATTCATTTTGCCCGATGAAGCTTCGTTACACATTAAGCATGCAAAAAACTATTAGATTTATCTTAACAGAAAATTGAGGCTCTTAAACATTAAGCATGCACACTTACACAAAGCATGCAAAAAATATTCAATTTATCTTAATAGAAAATCGAGGCTCTTACACTAATTGAATCAACGAAAAGGGTGTTCCTACAAATCCTGAAAATGACATATTTTGAATACAGCGAATTTAAGTGGTCATGGACTATGGAACCCAAAATAATAGTTTTCGACCCGTTAGTCTAAGAGGACTAAGAAAACGCTAATGTTCTCTGAGATAATGGAATCTGACTATTAGGCAATAATAGCACAACGTAAATGTACACTTACTGATTTAAGGGTTAAAAACATTACGGGAACAAAAGGAAAGATGGAAACTGGGGAAATAGGGAGCTGAGGAAAGCTGATGAGCCAGATAAAACTAAAAATTCTTTTACTCGGAAACAAACACCCCGGGAGATTTAAGGGGTTCAATTAATGTTAAGACAAATATTTGTTTAGGTAGTCATAGTGGCAAAGATAGTAAGAGTAGTTAAATTAGAGTTGTAACATGCAGTTATAAACTATTTACTTAATTCGCGCTACAACAATAAGGTATACGGATGCCGTGTAAGTATTTCCTCCAGAGTTTTTACCATGAGTCTTTAGTGTCTTTTGATTCGGTATGAAAAACTGCAGAATTTGAAGAAACATTTCATTGAACAACACAAATTCAAGAAACAGCTACTAAATCGATAGTAATAAAACATGATTTCAAGCTAGAACGTGAAAATCAGCATCACATGCACCTAATTCTGTCTATTAATTATTGGGTAAAGATACTTCGCCTAATTTCAACTTGAACCTGAATCCATTACCATTAATATAATAAACTCACAACATAACCACCTTCTCCAGTGCCATGCCTGAAAGGGTTGGTTATTTGCTTAAAGTATTCTTGTTTAAGCAGTGCTCGCCTCTTGGCTTTTTCTTGCACATCTCGTACAACTTGGGGATCAACATCAAATTGATTGCTAGCCATCTTTCACTACAGACGAACAGCGCCAACGGCTGGTCGATGAACTAATACTTCGACTTCAACTATCGATCAATATTGCAACATCGATTAAACTAATGTCTAATCGCCGTATTGAATAATAGTCCTTGCACATTTAGGAGATTGGCATTAATTTTTTTAAACGAAGGGTCCACTGAATTTTATTTAGGGAGACTGAGTGGACTTTTGTGTACTAAAATCTCTTTATTTAGATTGGCCGATTCTGATGGGTTGACGTCGCATACAGCTAGAACGTCATACTTCGCTTGTGATAGTCAGGGTCACGAGGTGCTGTAAGGTTTAACTGGTTATAAGGAGACGTCTGCGTGTGGTTGTTGTTAGTAAAGATTTGCTCTGAGTCGGAAGGAGTGCGTGTCGTTAGAAGCGAGATTAGGCCGAGAGATTTGTTTTACGCAAATTGTACCTCAATTGTATTTTACCATTTATAGGTTTCAGCATGAAACCACTAGCTTTCATTTTTGCTTTCTTGGTGGGATGCGAAGCAGTATCGTTCTTCAATCTTGTTTCTCAGGAATGGGATGCATTTAAGGTTGTATTTTAGTGAATTATTAAATGAATTGCTCGCATATATATAATAGCCCATAAACATAATCGTACATTATTTGCAGCTGGAGCACAGAAAATCTTATTCCAATGACATCGAGGAAAAATTTCGCATGAAGATTTTTATGGAAAATAAGCGTAAAATAGCCAAACACAACTCCAATTATGAGAAAGGTGTTGTGACGTATAAATTGGCTTTGAATCAGTTTGGGGATTTGGTGTGTAATCCCTTAATTAATAATATCATTATTTTTATGTCGAATTAAAAATTATTTGGTGGTTGTAAATAATAAATGTAATTTCTCTGTAGCTATCTCATGAGTTCCGTGGGTTGGTGAATGGATTTAATCGAACGAAACAAGGAGGTTTCTACAAAGAAAGAATGTTCAAAGGGTCTTCATTCATTCATCCAGCTAATGTTGAATTACCCGAGCAAGTAGATTGGAGAGAACAAGGAGCTGTGACGCCTGTTAAAGACCAAGGACATTGTGGATCATGTTGGTCTTTCAGTACAGTATGTATTTCTCATTTTATTATGAGTCATTGAAAATATTTTGAGAATATCAATAGTGTTAGTTAATGTTAATAGATTAATTATAATTGTGTTGAATTTTAGCTTGGACGGAGCCATATGTTTACTTAAGCCTTTCTAATTACGGTATATCTTATGCGTGTTTTTCTGGTAGACTGGTGCCTTGGAGGGTCAACATTTCAGAAAAACTGGAAAGCTAGTTTCCCTAAGTGAGCAAAATTTGATTGATTGTTCAACAAAGTATGGCAATAATGGCTGTAATGGAGGTTTAATGGATCAAGCATTCCAGTATGTCAAAGATAATGGAGGAATTGACACCGAAAAATCTTACCCTTACGAAGCCGAGGTTTGTGAATTCACATTCATTCATGTTTGTCTGAGATAATCGCATGATAAAACATTTGTAAAATCACATTATTTTGTTTAATAATTTAGATTATTGTATAATTAAATTTATAAAATGTAATGAAACTTTTCCGATTGCAGGATGACAAATGTCGTTACCTGGCCGAGGACGCTGGTGCTACAGATAGTGGCTTTGTCGATATTCCCGAGGGTAGTGAGAAGGCTCTGAAAGCAGCAATTGCCACAGTAGGTCCAGTATCAGTGGCCATTGATGCAAGTCACGAGTCGTTCCAGTTCTACTCAGAAGGTTAGTTAACTCATAAGAATGCAAAGTGTTAAAATAATTTCAGTCCAACTATTGCTTATTTCTCAAATGTACCTAGACAGTTGTTTTCCAAATTGGCTATAGTCCACATGGCTCTTGTAATTGAGTGGAAGTGTAAAGCAAAAAAAGTCAATTTTATGCTGAACTCTTATTCACTGTCGATGGTGAGGACTGAAACAGAAAATATACGTTTTTGACTGGACCCAGGCCGATAAATGCTAAGAATTGTACGAAGCATTATATGTCAGTTGCCTGTGCTTAGTGTGTTGCTGTGGTATTTCTGATGTATCATGTTATATTTCTTAAGATAACTGTGGATGTCGAGTGTGTATTTGATATTTCCAGTGGAATGAAATGGATGAATGGAATGATGATATGAAATTGAAAAGGATGGCTGCTGTAATTCGTTCTCATCCATTTTGTTTCTCTTTGAAGGGTTTACCCCCAGGGTCTCATTATGCTCAAAAGGCATATTGTTTTATCTGACCATTGTCATCATTTTAAATGTACGTGATTAATACTCAAGCTGTGCGACTAGTACACATGGTGGAATGTAGTGCAGTGATCCTAGAATCACTTCATTCATGAGACGACTGTATTTATCAGTTAGTTTTTCTAGTCCCATAGAAAAGTTCATAAGGACAGTCTTAGAAGGGAAATATGTTGTATAGCCAACCTGTTACCTTGTGCTCAAGTTACCTTCAATGCTCTGCTATTATTATGGATAACTGCCTGTCAGTTGCTCCAGATTAAGAGTCAAGTTACTAATCCTTGTAGCTCACTCATACAGTGCCTTCTAGAAACTAAACATTTTTTTCCAACACTTGATTGATTTTTGTCTAGTCACTTCTGCTAAGAACATGGAAACTCTTTCCAAAAAAAGTAAAGAAATTCTTTGGTTAAACGCTATGAGGTTACATATTCTTTTGCCTCCTTATGTCATTAATGATAACCTGCCCTGATTTAATCTTCATTTGGTTTAATGGTCTTGATGGACTTCATAATTGCGTACAGGAATCATCCAAGGTGTACGTAAATCGTTAATGTTTGAACCATTAATTTATGATGCTTTATCTTTTGCCCACAACCATTTTAATGTTCATGAATTAATTTGGTTTTACTTTTTAAGGAAATAAACAAAGATGCTTTGGCTAAAGGAGTAGTGATTAAAGTGAATAAAATTAGGGAGGGAAAATGCATTCCCATTCGATTTTGAGATGTGCTTCGCTATTTTTGAATTCATGTCAGGAAAAATTTAAGAGAGAGGGCTACGACATACGTTGCTCTTTTTTTCCTTTCACTCCCAATCGCCACGCTTCTCACTCTTAATGAAATTTTCAATTTTATTTGTGGATCCCAAAAGGTGTGTATTATGACAAAGACTGCAGCTCTACCGAGTTGGACCATGGTGTTCTGGCAGTGGGCTATGGCTCGGAAGTGGATCCTGATGATCCTGATGCAGAGAAGCAGGACTACTGGTTGGTGAAAAACTCATGGTCTAAGAAGTGGGGTCTTGACGGCTATGTGAAAATAGCAAGGAACAGGAACAACCACTGTGGAGTTGCAACGCAAGCAAGCTACCCACTTGTGTGAAGGGGCAACACCTGGGGCAGGATCTGTGATAATGTGCACGGGGAGTGGCCAGTTCTCCCCATCTCTCTCTATTTGTGTGCTCTGTGTTTGTCTGAAGGAAGGAAAGCTATGGTGAGGATTGGTCCAAGTATTTGCCTGGGCACACCAATACTTGAAGGAGGAATAATGCCACTGCCACTTTTCTCAATCTCCACTTCCTTCTCCCTCTCTTTGGTTATGATCTCGGAGCAGCACCCATTACATTTCAATGAACACCATTAGATTCGGACAAGACATTTACTATGGCAAGTGGTAGCAGAAACACATTCACAGGGTACAATTATGTATATAAATAATGATAACCATTCTAAACTTCAATCTACAACATAAATTTCAGTATTCTCCACAAAAATAAAAAAAATGCTTAAGACTCTTGAACACGCAAACATCAAATATGGATGGGTATACAAAATGTTCATATAAACTTGTTAGAAAAGTTGACCAGCAGCCCTCACTTCATTCCCCATCTTGTTGTCTGGCTGACTCCTGTGACGCAATCCCAGTCATCATGGTATTGAATCTGAAAAGAGAATTGTTTCAGAAGAGCTACAGAGGAGGGTTTGTGCTTTGGTGGGCGGGGTTACAAATGGACTAAAACAGAGGAAATTTGTGTATGTAAATGCATTGTTCTTTATAATACATTATCACCTTTGCTGTTATAACTTGTAAATAAATATGTCTCAATGTGTATTGGTGTCCACCAGTTGCAATATTGTTTAAATATAACTTAAATATTTTCTAAACTTGACTGAGTTGTCTTTAATCATAGAGGATTATCTTGTATCCCTTTCCTGACTAGGCCACCTTCCTGGTTGTCCATTCTTTCAACATTGCATAGCTTCATGGACAACATAATGCATCTTGCCTTTGCAAATAACAATGGCTCAAAAATCCATGCAACTGTCGTATTTATCATCATTATTATCATAGCCACCTGGCACCAATTAACTTCTTATTAATGTCAGATTTCTCCGACTTCCACATTTAAAGTTCACAATTATTTTTCACTTTCAATGAAAAAATATCAACAAGGAAATCAGGGAAACCAACCTGGAAGTACTCAACTTCTTCAAGGCAACATAAGAAAGATATTTGATGAGAAAATCTGGAATTCCTGAAGAGAGGACATTTCCTAATAGTATCACGTGTGCATATCCTTACAAATATTAAAATAATAATTTTAGACTGACTCGGGTGATATCGGTGGATTTAAAAAAAGGTCGAAGTATACCTAATTATAGCTAACCTAAGCAAAATTAAGTAAACCTAATTACATTTAATTCACGCAGGAGAAATGTTGGGGAAAAGGGTTGTATGCAAGTCTGGAATGATAAAACATTTAAAAAAAGTGAGATGCAATCCTCCTGGTACCCTTTCTCAAATTAAATTCGATGTGCAATTTCTCTTAAGCCTGTTTTCAACGAAACTGAACAGGAATTTTGAGAGAATCGGATCAAGTATCCTTCATTAGCCACATTTATACACCTATTATGCCAGCATAGAATCCACAAATCCAGCAAGGGAAGGGATGACTACTGAGGCAATTCTCAATTTGAATGGTGGATCATGGCTGTCTTAATCTGTAAGATTCGCGAAAATTTTTTTTTACCTGTGGCATCTTGAACTAATCATGACCCTCATTTTTGGTTTCTCCCAAAAGGCCCAAGCGGAGGTTCTCAATTCCCCAGTAGTGTGCGACATAAGGCATATTTTTTACGCGATGTGACAAAAGGTGAAATTAAGCTTTTTATTATGTGGCCTTGAAGTTGTTTTCGTACATATAAGGCCAACGGTTACTTTGCAATAGGATTTTAAAAGATTGAAAAATTCTCTCAGGATTTGATTGTATACCACAACAACTAATCTTGATAAAACAGTTGGCGCCTCACTGTTTTCTCACGGCGCAATAGGATTGGAAGAACTAAGACATATATACTCCTCCCTTGGGGATTCCTCTCCAAGTTTCCAACGACATTTCCTATTTTATCCCTTCCGTTATATTCTCGGGAGGCAATACTGAACTGTTTGAGGTCCGTTTGATTTCCACATCCTTAGGGAATTCAAATTCTTTCTCATCCTGGAGAAAAACAGCCTCGATCCCACATTTGTCCGTCCTATATATTTTCATGGGCCGTTTATTGAAAAATCAATCACGCGCAGCCGTTTCCATTCCCTCCATTTCGACATATATTCGCTGTCTTTATCTTTCCCAAATTCGCACCGCATATACGTATCTCGATGTCGAGGTCTGCTTCCATCTGAATGCGGAACACGAGTGTTTTGCGGGGAGGGGGAGGCGTCCGTTTAAGTCGACCGGGGGAGAGGGGGGGGGAAGGGCCTCCGCACAAAATGAGGGGAGGCGGTGGATTCGGGCTTTCGAGGGTTCAATTGTGAATCACGACGGGACCCCTAAACACTGCCCTGCTGGGCATGAACCCTGGAATCACATTTTTGCAGCAGCGAAACAGGAGAACCGTTGAGGTCCATCTCTGAGCTCTTCTTTCGCGACTGACATTTGCCAGCGAGGGCAAATGGTGAGTTGGCGGGGGCACACGATGAGCCCTATGATTACAGGCACACGATGAGGTTTTACCCCTGGAATCCACTCCCCATTTCCAAATATTCATCGCAGACACATCCCTCCAGAGAAGCACCTGCACGGAGTGACCTCGGCAGAAGGACGCCCTTGGCAATCGCTGCCGCTCGGAAAGGGATGGAAAAAGCCAGGACGAAATACAAACACATGACCCTGGCAAACAAGCGGAGAGGAGCTCCAGCTCTAAAAACTCTCATAACATTCGACAACTTATCACCCGTGTTCATTCCAGCGCGTGTATAGGGCGTCAAGGATGGGCAAAGTCGACGTGGGCGCACGAATGAGCACATTCAGGGACGAATGCGAAACGGGAGTTCGCCCACGATACTTCTTGGGAGACGGGGCACCGGAAGAGCGAGTGGCAATACTTACGTTATCATGCCAAAATGACTACCACTTTGGCTACCTGACATCGGAGTTTTAGTTCAGATGATCGATAAGAACTAAATTTCATCTTCTTTAAAATTCTTTCCAGCCCCTTCTGTCTTTTCCCGAGTTCCTTCCTTCTCTTCCTTGAGAAAGGCGGCTTGGACCACCGAAAATTCGAAAACATTTTAGTTTATTTTCTTTTTTGTGTTTATCCCCTAGTGCTAACTTCTTATACATTATTATTATTCACATCCGTGAGACACGTAAGTTATATATATATATATATATACATATATATATATATAGATTTCGTGTATGAATGTATGTAAAACTAAGTTGGGGAAAGAGAAATCCATTATTTTCTCGGTAGATGGATTTAGTGATCGTTATCTCGTAAAGTATCGATCAAACAATTTCAAGTTTATGCTCGTTGCCAAGGCGATATTTGACACCAAAACAATTCTTTTGTTGTTTTTTGTCTGTTCCATTCAGTTGTGAGTTACAGGGTGTTAAATACCGAAGTGCACAAAGAGAAAATTCGGTACATATTACAGTTTTTCTTTGATAAAGGCGAAAATGCAAGCCAGGCTGTTAAAATTGTGAATGATGTTTATGGTGCCGATACTGTAACAGCTAATGACGTGCAATTTTGGTTTCGTCGATTCCGTTCATGCATTTGTTATGCTAAAGATGCACCTCGCATAGGCAGGCCCATCGTCGAAAATTTCGATAAAATAACAGAAATAATCTGTAAAATAACTGAATTTATGAATTCCCGGCAGACTTTCATTCCGACCTCCAGTTCTTCCCATACCTCCTCAATCATTTCCTCCATATAAAAGTTGAAGAGCACCGGTGATAACGGACACCGCTGTCTTACTCCTCTCCCTAATACTGCCCATCCGGACTTTCCATCATCCGCCACTCGTACCTGCACAGTCTTAGACATGTACTGTTGCGGATTATTCTTCTATCTCTTCAATCTACTCCTAAAATTCTGCAATATATCCATTGATCCCACCCAATTTATTCTATCAAAGTGCTTTTCGAAATCTACACAACAGGCAAAAATACACCTTGGTTGTATTCTATACTCCTCTCTATTAGTGACCTCATTACTGCAATGGCATCCCGTGTGCCTCTTACCTTCCTGAACCCAATCTAATCAACCCATAAGTAATCATTGGCATCTTCATCTTCTTATTTGAACCATAGAATCACTTAAGCTCAGTGCGAAATCAAACTTACTGTTCTATAATCCTAAGTTTTCGGCTGCCTTTCCCTTTTTGGAATAGGAACTAACACCGATCTGACTAAATCCTCCCCGGTCAAATTCTCATAAATACATCTATAAAATCAATCCATTAAACCTTTCACTCCCACGTTTTCCTAAACCTTAAATTAGTCCCGCGGGAATGTAGTCTACCCCAACGGTCTTATTTTTTTTCATTTGCCTTAATGCCCTTTCGTATTGCGAAACGTATTGCCCATTCTATCTCGCCATCGAGTAAGCCTGGACCTAAGCTATCCTCATCTACGTCATATTCTCTTTCTATGCCTAAGCTTGCTGGCCTAACGTCTCTACCATACAGTTCTTCCATACATGTATATTTCTTACACGTCCCTTCAATTTTCCCGGGTTAAATTAATGATTCCACTGAAATATCTTTGATTTCTGTCACAGATTTTCTCTTCTTGTTTCCTGACAGTGTTTTAACTTTCTTGTATAGCACACTACCTTCACCACCCTTCCTATTCAACAATGTTATATTCAGCATTCAAATTCCTACACCGAGTACCGTAGAGAAGTAATAAGTTTTGCATCATGTATTACCATCAGTGATTCCGAGCAAATTACAAGAACTGGCAGACTGACTCGTAGGTTTGACAAATGGGCTCCGGGTTAGAAACGGATAAATAAATAGTAGATCATTTGGATGCTTTTATCTATTCCGCGACCCACTTGTGATGCTCTTAGCGTAGGGTATGGTACTCGCATTTCACGACAGAATAAACTAAGCAAGTGTGAAATAGATGACGCTGGTCCTTGCTTGTTCCGCAAATAACAATGAGAAAGCGCTATGCGAATCCATAAAGTGCTAAATGTAGCATCAAAACGGCAACACTGTCTTGGGAGAGATGTCCTTCCGCCTTTCCCCCTTCGCCGCTCATCGCATCCAAACACACCCTCCCCTCTCGCGAGATGGGGAACCCCTTCAGCAAACTCACTTCCGCAAACACGCCGGCCAAAAAAAACAAGTTGCTCTCCGCCGCCGCCGCTGGGGACTTCGGTCCGTCTTATCGCCGCCGACCGACGTGTGCGTCTTCCCCTCACTCTTATCTCTTCTCCGAAGAGTCCCCCGCCCCTCCGTGGGCCTGAACCCCGCGCTCCGCTCGAGCGAGGGCAGAATAGCCTCCCCCACCCTCCTCGATGACCTGCCGATACGCGCTCTTTTTGTCACCCACTGCGAATGTCTCCGCGAAGCCACGGGCTCTTTCGCAGAACTTCGGGGCCTCCGCGGTAGAGAGGAGCGTTCCCCGACCTTGAAGGACGTGCCAATTCGTGGGGCGAATGAGGGAGGGGGTGGGTGGATCAGCGCCTGCCTGCAGCACGCTTTGCCTTCCCTTTCGGGCCATGGGCAAAATAAAAACGAATCTGGTTTTACGTGGATCATCCCAAAGGAACATACCCCTTTTCCCTAATTCTTCCATACTGCCATCTCCTTATGAACTACAACTTATTTCCTACTGTTTCCTACCTGTGCATCCACGTTCCCTCACAGAACACTCGCCCCACCCCTCATCTCTCACGTCTATTTTTACCAATTCAACACTCCGCTAGTAACCCACACCAACCTCATGCAGTCGACAATCATGCTTATCTTGGCAAACCCAAGTCTCACCAGAGAAGGAAAAAAACAATACGCGTAGTACTCCATTGCTAGGAAAAGTGGACGCAATACGCAAGGAAAAAAGAAGAGGACGGGTATCTTGATTTATTTTCAATCTTACTCTACGCTTGCCCCTCACTCTCTCCTGAAGAGACTGTTTTCGGCGTTTCCGAACTCTCATCAACTTTCTCAACGTGACCAAATCGATGCACCACATTTTATCTCGTACTCGGCAGGGACCTGACATCCTGGTCATACGTATGCAAGTAGGAATGAAGTGTCGAGACTCATTTGGATACTCAAGGGATAAATGAAAAACATGCCGTGATTGAACCAGAAACGCGTGTATTTCCCTGCGATCCTTGAATACGGTACGGAAAGGGACCACATTTCTCATGACGGGAAAGATTTAAGCTGTCAACATACATTTCGCGGAATACAAGTCTCTACCAAAATATCGTTTTCGACGCCTCTTTCCCTACTTTTGCTCTCCTGGTCCAATCGGAAAACACGTTCACCTGCGTACGAGGCAGGATGTCGCAAGAGTACGAGGCAGGATGTGTCAGGACACCAAGCATGGAAAAGAAGGCGAAGAAGTCCTTCAGGGGGGAGACAAGAAGTTCTTTTTCTTTTCATTGAATTCAAAGGGGTTTCACGAATCCCAGGATCTATTTCATTGCCAGCCTTTCTCTATTTAATTTGACCTCATACTGTCCGATGAAGTGTGGGGCATGCGAGTGATACGAGCCGAAATCCGATCACAACATTCCCGGAATTTTCCCTGACTTTCTCAGAGTTGTCCAAAAATACCGACTGACAATAAAAAATGTCACGAAATACTCGCAAAAACACTCGTTTATTACCCCGCATATCGTCAAAAGCAGTGGCAAAAACGGGTTTTAACGTTTATTAAGGAATAGAAGGTCTTTCTTTGTTCCGCTTGCAGTATTGCCTGACAGTGACACCCTTGGCTCGAAGGCTACTCAGGTTTTTGACAGACATTGACATCTCTTCCAAAGATATCCTTCATTTAATCAAGGCTTGAACTTATTTCAAAATAACGTTTGAACAAAAGCTCACGAAAATAATTCATAATGTTGATGAAGATAAATGATACCCACAAACTAGGTACCTCCACTGTGCATTATTATCGTTAGTAATTAGCTTAAGAAATTAAATATTATCTTTGCTTTCTACAGAAATGAAAAAGAATTTCTATAGAAAGCAAAGATAATATTTAATTTCTTAAGTTAAACATGGATTTCTACAAAGTTAAGGCCTCAACCATTCAGTGCGTTAGTAATTAGCTGAACAATGCCGCGCATGGCATTTCTTCCTTAACCACTGTAATGTTTGCAGAATATAGTCGTTCGCCACTGAAACACATTTGAAATATATTCTTAAACATTTTGTTTTAATCCTTTGAAGGATGCCTTAACTTTCCGCGAAATTCTGAGCGTCGCCCTGATATTTCCCGGTCGCGGCAATGTCCCCGACTTCCCGGTTTTCCCAGTCTCCGGCCACCCTTTCTCGGATTATTCCTTCACTATCGCCAGCATAAAAGCACGACTGATGTCATCGCGATTGATCCAGCGTCGATAAGTCTTCTGGGATCTTTATGTGCTCTGATTGAACGATGAGGTTGCGCGCCCTCGAGTTCCTCCGAGTCAGTTTTTGAAAACACGATTTTAGCTACGAGAGCTCACACTTGAACTCTAATAATGCTCCTCATGCTCACCAACCAGACTATCAACCGCGATTCCCCACTCAGAATTGAACTCAATTCTGCGAAACTATTATTGTTTACTTCGTGGGCCGCCAGTGCCATTAAACCGCTTCTGGATTTTATTCTACTGGCGAAACTTATGCGTCAAACGATTTCGAGATTGCCCACACACGATCTGTGAATAAGATCGGACACCTGAGAATGATGACGGGCGCGGATGTGAGGAGTTGTACCGGGCAATCCCAATTCCAGAGGGATTAGTCCAACAACCAAAATGTAGCTATGGCCACAACAAATTCAACAGATTTGGCGAAAACGAACGCTTTCGGAGAATTTTGAAGGAAATGGACACCCACACACGCGCCACGCCATTTCCTTCCGTGGTACGTGACACGATCATCCAGACTTAAATTTTAATGTTTTGGCTACTTTATTTTACCAGATCCTGCCCTATCACTGCACGCTCATTTCTTTTCGGCCACATTCATATATGAATTGTTCCGGCCTTTCTTCACCCGAGATTGATTATATTCCTCGTCTTGAGAATTTCCTCGATCTCATTCATAACCATGTGCTGCTCGGTCTACCCAATCCTATCCAAACTCTCCCCATCCTGCCGTCAGTGTGGTCATTCAACACCCATTCATCTACTCAACAAGGACAAATGGCACACTCTTCTGTCACGATGGTCTATCACCACCGGGCGAGCGTTCGTTCAGGCTAGATGGTTTTTATAGTGGACCCCTGTCGAGTAACTCGGAGCAAGTGCAAAATACAGCGAACGATCGACCAACGGTACGCCATCAAATTTTGTTTTGTACTAGGGAAATTGGGCATGGAGACGCTGGAAATGATTCGCCAAGTGTTCAAGGATGAAAGCATTAATGACTATGGGGAAGACAACACGACATCAGAGAGAGGTTATCTTGCGAAAGTCAAGCAACCTATATCCATACGTATATCTGGCCTAGATTTGCTGGCAAACTGGAAACGCGTTGACACAATTTTGAAGTTTCAAAGGCCGCCCACCGGCTTGATCGTAGTTTTTGTCTTCAGAGGCAGTTCCAAATGGACACTATAAAGAGAAAGAACTCCATATCGAATACTTTTTGTTGAAGAAAACACAAAGGGTTGGGCAGGGAGAAGTTTTGTCCAATAAAATCTGTAATTTCTGGGGTACCGCAAGGCAGCTTCATTCTAGCATCTATATTGTTCTTTCAACGAACAGAGCTTTACCAATTGCTCCTCTTCGATACCTCAATGGCCTCAAGCGAATATTTTTCGTTGAAGGATTATTTTCACGGAATACCTTCCTTCTAACAAGTTTACGTAGTTTAGGCTTCCATTAATGCAGACTATCAAATCATCCAGTGAACCAATTAATAATTCGACCAGTTTTACTTATTGCGATTAAGTGAAACAAGTCAAGCATCAACAGGGCGTTCATGAATAATAAAGGAAAAAACAGGAAATATATCAGTTTGCACCACGAAAAAAATATGGGAAAAAACTACGAATCTATATTAGAAGGAGAAAAAATATAATTTACGACTACAACTCATGACTATTGCTGGGTATTCCACAACAGGAACCGCATAGTTTTGAAAAGTAATCGACCCGAGAGTCGGTTTAGTAGGTGATGGTAGAGTTCACCCAGTACTAAGCTCTACGCGGCGTGTGAAATTCACACACAAGCAGGATTGAGGGGCCAGTTTGTTTCCCTGTGCCGGTTATGGTTTCCCAGGAAGATCTTGCAGCCGAAAAATCACATAGCTTGGGTGGAGCTGCAGGTGGCCAGAAAGGGTTGACCGGGATTCGAACCCGGGTCCTCCGGTCAGTAGTCCAACGCTCTACCCCCTGGACTACACATTTGCATATAGTATATTGGTAACTTTTATTCTCAATTGAAAAAACATCGCTTCGAAGAATTTAGAGTTTCACATCGAAACTTCAATGTTCGCTGTAGTTTTTAATCTCTTACACACAATGGTCAAGTATACGCAATACCTATTGGCGATGGCGAATAATTTTCCCTTCCATTGTAATTTCACTAGGCTTCACCAATTTCTAAGATACGCCTAATTTTCTAAGGTAAGAGTTAGTCTCATAAAAAAATGGGATCTATTCTTGATCTGCCACTTCCAAAACCACAATGACAATGACCATTAATTTACTCGGCCCATTCGGCGACTCCATAGTAAAGGTTTGAGATATTTTTTTAAGTTACACTCAACGATGGCATGCTTCTATAATTGTTGCGGATTGTTTTGTTGCCCTTTGCGCAGTGGCATTGTGATTACTTAATCTCCCTTCATTTAGTCTTTCATCTTCCCGAATTTTAATAATCAGAACATATAGCTTCATCCATTAACAATTACCTCAATTTATCAGTCTTTTTTTCTGTATGTTCTGAATTACTGCGGCTAATTAATTTTGAGTTGGCTTAAGTATTTTCAATTTTTCCCGTCCTTACTGCGTCTCCCTCCATAATTCCATCCGTTGCCTCGGGAGATTAAGGTGAGTTTTAAAAGCCACATCATTTTCGAATTTCTCGTCGTGTAAAGGGGAAAATGGCTGAATTAAATTAGGAAATTGTTGTCGTGTTCATCAATTTCAAGTTGAACGACCTGTTGATAATTAACCGCCAAAACCAGTCGATTTTTTACAATTAAATAAGACTAAAAAGATTAAAAGTACATGTTATAGGATATGTCCAACATACATTAAGGCAAATAATTTGTTAATTCATTCTTACGAGCAATAAACAGTTTTATTTTTAAACAAAACTTCCTAGACAACGGCGAGTTAAGTTTCACAACACTACAACGACATAAACAAATAACATGAATTATATTTGAGCAATCATTACTAAAAATCAACGAAAAAATTATTTCGTAAAAGTAGTAGGTGAAAGTGGATTCCGCAAAAGTGCGAAAATAGTAAATGCGCAGCGCGCGTACCTCATCCCCCCTCTAGGGTCCAGATCTGGCCCAATGTGACTATTTCCTGTTTCTTAATGCGAAGAAAAACCTTCGTGGAAAGTGTTCTTCAACATCAGGGGCAGGTGTCGGCGCAAATGCTTCAACTTGCTACCGCTAAAGCAATACTAGAGCCAAATCATTAAAATTGTTCCACATAAACATTACACAACAAGGCAACAATATTTAAAAATATTTTGTTTACACAATAGACAAAACAAACAATAATTTTCAGGACTAATCCCTATTGAATTTCCCAAGTACTTTTGCTGTGGAAGCGTATTGGATACAGTTCAAAAAGAGGAAAAATTTGCTCGTTTTTTTGCTGCACCAAAGCATTTAAAATGCAATGAAACTGAGTCGCAAGCGAAGACAATGTTTTCTCCGGACAGATGGTTTGACAATCATGGACGGAAATATTTGAAGCCGGAAACTTGATTAAGAGGACTCTTGAGCACGGAAGACATATTTGCCAAGGACACACATCTCTTTCCAAAATCGAAAAATAAAACACATAAAATATATTGGTAGTAAAAAATATGACAAGTCCATATCCGAGGCATACATGCATAATTTGAAACATACATTACAAACGGATCGTCAGTCAGATGCAGGACATCAACATACGCATCAGACGGCAGTAACTCTGATATTGGCAATAAGCCATAAAATATTTTTAAAAAACAAGCATCTTCCATGAAATGCAGGTATATAGTTTGAAAAATATTGAGCCATTTTATTTATTCGCGGCGCGATTCGTTGATGAGCCGTCCATATTAGCCTCGAAAATTACACGCAAAAGTGCGTTCTATTACAAATCACCGCGGTTTCGCAATCCTCGCGAAACGGTGACTAAGGTCAAGATGCAAGCAGCGTGGTTTCACGTACATAGGCATCAAACTTTTGATACATTTGGGAACTTCATTGTGCAGGCCTCCTCTGTGACAGCAGCTATCAATCACGGAAACACATATTACAGCCACAATCACATGATATAGGTGATTTCTGGAGGACCTATTATATATAAACCATAAACACAGTAATCAACCCGAAGGTCGGTTTAGTAGGTGATGGTAGAGCTCACCCATGTACTAAGCCCGACGGCGTGTGAATTATCACACATCAGGGTAGGGGGGCCAGTTCCTTTCCCTGTGCCGGTTATGGTTTCCCAGGAAGATCTGGTACCCGAAAAATCAACTAGCTTGGGTGGAGCTGCAGGTGCCCAGAGTGCCTTACCCGGGAACCGAACCCGGGACCCTCCGGTCAGTAGTCCAACGCTCTACCCACTGGACCACCGCGACCCATATATATATATATATATATATAAACTTGTATTTACACACACATAATTATACTATTTTGTGCTGCTTATCGCGTGGATTTTCTCGTTTGTCCCATAAAATTTCCTTCTGTTAACTTCTACCACTCTTCATCAACTGTCATCAAATCCCACTCTCTTCTTACCCAACTTCCTCTCTTCTATCTCGCAATCAAAACATTATAACTCTACGTCCCAATATTCCCTCCAACCACACTACCTATCTGGATTCTTCGGATGCCATCTCCAGCAAACTTCCTCTCTTCGCCCATCACACCCAGAACTTCGTCTTTAGTCTACTCTTCTGTCCAATTTACGTACCCACTCCATTCTTCTCCATACCATTTCCTTGAGGTTTATCGTATAAATGGTTGTGGTTCATTTTTATTCCCTCCTTATTCGTAAACCAAATAAATATTATATTTTGTGAAATTATCACTTAAGTCGAAGTAAGTTTTCCGCCAGTATTTAAGATATCAATTTTCACGCTTCTTCGAGATTTTTATTGAATGTTTTACCCACTTTCCCTTCCCCTCCCTTATCCATCCTCACTTGATGCTGGCAACCTCTTCCACACAACTTTTTGGTGAATCGCGGGGTATTTATGTAGATGTAGATACCATCATCTAAGGTCATACGAGTTCAACGCTGGTGCGAAACTTGGCAATTGGAATTAAACGCAAAAAAGTGCGTATGGATGAACTTTTGGAAAAAGAGCAATTCCCTCTGAAATGATGCAGTGGTTTATCGTGATATCCGTGATCCTGAGGACACAGCAGCTTTGTCAAATTACCTTAATGCTACATAAAGCTGCTGCGATAACTTGGCAATGTACAATTAAATTTTAAAAAGTGCTTAGCGATGAATTTTTGGAAAAAGAGCAATTCCCAACCGAACGCTTACTGCACTGCGAACAACAAAATTGAATGTGAAGACTCGATTAAATACCTAGGAGTAACCCTCACTCACGATTTCTCCTGGGTGAAACACAAACAGGGAATATGTGGATCTGCTAACAAAAAATTAAGATTTATTAGAAGAGTACTAAGTAAAGTACTAAAGGCCTCATTTAAAATATGCTGCAAGTATACGAATGTTATGTGATCCTCACGAAGTTGGATTGATTGCCGAATTGGATAGTGTGCAGCGTAGAGGAGATAGATTTGTAAAACATTATTGCTATGATAAACTTAGTGGCGTATCCAAAATATTAGAGCAGCTAGGTTGGGACCATTTATGGAGCAAAGGTTAATTTGTTTATTTTATTTTGTAGTAGTCCAAAAACAGCATTTCGACCTTTACATCGGACTTTGATCATTGATATAACAATACATACATTGGAAGGATATCTCTTTAGCAATGCCATTGAAAATGTATTATTACTCCCGTCGTACTACGGTGGGAGAGATCATGTCAACAAAATTAAAGAGATTAAGTACAGACCAGATATCCGTATTTAAGATGTCATTTTTCCCACAAACGATAAGGGATCAGTATTACATTGCATCATCGTGGTCAGGTCATGTTCGAGTCAAAATTAGCCTGGTGTGTATTTACCCCCTGCCACACATCCCAACGGTTGCTTGCAAGGTACTAAAAAATACAAAAAAATAGACACGATCGCGGTGTTGCTTGGTCAGCTTGGTGTTGTCGCGTCACCTACAAATTTCACTCTTTTTGAGACTTCTGAAAACGCTGAACTTTTGGCGACCCAAACATTTTTCTCGACTTCTTGTCTCACTTAGAACGAAAGGATTGAGGGGCGAGTCTTGGTTGGCCAGTGATTCGATTGCGCGACTATGTATGCATCTTCCTTCGCGTTATCCTCAGATCACGTCCCGCAAACGCGGATCACGTCACGCACCCTCCCCGTCTCTGTTTCCTTTCCCCATCCGTGCACAGGAAGTCGTCCTTGGCAAATATGCATTCCTCCTCCCGACTTAAAAACGGCTTCTTTGCCCATTTTCCGCTCCAAATATCCTCATCCACGTTACATTTTCTTTCCACGACCCCTAACGAGGAGAGGGGGGCGTCCAACATTTTACCGCTTCATCATTCCTAAGTTTTGCACAAAACTTCCCCTTCTCGATACAGAATGAAAAGGGAATGTTATTTCGTTTTCCTACGTGCAATATCTTGTCAACATATATTAATCTCCTCAGCCAATTGAATGGGAGAAAGGACGGAATAAAAAAATATTAACAAGTTGAAGCGAACCACAGCTCTTTGTATCCTACAATTTGGCAGAAATCGGACAAGTCTTTTAAGAATCTACAAAAGATTCTATTGGACGATTCTGAAGATATTCCATTCATTGGGAAATCATAAATATTAAAAGTCTTTTCATATGAAAAATGCGTCTAATTTCCTCTGCAGTCCCATGCACCACTGCACCGTGTCCGTCCATCCGCCACGAAGGGCGAATGCCGAGGACGTAAGAGTTGGCACACGCCTCGATTCACATCCGTTACTGTAGCGAGCTATGAATGTACCTATTTCACTCAGGGCCGTATTCAGAAACGACCCTACGAGCGCTTACAGTAGGCGCAGTGACCCTACAAGAATACTGGCGTTGCATCTCCCACTAATCCGTACTCAAAGACTGCCACCAGTCTTCTCGCAGCGTGTGAGACGGCTTCGTTGTCACATTTTTTCATTTTGCGGGCGAACATCATGAAATGTTCTTCGATTTAATATGGCAACCGACCGAAATAGGTGGGACAGATGAAATACGATTTATATTTGTGATGCCAGGCAAAACAAAAGGTGGTTGATGTTAACTTCATGTCACAGTTACTTGAAACTAAACTGATAAACTAAGCTAAACTTCAAAGGCTAAGGGAGATTAAAAAGACTGGTACTGTGAGTACGGCATTGAGGAAAAAGGGAGGGAAGAAAGCTGAAGCAAAAAAATTCAATTGGTTGTTAAAGTACGTAGTTCGTTCAATAAGTGCTAAGAAAAACCAAGAAAGGGAGCTCGCAGTGACGGAAAAGATTGGCTATTAGTAAGCCCCATCTCTCAATAGACTGCTGCTAACGTTTCAGCTAATGTCCATCACGTGGTTTCACTTCTATATCTGATTGAACCAACAACATTTCTTTAATTAGAAATGTGTAAAAAAAATAAGTTTAGAGCGGTGATTAAACTTTCTTTTTAAAGGGCTTCACGCCGAAAGAGTAGCATGACTAGTTGGATGAAATTAATGGCACATTTGCTCAAGTATTGGTAACTTGGTGGGTTTTTTTGCGGGTGGTGACCTGACACCCCACGTCATACGTCTCTGCGGTGGCTTTCGGGGCATCATGTAGACGATGCCCCGAAATTGTTTACTGTTTCTGTTTTACGGGGTAAATGTGTTTAAAGGTGGCCGGCCGTGCATACACAAATAATGAAAATCGTACGGGACGTTTAGTGGGAATGACTTCCTCCGAAATGATTGACAAATCCATCATATGTATGGTTTTCAGTGATCGATGAATCAAAACACACGAAATAATTGAGGCCACATGCCTGCATCACGAGGTAAGAATGTTTCAATTTTTGCGAGAGTAATTGGCTGTGAAAGAACTCTCGGCTAGGTGGCATACGCCGGCCGCGTTTCCTCTCAGTGGAGAGAATAGACGCAATCGTGTGGTCAATTCGGGGACTGGTTTGGCGCTTTTCCGTTGCAATTCTGATGAGTTTCTGCGTGGATACGTAACCGTGGACGACACGTGGATACAATGATAAACTCCAGAGACAAATGAACAGTCGAAACAGTAGGTTTCTAAAGGTGATCCGGCTCCGAAGAAGGCAAAGACGGTGAAATCAGCCGATAAGGTGATGGTTACGGTTTCTTTCAGATGCACGCGGAATCAAATCCATCGATTACTTACATAGGACAAACGATAAATGGAGTATTTTGTGTCCTTATTACATAGGTTGATCGAAGAAAACAAGAAAAAACGTCCTCATTTGGCAAAGAAAAAATTCACTTCCATCAGGACTATGCACGGTTGCACCCGAAAATTATCGAATTAAAGTTCGAATTATTAAAACATCCACCGAATACACCTGATTTCGCTCCCACCCCCGGTGACTTTTTTATTTCCAAACTTGAAAAACATCGAAAGGTACATCGAACGAGGAGGTCATGGACAACACAAGACGCCCATTCTGAGCGCCTTCCGAAATCCTACATTTTGGACGACTTAAATAAATTGGCGAAATTATGGGAAAAGTTTATCCAGCTAAAAGGAGATTACGTTGAAAAATAAAAAAAAGAACTACCCGAAATAATTTGTTCTCTTTTTCACAAGGAGTGAAAGAATAACCCACGTAATTCGGTGATCAATCTGACTTCATGAAAATTCCATATTTTATCAGCAAATTTTAAATGAAGCCTAACTAGCAAATGGTAGCATAGCCCTTAAAACGTCTAGTAGCATTTCCTCAATACTCTGCTAATAAATTTAATTTTTTGGCTAGCTTGTCCACGTATTCCCCGAATGTGTCTCAGAGTTCGTCCCTAAGTATTTAATCCAGTCTACAATTTCTATGACGACCTTTCTGACGCAGTGGGCGTTCGGGAGAAAACTACCCCTGTTCCAAAAATTCATCACTAAGTACTTTTTAAAGCTTAATTCTTATTTACCAATTGTCGCGCCAACTTTACATATCATTAAGACCATATGTGGAAGCTACTTTATCGTTATGAATTGGAATATCTCTGTAAACAACTGCATCGTCTGCAAATAAAAGTAACTTCCTACGTATTAGCTGCGGAGTTAATGTCGTTGACGATATGTTGGACTAAAAGAAGTCGGTTTACGCTTCCCTGGGGAATAACTTAAGTGAATTTTACTGCATTAGAGCTAACACCATCTGTGACTACTCTTTGTACCCCCACTTATTGCGGTAGATCAGATGACCGACGTAAAATGTGGGAGATTTATTGTAGAACGGATTAATTTACGTCGTTTTTCCTCGGACCATTATAGATTATAATTGATATAACAGCAATCGCGTAGGAGATAATTATAATTGGTAGTGTATATATTTTTCGATATCTTGCATGTTTCTTCCTGCATTTTATTCTTTTTATTTAATGGTTTCATTTTTTAACCGTTCTACAGCATGATTTGAATATGCGAATCTTGTTATTGAATATTGTTGCATGTAAGTACTTTCTTTTTTTTTGTGATTACATTTTTAGGATGCATGTTCAAACTAATATGCATATGTGTGGAAGTAAACATCCCCCCGCCACGCGCCCTTGAGGCGGCTTGCGGGGTATTGTGCAGATGTAGATGTACCTTTCTAGATATAGGTCTACCTATAGGTGTTTCTACCTTTCTGGATAGGTCTCCATTACTGAGGAATTCCAAAAGTTCCTCTTCAAGTTTCTCCACTAACTCTGTAACACACGCTCTCCTCCCCTAACTAACACATTCGCTTTCCTAACTCACCTTATAATAACTCGCAGTAGTTTACAGGGACTAAATAGTTGAATTCAATTGAACCTTTCAGGGTATAATCATGTGTGAGGCCAGAAAATTGAACTCCACCGATAGAAATCCTAAGTTTCCCAGTCAAAACGTGACTCATATTGCGCTTAATAACATGGCTTTTTTCGTCCATGGAGAGAAGAAAGTCACCGAAACTTCGATCGTGCGTCATCCTTCACAGTTCTCGGTGTGCGACGCAGGCAATCATTCTCCGCGCCAATGTGTCCGCCACATTGTCCGAGGCGGTATCTCTCCTCATATCTTTATAAAACAGACATCCTGGGGAAGAGGAGCCGCAGAATAAATCCACACGTTCCATTGTCTTGCATTACCACGTCAGCCGATTAAGTCGCTGTCAGGTCGGGTGCGATATACTATATACCCGAGTTTCGAGAACTAACAGATCTGGGAGGAGGGCTGAATAAACAAGCGCCTGGCAACCGCTCTCGAGAATCCACCATTCTCCCATTTTATCCATCTTTTTCCTGTTGGGCACTTCTTATTTATTTCTTCCGCAGGTTCTCCTTCACCATCCTCTTATTAACCAACGAAGCATTTCGTTCCCTTTTTATCAGTCTATAATTTCAATATTTCTTCAAACTGTTTTCATAATAATTCAAGAGTTTTAGGGTTGAATTATTTCCACCGTTCTTTTAATCAGGCCGACTGCGTTAGATAAATAAAAGGGGAGCGCCGATTCGCTCACCGTATGTCGGCCGTGACGTCACCCGGATGAATGTGCCGTGATAAGTATGAGTAATCGCATCGAGAGGACGGTACTCAAGATTCCTGTACGGGGAACTCTAGCTTTTGTGGCTACCAGATAAAGGATTTATTTGGAAATGTACCCAGGAAATGCCTAGTTTTGTCTTTGTTTGGCTACGTTGTCAACGGAAGGGTGGTAAATGCTTCGACCTTCTGCTGGAAGGGCTCTTAATCTTTCTTTCCCAGCAAATCTCGATTGAGAATGACCTTAAGGATCAAGCACATGCGTCAAAACGAAAACTGTAATTATTCAAGCGATCGAGACATTTAAAAGGGACAGCGTTAGCGTGAGGACTACTCGTGCACAAATGAGCAATCGAAAAAAAATCACTCGAATCGAATCACTAAAAAAAAAGCATTCCAAAATTCAAAAGATTCAACTTGCATTACAGGATGAGATCGAAAGTTACCGATATGAAATCGTCAAATGTTATAGTATTAGCGCATCTTAGCAAGTGGAAATAAATAGAAGCGCATCAAATTGATATCGAAGATTCTAAAAATTCGATTTTTTAAAATTAAATAATTTTAATTTCCAACAACCACCCATTTTCCACTTCTTAAGGCTATGGTTTCTGTTTTTATATCTATAATGTACCCTGCAAAGCACTGCCAGGGTGTGTGGCAAGGGGGTGATAACGTTAACACCAGGCATGCAATATCAACTATTACTTTATTTCTTAATTGGTAGCGAGAAAATATATCAATTTATACAATACACTTAAAAGGACGCGAGGGTGCTTTAAGGGTTGCTCGGATACATGAAGTAATCAATTCTGTCCCGTGTCATTCGCGACACACACGTTTTTTCTATTCAAATAGTGACAATAATTCTCACACTATTAATGGAGACAGTATGAAGACACTTCGTTGAACATTGAAATTCTCACCAGCTTGAGTGTAATGGCTACCCGTGGATTTCTATGTAATGTAGGCCAGGGAAGAACTGCGCCATCATGAAAGTACTTTGAAATATGAACTCGCACAAGAAGCGATTCAGGTCGCATATTAAAATATCGATGGTGAGGATAGAAGACTTTCACCTGAAATACCACTCATGTGCACGCAGTATGTTAACAATTTTTACCATATTTAAAAAAAATAATAATTTTACCAATATTGAGCACTGGCGGGGTAGAGCAGAGGTAGCGTGTCTGCCTATGTAGCTGAAGGTCGCTTGTTCGATTCCCGTAATCGAACCAGATTCGGGAATCCGTATTACTCGACAAATTTTCAGCATAGAAAAAGTTTGTCAATGGCTTTGCGGAACGAAGCAACCACACATTAATAGAAAAAATACAATAATGGTATTTCGGAAAACGATAAAAATAGACTCCTGCTAAATAGCTACCCTGAACCTATTGTGAAAGGCAGCAGTTTCACTATTAGGCAGTGATGGCGCAGACCGAGTGGGTCGGCCTGGCATCAGCTGCGGGAGAGAGTGAAGTGCACGGTATCGGTCGCAGTACTGCGATGTGGGAGGCAACGGGAAACCACCACATTACGTATTCTCCCTAAAGTACGTAGTCTTGCATTAAAATAGAGAAGAATGTAGTAGCTGCAATAAACCAATCCTGGAATTGAAATACTGATGATGATGAGCACTGGCGGTATGGTTCATATATATATTTTATTTAGTTTAGATTAGATGCCAAAACCACAGCCTGCAAAGAGCGAAGTGTGGTAACTGACGTTCAACAGTAAATTATAGAATGTGGAACGATTGCAATGTATTCATTCATAGTTTCCACAAACTAGGATTCCAATATAGCCGTTCGATAATTTTTGTACCAACCAAGAGTCAAGAAACGTCATCTCGGCGGTGCATCTAATTATTACAAAAAGCAATATTATTGTGTTGTTAGTTGCAGTGCATTACGCACAAAAGATTACCATTTATAAATACTAGAACGAATTGTTGCCGCTGAATGATTGGCGACTGCGACCCTCGATGATGCCCTACAATCGCACAACTTTCAGTCAATTAAGGAATGATTAAAAAAACACACTGGAGGAGCAGACATCTCTTGCATAATATTTTAAATGAGTCAGGACGGCGGAAGGGTGACAAGTTTGGCCGGAATGGGGGGGGGGGAGCTATCAAGGGGCGGCGGTATTACTCCCAAAAAGGAATCAAGAGTATTATAGTATTCCCCTTCGGAACATGGACGGGCCAAGTGCCGAGCCATTACAGAGTCCCACGGGCCGTTGGGAGAGGAGGGTTTGTTTGGTTGGGCACGAGGACAGAATCTCCCTGGGAAACTTAGAATACGTCAGAGTAATTTGGAAGAACACGGAATACTGAGAATACGGGAATTATCCTCGTCCGTTGTAATTGAGATCACGCATCATGGCGACTGCGGGAAAGAGCTCGGAGATTTGGGAATGGAAACAAAAACAAGAGAAATCTTCACACGAGGCGCAAGTTGCTGATCAACAAATCATCATGCCTTAAAGGAGGATATTTTCACCATTTTAAAAGTAATTATTGGGAAAAAAGGGCTACGGTTTTGCCGTTACACTAGTTGCAAGAACAACGAGCGAGGACAGACACCAACGTACCCAGAAAATAAAACGCAGAGAAGAATTTATCGATCATGTGGAGGGATCTGCTCCTGACTACGCGCTACAAATATGACCGGCTAAAAAAAACGCGAAATGAAGGGCTGAGAATTACATTAGCCCACGTGCCAGTTGTTGAAAATCGATAAAATTACAAACATTGAAAATATGCCTCAATGGAAATTTTTCGAAAATAATGAACCTATTTATTTTTAAGATAACTACATATGTACGCAAGTAATGCACGTATCAAAATAAAGAGTAGTTAGATAATTTCATCAAAGAAAAAATCTGTTTAAAATGCACATAGTCATCACTCCAGCTCTCAGCCCTTCGAAAAGGCCCCAAAAGCAATATAAATGACGAATCGTACACTTCCAGGGAACTCATGTGAAATACTTCAACGACACATGGTTTAACCGTCGAGCACTTGGACGAACCAAAATGAAACCATGGATTGATTTACGATGACTTTCCAATGACTTCCGCCTGACTATGGTTGGCTTCCTTTCCGTGAAACTAACACAAACACATAAAAAATCAAAAACAAGTCACAAAAAATAGAAATACCTACGACAAGAGGAACTCGAGTTGCGGTTAGTGAATAGAATGATGACCTTGGTTCAGCCATTGTTGTCCTATAAAAACCATAGTAATCAACCCAAAGGTCGGTTTGGTAGGCGAGGGTGGAGTTCACCCAGAACTGGCCCCCCTAGGGCATGGGGGGCCAGTTCCGTTCCCTGTGCCGGTTATGGTTTCCCAGGAAGATCTGGTACTCCACAAATCAAATAGTTTGGGTAGAGCAGGTGCCCAGAGAGGCTTGCCCGGGAATCGAACCCGGGCTCTCCGGTCAGTAGTCCAACGCTCTATAAAAATCTGGACTACCGCGACCCACTGTCTTCATATATCCTTGTTCTTTTGTTAAGAATCATTGCTCACGTGGAACTTCGTCCATGAATTAGATCACATCGTTTGCCAACAGACCTGATTGGCTATTTTGGATACTTTCTAATACTTGCGTTCAGGTGATTCTTAAGAGCATGCCCGCCGATATCGGAACAACCGAATTTCCTGCGAGTGTAATTTCTCCTGCAGGGGGCAGCGCTCCCGCCAAAGAGGAAAGCCGATAAAGCACGGGTGCCTTCGCGTATGCTCCGATTGAAATCGGCATTCAGCACAATTTACCTAGCTCTGCGTATCATTTGGAGATATTAGAGCGATGCTAATACTACTTTGCGCCTAGCTATTTCCGTTTTCTATTCTTCTCCCTAGCCCTCATTCAGAGAGGCGAGATAGCAGCACTATAGTTAGGTAATAATTCGTGCCTTAGGGGAAACGAAGAACCTAAATGCTCCCCAAATATTTTCATTGCCAAAGAAAACATTGCTGCTTAACCTTTCCGACGCATTTTCCCAACATACCCTTGCGTGCAGTACGGCGATTGGTTATTTGGGCGACATTTTTCTAAAATAACAAAAGAATGAAGGTATTTTCAAAGGCACGAATAGGGAGCGGAAGATCTCTGCGAATGAGGATGGATTAATACTAGCAAAGGATTTCGATCGCATTTCAGTGCAGAAAACGATTTTTGGAACTAAATCATAAAAATTGTTCAATGGTAAATTTAGATGGTAAATTTTAGAATATCCAATGGTTTTGTGAGTAAACTTGCAGGAGTTGATTCAGATGTGGTTGATTCGGGAAAATATCTAGGCGTGATTATCACTTATGACTAACCCTGGGGGTCCCGCGCAAGGGAAATTCACTGGCAAGCAAACACAAAAAAAATTAGGAATCATTAGACGCAATGTTGGCAGGAGGTCTTGCCTTATTCCTTACCCTCCCCACCTGTTGCACCTGCTGCACCGCCTGCCACACATCTCTTTTGTCCATGGATCACTGACTGTTTATTTATTTATTTATGTACTCTTCAAGCCATCGCTAGGGTGTGTGGCAGGGGATGAATACACATCAGACTAATTTTGACCCGAACATGACCCTACCGCGGTCAGACAATGTTATTCTGATCCCTTAACGTTCGTGGAAAAAATGACAAATTAACTCTGTTCTACACTTAATGTCTCCTATCGTATTACGATGGGGGTAATAATGCATTTTAAACATCATTGTTTAAGAGATGTCCTTCCAATTTATGCAAGAGATTTAATCCGAAATTTAACCTTCGCTCCATTGACTAAGTCCCAGCCTAGCTGCTCTAATATTTTGAATACCCTACTAAGTTTATCATACCAACGTTTTAGTAATCTAGCTCCTCTACGCTGCACGCGATCCAATTCGGTAATAAATCTAACTTCGTAAGTATCCCATATACTTGCAGCATATTCTAAATGAGGCCTAACCAGCGACATGTAACATTTTTCTTGGACCTTTTCATCGCATTTATCCAGGACTATTTTAATAAATCCTAATTTTTCGTTAGCTTGTCCACATATTACCCGTATGTGTTTCACCCAGGAGAGATCGTGAGTGAGGGTGCTAAGTATTTAATTGAGTAAATTCCATTTCGGCCTTTCCAATGCAGCAGGCGTTTGGGCAGGAATTGATCATTTCCCAAAAATTCATCCCTAGACACTTTTTTAAGTTTAATTCTAATTGCAAAGTGTCGCACCAGCGTTGTATAGCATTAAGGTCATCACATCTCAGGATCACGGATATCACGGTAAACCACCGTATCGTTGGCAATTAAACGTATCTTACTAATGGCTAAGGAGTCAATGCAGCTAATGTAAAGAATAAAAGAGGTCCGATAACACTTCCCTGGGGAACACCTGAAGTAATTTCTATTGCATTTTAGCTAACTCCATCTATGACTACTCTTTGTACCCGACCATTCCAAAAATATTTGATCCAACCCCGGATATTTTGATTTATGTCATATCCTTCTAGCATCGTGAGTAGTTTTCTATGAGGTATTTTGTGGAAGGCTTTTTTAAAATCTAGAAAAGTCACGTCCATTGGAACATTACTCTCTCCCGAAATAAAAATATTGTGAACAAAAATCGCAAGCTGTGTCTCGCAGGACCTACCTTTTCTGAAACCGTCCTGATTTTTCATTGATAACTGCTGATTATCGAGATGTCTCACGATCGAACTAGAGCCTAAATGTTCCATAACCTTGCAAAATTTGGATATGAGGGAATAGGTTTGTAATTACTCCGTTCCTTTTTGTCTCCGTTTCTAAATATTGGTGTTACGTTAGCAGTTTTCCAATCTCTAGGAACTTTGTCATCTACCAGCGACTTCTTGAATATTATTTCTAGAGACGGCGCCATTTCCGAAGCTAGATCCGTAAATATACGAGCGAATATTTCATCGGGCCCGGAGGAATTATTAGGCTTAATAGTTTTCAGCAAACGTTCTATTCCATTACATGAGATTTGAATTTTGGGCATCGGTCGACGATTTGGTAAGCTACAATAGTGACTGTTTGTGTGGGTGTAAACGTAGGAAAATCAACCTGCGGATATGCGAAGGATGACGACGATGCATTCATACCCAAGTCTGGTTTCGCAGCGAGTAATTACGCAAACATGAGGCTGAATAAAGTGATTTCGAGGTAAGCCGCTTTCTCATCACCGTCACGGGGTACGGCTGCGTCAGCGGCGAATCAGCCTTCCGCCCCCCTCCCCTCGTCGAAGCCTCCACGCAAGAGGGAGACCCGTGACCCCGTATCCCTCAAGGCACCACGCGGCCACAGGGTGCCCAGGGAGAGAAGCCATCGCTCCAGGATGACTCGAGTTAAGGGAGCCCAGAAGATAAGGAAGGGGGCGGGGAGGATGGCTCCGGAAGGACAAAACCAAGAAGTATGCGTCATCAGAGACCAGCAATTATCTAACAATAAGTTTCAAGAGCAGTGGCCCAGTACTGGAGGTTCGTGGAGGTTGTGTTAGGATGTTAGAGAGGTCGTGTTTGAAACTGGTCGGAATAATCCCCACTAGAGGACCAAGGAACCAGAGACCGTTCCAATGTGTACACAGATTATGACTTATCACATATATATTCCCACAGAAGACGTTGAAAATTTTCCACAGTGCATCGGTATATGTGTAGAAGTTAGTCACTTTATCGAAAGGAAATTTTTCTTCGGAAACCCCTTGGAGACAAAATAAAAGTATAACATAAGTTTCATGAAATTTTAACTTGACTCCTCTCAATAGGGAATTCCTCAGTTCTTGACGGCTTTAGGCTTCTAAACTCATTATTCAGGACAATATGCATTTTCTAACGGCATATTTATTTTTTAATTGGCACGAAATTGCTGCGACAAATTTTGTATGTTTCCATAATACGTCTCTGATTATTATTTAGTACTATTGAAGTGTGACATCAGGTGCAAGAAGATAACACAGGAAAGACGATGGAGGAAACGGAAGGTAGAAGTATTATTGGGAAAAAAGATAAAAAGTACCAGCAAGGTGTAGAGAAAATTACGAGTGAGATCAGGGAGATGGGTACGAAATAAGAAAAATAGGAACATATCAATTAAGGTACACAGAAATCCGCTAACAAACTTAATTAGGATAAGGACAAAAAAGCCATGGAAAACGGATGAAATGATTACAAATATAAATAAGAGAATGAAATGGAAAAATGCGAAGACAGAGTGAGATTGAAGAAAGTACAAATAGTTGAATAATTGAATTGGATCGGGTGCAGCGTAGATGAGCTAGATTTGTAAAACGTTGTTATGATAAACATAGCAGCGTATCCAAAATATAAGAGGAGCTAGGCTGGGAATCACTAACGAAGCGAAGGTTAAATTACATGTTAAACCTCCTGTGAGAATTGGAAGGACATCTCTTCAGCAGTGATGTTGAAAATGTTTTATTACCCCCATCAACCCGGTAGGAGGGATCACGTCAACAAAATTATAAAGATTAAGTATACATAGAACAGAAAAATTTAAGATGTAATTTATTTCACGAACGATAAGGGATTGAAATAACATTGTCCGACCGCGGTAGGGGTCAAAATATTCGAGTCAAAATTAGTCTGGTGTGTATTCACCCCCTGCCACACACCCCAGCGGTGGTTTGCAGAGTACTAAAATATCTAAAAAATAATAAACTGAGGCGGGAAACAAAATACAAAGGTGTGGTGGAAGATGCAGAGCGAGGATGCTTAGGAGGACCTACTGAGGCGGGCATTAAGCTTGGGCATAGAAAGAGAATATGACGTAGTTGAGGACAGCTTAGGTCCAGGTTTACTCGATGGCGAGATAGAAAGGAAATTAAGGGAATTGAAATAAAATAAGGTCGTGGGGGTAGACTACATCCCGCGGGACTACTTTAAGGTTTAGGAAACCGGGGAAGTGGAGTGATAGATTTAATGGACTAATTCGTAGCATTTATGAGGGAGGAATTTGGCCGGGGAGGAGGAGTCACATGGGTGTTAGTTCAATTCCCAAAAAAGAGAAATGCAGCCGTACGTTAGGGATATAGAACAATAAGTTTGATTACGAACTAAAATGGCACTTAACATCATTAATCGGAGGATGAAGAGGAGGGCAAATGATAATATGGGGGATGATCAGCTTTGTTCAAAAAGGGGAGAGGTACGCATGATTCCGCAGTAGTAATGAGTTTGCTAATAGGTTTCCTTATTACTCCGTACGAACTAATATTTCTGCATGTATCCCTGGGGCCCCAACTCCCTTTCTGGTAACTACTTGGATTTAATATTCCTGAAATTCTTCCTCTACCGGCACCTTCAACGTTCATATGCGCATGCGTTACGGAGTTTGAATAAGAAGGCACGTATTGTTGAAACTTTTCTTCTACAAAACTACATTTAGTTATAGCCGCGGTCATCCCTTGTCTATTTCCGCCATTTTTTCCCTTCCTCATCCCTAACTCACCCACCAATGCATTCCATTCCCCCTACCCAGTCAATGGTTTTTCTCCGGGAAATTTCCCAATATTTTCCCGTCTAACGTTGAGATACAGGAAATAAATTTATTGTCAAGTTGAATATTTAAACTACACCCAAAAAACACTAGCTTCAAGGCATTACAAAAACACACATCTCCAGCAATTGTAACTTTCTGGAATACATTTCTTTCCTTATATTTTTGAGGAAATAACATTATTTGGTGACACTCAATGTTAGCAGAGCATACGAAGATGAATACTGTCTTCATGAAACCCGTTTTAACTCAATTTTGTAAAATTATGTGTAGTTGCTCATGCGACGAAATGAACCAAATAAAGAGTACACGTGACAATGGCAAAATAAAAATTCATGAAGGCATATCGATGGCGGAATTGTGTGAAAAGTTGCGCCAACGTATCTCTGGATTTATGGACGATGATGATAACAGAGTTACAATAAGAACCACATAATAAAATCCGCGGGCCAATATCACTTGCCCAGCTGCCAATGAGTTAAGATAGGAAAAACGTAGTTCCTGGCTATTTTTTATGGACACCCGACATTTCCAGTGATACTATTGCAAACCCCAGTGGCACTGCGCATGCGCGGCAGATCCACTCGTCGGATTGCGAGAGCGTTGCGTCTGTCGCAAATTTGATCGTTTCCAACTGGACCTCGATATTTTTTATCTCCTCGCCGTTATTTTAGCGCACTCTTTATTTCCACTGTTGCTGACGCGCAGAATACATTAATAAATCTTTGTGAAGAAAACGTAAATCTTCATCTTATTCTTCAAGCCGGCACGACGGCGTGTGGCAGGGATTGTTAAGGCTCAATCGATTGGAGAAATGTGCCATTATTGCCATTTCTGGGGGAGCAGTAACTGGGAATTAATTGCGTAGACACAAACACCGTGGTATTATAAGGTGTGATCTGGTGCCACACAGTAGTGAAACTATGGTCGTGGAAAATATATGTTAATTTGTGGAGTTGCAGAGGTATTATTTGTCAGTGCGAAGGAAAATTGCTACCAATTAATGGGTGGGATGAAATTGAAGGATTTTCGAGACGAATGATTAGTTCGATCACATCGATAATTTCCATTCAAATTATCTCTGGTTTGCCATTGTAATGCCACGCTTAAATTATTACTCCTTCCGAGTCAGCGTTACTCGTCTTCGCAGGTATCCCGCGATCCACCATAAAGGTGTAAGGCAGGAGGTGCTAGCACTAGATGAAAAGGGTAAAAGATGAGGGAGAGGAAGGGTGTTTAAGGGGTGAGGGGAAAAATATTCACTTTCCTGACAAAGACGGGCAAGGTGGTTAATCACAGGGGGAGGACCCACACCAATGTGCACGCACGCACACACATATATTTATGAGTTATTCAACCAGGTTAAAAAAAATAAAGACTCCTTTCGCTGCATTTTATGGACAAAATTCACAACATTCAGCGTTTTTCATCTCTAATTGTTCGTCAGCACACTTGAAAATTGACGGCCACGCACAAGAAAAATCACTTTCAAGTGCCTAACAGACAGCAGAATGTGTCTGTAATGTCTAAACACTGAAATAAAATAAAGACCAAGTACGGATACTGTCGTTGAGGCAGCGACCTCGTTATCTTCGCGAAGTAAGTCGCTATTTTCATGAGGGTTGTGACACCCGTGGCGAAAGGCTCTCCTCGTGCGACGTGAATTTTTTATCAATCCATTGCTTTAACTGTGGAGTATCTCCATGTGTTATGGTAGCTAACGGACTTGGAGTTAAACCGAAAGCGTTGAAATAAACGCTACTGATTTCTTGGAGACTTGGGTGAATGTTTCTCGAAGTTAGGCATCTGGTTAACTGGATTTTACGCTGCCTGAAAAGGGTTCAACACCTACTTGGACTTGGCGTGGTGATTCACTGTCTTGATGCCGATATCGGCATTCACGAAGCAACTTAATATTCCGGTTAAATTACGGAAAATGTTAGCCACATTCGGTGGAATCTAAGTTAACGTGGCATAAGGGTTCTTTTTCCATACATGCACGTCATAATGAGTTCAGGAACGTCATCAAAGTCGTTGAGAGAAAACTAGCCGATTTTCCATGTCTTAAGGGCCGCAATATGCAGAGACACGAAGAGGCACAGGAGGGGTTGAAGAGCTTCGGATGAAGCACACGTGTAAGTACGACTCACAACCAACACCCGGCCCTTTGTGCTGTGACCCACCGAGGGATTTCCGCGGCAGTGATCCACCGCTATTGGAGTGATCCGGCGGAGACCTTAAGTGTACGTGGGTGCTAGTAAAATCCAAGGACACAGTGTAGCGCACACCTGGTTGAGGGATTTTTTCTTGCCTTTTTAGGTTCACATTTTCAATCGTTACATTGTTTTCCTTTTTCACTTCATGAAAAACCATTTCAATACATCCCCACTAAATCGTAACGTAAGTAGAAGAAATATTAGGAAACGTCTTTTTCAAAAAAGGAGTTAAGTCTTAGTAAATGGGGAAATTTGGAGTGTACTTTGTTTTGATCCATCTAAGAACATCGTACTTTACTTCCGACTCGACGAAGTACCGACGATGCTTCGGTCGCAAAAAACCAGTTTTAAGTAAACTTAAACCACGATAAAGCAAATTTTAATCAAATAAAATTGTATACATGCAAGCCTAAGATGGTGTAGAACCGACGATTGAGCTCTGCTTTTAATTTAGAAAAGGTATAAAATTATTTATTCATCCCTCAAGTGAACTCCACCACCAAGAACTGCGTCGATTCAGGCGGGGTGTTGTGGAGGGCGGGCATGAACAAGGGCCGGCTACGAATTTGGAGACCTCCGGGTGGGCAGAAGGGGTGAGGGGAGGGAGAGCAATGAGGGGTGTTCTCTTTTTCAATAGTTGGATTATTTCAACTTGTTCCGGCGCATCCAACTTCTTACCTTTATTCCGCAAGCGTGAAAGCTTAAATTCAAAGTCACAAAATGGCCACCATAGATGTCGTAGCCAAACATTTAATTGGGGGTTTGTCTATGCTTGTGACGTCGAAGGCTCTCACCCACTAGAGCCGGACAACCATTGGCGTGTCGTTTGGAAGAACTTTTAACATTGTTAACGAAGGATTTCCAACGAAGAACCACACCTGCCGAATGTAATGACACTTCGGCAACATAAACAGCACAGCAAATATAATGGCGCATATTTTCGTGAACCCCTAAAGTATTTATTGCAATAAATATATTTATACATACTATAATCGAACATTAAAAAACAACAGCGAACAAGTATTTGTCCATGGTGGTACGGAGTCAGTATATTCTTCATTTTAAATACTCATCAGAAAAACGGTTCTTCCAGGCGTCTTAAAGGGTTCGGAGCACTAATCCGTCGCAGTCGGGAATGAATTCACCTGCCCGTCGTTGGCAAGGGTTTAAGAGGTGAGACGGGCGAATGCGAATGGATTGCGCACCAGTAACTGGTCATCGAAACATTAGCACCATCTTAATTGAACGGATCAACAGCGAACTCTTGTTTGCAAGCGGCATCGCCAGGCGATCAACAAACACAACATTGAAATATTCCAAAGGAAGAATTGCGAAATGACATGGTCACGACCGCTTCCCGCGATTAGATCTGAACTGCCCATTGTGCAATTCCACACAATCGAGCTCAGCACGGAGGAATATTAACTTATTTTATGGATGCTATAATGTAGGGGAGAGTCGCAGAGGGCGGCAAGTGAAACACAATGGCTGTTCATTTGAGTTGATGATCGAAATGTGAGAACGAATTTTAAGTCCCTTGGACCCTTCAGTAATGAATCTGACCTACTGTAGAGGAACTCGAGCCCTGAATGAATTAATATGGTTAGCTCATGACCGAAGGATTTTCCGACCGTTCAAAATTATAATTAGCATTAAGAAGTTTATTATCGCAAAGTAAAACGGAACACTTATTCCTGCTATCGTCAAGTTCAATGGATGATACAAATACGGCATTTCCTAACACATTGGCTGAAACCAATGTCACATTTTGGATATCAGACTGGACCCGAATTTTGAATGCTACAAGGAACCCCTTAAAATTAAAGCAATGACCCGCACTCTTAAGGAGAATCTGCTTCGGAAAACGTTGGGTTAGGATTTTCAACAATCTCCAAACACAAATGAACCACGGCGGTCACTGGTCAAGAGCAATAAAGGTCACTGCCTTAATTGCTTTTGGAATACTAATCATTTCAAAAATGTTCTGCTGAATAATTTTCAACATAATTGCTGTGTTAACTAGACACGATATTGTCCTGCTAAAATAAAATGCAATCAATATGTTCTACAGTAAAAGTTTCATTTAATCGGTTATTTTAAATGCATCATGAGCGAACTTAAGAAGAGTAATAAACCAGGTTCAAACGAGTACCCTTAATTCATGATAAATTTGCGATGGTACACTACCGTCCATGGTTCATTTGCACAAAAAAGGAATGGTAAATATAATCGCAAATAAATCTATAATCTTGGCGATTGTCAGTCGCCAATCAGCCCATCGGTCAGTCCTTGGCGAATGCACTTGGAGTGATAAACGAAAAGGAGGGGATTGAAAATGTAAGCTTGAGCAACTGTGGAGGAATTAAGAGATGACAGAATGGAACGGTACACAGATTGAATGTCTGCTTAAAACCAATCCTCGGATTAAAAGCCCGTGATGGTGAAAGTAATTTTTGATTAATTATGACATGGCAAGTAATTTAAAAATTGTAGTTTAATCTGGTGATTAGATACTTCTCCCTCAATTAGCAAGAAGTCCAAGTGATACGTAAGTGGTCAATACCGAGTTGAGCGGTGGCTAGTGTGCTGGATTCCCACCATGAGAACCTGGGTTCGAATCCCGGAAACGACGGAATTTTTCAGCACTATGCCTTGGGGCGCTAATATGGAGAGCACTTCGAGTGGAGTATGCCGTTCGTCGCCTTAACTCAAAGTCAATCATTTCCTTACTCCGAGATATAGTATGGAAGAAAAAGGACAGAAAATAACGTTTGATTCGCCTTTTAAATTCAGTTGGTTAGATTTGAAAGTTTATATTGGAGTTCCAGTGCACAATAACGTTATCTTGGGACAGTGAAATGTGACAATTGGTTGAACACACTAGAGTTGAGCTTATCTCTCGTATTCTCCCTTCAAATCCCACTCCCGCTAAGTAATGCCGAAAATCGATCGACCCGAGATTGCAGCTCAGCCGTTAGAGAAATGTATTTAGAAGAAAAGTAGCAATTTAAGGACTGGAAAAGAGTTGGAGAACAAACAACAACTGGGTGCCAGCAGGAGCCAATTCTGTACGAAATATGCCAAGGGGTCAACCGTAAGATTAGAACCCAGTGGGACAAGCGTACTTTACATGCGCGCAGACATTGATCAGACGATGATACATGGGGACAACTATAAACGTTTATGATGCAACCGGTCTCATCAGCCGGAAAGTGGTAGATTCAGTCAACAGAGACTATCAATAATACATGGTTTTTTTCAAGATAAATTCGAAAAACAACGAAGGTATAATAGTTTTTGATTTAAAAATGTAGAGAAAATATAGAATGTTTCCATTTACCTACAGCCTTGAATGACCTATTCCAGCCTGTGCAATGCCACGATAAATTTGTTGAAGGTTATACTAGAGTGGCCATTCAAATTTTTTACTCCTATATAATATGAAAGTTGAGTTAATTTTACAGAAAATCGAGTCGAATCCTTGAAGTCTTCATTGATTATTGTTCTTTGACCATTACGGGGCATTTTCGTAATTGGTGCACATTGAAATGAAATATCTCTGACACTAACGGCTATGCACATTTGCTGTACACAACTGTAGTAAGGAATCATATTTCATAAAAAATTCCTTTTCACAGATATCCCCCAAATTAAACGAAGCTGTTATATTCCCTGAACGATGATTTTAATTGAGAAATGATAAAATGTGCACCAAAACTCGTGGAAAACACCATGCATGGCGATGACTGAATCCGGGGGCAAATTGTTCGCAATGTTTACCTCAGCGGCAACAGATTCGTAGCCAAACCACTGGAATACACTGAACTGATATAAAATAGAAATTTAACCCGACGAGGACATCTTGAAATTGCCACACCGTGTCGATAGGGTATCTAAGTACATGATTATTTGGGTGAATTCTTCTCGGGCCTTCCACCGGGTTAATGTCTTCATAGCTGCCGACGTTTCGATTCCCGACTCGGTCATCGCCTTCAGGGCTTCTGAGTTCTTCTCACTCAGAAGCCCTAAAGACGATGACCGAGTCGGGAATCGAAACGTCGGCAGCTATGGAGACATTAACCCGGTGGAAGACCCGAGAAGAATCCACCCAACTCATACGCCAGGAAAGCACCAGATCGTTCACACGATTATTTTTTCAACGCACGTTATCGGCGATATACGAGTAAGTTAGATATTCCAGATTGAGCATCAACATCCATGGGGCTTCCTGCTCCATGGATGCCATATTTCCATTTATTTGACAATTCCACGGCATATCGTTTTACTGAACCTGCAGATGATTCCTGATTTTTAGCACAGTAAATACCTAAATACGACGTTACTACAACATGCACATGGTAGGTGTAATAGATATTGCACTCTTCATTGTCAACACTACGGACATTTGCCATGTGTTTGTGGTATTAGTTCCTTTAATTCGAAGCTCTGCATGATGCATGTATACCAAAAATATGCTCCAGAATTTCACAACATTTATTTCAAGGAAATATCTTTCTTCTGCTGTTTGACATGTTCCCACGTAAGCACTTACGGGGTCATAGACTCACCTTTCCAAATTGTGGAAGGCTGTTAAATTATTATAATTATATTTGTTAATAAAATACCAAAGATGACTTTTGACAAGCCAGTAGCAGTAGGCGACGAGAATAAAAAGAGAGGCGCAAGAAGCAAATTGTGATCGGTATGTTTACATGGAAACCATGTAAGCATAAGCTGAATTCACATTGCTGCCAATTGATTCGAGTACATTTTCTGAAAAAATAATTATACCACAAAATCCACACAAGTGAATTTCGAGAAATGCCTGGTTTGAAATTAATCCATGGAATTTCACTATTTACTAATTAATTTTTATTTGGAAGGAAATTGCGAGAATGGTTTTTTACCGCGAGAGTCGGAATAAAGTCAGACTTGTGAAAGCTGAAGTTAGTTAAATGGAAAAAAAATACATCATGAAGGTACATAGGACGATATAGCATATTCAATGTACATCATTAGACGCATTTAGAGTTTTATCATCAGATTTTTGGTTCACAAATTATTCTTATGAAAAAGTACTTCACAGAGTGGTTTCTTCCTTAACCGGGGAGCGCAAACAGAGTAAAGATGAAGTTGGGTTAAAATACTGCACACTTATCCATGAACATTCTGAAGACAATAAAAACAATCATTTGTTATGCTGATATCCTCCCGCCTTCTTCGAATTCCACTGAGGAAATTATATTTCCCAATAATTAGTATGAATACATTTCTTAAAACCAATATTTTCTTTACTCTTTTACTCAGCGCTGTTTCATCAATGCCATTCTCTGATTGGTACAGGACTTGAAAATATATAATTATTTTCAATAGTATTTTAAAATACTGGTGGGTCAAATCGACATTGGGTCTAAAAAGAAGAGCACACGCTACCCTGAGGCAAATTGCTATTTGTACGCCGAATGGCTACGGCGATTGGTTATCCAGTTCAGTTAAAAAATATATTTATTTCATGGTCAATGATGTACAAGGGAAACACAGATATAGTAATAGTAACAGCGAGGATAAAAAGGGTCCATGAAAGCCCTACCAAAGGGATTACTCCTCTTCGAGAGAGGAGAGAAGGGCTTTGGCACTAGGTATACACCTAAGGCAGCCAACAACTAAGAAAATAGGTAGAAGCCAATGGCGCCCATTCCAGGGCGATCGACTGTCTGCTCAGGGCAACAAACCGAGCGCGGGGCGGGCACGCAGAGGGGGGACAGAGGAGTGGGGCTGATTTCGTCCTGTTACCGCCGCATGAACTTTGATCCCGTGAAATCAGCAGCCTCCATGTCGAATGGATGCCGCACCCACGACAGCGGGCGGATTACCAACTAAGATGCAACCGAGACATCAAATATTTCAAACCAGAACATCACAAAATAAAATGGGAATTATTTGAATCTCTAATACCTGGATATATAATTAATTCTTCGACTTGGGTAAGCATTTTGCATTTTAAAACATTTTTGCGAATATTCGAAACCCTCATGATCGCAGACCTAACGGGAAGTGTGACGCCGTACGAGTTGCAGCAGTCCCCAGGGAGGAGCACGCACAACCAGGGCCGATCGGGAAAAAATATATAAATAGGACGCGTGCCAGAAACACGAAATGAATGGTCAACTTATTCCTAGACCATAAAAATACGTAACTTGCGACGCAAATGTCGATGCATTACATGTTCAAATACACCATAATATGCCTTCAGCAATGTTGAAAATTCGACAAATGTTTACCGAATAAGGCCATCAACTGCACCCTTCACTTTGAGCAAATCCACCGCGGATAACACGAACGCAATAATATTTTCCAAGAAGGGCAAAATAAAATGCGTCCGATTTAGCGAAGAGGGTCGGGGAGAGACTCGAAATCAGGAGGGTGAGCTGGGGGAAATTAGGGGTAGGGCAGTCCAACAACTGGAAGAGGTGAGCAAGTATGGGGGTGATGAGAGGGTGGAGAGGAGGAAGAAGCATTACTAAATGGGGAAAGTTTACCATGACCCTTTTACTTGAATGGATCAACCAAGTGTCTAAGTTCGGATTGGCTGTAACCTGGCCTTAACCTTTACTGCGAGCTGTAGTGCCCCATGGAGAGCTGCCAGCACTCCCCTTATTTCCAGTGGTCTCCCATACTTCCCCTTATTTGTTTGGGCTCTACCACTTTCACTATTCATCCAGTCTATGATCCATAGTTTTCTATTATTATTGCCAGAAAAATCTTTGCCATGCAGGGAAATCTGCTAAGCCAACCAAGCCACAAACTGAAAACTTGGACCAAGGGAAACTACAGTTGAACAGAACATCCTCTTGATTTATGAATAGAATCAAATGGATACACACAATGAAGTGAATTGAACAAACTTAGCAGTCCAAAAACTTTTTATTGTTTTCCTGAATTAGGCTTTGACTCATGCAAAAGTGAATTTCAAGGTCACTTTTGCAAAAATATATATACGCCTGGTTTGGAAACTAAAAAGGTTTTATGGACTTGACTATGCTCATTTCATTCTTAAAATGAAGCACCCCAAATACCATCATTCAAGTTCATGCAAAAAGCCACATTTGGGGTATGATTATGCATCAAATACACCATCACATTTTGTCTCATTTGTTGAGCACAACAAATCACATTTTCTGAGGGAAACTCATTGATTCATTAATCCTCCTCATGTTCAACCCAACCTCACGGCCGGTCATGTCATCTCCTCCACTTGCCCACTGTCGTAATTGACATTCCCTTCCTTCCCAGAGATACTCCCTTAAGTTCCACCAACCTTACTTATTCCTATTTTATAATTGGATGGTTTGCTGGAGATATTACATACTATATACATATTTTTGAAATCTTGGCTGTTCTACTTTCGGGTAACCTGCTTTCAACTATTGCAAAATTAAATCTTTTTCGAGTTATAAGTGCTTTTAACTTTTTAGCTGGCTTCCATAGAACTACTGTTCCTTAATATACCAAAAAAACATACCAAATTCATCAACTAGCTGAAGATTACAATTGCGAGCTATGCAAGCAGCTTCATCTTTGTTGACGAAGAAAATAAACCTGGATGTTTACCATTAACTAGGTAATACATTTATTATTTCAACTTTAGCTAATAATTGACACATAGTGCCCTACGAGGTATGATCAATTTTGAAAACATCAGCAATAAAATACATTGCCACAAAAGTAATTGCTGGTTGGTTTTGTTGGGGAGGCAACCGACAACTAAGGTCATTTGCGCCATTAGGGATGGGTGGGAAAGGAAGGGTGGAGAGAAACTCGGCGTTGGCATTAGCCTACTCTTGTCAAAAGGCGCGAAGGGGTTTGCGGTTTAACGTCCCATCCGACGGATGTCGTACTCACTCAAAGTGCTCTCCACAAAGCACTAAAGTAGGGATCGGGATACCACTGAAAAATATTTGTCTCCAGGATTTGAACCTGGGTCTTTGCGGTGGGAAGCCTGTACGTTAGCCTCCAGACCATCCCGATCCCCCAAAGTAATTGCTATATCATAAATGTCCACAAGAAGCCTGAAACACACAAAATGCCCTCAGCACTTCCATATGAAAAAATATTTACCACTACCTAAATACTATATACTGTTAATAATATATATATATATATATATATTATATAATAAGTGGATAACTTCTCCCCAGGAGAGAGCATCAAATGCTTAAAAGGCACTTTGAGTTTTTGTTGCGAGAGCAATACTCAGTTGGGACACTGGAAAAATTTCTTCCGCTGTACCAAGCAGTTATGAAAATGTCCATTAGCAAAATCTTCCTTATCACACAAACTGCATGGAATTTCAATGATTATTGCAATGGTAAATGAAATTATAAGGACTATTTCAAATTAAAGAAAAAATTACAGGAGAATGAATACGGCAGTATATTATTAGCGTATAAATTAAAAAATTGGACTAATATGAGAAAATATAATGGAAATCATAATAAAATTAGGCACAAAGAAAGAGAATGAAGCATAAAAATAAGAATTATTCAATTGCCATTTATTTTCACATCCATCTAGAAGAGTCAAAAATTGTGAAACTGGCATTTCTGGGAGCATTCATTAGTGTCACTCACAGCAACTTTGGCACTTGTAAAGGGTTAATGAAAATGATAAAATTGAGACATCTGAGAATTCTGTTGCAAAAAGTTTTCACAGGTTAAAAAAGTCTTTGCAAAAATTTTAAGAAACTTTCATAGAGTTTATTTAAAGCAATAAAAAAATTAGCTTTCAATGAACAAAGTACATAGAACTGCATTCAAATATAATTTTTGAAAACAACCATCCATCTTTCTACTTTAAATTCGGGAATATCCAGCTTCTTGCTAAATTTCTGCAAATTTAGAAGATAAATACACTCGAATATTCATGATTCGCATCTGGAGAAGCATAATCATCCATTCTATGAACAGAAAAGAGATGTCACAGCATTGTGAAAATCATATCAGATACATAAATTTCTTAGTGCCTCATGAAGTTATAACCTTTGCCTGTGACATAAGGAGTAAAAAAGTGTTTTCAAAGAAATGAGACAGCATCACAAAAACTTGACAATACATTTTAACTTGGAAAGACTAATTGCATTAGATTTAATTCTCAAAGCATGATTCACAATTACTTGCATCAATGTAAAACCAGTATTTGGAATCTGAAAAAGTGATTTTTTTTTGGTAGACCTTTCATCACTGTTCATTCTATTAATACCACCAGAGTTGGTCTGACTATAGTTTCAGTTTTTGCCAATTCCTGAGCATGAATTGAAATAAGGAACCAACCTTACCCCACAACTAAAAGGAATATCATTGTCATGCAGGTAATCTCCCATTTCCATCTAATATTCCCAATTTCGAAATTCCTGAATTTTTCAATATTGGCAATTTTTTCCAATATTTTGAAGGCATCAAATAATTTCAGACATTTTCGGGATTTCTCAAGTGGGTGGCCAGTCGGTGATTCACGTAGGGCAGGGGTAAGGATGTTTTTCCAATTGAAGAGCTTTGAATGCTTTCAACATTCATCACATCTCACAGGTCAGCATTTGCTTTGAGGAGTCACCACATATCGTATCTTTATCACAAGAAGAAAAATTTGTTGACACATAAGATCATTGTAATTTACCTTGTTCTTCAATTTATTGATTCACATACTCAAGAATTCATTTGATAAAGGCAAATTAAACATATGCCCCTCAAATTTTCACATATATACTTTACAGCATTGGGGATTAGATAATATTTATATTGCGGAGACATGAAATGAACAATCCTTCAACACAACAGAGGCTTGGTTTCATAAGAGATGGATCTACCAAAGGAGGAAAGAGCATCCAGCGAAAGCCTTGCAATGAAATGACATAAACTGAGGAATGCCATTCCATACCATTTCAATTCTTTTAATAATTCTGAGAGGAAACCATGGTTTTCTGGTTGCTCCAATGTCATTTTATCTTGCTGATTAATGATTTTTGAGTGTTAGAGTCAGCATCTTCTGGTCCAAAGATGCTGATGGGTAAGCCAGTGAAGACACTGTCCAGCAAGATGGAATCACACCCGGACCAACCGAAAACCTAGGTGTCACCTGTACATCACCATGAAAGCCTACACAGTAAGAAGTTGCATTACCTTATCTAATTCAGCACTTTCAGTCTTTCTTTTTGGGCTTCTTAGGATTCCTGCTCCGGGATTTGGCCTTGCACAGAGGGCAGATGGGTGCATTTCGATGAATCTGCTGGTGGCAGGAAAGACATGACTTCATTGGTGGTGGCTGCTGCCTGCTCAATAGAGAAAGTAGGATAAAAGTTATATGGTGTTAGAAACTGTGTACAATATTAAATGACAAAACTTATTCAAAATGAACTTGGAGATTTACATATGGTATTTTATTTTAAATGTGTGTTTTAGGGAATACTGTGAAAAAAAGGAAAATGATGGTCCATACCATGTACAATATATACATTTACTCTATGTGAATGTGGCAAACTTCATTGATATCTCCTCTTCCCTACACAAACTCAATTTACTTGCTTCCACCAAAAACATAAGAATGAACTCTTTCACTCTTGGCATACAAGTATACTTACTCGTATATCTATTTTGACTAAAATTTTATCCATGGAGAAAAATATTAGAAAAATTTCTGCACCTTAAATATTCTATAACACCTTCAATGTGACATGGCTTGACAAGTGGCTGCACTAAACAAGAGACCACGTAATGCCTGCAGCAAATCTACCTTAAACAGCTGCAACGAGGAAGGGTGTGGGAAAACATATCTGCATCCTAAGGAGCAGAAGCTCCAATCACCCTTTATTATTTTAATTGGTTTAAATAAGGAATGTTAGAGACCACTCACAAGAAAGTATGTATTCCTGAAGTAAATTAATTCCCTATGTGAAACTCCCCTCATGGACTACAACCCCGTCCCTCCCATGGACTACAACCTTGATGTAGTGGAAGAGCTTGTGTACTCGGATGACCCCTGGAGCTGTGCTGGCAGGAGCAATGAGAATTGCTCCTAGTAGGATCACCCATGCCAGATAGGTCAAAGGTTAGGAGCCAGATGAAAGGTAGTCCACCCAGTGTCTGTTCCTCAGTGAAGCGGCTGCAAAGGCATCTGACCCCAATGGGGCAGCCATTGAGTGATGGTGCCACGTTACATACACTATTGAGGAAGGACTTGGGAAACCACCTCAATTATCATTCCCAAGAGTAAAATGAAGAGAATATGGGGCCTGGCAACTGCAGGATTCGGCCCAATCGGCCGTGCCCTGTGCCTGGCAGTGGGCGATGTAAGGCTTCCGTGGTCATCATCCCACGAAACCCTAGCAAGGTAAAACTGACAGTAGCAGAACAGAAGACGCAGTAGAAGAAGACTAAACTAGTTGGAATAGGAACTTGGAATGTTAGGACAATGATGAGGACAGGAATATTAGAAAAATATTAAGTGAGCGATGGGCAGAGGAAATACAGATATTTTAGGTTCATGCGAGGTGAGATGGAAGGATAGTGAGGATTAGTGGAGAGATAGTTATTAAGAGTGGACGAGAGCCCACAAGGGATTGCCGTAATATTGAATAAAAAGGTAGGAAGAAGCATAGTCAGCATAGAGCAAGCAACAGATAGAATATTACTATAATAGGTAAAAGCAGAACTGACGAACTTGTTCACTGTTCAAGGTATACATGCCACCAACCAATCATAAGGAGAAAGAAGTTGATGGGATATACAATCAGTTAGAGAACATAATCGCGTGTGTTCCTACAGGGAAACATTGGATGGTGATGAGGTGGGGGATTATGGTTTAGATTCAAGGAATGATTGCGTGGAGAAAGTAATCGAGTTTTGCAAGAAACTCACCAACACTTGGCTTAGACACAACAAAAGGCATAGGCTTTGTTCAGGTTCAAAATGCCAGGTGAGGTAGGAACAAATTTAGGAAGAGCATGATCAAATAGCACAGCTTCCCAGGAGTGGATGTAGACTCTCTCACAATTTAATAATCATGAAGTGCAGCATATGTTTACTATAGTACTATGAGTACTATCCAGAAAAAATGGGATTGTATCAAAAATGTGTTGTTGACAGCCACAAAAGAAACTATAGGAACTGTTAATAGGAAAAGGACTAGGAAAACATTGATCACGGATGAAATAATTACAAAGATAGATGAGAGAAGGAAATTGAAGAATGTGAATATACAGAGTCAGGTAGAGGGAGGACCAAAGAGTTAACTAATAAATTGAGATGGGCAAAATAAATAGAGCAAAAGAAGCATGGTGGAAGATGCAGTGCAAGGATATGGAAAGTTTGCAGAGGAAGGGTGAAATTGGTGTGCTATAGAAGAAGGTTAGATACTACCTGGAAGTAAAAAGAGAACATTTTTGTTAAAAGTTAAGGTACAAGTCGGGTAAGATAATAGTTGACACAGGAAAGATACACATGAGATGGAAAGAATATATAGAAGAACTGTATGGTAAAGAACTTAGGCCAACAAGGTCAGACATAGAAAGAGAACATGATGTAGAGGAAGATAGCTTACGTCCAGGCACACTCGATGATGAGATAGAAAGGTCATTAAGGGAGATAAATAAGGCCATGGGGGTAGACAACATTCCAATGGAACAACTGAAATGTTTAGGAAAATGTGGGAGGAAGTCTTTATGGATTAATTCGTAGCATTTATGAGAAAGGAATCTGACCAAAAACTTTGTGAGATCAGTTTTAGTTCCTAATCCAAAAAAGGTGAAGTCTACATCATTGGAGGACTAGAGAACAATAAATTTGATTTCCCACACAGCGTAAGTGGTTTTCAGGATCATAAACCACAGGATGGAGATCAGGGGAAATGATATGATAGAGGATGATCAGTTTGGGTTCAGGTAGGGGAAAGATACGCATGATGTGTTTGCAGTAATGAAATTACTAATAGAGAGGAATACAGAATACAATTAGGATGTATTTGCCTGTTTCCTAGATTTTGAAAAAGCATTTGATAGAGTGAATAGGGAAAAACTAATGAGTATATTGCAGAAAATAGGAATGGATTGGAGGGACAGGAGGCTAATGCACAACCTGTACATGTTTCAGACTGCTCAGATGAGAGTGGGGAACAGATAGTCCGGATGGGCAGTGCTAGGACGAGGTGTAAGGGAGGGTTGTCACCAGTGCTGCTCAACAGACATGTGGAGGAGATGATTAAAGAGGCATGGGAAGAACTGGAGATTGAAATGAAAGCCAGCTGGGAATTTGTTAAATCAGTTAGGTTTGCTTTTGACCAAACTTTAGTTTGTCACTCAGCCAAGGGGTTGCAAGCATTGCTGAGTGGATTAGAAATTCAGTGCGATAGATATAAGATGGGAATATATGTAAATAAAACAACTGTTCTGGGGCTTTTCAGAAATAGGAAGGGTAAGTTAAACGTTAAAATAGGATGCCAAACTAGAGCAGGTGGAAAAGTTTATGTATCTTGGAAGTGTTTTGGACCAAAATGGTGAAAGTAGTACAGACATAAGGAGAAGATTGTATTAAGCAAAGAAGCTTTCAGAAGGAGGGAATTGATGACAGGGACATTGGGTAAGCACATCAAGAAAAGGCTTGCTAAAACTTTGATATTGGGCATAGGTATACATGTTGTGGAAACATGGTCATTGAAGAAGAAGGATGGATGTAGATTGGAGACTTTTGAAATGTGGGTATGGAGAAAGATGGAGAATTTGAAGCGAACAGAAACAAAAACAAATGAAGAAGTGATGGTATTGGTGAGGTAGGAGAGGGAGTTGTTGATAGAAATCATTAGGAGACAAAAAAAATAGATGCAACACATATTGATCAGCAGTGGGATGTTGAAGAGTGTGATAGAGGGGAGAAAGTAAGGATAACAAGGAAGGGGCAGGAATAGGATAGGGATGTTGGATGGAATGAAGGGAGGGAGGAAGTATACGAAATGATGAGGGACTTTTCCCAAGGTTAGCATTTGGGTTTTGTTTTTGTTGGGAGAGAAAATAGAAATATTTGGTACTTGTGCCCATCCAAAGCCTACTTTAACTAATAGATTACCTATAATAATGTGGATATCAGGACCGGAATAATTAATAAAATACATAACATGAATGTGCCAATCAATTTACAATTGAAATTGGAATGCCAGTTCAGTCTGCACATATAGCATTTTAAGGATCGCAGACATAAAAATGTAAAAAACATGGTTACAAATCTTAATCTCAATATACCATAAGAGATGCCCAGAGCAGTGGCCAAGATCATTATCACACGTTACCTAAAAGGGCAAAATACTTTAAATGAGTGCAGTGATGTAAGTAGTTTCCAAGTCAATTACAGACTATGGTGACAATGAAGTGGAGTATTGTAAAATAATATCTATAAAATAACAAAAATATAAAGTGATTTGAAAATCTTAATATCCCTGGAGACTGAAAGCATTCAACAAGAAGGTGGAAGAAGAGATGGAAAGTTGAAGAAATGTAAAAGGAAAAAGGCTCTCAGAGTTCTGTGAACCATATGGATTAGTGGTGCTGAGAACAGAATTGAATAACCACTTGTGATGGAAAAGATACAAGGAAAATGACATGACATATTATCACTGGAACAATCTCCATTGTCCTTCCATCTTACCTCACATATGCCAAACATATCTATATTTCCTCTCTCCATCCCTTACTTCTTGTTTTCCAACCTCCCTGTCCTCATCATTCCTAACATTACAAATCTTATTTTCACGCAGGTGTTCCTCCTCTGCCTCCCTTTTTCTGCTGCTACTGGCTTGGTTGTCCAAGAATTTCGTATGATGATGACCATGAAGGCCTGGCCTCCTCCACAGCCAGGTGCAACTCCCAAGTTCTGTATTTGCCAGAATTTATTTGCATTAAGTTCCATCATTATTTCTTGGTATAAATAATTAAGGTGGCTTCTCATTACCTTCTTCAACGATGTTTTTAACATTGTGCCATCACTGAAAATGGCCATCCCAAAGGAGTGTTGTGATTTTGCAGCCAAATGACTGAGGAAAAGTACTATCTTTTGTCTGGCTCCTACTCTTTGACCAATGAGTCATGGGTGAGCCTACTATAAGTAATTATCATTTCTCCCACCAGCACAGCTCAAAGGGTCATTGGAATGCACAAGCCCTTCCATAATATCAAGGTTATAGTCCATGGGGAAGGTCTTATTTAACAAATAAATTGTTTCCTTTTCATTATGAGAAAATGTAAAATGTGAGAAATGCAAGAATTGGGCATACAAAATAAAATTATCAGTGTTAGAGGCATCACAAAGCTTGGTGGCACTTGCACAGAACTCATTTTTCAATGGAATATAAGGGTTAATTGTCTTGACACAATTGATCAACAAATAGTGAGTGGGCAGTGAGGTGGTCACCGCATACATTCACCACCAGTGCACCTATGAACAGTTTTCTATGTTCGCAACTTTAAACCCTCTTTCCCTCATTCTTCCTCACTGAAGTTCTATGCATTTTAAAGTGATGTACATAATGCATCAAAAATGTAACTAAATATTAAATAACTAATAATAATTACAGCAATAAAAAAAAGAAATATCAAAACGAAAAAGGACAATATGAAAATCTCTTTTTCATAAATCATAATACCCGCTGCTTAAAATAAAATGCAAAGAAAAGCTCCTTCAGCAAGCCATGTGGCAACAGATATGATTATATCAGGTTCTCATTTGTGGCATCCTAAATTGTGCACTGCAGTTTTTTTAAATTATAAACTATCAAGAGCATACCGTAGAACTACTCTTTATTTTATTCTCTAAGATGTGTTTAAGCAAAATAGGAATGACACAAATGAATACCTTAATGTAAACAATACGATAATCACAAACCTTTTCATTTAACTCCATGTTTTGAAATCAGTTAAATAAGTGGACCTGATTACTATGGGCTATTAACATATTCTATGTGAGGGTTTTCTTGTAAACTGCTCTTAAAAACTTATTTACTGATCTAAATAAAATAATTGCAAGAACAGGAGGGTCTGATAAACAATAAATTAGAAAAAATGATGACAAGATAATAAGAAACATTGTACCATTGATATGCATTTGGAGACATATAGTAAGTTCCAAAAGTTACATGAGAAAATACATATTGCTATTTTCAAGAGTTATAATTAAAGTTAATCTCATTTCATAACTTTTGTACGTAATTGGCTACCCTATGCCAATTATGGTAACAAACGGAAACAACGAACAATAACAGTAAAAAACATGACAACATATGTGCTCAAACATAGGCATCATACTGTCCGCAAACATTCTTATGATCAAGAAATGTTGTAATGGGCTTTGTGAATTTTTTGGTTTAACACGGGTGATTTGGTAGCTCTGCCTTTCATGCGCCTTTGCCTCCCATTCACTTCCTCCGGCACCCCATTCCATGCAGGTGAGGGCTACAAAGTTTTGTAAAGCCCATACAACACCTGAAAACCTTTACTTCCTATGGTAAAACCATAAACACAGTAATCAACCCAAAGGTCGGTTTAGTAGGTGATGGTAGAGCTCACCCATGTACCAAGCCCGACAGCATGTGAATATTCACACATCAGGGTAGGGGGGCCAGTTCCTTTCCCTGTGCCGGTTATGGTTTCCCAGGAAGATCTGGTACCCGAAAAATCAATTAGCTTGGGTGGAGCTGCGGGTGCCCAAAGTGCCTTGCCCGGGAATCGAACCCGGGACCCTCTGGTCAGTAGTCCAACGCTCTACCCACTAGACCACCGCGACCCGCTTCCTATGGTAATATGCATAAAAAAATGTCGGGAACAAATGAATTTTTTAAGTACCTGAAACAGAGATTTCTTCCAATAATTCACTGACACTCTTATTACTTCATATTACTATTGCTTCTTTTGCTGCTATTTCTATCCTATTCTAAAAATCCACCCATCTTTCCCCAATTTTTTTCTTTCTCCTATCATTAATTAGATACCTATTGCTGTATTTCCCTATGCAAAAGATGCACCCTGATTTTTTCAGATTTAAATTTACATTAAAATGCTCGGATCTGACATAAAAGATGGAAGTATTTTGATGTTATCCCTTAATATAAAGAAAACTGAATTGTTACATTAAAAATTAGCAGCTACACACATACCAATGTTTATTCATGGTACAACTCAGGAAATTCATCATCACTGGGCCAAAATGCCTTTCAGCTTGTTTCTGTGTCCGAAAGGGTAATTCACAAATACAAGTTTCATGAAATACTGTACGAAAATCTTCTCTCTCGAAGATCCCACGAGGTTATTATCATTTTTTACCTGTTATGCTACAGTTGATTTCTGTTATTATTTTGATATTATTGGATTATGTATTAAGAGCAACCGTTAATTAATCATGATATTCCACCATATCACGCCTGAAACGTCTCTTTTTAAGAGCAACTGTTTTCTATGCCTGTACAACACCCTCTTACTGCTTAAGGTTGAATGCCTGAAGACTCCTGAGTTTATCAGGAGAGATAAATAACAAAAATTGTTATAATTCACTAATATTGTCAACAAGAAGTACGCTTCAGATACATATAAATTTCAATGAAGTTTCTCCCTCTTTCCAGACTTGTGTTCTGCTAGTCATCAGTAGGTATTTATTCTAGTGGAAAATCTTCTTTGCCCGGGCTACTCCACTGTTGCTGATCAAATATGACAATGAAACTCCTTTACTTATTCTAGCTCTTGATTCCCCAATTCAAAGTAACATTATCTTTATAATGCAACCATTTCAGAGAGTAAAAATCATTCACCTTGACCGGGATTCGAACCCGGATCCCTCGATATCCGGCCGAGTGCTTTAACCACTTAAGCTACCGAGACGTCCTCTTACACTCTGAAATTTTGGGGGCTTTTTAAAGGAACAAGATGTTATGACGAAATACCGTACATACAATGTCACAGGCATTCGTAGTCGTGCGCGACGCGCCACAGTCCACGATGTTAATAAAGCCAATTTCAAACACTTAGGCTGTTCATACCTTAGACAAATTTCAAGAAACTGTAATAGTAACTTTAACGGAGTCACCCGCTATGTGATAATTGTAATCTATTCATTCACCATAAGCATAGAATTATGCATGGCTTTGTCAAAACATGTTTTACACTTCATTTCAGTAAAAAAAACATTATGCAAAATCAAAACAATATGCAAGTACAAATACATACAATTTACAACTTTTTGGAATTAACACATTTCAGTTATACATTTAAAATCGTATGCATTAGAAAATCATCTACACTATAAAATAATTTACATGAAAGTAGTTTTCTCACGGCACACTTAAATTTAAAGGAACTTTTGATATTTTTAATATAAGCAGGCAATTTATTGTACATAAGTATTCCCTGATGATCTATCCCTTTAATCGTTTTATTTAAAATGCTATAAACCCGCTATGTGTGCATTATAATGCACACATAGCGGGTGACTCCGTTAAAGTTACTATTACAGTTTCTTGAACATTATCTTTGTTAATCTGTGTTACCTTCCACAATATGTTGTCATATTTTATCTCCAAGAAGTACCTAATTTACACTTTATCCAAGTTGACAAGTCTCAGCAAAGTATATTATGTTTGATTTATTGTTGTTCAATACAACTGCCTTAAGCAATTAATTTAATTTCACTTAATGCTTTTTTGAAGAAGACATTGAGGATAATGGGCAAAAATTTATTTTGTTGCATTACTCAAATTTCTTATTCTTGTGTCAACACTGCTTGATCCCAATTTACTTACAGCTACTTGGTCTATTTTACAAGATGTGGATCATTTTCCTCCATCATTATGAGTCATTCCCATGATCTAAAAATCCAGGTCAATGAACATCAGTGAATGCAACAATAGGTACTGATTATCAACTGACACATCAAAACCACACTAAGTAGATACTCAAAGTTCAGCTATTTGGGAAGTGAGGTAATAAAATAATAGACAGAAAGCAAGAGAGGAGTGTGAAAGACATACACAAAGCAGGGTAAACAGTGGGCGTAGTAGCATAAGCTTATTTATTCTTATTAAGAATAAATACAAGTTTAGCAGTGTTGAGAAATATACCCATCAAGAATATGAAGAAAACCTTAGTTTGATGCTAACTTCCAGCAGTGAAAATAGACTACCGGAAGAGGGTAAAAATGAAACTTTACACTTCCACAATAAAGATTTAATATTTCACGACCATGGTTTTGATGGTGCACATCATCATCAGGTAACAACATAAAAAATTTCTCAACTTATATAGTTTGGCTTAGAGGGGGTGGGTATGTATTGGAAGGTTTCTGGCTCAAATTTGTACATTAAATGAAGAACACAATGTAACACTCCACCATTCTAAGAAATACCTGTGAGGAAAAAACATTGTGTTCTATATTTAATAAGGAGGGTGTTTGTCTACATTGGTTTGACCTTCATTGAGGGGCAGTCAATGATCATCACTGCCTTGGTGGAGTTGATGCGGAAAGATATTGCAGTCTTTTAAGAATTTTAAGAGGGGGGAACGGGAGAGGTATATTGTTTCATTGATCACCTCAAATCTGTCCGACTGAAGTGATTGCCAAATTTCCAACTCCAAAGTATTCAACCTGCATCCTTTCATTTGTGTGTGGAGAATGTCAGCTGTAAAGTTACTGTATTGATTTCTATCTAAGAGGTGTTTTGTGAATTGGGATCTGTTGTCTTTCTTTGTGAAGCACGAATGGTGTTCTTTAATCCTAATATTGAATTTCCTCTCTGCCTGTCCAACATAGATGGCATTGCAGTACGCACAATTGAGTTTATAAACCCCACTTTGTTGCATTATATCAATTTTTTCTTTGGGTGAACCTATTATGTTTTTTTGAGTGTGTGTGTTGTAAAACGCTGTCTTGATTTTGTTCTTGGAGAGTATTTGTTGTATCCTGAATGAAATGTGGCCAAGAAATGAAATTCTTTGCCATCGGTGCTCATCTCTCTTACTCCCCTCTTGGAGCCAGACTATATAAGTTGAAAAATGTTTGATGTATGTTACCTGATAATGATGCGCAGCATCGAAACCATGGTCGTGAATTATTAAATCTTTATTGTGGAAGTGTAAAGTTTCCTTTTTACCCTCATCATGAAAGAATTCCACAAAGTTAAACCTGAAACTGTTTTGTTTAGACTGTCGGATGGAGAAAAAGTGTTTAAATTAATTGAAACAGGTTTCAGTAACAGGATGCTGAATATACCAAGGGAGGATACACTTCTAATGAGAACCGAGGAGGAACATATATAGAAGACCTAACAAACGATGAAGGACTCTGTACACATTGTATGATTGAGTACACGTGCGTACAGATTTGATGTATAGGGTAAAAATTACACTGAACACAAAGAGCCTGATGTGAAAATGTGATTATTAGAAAACTGCTGTCGACCAATCTTCAAATTGAAAATCATGAGAGAAAGATAATAGATACTCCAAATCTAGGATTGATTCACTGTCGGTTTTGTTAGGAAATCTTGAGTTCATGAACCAACATAAAGGATACATCCCAAAACATAGTTCCCCTTTGTTCCCACACTCGATGGCTGTGCCCCTTTCAATGGAAACCATGATGCCAATGATTTTCTAAATGAAGACTGCGAGACATGTACGTCAGAAGTGTTAGATAAAGAGAACCTTACTTCGCGAGACGATTGGAAAACATATTGTACGTAGCTCACCTGAATGTTGGAGCAGGTCCTGGAGCAGGAGGCAGGGGCCTCTGGTCTGCCTTGGAACCCCCTGGTGGCCCCAACTGCAGGGGTGGGGGCTGAGGGGGTGCCAAGAAGGCTGACGAGGGCGGGTGGTGTGCGTGCGGGTGGTGGTGGGAGTGATGTGGGTGAGGATGAGCCAACGCACCCAGGCCGGGTAGGGAGCCCACTTGGTCCTCCATCCGATCCAGACCCCACTCCGGCTTCGAATGCCGATCAAAGTAGCTGCAACAAGGTAAATTGTACTTAGACCACTTACGTATTAAACAATGCACTTCTATTCATCATAAATAAAATGTAGTTTGCATGAACTATTCAATAGCTAATACCCAGTTACCCAGGCACTTACTCAGGCGTAATTAGATCTGCTTCCTCTTCGTGCAGCTCAGGTAATCGTTCAAGCCCCAAATATTCTCTCCTCATGCGATCGATGTCATGCTTCAACGGACGATATTCATCGTGTAACCTTTTCGCAGTTTCTAGGGCTCGATTTCGCGACTCTTCGGCCTGTTTAATGACATTTTCCATCTGGAAAAAAATGTGGTATAAGGGTAAACCATATCACAACACACTTTCAAAGAGTTTCCGTAATAGATACGAACGGCATTTATGTCAGCATGAATCTGGCGGAGTTCTTCAACATGAGCCATTTTCTCTTGCATTAGTAGATCCATTTCTTGTTTGTATTCTGACAAGCATTTTTCTTCTTGCTCCTTCGCTTCCACTTCATGCATGATATTTGTTTTCATTTTCTCTAACTGAAGAGTTTTAATCCTGCAAAGGCAATCGTCTGCAATACCAAAACACTACAACGAAGGAAGATCAATAAACAGCGGGATGCCTCTAAAGTAGAAAAAATCAGAACAAACCTTATGTCTTTTATTGCTTCGAGCTTTGCAAATATGGCTCTTTCATCCAAATTCATATTTATTGCCAGTTTATAAATCCTTTGCGACGAAAAATTGAATACCTCTCTACCACAAACGCCTGAACTTCCTTCCAAAAGCTCGAGTCGAAATCTAGGGGCGTTGTTGATATCGTAAATGCTTCACAGGTACAGGGCACCACTACAGTCCAAGCAGACCAAACTTAAGCAGACCATTGCAAAGAATTTTACCTGTTGATGCTTATTGAAGGACCACAAATTCAAGCTGTCAACAGTAGGATCAAATATAATGTAGATATTATTAATAAATAGTCCTTAAAACAGTAACCTGCCCTAAACCTATCATACTCCTGACATAATGATTCTCCCGAGAAATTCGTCTAACGTTTTACTAACAGCTGTTTATACATTTTTAACCGATTGAGCATTAAATTCCAGGGTAGGACACGATGCTTTTCATTTTACTCTGTGCTTTGCGAGCAAGGTTAAGAATTTCAACCAAATAGTATGCCATAAATATGATATTCCAGATATAGGTTTATTCCAACTGAAAAACTTTTTCATAAAATTTCTTGTGATTTAATAAGCTGCATAACCCACGGAAGCCTCCGCGATAAACAAAAATAACAATTTAAAAAGACAATAATTATTGGTATTAGGGGACCGGTGCCCATTCGCTGTGAAAAGCCTCCGATACCTCGATTTTCGATAACGTAACATCAATCGATAGATTGCAGCGCCTTCACGCTGACGGTGGAGAAACCAACATTTGTCCAAAACAATTTGGAAGTTAACAGTGGTCGCAGTCGCTCTCGGAAAGCCAAAGAGGAAGGAACTACACTAAATCTGAGAGCCCTGAATATGTTTGAATATCCCTTGTTATGTACGCATAAATTGGGCTTATAAAGGATACTTTTAAGGTAACGCCATTGACTGTAAAACGACCCAGCATTCCAATGGCGAATATGCAACGTAAGAAAGGCGGCGAGCAACCATTTTGCCTTAATTTCCTTAAAATAAGTTACAAACAGGACACGTTTGTGATTGTATTTATTCATAAAAACTGACTGGATGACCTTAAGTAAAGTTGTTGAAACTAAAATTATCAACAGATTTTATCGATTGGTTGCAGTTTTACTTGTGGCACAGGTTCTGATGTTAAAATAAAACACTTGTCTTTTTATTAACCCAAGAATTTCGTTGTAGATTTATTTCCCTCAATCACATCGAAACACCTTGGGGTATCATAATTAATTCACATGATTATCATTCCCAAGGTGAAGATTATTCATCAGGACAGATGAAAATATTTGCAAAACATGAATTTTTAATTGCCCCAAACTTCTTGTTCAAATATTTAGATAGTTGCCTACGGCTCCGTTGATTAAATTTGACTCCCTGAGAACTCTGCGAAGTGACGAGTAAATGAAAAGTTGCATCATTCCTGCTATTATTTATATTTTTTTACAGCCCAAGATGACATCCAACTTGACAGGAAATCTTGGACAGTCTCACAACGTTTCACCCCTGGTTGGAGGTGGGAGCCAATCTACTCCCTTACACCTGCACCACCCTATTAACGTGGGAACATCAAGTGGAGGGCAGGTCCCTCATGTGAAGTTACCACAATCCTCTCCTGCCACCTCCGCAGCAGTGTCTTCTAACGCAGGAAATGAGACACAGGTTTCAAACCTAACAATTTTCGTAATTTTATATTCAGCATTACCATCATAGCTTATCAACTTATCTGTAGCTTTTCTAATTCAGCTGATATATTTAGATATTTTCCAATATTTTTAATTTATTAGTTATAATTTATTGTAATACATCTAAAGTTGGAAATTGTTAGTAGGGTAGAGAAAGTTGGTAATAATAAAAAACGGAAATGTTTCATTTTAAAATTGGGTCTGTTTTCATGAGTCGCTATTCGAGTGTGATGGTTCATCAAAGCCTATTATAAATTGATTGATTGATTACAGTAATGTGGCCACTTAAATGTAATCTATTCCCACAGTGGAATGATGAACACATAGTTTAGTCTTGAACGCTAGTTTACTCTTGCACACAGGATGGCTGCTCTTCTTTTCAGTTTTAGTTAAGATTGCTGCAATGTCTTCAACAGTTTAAGGCAACCCCATGAGAATACTATTCATAATCATCTACTTTTCTAAGAAATCATTTGTAGTGAAGAATGTATATGGGTATATTTTCTTAATTAATTGAGGTAAAAATCTTTTTAGCTTATTAATTGACTAAGTTATGAAGTAAGTAAAGATCTGTATGCTTGAGGTTCAGATTATAGAATACCCCTCGTGTTTTCCAAAACAATTTGCCAGTGTCACCTGAAAATTATATCTTTGAATCCCATAGTTAGAAGCCTGTCGATACACTTGCTAAAGATGGCAAACAATGAAATAATTCTGGAGTAACAGTCTTTGTAACGAGTTTATAATATTCAGCTCAATCAAAGTTAAACTGATGGGATGCATATGATGGAAGTAATAATAGTCATATCTATGTTGTTAATGCATGAGGTTACAATAAAAATTGGCAAAACAAATAAAATTGGGTCAACGGACCTAAATACAGCACATCTGTATGATCATTTTATGTGATTGTGAAGCCCAGAATCAAATATATAATCCAATCACGATATTTTTTAAGCTTTACAGGCAATTTTTATTGATTTTGTATTACTATATTATTATTTTTCTGTACTTTTTTTACTTCCCATAGAATCTATCTATTCACACATATACACTATATAACTGGTAACATTTTGTGAAAGAAACATAATTGAAGATCCATATTGCTTAAGTTTGTGGAAACTTTCCACATTAAAGAGAAATGATAACAATAGTGATTTCCACTATAGTATTTTTATTTGCTTGACCCGGGTTTCAAAACTTTGTAATTTGAAGACCACACAAAGTGTTGAAATCCGGGTGGTGTGAATAAAAATATAACAGTGGAAATCACAATTGTTAATTAACATTTCTCTCCAATCATTGAGGATGTTGTCTTTCACCAAATTTTTCCAATTGGAAAGTGTTCTACGACTATACTAAAATAAAATAACCATGCCATCTTTGAGCATAATAATTTCATCATTTTAATTTGAGGATTTAGATCAATATTGGCGAGTGCCACTCATGCATTCGTTTTTGCTTCAGGGTCCCAATGGGAAATGCTAGATTTCTTTTAGTGTGAAGATGATTTTTATTGTATCAACTGAAAACTTTTAGGTGATACTACCAAATCTCCAAATTTTCATAGAATCTGGTGAGCCAAAAAAGATGAAATCATTAAGACCCTTAAGGACTCATCAATCATACAATTACTTTGCTTTCTTCCTTCTTGGTAATGGTCTTGCAAGAAGTTTTACTTTTCTGCACAATTTCTTAAAGTTTACTGCATCATCACCAAATAATGTATAAAACGAATGGGTACTACGGCTGTATGAATATTTTTGGAAGAATCAACCCCAGCCGTACTCTAACAAATAGGCAAAGGATGGGTGAGGAAAATTAGAGAAACAATTAAATAAATAAAGAGAAAATATTTTAAATAAATAATTCAAATAAAATAAAAATAAAATGATATAGGGGGGGTTAGAACAGAAAACACGATTAAACCAAAATATGATAACAAAAAATGCTCTGGCTAAGGTGTACCGGATAGCATTGACCCTCGACCTTATCAAGTACTCACCTGGACAGGGCTTGCGAGAGAATTATCTCCGCGCCAGTGGCCCACCAATCACATGTAATGAAATATAAATCAGGCACTCTCTTTGGGTGAGTGATTGATAAGGACAAGGGTGACTGCTTTCTAGTACATCTTAGTCAGAGCGTTTTTTAAACATATTTTGGTTTAAATATTTCCTGTTCTAACCACCTTATATCATTTTATTTAATTTGAATTATTTATTTTTTTCCTCTGTAATTTCCCTCACCATATCCTTTGCCCATTTGTGAGAGTATGGCTGGGGTTGATTCTTCTCATAATATCAGCAAATAATATGATATTGATGGTTGTTTTTGAGTTAATGTCATTAATGTAAGTGGGAAAAAGGGATTGGACAATCCTTTCTTGCTGGATTCCAAGTGATGCATTAACTAATTGAAGCAAACTCCATCAAATGTTACTTTTTGTTTGAGCTTGGAGAGAAAATTACCAGCCCAGTTCACTATTTGTATCTAATTCCAAATAATCACTTGGCTGGAGGTGGCAGTCTTTCCTAGGTCAACAGTAGAGGAAGGATTTTTAAGTAAATATATTGCAGACTGATGACTGTAGATGCCAATTTTCAACCTCCCAACTCAAAAGCTGTAATTGGACGTGCTTCATTGGCTCAGTGCTGGAACATTTCATTTTGTTTTTTTGTTGTGGTACATGTACTATATGAGGAAAAAAAGAGCGATTCTGTCTTTTTGTTGGGCAGGTTTTATACTCAGTCTGTCTGAACTATGGAAGTTTCTTAAAATCATCTCAGCTTTAATGATATACTGAATTAATTTTGGCTTCATCCAGATGATAACAAATGCGTAATTTGGCCAATAAATATGCAAACTGGTGCAATCTGGCGGTGATGACATTGGCTATAGCCACACCCACTAATGGTGCTAGTTGCCTGAGACCCAATGAGCCATCTCTGCTTGGCAGTTCATTGAGCTGTGCATATGGTCCCAGTTATGTTAGTTTCTGTTGTCCTTGTTTTTATTGTTTGTCGAAAATGGAAATTGATGAAATCATGGAACAATGAATCAACATCAAGTTTTTGGTAAAAGTGTGGTAAAAGTTAACAAAAAATTCCTGAAATGTTGACAGCTATTTACGGTGATCATACTCAGAAGAAAACATCCATTTTCAAGTGGCCTAAGCATTTTAAGGATGGCCGACAAGATGCCATGGATGGTGCAAGGCCGGGACGACCTTCAAACACCTGTGTTGGTGACAACATTGGTCGTGTGCGGTCCCTTGTCCTTACCGATCATCAAAAAACTGTCCGAATGATAGCTGATGAACTGACTTTAGGAAACTTAACAGTGCACACTATTTTATCGTAACATAAGGGATGGATCCTTTGCCATGATAATTCAGCATTGATTACTCGATTAAAAATGAGATGAGGGGACATCAATGGGAAGATGTGGACACAATAAGGCATGAAACAACAAGAAAGATAAAAAGCCTAACTGCTGAGGACTTCCAAGGGTGCTTTAAACAGTGGAAAAGAAGATGGAATAAGTGTGCATAGCAACAAATGGAGACTACTTTGAAGTGGACGAAATCAATGTAGACTAAATTTTGCAAAATAAAGTTTTCATGTCCTCAATTTGCGTGTTTATTGGACAGACCTCATACAATGCAGGGTCTCCATTCTGGTTAGTGTAGCGTTAATGGAGTGGATAGGAAGGTGTGTGGATCTATATACGCATGATATTGATCATTAAATGCATTGAAGCCCAGCATGGATTGAAGTTAAGACTATCATGAAAACTAATTTTTTCCAGATGTTGACGCGATCAAGGCTGCAGGACTTAGTGCGGGAGGTTGACCCTTCTGAGCAACTGGATGAGGAAGTGGAGGAGGTGTTGCTCCAGTTGGCCGATGACTTTGTCGAGTCAGCCGTGGGTGCTGCCTGCCTCCTCGCCAAGCACCGACGTGCCACAACTATTGACGTTCGAGATGTCCAACTCCATCTTGGTGAGGGAGACTGTAGCTTATTGAGTGTCTTCCAGGCAGTATCCTCAAAAGCCATATTAGAAAGCATGTTATACCCGGAGAATATCAAGTTGCTCAACATGCTTTGATGAGTTGTAGGACTAAATGTGTAAAATTCACCTTTCATTACAGAAATCTGCTTGAATGTTTTAGTAATCCCCCATCAGGGGAAGAGAGGGTTATTGGATATCAGCTGTGGAAAGAAGGGAAAAGCTGCAAAAAATGCTTGTCTTTACTTTCTTGAATAGTTGTGATGTGGTGTTTGATAGGAAAGTGCCCACTCAAATATTCATATTCAGTAATTGATGTGATTTTGTAATAATAGTCTGTGGTACTGTTAAGGTGTCGGTCATGGATTTTTATTTTTGCATCAGAAGTAAGCTTGGGCATTTTATATGGGGAATTCCTTTGATTTTGGAAGTAAACCACGTAAAAATAGTAATGCTGGAAAAATTATGAGCAGAGAAGAAAACAAAACGTAGGAATGTTAGTTATTCTTAGGGAAGAGGAAATTATTGGGGGAAATCTGCGGAAGTGGTTAGAGTATATGCTGAGGAGTAGTGGGAAGTGATGGAATGGAGATTACTGGATAAACTGGGGACATGGCATTTTTAGTGCTGTGAAAAAGGGTAGAAAATATGGCTCAATTTTGAAGTGCATTAGGATTCTCCAATTGGGAAATTATTAATGGCCTAATCTTGTAAGCATTCAATGTATTCCACCAAAGGATGGTGCATAGTGATTCTTCGTTGCTTGAACTCGGGTGATTTTTTTCCAATGATACATAGGTGCACTTCTAGAGCAGCCCTATTTTTTCAAGGTTAAAATTTTGGTCATTTTCTGTGTTGAAGGGTGATGGAAATTCACCTGAAGCAATAAAGTTAGGCTGGGCAGCTTCTCTGGAAGGTTATGAGATATGTTTCTTAAAATGATCGAACCAGCTGTTGCTAATCACAAAATGAACCGTGTATTTCATTGTCCATTAGTCTTCATATAAACTTCTTGCCTTCCTTAGAGTCATGGCCTTATGCAAGAGACAGTTTCTGATTGGTTTTGGTCTCAATCAGAGTGGACAGTAACCTTTCCCTTTTATATAACATATCCTAATAAACTTTCATTATTCTCATTGTACTGCTTTCAGTTGAACTTGGAGCCATTTTTACAAATACTTTCTGAATGTCGGTGTTTCTCTCTCCACTATGAAACCTTTTAAGAGCTCCATTTTAATTTCTAAGCAAAGAGATTTTCTAGCTTTTTTCATAGCCTTTATTCCCTTGTCACAATCCTTGATAACTCTCTTAGAGTGCATTTTGATGTGGTGCTTTATCAGTGAATATTAAATATCAAAATTCCATTAATGACATGAATCAATTAGCTCTGTGAGTATGATAAAGGAAGTAGACTTATCCAATTTCAGCCCATTGGTGGTGGGACAATTATGTGTATGTTCAAATAAAAAGACACGTTTCAGGCGTGATATGGTGGAATATCATGATTAATTAAAATTGGCAATTAATGTGTATGTTCTTTGAGAATGGCATTTAAATGTAGCTTATAAATAGGATTAGCATGATTGAGCATCACTTGTATCTCAATTAAAGGAGTCATTGTTACTTTTTATTCTGTGACCTCGTTAAGCCCTTCAGGACCAACCATATATTCACAAACATATTGAAATCAAAACAAAAATGGAGTTGTTTAAATGTTACAAAGCATACCTGAAGTCAAAATAAAAAATTTAATGAACAAGTCCATTTCATGTAGGCTTCTAAGTCTCGTGACAAATTTTATCATGCTTGGTTTGGAAGTTGCCCCATTTTGCCATTTTCTTAAATTCATTATCTTGTGCATATGGTCATGTTGTATACTGTTGTTTTATGCTCCCACTTTCCATATTCCCTTCAAATAGAGCGGAATTTGAACATGTGGATCCCAGGATTTGGTACTGATGAACTTCGACCCTACAAGCGTGCCGTGGTCACTGAAGCTCACAAGCAACGTCTTGCCCTCATCCGGAAAGCCCTCAAGAAGTACTGAGCTAGGGGCATACATGGACACATATGAAATGTGTTGCCCTGAGAGCAATTGTTCGAGAGACTATTGTCAGTCCTACCTCTTTTAAATTCTCAGCTTTGCACAACGCTCATCTGTGGGTGCAAATGTCTTAACAACTGCCTCATTCTGCAGCGCTGTGTCAAGGATTTAGTTGGTAGGTGGTGTGGAAATGATTAAATGTGGATTTCTTCCATTTGCACCCAGCATGGTGTGGAATTTAATATTTGGCCAATGTGCTCCCAATGGACTTTTATATAAGATATTTATAGAGAGCCAAGTACCTTGCTTGTTGTGAGTTATTCTCAAGCCAGCAGAAGTTATCCTCATGTCAACATTGTTTTAAATTGTTGATATTGTTTATTCTGTTTTCATAAATGAATTTATTTCTATGCTATCTTACAGCATGTTCAATTGTGAATTCTCAGACGTAAGAGTTGCCACCACCAAAACATTAATGTTTTTTGCAAATTTCTAAATAAAGCTGTAGTATTTATATTGGATCTTGGTTCTGTGTGATTATTGGTCCACATTACTGTAACATGTTTTTTGTTTTGCTCTTCCGCTGTACCAAATGAACTTAAGTAATCATTAAATCTCATAAAACTTATGAAAAGACTGGCACTACATTAGAGTAGCGGTTCAGGATATTTGCTTCTCTGACAGGTCCTTCACTGCTTTTGATGGTCATGTGGTTCTGGGGAAGAGGTTTGGGATGGGTCAAGGGTTAAAGAAGGGTGGCACACACTTTTTAATAAATGGACTGCGAGTAATTTTGGAAGTTTACCCAAGACTTCCATTTCTCATCCTCATTATGGGATTTGTGGAATTTTTCATGTCTAATTATGTTGCCTCTGCCAGAATGTTTTCAACTCCATTATTTATAGTTGACTTTTAGAAGTTACTGTAATGCAGGGAGTGTTGTCATGCCAATTCATGGAATACTATTTCGGAAACCAGAGTTGATTTTCATCGAGAGTAAAGCTACATTTACACAAATGAAACATATCAAGGGAGTCACTTCTGAGTGTGTGTACCTTCTTCGGAGCTCAAAAGCTAAAATTTAATCCAAATGGGAAACAACCCATTGCCAGGCTGGAAAGTAAAACATTCACTTGTCAGCACACATGGCGTCTTATGGATTACTCCAGATTTTTTTGAACTACAGAAAATTAAAATTGCCCGATGGTTTGCTAAAAAGACAAGCTCACCTGAAGGGGAAGTAAATGTGCAATTTTCAAGCAAAGAATGTCTCTTTCTCTAAGTGAAAAATAGAGTCAAGTCACTGATGAAAATTTTGTTGGAATGGATGGCATAAATGCTAGGTAATATGGTAAAAAAATGTAACCCTTGAAGATATTAACTCTGTAATGATGTCAAATATGGATTATCTTCTTATAAAAATAATGTAAAACTACTTCATTTTTGTTATAGGTTATTTAATAGCAACAATATAAATGAATTAATGGCTTGTAAGATCATATTTTCCACATAACATCGAAGGGAGAAATTTATTGTTGATTTCTTCATTGCATGACTACAGCACATGTGCCAGTACTTTGTTAAAATAACTATATCCAATTGTGTTTGTGACCCCATTCCAAGATCCCTCTTCCTGAACCAGCTGAGTCCTTGTCTGTTCATGTTCCCTTCTGAATATTTCCAACAGGATGTGGTTGTGACCATGGCCCAAACCTCATACAAGAGGAAAAATTTAAATGGACCAAGCAAGAAATTGGCCTGGCTCCATGGTATAAAAGTGCTCTTTGAGGATTTTGTAGGGGTTCATGTGCTTGATGTAAACAGTGCAGTGAAACACTTGTGCCGGCATGCTCTTGAGCTGCTCCCAAGACTAAATGCATGTCAACCCCTAAATTTAAACTTAATTAAATACCATAGTGCCACATCAGTGATCCGTGTTGGTGATAATCACACGTGCAAAATTTCCCAGACACGTGTCTTGCTCCATTTTTATCCTCCATCCTCGATGAGTTATTTTTTGTAAATAAAATTGTTAAGCCTTGAATGTGACAACAAAAAATAAATAATTTGCCAATGAATCAGATGCATTTCGTGTGTTTTTTTTTACTATCATTCCATTTATTCATGTGCACACAAAGTAGCCAAAACCAGACCTTAAGAAAATATTTTTTAAACTCAATGCACTGAATTGGGATCCTTGAAAAGTAGTACCCAGAACAAAATTAACAATATAAAAGCACTGGCAAATACTTGCTTGCATAACTGCATGAATGACTGGAGAGAATAAAAATCCTTCACTGCAAAAAACCATCCTTATCACTCCCCAAACCCAAAACTTCTGTCGCCAGCAAAATTTGCCCCAACAGCACTGGACAACAGAGCATCGACACTGCGCTCCTCTCCACTGCCAAATATATATCCATTGGCAGTGTCAACAGCTGCCCTCACCCTTCCCATCATCTCTTTATTGTTGATACACAAGGGGAGGAAGGAGACAAGACTGTAGCCTTCGATCAACTCCACCATTGCCTTGTTCAGCTTTGTTCCCCTTTTTGTTGTAAAGGGATCATCATTGAGGGCATCCAATAAGTATTCCAAGTCCAGAACATCTGTGTAGTATGAAGGATGGAAAAGGAGTTTCCCATAGCGCTCCGTTAAATCTGTCTTAGACAAAATGTTGACATGGGGTAGGCCCATATTCAGCATCGTTGTTAAGGACATCAGTAATGCAGATATGAATTTACCTAAAGAGGAAGGAGTTTTGCAGGAGAGTGGAAATTCACAACTGTCAAATGTTCATTAATATATTAAATATTGCTATGTACCTGGATCACTGCAGTAATGAGAATCAACAACATTGATTACACAGAGATGTAAGCCAAACTTAACCAACTTATCCATAATATTTTTCACAGAATTGTGATGTGTATATAACTCCACCTGTAAGAGAAACCATTATTTTACATGATCAGAAAAAAGTTACGTGACTATATATCAAGATAGCATGTTGCTATGAAAAGGTGGTTTTCTTTAGTGGCTTATTTAGATTATAGGACAAATCTTACTTGACCAGGGCAGTCAAATATGAAATAGTGGCCCTTAAGGCGGCCAATTTGCTCAAAGAGCCAGTCCATGTTCTTCTCCAAGAATTCCATGCAGTACATGAGCCCTCCATTGGGCCCAAGATAATAGGTGTCCATAACATCTTCAAGGGTTATCAGATTAGATATATCAATGGCAGGCTCATATGACATTCCATCATTTGCAGGATCTGCGTGTAATCAAAACAACCTCATCAGAAATGATTAGTTCTCTAAAGAAGCAAGCGAATTCCAGCATCAAACAGTCTATGTGAGAACAACAGCCTTTGAGGTATGACACTGAATGTCAATGGACTTTGCTTTGACTTATAATTAGTGATGAACCACTGCTAACAGAGAGCACATAAATTCTAGAGAGTGGTGGTGTTAAATGACTGGCATATAGGACAGTATTTCCAACAAAAGGCAACAATCCATAGTGTTCATATTGATAATTCTCCAAATGGGAGGGTTCACCATATCAAGAGCAGTATGCTCTGCAAGGGTGCTGAGATCCAAGGGTAAAGCAGTGAAGAAAATAAAACAAGATCCTTCCTCAATCCATTTCCACACAGTGAAAATGTATATGTGTAATCACTTCATGCGACTTCATTAAGTACGGTACATTTAAAAAATATTTAATGTCATAACCTCGCAAAAAGCACACTGTATGTTTCCCATACTGTTTTCAATGTTTTGAGCATCTGTTAACATACTGACTTTTAATAATCAAACCACTTTACTTTTCCACATAAACTTTTTAATTTTTACTACCCAGGTTTCGTTATAACATAACATCATCAGGTTCTGATTATTAAAAATCAGGTGGTTTGATTATTAAAAGTCAGTATGAAGATTTTCCACCAAGTTACGCCAGAAACTGTTTTATTTATCTGTTAACATGTTTTCAGGATATTATATGATCAGTGTGCTGCAACAGATTTCTCATGCTTGTACACAAAAATGTACTTGGGCAGCACGAGTAATGACAGACTGTAAAACAAAAAGTTCAAATACTACCAGTACAAATTTCTACAAAGATGACAAGGTCCACAGATTTAACATACACTACAAATGGGATCAATTTAGGAGACATTTCTATCAGAAGATGAAAATATAGTGAAGATTTGAAACCTTATTCAAAAAGATTCACAGAAACCACGACCATGCATACTGAAGATCAAGTTTCTCATGAAAGATAGAGAGATTGGGCTTGACATCTGAATTCATTTCCTTTGTAGTGTCAGCTATACAATAGATGAAATTAAACCAAACAGAATAAGATTTGATCAACATTCTGAATGAAGTTACTTCTGAAATTTCATTTCCTATCATCCCTTTGACCTTCTCAAATTAACTGCCAAGATCTTCCTAAATAAATTCAATACCTGAATGGCCAAAAGTGGTCAATGATGCTGAAATAATTCTTTCCTCTTCCAATTCAATAATGTACTGAAGCCTCAGCTAAACAATTTTGATTTAGATTAAATTATTTCCTGATAGAAAACAAAGTGCTATCTATGCTTAATGCTCAAAGGTCACTACACTATTTTCTATAAAGAAGCACCACCTGGTCCAATGTCATGATGCCCAACATTGCATATAACTTTCCCAATGCAGAAAGGTTGTGTTCATTCAAGTACATACACACCATAGTTCATGCACAGGTGAAATTCTATAACTGTGGTTTGTTTGCATGTAAAATACTGCATTTCCCGGTGCAAAGGATACACCAGTGTATAACATGCACTCTTATTTTTCCGGTTAGAATTAATAACATTTAATTATATCAGGAAAAAAAGAAAGTATTTTGATGTAAACACTTCATATGAAGTAAATTGAATTGTTTTATTAAGAAATTAGCAGCTACAAGTATACCAAGATTTTGTCATCGTATGAAACCAGAAATTTGTCATTACTGGGTCAAAATACCAGTCGGCTCCCTTGTTTCCATCTCCCGAAGCATTAGTCTCGAATTCCAGTTTAAGTGCAATACTGTGTGAAAATCTTCTCTCTATAGATCCCATTAGGTTATTATCACTTTAACTATTTATGCGACGGTTAGTTTCTGTTATTATATTGACATTATCAAAATTGGTATTAAAAGAAATCATTTTCTATGCCTCTATAACACTCATACTCTCTTAAGGTTGAATGCCTGTAGACTCCGATTACATGATGATAGATAAAATGTGGAAGAGGGGCGAAAGCCCTGTTAGCCCAACGCATATACGTTTCTCAGCAGCAACACATGTGAAATGAAACTAGAGCCACTACATTTATGATTTATTTGAGAGTTTTTTTAGGGGGAACTTTCAACAAAATATTTCACTCAGTTGCTTACTACTGCTAAAAACGGTGATATTATCAAAATTTTTTTATCCTTTTCCATTCCTGATGTGGGGAAAAATACTTAAAAGCAAGTGTTGCAAAGTAGTGCATCTTATGGCTGGTAAATACTGTAATCTTCTTATACTTACCAATGTTCACCACAGCCACCTTCCTCCCAATTTGCTGCAAAAACTTGGTCATCTCATGACAGAATGTTGTTTTCCCACTCCCGGGTGGACCAATGACCACTTGTCCAAAAATGCTTGTCATCTCAGGCCAACCTGTTCCACAAACAAACACCTGCCTTTCAACCACCTTCTTTAACCTACATAACTATTCAAAACCATTATTCCTTTTGAGTACATTAACTCACCACAGCTTGTTTTGAAGAAGAATTTCTTTTAGCAATACAAGGGTTTTCAGACTGTAATTTTTAAGTGAGATCCCAAACACAGCTGGTTTGTTAATGCCAAGGTGCTCAAAGAGATACCGAGCTGATACGTGGATCTCGTCACTGTCACTCCCTAAAAGAGACCTGAAAGAAAAACATCAACAATCACAGCAAACACTTATTGTAAATGGCTAAGAGGAGGAGAGATCTACTGTAAAGTGATTTTCAGATTATCCCTGATAAGAGCTGCACCCTTTAGAAATCATCCGTGCAAACTACTCTTATCCAAAATTGAAACTCTTTAAGTTTCCTTTCTTAGTTTTGTATTAGGCCCATAGCATAATGTCTGGCAGAATTCTATAAAATTTATAATGATATCCGATTTGTAATTTCCACAATCCTTCCATATCTGATATGGAAACTATTCAATAAAAGCTGCATGTTGAGAGGGAAGGTGACATTTGTTTTAGCCTAAAATACAACTTAGTAGTGAATGGCCAAAATGGGTATTTACCAGAACGTAACATTATTGGAAATTTCTACAGGCTATGTTTCTTAATTTCACTTGATGTGCTGTCTAGAATGTCATTTGTTTTTTGCTAGCATTTAACTCTCCTATTAATTTTCAAGGAACAATGCTTGACCAAAACAAATTAATCATTGAACCATGTACTTCTTCATTTTACATGGAAGTATGTATATATAACAATTTAACTCCTGACTCGAGCTTACATGTTTTGAATGGGTACCGAATAAATATAAGTACTGTAAGAGGTTGAAAGAGAAACAGCAATTTCAAATAATTTATCCACCACATACAACCATGGTTTTGATGGAAGGCATCATGATCAGGAGACAATTACATTTACAAATTCAATTATGCCTAGTTACATTTTCTTGATGCCTGTTCAATTAAATAAGTAAGTGTACAGCGATTGCATCTACCACCTGAAGATGCCTGACATAAAAACCGTGGTTGCACCTGGACAAAACATTTCACCTTCCATGTTTTCTGTGTTCACATTCTCCAATATTCAGTGAGAACTTCAATAACCCTACATCAAGAACTATGTACAATGCATTCAGATAGGAAGTGATACTACATACTAACTATAATACTAAACTATACATACTAATACTACTACTAATACTATACATACTATACTAAACTATGAAAAGGGAAAATTATGGAAACAATTAAATGCACAGAGAATAAAACAAAGGATGTGCTAGGTGTGGTAGGGGAAGGAAGAGAGCCATTGGGAGAAACTCAAATAAGGAAGGAAAAGTAAACACAGGGCACATTAAGAAGAAGGGAGGGTGTTGGATGAGGGAAGGCATAGGAAAGAAAAGATTAGATAGGTTAGATGGAATGGAGGGAGGCAGAGTAAGATGTTACAGTGCTTCGTGATCTGTTAAGCAGGAAGTCAATAGTCCCTGGATCCATCAAAAAATCTACCTTGGCCTTAGAAGGTTACCATTAATAATAATAATAAAAATGATTCCATATGACAAATATGCTATGACAACTTAAGGGATACTTCCCCATTGATAAATGGACATACCAACTTTCAAACATATTGCAATTCCAAATGCCTACATACCATAATAAAGATATACATGCAGTGGTGACTATATGGAGACTTTTATCAATGTCAACACCTAAGTTACCACATAGAATGGTCACATTTTGAGAAATAATAAACTTGAGGAGATAGAAATGAGAATCTCTTTAACTATAAAGCATGGTTACATGATGAAATATTGGTTTTAGGTATAGAATATGGGCATATAAAATGCAAACATTTGAGACTTGCAGTTAATCAAGTCTTAAATGTATAGGTATGATAGTCTATAATATAGGTATGACTTGACACAGAATGAAACTTTTCAGACATATTGTACAAATAATTAAATCAATAAAATACTTCACAATCATTCCTAAAATGAAGCATAATCACAAATTCATAACAATATTTGGGAAAGTGAATAAAAAAATTACCTATAAATAAAAATGAAAAATCAATTTTAACTAATACAGACTAATTTAAATAATAAAAATTAATTTCCATTCAATAATATATAAATAATTCTAATTATTCAATTGGCTTGGTTAACCATGAAATACATATATTTATTTCATAATAATATACCTGGTGTGATAGACAGACCCAGTGATGTTAAACTGAACTTCATCTTTGTTTACCAAGACCAAGGCTCCAATTTTTTTGAACTGTGATATAATTATCAGAACTTTGTCCCTGTAAAAATTATAGGCATACATTGATTAGTGCATTGTAAAAGTAAAGTTAAGTCTTTATATATTAGACAACAAGCAGGATAATTTAACAGAAAAACCACAAGGTATTCAGACTCTCCTTTGCTCTTTTGAATATTTTCTGTTTAGAACGAAATCTTATGTAATTCATTCTGTTTTGGAATTTTATTTTAACCTATAATAATAACAATATAAATTGCCAAATAATTCAATATAAAATTTAAATTGCACATGCCATTAAACTTCATATGCAAGCCAACATTATATGATTACCTAATAATGCCAGTATAAAATCTATTCTACCTTAATAATTTTTTCCAAATATTGTAAGAATGATTCTTGATAAAACTGTGTTAGCATTGCCCCACTTAGTTAATAAATTTCCTTCCTCTTACAGGATTTTCAGATGAACATTTCTGTGGGAGTATAGCCAAATTAACACAATTCTCATACAAAGAGTTGACATGTTAATCAATGTCTGCAACACAAAAAGGCAAGAGCTCCCAGGTAATCTTCATTTATTTATTTTTTAATTTTAGTACCCTGCAAGCCACCGGCAGAGTGTGTGGCAGGGGATGAACACACACCAGATTAATTTTGACCCAAATATGACCCCACCATGGTCGGACAATGTTATTCTAATCCTTTGCTGTCTGTGGAAAAAATGACATCTTAATTCTATCTGTTCTAACTTTATTAACATGATCTCTCTAACTTTATTGACATGATCTCTCTAACTTTATTGACATGATCTCTCCTACCATAGTACGAGGCAGGGAAATATACATTTTCAACATCACTGCTAAAGAGATGTCCTTCCCATTTATTCAAGAGATTTAATCTGTAATTTAACTTTAGCTCTTTGAGTTATTTCCAGCCTAGCTTTTCTAATAATTTGGATATGCTACTAAGTTTATCATAACAGCGCTTTACAAATCTATCTCCTCCATACTGCATGCGGTCCTATTCAGCAATTAAACCAACTTCATGAGGTTTTAATACTTGCATCATATTCTAAATGAGGTCTAACCAACAACAGATTACATTTCTCTTTTACTTTTTCATCACATTTTCCAAGTGCTCTTCTAATAAATCCTCATTTTGTGTTAGCTTGTCCACATATTCCTCGAATGTATTTCACCCAACAGAGGTCGTGAGTGATGGTAACACCTAAGTATTTAATTGTGTCTACACATTCCATTTTGGTGTTCCCAATGCAGTAGTTGCTCAGAAGGGAATTACTCTATTTCCAAAAATTCATCACTACACACTTTTTCAAGTTTAATTCTAATTGCCAAGTCTCGCACCAGCGTTGTATAGCATTAAGGTCATCTAACAAAACCACTGTGTCCTTAGGATCACAGATATCATGGTATTAGGACCACTATATCATGGGCAAATTAATGTATCTTGTAACATGACCATAGTAATCACTTCATTCATTCCTCATCATTATTGCTGGTCACTGGAGGTGATCATTTAATGCTTATTATTTAATCAAACTTCACTCCCAAGAATATTATGAAAAAAATACAAAATGAAGCTTCTAGCGCAGATACATACTAAACAAACCTGGAAACCTCCTATTTTATGAATTTAAAGGATGACTTGAAGCTGAGTGACCACAGAAAGCAATGATGTACACATTCAAGCACAATGCTAAAATTCATTTCTTCCATAAAATGAATTTGTCAAATTAGAATAAAATTAACTATGTTTAACATCTGGTCTGACATGGTCAAATTTACTAGTCTGTCAATTTTGTAAAATCATTTTGTTTCATCCAAACATTTTTTAAACTAGCTGATTAGTGATTTTATGAACTTTTTCAAGAAACTTATCCTGCTGCATCAGAATTGCAAGGCATTACAAAAAACTTCCCTGAATATATATTTTTGAAAATATGCATTAGGATGTGATTTATTACAGATATTTTTTTTGATTCCTCACCAAAGGAGTATTAATTTTATTGGAAAGTGAAATAAAAATAGTGACCCTGCCTATCGAGGACATGTCACCTACCAAACTATGACCAATCTAGAACAGGGGAAGAATGATCAAAGCATCAAAGTTGAATGTCATTATTGTGCATATCAGCCAATGGTATACCCCTCAAACAGGGGAGAGGTAGGTAATGGTGATATGTGTGGGAAGAACTGGAGATAGGAATGCCATCAGTGAATAATTCTTAAAAAAAGGTTCATAGATGACCAAGGTTTAATTTGCCTGTCTGCCAAGGGACTAAGAGAATTACTTTAGAAAAATAGAAAGCCAGTGTGATAGGTATGGGATGAGAATCAATGTACACAAAACAAAGGTTAAGCTATTTTTGTAAAAAGAAAACTAAGTTAAATATTAAAATAGCAGGTCATGCACTAGAGCACTGGGAACAGTTAAACTAACTCAGAAGTGTTTTGGATCAAAATCGTCCAAGAAGTAGGGACATAAGGAGAATAATTGCTTTTGACAAAGCTTTCACAAGGAGGAAGGAATTTGATTGATAATAAGATGCTGAAAATTGTGATAGTGGGGAGAATGTTAGGCAAGTAAAGAAGGAATAAGAAAAGGATAAGAATATTGGATGGAATGAAGGGAGGAAGGCAGTATGTGAAATAGAAGAAAGAAATATCGGTAAAAGCTCCTATACTATCTGCAACAATTCTACAATTAATATGCTACCCTCCTTGAATGTTTTTCCCACCCTATAATTCAAGGTATGCACTGCACTTAATACAATGAAAATGGAATAATTATAAATAATTTTATTCTGGATTCTTGGTTTGGTTGCTGCATCAGCTTTGTTTATTACCATAAACAAGGCTGACACAGCAACAAAGGAATCTTAGGTCTTCCTGAAACCATCCTGAAGCTGATACATGTTGAAAACCTTGTGGCTACATTGCAGAATACAGCTTATCAGGGCCTTTTGAGGAGAATCATGGAGGGATGCCTTGCATAATAGGTTGCATGAGGCAATGTCAAGGTTATCGGTCTGGCTCTCCTCTGCAGGTACTAGCCATGGAGAAGAAATTACTATCGAGTGAATGAGGATTTTTCACAATAGCCTTCTAACACAAACTGGCCTTTTCAATTGAATATCCACACGTACCATAAGGACATAGTTCTACATAAATATTTTACCCCAACTTTCTTTAAAATCACAGTAAAATTTTTAATATTTTGTTGATAGTGGTGCTACATTAACTTAGCCATCGATATGGCATATACAACCCATTTCTACTATACTGATTTGATATTGAAAGAAGTATGTATATTCCTCTGATGAGGGGGGAGCAAAGAGGAAGAAAATGATAGAATGTTGGATGGAATGATGCGAGGAAGGAAGTAAACAAAGGCAAAGAAGTGTTTATTGCACTGCAGGGTGACAGGTTGCATTTTTGTTCGGTGAGTCTAAGAAATGTAGGGATGTTAAGTTAGCGTCCTACCAAAACTTACCTTAAAAGGAAGAATAACACTAACAATAATATTGTATCTCATTCTGCAATGAAAATGTGGTAAATATTTCATTGATTTGACTTAATAATTGCATAAATATTGCATGTTAAAACATGTTCAGTTTGCATATGGCAATGGTTATAATAACGCAAAATGAAAAACACACTGCATTGACATGTTGCTTTTACCTCAACAAATTGACATTAAGGTCATTTTAATAGCACAAGAGCAAAGAGAGTGTTTTTCTAAGTGGCACAGCTGGAAGATAGTTAATAATACTTAAAAGGGGAGTAACAATCCATTTCAACGAAAGGTGGTCCCGAAGCTCTGGTCAGTGCTAACAGAAGTAAGCATTAACACTGCTGCAGCCACTATGAGAGAAGACTATGGAATTACATTAAAATCACTGTCAGAAATATTGATGAATTAATTAGGTGCCACCTTCATGTTGGCAACAGAAAAAATGTAAACAAGATGTGCTCGTGTGCAATGGCTTATAAGACTGCTCATACCAAACAATTGTGTGAGGCTTATTTGCAGATGAATAATGTTGAAGAAAGATAAAGAATTTCTTCAGAAGATTAACACCACTAATAATAATTGGCTACACTATGATCCTAGATGGCAGTTACCAAAAATGCCTGTACATACTGCTCGGAAATAATAGCCATTGATCAAGTTTTTCAGAAGTGTGATTTTAGATTTAATATTTATTATCATGTTAGCTGTGTTGGTGTATCCAAAACATAGTGAATTTGATTGCTAACAGTGCAAATCTCAAGTCTATCGATGCAACTACCTAAAAAAATTCAGGCCCAGTAAGAAGACATGTAGAGTTTAGTGTTAGATCTGAAATCTAAATTTTCGACTGTTTACAGGTGATAGAATCCCGAAAAAGGGAAATTAACTCTCTAAAATGTAAAGTATATGCTGGGAAACCAGTAAGTAGTGATTGTGAGCCGACTCACACTAAACTGTCACTTGTGAAGGCCATACTGTGAATAGTATTTCCTCTGAAAACTGCATGCCTAAGTTAGATTCTAAAACAATGTCAATGATTCGAATCAATTGCTTCATCTCACAAGAACACTAGTGAAATGTGTGCAGAGTTCAGCATTGTTTTGAAAGATATATCATTCTTTGGCGATCATTTAGACATAATCACGAGTCCTGAGAGCAGTGATGTGATTGATGATGGGAAAACTTCTGGAAAAACTGAAGACTGGGTAATGGTGACCAAAAATGGTAAAAAAAATTAGTCAAGTTTTCAATGGTCGATGGTGAAAAGTTGAACAACCCTAGTCTCTAGTTCAAGAGAACCGTCGCTATGTACCATACCCACCACATGGTCAAGCACCATGTGAAACCCGGCAAGAGATAGCGTGAAGTAGTGGTGTGAAAAAATATTTCATCAACAGTTCCTGTTGGTGTATGGTAAAAAGAGCATGGTTACATCTTAGCAAGCTGGTGGTTGGAACTAAGGAAAATACTGCAGACAGCTTCCTGAGAAAGAACTTTCCTCATATCTCTATAAGGGTGGGCAAGCTTGAGTCTAAGCATGTAAATGGCAGCTTTAAAATTGGAGTGTCTTTTCACCCTCAAGATGAAGTGCTCTACACTGATAAGTGGCCATGTAACCTGGCCATGAGGAGTTTTTTTATTCAAGCGCCACACTACAGTGGAATTGAAGTAATACGAAGTGGAAAAAGATAACCAACCCAAATTCAGTGCTGAATGTAAGATAAGAATCATAGTTCTCAAAATTCAGCATTTTTATAACAAGCTACAAGACTTAGAACCATTAACATTAATAGACAAACTGGACGTGTTCGCCTTTTGGAACATTGGATTAATGAACTTGATTTCAGAATTCCAGGGTATGTGATAGGGGACTGTTATTGTCTTAAAGTGAAACACCATGGTGCAGCGGTGACATATGTAAAAAACACTATTAACCATGAAAATACAAAGATGAATCTGCATGCCTTGCACACTGAACATTTATTTGCATGTTCAGTGGTAAAACTTGCTGTCAATGAACATACTTTTTTTTAATCTTTGCATTATATCGATCTCTCATAGGATTCTTAGTGACTCTGTAGAAAATTTGGACAACTTCATCTATAATCTAACAAATTATTCCAGGAGGCTCCATAGAAGATTTTAATTGTAACCTTCTTACTGATGGTAATAATCAAAGAGATGCCGATTAGCCTTCTATAATATAAAAATCTTGGTAAATAACCCTACAAAAGTTATAGCTTGTTCAAAAACCCTGTTGGATAACATCTACACAGATCATCCAGAATTCCAAGTTAATGCTGTTGTTTTTGACCCAGCTCTATCTGATCACTGCGCAGTTATGACTGTTTTCAATGTGTCTGATAATAGAAAATATCCTGTTGCCCCTATGCAACCCCTGCTATGCAACAACCTGCTACCAACGTTCCATCTCCTTCGTCTCAGAATTTTCGGTTTTTCCTGTCATTAACCCTCCACTCTTCGCTCTCAGTAACATCACCGCTTCTTCCCCCTCTTTCCCCCCCCCTACTCACCTTCCCTTCCCAACCGTAACTCAACATATAAATATGGACTCCTCACTGTTAATTTTGTCTTGTACCTGATGATGACTCTGTGAGTTGAAATGCGTCGTACGCTTTAATAAATCTGTGGAAAAGTGCAAACTCTCCTTAAATTCAACATGAAGAACTTCCACGACCTTAAGCCTGAATCTGTTCATCTTAATGTGAGATTTTATCGACCTATATCAATAACCCCCCAGCTAGGAAAAGTATTTGCATATGTGTTCAACAAAAGATTAATTGACTTCCTTGAAGTTAATAACCTGCTATCCCCTAAACAATTTGGATTTAGAGAAGGATAGTCAACAGAGCAGGCAACCTTCAATGCAGTAGACACCATCATACAATGAACTGACTCATAACAGGTGTATTCTTTGACTTGTCTAAAGCATTTGATGTGGTTGAGCATGATTAACTCTTGTACAAATGTGATCTAATGTGAGTGTTAGACGCACAGCACAGCAGTAACTGGGAACATACCTCAATCATCAACAAAGGGTAGATGTCCAGAAGAACGGGAATACCTTTCTCTCTTCACCATTAGGTGTTGATAAAGGTGTTCCTCAAAGATCAGTGTTGGGTCCAATCCTATTCCTCAATCATATAAATAATCTACCAAGACAATTACATGTAAATCCTCTCAGTAATTGGGCCTTGTTTTTAGATGATTCAAGCATTGTGCTGCACAGGAATTCATTCAAGATCTGATGAATTTGGGTGAATCCATTATGCATGCTATAGGCACGTGGTACTATGGGAATAGCCTTATTCTTAATTAAACTAAAACTCAGGTCATAATATTCTCTGCAAAAACCTGTCAATTTGATAAAAGCATTTCTCATCCTATGACAAGTAACAGTAGTTATTAATGAGCATACATTTTTGGGAGTATATTTTGATAAATACCTGAAATGGGTATTCAATTGTTTATGGCTCAACTTTATTATCCAAACCTGGATATTTTTATCTTTACCGTATGCTTCTAGCTTTGTGAGTAACAGTTGGGATAAAATGAGTCTGGGTCGGGAGGAAGAGTGAGGAATTCAAGCATCAAAATTTTTAAAGAAATAGAAAATGGCAAAACAAAGACACCTTATGCTCATGGAATCACGAGCGTCTTCATGATGATGTTGTGAAGTGATGAATGATTCTGTGCAACCCTTTTGAGCTCTCTCTTCAGAGCGTTGGCAAATTTCCAACCAAGGTTAGGAGTGAAAAATTCAAGTGATTTCTGTGCACAGCCCTCCAAGAAGGATCCCCCGCCCTCCAAACATATCCTTTTGTCATTTGTTATTAAAAACCTTTTTACAAACATCCTTGTTTTTGAAACATTAGTAGGGGTGGAAAAAGTGCTGGGGCCGAACCACCCTTCCTGAATGAGTTTATGTCACTACTGAGATTGTGTGTTGAGCAAAAATATTTCCAGTTAAACAATGAATACTACAAATAAGTGGAAGGATTGGCAATGGGTTCTCCTCTATCACCACTACTTGCTGACCTTTACATGAATTTGAAAGAAAAATATTCAGCAGTCCCTAAATACATGAGCAGAGGAACATAAATGCTGTTTTAGAAATTGTGACCTCACGCAATCTCTTTTCGCCAAGCATCTGTGGGAAGAAAATCATGGGAGCGATTTCAAACTGGAACTGATACACCAAATGGACAAAAGGAAGGAAGATGGACAAGTGGAAAGGGCTGGAAATCAGAAAGAATTTGAAAAAGTGTCATTTGGTCAACGATTTATTGTTTGAATACCTCTCCCCAATCCTGGAAGCATCCCTTTCCTTCACGGAAAGACCTAATTACCCTTCCCCACTCACACTATGAACCCACCAATCGCCTTTCCTGATGCTTAACACCCCTCTCCTCCTACCCATCATCACCAATCACAACCCCACTCCTTTCTCCTTCCCTCCCCCCTTCTCCTTCCCACGCTCTCTCACTCACCCCTTCCCCCACATTATTGGTATATAAATGGACTGCACTTGACTAATTTGTACCTGATGGTGATGCCCAAGCATTGAAACGAGCAGTGCAAAAATAAAAAACAGTGGAAAAATACATTGTGCTCTTCATTTAATGGGCCTGAAACTGGACCTGTACACCACACATCTCAGTAAAAATATTGATTCTGTGTACTATCTTCTTTCCATTCTGAAGGATACTGTTAGTATGGATGTTTTAAAAACACTTCACTATGGTCTATTTTATTCTCATGTATAATATGGTATCATAATATGAGTAAGTGGGTCATCAACTAAGTTAACTAAAATAATTATGATTCAAATGAAATTTCTTTTGTCCATGAGCAATAAACCCTACAGACCTCATTCTCTGTACATCAAAATGTACAAGCTTCCCATAAGTTTAAAAAATGAGAAATCACCCTCTATTTTTAAAGAAATGGTTTACATACTTAGATGAAAAATGTTTTTACAGTGTGAATGGCAATTTCAATTCTGGGTATTTTGGTATTTTTTACTATTTACATAATAACATAGGTGTAATCTTATCTTTTTTGTCTAGTCATTATTAAGTGACTGCACTTTTTGATGTACCCTATACAATTGATGGAGATCGGTGTGAACATGGCGGCCAGTAATATCGTACGAGCCTGTAGTGGCTGCAATAATTCCTTGAATCTAGGCAAAAAGTCTATTACTTGTGAACTCTGTCCACTTCTCTTCCATTATAAATGCTCCGGCTTAGACGAGATAGCATGTAAAGCGCTAGCAAGCTGCCGGGATATTTTCTGGAGATGTTTTTCATGCCGTACTAACAAGTTCTCGATCGCTAAGATGGCGGCCGACCTAGAAGCTATCAAGCACGACGTAAACAACCTTAAAAGTGTCCGTGAATCGACTCAGGGCAAGCAGAAGAAAAACCTTTTGTTCGCAAATGTTGTGAAAGCAGCCGAGGAACCAGTTCAACCAAAAATTCCTACTCCTAAGTACGAGAAACCATTTACGCGTCAATCTAAGACTGCGATCTCTAAAGAAGAAGCCCCAGATCAAATGTGTACCGTTTCTGAGAATTGTGATACATCCACTGCTGCCACTATCAGCAAATCTGCCCAAAGTGCCCGCAATGTCGAATTGTGTGACTCCCCTGATCCTGAATCTGTTATGATCCTTAAACCTTGCCATCCCCTTAACGCATCTGATGATGGATTCATCCCTGCGACCAATAAACGAAGACGCCGTACTCCTCTGGCGATAGGATCATCGGAGAAGAAGTGCTCCCTTGCAGGTATTCCACGACGATCGCATCTTCATGTATGGAATCTCAACTACAGCACAACTGTCGAAGCTATTCAGGAATATGTTAGAGCGGAAATTCCTGATCTGGATACTTCATCGGACATGGAAATTGTCAAGCTCGTAGTGACCCGGGGAAACCATGCCTCATTCCGCATATCAATGAACAGTGAGTTATGGGAAACCCTCATAAAGCCTTCATTTTGGCCCAAATATGTGCACGTCGGAAATTATTCTTTTTGGAAGGCACGCCCGACAACATCGACAGGGTAGCGAGGTACCTCAAGGTCCTGCACATTAACATTCAATGTCTTAGTAACAAGTTGCTGGATCTTGAGGTCCTGATGAGTGAATATAAACCTCATGTCCTTTGTATTAATGAACACTGGTTGAAATTAAGCGATTTGAAATCTTTAAATCTACATGGATATTCCATCGCCGAAGTATTTTACCGTTCAAAGCATAGAAATGGAGGCATATTGGTTCTAGTTTCACAGTGTATGCGCCTTTTCCCGACCTGTTTCGCTCAGGATTTTCTCAATGAAGAGTTGTCCTTCGAGTCCTGTGTCGTGGGCCCCAGTGTAAATAATGTTGCATATCATTTATTATCTATCTACCGTTCTCCCTCGAGTGATTTCAGTGTTTTTCTTAATAAACTTGCCAAACTATTAGAGTTAATCCATGATGCTATACCAAAACCTAATTTAATTATAACTGGGGACTTTAATTGTGATTTCGCAAGTAATTCAAAAGCCAAACTGGAATTCTTAGATATCCTTACCTCTTTCAACATTTGTGTTACTAATACCGAACCCACTAGGGTAAACGGCCTTTCCTCTACTATTATAGATAATATCTTAACAAACATCGATTTGGGAAAAGTAAATACTGAAGTAATCAAATCCCACATATCTGATCACTACCCTCTTCTATGCAAGATTTTAATTTCTTCTCCTAGTCACCGCAAAAAAATTTATAAAAGGCAGTTTACAGAGCAAAACACTAATATCTTCAATAATATGTTGAAGTCCCATGATTGGTCTGATTTATACCAACTCAGATCCTTCAATGACTCATTTGAGTATTTTTATTCTTCATATCAATATTACTTTGACATTTGTTACCCAATGGTCTCCAAAAAACTAGAAACTTGTCTTTAAAAAATAGAAACCATTGGGTCACCGATGAAATACGATGCCTCTCGAAAAAAATGAAGGAATTAGCTATCTCTTATAAAAATAAATGTAACTCGATTGGCTGCTTGGAGTATAGAACACTGAAAAAAACGTACCGGCAAAAGTTACAACTGGCTAAAAAAACATTTAACAACTGTAGAATTCTCAATGCCGATTACAAATCTACAGAAATTTGGAAGATTATCAAGGAAGCTAAGTGTTCTACCAATTATCATCATGATTTCAAATTACAGGACTCCACCGGTAATGTTATTTCCGATTACTCTCAAATGGCATCTAACTTAAATGACTTCTACTTGTCCCACCAGACTACTACGAATACTCCAATTCCTGTTAATTATCCTCTTATCCCAAGCCTGTCTAAAATTATACTTTTTATAAGTTTTTATTGGATAACTCAAGTAGAAACAATATTACCTCACTAAAGGAGAGCATAAAAACATTATTGGCCTTCTTTGATTTGGAACAGCCTCCAAATGAAGGATGTAATATAATTCTTGTTTTCCATCCATAACATAAAATCTGTGCTTAAATTATTAATAGGTCAAGTAATATCAACTAATCATCACTGAATTTCCAAATTTTTAAATTTGCCTTACTGTCATACAGTACTGAAATTATTGGAATGGGGTCAGACTTCTTAGTACCATTCTTGTAATATAAATTTATCCAACAACAAATCAGAAAAATATTAATTCATACTATCTACAACCAAGAATGGTGGAATTATTTTACTTAATATCACAGAGTTTAATGATGGAGGCAGTTAATGTCAATGGAAAGTCTGCTTTGAAAAATAAACATTATTATTATCAGAAAAGTATTTTCATATCAGATGATAATACAGATGAAAAAAGTCCCACCTGTAATTGCTTATGAAAATGTCACAGTGGACACCATCAATGATTGTGCCCAAGGCCTTGTATGTGATGGGACAATTGGTCTTCTGCTTGGTCACCAATCCAGGTTGAAAAGATTCTTCCAATAGTGCTGATTCCATAGCATTACCATTCCATGTAGCCCTTCAATAATTGAATGAACAATACATATAACAAACATACTATTTCTGTTCCTTTTGTCCATTATTTTACTAAAAATCATGCAGCCACTTCTAGTAACATGGTGTATAAGTGGATGAGTCAGAAACACTCATAGACGTTCCTTTGCCAAACTGCGTGTACTGCAAAAGAAAAGGCACTGATATCCTTCAATCTCACAGAACACGAGTCCAATACCTCTAATATGTGGTTGAATATTGTAAAAAAGAGCCAATGTCGTGTAAGTAAATGCAGGGAGGAAATTACTACACATATTACTGATTTGAATGGGATCAGGGAGTAAAAGTCCTGGAAAAAGAAATCTGGTCAGCAAAAGATGGCTTATTTTATGAAGGAGTCTCTGTCATAATGTATAGTAGTTTAAAGAGACTTTCCCAATCCTTATTCTGATTGGTAGATCTACAATAAAACCATCAAATTATAAGGTGAATACATTTATCTGAAAATGAAATGTGTAATGAAGAATGATTAGGAGGCAATGCTCTTTACAGACTTCAATTCATGCCCTCCCACTTAGTATTTCTCATTTCATCCCACCCACCCCTAATCACAAGGAGTTATCAACTCTTTTGATTCACCCTTTGAACACCAACCTAGCAAAGACAGAACTCTTGATGGGTGGGATCTGTAGATAACAGTATCAACAGATTCACATTATGAAATAGAATGAATATATCGAAACCTCTTGTAATTGCACAGTATTGAAAAACACCCATGAAACATTCGGATTTTCTACACTCTGTAATGGAGTAAATTGGTACTATTCCAGTCAAGATACTTATTCTAAAGAGCATATTGACTGAACCATTTAAGTTGCCTATTCATGTGGTCATGGAGCATTTTGTGGCCCTATTTTCTCTGTTTTACAGCAGGTCTCCTCATGAGTAGAGGAAGAAACACTCCTCAGTGCCAATAAAATTCCATGAATGGTAAATCCGTCTAACCATTTAGGTTTGACAATCTCTATCAAAACACTCGTCTTCTAATTAGAGTTACTGGTAAGTGGGCATAAAAGAGTGATGCTACTTCCAAATCTTACTGCAGAGAGGTGAGACAAATTTCAAACATTAAGAGCTCTACACAAATAAATGACCTCTAACAAAGCCATGACTGAAAATATCAATTTAGGAGAGAAGGTTAGAGTGAAGTGAGAATATTGTACAATGCTCTAGGTCTGAAAAGAGAAACTTCCAGCCTTAAATGATTAGCAAGCAACCAAATTCAGAGGACAGGCTGACATCCGTCACTTAGATAACTAATTAGAAAAATCTCACAATCATCTGGCCTTTTAGGCACCAAATTGCATTCCTCATATTGGTACCGTTTTATCCTGCAGCCTTATTCAAACTAACCTCAAGTTAAAGGGTTACGAGTATTTACTTTAAAATTCAACATTACATATTCACTTGGCGTTTATTTTAAATTAGGTACACTTTTCACATTATTCCCTTCACAACTCTACCATTAGAACCACTTTACCCCAAAGGTAATGAATGTTTTTTGATCAATACTACCTCAAGAATATAAACAATTCTTTCTTCAATAATTGGCAACAAAAGTTGCTTCAGCTTCAATTCATTTACATTTCATTCACACTGAGTACCTTAAGTTATGAATGTAAAAGGAAATATGACGTTAAACATACACTTTATACAAATTTCCTTGAAAGCAGTAACAAAAGTGGTCAAGAACGAATTCGCAGCTTCCACACAATCACAAATTGATCACGACTCAATTCTAAATTGCAATTTGCTTATTCACGTTCTCTCCAAATACGGGCAAATGAATAAGTTTAAGAATTGCAACAATGGTTAAATGAAAACGGATCAACTGCGACATTCACTTTTCCCGACAGTTTCCAGCTTTATTTCAATCTCGGAAATCATTCTTCGATAGTAAAAGTCTTTGTATTCCTCAGGGAGAGAACTTAGCAACTTTGTGGCATTTTGAAGTGTTTGGAGTGCCTATAAGAAAAATAAAAGGGGAATCATCCATTCCGTTAGCATTGGGTTTCATGTTTGCTTTGAATTTATAATACATTTAGATCTATTTCATATTCCAAACCAGAAATTCAAATCAAATCTGGCTCACCCGTGCTGCAGGAACGACATCTTTATTTCCATATACGTCCCGTTTGTCATAAAAGTCATCATCCAAATTTTTCCAGAAGACATTTACGGCAACACTAAAATCCAACGGTCGGACGTTATGTAGCCACAGTGCTGGTATAAAAAGGATGTCTCCAGGATTTAGTTGACATTCGTACCTTTTGGCTTGTTTGAATCGTGGGAAGTCTGGGTTATCTATATCATCAACATCAATGATTCGGGACTTATCTCCATTTAAGTACAGATTGAGTGAGTCATTGGGATTAAACAGAATTACCGTTTTCTTACCACGAACTTGAACTAAAATATTATCCATTACATCATAATGGGTCCACAAGGATAACCCAGAAGAGCTAACACGGAGTACACTGGAAAAGTATCTACTCGCTTCGAAAATATTTGGCAGCCTTAAATCTTCGGAAAGGGTAGGGTAATGCTTGGAAAAATCTGCTATGTCCGTGCCTCTTGGTTCTATTCCGAGGGACCGCAGGTAATATAGTTCCTTGGGGTGAATAAAGTAGCATTCTTGTTGCTCCTTAGAAGCTCGTGCAACTAATTCGTCAAATGGAAGTGTTTTATAAAGGAAGTTCTTTTTCACAAAGTCCATTTTTGAAGTGGGGCTAACGTGTATTTTTACAGGAAGTTTACCAACTTTCTGAGAAAGATACTCTGAAGACCAATTTTTCACACATTCTCCGACATAGGCTCCTCTTAATATCGCAGGATTTCTCTGAGATCTCACATGATCTCTATATCCTTGTTCTGACTCAGCATTGTATATCGGCACCTCTACTTTACATGCCATGTTTTCTTAAGAAGAATATAAATGTATATCGTAAGAAAATAGCAATGTCCATAATACACAGTAATAGAAGACAAAATTGTTTTACGGTGAAAACCCAATCACACCACAAAAAGGAAACAAGTCTGGTAACATTACTTCTGTAAATGGGTTTTCAAGTTCAAAATCAAAGGCAAGATTAAATCACAAACATCAAAATACCTGCGCGGCCAAGGAGATCCGCAGAATAGTTTTTGTCTCTAGCAGCTTAATTCAAATCGTCTACTTTATAAATACCGCACGCTAGTCATTCACAGAACTTGAATATAAGGCGCTTGGCGTGTTTTATTTTTCGAGACAATTGAAGCACCAGTATCGATCCATGTCGAGAGAAACTGGCGATTTGATTGAAGCGGGAAATTCGTGTAATAATAATATTGCTTCTTGGCTCCAAAAAAGACATCGACTACAAGTATTCATTGCAATTAGAACTGAAATACAAATGCTCAGAGTAACTACTAAAATCACTAAACAGGGACAGACATAAACGAAAGTTATTCATCTCGAGAATTAGACATGAATTTATCAACTAGTTAGCCACAGAGGAACTGATATTAGACTTACACAATGGAAAAATACCTTTCAGGAATTTCACACCATCATTACCAGGGTTCTTAATGCACATGACTGAATTATGGGCAGTTATCCGTAAGTTATGACAACTGCTTAATCCATACTACCGTATATTAGCAATGGTTATAAAATTGAACATGACTTTGTTTGACTTCATAATGATATAGAATATACACATGTAGGAAAGAGCACAAATTTTGAATTTTTAAAAATAAACTGTAGAATTGCTTGTCCTAGTAACTTTACCTAGGACTCTCCCGGCACATTCTTTTACAGCCTAAGGAGGCCCATAACATACAAGTGCCTACACATGGCAATTCCATGTTTCAACCATCTCTGAATAAATGCACAATATACCGAGAGAGCCATAATATTGACAACCATGGGGCACAATTAGTCTCAAGAAGTAAGATGAACATGCATCCGCAAGAATTTTGTCCCAGAACATTAAAGAGTGGAACCTTATAAATTCAAAACAGGGGAGATAATGTTTCTTAGGTGGGGATGAAATTAGTTATATATTGTTTTCTTAATGTTAATGAACACCAAATTATCTTTATTTAATCATACAGTCAATGTTTCTCTGCACTACTGCATGGTTTAGGTTCTTAGAGGAGATTAGGTGAGCTGTAACACTATTACTATATTACTATACTATATAACACTACTACTATTACTATATAACACTATTACTATATTCTACATATATTATAGAAATGAGCAGGAGAGGTGGGGAATCTTACCCAAGGACACTCAGTAATACTTGCCAAAACAACATGATACACTAGATATAAGAAACCATTGGCAGTACCCACTTGAACTATTTGCTCTCTGGTAGCATATATGTACATTTATAAGATTACAATGAAAGTCCAAACATACAAAACACCATAAACAGTAAAAAAGTATTTATTTGTATAAGACTTCACAGAAGACAATTTTCCATGAATTATGTGTGTGGCACCACAAACAAAAATGTCCATAGACCTCAGAGCTCTTCATTTCACTCCACACTCAGATTTTCCTCTAACTGTCCAGGAATACTCTTCAGAAGTCTTATTTTGGTTCTCAACTGTTTCCATGTTTCTTGGTAATAGTTGTGTTCATCCCTGGCCATTGCCTGCAATATTTAGAAGAATCCATATTAAACCAAAATTACTTAATTATAGGCTCATAATATTCCCATACCCTAGGATGAATATTATTCATTAACCTGCCACAAATTGTGTTTGGCTCAAATTAATGAAGATCCTAACTTCCTCCTAAGCTTTGCAAAATAAAATCTCACATGTGCCTGTCTTACCCTTTTTAGGATGGGAACTGATACTGATCTGAACTGCCTCATAAATGCTTTGAATTTGCCCCCAAAAAAACTTCCTCAGTAGGCCAATAGAGATGTATTTAATTTTTCCCGAATGACTTTTCCATCTCAAAATCAAGCCTGTACATAAGATATTTTCATATACACCATATTCTCTTTTTATACCCCAACATGCTAGCATTTTTACCTCATAGGTCCTATATGTATTCTTCCTATCTCCATGAAATCATTCCTGGGTCATTTAATTATTTTCCTGCCATTTCTTTGAATGTCCTAGGATTTTCTCTAGACTCTTTGACTGTGATTTCACATTCTTTTATAGTGCACCCATCTTGACCTTCCTCCATAAATTCTCCATATCTATCACACTTCTTTCGCCCATTAGCTTCCACCGTAGTTCACTTTCTCTTTCTACTTCCTTTTGCTCAATTTTGCATTGACATTCATTCATTTCCTTTGCACATCTCTGTTCTCAATCATCTCATCTATTATCAATTGTTTCCTGGCAAGCTTCCTATTTACAGTTTCTTTACTTCTGTTAGCAGTTTTTAATCCTACCTATTTTGAGACGATCCCATACTATAACTGATTTCCCTGTCCTCACTCATGAATTTTTCCACTGCCTTTTTCTCTTTTATCTTATGTTACCTTTTATTAGCAATAAATTATGATCTGAATCCATATCAGTTTCCAGGAACATGTATCAATCGAATGGTAAAATTTCTAAAACTGTGCTTCACCATAATATCGTTTAACTGATAGCTAAACAAATCAAGGGGATGACGATGGTGCGGTGGCTAACATACTGACTTCCCAACCAGAGGTCCAGGTTCGAATTCTGGAGATGGCAGATTTTTTTCTGTGCTATCCCAAACCCTACTTGAGGTGCTTTGTGGAGGGCACTTTGAGTGAGTACGCCGTCTGTCAAATGGGATGCTAAGAAGTAGACCCCTTGGTGACTTAAGATTAGAGTAGGCTAATGCCGACGCCAGGTTTCTCTCCACCTTTCCCATTCATCCCTAATTGTGCAAATAACCTCAGCTGTCAGTTGCCTCCCCTAAAACTACTACTACTAACTAAACAAACCACCTGGCATTTTCAATGTATGCCTATAATTTGTTTATTTAGTCCTAAAACAACATCACACCAATTGGATTGATAACAAAAAAATAAAAAGTGACAATAATAAAAAAATAATGCATAAAACCAAGTTAACAATATAAATTTACAAAAAATAAAAGCACTACATAAAAGACATTCAGTTTACACACAAGAGGAAGACAAAATGATTAGTGAAGGAGGAGATGGTCTGAAGAAAATTAGGAGGGAGTAAGAGCATGGCAGGGATAGACAGAACAGGTTGAAGTCAAGGAAGCATTTCATAATTGCAATACAGGCTGATGGAAGTCTAAAGATAAGTGAGAATTTCGTCCTAGTGAGGCGAGGGGTGATACAGTGAAAGAGGACACTCAACCGCATCGTACTCGAAGCCAGAAAAGAGTTAGTTTTTCTCGGGAGGCGACCGACAGCTAAGGTCATTTGCACCATTAGGGATGGGTGGGAAAGGAAGGGTGGAGAGAAACCCGGCGTGGGAATTAGCCTACTCTTGTTAAGAGGCACCAAGGGGTCCCCAGTTTAACGTTCCATCTGACGGATGTCATACTCACTCAAAGTGCTCTCCACAAAACACCTCAAGTAGGGATTGGTATACCACTGAAAAATATTTGTTGTCTCCAGGATTTGAAACTGGGCCTTCGTGGTGGGAAGCCTGTATCTTAGCCTCCGCACCATCCCGATCCCCATGGGAAAAGAGAAAGTCCTATAATTACTGTTGACAATTTTTAAGAAAAACTGCATATAATTCATGGTATGGCAATCAGTATGGGAAACAATGCTGAGAGAAGACCTGATAAAATCTAGAGAGCAGTTACTGAGGATTAAATGATGGTGGCAAGAGAGAAATTTTATGGGGATAGTAGTTATGGTGCTTAAACCAACTGTTCATTATAATTAAACCAATCTCCTGCAAAACTCTTAATTGCTTTCTCCCAGTGTTCAGTCCTTGTTCCGAGACCATAGTCCCCTCACTACTATCACATTCCAATCTCCTTCCAGGAACAAGCAGAATCATGCTCTCCGACTGATCACATACCCTCTTGACTTCCTCCAACTTATGGTAACTGGGTGTCATGTAGAACTGAATAATGACCTAGTTTACAGTCCAGCATTCATCTCTACTAATAATATTGTCACTCATCCTCTCCATATTTACTATGCTTCATCCTCCCTTTTCATTCAATGTTGTTGCTACCCTTAACTGGCAGTCATTCACTCCACTGCATATTACTCTATATATAAATATTGCTGCAGGAAACCCTATTATCCTTCCATCTCACAGCTCAAATTTATCTACGTATATCAACCTGCAGGAGATGCCACAACAGTAACTTTAAACGGAGTCATCCGCTAACATGCATTTCATTGCAACAATTTTAGAGCATAAATAATCATTCGCCTTGACCGGGATTCGAACCCGGATCCCACGATGTCCAGCCGAGTGCTTTAGCCAGTTAAGCTATTTTTTTTAATCCCTTTATTCTCATGGAATTTTTCATTACAGTAACATGGTAGCATATTATTACACATCTTTCACAATTTAATCACAGAAACATTAAACAAATTCCCATAGAATTTGTCATCACAGTTGCAACATAACAGCATATTACACCACTTTCCTCCACACGAATACCACAGCAACACCACAAAAAAAATTAACTCCCATAGAACCCGTCACAACATCATGTCATAACACCCTTTGCACAAGTCTACTCCAATCACACTAGAACATCTCCCAGAGAACCCGTCCACAGCAGTCACATGAAAGCAAGCCATTAACACTTTTCTTCCACAAGTATAACAGTACCGCCAAACCAAGTTTGCATTTATCCTATCTCAATCTTGAAAGTGCCGTTCAACATCAAAACGTTTCACAAACAACAATATTAATAATTTATGTATTGACACTGGTTTTTTCATTTATATGTAATTTAAAACTTGCATGCACAATTTCTAACTGTCCTGATCTAGGTCTCTCTTTCTTAAAATTTCTCAGCTATCGCGGTGTCCTCTCAAACTCTGAAATTTTTAGGCTTTTAAAGGAACAAGATGTGACGAAATACCATACATACAAGGTCGCAGGCATTCGTAATCATGTGTGACACGTCACAGTCTATGAGTTTCAAGCCAATTTGAAACACTTAGGCTGTTTTTACCTTAGACAAATTTCAAGAAACTGCACAATTACGAATGCCTGTGACATTGTATGTACGGTATTTCATCACAACATCTTGTTCCTTTAAAAGCCCAAAAATTTTTGAGTTTAAGAGGACACCACGATAGCTTAACTGATTTAAGCACTCGGCCGGACATCAAGGGATCCAGGTTCGAATCCCGGTCAAGGTGAATGATTTTTACGCTCTGAAATTGTTGCAATTATCTATGTATATTCTCTCTTTCCATCTTCTACTTTATATTTTCTAATTTACATACTCAACATCATCCCAACATCCTATTGCAACCGATTCAGTCCTCTTCCGTGTCTCCTTTCTTACAGCTGCTGTCATTCGACTTTTCAAATATTTCATGCGATGACAATTTTGAAGCAGGAACTAAGCTCCCATATTTCCCTTGATGTATTCTTAGAATTTTTTCTGTCATAACTGTTTGAGAGAAATAATTAAGGTGGCTTCCTGTTACCTTCCTAATAGTATCTATGACACTAGCACTTGATTGGTCAACCCAATGGGGTCAGCTACCGCCACAGCCACCTTGCTGAGGAACAGATGCTTCACAGACTACCTTTTGTCAGGCTTCGACTCTTCCAGGTTTCTAGCATGGATAACTCTACCAGGAGTATATATCTCATTACCCCCTGCCAACTGTCACCCCAGTGGTCATGAGAGTACATGACCTTCTGTAATGTCAAATTAAGTGGTACTGAACACACACTAAAATCCCACCTGGGGTTGTCAGGCACTTCCCCTAACAACTACTATATCTCCTACTAATTTCAAGTGGAAGGAATGTAAATAATGCAAGCCATAATAGGAACAGTACAGTGCAATCTTGCTTAACGAGCACCTTGCATAGAAAGCACTTTGCATAATGAGCAAACTATCTTAAGCAAAAATGACTCACTTTCTGAACAAATTTTCACAACGAATGGCGACATGAGATGATCTACATAAATACCCTGTGAGCCACCAAAAAGGTGTGTGGCAGGGGGTGCAACACCAGGAGGAAAAGATAAGGGATGATGGGGTTGGGGTTTTTCAATTAGGTGGGGGAAGGAATCTGTAGCAAAAAAATATTCCCGGAACAATTGCACACCTACTACTTCACTTCATGTTTAGCACTTGCTTCTTTACTAAAATACCATAGCAATTTCAGAAGACCAGTTTCTTTACAAAATGACCAAAATTCTGCAATAAAGCTGGCATCTTGGTTTCACTAGTGATCACACATTTTTCAAAACTTGTGTTCAGACATATTATTCACAATTGTTTGTGTGCAAAGTCTAATAATATTTTGACCATAGTTTCGAAAATGCCCTTGAAAAAAAAAAGCCTCACGAAGATACTCATAAGAGAAAAAAAGTCAAATTTGTTGCTTGTATAGTATGCAAATGCGATCTACATCAGGGATTTACACCATCCACAAGAACAAGGACAAGATTAAGGACGTGGATGCTTCTGAGTGAGTGACAAGAATAGCCAAGGTATTGTGAGACACGTTAAAGCAGTGAGCTCCGACTCCAAGGTAGCAGAGAACTTCATTGGTGATTTCGCAAAGCTTGCAAATTCAGAGGGTTACCTGCTGCAATAAGTTTTTTATTGTGACAAGATTGGTCTCTTCTAGAAGAAGATGACAAAGCAAACCTATATGCACAAATAAAAACAGAGGAGAATGCACAGTCTAGCCTCAAGCCAATGACAGGCCATCTCACGCTGCTATGTTGTGCCATTGCAAGCAGCAATTTGAACATTAAACCCCTGCTGTTTACATTCAGAATATCTCCGAGCCCTCGAGAAGCATCAAGTCTGGAAGAGCAAGCCAAAGATGTTTAGGGGGTCTTGAGAGAGAATGGGAAACTGGTGCATTGTGCATACGAAGCATCATCCTAATAAGGCAGCAGCTATGGATGTTAGAAATTTATTTAATGATAATGCTGATACACACTTTCACCACCTTTTGAAGCAATGGCAAAAACTAATGTGTCTAGACAGCTTTCTAGTAAACAAGAATTAGGAATGCATCATAATTATCTAATTATTTGCATTATTTTTTTTACAAAACAAATTCACATTCCAGGTTGGTTCATTCCACCACAGATGAAAAGATGATTCACGATCCTAAACAGTGTATGTATAATTTCCTTTGACTAAACCTCGTAAATAATTTATTTTTTTACATGGAATGCATTCTTGTATATAACCATGCATTTATATGGGAAAAATTTATTTCATTTAAGAAGCGTTTAGCTTTATGAGAAAGATTCCAGAATGAATTAATTCTCGCTGTGCAGGGTTCCACAGGGCCAAGTGGTTAAATAACTTCCCATTATCATACACACAATTAAACAATGTTGTTACCTTGTAATCCTCTCCATACTTATGAACCAGATATGCCAGCCACTTGGCCTGACTATCAGGGAGCCTCAATAGCCTTTCCCTTGGAAGTTTGGCATCTTCCTCCAATTTATCTGCCACATGCTGCTTTCTTGCACGTCTCCTCTTGGCAGTCTCACCACTGGACGAAGCAGATGATTCATCTTTTAAAAGTTCCTGTGACAAAGGGAGCTAATTCATTATGGGGAACCATCATGCACCAACACTCACTTCTGGTTACAATTTACACTTAGCTACAATGAATAAATTCACTTTGTTAGATATATTGAATCCATGTATAATAGATTAAACATATGTAGTCCTGCTGACAGCGCAAAATAATACATCATTCCTTTAGTTGGCACAGGCATTGAGACTATTGGTAGTGCCCAAATACGAGTACTTACACCTGAAGGAAGTAAAATTTGTCCAGCTCTTCACTATTTGAATTTGGACCAAGAAAGTTTGGAGAGCAAGCTGTTCAATATGTTTTAAAACAAAGATTGTGTATTATAAAGATAGCTTGTATTTATATATCGCATGGTTTCGTCCCTCCCCAGCACCTGACCCAATTACCCATTCAACCAGTTGGATAATCTTGTCCTAAAATGTTATACCAAACTTCCTCGTACTTCAGGACTGGCTAGTAGTAATTGTTTAAAAAATGTAATTGAGGATTAGTTGATTTGAAACCCATTACATTTTTTTATGAAAATGTTTGCATCTGATTTTTCAAGTGTGAAATTGTAACATATGCATTCATCTCCACTGAAGTAATGAATGCTGTATTTATGCTTTTCCTACTCAATATGGCTCAAGAAGTGGTATATCCTGCTCTTTGATGAATAAATATTATTATTATTAAATTTCAGGCAACATAAAATGATTAAAAGGGATTTACCTACTAAACCATCCTAAATCAAACCATTCAGACAATGGATATGAAAAAAACTGTGGATGGATGCATAAAATACAAGTGCATAAAGAGTGCAACAATGAAAAATAAAAATGAAATCAGTACTATTTATTGTATACATGTGTGTTTGTAAATGATAATTGGGTGTGAATGATAAATTTAGATCTCCAATGGACACTTGAAATGAACCTTTGTGGTTGGTATCCTGAATGCCGCTTTCATATCATACACTAATCCCATTTCCTCCATGTTCTGCCTGGCTGATTTGCTTCCACTCCACGCTTCTTTAATTTCAGGGCTGAAAGAGAATTACAAGTAGTTTGAGGGATGACACACTACGACAAGGGTTTTAATGTAAATAAACTAAATACGAATGGAAAGGTAAAGGCATTTTTCGGACACGTATTTATGTGTGCCGGAATTGGGAGAAAAACCGGAGAACAAAAATCATGGAATCAAATAAAAACTGTTTCAGATGAAAGACATCTCACACACAAAATGAAACAAATCTATGAGAATCACAATTATCTCACTATTCCCGAGAGTATCATTTTTCGTAATGTATTATAGAGGCATGGGGGATGGATTCATAGGTTCAGATTAGCGTGGAATGGGTAATATGGATTATTAAAAAAAGAGTTAACGATCTCCAAGAAAAGTCGGAGGTACTTTCAATGTTCTACCAGTTTCAAGTCAATAGCAGGCTCACCCTATGAAAATAATGAAGTATTCCATAAATAAAAGAGCTTAAGTTTGAGGCAAAAAGTACTCACCATTTAATTCGAGGCAATTTCCTCATTCTTTGGCTCAGTCGCCGACGGCTAGACGATTGCCTGTATGTCTTCTTTTTCCTTTGTTTCCTGATTTTCGTCATCTTAGATCTTTTGGAATAAATTCACAGTGTCTTCAAATGGAAACAGCTCAACAGGCTGAACAAATATTACATATTGGAATAAAACGGTGATTGGACATTACTGCAAATCTCGAGAGAAAAAATTACTACCACGTGAAATCAAACTTGTCTCAAAATTTCGTTCACCCACTAACTGGCTCATTATTTCTCGAGTAATCGAGATATTTTTGTATCGATTAGCTGCATCGATTTTCCTTATTCTTGATTTGGCGCATATATTGAGATTCCGATAATTTGGGGATCTAAATTACAGAGATTAAAGTTCTTACAGCAAATGGCAAATAGAGCTGCCACATTTTAGTCTTCGTTTGGTAAATTTAAGAGAAAAGAGTCTTTGTACGTGAGTAATTCAATGTGAATGACTCTTATACCAATTACAGGTATTATAGTATCATCTTTGCTGATCTCTTTTGTGGTCCGTGCAATCATTGGTCTCCATAACCTCGTGGCTTATCATTAGGACCAAACCACCAATGCTGACAATTCAACAATGTTTGAGGCTGGGCTTGAACCCGTGCTTTGGTTTATCAGTCGAGCAAAAAAGTTTTTTTACATGCTTTATTTTCGAAATCCTTTCCTTATGCTACATTTTCTTATTAGAGTTCCACAATAGAGCCCACTAACGTTGGTTTTATACTGGTTATGTCTATATTAAATATTAAAATCAATATTGATCAATCACTTATCGTTATGTGCAATCTTACTTTTATATTAACTTTTTTAATTAATAAGTTTGTGAAAAGGTATTTACAAAGTAATCATACAAATTATATTGCATGGCTTGCCATAAATAAACTTATAAATGTATCGGTTTGGCCTAGATATAGAATTTTCATCATTAGTCATTGACAAAAAGGCAATGTTAAGTCACTTCTATGTGGTGTACCCTGGAATCAATGATGAACTAGCAACACTTTCAGCCAGATAGTCGTTATCTCCTTGGTGAAACACATCACTCCCTTAATATGATTGAAATTAAACCTTGAGAGTATAAAAGTAAGTAGCGAATGATCTTCAGCTATATTTTACTCAAATAAAGCATTCAATGAATAATTACTCGACCAATCGGTGTTCTGTAATCAAGTCAAATATTTTCATCTTAAATATCTCATTCATCTTTTACCTTGGAAAAGGGTCCATTGCATTATTTTTGCCTTCTTATCAAAAGTGAGTACCATTAAAAAAATGCTTTTTAGCCGAAGCTAAACATCAGAATGTGACCTTTAGCTTTGACCAAAAGGCCTTCTATCCTAAGCCTAAAAATCCTACTATTCTAAGTAAAAAGTCTACTATTCTAAGCTTAAAAATCCTTCAATTTTATTTGACTGAAGCCCTTCTATTCTATCGTACTAATCAAATGATTCCCATTTCTTCAATTTCAAAATCTTAATGCAATATGACGTGATAGAGATATTAAACACACATCTGACAAATAGCATTCACATGACCTTAAATACTCATGGTCAATTTGAGTCTAAATGTATTGTTTTTAAAAGTTGAATTTTCCAAAAAGATTTCAATTTTTACATTTTGGTCTTTAGCTTCATTACCAGTAGTTGTTTTCCATTTGGGAACTGAGAAGACAACATCTAATGCATTTCATAAAGGTTAGATATTGAGAGCAACGTTGATGCAGGAGCAATAGGAGGGATAAATCACCAAAAATGTTCTCCATAAGCAGCATGGCAGAATAAATATCCACCATCAATAATAAGAGGCAAAACGTTCAGTTGAAAGGTTTTCTATAATTTCACATATTATCTCCTGCACATGAGTGTCACATGGCCCGGCATTTGTCCAAAGTGAAGGGAAACTCGTATAAACCTTCAATGGCCACCTTAAATTTTGAATATTAAACAAAGTCTACATTTTCTAGCATTCATATTTAAAAACAAATTATTTTTGCACAACATAATTTATTTATTTTCTCAATTAATGCTTTATCTTAGTTCATATCTACTTCATTAAGTGTCTGCCGCAATCATGTGACCTCCTACCAACTATATAACAAGTTAATCTGAATTTCCTCCAACCAACTATGAACAAAACTAATGTGAAATTTTATGTTGTTGTATGTAGGTACTCAGGTATTCAAAAGAACTCACCAACATTCACACTCAATAATTAATTCATTCAGATTAGTTTCATCATTCTAAAATGCTCTACTTTTAATGAAAACTTTCATCAACCTTATTACTTACACATGGAACAATGAGCCATACACCAATCCATTCTCACATTCACACAAACTCACTCACTTATTGTAGTCTGTGATTCTATACGATGAAATAGGTATGATAAATTGGTAATCCCAATGTCCCTTCACTATTTATGCCACAAAATTCCCTGAACTGCACAGTAATGAAAGCAGAGCTATTATCAGACACAATTTGCTCTGGAAGCACAAGGGTAGAAAAAATATCCCTTAAATGCATTGTGATTTCATTGGGTGAACCATTCTGCATATAAAATTAGAGAAATAGATGCCAGAATTAGCAGACTCCTCCACCTGAAGGAGGAGTCCTCCCTATTGCCCACGTGAAGGAGGAGTCCTTCACGCGGGCAATAGGGGATAGCAACTGTAGGGTTATAGATAGCAAAGAAATCCACTTGCCACCCATAGCGTAAAGGGAATAATGAGATCTACTCTCTACTCTACACAAATTAAATTGTTGTGACTCTAATGATAACTTGATATATTGCAAATATGAGAGTGATATCAACTCAATATAAATTGCAGATTTATCTGTGCCAATGATCTCGGGGAACTTGAAGTTTTCCTGGTTCGATTGATACGAGCACCAGATTTTTTAACTAAATACTGAGCTTACGATCCCTTTGATAATTGAAAACATATAAATGGACCACAATTCTGGTAGAGCAATACACGTCATTATAATCTTATTTGCAAACATAACGCTACTTCATTAGTTCAAAAGCTCTCGGTAGAAATTCCCAAGGAGCACAATGCCACGGTCACAACCCCTAAGCCGAGTAGTCTAAACTGCTCTCCTCAATTATTTCATAACCATTTTTAACTACGCAGAATTTATGGAATGGTGCATTAAATTGCACCCTTGACCACCAATTCTATGGTGCAAGCATTCGCCTGCAACATACGCAATTGGCATATCATTCCTGCATCCAGGGTTGCTTTCACAAAGCAAATGAGAGCTAAAATCTTCGGTAGGAATACCAATGTGGAACTAAAGCTCACCTACTTGCAAACTGTCTTTAATTCTAATCCACATAAATATAAAACTACTTGCAAATGTTTAAAAAAAATTATTTATGTCATTTTTACCAATAGTGGATTTGAATTTAGACTCATGGGCTCCTTCCCAAGGACAATATGGGATAGTAGCAACTTTGGGGTTAAGGATACCCTGGCACTTTCACTGAATTGGTGTTTGTTTTGGTTCAAAACCCTTCTCGCATGACCGCATTACATTGCAATTAAATAATGTACTACTCTTAACAGTGTTGCTTTCTCTGCCCTAATTGTTTTTAGGTATTCCCCTCTGTCCCTTTCTGTGGGGGGACCCTCCTGCTACCTGCAGCGTTGGGTCACATTACCTACCTTAGTCTTTTGGAGAGTAAATTGTTGTATGTTGCATGTCCATGTGGTAGTGGAATTTCCCCTTCTTTCTCTTCAAATTTTAGCTTGTACGTTATTGGATTAATACTTGACTGCGTCCTTTAGTGCAATTGTTTGTCAATTTATGGCATATGCATCTGTATGTTTAGAAGTTAAAAGGATTTTTGAATGAATATATATGTCAGTGAGAGTAGACGTTTTCATGCATATGTTGATTTTGCTTGTGGTGTTGTTCGCCTTTACAGGTGGAGACTCAACCCCCCCCCCCCACACGTCCTGGGAAGAAAGGTATGGTACAGAAGCATGTCTTCTAATGTTCCCGTGCAGTGATTTGAGAATTTAAAATAATTAGGATTCGAGCAGCATGGAAATGCTTCAAAAATAAAGCTTGAAAATAAGAAAATAATGCTAATTTTAAAAACACTCTGAGGGGGGCGTGGCTTATTCAGATTCGACAGTTGAGAAATGGGGAAAGAAATAAAGTTTGGTCAGGAGATCTTAGATGATGAAATGCATTTTGGGTATGAACTGTGACTGTCCCAGAAAGCATTGCATAACTTCATAAAATGGTGGTGAAGGATCACCGGCAAAGGTGTGAGAAATCTCGGAAGCTTAATTATAACAGTATACATAACTTATATAACTTATAAATAACAGTCAACTTAATAGATCCATCCGCTAATGTGCATTAAAATGCAGTAATTGGGTTCAGCACTTGGTCAGAAATTAAGAGGCCTGTGTTTCAATCCAGGTTAAGGTGAACGATATTTAACACAATGGCACTCCTCTGGTGAAAAAGTACTGTAATATAAGCACTGCTTGTCAAGGCAAAAGTTGTTTGGCTCATCCTCTTCCAGATATTCCTCCCTCACGTGTTCACAATTGAATATGCCTTATGATTGAATTTCTCATCCATAAAAAATAAGTTTTTCATTTATAAACTATCCAATGAAATTACAATGCAATAATGTATGAGTGTTAAAATCATTTTCCTAGACCTAGAATGATTTTTACACTCTGAATCTATTGTATTATAACTTACACTTTATCAGGTTGGACTTAATTTCTTTGTTGCACACATGAGGTTTATGGTTTCAATTATTAGAAGCATATACATTTTCAATACAGTCTTAAATCATTGCTTCAATGATCCTCTTTACCCTCATAATGCACAACATCTTATGGCGTTACATTTTATGAAATTTGATTTATGCTGAATCTCCAAAATACTGTTTGATAATTAGTAAATAGTCACACTGTTTAATCCCTGAGTTAGGCATCAACGAGTTTGATATCCTTAATCCATTTTTACTGCCATTACAGGAAAGAAATACAAATTTTGTACAATAAAAATGGTATCCTTTAACTTTTTGTGTATGAATACATTCTGCGAAAGGATTATAAAGTTATATACAATATGTTTAAATTCATTGGTATAAGATTTTAGAGAAGAAAGCATTTTGCAGTAATTTCTATGTGTCCACACATAAATTTTAATTTTCTTCACTAGACTGTTTAGTCACCACTATAAAAGTTTCCTTAAATTATACAGTCCTCTTATCAATACACTGATTCATGTAGACAGAAAAAATAACTTAAAAGTCCAATTGAGATTGAAGAGAAAGGATCCATGAATTAACTTGCTCAAAAAATCCTGATAAGTGTCCCATTTGACTCAGTATTTTCTTTGTTTTCTGCAAAATAATCAGTATTTAATTTCATAGCAAACCTACCCTGAATACAACCCACTTCCACAAGATCTTGCTCTCTCATGACACCAATTTAAATATATACACACACATTCAAACATGAAATCTCACCATATAGCAAACACATATTCATTCTCATGGGAATAGATGTATGGAAAAGGGGATAGGGATATATATAAAGCCAATATGGACAATTTTATGTGTATTTATGCATGCCATTAAACGCAGGGGTCCTAATTTTATTAAGTCATATGATTGCTTACCTACTGTCTTTCCTCTTGTGTGTTTTGTATTTCTCCATTGGTGGGCGAAGCAGCCCCGTGATCTATACACAAAGAACCAGGACCTTGTCAAAATTTAAGGCCACAGATTTCAGTGTATAGTAAGTTTCCTCGATAGCTCCCTTGATTAGAGCATCTGCCTGGCAGGTGGAAATATCTGGTGTTCAAGCCCCAGTCTAGGAAATATTTTTACTATTGTGATCTACTCAATTATGCCTTCCCCACCCCTCCTGTGTTTGTCCTTTACATGTGTTCCTATTCCCTTATCCCCTTTTCTAAATGAATATATATATACACACACTTACATTAGCAAGAGGTGCAAGGCAGTATTGCCCGTTATTTCCAGTTCTGTTCAATGTATACTGTATGTGGAGGATATGATTAAGGAGGCATGGGAAGAGTTTGAGGTTGTAGTGAAAGTCGGCTGTGGTGGAGGATAAAAGCAGTTAGTTTTCCTGATGACCAGGCTTTGGTTTGTCAGTCGGCAAATGGGGCTGCAAGGATTGATGTTTGTATTAGAAATTCAGTTCATTAGATAGGGGATGAGAATCAATGTTAACAAAACAAAGGTTATGGGATTTTCCAGAAAGTTTAAAACATGTTCTAGAAGAACAGTTTACCTATCTTGGAAGTATTTTGGACCAACGCGGTCCAAGAAGGTGGGATGTTAGGCAAAGGAGCTTTCACAAGATGGAGGGGGTTCATGATGGAAACATTGAGTAGACCATTTAGAAAAGATTAAATGGGCCGCTGAAAGGAAAACAAATGAGCAAGTACTAGGGATGGTGAGCAAGGAGAGGGGTTTGTTGGGTTAAATCACATGGAGGCAGGAAAAACGGTTAAAATGGGTGTTGAGTGTCAGTAGGATGTTGAAGACGGTTATGGAGGGGAGAACTTAAGGCAAGCAAGGAAAGGGCATAAACAGGATATAGATGTTGGAGGGGGTTAAGGAAGGATGGAAGTACGCACAGTGAAAGAGGGACCTGATGAACAGTATGTGGCCCCATTGTGTTTAGTTAGTAGTCTCAAAGTATTTATTTGGGAGTTGTGTACTTATAAAAACCTACAATAGACAATTGATTTCCTTATAATTAAAAACTGGTGATATGACAAATCATTCTTTATTGACTGTTTACATATCCATTTTATTCTATGTATTTTATAAGCAATTATATCACGAAATAACCTTTATACATCATATGCTTAATGAGAATAGACTGCCTTGCATAATAATAATTTATTACCTAATTCATTATACCTAAATCTGGCTAGGGTCAAATTGTAATTATTAACCCATTAAATATTCAGGAATGTCTTTTAAGGTCTCTTATGCATTTGATTTACAAGACGTTTGAAATGGGATAAGCATTGCTTCATAAAACTATTTTGTGCACAGTTATGAAGAGGTGATTATTCCATACACTATTTATCGATTATGGGATAATTTCAGGGAGCAGCACAGTGCAAATAATTGGCTGAACAAAGATCTGTAGAAATATTCCAACATAGGAATCAGTTGGAGAGCGTCCACGATGACTCTGTTTGACAAATAACCACGGAGAAAGAGAAATTTCAAACGATGCAAAGATCTTATCGATGGGAAATTGAGCACCTTGATATAATTCATTTTTAAACTTAATTATGAGAGAATTTCCGTCAATGTTCAAAGCGTGGCCATGGGAAAATAAACACTTAATTATGTTTAGAAATTAGGTATTGTGGCAAATACTTTTTTCAAATTTAAAAGAATCCATTTATGCCAGACAATTCTTAATATCCATTTAGAAAGACGTCCTAATAAAAAGAGGGAATTAGAATTTAGAAGAGCATTATTTGTGTACCCATTACTCATGAACCAAAAATGATTCCGAGTATTTCTCATGACGCTCCACAAGAGAAATGAAAACACTGAAAGAATATGCAGCCCTACCCAGAATATATACTAAAGAGATGTCAGGGTAAATGCTACAGATAACTAATATCCTGGAGTGTGTACTAGAAACTTACCCTACCTTGATATTGAAAGCAAGAGAGAATGGTGCCAAAAAGGAAAGATTTTATAAAGGGAAGATTAATGACCTTGAAGTGAAATTGGATGAAATTAGATGTAGTTATCATGCTGCACAGAAAGAAAAAGAGGAGGTAAGCGCTTCCATTTTGGGCTAAGAAATCATTTGTGGCATAGAAAAGAAAATAATCATAGTGGTGCTTCAATTTTAAACAATGATCATTGGAAACAACCGATTTGCACTAAACTAAAATAAAGGTTCATTCTGGCAGTGCTTTTTCTTATTTACCAACTGATTTGATGATATTTTTACAATCTGGAAATATATCATGATATGAAATTTCAAATTGGTTTTTTAAACATATCCCTCTTTAATGTTTTAAAAGGGTTTATTAGCAAATGATGTATTCACTTTCTGCATCATAATGAATACTTTAATGCCCCGAGCAATTGATTGATAAATTATTAAAACAGGACAATTCTAAGACTATAACCTGAAGTTTGCCATATTATTTAATAGATTGGATCACCTCTTTAACGTATAATAAATATGTAAGATGTGATTGACATGGGAAACAAGGAAATGTCCCAAGAAATTTGATAACACACTAAGGCTACGATTGAACGTATTTGTAGTGCTGATATTGGATTGTTCCATTTAAAAATTTAATGAAAATTCAGAGCAAGCAAATTTTACTCTTTTGATAGAGCAAAACCTTTAAACATATAGTATGTACACCGCTCATTGATACGTCCAGAAAATGAAATAAAACTGAATGATTGGATTTCTTAAAATCAACTATTGCATCAGTTAAATGACTTTAATTGTGATTGTAAACTTTATGGTTAAAAACATGTATTAATTATCAGAGGTTTTAGTAACTCTATTGGGAGTAATAGGTGCCACATTTGAAATGCCTAATGTAATCCAATGCCTTTCTAAATAATTGTGAAATTAAATACTGATTATTTTGCAGACAACAAAGAAAATACTGAGTGAAATGGGACACTAATCAGGATTTTTTGGACAAGTTAATTCATGGATCCTTTCTGTTCAATCTCAATTGGATTTTTAAGATATTCTTTTTTTTGTGGCCATAGCACATATTAATCATTAATATGGTATTATTAATTTGGTATTAGTTTGAAATTTCTAAGGCTCCACTTCTCTTTTCATTTTTCTGACAGGAGTAGATCTCGATAATCTTGTGTCTTATCTTCTTATCTTTCACTGCGGTACTTTTTAGTTTTCATTGACATTATTTTTTTTCCGGAGTTGAAAAGAAATACCTTATACTCGTATTATGCACTCTATGAGAATTTTTTAAAAATATATGCAAATATATTTTGCAGACATGGAAGACATTAAAAGAAGCAAACAAATTATGTAATAATATTTGGAATCAGCTGCAAGAATCTGTCAATCGGCTTAATTCTCAAACTACAAAAGCCAAGGCATTCAATAACAAATGCATACAACTTGGAGAATTCAACTGCAAACTACAGTAATATTCAGCTTTTAACTCATACTATTAATAAAAGGAATACGAATTGCTGGCACATTATTAAATATATAAAATTGCATAAACCATGTTTTTACATATTTAGGTTTAATAGGACACACTTATTTTAACCTATGTAGTCTATCTGTTATAATTTGAAGTAAGAGACTGAGTAAACTTATTTCTTCCCATAACCTATGAGTTTTTGCTGGCATTTATAACCCTTATTTATGTCCTTAGTAATTTAACTCAAATCTGGCTAGGGACCCAATGAAAGTCTTAAATCAGAAAAAATATGAAAAAAGATCTGTCGAAAGTCCCCCATTAGTAAGAGTGAAGAACACACCTGAAAAATTGACTTTCTGGAAAAAGCACCTAAAACAATATCATTTCAAGGCATTATATTTTCAATATTGGAAATTCCCATCCTGACCAGCCATATATAATTCAATAGCAAAGCTACCCTGAAACCAACCCTCTTCCTCAAGTTCTTGCTCTCTCTTGAGATCAATTTAAATATGTATACACACACATTCAAACAGGAAATCCCACTATATAATCTATGATATCAATGTATAATCTTTCTGCATTCATTATGATGCAGAAAGATTATACATCATTTGCTACATACCATTTGAAATTTTTAAAAATACTTGTGTTTTAAAAACGAATTTGAAATTTCTTATCACGATATATTTCCAGATTGTAAACATTTTATCAATTCAGTTCATAAATAAGACAAAGCACAGCCAGGATGAACCTTTACTTTAGTTTAGTGCAAATCGGTTGTTTCCAATAATCATTGTTTTAAATTGAAGCACCACTATTATTATTTTCTTTTCTATGCCACAAGTGATTTCTGAGCCCAAAATGGAGTGCTTACTTCCTCTTTTTCTTTTTGTGCAACTAGGTAACTACCTCTAATTTCGTCCAGTTTTCCTTCAAGGTCATTTATCTTCCCTTTATAAAACATTTCCTTTTCTGCACCTTTCACTTTTGCTTTCAATATCAAGGTAGGGTAAGTTTCTAGTACACACTCTAGGATATTAATTATCTGTAGCATTTCCCCCGACATCTCTTTAGTATATTGTCTGGATAGGGCTGCATATTATTTCAGTGTTTTCATTTCTCTTCTGGAGCGTCATGAGAAATACTCTGTATCATTTTTGGTTCATGAGTAATGAGTACACAAAATATGCTCTTCTAAATTCTAATTCTCTCTTTTTATTTGGATGTCTTTCTAAATGGATATTAAGAATTGTCTGGCATAAATGGATTCTTTTAATGTGAAAGAAGTTTTTCCCAATATACCTAATTTCTAAACTTAATCATGTGTTTATTTTCCCATGACCATGCTATGAACATTGACGGAAATTCTCCCATAATTAAGTTTAAAAATGAATTATGTCTAAGTGCTCAATTTCTATCGATAAGATCTTTGCATCGTTTGAAATTTCTCTTTCTCCGTGGCCATTTGTCTAGCAGAGTCATCATGGACGCTCTCCAATTGATTCCTATGTTGGTATATTTCTAAAGATCTTTGTTCAACGGATTGTTTGCACTGTGCTGCATATTCCTCAACTTTTTTAAGTTCCCCTCTGTTAAGCCACAAAAAATAACTCATCATAATAACATTTTTTTCATGTATCAACAGTTTATAAAAAGGGGATATTATAATTTCCTAAGTAAAATTTTTATATACTACTTATAAGGTTGTCCTACTCATAAGAAAATTACGTCATTTGAATTAACATATATAATATGTTAGAAAATTGTGATGAACCGTAATAATTTTCCTTAAATTAAATTACCTGTGAGGGTTTTTAAGTAATCTTTTTGCAACTTTTTTGAAAAATTACTTTAGTGAAAATGAAATGCAGTGGCCAGGGTACAACTTAATAAGTTATCAATGAAATAAATACAGGTATGTGTAACACAAACCACATGTATTTAATAACCATTGTCTACTATCTTAACTTAGCTAGGAGGACTTTGCTAAACTCAGTCCTTAATTCACAACTACTTTCATTGTGAGTCTAAACAATAGCTCTGGTAAAGGGGTTTGAGGAATTTATTTGAATATTGTCATTGCTAATTGATTTTGATTCAATGCCAAGTCATTTTATGGATTCTGGCTGAAATAATGTGCTCAAATTAACCATTGAATTCACTTAAAATAGCTTGGTGACATTACCCTTCTATAATTATCGATTTAAAACTGTCCTTATTTTAACTTGAACTTCTTAATCTATGACTTAAAACGAAGTGGCCCAATATTTGGGCTTAATTTTTCTTCAGCTTGCTGTTCTCGTCCATAAGTTCAAGGCATTTTTTTTCTAATCTGTCCATCTTTTCTCTGATTAAATACTGCTGTTCCAATGCAGCTTCATTTTGGTCCATAATCTGGTGTAATTTTTGTGTTACCTCCATCACCTGTGCATGTAAAGAAAACATTCGGCTGTTATTTTTCTGACCAATTAATTAAATGCTATCTAACAATAAATAATTGAGAAACACATGAGTTACTTTTGCACGGGCATCCTCAGCCTTTATTTTATATTCATTGCATTTATCCTCCGCAGCTTTCCGTGCGATAATGGCTTCATGCAGTCTGTAATCATTAGCATTATGGAAATTTAGAAACGTTTTGATTTCTTCCATAGCCTCTTCCATTAGGCACTGTAAAAACGACTTCTTTGAACGCTCATGGATGTATGATTGATGCAAATTATGTTAAACAAGTGGATTTAGGAAAATTGTATCATTTTCAATTGAATATAATTTTTAATTTATGAAATATCTTCCAAAATATCATTATTTCGTCTTCTGGGAAGTTTTACACAAGATTTATGCCTGGTATGGAATTACATTTATAGAATAAAATCCAATGATATTGTTTTTTAAACATTTTCGAAAGGACATTACATAAAAGGTAGGGATAAATATATCAAACTCTACTTCTGACAGAGTTCTATTGAATTTTACCATGGCTGCCTATAATCTATTATTTGTTTGTGTTCTCAAATACAAGGGACAGCTATTATTTGCAACATGGTAGCGTTCTAGGGTCTTTCAAATACAAAAGGTATTTTCCTTGCAGTTATGAAAAGATATATAATGTCTTAGATCTTTCAAAGCAGGCATAATTGTGTAAGGATATTTATGATGTTTTTAAGTCCAATTTATTTTTACCATTATTCACATGTATTTAAATTATTTACCTTGATCTTTTGAAATTCCTCTTCAATCTGTTTTTTTAATAGTCTATTGTGAGCTTCCATTAGGTCTGTATTATACAACGTTTCTTAACCTTTGGCCTAGGTGGTAAATACTATAAGAAAAGATATGGAATTTCAGAATTAAAATTAGCAATCAAGGGCTATAATATTTCACTTGAACATTTTAAATTTTACATGTTTTGTTGATTGACTTTAAAATTGTAGGTTGTGTTATGGATATTGGCTTAGGTTAGAGTTGTAAGGAATGGAATTGATTTTATTATTTATTTTTATCGTATCTTTATGAAATCACCAAATATATAAAGACAGTTTAAACATAAGTCACAAATTAAGAAGTGAAATATATTATTGTACCTCTGAAGGATAAGGAATTTATCCTGGAGTTTATTCTCGCTGTGGCCACCTGGTGATAAAAAGTGTATAATTTATTGAAGAGAGATGCACATTACCCATGAGCTAATTAAAAAGAAACTACACCTACGGCTGATTTCAAGGTGAAATTTGAAACTAGTTTTCCAGTTCAAATGAAGGTGCAGAAAAGCAACCTTTATAGTAAATGGGTCAGGTAATGCAAACAAAGTTCTAATATTTATGAGATAAGAAATGGGAGGGATCAGGGAATACCATCTGGAAGTACGAGGGTCATCCGGAAAGTAGTACCCGTTCGTGCCGCATGAAGTGCTGACGACGCGAGTAGCCGCTGGACGAGGTCAGATAGCTTCAGTGGCTTGTCTGCCTTCTCTGAGCCAAGTTGCGTGACGCTAGCATTGCCTGTGTTGTTTCTGTGATTGTTTACAATGTTTAAAAAAATTGAGAACGCCGCCAGTTGTGAAGTGAGGGCAGTGATTAAATTCCTCAATGCAAGAAACGTTCGCCCATGTGATATTCATCGCCAATTAAAGGAGGTGTATGGAGACAATGTAATGGACGACTTCAACATGGGGAGGGGGAACACACACGACGATGAGCGTTCGGGGAGACCGTCTGTCATTACAGACCAACTGGTGAGCTCAGTTGACGAATTCGTGAGGAACGATCGGCGCGTCACAATTGATGACATCTGTGAGCATTTTCCCAATGTTTCTCGAACAATTGTTCATGAAATTGTTAAACACCATCTGCATTATGCAAAAATTTGTGCAAGATGGGTCCCTCGCATGAAGAACTTAAAGAAGGAGTGACCCTGTATCTCAATGAGCTGGCGGCGAAGGACTATGCAGCAGGAATACAGAAACTTGTCACACGTTATGACAAATGCCTTAATTTGCTTGGAGATTATGTTGAGAAGTAGTTTAAAGTATCCTCTTTCAAATAAAATTTTTTATGTTTGTTAATATTTACTTTTGTGTCTTTATTTCACGAACTGGTACTACTTTCCGGATGACCCTCGTATTTGTTTTGTCGAAGAAATCAAAAATGTGCACGATAAAGTGGGTTGGGAACACTAATAAATGATTTAGAATATAGCTTCTGGATGGAAGGATAGGAGGCTAATCCGCAACTTTAACATGTCTCAGACTACTTGGGAGGAGTAGCAGATGGAAAGTCAGAATGGAAAATGTTTGGAATAGATTTAACACAGGGAGGTCCATTAACACCAGTGCTCTTCAATGTGTATATGAAGAACAAGATGAAGGAGGAACAGGAAGTACTGCAGACATGAAAGAGAGTGAAAGGAAAATTCACAAAATTAGCTCGGTTTGCTGATGATTCAATTTCAAATTCTCAGCTAGCCATGAGGTTGCAAGCTTTTGCTGAATACATTGGAAATTCAGTGCAATAGATAGATATTTGACCTTATTTGAGGGGTTCGTTTTTACAATGGAGTCTCTCCTACCACTTTAATTGACATATAATGTGAATAGCGAAAACAAATCTGGTTCAGTTTTATAAAATGGAAGTGCAATGGTGTAAATTGCTCAAAGTAATGGAGATATAAGGAAAACAATAGCGTTAGACAAAGAAGCTTCCGTAAGGGGTTGGGAATCTATTACAGAGGTGTGGAGTATAAATATTGAAGAAAGCCTCGGAAACTTCAATAGAAAGGATAGTCAGTCACGGCTTGTAAACATGAGCTTTGAAGAGACTGCCAAGCGTAGATTAGAAGCTTTTTAAATATTATTGTGAAAAGTGATCGAGAAAGTTAAACGACTGGAGAAAAACAAACGAGGAAGGTCTGGGAATTCCAGCAGAGGATAGGGGCCTGTACAAGAATCATTAGAAGGAGGTCAATGTACATGGAAATCGTATGTGTGCACTCGCTTTACTGTGAGGAAAATGATTATATCTTAATATAATTAATTAGCACACATAATTGAATGATAATTTGCACAATTTTATATCCTGATAATGAAGTATCTTCCAAAAAAGAAGTAATTCTCCCCAAGATATGCACGAAATATAGGTTACAACAGAAAGATTGAAAAATATGATTCACAATCAATGTTTTGTTTATTCTATTCCCTTTTGTTATCTCTCGTTAACTTTATGGAATAAAGAAAAATTGGTAATTAAATATTGAATTAAAAACTCCTTACACTCTACATTTATACTTCGATATAGATTTCCAAAAGGGAGAATATTCCCTATGCCTTTCTTTATTTCATTACATAATTGCTGCGTTTCTAAGATATTTAATCCAAGTTATATTCCATTTACAACAACAGTTTATATGCGAAAGCCAAGATTGTAATAAAAATTCAAATATATCTTTACTCGCAGCATTCACACCATTTAAACATTTTCACTGTAAGCGTTAACCATCATGTTTTCAAACAATCACGAGGTACATTCGTATGCTAAAAATAATACCTGGGTCTTAAGTCCTGTGTGAGCTGTGTTATATGCAATGAGAAGGTTATGAATTAGTATACTTACGGAACCACTGAAATAACTTCTGAAACTGTTTGCAATTGAAAAGTATCCACGATAACGTATTAATTCGAATCCATTACTGTCAGGTAGCAACACCAACATGCACGACTCTTTCGTACCTCAACAATGAACCGATTGGAAACCACGAAACCGTATTAACAATCAATCACGTGACGTGTATATTGAAATGAGAACTCCGTTCTATCTTTGATATGCTATATAAAAACAATTACAAAAGTATTGTTGAAAGTCCCCTTTAAAAATGTCTCCTGCTGAAGGCATACTCTCATTGAGGAGGTGCTTTCTTTTTTTTAACAATTCCTGCTACGCTTAAAATTCTCTCAATCTCCTCCGTCTAAATATTCTCTCAATCCATGGAATTGAATCGATCCTTTATTCGAAGATTGGGAATTTAGCTTTGGAAATGGAAAAGACACAATTTAGGCCAGGTCTGGTTAGTTTGGTGGGTGAGGAAGCACAGGTGTCTTGGCATTTGATAAAAACTCGCGAGTTCTGAGAGCCGAATTAACCGGCCCGCCTTCCTGGGGGAATTCACAGCACACGCCGACCATCCGAATTACCACTAATCATTGCCCGAATCTATCTTTAAGGCATGCCATATCCCTCAGCTAGTAGTCCCTGTTCACAGCCTGGCCTTTAGGCAGGTATTTTAGTTGCACAGTTAGATTTACAATAAAAGGAAGCAATCTTAATCACTTTGACTTCAGGGCAAATTAGTGGAGCCACTTTGGTGCTGCGGGTTTACAACCAATCCACTATCCAGCATGGACTTTGTGTCAATTTCTTATCCGTAAACCATAGACTCATTATCCGTCTTTATTGCTAAACATGGTTTCAATCTCTTCATCTCGATCAAACAATTCTAAGGATCACATTGTGTATTCTTGCCTGTTGCCATTAGGAGAGGATGAGTTTGCCAAAATCGTGATTAGAATATCAACATTTTAGCGTATTTTATTTATCCAACAAGTGAGCTAGAGAGATTGTGACCAACTTGTAATCTGCTCCATCCGTGTATGCCTCGAGGACATCAAGGGTGCTAAACGATGTCAATCCCGTGAGAGGGAACGCAACAGCTGGAAGCGCGCACGTTTCCTCCATTACCCGAGGGGGTGGTGTGCCAACTCGTTTTTCCTTTTTCTGCATTGGCTTTCCCAATGAAGTCCCTTCGCTGGGGCGTGAGAATTCCCTTGCACCAGGCACCCACGGCCACCACCCCGGGTACGAGTGATTCCTGAGCGAGGGTACATATGGCCAGAAGGATGGTAATTGGTGCCTCTATTCAAAATCCATAACTACGTAACCTTATCTAAATGAGCTACGCTATTATTATCTAATAATTATTAACCGTTGAAATTTACGTTCGCATTTATCTACATGTGAATTAATCTGCGTGACAACCGTCAATCAAGTGAGCATCCACAAAAGATGGATACAAAAAATTCACCAGGCACTAAATGGATGAAAACTGAAATGTTGTTTGAATAGTTTATGACCCAAAGAGCTAAATATATTAGGACACCATTAACGAAATCATGAACACCACACAAATTGATAAAAATCATCTGATTTAATATGAAACATAAAAAAATACCACTTTGCAAACGAAAAGAAATTTAAAAAACGACTGGAGATCTATTCCGTTCAATTGCACAAAACAATTTGAATACGTGCGACCGCAAATAATCATCAAATGACCCTTATTCAACAATGATTCGAACCCTGTAATTCTCGCGGCACCCGATGCATGGAAACCGATGAAAATTGCTGCCAACATAGCTATTTTAATTGTCAAACACCTTTTCAAATCCAGGGTACACTGGTATGCAGCACCAGATGCAGTGATTGCAAAGAACCAAGAAGAGCGCGTTTGTGGAAGAAGGTTACTCCACGAGTCCAACAGGTCAATGGAAATCCTAAGTCGAGGGAATAAAAAGTATTTTGTTCATAATCCCAAAATAATGATAAAATCTAGTCAATGTGATTGCATAATGTTTACTGAAAAGATTTGTGTTATAATATTGGCAATTAGATTAAATTCGACGTATTTTCATTGCAATAACAGTCCGTTCTTTTAGACTAGTGATCTCCTAAACAATATATCTCCATGATTTCAGCTCTTTACTGAACAAGTATCGTATACACTTTTCAACCACCTCCACTGTAGCAACAAACTATCAAAAAATTACGAAATCCGCGTCATTAGCTCCCAGGCCACTGATATCCTACGCAACAAAAAAACAATACCGTGGTTAGACAACCAGCACGTAACAGGTGAAACCAACACGAAAGTATAGGAATATGCAATAGTTAAACGTCTTCAATTTAAATCGTGAATATTTACGTCCTTTATGAAGGTAAATGACGTCAATTGAACTCGAATAAAAGTATCCTGTTTATGAGTACAGCTCAGTTCTCTGTTGGGCATTTAACTCCGTACCTGTGTTGCATCTGTTCTCGGATTACATTTACTTAAACGGACCGGGACGGCACACGCGTTCCTTGATTCCCTCATCCGACGAAGTTGAACATCCCGTGAAATCACCCCTCCCTCTCCGCAGTACGTTCATGGAGAAATGTAAACAAATAGTGATAACATTGCTTTTTTTGTTCAAGGTTATAGGATCCAGTTTCGCAGCAAAAGGTTTCGCTTCTTCTTGTAGTCGTCAGTCATCATGCAACGGGGCGAGGGTCCTCCTTCTCCCGTCTCTCCTTCTAAAAAAATGGTCTTTTTTAATTACTCCGTAAAACTAAAAAGAGAGAGAGAAAAGGTCTCCTTTCCTTCACTTAAATGAAACATATGTATTTGTAAAAAAAACATTTTTTCAACGGCAGCACAAGTGTATAGATTGCGAATAATGGATTTATATTCCGAAAAATCAAGGCTTAATTAGTCCGGACATTTTTTCCTAACGTATTCCTAAAGATAATCATCTGTGTATATATTGCACACATATGTACTTAAATCTCTAAGGAAAGTCTCACTGATGTGAAGAGTAATTCAAACGGAGAGACGAGATAGCGCTAGTGAACAAAAACATGGAGAAACACACACAAATGTAACTAACACATTCGCATTCTGAATTTTCGGTGGTCAAACCAGTTTCTTCTCTCTGCTCCAAACGTTTTCGCCCCTAAACCCTTTTGCACCAAAATGCTTTTCTAAAGGCCACCAGAGATCCCTAATCCCTCTCGCACCAGAATTCGTCTCTTCCAAAAAATCAGGTAAAAACACATCTCGAGTTCCTTCCCCTTCAGCCATTGAACTACAGGCGCGATACATGCCTTCATGCAAATTTCGTAGCCACCAATAAACCTTATGCGACATTTTTAGATCCCACCCCATTCTTTTCAAATGATTTACCTCCACGCCCAAAGTCTCCCTGCTCACCTTGACGGATTGCGCCAACTTCTACCTGAGAACGACGTTCATGCAATTTCCATCGCTGAGGCTTGGCTTAAGCATCATATTGTCTACCACGTCTCACGTCGACATCCCTGGATACAACTTCTGTCGACATTATCGTACTGGTAGGGGTGGTGGAGGCGTCTACGTGAGAAAAGATCTCCCATTCAAAATTATATGAAAAACTTCTTCCCTTTACTGCCTGAGACCTGAGTTTGGATTCTTAGAAATAACTTTCAACCTACAAATATTCTTTCAGGCATCGCCCAAGGTGGGTTCTTTTTCCGATTTGGAAGAAGCCTTATCCTCCCATATTCCGAACTATGACCATGTTATTATTACGGGTGATTTCAATGCCAACTTTATTTCCTCAACTTATGACTCTAAAACATTTACTAACTCCATGTCAACCCTTGGACTTAGTATACCTCCCTTAGGACCTATCCATCATACTTATTCATCAGCCCCATGGCTTGATGCAATAGTTACAGCCAACCGTGACAAAACCACAACATACTGGCAACACTCTGCCCCAGGAATATCCATGCATGATGTATTATTTTTAACATACCAAGATGGATCTCCTAAATTTAAGCAGAAATAAATTCATACTGGAGATTTTAAGTCCATCGACGACAAAGACATTGTATCCGAAGCTGCTACCATCCCATGGCAGTCTATTCCACATCTACACAACATCCCTCAAGCCTGCGCAAGGGGGTGTGGCGGGGGAGTTAGGGCACCACCCGTAATTTAGAAAAAGGATACCGCATGCAGAAGCCACAAATTTATAGCCCACAAACCAAGCATGGTAAACATTCATTCAAGAACCTTCTCGCCCCAACCATTTCACACACATGCAAACCCACAAACATACACATGCACGATCTTTGAATTTTTGATTTTGATCCGACGGATAACTGAAATGTTTTTAATATTTCTCAATGGACTTCGGATTCTTACTATTGTAATCCTGGTTGTTCTGGGGAATAATGCGTACTTGAATCTATGTTCATTGGAATCTATCTCCCTTATTTTATCTTTGTGGTCTGACCTACCTAAGTAGTGTGGGGCCATTATTATTCCTTTTGTGTCATCGTTAAACTCGCTGGTTCCGAATCTTTCTAAAAGTCAAAGTCTCGCTTGTTCTCTTCGCATTTCAAGGGGCTCCCAGCCTAAATCCAATAAGAGATTTGTTACACTTATGTTCTTGGCATATATATATTTTTCACGAATCTGGCGGATTTTCTCTGGAATTTATCTAATTCTTTTTGCCAGATTTTTTCCCAAGGATCCCAAATGCTTGCGGCACATTCTAAATGTTGTCTGACTAGAGCAAAATAACACCTTTCTTTAACTTTCTCATTACATATCCCCACCACCGGTTTAGTGAAGCCCAGTTTCTTTAAAGCGGATCCGCATATTGTGCTGATATGTGCTCCTCATGAGAGGCGTGCTGTTAAAACTACCCCAAAATATTTTACTTGTTTGGCCGTAGTAAGTACTGAACCCTCTATTTCGTAGTGTATGTCCTGTTCGCCACTTCCTTCTTTCCAAAATTTCAAAACTGCGCATTTGCCCGTATTAAGCATTAATCCCCATTTCTTGCACCAATCCGAGATATTGTCTAAGTCTCTAGAGAGTAGTTCGCGATCTATTTGGTTCCTTTTTTCCCTGTATACCACTGTGGCATCAGCAAATAACCTGAGATTACCACTAACGTGTGCGCTTAAGTCATTAATGTATATTAAGAATAAAAGAGGCCCTATTATATTTCCCTGGGGGACGCTCGAATTCACATCTCTTTGCTTTGAGAACAACCAGTCGTCGAATGTGTGCACTGCTGTGGATTGGGGTTTGCATGTGTGTGTTGGTATTGAATGCGGTATTTCTTTTTTCCTTTTTTGGGTGGTTACCTAACACCCCCCGCCACACGCCCTTGCGGCGGCTTGCGGGGTATTATGTTGATGTAGATGTAGATGACTACTATTTGTTTGGGGTTTGACAAGAAGTCTTTAATCCATTTAATAATTTTCTCATTGATTGCATAGCATTTTAGTTTGTGTAACAATTTTTTGTGTGGGACTTTATCGAAATGTCCGGCGTATAATGAATCCGCTGCACCGCAGAGTCCAACATGAGGGAGGTTTTGGAGTCTTGTCGTCCTGGTGTATACAGGTGGCAGGGTAGCCCAGGGGACGCGCAGGCGGTGAAGGCGGCCGTCGGTAATACGAGTTGCTCAAAGCTACACATTGTGGCTCATGTGGGAACAAACGACTCCTCAGAACGTGGATCTGAAGAGATCCTACGCTCCTTTAAGGAGATGCACTCGGAGGTGAAACGGGTTGAGGCGGATTTGAAGGTCCCAATTAAATTAAGTATTTGAAGCATTGTGCCACGTACTGAAGGCCCGTTTGGAGCCGAATAGAGGGTTTAAACGAGGGAATTTTGGGGATTCCGTCGGAGAAACGGAGCGGACTTTGTTGATCTGAGGCCTGTTCTCTCATCGTGTCGGGTACCCCTAAATCGCTCCGGGGTCCATTATACTGCCGTGGCATCACAGTGTGTAGCGCGTAGGTTACTCAAAAACGTTTCTTGGGTTTAGCATAGTAGGTAGGCAAGAGCGGAGGTCATATATTGGAATAAATAAAGTAGAATCCAGTGCTTTTTTCACTTGATTTCAGGTTACACCTCACGGATATAAAAAATAACAGAACATACAAAAACTTGCCTTAAAACAACATATAACCGACATGTAAAAGCAACCGAAAACCGTGGCATTGACGTAGAATGACATTTACATGCACTTCCCCACAAACGCGTCGTAAATTACGGTCAGACACAAACAAGGGCGTTATTCAAGAGAAAAATAATCTAAATATACTTGTATTAAATTGCCGAAGCCTTAAAAATGAAATAGCGGTTCTCGAGTACATAATTTAATGTCCATCGGCTGATATAGTATTAGGCACAGAGAGTAAGGTGTGTAATGGCATCAATGACCAAGAAATTTTCCCAATAAACTTTACAGTTTACCGACATGATAGAGGTACAAGACCCGGAGAAGGAGTTTTCGTTGCTGTGGAAAGTAATCTTGAAAGCAGACAACTTGCATTTGAAAATATTAACATAGAAAGTTTTGGGTGCACCATACTGCGCTCAAATCCACCCAACGTTAATTTTTGCCCTTTCTATAGACCTCCAGACTCAGATTTTCAAACACTTAATACCCTCAATGAACAAATAAATACATTTACACGCAAAAATAATAAATGCATCAATATAATTGGTGGTGACTTTAACCTCCCTGGTATCGATTGGGACAGCAAAAGCGTTAAATCTCGGACCCGTTATCGCAAATCTTGCAATCTCTTATTAAAATTGGCACAAAGAAACTCGCTCCATCAAGCAGTACGCACTACCACCCGTTGAAAGAACATATTGAACTTATTTCTTACGAACACACCAGGACGCATTAGTAGTGTATCAACTGACGAGGGAATGAGTGACCATAAATCAGTTATTATCAATTAAATCGAAGGTAGAAGCTTTTGTTTTGTGGAAGGACGTCATATTTAGAAAGAAATAAGCACTTTGTGACTTCCACACTTTTAATATAAAACGACCGGTTTCGGCTGTTATGCCATCATCAGGTACAAGATTATTTCCGAAAATGCCAGTATATATAGTCACACACTGTGTCTTGCTCAACGACATCATCTTCTGTAACCAATCCCCGTTGCTGCTCGTGACTTTGCCTCCCCACCCCTACCACCCTCTTCCCTCTCCTTCCCCCCACAGTGTGTGACTATATATACTGGCATTTTCGGAAATAACCTTGTACCTGATGATGGCATAACAGCCGAAACCGGTCGTTTTATATTATAAGCATGGAAGTCACAAAGTGCTTATTTCTTTCTAAATAAAACAGTTCTTATCAACTTGAACGTAGAAATAAATAAGAATGTTTAGCCAAAAAGAAAAATTTATAATTATCATAAAGCAGATTTTGAAACGTTTACCAACAATTTAAACTCTTCACTACACGATTTCAAAACGCGCTTAAGTCTTGCTAACGTGAAAGAGACTTGGGCACAGTTTGTCAAAATTATGCAAAAAGGAATCACAGATTTCATCCCTGTAAAATACGTTAAAACAAATTGTGAGCCCAGGTGGTACAACAAATGCGTTAAAAAAGCCCTTCCAAAGCAGAGAATGTTACACTCTAGGGTAAAGAAAGCAGGTCTGAACTCATCACCCTTGGACAATAAACAACTTTTAGACAATCCTCCAAAATTGAAACCAAAACACAATTACGTAGCGCTTTCCAAGACTTTGAATGTAAAGTACTCTGCAAGTATTTGAACACTGACCACAAAACCTTCTGGTCATCTGTTAGGGAAGTAAATGGGGGTAAACAAACCGTGGCTTGCTTAAGGGATTGTAATAATATCATTCATACTGTCAGTTAGGGTAAAGCCAGCATCCTAAACAAATTCTTCCAAAGCCCCGTATCTTGAATTTATATTTAAAAAATCCCGCACAGAGTGCAAAGTCCCTAATAAATGGAAAACCGCGCAAATAACGCCTATTTTTAAAAGTGGTGACAGGGAGGACCCCAGCAATTACAGACCCATTTCTCTCACTTTTATATGTTGCAAAATTTTAGAGTACATAATTGTCATGAGACATCTTGATTACATTAAATTTTTAAGTGACAATCAAGACGAATTCAGAAAAACCCGCTCATGCGAGACCCAATTAGGATTATTCACACATGATTTACTTTTATCGGGTGAAAGTGGTAGGCAAGTGGATGCGATCTTTTTAGATTTTCAAAAGGCATTTGATAAGGTTCCTCATGGTAAACTCATCCATAAATTAAAGGGTGCAGGTATACACAAGGGCGCAATAAATTGGGTTGAAGACTTCCTTTCAGAGCGAGAACAGAATGTAGTCCTTGACGGCGCTAGTTCTACCAACGTACGAGTCACCACGGGGGTTCCTTAGGGAAGTGTTATCGAACCGTTACTATTCTTGGTTTTTGTAAACGATTTGAACCGCGAAGTGAAAAGTAAGATAAGGATGTTTGCAGATGACACAGTGATTTGTCGGGAGATATCTGGGGATGAGGATCGTTTAATTCTAACACGTGATCAAGATTGCATTAATGAATGGTTTTCAAAATGGGGATTGGCTTTAAATCTTAATCTCATTCACTAAAGACTTAACTTGGGGGACCCATATACGTAAAGTCTGCGGGCAAACATACAAAAAATTAGGATTTATTCGACGCATTGTCGGCAGAAGTTACTCCAAGATCAAGGAACGTTTAACAAACCGAACGGTATTAGGGTTAACCTTGTGAAATTTATCCATGATGGAAAGGAGACAAACTATGCAAATTTCACTTGAATAGAGATTTATTCACGACCCGGGTTTCAAACACTAGGAAGATGACATTAAGTGTTTGAAACCCGGGTCGTGAATAAATCTCTATTCAAGTGAAATTTGCATAGTTTGTCTCCTTTCCATCAAGGAACGTTGTTATCACGCTCTTGTAAGGCCCCATTTAGAATATGCATGTAGCGTATGGGATCCGTGTGAAAAAGGCCTCATTCGGGAAAATGAGAAGGGCCAACGCCGGGCAGGTCGTTTCGTGGAAAACTGTTACGATAAAACGAAAAGCATTGCTTAAATGATTATGGAGTTGGGATGGGAATCATTGGAAGAAAGACGACTCAATGCTAGGTTAAACTTGCTAAATAAATTCAGATCCGCATGGTTCAGCACCGAGGTCTCGAAAATTATTCGCACTCCAACATACATTGGTCGCTTGGATCATGTATACAAAATTCGAGAAATAGATGCCAGAACTAGCAGACTCAAGGACTCCTTCTTCCCACGGACATAACGGGCAACTGTAGGGTTGCACTCGTAGATAACATAAATGCCACATGTCACCCTCAGCGTCTAGGTAACAATTAGTTATACTCAATTAAATGCACATTCGCTAACCTCGTGTGTGTTATTGTCAAAGCCCTTCCCGCATTGGAATGCCACTAAATAATGTAGTGCTCTTTACAGTATTGTTTGCTCTGCTTTTGGTACCCTAAATTTCCCTTTCCATCCCGTGTCCCTCTCCGTGGGGGAGCCCTCCTCCCACCTGCAGCGTTGGGCGGAATTCCTCACCTTGGGTAGGAGAGCGTGTTGTTTTGCACGTTCTTGTGGTGGTGGTATTTCGCCTTGCTACTTACTTGAATCTGCCTTGCACGTTTTTGGATAAATTTCTTGCTGCATCCTAAGATAGAATTGTTTGTTGTAATTAACCATGTGTACTTGCATGCTTGTGGAGTGAGGGGAGGTAGATGTGTGGTTGCATGCGTGTAAAATGATAGGATGTTTCTAATAATGTATGCACTACTGTGGATTTGGGTTTGCATGTGTGTGTTAGTTTTGAATGCGGTTTTTCTTTTTACCCTTTTTTGGAGGGTGACCTAACACCCCCCGCCACACGTCCTTGCGGCGGCTCGGGGTATTATGTAGATGTAGATGAATTGAACCAGCCGCCTGGAGATTGTTTTGAGTCCTTTAATTCCAATTTTAGTAGCTTTAAGAATAAATGTAAAGCAGACACTGGGTGATAAACCATTGATCTGTGATTTATATACTAATGTAATTTTTAAACATTTTTTGTATGTTATTTGACCGATGCCACTAGGACAATTGCCTAATTGAAACGAATATCATCAAATAAAAAATATGTATGTATATATGTATATATTTCTTTTCTTTTACTTTTCGATGTTAAAATTTGTACCAGTCTATATGTATTAATGTGTATATATACATGCACTTTATACTTTATATAATATGTATACGACAGTGGGTTAAATGGAAGAAGGGACCATTAGGTCTCAATTTCGCCCGAATAAAGTCCTTTATCTATCTTTCTATCTATATAGAGGAAGGTGGTTTTGCCACATTGTTAATATAGCAAAAGGGTATTTCGTTACTGTCAAATCTTTATTGCAAATTTATCAAGTTGTTACCGGTTGTATTTGTCAGATAGGTGGATGTGCTAAGTCAAAAATTAATCACTGGCTTCTAAACCATCAGCTCGGGGTACATTTATTCTAAGAAAAGAATTTGTCCAAAATGACACACAGCGATACACACTTTACACAGAATCTGAGGAGGAAACCTTTAGATATGATAAGATGCTCGGCTAGATTAGATAGTCTTGTTACGAAGACCTTAAGCTTATGGATTCGACATTGGTGATATAAAGAGGCCCCCTAATTACATTGGAAGGGCCTACCATAGCCAAAAAAGAAGGGAGTTAGATTGTCGACCCGATAGATTCAAGTATTCGTTTTTCCTGTGCACTATTCCCGAAAAAAATAAAACGAGGAACACACAGGAAAATAATGAGCACACCTTGTCAAAAGTAGGGATATAGAATATTAAATTCCCACAATGCACTATTCGCACAAAGTGTCTCTTCCTAACGCCCCCACTGTATGCCCTTGGCACAGGTAGGGATGTACGAGGGTAGGCTGAAAACAAATGCGAACATATTTGCAGACCACAATGAAAATGCCCTACAGAAGCACCGCTGGTCTAGGCATGAGGAAAAAGTGACTCCTGCTTAGATTAATGGTCGTTTGAAGGCTTTTTAACGTAGCGATTCTGTTGATAGGCTTACTGGAAACGATGGTGGTGAAGGATCGCCGGCAAAGGTGCGAGAAATCTCTGAGGCTCCAGGGATGGCAAGAAAGGGCAAAAATTTCCCATTCAATTTTTGGGAATTTCCCTTTTTTAATGCAAATTCAACAACCTGTGGCGGACATATCAAAAATGATCTTTATGTATTCATCTGCTGATTTATATTAAATTGCAGACACTTTAACGCATAGAAACAGCTTTGCTATGACCATGGTTGAAATGTGGATCCCTATGTTATTAGTACTGTACTCTTAACAATGGAGGTTTGAAGGCAGCCACTAACAGTGTTTATTTCTAGTGCCTTTCAGGAAATGATGTGTAATTACAAAATATCATACATACATTGTGACAATTACTTGTAGTCATTTTTTTTCGACCACAGTTCCTCCCAGCTGGGTATCCCAATGTATAAAACACCATAGTGTGCAGAACAAGTAATATTTCTTCTCACAAATTCAATAAACTAAAGAAGATTCTATTACAGTCAACTTAATAGATCCATCCGCTAATGTGCATTAAAATGCAGTAATTGGGTTCAGCACTTGGTCAGAAATTAAGAGGCCTGTGTTTCAATCCAGGTTAAGGTGAATGACATCACAGGCCAACAGTGGTTTTGGTGCTGGAGCTTTTAATGCTGATTTAAAGAACAATTGGGTTGCTGAATCCAATTATGCCACTAGTTTTTTCCTATCAGCTATAGTTTTCAAGATATAGATATGTTGTTACTTAGGTAAAAAAATCTTCTACATGATGATATGGGAATATTATATTAATAATAAAACCCACTAAATATAAAGACTTGATTTATTTCTAGGGCTGTTAAATCACCCACAAACACAACAGAATTTTACAATACAATTGAACACAAATACTAAAATGTTTTACTGTAATAAAACAAATTGAAAAGAAAAAAATACATAAAAACATCACTCAACACATCGGAAGCTTCTTTTGCGTGATTTTCTTGAGTGCACTTTGTTCAAACAGTCTCGTTTTAAGCACCAGCAGTAATCTGCCATCATATGGTTATCCCATCTTCCTTGGTAGCGGGCTTCCATCGTTTTTATATCCTGGTGAGATCTTTCACCTTGTTCTTCACTTGTGTCTCCTAAATTTCCAAGAAAATTGTCTAAGTGGCTGTGTAGGTAGTGAGCTTTTGTGCTCATATTACATCCAAGTGATTTGAAGTTACTGAGCATAATGTTTACAAGCTCAATATAATTTTCACTTTTGTGATTACCTAGAAAATTTTTTATGACCTCAACAAATGACATCCAACTAATTTTTTCAATCTCATTCATTGACTCGACAAAAGCAGGATCCTTTATAAGTTGTCTTGTAAGGTATTTAACACAATGGCACTCCTCTGGTGAAAAAATACTGTAATATAAGCACTGCTTGTCAAGGCAAAAGTTGTTTGGCTCATCCTCTTCCAGATATTCCTCCCTCACGTGTTCACCATTGAATATGCCTTATGATTGAATTTCTCATTCATAAAAAATAAGTTTTTTATTTATAAGTTATCCAATGAAGTTACAATGCAATAATGTATGAGTGTTAAAATCATTTGCATAGACCGGCATGATTTTTACACTCTGAATTAGTTTGATTTTAATTCACACTTTATCAGGTTGAACTTAATTTCTTTGATGCACACATGAGGTAAATGGTTTCAATTATTAAGGACATATACATTTTCAAAACAGTCTTAAATCATTGCTTCTATGATCCTCTTTACCCTCATAATGCACAACATCTTATGGCGCTACATTTTATGAAATTTGATTTATGCTGAATCTCCAAAATACTGTTTGATAATTAGTAAATAGTCACACTGTTTAATCCCTAACTTAGGCATCAACGAGTTTGATATCCTTAATCCATTTTTACTGCCATTACAGGAAAGAAATACAAATTTTGTACAATAAAAATGGTATCCTTTAACTTTTTGTGTATGAATACATTCTGCGAAAGGATTATAAAGTTATATACAATATGTTTAAATTCATTGGTATAAGATTTTAGAGAAGAAAGCATTTTGCAGTAATTTCTATGTGTCCACACATAAATTTTAATTTTATTCACTAGACTAATTAGTAACCACTATTAAAGTTTCATTAAATTATTATACAGTCCTCTTATCAATACACTGATTCATGTAGACAGAAAAAAATAACTTAAAAGTCCAATTGAGATTGACAGAAAGGATCCATGAATTTACTTGCTCAAAAAATCCTGATAAGTGCCCCATTTCACTCAGTATTTTCTTTATTTTCTGCAAAATAATCAGTATTTAATTTCATAGCAAGCCTACCCTGAATACAACCCACTTCCACAAGATCTTGCTCTCTCATGACACCAATTTAAATATATACACACACATTCAAACATGAAATCTCACCATATAGCAAACACATATTCATTCTCATCGAAATAGATGTATGGAAAAGGGGATAGGGACACATATAAAGCCAATATGGACAATTTCATGTGTATTTATGCATGCCATGAAACAGAGAGCTCCTAATTTTATTAAGTCATATGATTGCTTACCTACTGTCTTTCCTCTTGTGTGTTTTGTATTTCTCCATTGGGGGGTGAAGATGCCCTCTGATCTACTATATTTACAAAGAACCAGGACCTTGTCTAAATTTAAGGCCACAAATTTCTGTGAAAAGGAAGTTTCCTCGATAGCTCCATTGGTTAGAGCATCTGCCTGGCAGGTGGAAATATCTGGTGTTCAAGCCCCAGTCTAGGAAATATTTTTACCGTTGTGATCTATTCAATTATGCCTTCCCCACCTCTCCTGTGTTGGTCCTTTACATGTGTTCCTATTCCCTTATCCCCTTTTCTAAATGAATATAATACATACACACATACTTTAGGAAGAGGTGCAAGGCAGCATTGCCCGTTATTTCCAGTTCTGTTTAATGTATATGTGGAGGAAATGATTAAGGAGGAATGGGAAGAGTTTGAGGTTGTACTGAAAGTCGGTGGGGGTGGAGGATAAAAGCAGTTAGTTTTCCTGATGACCAGGCTTTGGTTTGTCAGTCGGCAAAAGGGGCTGCAAGCATTTCAGTGTGTATTATAAATTCAGTTCAATAGATATGGGATGACAAATAATGTTGATTACTATATAATAATAGTAGGTATTAATAGTAGTTGGGATGTTAGGCCATTGGGCTTTCACAAGGAGGAGGGAGTTGATGACGGGAACGTTGAGTAGACCGTTTAGAAAAGATTAAATGGGCCGCCGAAAGGAAAACAAATGAGCAAGTACTAGGGATGGTGAGTAAGGAGAGGGTTTTGTTGGGTTAAATCACATGGAGGCAGGAAAAACGGTTAAAATGGGTGTTGAGTGTCAGTAGGATGTTGAAAACGGTTATGGAGGGGAAAACTTAAGGCAAGCAACGAAAGGGCAAGAACAGGATATGGATGTTGGAGGAGGTTAAGGGAGGATGGAAGTACGCACAGTGAAAGAGGGACCTGATGAACAGTATGTGGCCCCATTGTGTTTAGTTAGTAGTCTCAAAGTATTTATTTGGGAGTTGTGTACTTATAAAAACCTACAATAGACAATTGATTTCCTTATAATTAAAAACTGGTGATATGGCAAATCATTCTTTATTGACTGTTTACTTATCCATTTTTATTCTATGTATTTTATAAGCAATTATATCACTAAATAGCCTTTATACATCATTTGCTTAATGGGGATAGACTGCCTTGCATAATAATTATTTATTACCTAATTCATTATGCCTGAATCTGGCTAGGGTCAAATTGTAATTATTAGCCCATTAAATATTCAGGAATGTCTTTTAAGGTCTCTTTTGCATTTGATTTACAAGACTTTTGAAATGGGATAAGCATTGCTTCATAAAACTATTTTGCGCACAGCTATGGAGAGGTGATTATTCCGTACACTATTCATTGATTATGGGAGAATTTCAGGGAGCAGCACAGTGCAAATAATCTGCTGAACAAAGATCTGTAGAAATATTCCAACATAGGAATCAGTTGGAGAGTGTCCACGATGACTCTGCTAGACAAATAACCACGGAGAAAGAGAAATTTCAAATGATGCAAAGATCTTGTCTACGGGAAATTAAGCACTTAGACATAATTAATTTTTAAACTTAATATTAAAAACCTCATAAATATCCTTACACAATTATGCCTGCTTTGAAAGATCTAAGATATTACATCTCTTTTCTTAACAGCATGGACCTTTTGTATTTGGAAGACCCTAGAACGCTACCATGTTGCAAATAATAGCTGTCCTTTGTATTTGAGAACACAAACAAATAATAGATTATAGGCAGCCATGGTGAAATTCAATAGAACTCTGTCAGAATTAGAGTTTGATATATTTATCCCTACCTTTTATGTAATGTCCTTTCGAAAATGTTTAAAAAACAATATCATTGGATTTTATTCTATAAATGTAATTCCATACCAGGCATAAATCTTGTGTAAAACTTCCCAGAAGACGAAATAATGATAATTTGGAAGATATTTCATAAATTAAAAATTATATTCAATTGAAAATGATACAATTTTCCTAAATCTACTTGTTCAACATAATTTGCATCAAACATACAACCATGAGCATTGAAAGAAGTCTTTTTTAAAGTGCCTAATGGAAGAGGCTATGGAAGAAATGACATCGTTTCCAAATCTCCTTAATGCTAATGATTACAGACTGCATGAAGCCATATTCGCACGGAAAGCTGCAGAGGATATATGCATTCAATATAAAATGGAGGCTGAGGATGCCCGTGCAAAAGTAAATCATGCATTTCTTAATTATTTATTGTTAGATAGCATTTAATTAATTGGTCAGAAAAATAAGAGCCGAGTGTTTTCTTTACATGCACAGGTGATGGAGGTAACACAGAAATTACACCAGATTATGGACCAAAATGAAGCTGCATTGGAACAGCAGTATTTAATCAGAGCAAAGATGGACGGATTAGAATGTGATAATTGCTTTAAATTGAAGCACAACTATGATTATTTTCTTTTCTATGCCACAAGTGATTTCTGAGCCCAAAATGGAAGTGCTTATTCCTCTTTTTCTTTTTGTGCAGCTAGGTAACTACCTCTAATTTTGTCCAGTTTCCCTTCAAGGTCATTATTCTTCCCTTTATAAAACCTTTCCTTTTCTGCACATTTCACTTTTCCTTTTGATATCAAGGTAGGGTAAGCTTCTAGTACACACTCCAGGATATTAGTTATCTGTGGCATTTCCCCCGACATCTCTTTAGTATATTGTCTGGATAGGGCTGCATATCCTTTCAGTGTTTTCATTTCTCTTCTGGAGTGTCATGAGAAATACTCTGTATCATTTTTGGTTCATGAGTAATGAGTACACAAAATATAGGTTCTTTTAAAATTCTAATTCTCTTCTCTTTACTAGGACTTCTTTCTAAATTAATATTATGAATTCACTTGCAGAAATGGATTCTTTTATTTTGAAAAAGGTTTTTCCCAAAATACCTAATTTCTAAACTTAATCATGTATTCATTTTCCCATGACCACGCTATGAACATTGAAGCAAATTTAACCATATTAAAGTTTCAAAATTAATTATGTCTAAGTGCTCAATTTCCCATCGTTAAGATCTTTGCATCATTTGAAATTTCTTTTTCTCCGTGCCTATTTGTCTAGCAAAGTCATTGTGGACGCTCTACAACTGATTCCTATGTTGGAATAGTTCTACAGATTTTTGTTCAGCGGATTATTTGCTCTGTGCTGTTAATTATTTACCTTTTTTTAGTTCTTCTCTGTTAAGTCACAAAAATAACTCATCATAATAACATTTTTCCTTTCTCATCAGTTTAAAAAAGTTGATATTACAATTTCCTAAGTAAAATTTTTATATACTGGTTATTCAATTGTCCTACTCATAGGAAAATTAAGTCATTTGATTTAACATATATATTATGTTAGAAAATAGTGATGCACCTTTATAGTTTTCCTTAAATTAAATTACTCTTGAGTGTTTTTAAGTAATCTTTTTTCAACTTTTTTCAAAAAATTACTTTAGTGAAAGTGAAATGCAGTGGCCAGGGTACAAGTTAATAAGTTATCAATGAAATAAATACAGGTATGTGTAACACAAACCACATGTATTTAATAACCATTGTCTACTGCCTTAACTTATCTAGGAGGACTTTGCTAAACTCAGTCCTTAATTCACAACTACTTTCATTGTGTGTCTAAACAATAGCTCTGGTAAAGGAGTTTGAGGAATTTATTTGAATATTGTCATTGCTAATTTATTGAGATTCAATGCCAAATTTAATGGATTCTGGCTGAAATAATGTGTTCAAATTAACCATTGAATTCACTTAAATTAGCTTGGTAACAATACTATTTATATACACGTATAGATTTAAAACTGTCCTTATTTTAACTTGAACTTCTTAATCTATGACTTAAAATGAAGTGGCCCATTATTTGGGCTTAATTTTACTTCAGCTTGCTGTTCCGGTCCATAAGTTGAAGGCATTTTTTTCTAATCCGTCCATCTTTGCTCTGATTAAATACTGCTGTTCCAATGCAGCTTCATTTTGGTCCATAATCTGGTGTAATTGCTGTGTTACCTCCATCACCTGTGCATGTAAAGAAAACACTCGGCTCTTATTTTTCTGACCAATTAATTAAATGCTATCTAACAATAAATAATTAAGAAATGCATGATTTACTTTTGCACGGGCATCCTCAGCCTCCATTTTATATTGAATGCATATATCCTCTGCAGCTTTCCGTACGAATATGGCTTCATGCAGTCTTTAATCATTGGCATCAAGGAGATTTGGAAACGATGTCATTTCTTCCATAGCCTCTTCCATTAGGTATTTTAAAAAAGACTTCTTTCAATGCTCATGGTTGTATGTTTGATGCAAATTATGTTGAACAAGTAGATTTAGGAAAATTGTATCATTTTCAATTGAATATAATTTTTAATTTATGAAAAATCTTCCAAATTATCATTATTTCGTCTTCTGGGAAGTTTTACACAAGATTTATGCCTGGTATGGAATTACATTTATAGAATAAAATCCAATGATATTGTTTTTTAAACATTTTCGAAAGGACATTACATAAAAGGTAGGGATAAATATATCAAACTCTACTTCTGACAGAGTTCTATTGAATTTCACCATGGCTGCCTATAATCTATTATTTGTTTGTGTTCTCAAATACAAAGGACAGCTATTATTTGCAACATGGTAGCGTTCTAGGGTCTTCCAAATACAAAAGGTCCATGCTGTTAAGAAAAGAGATGTAATGTCTTAGATCTTTCAAAGCAGGCATAATTGTGTAAAGATATTTATGATGTTTTTAAGTCCAATTTCTTTTTACCATTATTCACATGTGTTAAAAGTATTTACCTTGACCTTTTGAAATTCCTCTTCAATCTGTTTTTTTAATAGTCTATTGTGAGCTTCCATTAGGCCTGTATTATGCAACGTTCCTTTACCTTTGGCCTAGGTGGTAAATACTATAAGAAAAAATATGGAATTTCACAATTAAAATTAGGAATCAAGGGCTATAATATTTCACTTGAACATTTAAAATTTTACATGTTTTGTTAATTGACTTTAAAATTGTAGGTTGTGTTATGGATATTGGCTTAGGTTAGAGTTGTAAGGAATGGAATTGATTTCATTATTTATTTTTGTCGAATTTTTATGAAATCACCAATATATATAAAGACAGTTTAAACATAATTCACAAATTAAGAAGCGAAATATATTATTGTACCTCTTAAGGATAAGGAATTTGTCCTGGAGTTTATTCTCGTTGTGGCCACCTGGTGATAAAAAGTGCAAAATTTATTGAAGAGAGTAGCACATTACCCATTAGCTAATTAAAAAGAAAGCTACACCTACAGCTGATTTCAAGGTGGAATTTGAAACTAGATTTCCGTTCAAATGAAGGTGCGGAAAAGCGACCTTTATAGTCAATAGGTCAGATAATGCAAACAAAGTTCTAATATTTATGAGATAAGAAATGGGAGGGATCAGGGAATACCATCTGGAAGTATTTGTTTTGTCGAAGAAATCAAAAATGTGCACGATAAAGTGGGTTGGGAACACTAATAAATGATTTAGAATATAGCTTCTGGATGGAAGGATAGGAGGCTAATCCGCAACTTTAACATGTCTCAGACTACTTGGGGGGAGTAGCAGATGGAAAGTCAGAATGGACAATGTTTGGAATAGATTTAACACAGGGAGGTCCATTAACACCAGTGCTCTTCAATGTGTATATGAAGAACAAGATGAAGGAGGAACAGGAAGTACTGCAGACATGAAAGAGAGTGAAAGGAAAATTCACAAAATTAGCTCGGTTTGCTGATGATTCAATTTCAAATTCTCAGCTAGCCATGAGGTTGCAAGATTTTGTTGAATACAATGGAAATTCAGTGTGATAGACAGAGAATTGACCTTATTTTTTAGGGGTTCATTTTTACAATGTAGTCTCTCCTACCACTTTAATTGATATATAATGTGAATAGCGAAAACGAATCTGGTTCAGTTTAATAAAATGGAGGTGCAATGGTGTAAATTGCTCAAACTAATGGAGATATAAGGAAAACAATAGCGTTAGACAAAGAAGCTTCCGTAAGGGGTTGGGAATCTATTACAGAGGTGTGGAGTATAAATATTGAATAAAGACTCGGAAACTTCAATAGAAAAGTTAGTCAGTCACGGCTTGTAAACATGGGTGTTGAAGCAGACTGGTAAGGTTAGATTAGAATCTTTTTAATTGTTATTGTAAAACGTGATGGAGAAAGTTAAATGACTTGAGAAAAGCAAATGAGGAAGGTTTGGGAATTCCAGCAGCGGATTGGGATCAGTGCAAGAATCATTAGAGGAAGTAAATGTTCATGGAAAACATATGTATGCACTCGCCATGCTGTAGGAAAATGATTATATCCTAATATAATGAATTAGCACACACTATAGAATGATAATATGCACAACTTTAAATCATAATACTGAAGTATCTTCAAAAGAAAAAGCAATTCTAACTAAGATATGCACGAAATATAGGTTACAGTAGAAAGATTTAAAAATATGATTCACAATTAATGTTTTGTTTATTCTAATCCCATTTGTTATGTAAGTTTATGGAATAAAGAAAAATTGGTAATTAAATATAGAATTAAAAACTCCTTACGTTCTACATTTATGCTGCGATATAGATTTCAACATGGTATAATATTCCCTATGCTTTTCTATATTTCATTACTTAATTGCTGCGTTTCTAAGAAATTTAAACCAAGTTATATTCCTTTTATATCACTAGTTTCAATGCGAAAGCCAAGATTTTAATAAAAATTGAAATATATCTTTACTCGCAACATTCACACCATTTAAACATTTTCGCTTTAAACGTTAACCACCATGTTTTCAAACAATGACGAAGTAAATTAGTATGCTAAAAATAATACTTGGGTCTGAAGTCCTATTTGAGCTGTGTGATATGCAATGAGTAGGTAATGAATTAGTATACTTACAGAACCACTGAAGTAACTTCTGAAACTGTTTGTAATTGAAAAGTATCCACGATAACGTATTAATTCGAATCCATTGCTGTCAGGTAGCAACACCAACATGCACGACTCTTTCGTACCTCAATAATGAACCGACTGGAAACCACGAAACCGTGTAAACAATTTATCTCGTGACGTGTATAATGAAATGAGAACTCCGTTCTATCAGTTCTCGGCTTTGATATGCTATATAAAAGCAACAACAAAAGTATTGTTGAAAGTCCCCTTTAAAAATGTCTCCTGCTTAAGGCATACTCTCATTGAGGAGGTGCTTTCTTCTTTTTAAAAATTCCTGCTACGCTTACAATTCTCTCAATCTCCTCCGTATAACTATTCTCTCAATCCATGGAATTGAATCGATCCTTTATTCGAAGATTGGGAATTCAGCTTTGGAAATGGAAAAGACACAATTTAGGCCAGGTCTGGTTAGTTTGGTGGGTGAGGAAGCACAGGTGTCTTGGCATTTGATAAAAACTCGCGAGTTCTGAGAGCCGAATTAACCGGCCCGCCTTCCTGGGGGAGTTCACAGCACACGCCGACCATCCGAATTACCACTAATCATTGCCCGAATCTATCTTTAAGGCATGCCATATCCCTCAGCTAGTAGTCCCTGTTCACAGCCTGGCCTTTAGGCAGGTATTTTAGTTGCACAGTTAGATTTACAATAAAAGGAAACAATCTTAATCATTTTGACTTCAGGGCGAATTAGTGGAGCCACTTTGGTGCTGCGGGCTTACAACCAATCCATTATCCAGTTTGGACTTTCTATCAATTTCTTATCCGCAAACCATAGACTCATTATCCGTCTTTATTGCCAAACATGGTTTCAATCTCTTCATCTCGATTAAACAGTTCTAAGGAGCACATTGTGTATTCTTGCCTGTTGCCATAAGGATAGGATGAGTTTGCCAAAATCGTGATTAGAATATCAACATTTTAGCGTATTATATTTATCCAACAAAGGAGCTAGAGAGATTGTGACCAACTTGTAATCTGCTTCATCCGCGTATGCTTCGAGGACATCAAGGGTGCTAAACGATGTCAATCCCGTGAGAGGGAACGCAGCAGCTGGAAGCGCGCACGTTTCCTCAATTACTCGATGGGGTAGTGTGCCAACTTGTTATTCCTTGGAAACACGTCCTTTGGAAACACGCCCTCTTACGTCCTATTACAAAAAAAACCCCAACCACGAAGGTCACCGAATACAGTCGAATCAGCATTTTGTCTCCCTTATCAAAAGCATTTGAGAGACTCATACATGAACGAATCTCAAAATGTCTCAATGAAAATGACTTATTTCATCCTCTACAATCAGGCTTCCGGCCTTCCCACAGCATAGGGTTTTCGCGGGGTTTTCACACCCCCCTTCTCTTCGTAGTAGTAGTAATGTTGGGGAGGTGACAGACAGCTCAGGTCATTTGCGCCATTAGGGATGACAGGTGGAGAGAAACCCGGCGTCGGCATTAGCCTACTCTTAACGAAAGGCATCAAGGGGTCCACAGCTTAACGTCCCACCCGACGGACGGCTTACTCACTCAAAGTGCTCTCCACAAACCACCTCAAATAGGGATCGGGATACCACAAAAATATCTCTCACCACAGGGATTCGAACCCGGGCCCTCTCGTTGGGAAGCCAGTACGTTAGCCACAGCTTCGTGGGTGTTTTCCCGCGTGAGTTTTTACTAGGTGAGCAATGCCACGTTCACCTAAGCTTTTCCCACAAACCTATTCCTTCGCTTACACTCTTCTTATTCTTGAGTTTCTTTCTAATCACTGTGTTTTACTTTTTGCACGTGTAGGTGTTTCTTTAATCTATGTCGCTCGCTCGCGGTCGCCAAGAGTGGAAGTGTTTTCTCATCGCTCCGAGAAGGTGATTGTTAGTGGCCGAAATCCAAGGGGAGGTCATTCCGGAGAGTAAAGCGGTGATTAAGTGCAAGGGTTGTAAGAGGAACTTAAAAAACGGAGCTCAGTGCACGCAATGTGGGTGTTGGTTCCACTTAAGTGTAGTAAGAAGTCCTTGAAAGAGAGTATTGAAGAAGGGTGGATCTGTGAAGATCGTGAACACTTTGCTTCAAACGAATCGGACAAGAAAGACTCAATAGAAAAGCTAAGGAGTGAATTGAAAACGGCTAAGGAACTAATAGCAGCACTAAAGGACGAAAATGAGAGATTAAAATGTCAACTAGACAAAAAATGTGAAAGTTTGGAGGCAGTTGGAGACAGGAGAAGGAAAAGACCCACGGAAACTGGATTTCAAGAAAAACGCCGCAGTGCAATTTTGTGTGGAGGAGGCAGCACAAGTGAAGGAAATCCAGCAAGGGAAGGTCCGCCATTTTCATCAGGGACCTTTGTAAACTAAAGCAGAACAAAGCAAAGATAAGGATCATGGGAGATTCTTTCATAAGATTCAGCGGAGAAGTTTGCAAGGAAAGTGGGGCAACGGTTAATTGCTTCCCATGTATAAGATCAGAGCACATGCAGCATGAAATTGAGGAGATGGAGGGTGAGCGGGAAGAGGGAGTGGTAATCCTACACGTTGGCACAAACGATGTCCGAAGGGCCAAAACAGGTGACCATGTAGTTGGATAGGTGTGGGATTTGGCCATGGCAGCAAAGATGAAATTCAAAAAGGACAGTGGAATCTTAGGAAGGAAAGATATTTGGGAAAGCAGAACTGACTGATTATATTAACGAGGGAATAGACTGGGTGTGTCGAAGGTTAGGGTTATACTTTGTTGATACAAACTGTTGGGTCAACGGTGGTGATCTGGGAACAGATGGTGTCCACCTAAACAGAAGGGGATCCCATAAACACGGAAAACTACTGAGAAATTTAATAAACGCACACAAGAAGCTGGGAAATTATTAGGTGTCGACCGAGGTGCTTTGGATGAGGAAATCAACAACCACCGCGGAGGAAAAATTGCTTACTGTGCGACATCCTCATTCAATGGGAAAGAGTTCAAAAAAGAGACTGTCAGAGGAAGAAGAATTGAAGAGGGAACCGGATGCGGTGTGCTCGGTACAGACGGTAAAATCGAAGGTAAGGGCTTAAATATCCTCCAGGTGAACTGTAGAAGTATAGTAAAACAACCAGGGAATTTGAGACTGTAATAGATGCGGGTAATCCCAACATCAAAAATGGCACAGAATCTTGGCTTAACGATAGCATTACATCGGCCGAAATATTTCCGTCAAGTGACAATGTCTATCGAAGGGATCGTGGGGGGAGGAGATTTAATTGTGTTTCTAGCAACATAGTAAGCTTTTTAGATTGGCAACAAAGTGATTGAGAGATAATGTGTGTGAGGATGCGTGAAGCAGAAAGTAGCAAATGGTTAAAGATAATTGCTCTCTATAGAAGCCCAAGCGAAGGTACGCACTCGTTGGAGATCGTTGCTGACTATAGAACCATCTGCCTGGAGGTTTGTTGGAGCCCTTCCATTCCAATTTTAGAAGTTTTAAGAAGAAGTGCAAAGCAGCCCCGGGGAGATTAACCATTGATCAGTGATTTGTATACCATTGTAACTTTTAAAATATTGTTTGTGTGCTATACGGCCGTCGCCACCAGGACAATTGCCTAATTGCAACGAATTTCATCAAATAAATATGTATGTATATATGTCTGTATGTATATTTTTCTGTTCTTTTCCTTTACTTTTTGATGTTAAAATTTGTACAAAAGAATTTGTATCAGTCTGTATGTATTTATGTATATATATATACATGCAATATATAAATTTCATACCTTATATCATATGTATAAAACCATGGGTTAAATGGAAAAAGGGACCATTAGGTCTCAATTTCGCCCAAAAAATCCTTTATGAGGAAGGTGGTTTTGCCACCGTGATAATAAATGGAAAGGGTATTTCGTTTCTGCTAAATCTTCATTGGCAGTTTTTCCAGTTGCCATCGGTTTTATCTGTCAGATAGGTGGATGTGTTAATTCAAAAATTAATCACTGGCTTCTAAACCATCAGCTCGTGGTACTTTTATTCTACGAAAGGAATTCGTCCCTTTCACGACCTTCCAAAAAAGCGTCAAACATTTAACACAGAATCTATGGAGGCAACCATTAGATATGATAAGATGCTCGGCTAGGTTAGATAAACTTGTTACGAAGACATTAAGCATGTGGATTCGACATTGGTGATATAAAGAGGCCCCCTAATTACATTGGAAGGGCCTACCATAGCCAAAAAAGTAGAGAGCTAGATTGTCGACCAGATAGATTCAAGTATTCGTTTTTCCCGTGCACTATTCCCGCCAAAAATAAAACGGGGAACACACAGGAAAATAATGAGCACACCTTGTCAAAAGTAGGGAAATAGAATATTAAATTCCCACAAAACACTATTCGCAAAAAGTGTCTCTTCCTAACGACCCCGCTGTATGCTCATGGCACAGGTAGGGATGTACGAGGGTAGGCTGAAAACAAAGGCGAACATAACAAACCGATCGGTATTAGGGTTAACCTTGTGAAATTTATCCATGATGGAAAGGAGACAAACTATGCAAATTTCACTTGAATAGAGATTTATTCACGACTCGGGTTTCAAACACTTAATGTCATCTTCATTGATGACATTAAGATGACATTAAGTGTTTGAAACCCGGGTCGTGAATAAATCTCTATTCTAGTGAAATTTGCATAGTTTGTCTCCTTTCCATTAAAGGCGAACATATTTGCAGACCACACAGAAAATGAACTACAGAAGCACTGCTGGTCTAGGCATGAGGAAAAAGTGACGAAAACAAGAATGGTGACTCCTGCTTAGATTAATGGCCGTTTGAAGGCTTATTAACGTAGCGACGCTGTTGATAGGCTTACTGGAAACGATGAGTAGTACAATGTCAAGGTTGCGCGCCTTGAAAAGACATAATTGTTGACGAAACACTTAGCGGACGTCCGATCCCCGCGACAGACGATAAACATTCACAGATTATTTGCTAAGAATACATGTCTGAAAATAGCATGGTCTTATTAAGTAAGTTTGCATCATAGTCCCCTGTGTTGACCTTACTAAAAAAAATCAGATCCGCATTTTTAAGCCCCGAGTTCTCGAAAATTATTCGCCCTCCAACATACATTGGTAGCTTGAATCATGCATATAAAATTGGAGAAATAAATGCCACAACTAGCAGACTCAAGGATTCCTCCTTCCCACGGGCAATAGGGGATAGCAACTGTAGGGTTATATATAGCAAAGAAATCAACTTGCCACCCATAGTGTCAAGGGAATAATGAGATCTACCCTCTATTCTACATAAATTAAATTGTCGTGACTCTAATGTTAACCTGACATATTGAAAATATGGGAGTGATCTCAACTCAATATAAATTGCAGATTTATCTGTTCAAGTGATCTCGGGGAACTTGAAGTTTTCCTGGTTCGATTGATATGAGCATCAGATTTTTTTAACTAAATTCTGAGCTTACGATCCCTTTGAAAAATGAAAACATATCAATGAACCACTATTCTGGTGGAGCAACACACGTCATTATAATCTTGTTGCAAAAATTACGCTACTACATTAGTTCCAAAGGTCTTGGTAGAAATTCCCAAGGTGTACAATGCCACGGTCACAACCCCTATGCGGAGTAATCTAAACTACTCTCCTCAATTTTTTCAAAATCATTTTAAAATACGCAGAATTTACGAGATGGTGCATTAAATATATGCTAATAGAGGGGGCATTGCAACCTAATGTTGTCGGTCGGCGAGTAGACCTTTACCTTCAGTTCAATGGTGCTAGCACTCGCCTGAAACATATGCAAGTGGTGTTTCATTCCTGCATTCAGGGTTGCTTGCGTAACGGTGGCATGAGAGTTATATACTATATTTCAGTACGAATACCGATGCGGAACTAAAGCTCAACTACTAGCAAACTGTCTTTAATTCTAAACCATAGTTTTTTAAACCAACTTGCAAATTAAAAAAAATATATTTATGTCATTTTTACCAATAGTGGATTTGAATTTAGACTCATGGGCCCCTTCCCAAGGACAATATGTGATAGTAGCAACTTTGGGGTTAAGGATACCCTGGCACTGTCACTGAATTGGTGTTTGTTTTGGTTCAAAATCCTTCTCGCATGACCGCATTACATTGCAATTAAATAATTTACTGCTCCTAACTGTGTTGCTTTCTCTGTTTTAATTGTTTTTAAGTATTCCCCTACGTCCCTTTCTGTGGGGGGACCCTCCCGCTACCTGCAGCGTTGGGTCACATTACCTACCTTAGTCTTTTGGAGAGTAAATTGTTGTATGTTGCATGTCCATGTGGTAGTGGGATTTCCCCTTCTTACTCTTCAAATTCTAGCTTGTACGTAATTGGATTAATACTTGACTGCGTCCTAAGTTGCGATTGTTTGCCAGTTTATAGCACATGCATTTGTGTGTTTAGAAGTTAAAAGGATTTTTGAATGAATATATACGTCACTGTGAGGTTACGTTTTCATGCATATGTTGATTTTATTTGTGGTGTTGTTCCCCTTTACAGATGGAGACCTAACACCCCCCACCACACGTCCTAAAAAGAAAGGTATGGTTCGAAAGCATGTCTTCTATGGTCCCCGTGCAGTGATTTGAGGATTTAAAAAATGAAGATTTGAGCAGCGTCGAAATGATTCGAAAAAAAAGCTTGAAAATAAGAAAACTAATGCTAATTTAAAAACACTCTGAGGGGGGCGTGGCTCATTCAGATTCGACAGTTGAGAAATGGGGAAAGAAATAAAGTTTGCTCAGGAGGTCTTAGATGATGAAATGCATTTTGGGTATAAACTGTGACTGTCCCAGAAAGCATTGCATAACTTCATAAAATGGTTGTGAAGTGTCGCCGGCAAAGGTGCGAGAAATCCTTGAAGCTCTAGGAATGCAACTGAACAGTGAGCTGGCATTTTAACGGTGTAATTAGATATTAGAAAAAGATCAGCTAGATGAGTGCTCCGACTATTGGCGCAGGATCACAAACGAATCAGAATTGATATTTCCGATCAATGTTTCACCCGTTTAAAGAGCAACCAACATGATTTTCGTTTCTTGATTGCTAACAGTGAGGAAATTCGTGTCCAATACTGCAACATAGTGAAAAACATAATCGAAGCAGTGGCAAAATGTTCATAAAACACGACACTTGGGCTCTATAGATATTCCAGCATAATGGAAACTATTTTATGACAGACATACAATAACTGATTTAAATTAAAAGGAATTACCATTATATTGTCCTGATATGTGCTCCCCATGAAGGGTGTGTTGTTGGAACTATCCCCAAATATTTAACCTGGTTGGCCGTAGTTAGCACTGAGCCATCTAATTCATATATTTAATGTTCTGTTCGCCAATTCCTTAGGTCCAAAATATCAAAACTGCGATTTTGTCTATATTAAGCATTAATCTCCATTCCATACACCACTTCGAGATTGTGTCTAAGTCTCAAGAGAGTAGCTCGCAAACTAGTTGGCTCCTTAATTCACTGTATATCACCGTGTCGTCAGCAAATAACCTGATATTGCTACTAACGTGTGCGTTTAGGTCATTGACGTACGATATATAAAGAATAGAAGTGGCCCTATTACACTTCCCTGGGGAAAGTTACATCTATATCTGTTGAGCACAACCCATCGATTAGTTTTCGATTCGACAAGAAGTCTCTGATCCTATTTATTATTTCCTTATTGATACCATAGGATTTAAGTTTGTGCAACAATTTATTGTGTGGGACTTTTTCGAGCTCTTTTTTAAAATCTAGGAATAATGCATTGAGTGGTTTGTTGTTTTCTCCCGATCTAAGTATGTCGTGAATGAAAAGACCTAATTGTGTTTCGCAAGATCTGCTCTTCCTAAATCCGTGCTGGTTTTGACTTAGTATTTTCCTACTATCAAGAAACCTCATTATGTTACTGACAATAATCTGTTTTAATATTTTACAAGAGATCGATGTCAGAGAAATGGGTCGGTAATTGGTTGGTTGATCCCTATCGTCGACTTTATAGATGGGAGTTAAATTGGTGATAAAGATGTTATGGATATTAAAATATGATCAGGTACATGAGTCCCTATACTCTTGATGCAGGATAACCAACGATATGGAATTGAAGTTTCAGAGCGATGGTTTTCCCATTTTAAGAGCACCCACCAAGAATTTCGTTCCCAATTTGTAAACAGTGATGAAACTTGCTTCTACGGCTACACTCCAAAGATTAACAGCAGTCAAAGCAGTAGAAAAATGTTTATTAACCACCAAAAAATAAGGCACAGAGAAAACGGTTGTCCAACAGGACAACCGTCCCTGAAATTTGCATGAATGAATTCATTTTTCATAAAAGATAGCCGAATGTTAGAGCCAGAAATGTGTGAACCTATCAAGATTCCATCTGAACGGACATATGGCATTTTAAAGGTGTAATTGGATAAAAGAAAATGATCAGCTAGGTTGGTGCCCCGAATCTTGACGCAGGATCACAGACGCATCAGAAACGATTTTCTAAACAAAGTTTCCTCCGTTATATGAGCAATCAGCAAGTTTTTCGTTCCTAGTTGGTGACCAGTGATTAACCTTGTGTCCAATACAATAATTCAGAGACAAATAGCATTTAAAGCAGCGAAAACATGTTGACTAACCACAAAAAAGTAGGCAAAGACGATAGTCTACCAAAAGGGATAATTGTCCCAGAAAATATTTCATCGCTTGATGGTGTCCGCGAGTCTTGATGCAGGATGAAAAACGTATCAGAAATAGAATTTTTCGTACACCGTTTGACCTGTTATCAGTGCAACCAACAAGAATTTAGTTTTCAGTTTGTGACCAGTGATGAAATTTCGGTCAAGTACTATGCCATAACGTCAAATAGGCAGCCAAAGTAGTGAAAACATCTTGTTTAATCACCAAAAAAGAGCGAAGAAAAAATGGTCGAAAAAGGAACAGCTGTCCCAGAAAATATTACATAAATGCAATAATTGTTCATGGAGGATCTCCGACTAAAAGTGCAAAAAATCACAGTCTATCGGTGAGTCGTCTGAAAGGGCATATAGAATTGAAACAGTGTAAATCGATATTATAAAATATATTTAGCTGTGGTATCATATTGATTAACCACCACAAAAAAAGGCAAAGACAATACGGCCAGACAAAATGGATAACTGTCTCAGAGAATTTCATTGCAACGATTTCAGAGAGTAAAAATCATTCGCCTTGACGGGTTGATAGGGCGAATGATTTTTACTCTCTGAAATTGTTGCATTGTAATGCACGCGTAGCGGATCACTCCGTTAAAAGTTACTGTTGCGGTATCTCCCGCAGTTTCTTGAAATTTGTCTCAGAGAATATTGCATAAATGCGTTTGCTAGTCGTGAAGGATCGCCAACTGAAAGTTTGAGAAATCACTTAACCAATCTAAATGTCTGAACTGGCATTTTTACGGTGTATCTAGATATTAGAACATGTTAAGCGATTAGGGTGCTCGACTCTTGAAGCAGGATCACTAACGCTACAGAAACGATGATTCCGAACAATTTTTGAACCGTTTTAATAGTAACAAAAAACATTTTCATTCCCGGTTGGTGAGTGATGATATTTGCGTCGATTACTTAATCCTTGAGAAGAAACATCCGTCAAAGCAGTGGCAAACACCACAAAAGAAGGCAATAAATAAAATACAAGAACGGCTCCTTCCTAATACTTAGAACGAAACGAACGCTGGAAAACCCCATTCTTCATGCTGCCTGGGATACTGATTCAAAATAGTTTTTTGTATCGTGTTTCTTCTTAGTTTTCCTTGGAGGTTAACTTACTTAATTTGAATACAGACTAACACCTTAGATTACACTTTCCATTCCATTCTTCAGTGAGTGGCTAATAATCTATTTATACTATTATACACCTATGCTATTGAACTATTATACACCTGTGTATAAAGCGATGGCGCAAGTCACGGAAAGTTCTTAAAATTCCGCCGCTACCAGTTCTGGTACGTATTCCGGTTATCCATCTACATCATACCCCGCAAACAAGCAGCAAGGGCGTGTGGCGGGGGAAGCCGAAACTCTTCGGATTCCTTCCCATCAATGATGCAGTCGCAGAATTACGACGCCTTTCCAATAAGGACATAACCTATTTCATCTAACCAAACCGATGAAAGTACATTCCCCCTTTTTAGGCAAAAGCAAATGTGTTCCCACAATCACAAACGTCTCCAGAAATTTAGATTCCCGAAAAGGGTTCTACCGCCCCTGTGTTCAACAAAACCGATTACACTTCCAAAGAACTGTGCCAAAATGACGAACTCTCTACCTAAACCCCCTTACGCATGACTCTAACCCCCAATTCCAAACTGGGCCCATGGACCCATCTTAAGGCAACCCTATTTACATCCCTCTTTGGACCAACTGGAAGAAAAACAAACCCTTCCATCTCCCCGCTACACATAGATGATGTCTTTACCCCCACGGACACGATCCACTCTGCCCCTGGGCCTCATACTACGCTCCACTCCACCTTCTTAGACATGGACGTCCAGCACAACCAATTCAACAATTCCATGCACCATAAACCCACCAACCATCAACAACTCCCCCACTGTAACAGCTGTCCATCCATCATACACGAAGCGCAGGGCCTCTTCCCCCTCTCCATCCGAGGCCACAACATTGGCAACAAAAACCCCATTCTCCACGGAAACACAATGGTGCATTACATGGCGCCCTAAAAACCGCACTTTTAGAACCTTGAACATTGCGTTTCATTCTAGGCTGTTTAAGGTCTTCTTAAAGTCCAAAAATATTACATATGGTTTGTTCATGTTTTTCTACCAGTGTCCTCGAAGTCAGCATTAGCTTTAATGCTGATTACTTTTTTCCTAATTCCGAATTGGTATTCTGTTGGGCTTTCTTCTAAGGTCGCATTCCTTCTATAATTTGGCTTGTTTCCTGGGTAAATATGTTTGATGCGTGAGGCATCAGGCTCCAATGTTCTGTTTTCGGGCATTTATCTCTTCTTGGAGACTTCGGAAATGCAGTCCTCTCACTGTCCTCATGTAGTTTTCCACTCTCGCAGCTCTCTTTTTACGTATTATTCCAGAGAGGGTAGCCTTGGTTTACCTTGACCCCGTGTGCCTTGATCATTTCTCAGCTTATTTTATCGACTACTCGTGCCTCGTTTTCCTCGTTGGCTTCTCGGTACCTTTCCCTACGTCTCCTTCTATCTCGATATTTTCTTTCATTTAGCCTCTTTTAAGTGGTTTGAGGCCTCGGTAGAAGTCTTCAATGCCTTCCTTCCTTTCATCCCTTCCAACCTGTTCAATCACAATCAGTACACTTCGAATAGCTTAAATAAGCTTCGAATAGGCTTAAATAAGCTTCGAATAGGCTCAAATACAGGTTAAATAAGCTGCGCAAATTTGAGGCAGGTTACTTATCTGAGGATGCTAAGGACATATTACTTACTGTGGTAGATCAGATCACCAACGTGAAATCAGGGAAATTGATTGTAGAACGGATAAAATTAAAATGTCGATATTCTCACGTACCATTGGGTGTCCAAATAGACATTACAGCAGTCGCGTAGGAGATCATTAGAATTGTCAGTTTTCTATTTTTCCACATCTTGCATGTTCTTTTCTGCATTTTATTTTACTTATTAAACATACCCATCCGTTTAATAGTTCTACAGCATCATTTGAATATACATATCCTGTTATTAAATATTGTTGCATGTAACTAATTTCTTGTGTAATTAACATTTTCCGAGCGCATGTTCAAACTAATATTTGTGTAGAGGTGACCTGATTGGGATGGTGTATGCATGGTTAGTGACCTAACACTCGCCTAAAACCGCCACACGCCCTCGAGGTAGCTTGCAGAGTATTGTGTAGATGTTATTAGATAGATGTGGTTTGGATATTCAAAGCATGGACCCTACACCCGAATTACCAGTGCCGGAAATATATATTTCTTCACGTGAGGCCATAATACAACCCCGGAAATCCCACTAGCTACTGGAAATGGGTCCCAAGTAAACACGATTTTTCGGCCTTCCATAAGTCAATAAAAGTGAAATCCCCGTCAGACCCATATTTTACAGTGTGTCCGCTTTGGTCAGATTATTATTATTACACAAAATGAATTCAGTGTTGAGGGAATTTTCCAAGTTCACCTCTAAACATGGGATCAAGGCAATTTGTGAACTTGCTAAGGCGTTGTCCATAATAGTGTTACCCCCGAAGTGCCGAATGTTGACCTTCGATCTCACTTATCTCTAGACGTGTGTCCATAGGACAGATGCTCTCAGACCAGTCTAGTGAAAGCAAGAGTCCCGGCACCCGCCATCAGTGAATTGTGCTCAGTTATGCATGTCTGCGTGGATCAAAGCAGTTTTTCGCTCAATCGGAATTGCTACCATTAGCCCGACGGACTCGCTATGGGTCCCCACTTCTGGCAGAAATGGGCCATTTTAAATGCGGATTACCCCCTCCTCCAAACACCCCTTCACCTATACATTACTGGTGCCGGTATGTGAACGATGTGTTCTCTGTTTGGACGGAGGCAGTCAGACAAATGGACCAGTTTCTATCGGTACTTAATTCTACTGACAAAAATCCAATTAACTAGTTATTTGGAAAGCGAAAGGACTGCTTACTTCTTTGATTTGTTTAATCGAATAGACAAGGACAAATCTGGCTTCTCCATCTCTAGGAAACACTGTTACTCAGACCAAGAGATAAACGCCCATTCCATTTCACAAGCGTGGTGATGACATATCAAGCTTAGACAAATAAAATAAAGAGACAGTTTTCGTGTCCAAATATTTCGGTGTTCCGACCACCCTTTTCATCGGAAAGAAGAAAACTGAGGATGAACAGGACGGGCATAAGGAGGGTGGGTGAAGGAGAGATGGAATGAAGAGTTGGTGGAGAGGCAGAAGGTTTAGAGGTGATCGGAAGGAGTAGGGGGTGACGGGAAGGAGAAGGGTGCTCCCCCTTCCCGTCAAGGTTCATACGAGAGTCCGAATCAGCCCCAAGGAATCGCCAATTCTCTCTCCGCGCCCTCCGAACGCTCGGAAGCAAAGAACCCTGAAAAATTAAAAATTGGCTCATGATATTCCACCATATCACGTCTGAAACGTCTCTTTTTATTTTTCGAACATCCCTGGTTCACCGCCTAGTGCCACAATGAATGTGCCACCAAAAGTGGGCACTAAAAAGATCGCTCAAAAGCGAGAAAAACACGAATAACGCCATGCGAGAGAAAATAGGGTAAGAAGCGGAAAGATCAAAATGTGCGGCGCATTCTCCCAAAAGGGATAAAAGGAATGAGTGCAGGTCACCTTTTGTGGACTGGGAGGAGACTGATGATGATATTGAAATTAGAGAAGTGGGTCGCCAGGAGTACGCAGGCCATTGTACGTTAAAACAGATCCAAGCGGGACAGAAAGTAGGATGGGGATTCCCCTCAATGGAACAAAGGTGCCCGGAAACGAACATAAAAACCGGAAAAATCCTCAGAATCGGAAGAATACAAGCAAAACGAACAAATTAGAAACAACAAACCTCAACTTCTCCACTGCAGGCAGCAATGTTAACGGAGAAGCTAACGGAGGGTTCGTCGGGGGGCAGTGACGAAGATAGGGGGGGGGGGATCGTTCCTGGGATAAGACGGGTACTATGGTGTTCTAGTGTACGTGTTATGGGGACTGGGTTTAATGATGAAAGTTTCACTAGTTAATTAAAATTGGCAATTTTAATCAACCATGATATTCCACCATGTCACGCCTGAAACGTCTCGTTTTATTCACGAGTTAAGGTCAACTCGAAAATGTAAAACGGAGAAAATGTAAAACGGAGAAAATGACGAGAAAAATAACAAATGAAGGTAACCTCGAAAATGACTCCAGTTTGATCTGGAGGGCATGTTTAGTCCGCACTAATGTCAAATAGGGGTACACAACATCTCGTAGGGCGAGCTTTAACGGAGTGGTTGAGGGAGTGAGAGGGAAGGAAAAAATGTCGTAAGAGCGAGACAAGAAGCGGAAAAGGAGCCAGCGCTGGATCTGAAGATCCACAGAGCGCTAAACACCATAGACAGAGTTATAAAGGAACGAAAGGAGAAACGCCCACTCGACGACACGTTTTCATCAAATTCATTTCCTCCGATACCGTAATTAAATCGAAAAAATCGCATCGAAGCATATGTACACGGAACGCCGGAGATCTCATCGACTCTTCTCCATCCTCGCTGTCAAACATCTCGAAGTTTAGATAAAAAATTAGAATTCACGACTCTTCGCGATACAAAGTCAGTAAGTAGTTTATGGAAACGAACCTAGTTATCTGAATCTCTGGAGAGATAGAGCCTCTATACTATTCCTCGTACAAGAAACCAACTCAGACTCACAATCCGCGGGCTAACCCGCACGCAGTTATCAGTTCTTCCACCTACGTGTACTTCCATACTTTACCCTCGTTCACTCAAAGTATAGGATATTTAACTAATACATCACTTTAGTCGAAGATATCGTCTCCAACGTCATAGACGCGCTATATGGAAGACTAGTCTCTGTACAAGTTGAGGCACCGGACATGGAACCCAGAAACTCTTATAGTTGGAGGCGGCTTTAATGTCACACTGCACCCGGACACAGATAGGTTTGCCAAACGCGAGAGACATCCGAGAAGTGCCTAAGAGACCACAATCTGGCAGGATGTCTGGATCGTGATTAAGAGGTGGCAATGTGGACTAAGTTTTGGGCACAACCACCCCAGACACAGCCTTGTGACACTGGACAGATTTTGCCCAAATGGCGAGGCAAAGACACAAATGGGGAATATATCCCTGAAACCATCATCCTCGGACCACTCAGACTTTGTCACTGCTGTGTATGACCAACATAAGGATAACTGGCCCTCTGTATTGGAAATTTCAGATCTGCCACTTGTATGACCACCAGTTTTGTGGAATTGATGCAGAACGTTTTGGTGGCGTCATTTGTCATTAACAGACCTAATTCCACTGTCCAAGACTCTTCTGGGAAGATCAGAAACACGAGGTGCAATAAAACACACGATATTGCCACAGGAGTTGTAGAAAGTGCAGAGGAAGTGAGGGAAGCCAGGCAACAAGTCAAGGGTTGATGCAATGTGGAAAATGAGTCAGTCGTTGCTAGAGCAGGCCGGAAAAAACTACTGGAGCAATGTGCATATAAGTGGTGCACCCTGCACCACTTACAAGCACATTTTACCTCTATCTATAGCAATGCAGTATGTCATGATTTTTACAAGGAACATCCATCCCTACACACTCATAAAAAACACCTCAAAGGAACTGTGCGAAGCCATTCTGTCCCACAAAGATTGTGAACGTGCACTAAAATCACTCAAAAATTAATCTCCAGGTCTAGATGGGTTGCCATAGGGATTTTACAAAGCCTTTTGGGACATCCTGTAAAGACCCTACAGTGCAATGGCAGTAGAGAGCTTCTGAATGGGTATCCTGCTCAAGACCACTAGGACTGTGGCCATACCTTTGATCTACAAAGGCATTGAAAAAAACGGGTTAAAAAATTGTAGACCAATCTCCCTCATGTTTACTGACAACTAAGTCATGGCAAAAGACCAGTGGGTTTACTGCACTGTTGCATGAAAAAGCAAGTGTAGGACAAAGCTACTGTGTGCCAGGAAGAGACATTCACAGAATCCTCTTTACAACAGAGATGATATTATAACAGCAAACCATATCTCAGAAAAGGTGATCATGTTAAGTCTAGACCACTTTTGATTGGGTCCAACATTCATACCTAATGCGCACCAAGGAGGAAATTACCTTCGGACCAGAATTTGTCATGTGTACCTATGGAGAGGTCATTTCAATGGTAGGCTTGGCAACCAACCTCACCATGCCCATTCCCATGGACATAGGAATCAGTTTAGATTACCCCATGTATGGCCAACTACATCCCATCACCATCGACCCATTTAATCAGGAGGTGAAGAGGAGCATACCACGTTAGCTGGTTGCTGCAAATGATACACAGTCATCTAAAGTACCAATGTGTACACATGCAGATGATGTCACTGTATTCCTCTGGAATAGAGATGACCTAAGTTCTGTTGAAGAAGTGTTCCAATATGTCCCATCTTCCTGAGGAAAACTAAATGCTTCCAAGAACAAAGGACTACAATGTTCAGTAAATAACCCTGGGTGAGGCACAAAGATGGTCTTCCAGTGACCACATGAAGGAATGGTTTTCTTGAGTGTTTGGCTGGGGAACAACAATGAGAGTAGAGTAAAAAGCAGCATAAACAGTGAGAGGAGGGATAGTGCTGAGTGATGGCCAATTGGAATTGAAGAGCCCCCACACTATCCCTGAAAGGAAGATAGAGTGAAAACCAGTTTCTGGGTTCACACATGCTCAAGAAATTGGTTTTTGATACAGCTTTACAACTGGAATGTGTTTCATGATAAGAAAAATATTGATGAACTTTACAAAGATTGCATTTGTCAAGTAAGAAGGCAGAAAAATGTGAAAACTTTGTAAAAATCAGTCTGAAAACCCATGCATTTAAGATTTTGACATGGTACCAAAGAAAGGAGAAGAACTAGGTATAGTGTACGAGTGAGGACCAATTTGGATTTTATAGAAGTAGAGAAATATGTAAATGGGGTGTACTCACTCTCAGACAGGACTAGGTACAGAAAGATAAACTGACCTATATCACACCCCTGAAGAGCACCTTTGACTGGAATATGATGCTGATTTTCCTTAAGGAAAATGGCATTAACCACATTGATAGGAGTTTAATACATGCTCTATTAGGAATCAGGCAGCAGAGATTAGATGCAGAAAAAGCTGAGAAGAGCTAAAATTAAGAAAAGGGCAAAGAAGGGCTATGTTTAAAATTAAGAAAAGGGTAAGGCAGGGAAAATACAATATTGCCACTGAATTTTCATATGCATAATGTATGTGTTTTGAGAAGGTAAGTAATGTAGTCAAGGAAAATATCTTCTTCTCATCTCGTTACAAAGAGCTATGGGGAAATGAGATTCCTATAACTGGTGGTTTAATGGTGAAAGAAGGTAAAAATCATCAGTCTTTGATTTTAATTTTGTATTAATTCCAGGTGGAAGTTCTCTCAAAAAATGTTCTGCAAACAAGTTGACAAGATAATAAAAGCTGGTAAAATGCCCTTGTTCATACAATAACACTCCTGATCAAAAAATTTGGAAAGAAATCTTCATCTGCATAGAGTCACAGAGAAATGAATGTTATTGTACGAGCTGGGGCATTTTGGTTTTCTAGATGGCCTTCCAGACACACTGGTCATGTGAAAACAACCAGCACTCACATTACCATAAAAATCAACTAAAATCAACTCTGTATGTGATAAAACTTAACATCTAAAAGGGGCATAAAGACAACAATAATTTGGTCAACCTGGCAAACTCAAATGTTCACAACTATTATTAATGAATAATACATTTATATCCACCAAACTTAGTAATATAGCCCCTATTCAATCACATGGAAAATAAAGGATTTATTTTGTGCAACACATTATTTATACGTTCATTCCCCTTCTAACTTAGAATTTCATAAGAAGAGAAACATCACTTTCAGTATCATTTTCATTCTGGATTCTCACATCACTCCTACCTGGGACTTCTTTTACTATGTTTAGTTTAATTCTTCAAAGCACCATGATATTCCTTGGGGGGCATTTGTCATATATAGTTGCATTTGTGTTCCATTTAATTGTAGGAATCTCGTTGTGGCCCAAAAGGAAGTCTGCAATGCAATGTATCACCTGGCAGGTATCCGAAGGGTTATCCCATTTTCATTCACAACAACACAAGACATTTGGAGAGCATTTTCATAAATCCTATGCATAACTCCTTAGGCAACATATATTTAATTTATTTACCAACATTTAGAGTATACCATCCATTGTCCATTTACAAAAGAGGACCTGCCATTGTTTGCATAAAATTATTGTTTAGGGAAGTTCTTAACTGCAATCTATACCCTTCCTCTCAGATCTGCAGGCCTCCCGACACCTTGGGGTCAGCTGGTGCACTGGCTCCTGGATCCATGTTTTCTACATATGCAGAGCTGCGATGTCATTTGAACTGAGAAGTCTATGGTAGCCGAATGAAAGAGGATGACAGAGAAGAAAACCAAGACAAGAGCTGGGATCCATGCCACTGCCTTCTGCAGATGCCCTGGGCCAGCTGGTGCCCCTGACCCCTTGCTCCCATGTTGCATCGCAGCTGGTTTCTCACCTTGAATTGAAATGTTATGCTTTCCATTTAACATAAACTGGACAATAGTTACCACATTTCAAAAAGTTACTTCTTTGATGCAAGTAGGATAAAATGAAAATGGCTGACTATTTGAAACTTAGAAAAGTAACCATATTCCAAACATTACTTGCTTTATGGTAATCAAAAACTGAACTACTGAAAAAGATATTGTAAAGTAAGAAGTAAATTTTAAATTAATTAATATTACTGCAAGAATAAAAAAATGTAAAAGTTGAACAAATATATTATGCTAGAGGAAATTGAGTATTCCTTGATAATCATTCTTATTTTTCCATTTAAATGGACATTTTTGAAGCAAATATGTAACCTAATAGTGCAGGATTCTTTAGTCAGATATAAGTTAATCAAGTAGCTGTGCCATCAATACAGTGGATCCCTGCTTAAAAATTACTTCACATAGTAATCTTCATAACAAGCAAAAATATTTTTCCCAAAAATTACCTCCTTATCGAGACCTTTCGCATAATGAGTGACCAACTTGGGGATTCCAGGAACGATTGTACACCTGCTGCTTTAGTTTGTGTTCTGCTATTTTATCATTCGGAAACTCCATGGCCCTTCAAGAAGCATGAAGTCCATAAGAGTAGCTTACATGCGATGTGGAGGTCATAGGACACTGCTGCATAGTAACATATGTTTTGAAGCATCAAACCCATAAGGCATTCGCTATGCCCACCAGAAATTTATTTAATGATAATAGTGAGTTGCAGTCTTACAATGCCTTGAATCATCGGTGAAAATAAGTGTCTCTGGACAGCTTTCTAGTAAAAAGGAATTAGGTATGTATCATAAATAACTATTTATTTTGACAATTTTTTGTTTTTACAATTTGAGTTTTCATTCTGGGTCAGTTCATTCCATGATAGAAGAAAATAGGAAGATGTTCCTCATTATCCTCAAAAATAAACGAGGTGTGTCCCAAAGTTATCCGACCAGCGAATGTTAACCCTACACCAGAATGTTTGAGTGATCTCTGTAGGAGGGCACCCATCTTGCCAAAATTTTTTCACACATAATTTTTAATGCAAAACTCGAAAGCACTCTACCTTGTGATATGCTTTTGGCCTCAACTATTTCGTGAACTTTGATTCTTCAATCTCTAAAAACCATATCGTGGATTTTGTCTATCTTTTTGGGGAAAGTCATATCCACCTGGCATCCCAAACAATGTCCATCATTTATAGAGGTATGGCTATGTGTAAACTCATTTCCCTACCGTAAACTGTGGCAAAAAAGAAGCAGATGTGAGATGAACTTCATCCAATCAGGATTAATCTTTTCAGTGCTGAGCCTTTTTAAATGAGTTATTTAATCACCACACATAACTCATTTTTTTCCATTTTTCTTAAAAAAAAAGTTTATTGTTTCAATTGACAATGAAAATTAAACCATGAGTTGGATATTGCTGAAAATTTAACAGGTCTAGTTATAGATCATGGTTACTAAAAGAAAACCTTTTCCAATGCAATAAAAGCCACCTGTAAGGTAATATACCATTATAAATCAAAGATGAGTTGGATATTCTGTACAGGGACTCAGCAGTATCATTTAAAAACATGAAATTTAGGGCAGCTGACTTTAAACATGACACTATCAGGTTAGCTGATGATGAGTGTTCAGGAAGGCCAAAAATGGCAACAACCGCTGATAACATCAAAAACGTTCACTAAATGATAGTAAATGACCAATGAATAATGATTCCAGAAATAGCAGAGGCTACAGGCATAACAAAAGAACACATTTGCCATATATTGATCGAAGAATTGGACATGCAACAGCCATCCACAAATTGGGTGCCACATTTGCTCACTTTGGACCAAAAACACATTGGAATGAGCAGTTCAAAGGCACTGTTGGAGCAGTTTAAGCAAAGCGTGTGAGGTTTTTTTAGTCAATTCATAACTGTAGATAAAACATGGATCCACCCTATATTACTGAGATGAAAGGGCTGTGTATTGATTGGAAAGGTTGAGCCTGCTGCGGAAAGGGTGAGGATAGTTCACTCGGCCAGGGGAAGGTGATGGTGACTGTTTGTTCAGATAGTTATGGAATTGTGCTCATCACTTATCTTCAAAAAGGCAAACAATAATGAGGGAGTATTATGAATCATTATTGATAAGTTGAAGAGAGAAATTGCAAAAAAGGCCGAATTTGAAGAAGAAGAAAGTACTTTTCCTTCAGGACAATGCACCTGCTCACACTTTGGTAGTCGCTGTGACTAAAATTCTTGAATGGCACTTTAAACTAGTTGACTGTTCACCATACTTATTCACTAGATCTGGCCCCCAGTGACTTTTTTCTGTTTTCCAATTTTAAATTTTGCTTTGAAGACAGAGATTTCCATTGAACAAGGAGGTTATTGCATACGTAAAAGCATATTTTGTGGATAAAGACTTCCACTACTACTTGGAAGAGTTAAAAAGTTAGGAAACGAAATATGGCCCAAAAATAGAATTCTCAGCCTTTGGAGACTTTTTGTGACAAATGATGACTGGTTTTGGAATGAATAATTTAATTAGAAAAAATTTTTTAACTATGCTTTAACTTACTACTATTTAAAATTAATATAAAAAGTCAAACCTTTGATTAATTATTTTCACTTTTCACCTTTTTCATGCTACATCACTTGATGATGATATGCAGCATTGAAACCATGGTTGGGTAAAATAAATTACTTTAGTAGAATATCAATGTTATTAAAATGAAAATAATGGATTGATTGTGATGATTTCTTAATCAAATTTAAATTAAAACAAGTATGCTTTACAATTGCTGAAAACAGACAAAAACCAAAATAATGAACTGTAAGGGATCTCAAAAATGATTAAGAAATCATTAATAATAACAGATTCAATAAATATACTCATGAAATAAATATAACAACATGATATTCAAACAAAAATTTGGTGAAATTGAAACTATAACTTACACAGCATGTAATTTATCATATTCATATGCAAGTTTTAATCATTAATTTGAAAAGAAAACTACATTGGATTTTTCCAAGGAGGATTTTGGGGCAAATGCTAACTGAACTATCAAAAGGAGGCATACATTTCACTACTGCCAAAAATACATTCCCTGTTTCACAAACTGTTAAAGTTAAATATAAGATATTAATAAACATGTCAATCTGTCTATTGGTGTCTTGTTTGTCAACTCACTGGAACTATTTCTTTTCTCCAAAAATGGCATACTGCATACAGAAATAATGTTAAATGGTACTTTTCTTGCTCCCTATGACTAACTAAATTTCTCAACCATTTTACATCTAGATGCATAGTAATATACATTATTAGCCTTTTCAGAACACTCATTTAATATTGTTAAACAATTCTGATGAGAAATTTCTTGTGAAATTAATTTATATTTAAATTATATTAATTTATTTATGCTGTTTATTTACAGGCTGATTTTGAGCTCTATTGATATGAGATTAGTAGTAATGAATGAACTCCATACAGATACATTTAGGACATAATGGTCTGAGAATGTTGCTGCCCTGTGCTGGTCAAGCTCCATAATGAATGCAAATTCATAGCAAATAAGCTATGGAAACTATAGAACTTAGATTTTTAGAAAGGTATTGGATGCCTGAGTTTTTAATATGAATATGTCACTTGTATTCACCTTGATCATAGACTCCTTTGGTTTCCTACATGGTCAGAATGAGGTTGGTGGGATCATGTGCTTCAGATGACCAGTAGAAATACATTTTACAATGTTTTCCCAAAAAAGCATGAAGTATGAAACTGAGCAAGATTCAAACATAGTTTACCAGTAATATTTTACGCTTAAAAACATATTTTTTCAAAGTATCACATATCAAGCCACTCACAAATATAGAAGCCTATGACATGGATAAAAATATCCCAGGTTGGTTTAAAGACTCTTTGAATAGCTAAGTACAAGGGTAGCCATAGATAGTGTGACCTCCTCATATTGAATATGATGTTAGTAAATAGAATCAGTTGGATTGATTCCTGAATTAAATTGCATTCAGTGTACAGGAGCTGGATTTGGGAAATATTGTTTATGCTTTACAGCTTTTACTTCACCCTCTATAGTATGTAATACCAAACAATGCATCATTTTTGGATCCCTCTATTAAAAATATGTATCCGTGCTGTTTCTCATAACCAAAATATCTCTTAATAAGGAAGATAGCCCTGCAGGGGGTATAATAACTTATATTAAGGTTTACCCATCTCATGGTTACAGAGTTATAAAATTGAATGATTCAGTAATCGACCAATGACCAGATGAATTGGAATCAAAATCAGGGAAATTTTATTTTGAAGAAATTGGGCCAGAGTTGGTTTCTGTCCAAATCCAAATGTGAAATAAGAGTCTGCTAGTCCTGAAATTGGAATGACTCATGCTAGGAAAACTGTTGCACAGACAAACATGTCCAGTTTTCAAGACCTACCATTCAGTATGTGCACATGGATGCTGGCTGGTTTAGCATTGGAGGGCACACATGAGTAGTTTCCAGAGTCTGCTGGCTTAGCTGAATGTATTTCCAAGTCACTGCTATGCCTCCCATGGCGTACCAGCACCCCAGCATTTGCATCATAGTTGATCATCCGGTCATCCCTGTACCAGAAGATATACACTGGTGGCTCAGTGCTCCGACGAAGCAGGCAGGTGAGACGCAAAGAACTGCCACTCTTCACGTGTTTGTCAGGCCCTCCAAGGATCTCTGCTTGGGCTTCTATAAAATTGGAAGAAAAGTGACAAGGCAATATGCTGAAATTGTGGCTTTGATGCTAAACTTCAATTTAGGAAGATCATAAATGGTGAAGTTTTACCTTGATATAAATGCCACAATTAAATATTAAGATTCTTATTAAGGGAATATGGAAGAAATACAAAAGAAAAGAGTGGAGAAATTTATATTGATGGATAGGAAAGCAAGGTACATATATTAGAGAGGCACATGCATACAGACAGAAACACAGATAGATAGGTGTACATACATAACAAGAAACGGAAATGGTTGTGAAAAATCTGGAAAACACGGAGGCAATGGGATATTGAAGGCTCAGTTGGAGGGCAAAAGTGTGAGGTAAAGGAAGAAAAAAATGTATATTATCAACCACATGTAGAGATTAATAGGTTGAAAGGCAATTAAAATTAGCATACCCCTGCCCCAAATATGCTTGACAAATTCACTCGAATGTAAAGGTGATGTTGACTGACTACATTAAATAATATTTCCTTGAGCTGCATATGGTTTTTTACACCACTGCAAAAGGAAAAAACTAATGGAAATATTGAGATTTGTGTGGTAATTTATGGGGAAAATTAATCACCCACCATTGATCAAACACACATTTCCTGAATAGGTTTACAACAAAGTTAATCCTTAATTATAAAAATTTGTTTTTTTTTTCCTTTTACAGTGGTTTAAAAAAACTCTTTAGAGCTTAAGGAAATATTATTCAACATAGTCAGTCTTGGAAAAGCCATAAGTAGCTCAATTTATCCTTTCCATTTTTGTTGACTGTTTCTTCCATGCTAGGGGAGTTGTGCATCATGAATGACTACCTAAAAGCCAAACAGTCAACACTGAGTACTAACAGGGAGTTATGAAATGCCTAAGAGAGAGAATAAGGTGAAAAAAAGGCCAACTTTGGGGGTGCAGCAAGGGGTTTTTTTCTCCATGACAACATGCCAGCTCATTCATCTCAAAATTCATCCAAAAAACAAGACCGCTGTGATTCCCCCATCCTATTCACCAAACCTGGCCCCATGTTACTTTTTCCACAATGGAAGTTAAGGTGAATGTCACCCACTATCCTAAATAATTCATGTATAATTTACTTCAAATAGGCCTTGTACATAATACATCATTTTTGTACGGAATACATTATCATATTTTGCATTCATTTATATGCAAAAAGTTGTCTCACTAAATGAGTATTTTGGGAAATGAGAAACATCAGGAATGGATCACTTTCATATTGTTGCATCCGCGTGTTCTGCCATGTGATTCACTGGCCAGGATGCCTACACCCCCCTCTTAAGTGACTAAGTAATGGCGTGGGTCTGACGTGGACTACGGGCCAACAGTGATAACTGGTGACTCGCCGGGGACTACAGGCCAGGGGGTGATCCCGATAGCAGTCGGGGAATCGTGATCCGAGAGAACAGTTGGGCTGGGCCCCTCTGGTTGGAAGTGCCAAGCGGCACCAAGGGGATATATAAGAATTATCACCGTAAACTCTGTTCTCCTATATCAAATCGGGACTGCTGTTGTACTCCATTTTAGTTCCTTTTATTTTCCCCCATCTCTATCAACGAACACCTCTCCACATCAACGAACACCTCTCCACATCACCACCCACCAAACTCAAGCCCCCATTTACCCTCGAGGCAGCCACTTGACTTGTGGGGTACTTTCTCGTATCGGCAATATTCCCTCGAAGACATGGAGATATGACAATATTATGAGGTTCCAGTGTATTATTATAGTATTTTATGAGACTGATTCATTGTCTCAAGGCTAAGAAAGCAGTATTTGGCAAATTATCTTTTATAAAAATTCATTTGACACATGAACTATTAGGTTGGGGAAAAAGAAATCCATTATTTTTGTGTGAACTTCAAAACTTTATTGAAGATGTTTCAGATTGTCTGATTTGGTTCAATTATGCACCGTTTTGTTGCATGATTTGTTGGAATTTTAAATATAGCTTCATAATGCCTCTCTCATAGAAGTCTTGGTCCTTAATGGCGAAAAACTATAGTAATCTATTTTCACAATCTTCTCTTGGTTGCAATTTCTTATCACTCAGGAAGTTTTGCAATGCAAGAAATAGGTGGTAATCGCTTGGTGCCAGGTCCAGACTATATGGTGGATACATTAAAACCTCCCAACAAAACTCCCAGAGTTTCTGGCAAGTCACTAGAGACGTGTGTGGCCTTGTATTGTCCTGATGAAACACAACACCTCTTCTGTTGGCCAATGCTGGCTATTTCTGGTTAATCGCTAGCTTCAAACGGGCCATTTGTTGACAGTAGAGATCTGAATTTAGTGTTTGGCCATACGGAAGCAACGCATAATAAATGATTTCTTTGAAGTCCCACCAAATACACAGTAGAACCTTCCTGACCATTAGTCCTGGTTTGGCCACCGTTTGAGCTGCTTCACCACGCTTTGGCCACGATCGTTTTTTGCACAATATTGTCGTATGTGACCCATTTCTCATCCCCAGTCACCATCCATTTAAGAAATGGGGTTGAGTTCATTCCGTTTAGCCAAGGCTTTGCAGATGGAAATTCGATTCATCATGTTTCTTGGTGTTAATTGGTGAAGCACCCAAACATCGAGCTTCTTTTTGAATCCAGCTTTGTGCAAATGGTTTTAAACTGTTTTATGGTCGATGTTTAGCTCCTGGGCGATGCTACAACTACTAACATACCGGTCAAATTTGATTATTTCTGTGATTTCATTGATATTTTTGAAGACGAGCCTGCCTGTGCGAGGTGCATCTTTAGCATCAAAAATGCCTGAACGAAATTGACGAAACCAAAATTGAACGTAATTGGCTGTTACAGTATTGGCACCATAAACACCATTCACAATTTCAGTGGCCTGGCTTGCATTTTCACTTTTAGCAAAGAAAAACTGTAAAATGTAGCAAATTTGGGAAACTAGCAGGGCACAGGGACCCCTACCCTGATGTGTGAATATTCACATGCCATCAGACTTAGTACTGGGTGAACTCTGCCATCACATACTAAACTGACCTTCAGGTTGATTACTATGTGTATGGTTTTTTTTATTCCACCAGTTAAGGTACATTTTGATGGACACAGCCTATACCAAGGTACAAGGATGCATTTCCTTACCAATACAAGTACTAGCAATACAACATGACATCAGGTGTAACAATAAACCCTCCTTCAAATGGTATAAATTCTTGTAATTTGAAATAAAAAAATAGAATGGGGTTGATATCTCCATCAAAGGATGTTGAGTTGGTTTACCTTCATTCTGAGAGGATTATCATACTGAGTTCCTGATGCTGTGGAGCATTGAATTTCAAAGGTAACTGAAAAAAATCTCTGCCACCTAACTGTTAAGGTTTTTATTAAGCACTTGACTACTAGAGTAATGATGACTTTAAGTGAGCATATTATAGACCTTAAGTAAGAATCATGTAGTCCAACTCACGCATCTAATTTCACTATTTTATTTAAAATAAGAATTCCATTAGGAAGATGAACCTACTAATGAAACAATCCATATCTCAATAATGAGAAAAGAGTTTACTAAATTGATATTTAACAATGTCCGGTGAATACTGAGTTGATTTTGAGGTATTTCAGTTGTTGAAATGATCATCTTATTTTTCCAGCATGAGGCTGATCAAGATGGTTTTAAGAATACAATGAACTGTTCCCTTCCATAAAATTCATCTGATCTTCCCTCAAGTTCTTCTCTTTTGAGAACCTATTTTTAAAAATCTATGCCCAAATAGAAAATTCCAAAGGAGGAGGTAAAACAGTTTATCTATCTGGTAAGCGCTTTTGATCAAGATGGTAAAGTTGGTGAGACATAAAAAGATAAACTGACTTTTGGAAAAAGGCTTTCACAAGGAGGAGGCCATTGAAGAAAGGGATTCGTCCGAATGTTAAGAAGCAACTCATCCAAAATGTAATATGGAGTGTGATTCTGTATTACATGGAAACATGGTCATTGAGGCAAAATGATTGGCAGGGCCCAAGGCTTCTGAACTGCGGGTTTTGAGAAGGATGGATAAGATAAAGTGGACAAAAAGGAAAAAAAGAAAGTGCTAGGAATGATGGGAGAGGAGAGGGGACAGTTGGGAGAAAAAGAAAGGGACAGTAAAGATTGATGCATAACATTTTAACTGGTGATGTTATGTTGAAGATTGTGACAGAGGGGAGCATTCAGATTAGCAGTTAAGGGGTAGGCATAGAATAGCAATTTTTGACCTGAGAGGAAAGGAAGGAAGTATGCAGAATTGAAGAAGGGCTTCTTGTTACATCTGATGTCATGTTGTATTGTTAGTACTTGTATATACAAGGAAATACATCCTTGTCCCTTAGTATAATATAGTGGATGCAGTATTAAACGTATAAGTACTTTTTCTTCCAGGTCAATTTTTAAACTATACCCAAAATATTATTAAATTTTGCTCAAAAAAGCACTAATAATATATTTGAAAAAATGTCTGATCACTAGCAATGGTCAGATACTGATGGAACAACTGCTAGAGACAAACTGCAGCAGAAGGAATCCAATGAATCCAGGAATTCCCTCCCCTCATCACTCATTGTGCAAAAAGTCACTCCTTAAGTGAGTTATTTCCTGGATTAATAAATACTTTTGCTTGTTATACAAATTACTCACTGTGTAAGGTGCTCATTTTGTGAGGTTTCACTGTCTAGTGTTCATATTTATATTTCCATATTTTGAATTCCTACCATAAATTCAAATGACCATTTTCCCATATTAATTTTATTCCTCTCTACGATATACAAGTATGTAGCATTCTACTTGAAAGTTCTTTAAACCATCATGCATTCACGAAGTAAATACTGCCAACAATATTACCAGGCATTTGCTAATAACAACATATTACTCATGAAAATCTCTTATGTATGATGACCATATAATAATATTAATCTTATACTGTAAAAACAGGAAGTTTTGTTGTCATATGTAAAGAATAACTGCAAGAAAAAAAATTCAGAGGTTTTACCAAAAAGTCACCTTACCTACAAGTTGCAATTCTACAAAAAGACTTGTAGGAGGATGTGTTGACACTTGGCATTCATAGAGGCCTGCATCTTTCACTTGAGCATGTCTTATGCGTAGAGCCCAGTCCTGTAGATTAGAAAAATAATATAAACTAGGTAAACTATGAAGAAGAATGTTCCCACTGCCATATACAAGCATGCTGGATTGGCAACCATTTTTATGAAATTAGTTTCAATTTCTCACAACTAGGTGGTTCAAAAATAGCCAATAAATATATATTCCAAAATCTCAGTCACCAGGTAGGATCTCACGTAATGAAAACAAAATTATGTTGTGATGGTTCGTGGGAAAAGAAATTCTATGAGATTAACCAACCATAACCTCTGCAGTCATTTGTGGGAATGTTAATTCCTCATCAGTGACCACCTACAGACCCAGATATTCAAACCCAAACACTCAAACCGAATTAGGGTCATTGACAGGGCTAAAGGGGCTCCCTTGAGGATACCTTGGTTTAAACAGATACACACTATCCATTTCTCACCTCCTCCATTTCCTGTAAGATTCTTGAATACATAATTATTAGTTCCATAATGAGGTACCTCGATAGCCAAGATTTATTGATTAATAACCAACACGGCTTCTGTAAGGGTAGATCTGCAAAACTCAACTCGCACTTTTTGTACATGATATATTGAACTCCGGTGAAAGTAATATTCCAGTTGATGCGATATTCCTAGATTTTAAGAAAGCTCTCAATAAAGTCCCTCATTGCAAATTACTCGTGAAATTGGAAAATTTTGGAATACATGAGAGTATAATTACCTGGATTAAACAATTCTTAAGTGTCCAAACAGTCGTCCTGGATGGTGTATCATCCAATACTGTCAAGGTCACGTCGGGTGTACCACAAGGAATTGTCATAGCCCCCTCCTATTCCTTATTTGCATAAATGACTTCGGTACCGTAGTTAATAGCAAGCTCCATCTTTTTGTTGATGATGTAGTAATTTATGGGGACATTCAAAGTTGCGAAGACAGAGTCATGTTAGCCAACGACCTAGATGCAATTCAAAATTATGCGATACATGGCATTTGGAATTACATTTTAAAAAATGCATAGCTATCCATTTTTGGGAAAAGAGTCCCTCTCTTAGAGTTACAAAGTGCAACAAACCAAAATCGCGAGGATAGATTCCTTTAAATACTTGGGTGTAACAATTACTCACTATCTGTCCTAGGGAAAACACATACGAGATATATGCGGTTGTGCTAATAAAAAATTGGGATTTGTTAAAAGAGTGCTTGGTAAATGCGACGAAAAAGTGAAGGAACGATGTTTCCTTGCCTTGGTCAGGCCCCACCTAGGGTATGCTGCCAGTATATGGGATCCTCAAAATATAAATATGATTTCGGAATTAGATCGAGTTCAGCGGAGGGGGGCTGGATTTGTCAAACATTGTTATGACCAACGCAGCAGCGTATCCACTTTGCTAGACAATTTAGGTTGGGATTCTCTTATGCAGTGGTGTTTACATTATAGATTAAACTTATTAAAAACATTTAAAGATGGTTTTTTTTTATGACATCAAGAATATAATACGAACCCCTACGTATTACGGTCGGAGGTATCACGAATATGAAATTAGAGAGATAGACTGCAAGACTGACAGGTTTAAAATGTCATTTTTTCCTAGAACGATAAGAGACCAGAATGCTTGTAGTCGAAATCCCCCAGGAGTCAGTTCATTACAATAAGTATTAAAGTAGAGGTTAGGGACTGGGCGTGGACATATAAATATTTTTTTCTTTCTTATAGGTTCCCCCCTTCCCCTACCTATTTGAATAAACCCCAACCCTCTCATCCCTTACCCTTTCCTCCTGGTGTTACAACCCCTGCCACACACCTTTTTTGGTGACTCGCAGGGTATTTATGTAGATGTAGACAGCTTACAAGAATAAATTACATACCAGGTATAAAAATAGAGCTGACACACTCACATGCACTCAGAAAAACAATCATATATTCAAAAAGGGCCCTCGCTACTGGGAGAATGTTACTCAAATTGAGCAAACTTAGCAAAAAACAGGGAAAGATGAGCCTGATACCCATATTTGCGGCTAAAATATAGCCCTCCTCAGCAAAGTGAAGGAAAAAAGAGACTTGGAACAAAAAGTTATTAGTGAATCAGGAAACGGATAAACTTTCAACATATAGCATAAGTTAAAGAGAGAGGGGTGATAAGGAGAAAAATTGGAGGAACCAATGACATTAAAGGGTGGAGAAAAACAGATGAAAAACGAGGTGAATTTAAGAAAGGAAACTTAAGGGGGGCAGTTAAAGCAAAATTAAAGGAACCATAAAGTGCAGTGGGGGAAATGAAAGGAATTGAGGTGTTTTAACAAGGAAGCATTGAAAAAATGACAGAGAATTTGAAATACTTATTTTAAAATAGAGAAAAGGGATAAGTAAGGAATCGGTCTGTTTTCAATATTAATAATGCTCAATTTAAATTTGTAGATTAAGAGACTTTCATAAGCATCAAGTAAATAATCGGTATATAATAACCAACAAATAATCATACTTTATTATAACAGTTGTCGCCATATATACGAAATTCATTGTTCTTATCCTTTATGATGTTGCATAATTACTTTCCCCAATGTCCTTGCCTCTTTTTATTCTCCATTTCCCTTGGTGGGTGAAACAGCTTCTTAATGCCATCTTCTGGCCAAAGAATTGAGTACTTCCATTTTCCTTACATCTATATCCATGTGAATGAATATATATATAAATGAAGAAGCGAGATAGCACTAGCAAACAAAACCAAAGAGAAACACACACAAGTTCCATCTCTCCCTTGAGAAAGATGGTTTGGCCAGCAAAAATTTGGAATAGTGTAGGATTTTAATTTGTGTGTGTTCCTATTTTTTGTTCACTAACACTACAGGGTCGCACCCAAAAGTGGTACAACTGATTTTCTCTGGCGCAAATGGAGTAGTAGAAGGGGGTCTACCTGGCAGGGTCAGGTGGAGGGGGCTCTTAGCAACAAACCGACACCAACCTCAGTTTTCTGCGGGCTGTCGTTGAGTGAGGACACCGTTTTTAGTGAAGCAAGTTTTGTCCGCGTCGAAAAACAAAATGAATCTGAATTTAGAGCAACATTATTCCATGAAGTTTTATGCGAAACTTGGGAAGACGGCAACTGAGACCCTCGATATGATCAAGCAGGCTTATGGGGACACTGCCTTATGGCGTTCCAAAGTATTTGAGTGGCACAAGTTGTTTAAAGAGGGTAGGGAGCTCGTTGAAGACGACCATCGCTCCGGACGGCCATAGACGGCAAGAACCAACACAAATATGGACAGAGTGAAGACACTGCTGAACACAGACCAACGCTTAACCAATGAAGAAATTGCAGACCAGTTGGGTCTGTCTGCATCCAATGCCCAATGCATTATTTCACAGGATTTGGCCATGCGCAAGGTGTGCACCAAGATGGTGCCGAAAATTCTGAATTGGCGCGCTCGTCGTCAGGCAGCTCCTGGCCAAATACGGCGTTGCCACATTGCCGCACCCACCCTATTCTCCCAATCTGGCACCACCGGACTTCTTCTTCTTCCCCCTGATGAAAAGACAGCTCAAGGGACGACGCTTTGACTCGATAAAGGCCGTTCAAGAGGCTTTGACGAGGGTCATCAACGGCATCCCCAAAGAAAATTTCCAGTGGGCGTACATGGAATGGGAGCAACATTATACTAAGTGTGTAGCAGCTCAAGGAGCATACTTTGAAGATTGTTAAGTCGATGTAAATATATTGTCAATAAAATTCTTGTAAAAAAATCAGTCCTACCAGTTTTGGGTGCGATCCTGTATATGTCTCAAGTGTTGAATAAAAAACTTGGACAGCAACAAACAATATAAGAACACATAAAAGGTACACTTACACGTTATTTCTTAATAATATCAATGGAATTTAGCTTCATCTTCCTCATATATATATATATATATATATATATATATATATATATATATATATATATATATATGAGGAAAATGAAGCTAAATTCCATTGATATTATTAAGAAATAACATGTAAGTGTACCTTTTATGTGTTCTTATATTGTTTGTTGCTATATATATATATATATATATATATATATATATATATATATATATATATATATATATATATATATATATATATATATATATATATATATATATATATATATACACACACACACACACAAATATATAAATATTTTTTATATTTATATAAATATAAATAAATATATATATATATATATATTCATTCAAGCATAGAAATAGGTATAAGGAAAGGGGATAGGAAAACACATAAAAGGCGAACATAGGACATGTGGGGAAGGCGGTTTTTTTTTAGCAGATCAAGAAGTATAAGTAAGTAAAAATATTTCCTTATCCGGGATTTGAACCACGGACCTTCCACTTTCCGGGCGGATGCTCTACCAGTTGAGCTAATAAGGAAACCTGATTTACAATGAGATCTGCGATCTTAAAAAGCGCCAAAATGCTCCGATAGATGTTGCCCGAGAGATGGCGTTATGGAGCTGTTTCACCCACCAAAGGAGAAATAGACGGGACACAAGAAGGGGAAAGGATAGTAGAAAAGCATTCATACGATCTTATAAAGGATAGGGACGGTGCGTTTTATAGCATGCATAGCCAGAAGAAGAGACGAGCCATATTGGCCAAACACATATTCAAACTTGAAAATCCCGCCATACAGCGCACAAATATTCATTCAAACATAGAAATAGGTATAAGGAAAGGGGATAGGAAAACACATAAAAGGCAAACACAGGACATGTGGGGAAGGCGGTTTTTGAGCAGATCACGAAAGTAAAAATATTTCCTTATCCGGGATTTGAACCACGGACCTTCCACTTTCCGGGCAGATGCTCTACCAGTTGAGCTAATAAGGAAACCTGATTTACAATGAGATCTGCGATCTTATAAAGTGCCAAAGTGCTCCGATAGATGTTGCCCGAGAGATGGCGTTATGGAGCTATTTTCACCCACCAAAGGAGAAATGTGAGAATTTGTGCGCCGTATGGTGGGATTTTCAAGTTTGAATACATACATATATATATATATATATATGTATATATATATATATGTATGTATATATATATATATATATATATATATATATATATATATATATATATATATATATATATATATATATATATATATATATATATATGACAAAAAATATATTACAGACTAGTTTTAACCAGATTATTCACTCGGGTGCCTCCATGCCATATTTGACTGGCATGCGATTTGGGACCCACTCACCTGTGCATGCCTCACATGTGCTGTGAAAAATCTGTCATCACTGGAATATGTGGCGAGCCCCACAGTAAGAAGGTGATAGTCCTTTCTCCGTATCCATGACACCTGAGAGGAAAATAAAGGTGAAATTACTCTAATCATATTATTTATGGCAATAATAAATATATCATACTGAAGGTTTTTGCATTTCTTCATAATGTATGATTTTGACTAATTCCCATTTAACTTTGATTATATTAATGGAAAAAAATGCTTGCAACAGACTGTCACAATCCAAAGGAAAAACAACTAGAGACAGACTGGCACCTCAGAAAAATTAATACACCTGGATATTATGTAGGAAACACAAGCCAAGAAATGTCTGTAAATATATCAAATAATTAACATTTGAAATACTGAGATAAAAATTTTTTTTGTTAAATATCCCTTGTGAGAAACAATCCATCCATTGGAGCTGTTTCAATTCAAGAACCACTTGAATCCTGATGTATTATAAAAGCGGTACCATGAGCATTAAATTAACGTCAACTTAATCTGAAAGTTAAATAAGAATGGACGGTCGCCCCAGCTAGCATGTTTCTCAATTTAGCATAGATTTGATTCTTTTCAAGAATTTCACAGTGCATCGGCTGGATTTCGAACCGGGATACTTCAATACTTGGCCGAGTCATTAGACCTAATGAGCTGCCTCAGATAGTTTGATTTCTAGAGACGTTAAAGGAACAGGATGTAGTTACACGTTACTGTGTTTATAATATCACAAGTAATCACTATGAAACTCTTGAATTTTCTAGGCACATCAGCGGATGACGCCGTTCAACTGTCTGCCTCGGCATCCTCCGCAATTCTTTTGATTAATTCTGTCTTTGCGATGCGCCAGCATTCGCTCTCTCTACTCACGGTGCCCTCGCCGATGTCGCCGACCTCGCAGTGCATCATGGGGGTGCTGCCCGTCTGCGCCATGACGAGTGTGCAATTCTCGGACGTGAACACCTGGCCGGGCGCCGGGGACGCAGCCTCCTGCACTGGGGTCGCCTTCTGCTCCTGGTCGCCACCGTGGTGGTGTCGGTGCCGCGGCTTGGCCTCTGAGGCGGGGATGAGGTTCCCGAGAGCGACGCCGTCGCTCTTTGCGCCCGGCCTCTCTGGGAGCCTGCTCAAGAACACGTCGTCACCGGGCTCCGAGGAAGACGGCGGCGGGAAGCTGGTCCCCTGACGACTGCCGTACCCTGAGAAAAGGATCACGCAACGCGGTGGTTCACTCAGACAGAATCGCTTGGAGAAAATATCTCAATAAATTTTCTTGAAACTCCATTATTTAGCGTACTGTGGTCGCGGTTCAAATCTATTTTTTTATAATTTTAGGTATGCCTGGCATAAACCACCACACAAGGTAGAAATTCATATAGAAGAGCTTACTTTTTAACCATTAGTCTAATAAAAACGACCGTGGTAATTTGAAACCATTAATTCAATGACTGTATTCAGTGAGCACTCTATCTAAACGGTAAAATTCAAGAAGCTGTTCACTTTTTGAGGGATAGCTCTTAAAGTTTTATATGACTTATCTGGAGCAATAAAAAAGAATCGGGAATAATAGAATTTTCGATATTTCTTCGAAGCAGAAGTAGTAGCACTCGTGGGCAAATTTAAAACGGGTTCGGTGAACAAAAGACATCCAGTTGAAAAGAAAGAATGGGAGATGCTACAACACTATTTGTGTTCACTCGCTCGAGTGCTGACTCTTACTTTCCGCCCGGCCAATATATTTTACTGGGCAATTAACACATTGGAGTGAATCAAGACCGCTTTTTTTGGGTTGGAAGAAGGGAGCCTAGATCGTCAAAGAGATGTTTTCAGGGTTGAGGGGGCTTGGTTATTTTGCATTTATCTCGGGGGAAGCACGAGAAAAAATTAAATGAGAAATTGCCTAAGAATGGCAATCCGCGGCATATTTCGAATTTGTTATGGGACCAATGATGCTGAGAATGAGATGCTGCTAACCTAATACGGGCTTTAATTTGGAAAACGATTTTGTTTTGCACTCGTTCCACATGACCATATGATTAATCAAGTTCAATTCTTTTTTTAAATTGTTCTTTAAGTGGGATTTTTTTTCAATTTGGTCATTAAAGCAAGCAAGGCTGTTATCTTTATGTTGGGTGGGTGGCATGAATCTACTGGGAAAATTTCATTAGTGGTGGAGGGTTAGCGATAAATATAAATTCTTTCCTTTCGTGAATTGAATCAAGTCCAGATTTTTGATAGAATTATCTCCTATTTCCAACTTGAAGATGAAACTACCAAAGGCACACATATTAACTAATATTTTTAATTCAGGGCACGATTAATTGAAAACAGGGTGGAAAATTTAAAAAATAAGTGAAATTAAGATAGTTGCTTTTTTCCTTAATGTCTAACTTCTACAAAGTCAAGCCTTAAGCTACAGAGATTTCTTAACTTTAAATACGATGTGTTTGTATATATATTTTAAAATATATATACACACACGCACATTCAAACACGAAATCCTGCCATATGGCGAACAAATATTCATTCACACAGGAATAGGTATAGGAAAGGGTATAGTAACACAGGAAAGGTGGGGAAGGCGGAATCAAGCAGACCACTAATGTAAAAATATTTTCCTCGACTGGGACTTGAACACCGGATCTCTCCACTTGCCGGGCGGATGCTCTAACCACTTGAGCTATGATTCAATTAATTTTTATTCGGTCCAGTTCATACGTTACACAGCAACTGTTTACATTGTAAATCATATCAGCTTATAGATTTTGGTTTCAGAATATTTTTTCCCTTATAAATATATGTATAAATATATTCATACCGAGAAAATCTAATTTACAGTGAGATCTGCGATCTTATAAAGTGCCCAAGTCCTTGGCCATTTTCCAAAGTGTTCCCGTGTTTCAAGTTCAATTTGCTTTGATGCCAATTCTACGAGGCATATTTAAAAAGTAAGAGCCGTTTGCTTAAATTTAAATATTGGCGCTTCAGAACACAGTTTTACTTCAGCAGGGCCATCTACTAATTTATGGAGAAGCTATAGCAGCATTGTTTTGTTTCAGAAGTCGTTTGCTTGTCCGTGCATGCAAACAACAATGTCCGCGTCAATCGTTGATCCCGTCAGCTGTGAAATGAGTTCTGTCATACGAGTCTTGTATGCAATGGGATTTTTGGCTGCTGAAATTTATCGGGAGTAATGCCTAGTTTATGGACCTACAGTTATGAGTGAAGAAAAGGTTAGACAATGGTGCCGTGATTTTAAAAATGGACGAACAAATGTCCATGACGAAGAGCGAAGTAGCAGGCCCAGTATTCTGGCCGATGAAATTATTTCGCAAGTGGAACGAAAACTGCGATGCAATCGTCGATTGACGATTAATGGCCTGGCAGCATAATTAACAATTTCCTAAACTTGGACGCACTAATGTCTACAATATTGTCACGGAAATCCTCGGATACCACAAATTGTGTGCAAGGCGGGTACCGAAAATGCTCACCGACCACCACAAGAATGTCCAGTGGACGAGAGTTTTTGGGCCGTTACCAACAAGATGGAGATCATGGGACCTTGCACCTAGCGACTACTTCCTCTTCTTGCTTGAAACAGTGGCTCGGTGGACAACGTTTCGAAACCGAAGAGGAACTCAAGAACGGCGTTGTCAAGTGGTTCAACCCTCAGGTGGCGAGCTTCTATGCAGAGGGGTTGAAGAAGCTGGTGCAGTGGTATGAAAAATGCAAAAATGCTTAGAAGTGAACGGCGATTATGTAGATAAGTGAAGTAGGTTGGTAGCTAACTAAAAGGGCCAATAAGATGTGCTTCATACGAGTATATTTTTCCTGTGACCAAACGGCATTTACTTTATAAGCATGCCTGGTACATGAGAGATGATGAGGGATTTGTTGTAGAATAGGATGTTGGGTTGTGATTTGTTAAGAGGATGAAAATATTTATTTAGTGAATGTGTCCATTCAGAACCTACCTAAACCGATACATTAAAAATGAAAAATGTAAATATTGTATATCATACAGGATTCACGCATTTTGGCCGTAATCCGACGCCATCGCGTATGACAATAGGGGTATTAATAAAACGTCTTATTTTAGACAAATAACATTTGCGAGCGGATGCCCACGGAAACCGGCGTCCATTGACTCTGTTATCAAGGAAACTTAATTATTGGACGTAACCAGGGAATGGACGATCCATTGTCTTGGAGGAGCGATGAAGGGAAGGGGTAGATGTTGGTTGGCTAGAATGAATGACGCGTGGGTGAGTACACATTGGCTGGGTGCTGCAAGGGAGGCCGGTGACGATAAACCATGACAGCTGGAATGAAACAGGTCTCCGAGTTTGTGGATAGTTGTTACTCCCGGGACGGGAAGCACAGACTACAGCCTGAGTAGACAACGACTGATGGGTGGGTGAAGAGGGAGTGGGGGGAGGCGCCTACCCCCCAAATGCACGTGCATTTTACGAGAGGGAGGGACGGTTTTGTTGCGTTCTCTTCCCCATTCACTACCGAACCCGCAAACCTCTCTCTCTCCCTCGTCTTATCCGGACCATTTGTAATACCTTGGAAGAGACCAAGCAAACATAAGGAATCTGCCCAGAAGAATTTCTCAACGTCACAATCCTTGAGAAGAAGAATTGGGAAGGAGGACAGGAGGTGGCCGATAATATGAACGGAACGGAGGAAGAGTTGCTAAGAGAGCGGAATGGACAGGTTGGCGAAAGGGGGGGTGGCTTTCCCTTTCGTGGTGGACCGACCACTCAGATGCTGTGGGGAAAAATAATATCCGCCGTCCAGCGACTCGGGGCCCTTTCTCCACTCTTTCCTGTGGTCATATTTTTTCTGACCCTATAACAGTCAACCAGCAACCTCTTCTCCTCGAGGTGGTTGCCCTTGTCTCAATGTCCTTTGTCTCTTTCCCCTCTCGAGAGCAGTGAGCCAAGGAGTCAGCCCCCCTCCGCTCTGGGGGTTGACTTCCCCTCCGCCGACAAGTCACTCTCCTAACTGCCGCTCTCCTCGCCTCGAGAACGCTATGCCTAAAAGGGGAGAGCGGATATTTTCCTGGCCACTTACGAAACCTGTTCATCTGAAATGCAGGACACCAATGAAATCTCATAGCCCGCGGACCTTAGGAGCTAGCTATCTACATCTCCATCCACACAATACCCCGCAAGTCACCGCATGGGCGTGTGGTAAAATGCGCATGGGTAAAAGAGAAATGCAAAATGTTCATGCAAACGTACACCCACAGGGGCGTATATATTCATGCGAAACCTTCTGGAATCACGCACATGAAAATAAATACACCATCAACCAACATACACATGCGCATACAAATTTAGTAAAATTCAATCTAATAACGTGGAAATTCGAATTGAAAGCAAGAAGGGGAAACTATACCATCACATGGGCATGTAACTTACAGCCTCCGCCCCCAAAGACACACTGGTGGGGAACGTGACACACCGCAGTAGGGAGGCAGCGGAGGCGTATTTCAGCTATTGTTTCAAGAACTCGAAACTTTTATTTCAAGCTACTATTTCGGAGCTATTATTTCAAGAACTCAATTTCTGCTGTAAAATGTAAGGTAAAAAATTAATTTGCGCGTTCCACTAACAATGAGGAAAATATAAAATTACATTTTTATGGATTGATATTTTCCACGAGGTAACGTCTGACACTATTAACCGTCTGCGGTCTTAAAAGTTTAAAGAAGACATATGCACCGAGGGGAAAAGCCCCTCTGCTCCGGCCTCCTCTTCGTGTTTATATAAATGCCCGCAAAAGTGAATATAAGGCCAGTCACATTCGTGGAGAAGACATGAAGCCATAGAAACGAAAAAAAGCCTGTTTTTGTTTTACAATATTTCGATGGTCCTACCACCGTCCTCAACCGAAGGAGGGACACCGAGCATTTTCTTTCTTCCGTTGAGGAAGGACCGTGGTACGACCATAGAAACATTCAAAAATCAAAACTGTGGGTCTCTCTTTATTTTTATAACTGTGTAACCAGTCTTCTTGAACTGATCAGCCATGATACCCCGCATGCCGCCGCATGGACGTGTGGCGGTGCGTGTTCGGTTACCCACGTTAGTTTCATTATTTGCACGTCAAAGGTTTGTAAATACCACAGTCTCTCCATAATATTTAATCAGAAGATTTGTGCTGGGTGTTTGTTTGGTGTTTGATGTATAAGGTATGTGTAAATAAGCAGTGAGGCATGCAAAATTCCCACATTTACGTTCGAAATTCATTTTCTTCCCTTTAGACAGAATTCGATGGTAGGATTCTTTCCTGGTGTCAAGAAAATAAGATAACCTGGAATTGAATCCACGGCTCTCTGCTCAATATGTATTCATAGGGCTACCTGAGACATCCGCATAAATTTATTGATTCAATAATTCACTTGCGCTCTTTATTAGACTGCCCTGAATGATAATATGCGTATTGAAGACCAAAACAGCCAAACAGCTACAGGCATTATTAGAAATCCTAAAATGAAACTGTCTTCTACTGTTCTATTATAATATTAATGCTGCAACTGAATGAGAATAAAGGAGGCTTAAATGGAAATACATAGCCAAGAATGAGAAGAGCAGGTAAGGGGAAAGAACCGATGTTCAAGTCCCAGTCAAGGAAATATTTTTGGGCTTGTTGCACTTGTGATCTGCTCGATTCCGCCTTTCCTACCTATCCTGTGCTCGTCCTTTACAAGTGTTCCTATCCCTTTTCCTTATATCTATTTCCATGTGAATGAACATTTATTCGCCATGTGGCTGGATTTCGTGTTTGAATGTGTACGAGAAATGGCTCACTATAAAAGTAATGCGCATTCCTTGGGAAGGATAATTTATCGATTGCACTCGTAAAACTGCTTAAAATTCTTCAAAATACTCTCCACCACCATCAATACACTTGCGGAGAAGTGTCTGCCACGCCTGGAAGGCACCTTGAAACCCCTCGACAGGAATGCCTCTCAGGAACGTTATAACATGCTTTTGGATGTTTTCCACGGTCTTCGAATAGGTTTCCTTTCAGCTCTCTCTTCAGTCGAGGACACTAAAAAATGTCACACAGAGCCAATGGGGGCATGTGGCGTGTCGCTGGGCTCTCCTCGCCGTGTTACCCAGTCAAAAACACACTTCGGGTGGAGGCATGTCTTTCCGCTGAGACAACTCGGAGCAAACTGGCGACCAGCCGAGTTCGAAGGGCAGACCCCCCACCACATTTCCCAACCGGTTTTACCGCGCTGCCATGGATAGTCGTGTCACAATAAAGTCATGCGCGTTCCTTTCGAAATTGGCAATATAATAATTTTTAGAGAGCGTCACTTAAAATAAATTTCGTAAATTTCTCCTTGGTTAAAAAACCCAAAATTTGTGAAATTCCTAAATCACTCCATGGGATTTCGCTGGATATTACTTCCCATAAATATGAACCTAGAACCGCACTCGGATTAAATCTGAAAGAGTCCAGTCACCGGGGTAAATTTCCCCGTAGAGAAGACCGCAATAGCCTGTGGAAAACATTCTCTTAAGAAAAGTTTCACGCGGAAGACTTCTCACATCCAACGTCTCCATTTGTGTCAGAGGAAAGAACTATGGAGCAATACCGAGAACGAAATGACAGACCGCACATATGGTACACAAGAAGAGTTAGTGGAGGGTTTTAGCGAAAGGATTTACTAAGAAATGAAAGATCTGGCGGGAAAGAGAAGGAAATGGAAAACTGCAGCGAATCATCCTTAGCACGAAGGTAAACAGTTGATTGATGGTGCACGTTAATTCTCGCATTGAAGTTCAAGGCTGCGTTTGAAAATACTCGTAACGTTACTCACGTATTCCCAAATAAAAATATTACTATTTCTCTTATATTCTAATTAATATAGGCCGATAGAGGGTTTAATTTATCTACATATACAATTGCCTCACAGAGGAAGGGACGTGGCCAGCCAGGCATTACTAATTTGTCATCAAATCGCTAATTAATTGTAATTGACCTTTTCAGGTGTATTTCCAAATGAAGTGAAATGCATTTTCGCCACAATACCAGTTCTGAAATTACATGAGAGTAAAATTCCTTATTTTTAGTTTCTACGTAAGTGTCGTGAGTCGGTAAACCTCTACCATATTTCAAGATGTTGAAGACTAGCATTTCATAGGGTTGCGAGTCTCTATTTTTTTTGAAAAATATTCTCTTGTAGTTTTGCATATTATGTTAATCGCATTTCTCAATATTCTATCCTGGCGCAGGACATTACTTGTAGCGAGCTAACCTTGTTGATCGTGAGGTCTTTATTCGTCAGCTCATCTTTACGTTTTTCTGTCGAAGTTGTGTTTCACAACACAATAAAGAAAATAAATTTAATAAGCAAAGCGTGGTATGCAATAATAGGCCATAGTATACTTTAATTGGATGGTGTTTTCATTTACATTTGGCTGAAAACACGAAATGTTCCCCCTTTCCTCCAACTGAACATGTATGCGCTATTTGCGGAGAGGCGCTAAACCAGCTGGTATTCGTCAAAAGTGTAATCAGAAGGTGCAGCAACGAACAAGTGAAGGAAGCGTGTAATTTTGCTTTAGTAAGGCCTCTCATTGAGTATGCGGCGAGCGTTTGGGATCCATTTGAAAAAACATTAAATACAGAATTGAATAGGGCACAGAGGAATGCCGCTAGGTTCGTGAAACACTCGTACCAAAGGACGCAAAGCGTCACACATTTTATAAAGAGTCTGGGATGGAAACCTTTAGATATGCGAAGACTCGGGGCTAAATTAAACTTATTACAAAGATATAAAGCGTGTGGTTTTGCATCCAACATTGGAGATGTAATTAAACCCCCTAATTACTATGGAAGTGCCGACAATTGTCACAAAATTAGAGAGATAGATTGCCGAACTGATATATTCAAGTATTCGTTTTTTCCGCGCAATACCCGTGACAACAATCAAAGGGGGAGCACCTAAGAAAGTAATAGGTACGCGGTGTTGAAAATAGGGGTACATAAGATTTAATCCCGTCAGATCACTCTCACAAGTCTGGAGTCCTAACTCCCCTGACCGTGCGCCCTTGTTCCGGGTGGGGTGCAGGTGAATGTATATAGTCTATTGTACAGGTTCGTATTCTTGAATTGTTAGTCCGGAATGCGTAAAATACTAACCGGAAATAAGTGCCTGAACCGCGTGTGTCTGCCCTCTTTTAATGTATTTTCTTGTCTTCTTAGTGTAGGCACAGGAACAGCTACTAACCACGTAATGACAGAAACAGAGGAAAGGACTTGGAATTTTCCACTTTATGGAGCCTTTAATAGCAATTAGTGTCGATATCCTACACTCTTTTCAAAACTCTACTTTAAAATGGTGTAATAGACCGAAACTATTCGTTATTACTTACATAATCTATAAAATAGAAAATTGCAAGTCCTTTTCTTTGTTTCTGTCATTATGGAACGATTCCACCACATCAGACCTGATTGTATAACCATGTATTACTCATAATATATATTAAGGAATGTCGCATGAATGGTGTTGGCTGCTTCATTCCGTCCAACAGGTCTATCACACTCCTACACCTTTCTTGTTTGCCTAACATTCTACCATCTATCACAGTCTTAAGGAGCACATTGTCAATCAATATGCTCTGTATCCATCTTTATGATTTCTCCCAACAATCCACTCTCCTCATCCACCCTCCATAGAACTTCCTCATTTGTTTCATAGTATGTTTCCGTGCCGTACAAAGCCAATTCCATATCAAGTGCATGACGAGCCGTTTCTCCATTCTTAATATCCTTATTTTAACGTCCGTGTCATCAAATCTCCTTAACTCGTAACCTCTTCTTTGCCTAACGCAATACTTATCCTAGTATTTCTAGTGATTTGACCATGTTCATCCAAAACACTTTAGAAATAGGTTTTCTGTTCCACACGCTCAGGATAATGAAATCCTTAAATTAAAAAACACAATGTATACATTGTGTTTCTTAATTTATTGAACATGAACTTCCACAAAGTTGAGCTTAAAACAATAGAAAGCATAATGGAATCCCATTCAACTAAATTTAGTTACCTATCTCCCTCTCAAAAAATAAAAAAACTATGGTTTTACTTGAAATTTTTCTCATCCCATTTGATAGGTGGAATCACTTCCTTGAGATCACTCGCTCAGCAGCCAACAAGTTCATTCCCAGTAAATTTATAAGAAATAACACGAAACCTTGATGGTACAACGCGGATTTTAGGAAAGCATTGCGTCGTCAAAGCCTATGTCACACCAAGATAAAAACAATTAAAAAAGTGCCTAGGGATGAATTTTTGGAAAAGGAGTATTTCATCCTCAAATGTCTACTGCGTCGAGAACACCGAATTGAAATGTGAAGACATTAAACACCTAGGCGTTACCTTCACTCGCGACCTTTTGTGGGTGAAACACATACGGAGAGTATGGGGACATGTTAAAACAAATTATGACTAATTAGAAGAGTACTGGTAAAGGTGATGAAAATATCAAAGAAAAGTATCTTTTGCTGGTTATCCCCTATTTAGGATATGCTGCTAGTATATGGGATTCTCACGAAGTTAGATCGCGTACAGCGCAGAGGAGCTAGATTCGTAAAACGTTGTCAAGATAAACTTATTTACGTATACATCACATCAGAATAGCTAGGCTGGGAATCATGGAGCAAAAGTTAAATTACAGATTAAATCTATCTCATAGTACTACATTAGGAGAGCTCATGTCAATGAAATTAGAGTCATTAAGGGTACAACGGATGGATTTAAGATGTAATTTTTTCCACGAACGATAAGGATAGGGATAACATTGTCCGAACGGGGTAGGGGAAAAAATATTCGGGTCAAAATTAGTCAGGTGTGTATTCACCCTCTGCCACACGCCCTAGCTGTGGCTTGCAGGGTACTATAATATCTAAAAATAAATGTTTGTGGTTAATTTTCTTGTTAATTTTTATTTCCTCATTTTTGCATAACAAATGCATTGGGTGAATTTACCTTTGTGTTGATTTAAGTCTTCTTTCAGCATGTATACAATTTTGTACGTAATTTGACTAGTTTTTTACTGAATATTTTTCCCTTTTCTATTCTTCTCCCATTACCATTCCAACCTGGTACTTGCACCATCTGCCACACATCTTTTTGGTGAATCGAGGGTTATTCTCTCTAGTTCCGTGTCTACAGTATTCAGTTTTCTACTGTAGGCATTGTGAGCTTCTCATCCGTAATCCCATGCTTTATCTTCTGTTTCCTATTTACGCTTCTTAGAGTTTAATTCGCACAGTAAAAAAATTGACATGTTTCCATTTTTTTCTGTGGCGCCTATCTCATATTCCTCAACCTTGATTTTCACTAATTTCTGCTGATACTCCTTTCTTATCGGTTAATGCTTCTACTATCCATTTCCTTAACCACATTTGCTGATTTATCTTTTGGAATCGAACGCTACACTTCGTTATTAGGAGAACTTAATCGTGATCTGAGTCCACTTCCATTCTCGGGAAACTCTCTATTATTTATACAGGTCCAATATTTTAGCCTGACAAATAAATTGTTTAATTTACTAATTTCTTAAATCCTCAGCAATTTTCCATGTTTACCTTAGACTACTGCCATTATTACGACACCTAAACCAAGTAATAAAGTACGGATGATAGTAATTCTACACAATATAAAGTTTTTATCTAGTGGAAAATTGTTACTATCCGTTCTTTATTATGTTCGAATTCCACCATATCACGCCTTGAACTACTCAATTTGTACCTAAACCTAGTGTTTTATAGTGAGTAAGCCCTGTCTCCGGCAGAAACTTCTAACCGAATTCTCATCATGGTCATTACTTATTCCTAATATCTAATTCTCCACCTCGCTACCACCTGTCCCTTCGCCTGCCGTTGCGTTCCAGTCTTCCATTACTATCAAATCCTCCAGGAATAACCACAATTACGCATTCTAATTGATCGTGTACCCTATCGTTTTTTTTCTCCCTAAGATTACCTGGTGGTATGTAGCCTTGAACAGCGACCTAATTCGTTGGTTCAGCTTTTACCTCGACTAGTAATACATCTAAATTTACATATTACCCCGAAAGTTGCCGCAAGAGTGTGTGGCGGGGGGTGTTAGGTCCCCATCCGTAAAAGAGAATAAAACCATATGCAAAACCCATAAATTCATGCCAATCTACATTCACAAAATCGTTTTTATATTCATGCTACAACCTTTATAACTTGCGCAAATGCAAAAACATATATTATCAGCTAACATACACATGTACCTACGAGTATATCTTCAAAGATATAGTAATGCTGCATCACTCGCAAGCTAAATGATTACTGCACTTCTGCCGAACTTTTCCTTCATTATTATATCCATCTCTCGCACTATATTTTCTAAATTCCCTGGCCTGATATAACAAGTCCCAATTCTAACTGGTCCGATCCTCTTCTGTGTATTATGTGCTGTGGCTGTCGATTTTGTTTTGCAAGGTATTCGTGTGATGCTGACCACAGAAGTCGTGTCTCTCTCGCTGTCGTGCGCGACAGACAGTCTAGCGGTCCGAATCTCTTAGTTTGTAATTATTTCCACACTGTATTATTTGTTCAATATATATTCAATTGAGGTGGTTTCATGAGGCCTTCTTCAATAATGTTTTTAACATTTCCTAATCTTTCAAGGTCCTCCCGCAGGGGTCAGACGCCTTGGCAGCCGCCTCACTATGGTACGGACGCAGCACGAACTAACTTCTAGGGCTCTAGAGGTCATTAGAATGCGCAAACCTTTCCTCCATGTCAAGGTTAGAGTGAATTGGAAAAGTTTTAAGTGTTTTCCTCATATTTCTTCAACTTTATATGCAATTTTTTCTGCAAAGAGATGAGGTCATAACTCACTCTTTCAATTGTTTCTGTAGCACATTTAATTTCGCATGGAATATGAGTGAATTAACGCGGTGGAGATCTTTATAAAATTATAGTGTCTGTGACTACGTTGACGGCATGCCATTTAATGGTGAGAAGGATATCAAGAATAAAATGCTATAGTGCTATATACTCTTTAGATAGATTTGAATTCAGGACATTAATTATGAAATGAGTGGGTTTAGTGCTAACTACGGCAGATCAAGTTGAATGCTTGGTGGTAGTTCTAACACCGTCACTATAGAAATATTAAAGACATTCAATTTACAAGTTAGGAAAATATTAAATGCACCCTAGATGCATTCGCAAGAGATTTATTATATGCATTTGCAATTGCTTATTTGAAAATGGGATTTAAATATTTAATCATTCCAGCCGTAACTTTGTGGAATTGTTTCATGTTGAATAATGTCAAAATAAAAATGTAAATGCACATAAAAAATAAACTTCAACGTCTAATTTCAGGACTGACGCTGCTGGATCTCACTGAAACCTGGGTCGCATTTACGTTTATTTTTCACGTGGATTTGCAAGGTTTTATTTTGACATTATTCATCATGGATTTTGCATGAACATATACGTATCTGTGGTTGTGAATTGACACGAACCTTTTGGTTTTTCATGTGGTTTTATTGTGCTTTACGGATGGTGTCCCCAAAACCCCCACCACACGCCTTTGCGTCGGCTTGCGGGGTGTTGTGTAGATTCAGAGGGACACGTAGATGTACAGGTTTCGAGGCGTGTCGTAGAGACACTTAAAACGCGGTGGAAATTTTACAATGGAATTTTTTCCCTACCTGAAATCGAGAAACGTAACCTTGAATTTAAAAATTACATAAAAAGGTTTTATACCGACAACATTCGTCAAGATCGATCGCCTGATGTTAACTGTGAAAATGTCACGGAGGAAATATATCCCAACTTATTTGAAACGAGATAATTCATCAATCACAGCTTTTATTTTCATGTTGCAGTCGAGGCACGAAAAGGAGGAGGAACTGTTTCCAATCGAATCAATCACTCACGGGAGTGATTACTCTGAATGGATTCATTGTCCATAAAACAACGCCCTTTTGGAGGTCACTCCGGAGGCATCATTCAAAGCAACCAGGTAAACGTTAAACTGCAATTTCAATGAATTACCCATCAACTGCACAATCACCAACCCTATTCCAAAGACTATTGAATTGACCTATTCTATCATCGAAGCAATTCTTAATCGCCCAAGGGCTACAATCCTTCACGGCAATGGCCCAGAAATGCTCACCAAAGCGAAGTTTGCGTTCCTTTTTCTACTCTCTCTGAACCAGGTTCCACTGGAGGTATGGAGTGCATTTAGAAGTGTTATGACATGGGTTCAGTAGTCTTGGTTAATAGGAATTTGTTTGAAATGGAGTTTTTTTAAATAGATATTTAAAATTATTATTATTTATTTATTCAAAATTTATTATTTATACTTATTTTATTCTTTATTTATTTAATCTTTTTTGTTATTGTTAGGAAGGTATGTTTTTTGGGTGAAATTAGAATGGACGGTGGGCGTGTTTGTGATGAGGTTATTAAGGTCAGTAGATCAGGTCGGGTTTGGTGGAATAAAGTGAGGGAGTTCGAGTGAGTCACGACCAGCTTGCTCCTTTTCTGTAGAGGTTTTTCAGATCTTGCGTTTTAATTTTTGTGGGAAGGGGATGTTAGGTTTATTTAGTTTAGGGTGAAAGGTGGAAGATTGAGGAAATTTAGGAGCTTTTTATATGGAAGGTGTTAATTTTAGGAGGTGATGGGGATTTTTAAGAAATGCTCACGTGGAGCGGTTACAAAAGTGAATAAAAAAATCAAACCCTGCGCTCGCCGACTGTAGCGGGCCAAGAGTCCGCGCGGGGAGAAGTGGAAGGAGGCAGCGGTGCCACTACGCGGATCCCGCGACACTCCGTGGCCGAGCCGAGATTCGAGTCTCCTCGGCCGGTATTACAAATTTCTTGTAGTGTTCCGTGTATGCGCTTTTCACTCATGCTATGAAAAGTATGTTGTTTGAACAAGAGTTTACCTTATTCTGTTCACTTTATTAGCCGTGTACACTAGCCTCTAATATTTTTTAGTCCACAATTCATCTTTAAGATCTAAATGATGTTAAAGCTTCAGGAATATGTAATTTATTCCACTCATTTAACGTTTAAATTTCCTATAGTTTCGCAGTTAAAAACATGCATCACTCCGGATAGCACAACTACTAGATGCACCCATCATTCTTTACCATAATGGGGAAAATGTCACTTGTCAGCACATCGCACTCACTCAGGTTCAAAAATACGCCATGAATACTCTGAAGAATAGTTGACGTTTTCTTTCCGAGTAATTTAAGTGTCATTTTGAATTCTTATCGGAAAGAAATTTGATTTAGAGTAAGTTATCGATGGTGAAATTGGTAACGATATTTACTCTTAACGGAAGTCATAGTCGTTCAGCCAATCAATTCAGCGACAAGCAGGCGCGCGCCATTCAAGTGGCTGCTTGCTACGAGATTTAAACACCGATCGAACCGTGAAACATTCCAAAGATGTTATATTATTCAAAGGAAATTATCATTTTAAATTGTTACCATAGCTTCCATATTGGTTTAACACTGATACCTTATCTCCTATCCATTAATTTTCCTCATCAAATCTGTCGAAAAAAGCAATTAATACTTGTTGATCGCATTGGTATTACTTACTGAAGTAGTAACCGCTTGTGATTCAAAGAAAATAAAAAAAAATATTTGGGAGGTAACAATAGCCAACTATAATCAATTAAGTTACAGCCCCTGGAGCAAAAAAATCCCAAATTTTATGCCCCATTTTCAAGCTAAATGATCTTCTTACCAACGCTTCAGTAGAACAATTAAATAGGCAACCGGATGACATTCGGTGGTGTGCAAACGAAAGGCTCCCTTTCCATATTTCTCTTTCGAAAAAATAATTTGCAAGATGCAAGTGAAAGGGCGCGCTTTTCCGGAGTACAAGGACCCTCCCAAATCGGAGGGAGCGCTTGCACCAGGAAAGGTGTCTGGGAACACCCTTCCCCACCTTTCCGGTGTTCGTCTTTTATGAGTTCTCCTATCCCCTTTCCTTATATCTATTTCCATGAGTGAAGTAATATTTGTTCGCCGTATGGCGGGATTTCGTGTTTGAATATATATATATATATATATATATATATATATATATATATATATATATATATATATATATACATATATATATATTCAAAACTTAGACGGCAACACACAATATAAGAGCACAAAACAGGAACACTCATACGTTATACCTTGATGATTTTGACGGTATTGAGCTTCGTCTTCATCAGAAGATTAGCTAGGACTGATATCTAGGTTTTTTATTTGACACTTCCGTGTTATCTCGAAGAAACCATATATATATATATATATATATATATATATATATATATATATATATATATATATATATACACACACATATATATAGTAACAAATTAATGAAAGTACCATACCTAGAGGGGTCATGATAAATAATAGCTAGTGTTGTCCAGCAGCCGAAAGAGGAAATAGAAAACTTAAAAGAAGAGACTTTCAGAGAATACCTGGCTGAACATGACTGGCTTGGAGCGAAAATTTGCCTCCCATTCACGGGCTCTCCACTCGCGCTAGAGACTACTTTTATTTGGAGAATACTCGCATCCGAATTGGCAGAGAGAGGGCCTGCGGAGGGCGGGGGGGGGGGCTACACGCTGGCGGCAGACGGCTCAGATATGTCCCGACCCTGGAATATTCGCTTCAATCACAAAAATCCATCGTTGAGCATCAAAGACGCCGATCAAACACGAGCATCGGAGATGGACTGTCGACTCTTCTGCCATGTCAGAACTGCAGTGGGTGCATACCGTCTGGTGTTATCGCGAGCAGGAAGATGCATCCGAATAAAACCCTTCTGCCTTTCTGACGCCCCAATCCAGAATGGATGTGGCCCTGAAGTTTTCGCAAACTAAACATATGGCATAAGTCAAATGAAAGAGAAATATATGAAGAAATTAACTAACATTTAAGTAAATTTCCAACCGATCCTCAGCCGAACAGTAGCCTGTATTTTTAATTAAGTATTGAAACCACATGGCTTGGCGTGAAAGAGGTTTTTTAGGATTCCGATGGCGGGTTAAATTTTACACTTTAGGAAACGAGAGTTAACCGTAAAAGCAATAATCCGGAATTCGCAGACGGCGCAGTGAGAAAAAATGAACATCAAAGCACACATTAATGACTATTTTGTACAGGCAGAAGGAGAAAGTGAGCTCAAACTCTTTCATTGATTCCAACTCTTACTAATGTCAGCGCTTAGAATACGTAGCTTTTGGTAAAATAGCATATGCATGAAAGAAAATGACGATAAAAATGTGAAACAGATAAGGGCATCATTTAGAGAACCTAGTAAGCAAAATTTTTATGGGATTAAAAAAATTAAATATGATAATAAAAAAATTACTTAGGTTTACTACGGTCAATCAAATCCAGTTACCATTCACACCAATGGTAAGAAGACATTTCCTTCCTGACCCTTGTCTTGGGTTCAATGTTACCTCGGAAACGAATATACCTTCGGTCTTTATTAGTCTTAATGGGTCAGAATTAATGAAATTATCTAGTAGCTGTGTCAGTCGAAGCTTCCAATTGCAGCTACAACATATTATTTGCAGATACCTATTATAAGCACAGTTAATATTTTGGTTATCTCTCCGAGTTCTGAGAGTAAACCGAAAGGTATTATGATCTGTAGGGACTACTTTTAAAAAATCAATTGTAGGAGGATATTCATCTCTATTAATTAAAAATTTGCAATTTTCCACAAATTATTTAATGGAAAATTGCTAATGTTTAATTAATCATGATATTCCACCAGATCACACCTGAAAAGTCTCTTTTTCTGCATCACTATTCCCAAGATTGGTTCCAAGAGTGTACAAAGTATGTTAATTTGTTAAATCCACGATAAGAAGCTTTAAAAATGGCGAATTATGAAGAGACAAACGCGAAAATATTTCAAAAATCATTTTGTAGAAATGTTTTTTCCTTTTCGACAGGAACCAATGGCAGAGAAGACATGTGATGACAGCATTCAAGTCCTTTCGGTGCGCGGAGTCATTTACACGTGATACGTCATTCAACAAAGACCCTGTATCTCCTAATTCGGTCCCTCGGCCGGAGGGAGGCGCCAAGTGGCAGGCCAAAGGCAACTCACCTCTCCTCTTGGGGTGCCCGGAGGAGGTAGAGGCGGCGACGAGGGCCGGGCCCCCACAGTCGCCGCCGCACACGCTCAGCGCCACGGCCGACACGAAGAGCAGCCCCCAGAAGGCAGAGGCAGGGCAGCAGCACGCCGATGAGGATCTCATGCTGTCGTCACGGTGGATCGCCGAGACATGTATGAGAGGAGCGGAGTGGGTGGGCGTAAGTCCTATGCCGATCGCGACAGAAGTCAACCTCGCAGGGTAAGGAGGAAGAGAGGGCAAGGGGTGGCACACAGGGGTACACTTTCTCTCTAGGAACCCCTGCCAACACGCGCAGCACTGATCACTCCCGAGGGAAGCGAACGCACACACGACCCTCACTCTGTCACCGGCACTCGGGGAGAGAGGCGGCTGGTGACACAGGGCGAGGCCGCGGGGCGTGGGAAGAATAATGGGGATTTGGGGGGGGGGTCGCCTTCGGAGATGTCCGAGGAGCGGGGGATGCAGGAGAGTGAGCTGACCAACTCTTCTTCCGGGTCTTCAAATGGGAGTGGCGGGAGACGTTGTAGTTAAGAGGGTGGAGGGAAGCGTTTTCAGATCACGACTTCGAAAGAAGTGAAGACACGATTCAGAGGCCCTCTTCCCTTCGAACGGCGACACGAAATGCCTTCCCACTTATCCTCTCTGCCGTGCTCGCTCAATCGCCACGCACGCTTCCGATGGCTGCAAACCATGTGCACGCCGAGCGTCCCTCGGCTGAGCCGCAACTCACACGTCAGCCGTCGTCCTCGCGCCGTCCTTGTTGGCCGGTCGCAAGGGGGACAAGAGGCCCCTGTAGGCGTGGTTAGGCGGGGGCGACACGGAGGGCATTCAACGGAGTCCATCCACTCTCATCTCTCTCTCGGGCCTCATGGGCTTCAAGAGCGGGGTCGCCCTTCGCCTCGCGCCAACGGCAGGGGATCAATGCGGCTGCGGCCGAGCTTCGCGACGGCCATTGGCTCGCGGGAGTGCGCTCTTCCCCCCTCTGCCACCAAGGAAACAATCAACGCGCGATTAAATTCTTGAGCATTCTCTGGAGGTCTCTTGCGTGTAATGCAATCCACGGATTATACTGAAATATTTCCCGCGGGAATCGTCCTCTGGCGATATAAATTCCAATTTTATTTCAATTCCTCGCTTAGTTCCCTGAGATTCATTGCCGAGCAAAGAGACCGATCGTATGGTTCATGGGATCTGATGCGAATTCTATGAGGTTTCCGGCCAAAATGTATACAACTTTGGCCATAGCAATTTTGCGGCATATATGGCAAGTTCCCTAATTTCTTTTCTAGGCGAGTGCCCTTCCCAACAGTTGCCGATGAATTGACGCCCCACCGACTGCGACGATGACAAGTGTCATTCCTTGGTTGTAATGAATGCCATGACATGAGATGAGACGTGGCATGAGATCGCGTTAAGCGCGGCGACACAGCCAAATTGAGAGGAAATATGGGCTGCTTGCTCTTTTGACGGATAACCCGAGGGCGAAGAGGTGGTGCTTATATCCTATTTGACCGGCAGAGCCTTTCAAGTGACCCTGTGGGACGGAAGGAACACTTTATGACTCCCGGGGGATAGGATGGGATACGGTCGACTTGCGTACTCGGACATGTCCCGGTCTTTTCCATAAAGATGTGCGGTTTTTGCACCCCGCTGCTTCTGCCAAACTACTTACATGAACAGTGCACGAGTTACGGACGTATTAAGCATGCCACGCATTGCACATGAGTCATTCGAAAAGATTTTAATTACAACGCGCAAGACTTCTCCAACGCCCCAAAATTTCATATTCTAAAGATAATTTAACGAGAATGTTTCCGCTTATTGTTGACATACTGTCGCATATCTATATTTTCCTGCAGTGACATTTTAACTCCGAACGCACCCTCTCATGGCTTTTTTACGAGCTTCTCGATCAATGGGCGTCACAGTGGGGTATAATAAAAGATGAGGATCTGTCGCGAGAACGAATAGAGACCTTTTAAATTGACGAAACGATCGGAAGTTGACGGGTGTCGACGTCCACACGGTGTACGCGCTCAAAGGACAACTGGGGTCGGCGGGACGGGGGTCACACTTGGTGGAATGCATGGCGATCAGAGGGATGAATACGGCGAGCATTCCCCTCGCTCATCAAAAGAACCGCATGGGGACGGGGCCAAGAGGAGGGAGAACCACCGCCTTAATCCACCGCGCGCCGCACCATAATGCGAAGAGGAACTCCGCACCCAGGCGGAGGTGCGAGGGTTTTGACACCCGAGGAAGCGAAGGGGCTGAGGCGGCTGGTGGGACACAATGCAGTAGGCTCTTCGCCACAAAGCAGGACACCTTGGCCTGGACAGCACGAATGTAACGCCGACGAGTCGAAGGGATGCGGCGATGGCGATGGCAGGGGTTGTGCCTGGCAAGAGAATGACCTCGCTCCTGCTTGATGGTGCCGCGTCGAAAAGGAGTCGGACGGAATGAGTAAAGCAAACAACACCGAGGGGAAGCGAGGAAAGTGCTTCACCCCACTGCTCAATGACGCACACCACAACCGAGTCCTCTTGCCAACTGCTGCCAGCAAACGAAGAGTGCCACCCCCTCGGCGAGTCCTTCGGGCGGCGAATAGTCCAATTGGGTTGCGGGAGTGGAGTTCGCTGGAAAGAGGAGTTGCCGTGAGCGGAGGCCCACTGCTCTCTCCCTTCTGCCTCCCGCGCTCGGCGAAAACGTAGCAAGAACTGGCAAAGCGGTGCTGCCACCAGCGGCGTGGTTGAAAAGAGTGGGAGTGGAGGAAGGGGTAGAGGGACGTTCGGTCTGCGCATGGGCCACACGTCTGCGGTGGCGAAGGGGAGGGGGCGGCTGCTCACTGGGGGGCCTGGCTGGGTCTGGTACTTTCGGGGGGGGCGAGGGGAGGGGCGGTCGGTTTGCGGATACGAGGGCAGGAGGAGAGGCAAGAGGGAGGGAGAGGGTGCAGTCGCGCTACCCCTCTCGTTAGACCCCCCTCGCCGTTCCCTGACCCCCCCCCCCCCGTTCATTCTTCGCCGGGTGAGACGCACTCGACACAAATTGAAGCTACGTCCACACTATTTAGGCATTAGGGCATCCGTGCACGGTTTTAGATGGCTGCTTAACTGTAAGTAAGGCGCCCAATGAAAAGGCACCTTGAGAGCCCTACGCAGTACTGCTGTCATCGTATGTAGATAAGAATAAGGAATTAATAGTTGTTGTGCGAATATAAATACTTTTGATATTTGAGATAGGTAGTGAAAAATCAATCACGGGTCATGCATTGTACGGAAATGTAATTTCTGCTGCGTTTATAACATGTGTTTGCATGCGCATAGGTTGAAGCAGTTTTTGCATGAATCTATACGCCACTGTGGGTATAGGTTTGCATGATTTTGTTGGTTTTGCATGTGGTTTTATTATCTTTTTCGCGTTGTGACCTAACACCCCCCGCCTCACGCCGAAATGGTGTGTGGCGGGGTTATATGCAGATGCGGATGAAAATGTTAAGGACATATTGTAGGTCCCCAGTTACCATGGTAGATTAGATCACGAACGTAAAATCAGGTAGATTTATTGTAGAATGAATACATTTAAAATGATTTTCCTCGTATCATTAGAGATCATGATAAATATGACAGTATTAGCGTAGGTTATAACTAGAATTAGTAGTTTACATACTTGTAGATATTCCGTATGTTTCTTCCTGTATTTTATTATTCTTATTTAATAGAATCATATATTTAATCGTTCTATAGCATTATGTAAATGTACGTATCCTGTTATTGAATATTTTTGCAGAAAGTACTTTCTTTCGTGTGACTAAACTTGATAGAGTGAATGAACAAACTAATATTTGTGCAGAGGTGACATGATTTGGTTTTGCATGTGGTTTTATTCTGGTTTACGGGTGGTGACCTAACACCCCCCGCCACACGCCCTTGCAGCGGCTTAAGGGATATTGTGTGGATGTTGATGTATATGTAGATAGATGTACGAGTCGCCACTACAGGGATTGTGACACACCGCTGCAGACAGTGGAGGCGTCCCACCCACAGAGAAAGACGAGAAATGGAAGGTGAAGCTTGAAAACAACAAAGGTTTGGGAATAATGAAAAGTAAATCGATTGAATAAAACTTACTAAATAAATTCAGATGTTTCAAGAGTCGAGGTCTCGCAAATTATTCGTACTCCAACATATGTTGGTGGCTAGGATCATGAATAAAAAAATCAGGAAAAAGATGCTAGAACCAGCAAACTCAAGGACTTCTTCATCCCAAGGATTATATGGGATAGCAACTGCGGGGTAATACATAGCAAAAATCCCCCTTACCACCCATAGCGCTAGGGAATACTTGGTTTTATTCATATGCATGTACCTTCAATCATCACATGTGTTTTGTTGCCAAATCTCTATCCTCATGACCACATGGGACTGCCATTTAATGAGTATAGTAATCGTTGCAGTATAGCTTGCCCTGCATTGTTTGTTTTCAAATTTCTCCTGCCATCCCTCGTCTCTCTCTCTGTGGGTGTGGGGGGGGGGACGCTTCCGCTGCCTGCCTGCTGCGGTGTGTCACATTCCCTAACCCGACTCCAGGGGCGGAGACAATGGGTTGCATGCCCATGTGACGTTGGTATTTTCTCTTGCTACTTCCAATTCGACATGACCTTTCTTGTCATGGTGGAGGTCTTCCAAACAGCACCAGGTTGGAAGAATGAGTGAGAAGGAAGGACATGTGAGACGAACGTAAAAGGGAAAAATATTCCGTGAAAAACTATCATATGACGTACAAATTCGTATAAAATGCTGGAGGAAGATTTATTCAAAACAAGAGTCAATATTTCTTATGTGAAACATGGGAATAAAAGTGAACCACGGCCATTTGTATGAGACACGCCTCGTGAGTTACGCCAGACCAGACAGGTCATGCAGAATATAAAATGTACAAGACAAAACCAAAAATAAGGATAATACCTGTAGGAACCATGCATTTTAGAATTATATGGCATTGCAATTAATAGTCTAGACCATAATTATAACCTCTGGCAAAGTCTCTTTAATCATCGACCTGTCTGGTCATGGTAGAGACCCGTCTTACGAGGCGCGTCTCGTATAAATGGTGTGATTCATGTTTATTCCTATTTTTCGTAATGCACCTACATCTACATAATACCCCGCAAGCCGCCTCAAGGGCGTGTGGCGGGGGGTGTGAGGTCACCACCGAAAAAAGGGAAAAAAGAAAAACAGCATTCAAAACTAACACACACATGCAAACCCACATCCACAATAGTGCATACATTCATAGCAAAATCCTATCATTTTACACGCATGCAAATACACATCTACCTCCCTTCACTCCACAAGCATGCAAGTACATATGCTTAATTATAACAAATAATTCTATCTTAGGATGCAGCAAGAAATTTATCCAAGAACGTGGAAGGTAAATTTAAGTAAGTAGCAAGGCGAAATACCACCACCACAAGAACGTGCAACATAAAACGCTCTCCTACCCAAGGTAAGGAATTTGGCCCAACGCTGTAGGTAGGAGGAGGGCTCCCCCACGGAGAGGGACACGGGATGGAAAGGGAAATTTAGGGTACCAAAAGCAGAGCAAACAATACTGTAAACAGCACTACAACCTGTACATTACTTAATGGCATTCCAATGCGGCAAAACATGTAGGCATGCTACCTGATTGGTATTCGGTCGCCCCTTTCCACGCAGTTTTTGGTGAATCGCGGAGTGCCAGGTGCAAGAGGAAGTAGGCGGATTTTATGTACAATGGCTGATAACCTACCACCCCTTGCCACACGTCCTTGCCACAGCTTGTGGGGCATTATGTAGATTTCTCCGCCTTTAAAGTCACAGGCAGGTAATTTGACACACCGCTGCAGGCATTATATGATAACAGTTCATTACAGTGGACATTACGTAGATTTAGATATACACCTGTCCTGACATTAACACATTAGTGAAATTTGAAAAATAGGAAATAAAAAGTAACGATAAATAAAAAAAGGCTAGGTAAATGTATCCACCTTCTGGCACCCCACATTACGAAAAGTTCACATTCCGTCATCTGATATAATAAATATGACCGCAGTGATTGTGTTAATGAAAATGTGGCATGTTAAAAATTGGACTAATCACTGACGCGTAAACAAACTTAGTCAACCACGGATGGAGTACATTACGTCTACATAATACCATGAATGCCGCTACAAGAGCTTGTGGCGGGAGTGCAAGGCCACCACCCGCAAAACAGAATCAAACGCGATTCTTGCCGCTATTCTTTTGTGAATAACCCTTGTAATGTGTATTAAGTAAATTCTTACAGGTAGACCTACTCTCTCACCAATCAAATATGCTAAATCACCTAAAATCCTCTCGAGTCCTTGTGACTACCCAGTGACTTCTGCGATGCCCCAAAAGGAGACTTAGTTAAAACTATCCTAGTTAAATAAACGAATTCCAAAAATTAAGCCAACCTACGTACGCGATGCAGTTTTTAAACACGGTACTAAAATGAAATCGCACGAATCTTTTTAAAGTTATAACTGCTATCTATTGAAATATTAAACTAAACTATTTAAAAAAATGCGGGGTATTATGTAGATGTAGAAACATAACTCATGAGAATAAGCAGGTAAATATTAGGTCGGGGAAAAAGAAATCCATTATTTTTGTGTGAACTTCAAAACTTTATTGAAGATGTTTCGGATTGTCTGATTTGGTTCAATTATGCACCGTTTTGTTGCATGATTTGTTGGAATTTAAAATATAGCTTCATAATGCCTCTCTCATAGAAGTCATGGTCCTTAATGGCAAAAAAACTATAGTAATCTATTTTCACAATCTTCTCTTGGTCGCAATTTCTTATCACTCAGGAAGTTTTGCAATGCAAGAAAAAAGTGGTAATCGCTTGGTGCCAGGTCCAGACTATATGGTGGATACATTAAAACCTCCCAACAAAATTCCCGGAGTTTCTGGCAAGTCACTAGAGACGTGTGTGGCCTTGTGTTGTCCTGATGAAACACAACACCTCTTCTGTTGGCCAACGCTGGCCGTTTCTGGTCAATCGCTAGCTTCAAACTGGCCATTTGTTGACAGTAGAGATCTGAATTTAGTGTTTGGTCATACGGAAGCAACGCATAATAAATTATTTCTTTGAAGTCCCACCAAATACACAGTAGAACCTTCCTGACCGTTAGTCCTGGTTTGGCCACCGTTTGAGCTGCTTCACCACGCTTTGGCCACGATCGTTTTTGCACAATATTGTCGTATGTGACCCATTTCTCATCCCCAGTCACCATCATTTTAAGAAATGGGTCGAGTTCATTCCGTTTAGCCAAGGCTTTGCAGATGGAAATTCGATTCATCATGTTTCTTGGTGTTATTGGTGAAGCACCCAAACATCGAGTTCCTTTGCAAATCCAGCAAAAATGCCTGAACGGAATCGACGAAACCAAAATTGCACGTCATTAGCTGTTGCAGTATCTGCACCCTAAACATCATTCACAATTTCAGTGGCCTGGCTTGCATTCACCTTTAGCTAAGAAAAACTGTAAAATGTAGCGAATTTTGCCTTTGTACACTTCCACTGTTAACACCCTGTAAGTCACAACTGAATGGAACAAACAAAAACCAGCAAAAGAATTTTTTTGGTGTGTAATGTCACCTTGACAACGAGCATAAACTTGAAATTGTTTGATCGATACTTTACGAGATATCGATCACCAAAGCCATTTACATCTACATAACACCCCGCAAGCCGCCGCAAGGACGTGTGGCGGGGGGTGTTAGGTCCCCACCCAAAAAAAGGAAAAAAGAAAAATCTCAAGCGAGGGCACGGGTCAGGTTTTTGACCAAAACAAAACCCCGCAGCCTAAAGGAGATGAGGATAAGAAACGTGCACTTCCTCAGCCTACTTCTGGATATGTCTCTAGGGACTTTGAGGAGATTATATATCAGTGATCCCCCAAATGCAAACCAGCCGCTGCCCCCACCGCCGACCGATGTATGCTTCAACTGGGAGGAGCAGCCGGGTTCAGACAGTGGAACCACAGAGGAATGGATCCCTGACTGGGTGAAGAGATTCATCGAAGGACGCGAGCCTGCAGACCATCCAAAGGACCCCCAACTGAGTCACACCTCTAAAGCTGGGCGACTCAAGGTTGCCACCAGAGCTCTCTCTCAGCGGCCGGGTGCTCCCGGCTTCGTCGGGAGAAGGCGACGTCTCCCAGAAATTCACGAAGCAGCAGAAGAGGACGAGGAGATGAATGCGACCGGACGAAAGCCATACCGTGGCGAACGCTGGTCTTATAAAATGGCAATGTGGGCACGTGAGCAGGCAATTGAAGAGAAGGAGAGCGTATTGGCAAGAAATGTCAATGCACCTTTGGATAAGCTGGATTTACTAGAACACCGAAATGTGTTCCTATTAGATTTCATCGAGAAGGGAATGATGGAATTGTATTACACTAAAAGAATTGTGAGGGCCATTAAGGATTCGAGCGCCAAAGAATTGAAAGATCTCAAATTTGAACTAAGCATGAAGCAGTTGTATCTGGCTTGCATGATGACAAACTACGAAGAGAAGTATCTGGGTCCCCCAGAATTCACTGGCAATTTTGCATTTGAACGCCCATGCTAATTATTGATCAATACTGTAAATAATATGTTATGTTTATGCTTATCAATATATATTTTGTTTCATAATTAAATGTTAGTAACAATATATCTTAATCAGTTGAATAAAGAAATGTTCCAAAATTCCAAAGAAAAGTTCCAAGTCATTTGAATTTTAATTTCTTAGTTGGAATTATACCAGTTAGATTTTTCAATCAGATGTTAGATATTTTAGTACCCTGCAAGCCACTGCTAGGGTGTGTGGGAGGGGTTGAATACACACCAGACTAGTGTTGACACAAATATGACCCTTCTGTGGTCGGAAAATGTTATTCTGGTAACCTAGATCGTAATAAAAGTACTCTTTGAGGAAAAGCTAAGTGTCTTTTTTCACTAAGGAAAGAGTAGGTCGAGGAAACGCGTAACCCTGCAAGGAAGACATTTCGAACACGGTCCACGACCGTGCTTTCCATCTACGGCGATATTTGAAAAAGAATTGCGTCGCGTTCAAAGAAGATGATCCCGACACAAATCGTTAAAGACTCGACACGGAGAAAAGATCACAGAAGAAAATGGAAGAATGTAAACATTGTTATGCACACCTCAAGGGCGCACGGCGGGGGGCGTTAGGGCGCAAGACATCGAGAGTGTTTTGTGGACATCTACGTAATCTTGTGTACCCCTATTTTCGGCAACGCATAACTATTACTCTCTTATGTGCTGCCCCTTTTATTGTTGTCGAGAATAGTGCGCAGGAAAAACGAACGCTTGATTCTATCAGTTCGATAGTAGAACTCACTAATTTTGTGACAATTGTCGGCCCTGCCACTGTAATTTAGGGGGCCTCATTATGTCTACAATGTCGAATGTAAAACCACACGCTTTATATCTTTATAATAAGTTTAATCTAGCCGTGAGTATTCGCATATCAAAAGGTTTTTACCCAAGACTTTGTATTAAATGTGTGACTTTGTGTCCTTTGGTGCGAGTTTTTCACGAACCTAGAGGCATGTCTCTGTATCCTATTCAATTCTGTAATTACTGTTTTTTGAAATGGAGCTCAATCGCTAACCGTACACTCAATGTGAGGCCTCACTAAAGATAAATAGCACGTTTTCTTCACTCATTTGTCTCTACACCTTCCGATTCTACAATGAATACAAATTACCCAAAGCCGTACTCTTGTAATTTGTATTCATTGCATTCATTCGGCCGTAGTACGTTCCCTTTTGCTTTATTTCCGATTCTACGTTTGACGACGAATGCCAGCCTTTTTTCATTTTTAAATTTTTCCACGCGCATCTACATAATACCCCGCAAGCCGCCGCAAGGGCGTGTGGCGGGGGGTGTTAGGTCACCACCCAAAAAAAGGAAAAAAGAAAAACCGCATTCAAAATAACACACACATGCAAACCCAAATCCACAGTAGTGCATACATTCAAGGCCTTCCGTTCCCTTCATCTACATCTACTCAATACCCCGCATGCCGCCGCAAGGGCGTGTGTCGGGGGGTGTTAGGGCACCACCCGTAATTTAGAAAAAAAACAGCATGCAGAATCCACAAATTTCTAGCCCACAAACCAAATATAACTAACCTAACCTAATCTAACGAGCAAATAATGGATTTCTTTTTTCCCAACCTAACTACTAGAGTAAGTGGCATCTGATAGGGAAATTATAAGTCTACTCATAAAGAATAGACTTATCTCCGTAGTGACAATCAACTGCCGAAGTTTGAAAAATAAAATAACCGAATATTACCCTATTACTCGAAGTACTGAAACCGATATAATTAAAGGAAATGAGAGCTGGTTATCCTAAGACATTGCAGAGGCGAATTTTCCTAGGAGCTTTGGAATTTACAGAAGGGACGGAAAAAATAAGAATCTGGGGAAGCGTTCATAGCTGTTAAAGATATTCGGCAGAGCAGAAGTGAGTCTTTCCCTAATAGTAGCATGGAAAGTGTTTGGTGTTCCATGAAAAGCCCTCGGACAAAAAGAGTCTGCATTTGTGCATTTTACGGACCGCCCGATTAAAACATCAATTTTAGAACTAGAAAGAGGGATCACTAGTTTGATTTCCCATTCACGTAAGAGAAAAGTTGCAATCGGAAGGGATTTCAATCTTCCATCCATAGACTGGAAAAACTATAGTTTCATAGGAGGAGGGAAGAACAAGTAGTCATCCGAGTCATTGCTTTGTGTTTTCACATCGCATTCGTAAAACCAATTAGTACCAGAGGAAACAATAGCCTTGATCTAGTAGCCACATATTTATCCGAAGTCGTTCAAAATCCTTGATGGACTTATTGACCACAGAATTTAGAAGTAGACCACAGAAGTTGGGTAGAAGTGACCTCAGGTCAGTTAAAATTAACTTGATGACTATGAAAAATAAGAAACCCAAAAGAAAAATTTCCTTGTGTGAAAGGGCCGATTACGAAGGATTGTGGCGTGGCCTACAGCAGTCTTATACCACATTTAAGAAAAGTAGAAGAAGCTGAGACACTGATAGTTCGTTGAGTGCTTTCCTAGACGTCACACGGGCTACAATAAAAACACACAGTAAATTTACAAGTGACAGGAGGGAACATAAATAATACTACATGGAAGTGCGTAAAGCAATAAAACACCAAAGGGCATGCTATTCAAAATTAAGAGATCACAAAAGGGCAAGTGTAAACATAAACAATATGAAATAGTGAATAACTAAAATACAGCCAGATCATTAGCAAGGAAAACATGTCGCCAGGCGTTAATATAATCCAAATATACAAGATTAGGTTAATATTTTCACGATAATCCAAAAGCTTTTTGGCCAGATGTACGAGAATTTCAAAGAAACAATTCGACAGTACCACCCTTAAATAACAACGACCAAAAATGTAACACCAGTTAAGAAAACGCTGAAACATTAAACCACTTTTATCAAAGCGTTTTAATAGTCATTCGCAGGAACAATGCGAGTCACTTCCCGATCGTTCCCATGAACCCATGCCTGAAATTGTACTATTTTCTCTTGGAATCGAACGTCAACTTAAAGATATTAATCCAAATAAATCGGCTGGTCCTTATTAAATAGCTGCTTATGTTTACAAAACGATTGTCTCAGAAACAGCTCATTTCCTGGGAATAATATTTGATAAATCCCTAAATGATCGCGCAGTACCCATAGCCTGGAAAATAGCCGATGTCACTCCCAAACTGAAAAAAGGCAACAAATAAGTTTCGAGCAATAACCAACTAATCTTTCTCTCGTCCATTTCATGCAAAATTATAGAGCACATAATTGTAAGTTCCATCATTAAGTAACTCGACTCTCAGGAGTTAATCACCAGAAACCAAAACAGTTTCTGAAAGGATAAAACTTGCAAGACCCAACTGGCACTTTTAGTTCACGATATTTTGGTCTCGGGAGAAAATAACGTTCAGGTCGATACTGCATTTTTAGATTTTTAAAAGGCATCCGACAAAGTCCCTCATAAAAATTTCCTCCAAAAGTTAGGAAGATATAGTATTGGTAAATGTGTAATATAATGGATTAATTACTTTTTACAGGCTGCGAACTAAGTGTCTTAATAGACGGGGCATCATCAGACTCAGTAAGCGTAATATCAGGTGTTTCATTGGGAAGTGTTGTTAGTCGGCTTTTCTTCCTTTTATACAGGTTGGCACCCAAAAGTGGTAGGACTGATTTTCTTTGGCGCAAACGGAGCGGTAGAGGGGGATCTTCCTGGCAGGGCAAGGTGGAGGGGGCTCTTAGCAACAGACCGACACCAACCTCAGTCGCTTGGGGGCTGTCGTTGAGTGAGAACACCGTTTTTAGTGAAGCAAGTTATTTGTCCGCGTCGAAAAACAAAATGAATCTGAATAAAGAGCAAGGTAATTTCGTGAAGTTTTGTGCGAAACTCGGGAAGACGGCAACTGAGACCTTCAATATGATCAGGCAGGCTTATGGGGACACTGCCCCGTACATTGATGACACCGGGTATAATGTTTCCAGTAAACTTCGTCTATTTGCTGACATTGGCGTGATACTATATACTCGTATAGGGAAATGTCAAGTCATGAAAATAGAGTATCATTAGCTAATAAATTACTAGCACAAGACTTGTAAATGCAATTCCAAAGTTAGGCGAGATATTGGTGCTAGAATTAAATTTGAATGTGTTTCGAAACATTTTTGGAGGAAAAGTATTTCACCAGAAAACACTTTACAGGGAACCAACGTAACTTACGTGGAAACGGTAAAATATTTGGTTGTAACGATAACTAAGGATATGTCCTAAGGAAAACACACTCGTGAAATTAGCAGAATGGCTAATAAAAAGTTAGGATCCATAAAAATAATACTTGAAATATCAATTTAAGGGTCAAGGAGATATGTTAGTTTATGTTATTTAGGTCCCAACTTGAGTATGCTGCAAGTGTATGGGATCCTCATGAAGTAGGCTTAATTTCGGAACTAGCTCGGGTAAAACGTAGAGCAGCTAGGCTTGTGAAAATTTGTTATGAACATGGTACTATTGTCAAGACACTATTGGAAGAATTAGGATGAGAGCCCCTAGTTGGCCTTAGGCTTTCAAACAGGTTCTACATCTACATCATGTAGATGTACATCAAGGGAATGTGTTGATTTTGCATATGGTTTTGTCATCTTTTCCGGGCGGTGACCTAACCCCCCCCCATCCACACGTCCTTGCGGCGGCTTTCTGGGTACTATGTAGATGTATATGTATATAATACGGTATTTTGGGGACGATTTGTTCAGCCATCCACCTTTTCTCCTGATTTAGCACCCTGGGACTTCCATCTGTTCCCAAACTTGAAGAAATTTGTTTTTGGGTAGTGCTTTCCACCTCGTTTTCACGTGTCGGAGTTATTGGTTAGAATATGATTTTTCATGTATATGAGTTAAAATGAGTTTCACATACACATCTGCTTTTCCGTGGGTGTGAAAAGGCATGCATTTGTTAGCTTTGCACATGATATTATTCTCTATTACGAGTGGTGGCTTAAGTCGCTCGGGGGCGCATATTGTTTATTTTTAAGGTAATCTACTAGTTAAGGTAGGTTTTTGGATGGACACACATGTTAAATAAATATTTTGTGACTTCTAACAAAAAACAATGCAGCACCTATACCCTACATCAGGTCCGTCTTCATATCTCTGTATACTTCCTTCCTCCCATCCAACATCCCTATCCTGTCCCTGCCCTTTCCTCGCTTCCCCAACATTCTCCCCTCTATTACCTTTTAAACATTCCACTACAGCTCAATACGCATTTCATCCATTTTTCCAGCCTCCATAAGATTTCTCCCAACAAACCCCTCTCGTCACCCACCATCTCCAGTAATTCCTCATTTGTTTTCCTTTCGGTCCATTTCACCTTCTCCATTCTCCTCCACACCCACATTTCAAAAGCCTCAAATCTCCGTCTATCCTCCTGCTCCAGAGATCATGTTTCCGCCCCGTGCATAGCTCCATACGCTCCATATCAAAGTTTTTATGAGTCTTTTCTTAACCTCCCCACTCAACGCCCCTGTCATCAACTTGAGAAAGCCTCCGTGCCCAGGGCAATTCTTCTCCTTGCGTCCCTACAACTTTGACCGTGTTGGTCCAAAATACTTGCGAGATACGTAAACTATTCTACCTGCTCTATTTTCCCCTCCTATTTTAATATTTAGCTTTGCCCTTTTCTTTTTGGAAAATTGCATAAGTTTTGTTTTATTAAATTTGATTCTCATTCCATATCCATTTCACTGAATTTCCAATTCACTCAGCAATGCTTGAAACCCTTTGGCCGACTGACAGACTAAATCTTGGCCATCAGCATACCTAACCGATTTTACGAATTCCCCTCCGACTTGCATTCCTACCTCCAGTTCTTCCCATGCCTCTTTAATCATTTCCTCCATATATACGTATATAAGCTTATTGTATGTAATATTAAATATACTGACTGGTTATGGCCATCAAATTCAATTTTTTATCTGTGAAAATATATTTCAATTAGTTTCGGAAATATTTATTTTTACTTGATATAAGATGTCGGAAAGTACGTTTCTTTCTCCAGCTATTTATGCTAAAGGTTTCACTGCCGAGAAGGAATTGGAAGAGGTGCCACAGGCAAGAAGCCTCGTCGGTTTCGCAGAGGATTTGAGTGCTCTTATCTCCTTCAGTATTTCTCGTCTTCATGTTCTCGCCCTTTTTGCCTCGGTCACCCTTTCTCAGTCCCTCGCCCCCGCCCTGCGTGGAAGTGGTCAGAATGAGGTCGGCCTTCTGACCGCCGCCCCCGGTCTCGAGATCACAGCCCCCCAACCCTCGCCACTCCCTTTAACCACCGCCAGCAGATCCACCTTCCACTGTCAATTCACCATTCCACCCCCCACTACCCTTCCCTTTCTCCAACACTTCCTGCGAGATGCAGAGTCGAGGGATCGGAGGGAGACATGCCACCTGCCTCACTTCTTTTTCCCTCTTCCTCACCTTCTTCTTCTATTCTCCCAAGAAGCACCATTCCAAGGGTTTTTGTGTGAGTCCCTAATGCTACGGCCTGAAATCCACCCCCTCCACCCCACGGACCCAGCTAAGATCACCCCTCACCCTCTTCCTTCTGACCCGGACCACGAAAGAGAGACTACTACCGTCTTTTTTTCCTCAACACATCCGCTCATTTTTCTCTTTCCTCTTCCCGAAAGCATCAGAAACACTCCGAAAGTGTATCCCCGCCTGCAGGTACACCTCTTCTTATCTCCCTGGTTTATTTTTTTACTCCAGAATACCCATCGAGGAGTTTTAAATAACCTCTCCCTTTCCGGTACTTTCGCCTCTCGACATCGACATAAATACCCCGTAATCAACCAAAAAGTGTGTGACAGGGTGTGCAAGCACCAGGTGGGCAGGATTGGTGATGAGGGAGTACATGAAAGAGGAAGGGAAAAGAAGAAAATATAACATAAAAATGTATGAAATGACGTGCAAATTTCTTTACAAGCTGCACGAAGACTAAGAGAGAAAACATGAGTTAATTCACCGAATTAATTAGTTTTTTGTTACCGAAAAGAGGGAATAAATATTACACCAAAACAATTTATACGCCAGGCCTACATCACAATCAACTAAGCATGCAGACTTTAAAAATTAGAATGGGAAATTCCAATATTACAAGATCATGGAAAAGCCCTGTTACCTCTCTGCACGCAATCTCATTCCCCTCTCCAAGGCCATAAAAGTCCGTCTTTGACACAATTATTGAAGACGCACGCTAAACGAAAAATTCAGGAGGATGGAGGAGCACTTCGGAGGTCGAAGAAGTCCCCATAATGAGAAGATCATGCCTATTCTACGTTGTTCACTGAAGAAAGGGAGAGAGGTATCTACATTTACATATTGTCCAACAAGCCGCCGCAGGGGTGTGTAACATCTGCAACCTACGTCCACAAGCCGCCGCAGGGGCGGGTGGCGGGGTTGTTATGTCACCACCCGTAAAAGTAAATAATACCACATGCAATACCAACAACTTCATGCACACTTACATCCACAGTGGCCCACACATTCATGCAAAAAACCTTTCAACTTACACGCATGCAACCACATTTCCCCACCCGGGGAACACACGAGCGATTTAACACTGACCAAGAAAGAAATAGAACATCTGCTCCGTAGTATCAAAGAAAACAAAGCACCTTATCCGGAAGAAATACCTGCTAGAATATTAAAGGAATAAGCGGGAGACATTCACCCGTTTTTAGAAATTGTTTTTCTAAAATTGATAGAAGAAGGCTAAGTATCTCGCGACTGGAAGCTAGCTAGAATGTATTTATTTTTCAACATAATCTCCTTTCAGCTCTATGCACTTTTCCCAGTGATGTTAAATAAGTTTCATAACCTTTGTATAATAAGAACTATCTCGCTCCTCAAAACAGCCATTAACTGCCGACATAACTTCTTCACGGTTGGAAAATATTTGACCACCGAGCCATTTATTCAAGTTTGCGAACAGAAAGTAATCCAAGGGGTTAAATCTGGCGAATGGGGTGCATGAGATAGCAATTCAAACTTTAATTCATGAATTTTGGCCATTGCAATTACGGATTTGTGAGCTGGTGCATTGTCTTGATGAAACATCACTTTCTTCTTAGCGAAATTCGGCCGCTTTTACTTGATTTCTTCGCTCAAACGTTGGAATAAGTTTGCATAATATTCACCGTTGATAGTTTTTCCTTTTCAAGATAGTCAATGAAAATTATCCCACGCGCATCCCAAAAAACCGACGCCATGACATCGCCTGCAGATGAAACGATCTTCGCCTTCTTTGGAGCCAGTTCTCCCTTTTAAATCCATTGTTTTGCTTTTTCTTTTGTCTCGGATGTGAATTCATGGACCCGTGTTTAATCCACGGTTACGAAATCGCAAAAATTCTGATTTTTTGCTGTGAAACTTTGCTAAACACTCAATTGAAACATCTCTACGACACTGGTTTTGCTCGACTGTGAGCAAACACGGCACTAATCTTGCACACAGCTTTCTCATATCCAAATTTTCAGTTAATATGCGATGTACCGCACTTTTTGAAATGCCTATTATGTCGTACATTATAAATGTATTATGCCTCACGCACTTTGAGTCCACGTTCATGTGTCCCACCCCTTTGTGGGTGGGAAAATGAAATGAGAAAGTTAAAGAAATATATTATTTTGGTCAAGTCAAACCATATTTGGAATATGCCGTAAGTATTTGGGATCCTTGGGAGGAAATTTGGCAAAAAGAATTAAATAAAATCCAGAGAAAATCCGCCAGATCCATGAAAATTTGTTATAATAAGAACACGAGTGTGACAGGTCTTTTAGAGGATTTAGGCTGGGAGCCACTTGAGATACGAATAGAACAGCCGAGGCTTAGACTTTTAGAAAGATTCAGATCAAACGGGTTTAATGATGACACTAAAGGAATTACAATGGCCCCACTCCACTTAAATAGATCAGACCACAAAGATAAAATAAGGGAGATATATTCCAGTCCAGATAGATGCAAATACTTAGTATCTCCCCGAACAATCAGGAATTATTATAGTAAGAAAACGAAGACATTTTAGAAATATTATAAACATTTAATTTACAAGTCAGAACAAAATTAAACATTGAAAAGACATCAGTTTTACGTGAAAAATGAAAGGATATTTGCATAAATATGCAGTGCGCCACTGTGGGTTTGGTTTTGCATGTACTATATGTGTTGATTTTGAATGTACGAGGGTAAGTCAATAAATAAGTCGCAAACGTCAGCAAGATGAACTCTGGAGATGTTACGAACATTTCTTTGGGAAGGCTTGGAACATCTACCGTACAGTTCCGACTTAGCCCCCCAGTGGTTTTCACCTGTTCAGGCTCCTAAAAGTCCATTTGGGAGGCCGACGTTGTGGAAATGATGATACCCTAAAGGTTACTCGTTGGTTGCGACAGCAAACTAAAGACTTTGCTGCAGGAAATCGAGGACTTGTAAGGAGATGGGATAAGGGTCTGAATGTACAGGGTGAATATTTATAAAAGTAAAATAAATTTCAGGAATTTGCTTTGATTATTATTGCCCCTATCCAGTTTTGCGAGTTATATATTGACTTACCCTCATACTTTTGTTCCCTTTTACGGTTGGTGACCTCACACCCTTGCGGCGGAGTATTATGTAGACGTACACTACTACCTGGCTGTTTCCAAGAAGAGACGTGCTCGAGTTCGCTCCCGAGAACCGGTTAAACCTTACCTGAGGCTACCTGTGTGCCTGATGTTACTTCTGTGCCTCTGTGCTTGTTCTTCCCTAGCAAAGTGTTGCGAGGTGTTAGATTTAATTTTGGGAAATAGTTTAGTTTATTTTGTTTTTGTGTTATTTGCTATTAGTTTTGAGTAGTGTCTTGGTAATGTTAGTGGGTATTCTTAGTCGCTTGTAGTTATTTGTTTCCCGATCCTCATACTGGTTATTGGTGAGTGATCTCTTTCTTTTTCTCTTCTTTTTCATTGAGTAACCGCGTAAGCTTCATCCATCTACATACAAGTGATATCCTGCAAGCAAGTATACTTGTAATATCCCGCAAGCTGCCACAAAGGCGTATAGCGGGGGGTGTTAGGTCACCACCCAGGAACAAAACCACATGCAACATGAACACATACATGCAAGACCATACCCACAGTGGCGTATACATTCATGCAAAAATCCTTTTATTTTACACGAATGCAATTACATATACTATCATCTAACAAATATTGAGACCTTAGGCTGCAGGAAGATACTTATCGAATGAGGTACACGCTAGAATTTCGAACGTAGGAAGGCGAAATTTCACTACCACATGGACATGCAACGTACAACGGTCTCCTACTTCTTCAGCTTCACAGTCCATTACAATCATTTAACAGATTCGTGCACCAGGCGGAGGAGTTAGTTCCTCAGGTGACGAAGGCGATCGAGGCGGCGCGGCGGTCAGGGGCACGAAGTGCCCTCGGTTACAAGTCGTGGCCCATGTGGGCACCAACGATGTCACGGACCGTGGATCCGAGGAGATCCTCCGTTCCCTTACGGAACTGAGCTCCGAGGTGAAGCGTGTTCAGGGCGTCGAGGGTGTGCGGCTGGGTTTAACGGTCTGCAGCATTATTCCGAGGGAGGATCACGGGTCTCTGATTTGGAGCCGAGTGGAAGTCATAAACCAGAGACTTTGGCGATTCTGCTCGGGCATAGGAGCCTCCTTCGTCGACCTAAGGCCAACCCTCTGATCATGCAGGACTCCCCTGAACCGATCTGGGATCCATTACACGGCGGAAGCGGCGAGTAGGTGGAGGATAGGATACTCGACCATTGTAAACCTCTTTTAGGATAGCCATTTAGTGGGTTGTTGTTTTCTGGGGCTAGCGCAGATCCAGCGCAGCGCAGCGCCATTAATAAACATATAAAAGGAACCGATATCACTGGCATTGATGTAGAAAAACATTTGACGCGCACTTATCCACAAACGTGTCCTAAATAACAGTCAGGCATAAATACTGACGTCAATCAAAATAAAAATAATTTAATTAACTATGTCCTAAATTCCAATGCCTCAAAAATAAAAGGGCCGCCTTCGAGGTTATAATACAAAGTTATTAGTATAGTATTCGGCTTAGGGTTATGATGATAATTAGTCCCGAAAATTCTGGAAGTCAGGCCAATTGATACGAATCTTGTGATAATTGGACCGTTTAATTGTGTCATACATGTTCCAACTTTACAATTTTCTCGTGGAGGGGAGATTAAGGCGGCGGTTGGGGAAATAACTCCTTTGTACAGTGTTCTATGAAAAGTATCTCTCATTTTCTCAACTTTATTTTAAGTGAAAATAGAGGGATTGTGTTCAACCCTTATTCAGGCCTAAAATAACCAGAGAAAAATTTCACACATTTCACAATTTCAATGGCACGCATCTCATCGATGAGCACCATCTGAATGTACTTGCAGAGTTAGTTGATGGAAAAATACAAGGAGTTAACACCTACTTTAATTTGAATTTAATTCTGTTGTTGTAACCTATGTTTCTATTTCTCGGCGCAATTCAGCTGCATAAGTGATTTCTTTGAACGCTTCTTTTATTCATCCAAGGATTATTTATTCAGGATTTCCTAAATTTACGAGCAATTTCTCAAATGTTTTGCGGTTTCGGTCAACGTAAAAAAATCGCCCGCTCTGGCTTCCGAGACCGCGAGAATGAGTTCGCTCTATTGTCGCAGCGATTCGCAGCCGCGCCTTATTTTCTCTGCGTCGGGAGCGCCCTTTTTCTTTCTCCTGCAGTCACAGGGTAAACGGGAAAATCCTCACCATAAAAAAAACCCATCTTGCCCTCTTTCTCGCTCCAGAAATCCAATAACTTCCACGCACACCGACGCGAGATCACTCGAACGGCACTGGCGCATAGGCCGTCCGTCTTCCTAAGCTTTTCCCGTCTCCTGCCACCCCACTTATGTATGTGTATACCTCCCTGGACGTGTAACCAAATCCGCCTTTTTATCATCATGAGGAATGATCCCGCTTGCGTCTGTTGTGCGCACTTCCACCCCACTGCCCCCGTCACCAGCAATCCCCATCCTCCGAACCAAGGCCGACACATGCACACGCGGTCACGGACTTACCGGTCTCAAATGCTGTGGCCTTGTCGGTACATCGCCTGCCCCCAGCAAAACGGAAAGAAGTCTCGGGGGGGACACACGATTCGCCGTCTAAGACAACCGTCCCTTGCGCCGCGTCTCACATCCCTCTCTGGGAAGGATGGGGTTGCGGGGTTGAGGAAGCCTCTTGCAGTTAAAGACGTATAGGGAATTGCGCGAGTGCGTTTATACGAGTAGGGAGAGGATTCGTGCGTGGAAGGCTTTGGTGCAGCCAGAGGGAGCACGCCAAGAGGCGGTACGAACAGTTAGGGGGCTGCCATTTTTAGTGACTGGAAAAACGCTGTTTTGTACGCAAAAAATGCAAAGATCTCTTAGAGAAATGAAGAGCATAATGCATCAACAAATTGGAGACCACATATTAGGTATGAATACAGAAAGAAGTTAAACACACACTATATAGGGCTCGGTAATCTGATCACACTGACGTTAAACTTTCTCTTTTTGGAGTTGGTAATCTACTTCTACAAACGTAGGAATAAAAAAATGTTAAAATAAAAAGAAAAAATATAATAACTATTAAGCAGGCTTTAAAATTTTGTCAGTCAAATAAACTCCTCACTACCCGATTTCAAAACGCGCCTAAGTCATGCCAAGGTGGAAGATATATAGTATGGACATAATTTGTCAATATTATGCAAGAAGGCATCACAGATATTATCCATATGAATACGTTTGAGCAAATCGTGACCCCAGGTGGTACAATAAAGGTTCTAGAAAAGCCCTTTGATAGTAGTGAATGTTACACTTTGGGGTAAAGAAAGCAGGCGTGAACACCTTATGGTCGGAGAATCAAAACTTATGGGACAAGTGTAGACCCTCTGCAATTGAAACCAAAACAAAATTACGTAGCGCTTAAAATACTTTAAATGTAAAGTAATTTGCGAGTACAAGGGTGATCTGAAAACTTTCCGACCTAACAAAGATACAAAAAATTTTTTCTGAAATTTGCTGAGGCCGGAAATCATGCAGACCACCCACCTATTTGCACACTAACCGGAAAACTTTCTGGTCTTATGTTAGGGAAGTAAAGGGGAGTAAGCAAATCGTGACTTGCTTAAGGGATTGTAACAATAAGATTTATACTGACAGTGAGGATAAAGCTAACATTCTAAATACATTCTTCCAAAGCACTTTCACGAAAGATGTAGCCACCGCGTATCTTCAAAAATCATTACCTACTGAAACCATGAGTAACAGCGGAAGAACAAGGATTTGCCAAATTGAATGCGGTTTTTCTTTTTTCCTTTTTTTGGGTGGTGACCTAACACCCCCCGCCACACGCCCTTGCGGCGGCTTTCGAGGTATTATGTAGATGAATTGCTCAATGACATTAAACCCAACAAATACCCGGGTCGCAAAAATATATCAGCTAAGGTGATAAAATATTTAGCCCCTAACATCGCCCCGTAGGTACTTCGAAGTTATATTTAACAAATCCCTCTCAGAGTGCAAAGTCCCTAGGAATTGGAAAAATGCGCAAATAACGCCTGTTTTTAAAAGTGGTGACATGGGGGACCCCAGTAATTGCAGACCCATATCTCTCATCTCTATACGTTGCAATATTTTGGAGCACATCATTGTCAGTTCCATAAAAAGATATCTTGATAACATTAACTTATTAAGTGATAATCAACACGGATTCAAGAAAAACCGCTCATGCGAGACCCAATTAGGATTATTGAACCATGATATAATTTTATCAGTTGAAAAGGGCCGGCAAGAATATGTGGTGTTTTGAGATTTTCAAATCGTGTTTGATAAGGTTTCCCATGGTAAACTTATTCATCAATCAAATGTCGTAGGTATAAACAAAGCACAATAAATTGGGTAGAAGAATTTCTTTCCGAGCGGGAACACGGGGTGACCTTGACGGCACTAGGTCCGACAGCGTACGAGTTACCTCGGGGGTACATCAGGGAAGCGTAGTCGGGCCGTTGCTTTTTGTTAACGATTTGAACCGCTCAGTGAAAAGTAATATTGGGATGTTCGCGTATGACACGGTGATTAATTGGGAGATATCATCTACATCTACTCAATACCCCGTAAGCCGCCGCAAGGGCGTGTGGCGGGGGGTGTTAGGGAACCACCCGTAATTTAGAAAAAAACCGCATGCAGAAGCCACAAATTTATAGCCCACAAACCAAACATGGTAAACATTTATGCAAGAACCCTCTCGCCCCACACAAATACAAACCCACAAACTACCAACAAACATACACATGCACAATCTTTGAATTTTTAATTTTGTTCCGACTTGTAACTTCAATGTTTTTAATATTTCTAAATGGACTTCGGATTCTTACTATTATGATTTCTGATTGTTCTGGGGAAGAACGAGTATTTGAATCTATCTGTATTGGAATCCATCTCCCTTATTTTATCTTTGTGGTCTTATCTACCTAAGTAGTGTGGGGCCATTATTATTCCTTATGTGTCATCGTTAAACTCGCTGGTTCCGAATCTTTCTAAAAGTCAAAGTCTTGCTTGTTCTCTTCGCATTTCAAGGGGCTCCCAGCCTATATCCCCTCAGAGACCTGTTACACTTGTGTTCTTGACATTTTTATTTTTCACGAATCTGGCGGATTTTCTGTGGACTTTATCTAGTTCTTTTTGCCAGATTGTCTCCCAAGGATCCCAAATACTTGCGGCATATTCTAAATGTTGTCTGACTGGAGCAAAATAACACCTTTCTTTAACTTTCTCATTACATTTCCCCACCACCTGTTTAATGAAGCCCAGTTTCTTTAAAGCGGATCCTCATATTGTCCAGATATGAGCTCCCCATGAAAGGCGTGGTGCTAGAACTATCCCCAAATATTTTACTTGTTTGTCCGTAGTTAGTACTGAACCCTCTTTTTCGTAGTTTATGTCCTGTTCGCCACTTCCTTTGTTCCAAAATTTAAAAACTGCGAATTTGCCTAGATGAAGCATTAATCCCCATTTCTTGCACCAATCCGAGATTGTGTCTAAGTCTCTAGATAGTAGCTCGCAATCTAGTTGGCTCCGTATTTCCCTGTATACCACCGTGTCATCAGCAAATAACCTGAGATTACTACTAACGTGTGCGCTTAAGTCATTAATGTATATTAAGAATAGAAGAGGCTCTATTATACTTCCCTGGGGTACGCCCGTTGTTACATCTCTTTCCTTTGAGCACAATCCATCGATGACTACTATTTGTTTGCGGTTTGACAAGAAATCTCTAATCCAATAAATAATTTTCTCATTGATTGCATAGCATCTAAGTTTGTGTAACAATTTACTGTGTGGGAATTTATCGAAGGCTTTTTTGAAATCTAGGAATACTGCGCCAACTCGTGTGTTGTTTTCTTCCGATTTAAGTATGTCGTGAATGAGAACACCTAATTGTGTTTCGCAAGATCTGCTCTTCCTAAATCCGTGCTGGTTGTGGCTTAGTATTTTCCTACTATCAAGAAACCTCATTATGCTACTTACATTAATGTGTTCCAATATTTTACAAGAGATCGATGTCAGAGAAATGGTTTATCCCTATCCCTGCCTTTATAAATAAGAGTTGCATGGACTAACTTCCAGTCCCGAGGAACTGAGCCATCTTCTATCGAATTAAGGAAAACAATTTCTAAAAACGGGGCAATGTCTTCGGCCAATTCCTTTAATATTCTAGCAGGTATTTCTTCCGGACCAGGTGATTTGTTTGGCTTGATGCTACGTAGTAGATGTTCTATTCCATTCTTGGTCAGTGTTATATCGCTCATATGTTCCTCGTGTGGGTGTGGTGGATCGTTTGGTGGGTTTGTGTCTTTATTGTAGACTCTTTGGAAAAACTTGATTAAAAGTTTTGCTATTTTCACGCTGTCTGTAATAATTTCTCCGTTTTCGTCTTCAAAGAATGTACAGTTGAACGTTTACTCTGTATTTCCCTAACATAGGACCATAATGAATTTGGATTTTCCTCCAGATATTTGCTTAGCATTTTAGATTTAAAAGATGATACTTTTTGTTTTACTACGAAATTCTTTAAGTTTCTTTTTTGATGTATTCTTATAAACAATATTGTCACTTTTTAAACTCTTTTTAAAATTTGACTGTAGCCTTCTTTGGCTTCTTAATGCCGATCTTACTTCCCCATTGTACCATCTATGTTCCCTATTGTCGCTTTTAAGTTTGGATGGGATGTACGTCTTCATTTCTTGGCGCAAAATATTTAAGAAATAATTTTAGCTGTTCTCTGTATCAGTTGTCAGGGTTTTTGTTTTGTATTCTGGCAATTCTTTTTTCAAATATTCTCGTAGTCCGTTAAAATTCGCCTTGTTGAATAGGTATATTTTACACTTTTGTTTGTTAATTTTCACGAAATTAGTTTTTAACTCTACAAAAATTGGCGAATGGTCACTGATTCCGTCCATTATTTCAATGTTTGTTACGATTTCGGGCGTAGAAGTCGCGAAGATATCAAGTATACTGTGGCTCCGTTTGGGCGATTTAACAATTTGTTCTAAGGAGTGCTTCGTGAATATATGAAAGAGTTCTTGGCATGAATCTCTGTTTTTGGCGGATTTTCCTACGCAGTACTTGTCCCAGTCAATGGACGGTAGATTTGCGTCACCAGCGATTATAATAATACTGTTTGTATGCTTGTTACTAAGGGAGGATATTTGTTCGTCGAGCTTGTGTGGAATATCTGTACTAGAATCTGGGGGTCTATAAAATGAGCACACAAATAGGTTTCTGCCGTTGTAGTCTTTGATGTTACACTAAAGGCTTTCTATGCTTTTTTCGTCGCATTCGTATCTTTGGCTACTAAGATGTGGCTTTACCGCTATGAATACTCCCCCACCCAATCTATTAGGTCGGTCCCTTCTGTAAAGTGTGAAACCGCTTGGAAAAACTTCGTTGTTTGCTATATCTCCCGTGAGCCAACTCTCCTTTCCAACTACTGTGTCTGATTTTGTACTTACAAAGATGTGATCAATATCCGATATTTAATTTCTACTGCTACGGCAATTTAATGTTATAATTTTTATTTCGTCAATCACTTTTTCTTTTACGGTTAGATGTATGCTCAGAAAACTGTTTCGCGACGTATCGTGGTTAACAGAGGCATAAGTATTATATTCGCACGCATTACTATCTATTATGTATTTCGAGGCACCAATTTTATTAACTTTACGTGGGTTGTATGTTGTATTAAAGCAAGTTTTTGTTTTTTCTGTTATTTTTGGGATCTGTGTGGCGTAACCTGATCTCAAGTGACAAAAAGCGCTGGATTCTACTTTATTTATCCCAATAGATGACCTGCTCTCAAGCCTTCAAACTATGCTAAACCCTAGAAAGGTGTTTTTGTAACCTATGTGCTACACACTGTGATGCCACGGCAGTGTAATGGACCCCGGAGCGATTAATGGGTACCCGAAACGATGAGAGGACAGGTCAGATCAACAAAGTCCGCTCCGATTTCCCGACAGAATCCCAACAATATCTCGTTTAAAACCCTCTATTCGGCTCCATACCAGCCTTCCGCGGTCAGTACGTGGCACAATACTACAAATATTTCATTTAATTGGGAGGATTGGATATCTGGGGATGAGGATCGTTTGATTCTAGCATAGGATCTAGATTGCATTACTAAATGGTTTAAAATGGGGATGATGTAGAGGGGATATAATCTACATCTCATCTACGTAATACGCTGCAAGAGATTTTTGCAGGAGGTGTGAGGTCCCCACTCGTAACAGGGAACAAAACCACATGCAAAATCAAAACATCAATGAAAACCTATACTCAAAGTGGCGTATATATTCATGCAAAAATCCTTTCAAAATAATTCCATCGAAATACATATGCTACCAATAACAATTGCATTAGAGTTGCCGTTTCGCGGTAAAGCTTAGCGCTCCTTCCACCTACTCCAAGGTGTTCGATCCAACTCCAACCAATATGATTGACGCGGGGAATTCAATTACACTACTCCCTAGAAGTTACCCTGTATGTGGGTCCCCCAAGTTAAGCCTTTAGTGATTGTAAAACCTAGGTATTTTACCTTATCAACTACTTCTTGGTCAACTCCAGCTATGTTGTAAACAAATACCGTTGTACTTCCAAAGAACTTTACCACCGAAAATTTCATTAGGTTTAATGACAATCCCCATTTTGAATACTATTTAGAAATCCGAACTAGAACCTGTGATAAAAATCAACAATCCTCATCCCCACATAGCTCCCGATAACGCTCTTCAGGTCAACAAATTCCGCAACAAATTTCTGGCATAATCCCAACAATCTTCGATTAACACTCTCAATTCGACTCCAAAACGAGCCTTCCACTGTCCATTCGCTGCACAATACTGCGAAGAGTTTATTTAATTGGGAATTTCAACTCCATATCGTTACTTTTTTCTTTCATCTACATCTACATAATGCCCCGCAAGCCGCCACAAGGGCGTGTGGCGGGGGGTGTTAGGTCACCGCCCAAAAAAGGGTAAAAAGAAAAACCGCATTCAAAACCAACATACACATGCAAACCCAAATCCACAGTGGTGCATACATTCATAAAAAAATCCTATCATTATACACGCATGCAAATACATATCTACCGCCTTTCATTTTACACGCATGCAATTACATATGCCATAATCTACCAAATAATTCCCCCTAGGATGCAGTAAGAAATTTATCCAATATCGTGGAAGCTAGATCTGTTCCGAGTGCATCACCTTAAAGAAGCGCCGGATCTCTCGAGATCCACGTTCCGGAGCATCGTTTGTCCTTACATAAGCCACAATGTATAGCTTGGAGCAACCTGTATTACTTGTTGCTCTACGATAAGCTATTGGTATGATCTCCAATTTTCGATGCAAAACCACGCGCTTTATACCATCGTAATAACCTAATCTTGAGTATTCGCATAATCTAGCCCTGAGTATTCGCATGTCTAAATGTTCCCACCACAGATTCTGTATTGAATGCGCTTAATACTTTGCGTCCTTTGGTACGAGTGTTTCACGAAACTAGCGGCCTTTCTCTATACCCTACTCAATGCTGCATTTAAGGTTTTTTTAATTGGATCTTAATCGATCGCCACATACTCAATGAGTAGAGTTAACGTGACTTGCTTTTCAATGTGGTTTTATTCTAGTTTACGGGTGGTGACCTAAAACCCCCGCCACACGCCCTTGCGGTGGCTTACGGGGTATTGTGTAGATGCAGATGAGTATTTTATATGGGGGCTTAATTTTGCGTTGATTCATTTGATAACAAATTTTGAGTTTCGAGATATTGTTTCGGATAAGTTAAGCGCTGGATTATGAGTTAGAAGGCTCTTTTCATGCATTAATAAAAACAATCATCGTTCTGTTTTTGTTTTACAATTCCTAGTTTGCGAGACAGTGATTGCTGGGCGCTAACCCATTCTATGACAACACCAGTATCAGCGTCTTTGCCAGTAGCCCAAAATAATGTCTGCACGACAAACTCTCCCTCTTCCCTCGGCTTCACCATGGCGGATTTATATTCATAAATTCACCGTCGCCCAAATGGAGCGACGCATTCATTGCATCAATTTATCCAATTCCAGGCACATCCAAGACGTCCTCTGCCTCTTTCTCATTCCTTGGCCAACCAGGTGGCCTATCGATTCGGGATGAACAGCAGTGAATACGCATTCCTCCTTTCAACGCACTCATTTCTTCCTACACGCCCTCATTCATCTCTCAGACCGAAAAAAACTTTCAAATGGACAATCATTCTCCTCTTCAATTCAAATCCTCACTTTCTCTGCTTCTCCCGTCATCATATAACTTCCAAATCTCTTTGGAACTCGACAAACCCTCCCCTTTCCTACACTCTCAAAAATATTTCATCCCCTCAAGCAAACAGATTTTTTGATTTGCATTGATGAGGCAAAGGATGTGCTCACCATACCTTCCATGCCCTAAGTCCCTTCCATACTCAGGCCCTCAGCCCCTCCCGCTTCGGGAGAATCTCATCACATCTGCGGTGTCCTTCTCTCGGAAAAGAGGAATGAGAAAGGCGATGACAGCCAACGGATACATCTACGACTACGAAATACCCTGCATGCCGCCGAAGGGTGTGAGGAAGGTGTTACATCGCCACCCGTAAAAGAAACCAAAACCACATATAGAAAGAAAGAAAACACAGCAATTCCACATTTACACTATATTTAGACGACCATGGTTTCACCACTGCGTGGCATCTTCAGGTGAAACCATGGTCGTCTGAATAAAGTGTAAATGTGGAATTGCTGTTTTCTTTCTTTCTATACGATGGTAAAAATCCACAAAGTAACGGCTAAAACAGTCTCTTATAAATAAAACCACATGTAAAATTATCATATTTATGGAAACCTACGCACATACATCTACATAATGCCCCGCAAGTGGCCGCAAGGGCGTGTGGGGGGGGGTGTCATGTCACCACTCGTAAAAGGGAACAAGACCACATGCAGAATCAACACAAACATGCCAACCCATACACACAGTGGCGTATACATACATTCATGCAAAAATCTTTTTATTCAATACGCATGCAAAGACATATATCCATCCAATAAATAATTGTACCTTAGGATCCAGTAAGAGATGTATCCCCTAAAGTGCAAGCTAGAATTTGAAAATTGAGAAGGCGAAATTCCACTACCACATGGACATGCAACATACAACGGTCTCCTCTCCAAGAACACAGGTAGGGAATGTGACCCAACGCTGCAGATAGCGGGAGGGTCTTCCCACAGAGAGAGACGAAGGACGGAAAGGAAAACCCAAAAACAGATAAGGCAAAGCAAGGAACACTGTAAAGAACAGTACATTATTTAAAGGCATTTTAATGAGGTCATGCGGAAAGAAAGGGTTTTGTTTTCTTATGCGGGTGGTGACCTAACACTCCCCGCAACACGCCCTTGCGGCGGCGCTCGGGGTATTATGTAGATATAGATGGGTGGTATTTTTTTGCCTTTGTTTGCATACGTTTATTAGTTGAATTAATCCTTATTTAGAAATGGATCTTTCTCCAGCACCAATACAAATTCGTGCGTTATTTGTTAGTTTTTAAGGAATATCTTCCCATTTTACCTTTTTCTCCCATATCCTTTCTTATCACTTACCCTACCCACCTGGTGCTTGCAACCCTTACCACATACCTTTTTGGTGGGAAATGGTTTCTGGGACCCAAGTGTCTCATTGCCAATCATCGCTCTTTAGTGTTTCTTTTGCAAGCATGTTACGTAAATTAAATCATGCGGGACAATTACAAGTAGATAATAAATTGCAATAATTACAATATGAAGTATTTTTAAGGGCATCGAAAATATATTTCATCCCCATGAAGCCCTCGAGAAAGTTGTGGCGGGTCAGGCCACCTCGAGTCGCTTATCTTGTTCGGATCACTGGAAGAGAAGAACAACGAGTAATGAGTCAGACACTCTTGTCATTTCTTTGTTTTACTTCATGGAAATATACAATAAAAGGGAGGAGTATTCGTAATTTTAAGTAATTAGGCTCTGCCAGTGAGAAGTGACTGGCGAGAGGAGAGGACGGGGAATGGCCGCATTTGTTTCGCAAGAGAAGAACCACGGGAGGGAGTGGGTGCGGTAAATAAATGAGCCAAGGGCCCCCTCGAGGAGGGCCCTTGGATAGGAGGAGAGGGAAAGATGGGGGCTGGGGTAAGGGGCGGTTTGGGGCGAATCTCCCACGCGCTGGGTTTCGGACAGAGAGGAGGGAGGGGTGGGAGGGCTGGGGGAGGACTCGGGAAGACGAATGGGCGGCATTAAGCTTGGAAGGAGAATCCGACTAAACTCCCCCACTCGGCAAACCAAGGCATTAGGCAAAGAAGGAAATTCGGGAAGAAGAAGGGGAGAGGGAGGAATGCACGTAAGCGGCTAGGAAGGGTGAGAAGGGGTTAGGGTTTTGTTCCGTCGCTGAGAGTCGAGGGAGGAAAGAAGGAGCTGGTGTCGGTGGGGTGGGGGGAGGAGGTCGTCGGTGGGCGGTAGGGGAGGAATTTGGGTTGGAAAAGGAACGAAAATGCAATGCCATGAGGATATTACGTTCTTAGTTCAAATTAATACTTCCTTGCGACAGAGAGCGGGAAAAAGACATAGGTACAAAGCTTATTAAGCTATGCACAGTGAACCTTGTTTCAAACGGAATATTGGCTGGTGCAAATAACACTTTGGAAATAATTTAGTAAGAGGCTCATTGAAGTAATTATTTACTGTGAGCGATCACTTCTCCATGAGATACATTCTTTCCTTCCGCAGCTATAGGCACACTACAGCCAAAAGAAGTCCGTTTGTGAAAACGAAAACACAGCTCGATAATTTAATATTATTCATGTCACAAAAATGTGTTGATTTATTTATGTTTAGATGTAGAAGTCATTTCTCCGCCGATATCAATGTTCTTTTGATGAAAGAAGCAGACAACGCCGTCTTATATATGCGTTCATAAAAGTTTGCACACTTTTCATAAATTAAATTCCGAAGGTTTTGTCACGCAATATAGGTCTGGGTCCATACCATAGCTTGACAGAGCTGAATGTGTCTGAAAATTTCTCTTTTTAAAATAAAATCTTCTATATTTAAAGAACGTAATACTATGATTAATCAAAGTAACCAGATGCAATTCGGTTGTGCTAATTTGAATGAATCCTAAATACTTGGTTGATACGGATGAAATATTAGAACTATCATTTTTACAGAATGCTAACGAATGAAAATATTATATGCGAGGTTTATGTATATATTTTCATAACTCATTAGAGAAAAAATTCTTATCGCTCATTACTAGAGTTTTGCTTGGATAAGCTTAAATATATTGCTATGGACTTGTCCCCATTATTCTTTTATTGTTGAATACCAACACAATTAGATAAACTTTCTCGTCATTACTGCAAATTAAAAAAAACAAACTGTTTAAAATTGCAACATGGAAAGCAGTGGAGTTATCCCTGTTAACAAATTAGAACTTTAACAAAATCATCATTACCTGTAGCACTCTTTTTGAAAAATTATAAGAAGTGCAGACAGCATAAAAACGGGCAAAAAATTAACACCCTAAGTGGGTTGAGCTTCCAGGTGAAAGCCCTGTTAATTAAGAAAAAAAGAAAAGAAATAGATTGAAGTGGAAGACAGAGGGATGACATAAGCAATATTTAGAAAACGTAGTGAACGGAGGTGGTGGATCTAAGGAGGGCTGATGATATGAGCTACTCTTTAGAGTCTTAGACAAAATATTGCATTAGTGCAAGGAATAGGGATTAGTAATTAACATAGGCAAATGAGCATTTTTGGAATTTTGCAATAAAAGGGAGTGATGAGCAAGACATATATTATGAAGTAAAGGTGCAAAGTACGGGTGTTATTCAAAACAAAAATAATCTCTCTAATCTACTAAAGCGAAGAAGCCCAAAAAAAAGAGTTGACCACGTGTTATGTGTTAATACAAAGCTATTCCAGGAATAGTAGTAGGCAAAGATAGTTGGCTGCGAGATGATTTGAATGATCGAGACATTTTCACCAACCCTTTCCCAGTTTAACGAAACGATGAAGGTAATGCACCAAGAGGAGGAGTTTTCGTGGTGGTAAAAATTTGAAATTTTTGAAAACAGACAATGTGCTAACTTTGTTTTGCTATTCCTCAAATTTCACGAACGTGTTTTCCCCAGGAATTATCCGTAGTTATCGTTAGAGTAGTCTTTTACCGATTCCGCGTGTATAATGTTGGTTCCCGTACAGTGTGTTTTCTGATGAAGTGACTTTCCTCCAAAACTTTATCAAAAAAATATATATTCAAATTAAACTCTAGTTCCCATGCCTCGCCCCTCTTTTGAACAGCGAATAGGTCTTAAGCTAATGATAGTCTATAAAGTCCAGGAAAAATCCACCAGATTCTTTAAAAAATGTTTTGGAGAGAATGGTGCGGGAGCTTCGATCGGAAATCGCCGGCGGGAGGCCTCCCCTGAAGAGAGATGTTGCTCGGGGGGCCAATGCGAAAATACGCCACGCCCACAGGGATGCACGGATTGGCCCGATTGCTACTCGTGGCTGGGCGATTAGAGACCTACCTCGTGTCCCTCCTCTCAATGAATGTGTGCCTCACGTCCGTAGGTCGGACGATTGGAGGGTCGTCTTTTGGGGCAAGGGGAAGGTAACGCTGCGCCGCGGATTGAACTCGGCGGAGGCAGATGCCATCCCCGTCTCCAAAAGGTACCAGTTGCTGTCAGATAACAGCACCACCGTACCTGCAGCCCCTACCTCTACTCCGAGGGCACTGCCTAGGGTAAGACGTAAGCGCTCGGGAAGGGAGGGAGCCATTATATTAGGCACTTCTAATGCCCGGCGTATAATGTATCCGCTGTGCCGCAGAGTCCAACAAGATGGAAGTGTTGGATGCTTTGTCGTCCTGGTGTATACCAGGTGGCGGGATACCTCAGAAGACGCAGGCGGTGAAGGCGGCCGTCAGTAATACGGGTTGCTGAAAGCTCCGCCTTGTGACTCATTTGGGGATGAACGACGCCTCGGAACTTAGATGTGAAGAGATCCTGTGCTCCTTTAACGAGAAGCCCTCGGAGGTTGAACAGGCGAGGCGCAGTTGAAGGTCCCAATTACATTAAGTATTTGTAGTATTGTGGCGCGTATTGACCGCGGAAGGCACGTTTGGAGCCAAATAGAGGGCTTAAACCAGAGATTGCTGGTATTTTGTCAGAAAAACGGAATGGACTTTGTTGATCTGAGGCCTGTCCTCTCACCGTGTCGGGTACCCATTAATCTCTCTGGGGTCTATTATACTGCCGAGGCATCGCAGTTTGTAATTCGTAGGTTATACGAACACGTTTTGAGGGTTTGGTAGGCAAGAGCGCAGGTCATTCAAGGATATTGGGATAAATAAAGTAGAATCCAAGCCTTTTTGTCACTTCAGATCAGGTTACGCTTCTCAGATCCAAGAAATAATAGAACAAATAAACACTTGCGTTAAAACAACATGTAGCCCACGTAAAATTAATAAAATTATTGCCTAAAAATACATAGAAGGTAGTAATGCGAATGAATGTAATATTTTGCCTCTGTTAA